>OY728132.1:962215685-964615685 GCA_963277665.1 Viscum album
ATAGCATGTATTAACATTCAATGAGTATTGTATTTTTATGTTTTGGTTATCATATGACATGGATTCTTCCTGGTTATTTATATTCTTCTGCACTTGGTTATTGTTATTTTATTCCATTAGTGTGTCAATATAATAATATAGGGTATAATCTACCCCAGGAAGACTTACTAGAACCTCGCTTCTAGTCGGCACCCTCCGGCATACGTGGAGGTGCACTTGAGGGCATGTGGCTAACTAGCTCAGGGAACCATTCAGTGGCACCCGGGTTGGGACCTCACAAAGTGTTATCAGAGGAAGTTTGCATTTGATGTGCCAGAGAGGACGATGGGCCCTTCTAGGGGGTATATTATGGATATCCCACATCAAAGGAGGAGGATCATGAAACACACCTTTATAAGGTGGTGTGGATACCACTCCCATTATGAGGCCTTTTCATGGGGGTTGCATGTGGGTCAGATCCCAGGGAAAGGAAAACTATGCGGGCTAGGCCAAAAGTGGAAAATATAATGATCATGGGATGGACTGATCTGTTACAAATGGTATCAGACCCAGTGTCCATTTGATGTGCCAATAACCATTCTAGGCCCTTCTTGGGGTGGATTATGGATATCCCAAATCAAAATAGGAGCATAACGAAGCACCCCTTTATAAGGTGGTGTGGATACCTCTCCCATTATGAGGCCTTTTTTTGGGGATTCCTATGAGTTAGATCCAAGGGAAAGAAAAACTGTGCGTCCTAGGCCCAAAGCGGAAAATATCATGATTATGGGATGGACTGAGCTGTTACATTATACACTTTGTGAGTGAAATGTTATTAATCATTCATCTATTCAAACCAATATAGGGGAATAATCCAATGTCCAATTGGTATCCATAAAAATTGCCTAAAATATTTTTTTATGGTTGTATCGTAGTATAAAGGATATATAGGGTGAACCTTCTCTTTTAGTACTTTTCCTAGTCATCTATCCAAGTTACTTAGAGTTTCCATGTGTTATCTCCATACCAACCAATTGAGTTTCCTCAACCAATTCACAATATTAAAAAAATTCCATATCAAACCATCCACATTTCATTTTAAAATGATTTTTTTAAATATACTTAACACACCCATTTAGTTATCAAAATTCCCATATTTAGTTTCAAAAAAATTGAAACATTATTTATAAATGTATGAGATTATATTTTCTATTTTAATAAATTGTATAACATGATACTACCTACCTTATTAAATTTTAACCCTTGTAAATATAAAGGGACCACTCACCTATAATGTAGCACCCCTAATAATTGAATTTAGGATAGTATAGAGTCATGATGAAACTAAAAATTCAAAAAACCACACTATATAAATCATCCAGCATAACCCCAGGCCCACTTAACATTGGGTAAAAGATAAATCAATTTTGGAAGGAAGAAAATATCAACCTGATGGGAGATGAAGATATTACATGATATTTCGTAAAATATTGTATCTAAAATACAACAAAAATAACCCCCAATATTATGGGGGAGTCATTTTCACACATGAGAGAGTTGGAGATTGTTAGGGGATGAGAATGCGGGTAAGAGGATTTAACATAAAGGACCTAATAATATTAAATTCATTTTCCACCATTATTTTAAAAAACTTCACTACGGTGTACCATGTTGTAACACATGGGATAAAATGTTGTTCTTCTCTACTAAAAACCTCTATTGTATATCCCCTTATGTTGTTTTTTCGTTTGTCTTTATTAAGTATATGGGGGAAACCCCAACCTATGGTTTCCTCAACATAGTCCTTTGATATATTCCATTTAATTCCTACGCTAAAAATCATTATGGTGGAGCCCCTTGGCTACATAATGGAAAAACTCAGTGAGATAGTGGTGGTGGGGCCCTAATTAATTTTCCTTAAAGAAATATCCGTCATGATATGACAATACAACTTTTAGGTAAGGGTATTTTTGGTATACCATCCTATTCCACATTGCATCCCTACCATTTTGATTTCCCTATGACATGGACATAATGGTGAGGTGGTAGCCTTGTAAAGAATCCGAAAACAATATACCAAATAAAGGTGGCTTCAAAACAAAAATAGAAATAATAAAAGTGGCCAATAAATCATCGTAAACATTATTAGATAAATATAATGGTTTTTATTATAAATATACTATTTGGGTTTGATAATTATCCCTAGAATATCGCTTTTTTACATATTGAATGTCAATCCAATTATTGATTCATAAAAAACTAATGCCATTTATACCACGTTTTACATTCCCACTCCAAATTATCATGTGAATAAGATTTATTCATCCTTAAACAAGTAACTCACATGATATATTTCCCATGAAGCACTTGCTCATAGGATTGAAAAATCCAAATTGGCAATAATGTCATAGATACATTAGGATCCATCTCGAGTTCCTACCAATTGAGAACATGAGAGGGATCGACATTGTAATTTTTCAATTTTTAATCATGAAATACCTTATAAATTGATGTTATCTATTGAGGAAACACCAAAAAGTTTTACACATTCCACATTCTCTCAAAAACCCCAAAGGTATTGACATACCTCAGAGAAATCATCCCCCCACCTCTTGAGTTATTGATGACCCTATTGAGGTGAATCATTTAGAATCACATGGTGACAAACATAAAATACATGAGAAATGTCTAATGATTCATATAATACATGTGTTGAAAGAAGGAAATTAATAATAATTTCCTTATAATAAAAATCAAATTCTACATATATTTATTGATTCTCAGCCCTATGAGAGATGTCTCTCGCACCCCCATCCAGTAGAGGGGAGAATGTTATGGCTTACCATATATAGATTCGAAAGGTTCCGTATAGACTAATTAATTGTAACATCTATTATAGAAAAAAACAAGTAGTACCAAATGGTTATCCCATGTTGCTAAAAAAATTTACAACACAATAATAGATCATATTCTATTGAATCATGATTAATCCCTCCATTTGACCATTGATCTATGGATGGTATGCCAACATCACATGAACTAAGATCCCATTGCTTCATTGAGGTCCTTAGAGAAACTAAAGGTAATATAGGGGTCCATATTATAGATAATAGTAAATATTACCCTTATAATATAATAATTTATAGAACATATCGCTTTCCAATATATTATACCTTAGTAGAGTAACAGTTTAAAGTGAACTAAGAGGAATTTTTCATATGAACAACCATGAACCATAGAGATTTATTACACCAAGCGGGTTGAGGTTTCAAGATGAATATTTCTATGGAAACATGATCCCATTTCAGTGTAGGTATAGTAAATGTATAATTCATTCCAAATTCCTTTTGATTAATAATGTTTATATTCTATAAATAAAAAAATTGAGATTAAAAGGACACTATGCCTTATCTCATACTTGGACACCAAAAACGAAACAACATATTATAGTCATACTTTATTGAAACTAGATTAGTATCTAACTAATAACAATTGAAAATACTCCATTACCACCATCAATATCAACAATAAGAACCCATACTGATTCCAAAAATAAATGATACCCTTGGGAGATTGAGACCACCCACCGGTGGTCTACCAACTATATACAGTTACTTAAATACACTAACAATAACCATTAATTTTCTCTTTACTATGAATAATCATGAGTAGAGAATGATTCAAATGGATACTATATAAAAATACCTCATTAAATTCCCTCAAATTTGGGATCATTAGAGAAAAGAGACCCATCAAAATCTATTCATCAATAGTCTCCTTCATTGTCTGAGAGGGAAACATCCAACTAAGGGCATTAAAAACCACATATCGCTTTTCTAAAATATTGATGAATTCTAAATAAAATACCTTGAGATATTACACTAATTTTTTATACATAAGATTTATGTCCTAGGAGAATATGTATATCATTATTTTTTTTCGTAAATACCATGAACCATAACTCAAAGAGATAACAACGAAAAACATAAGAGAATTAATTATATCTATGAGCCCTAGATAAAGGGTTGGGAAGTTAGCTTCATATGTTTGGATTTGGAAATATTCACATTACAATACATTTTCACCATTTATAAGAACATGCATAAGGCCTATACATGATGTGTCGTGGTACACCATGTAAACATGAATAGCCTACATTAATTTAAGAATTAGAGATGAGGTGAATCAATTATTTAAATCGTTAAAGGGAACCTAGAACATTGAACTCCATAAGAACATCACCCCATTATTGGTTAGGGATTTCAAGGTTGAAACAGTACAGGATATTTCCTTCAGGAACCAACTGCAGTATCCATATATCAAATAAAGCTCCAAATGTCAAAAAAATTTGGGCTTCTCCTAAGATATTAGGAATCCTTGATCTATAGATTGATATAGATACCCTATTTTGATACCACATAGATAAAAAATTTACACATTGGAACTATAAATGTCAACTACTCATTTTATAAAATTGGTAATGATTATTCAATGATCCCAAAAACAATTCTGAAATTATCATCATGCTCCACCTCTATCGTTGAATAAACTAGAATTTCATCAAAACATTCCACAATGAAGTTATTAAGATATTTATGGAATATTTGGATCATGAAATCCATGTAAACAATAGGATCATTGATCAAGTAGAAATGTGTTAATATTATATAAAAGTGTCATTAATTTCTTCAAAAAGTAGTTTTAGGCACCTCAATCTCTCTCACCCTAAGATATTGATATTCAATTAAAGATAAATCATGGAAAACACCTTGTTACTTAACTTGATCAAAGAGATTGTTAAAATGGGGAATAAGATATTTAATAATAATTCAAACATGATTAAACATTCTATTGTCAATTCAAAAGTGAAGGATACTAGAGGCCATTTTATAAAAAAGTACTAGGGTGGGTCACAGGGACACACTAGGGAGAATGAAGTGTTATATCTTCAAAAGTTTCTTGATTAATATTCAATTCATTAAAAATTTATAGGTATATAAATTAAAAGGTGAGAGATATTTACAAAGTTTTTAGAACTACAATGATTGATAAATCCACTTCAATCTTATTGGGTAAGCTTGATAAATACTCAAAGAACACCTCAAGAATGTTCCTGATCAAAGGAGGTAACTATCTATAAAAATTACCCTCATCATATTTCAATATATGAGTAGACACATTATAGATGAGTCTAACTAATTCATGAAAAGGTAACCTCTCTCAACTAGACTGTGGGTCCTATTCTACCTAGAATACTTGAGTGATTTTATTATGGATGGTCAAAATCACTTTAGAATGGTATCTATTGATACAAGAGTTATAAAATTTCATCCATTCCATTAATTAGAAATATATAAAAAAGATCCATTTCAAGAATGAGATTTGTTTCGCACCAACTTGACCTTTTATAGTGAGGTCACATATAAAGGGATCCAAATAACCCACTCTCATTTCATCCCAAGAGAAGTCAAGATTTCTATGAAATAAATAATGAGATCAGTAGAGTGTTTAATAAATTACATAATATAGGAATTTATAAAGGGGTTATAGGAACAAATATCAAATATAGTAGTTTCCATACACATAGAATTAATAAAATCACCACTAGCTAAAACCATCATTTCGTAAAAATATACTAGAGCATAATCTACCTCATCGATCTACACTGCCTTAGAATGGCCTAAAGGCCTACCATAGACTTCTTGATGTATACTGAGATTTATATAATCATTTAAATGACCATTGTAAACTCTATACCCATGGGTATATAGTCCCAATATATGTGACTCAAAGGACTACTCCATAGATCTCAGAGGGTTTGAGAGCTAAAAACACTCTGAGAAGGAAGAGAAGATCAATAGAACCAATAGAGATGAGCCATAATTCCAAAAAAAATGACAATATACTGGTTCTATTGGACATGAATATCTCATATGAAAAACCTATTCAAAATACTAAAAAATAAATGATCTATAAGCTCTAGCTACTTATTAATAATGTCTTAGTGTATAATTAGAATATCTCCCAATACTCTTCAACTAACCTTTAGGCTTCCTCTTCTTATACGAGGAGATAACTCCACCATCACTAACACTAGAAAGAATTTCAATCGAACCTTACATCCATTAAAAGTAGATCGTTTCCATTAATGTTCAATCAATGGACACAATGTCAGTCTTGAGCTAAAATAAGATGACTTGGGACTGAATGTAATGTTACATGCCCATCTTGAAGCATCATGATTTTAACTCTTTATTACAGAAAATATAAAACATGAAGTGAAAATACAAAGTTAATGGGTACTAATATTCCATAACCACAAAATTTCCTTATTGTAGGAATAAAAAAAGCATGATATATATCCAATTAGATGGTGTCCTTATTGAACAACATATTGGATGTTAGTATGAAATCATTACACTCCAGGATCTCATAATAATTTTCCTGAATAACTTACTCCCACTAATTCTATCTTGTAACATTAGGCATGATGGTCTTACACAACAATTTAAAATAGTCTATATTTTTATGTAATTCAAATATCTTCTCTATAATATCAATCCAATAATTTTCTTCTAGGGGATCACTATTTTATGGAATAGTTAGAGACATCTCCTTGAGGAATTTCTAAGCATGATCCATCTAAGGGTCTAGATCAGCATAATTATAATGTGTGAGGTAAGAAAACATAACTTGATCTAGAGATAAAACTAATTGGACTATTTATTAAATAATTTTCTAACTAACTAGGGGGTTGGATCGAGAAAAATTATCCCTGACTTCCTCCAGTTGATTCACTAGTCACATTCAAGGTGGCATAATGATAAATGAAATCTATAAAAGAGGGAAACCTTCAAAACCAAAAAAATATGTTATCAAATATATAAAAAATTACCATGTTTTTAAATAATACATGATAAATAGATAAAAACCAATAAAAACCAATAAAAACCATACATTGAATGAGATATGTTTATCTATTTTGAATCCCATCCACAATAAATTACATGGAAGGATAAATAATTACATAATAAAACCAAATATCCCAACATAAACTAGTAACTCGATAAAGTGACCATGGATCAGGAAGGTAACACTGAAGGGGGGGATGAAACAATGAACACTCTTATATTAAATTAATTATTTTAAATAATCCTCTGTTACTGATTAATTTAATGACACCTCATGTTTAATTATCCAACTCTCCTTGAATGTGACAATTAAAAGAAGCTACAACACATGCAGATTCTAACAATGATTGGTACAAAGACTTGATCCTTGATGAATTTGGTTATTCCATCAGCTTAATATTATTCACTATTTGTAGGTGGTTGCAACTGGGGAAAGACATATTCCCAGAAACATTGATTCTTATAGTTTTCCAGTCTAGATTCCCACAAGATATTACATGTTCCCTCCGACCCTAAGAAATACTATTTCCCATAAGAGTATCTTTAAATTTCATACCATAGTGTCACCATGATCCTATATACCTACTATATAGTTCGACTAGATATTTCTAGTACTATTTATTAGAAGAGGATACGATCCTATAATTGGAAGATCTTTACCAGCTTTAGACTGCTTTGGCACTTCAAAGAGATGACGTCTTTCTCCAAAAAATCTACAACACCTAATCTTCTCACATATAATCCTCATGAAGTTTAGAAATTGATAAAATAATTTTTTCTATTTGTCATTTTTTACTAACATTAAAATGGACTAAACATTACTCAAAAAACTGACAACTTGATTAAATTTTTTCCGGAATTATTCTTGGCCTTAGTCACAATTCGCTTAATAGTATTCAAATTATCTTTCATGTAGATTTCTTCAGACATCATTCATGAATGTATTACACTTCATGGTTAATGATATTACAACCCTACCTCACATCATATTATAATTGTGTCATTTTTGAGGTTTTTATGTGGGGTGTCATATTATTATTAATTAATATTTTTAAGGTTTTCAAAAGTCCCTCTATCCTCTCCTATATAAGGGCACCTCCTTCACTGCCCTCTTCACACACATTTCAGATTTCATGCTCGGAAAACACCTGAAAATTAATCTTATTAACCTATCTAGTTATATCATAGAGGTTCTGGTCTTTCAAAAGACCAACTCTAGTGCCCTAAGAGGAAGTTTAAAGGAGGTTCGTCGAGGAAGAGGTAATCTCTTCTACCGACTCTTTCATGTTTCATTTTTATTCAACTTTATCTTCTTTATTATTTTATTATAAAGTAATAAAATCAGTATTACTCATATACTTATATTTTATTATAAATATTTAACAACCCCATTTCACCTTTTATCCATTATAAGGAAAACGAAATCACCGCGCATGCGTACGTATGGAATACCATCTCCACGCCGTGGTGTAATCTGTTTTTCTACCACCACCTTACTTGGATGGGTATAATGGTGTAAATAATAACTATATATTATTATTATAAAATCATTCTTATTCTATGATATTATATCATCCACTAAAATTCCATTCAATAAATACTGGAACGATATCATCGCTCGTGCGTACGTATGGATTATCGTCTCCACGATGCGATGAGATTCATTTTCCATGTTAACAATTAAATAGTGATTATAAAGTATATATAATGAATAGTAATGAGATATATGAAATAATAATGATATAGGATTTATGTATATGTCATTTACCTACATCCATTCAATAATGAAACGAAAACATCGTTCATGCATACGTACGGTCAACCGTCTCCGTGAACGGTGTATTTCATTCCATTTATCGATCTATTATATATATTTATATTCTGAATATAAATGATATATAAATCATGTTTTAAATTCTTGAAGTAATTAAATAATGACATAAGTAATAATAATATCAAGAACAACAAGTCTAAACACGTACGATAAATGAAACGATTTTTACCCAAAACGATGCTTTAACATGGAGGGGGGGATGAAACAATGAACACTCTTATATTAAATTAATTCTTTTAATTAATCCTCTGTTACTGATTAATTTAATGACACCTCATGTTTAATTATCCAACTCTCCTTGAATGTGACAATTAAAAGAAGCTACAACACATGCAGATTCTTACAATGATTGGTACAAAGACTTGATCCTTGATGAATTTGGTTATTCCACCAGCTTAATATTATTCACTATTTGTAGGTGGTTGCAACTGGGGAAAGACATATTCCCAGAAACATTGATTCTCATAGTTTTCCAGTCTAGATTCCCACAAGATATTACATGTTCCCTCCGACCCTAAGAAATACTATTTCCCATAAGAGTATCTTTAAATTTCATACCATAGTGTCACCATGATCCAATATACCTACTATATAGTTCCACTAGAGATTTGTAGTACTATTTATTAGAAGAGGATACGATCCTATAATTGGAAGATCTTTACCAGCTTTAGACTGCTTTGGCACTTCAAAGAGATGACGTCTTTCTCCAAAAAATCTACAACACCTAATCTTCTCACATATAATACTCATGAAGTTTAGAAATTGATAAAATAATTTTTTCTATTTGTCATTTTTTACTACCATTAAAATGGACTAAACATTACTCAAAAAACTGACAACTTGATTAAATTTTTTCCGGAATTATTCTTGGCCTTAGTCACAATTTGCTTAATAGTATTCAAATTATCTTTCATGTAGATTTCTTCAGACATCATTCATGAATGTATTGCACTTCATGGTTAATGATATTACAACCCTACCTCACATCATATTATAATTGTGTCATTTTTGAGGTTTTTATGTGGGGTGTCATATTATTATTAATTAATATTTTTAAGGTTTTCAAAAGTCCCCCTATCCTCTCCTATATAAGGGCACCTCCTTCACTGCCCTCTTCACACACATTTCAGATTTCATGCTCGGAAAACACCTGAAAATTAATCTTATTAACCTATCTAGTTATATCATAGAGGTTCTGGTCTTTCAAAAGACCAACTCTAGTGCCCTAAGAGGAAGTTTAAAGGAGGTTCGTCGAGGAAGAGGTAATCTCTTCTACCGACAGTTTCATGTTTCATTTTATTCAACTTTATCTTCTTTATTATTTTATTATAAAGTAATAAAATCAGTATTACTCATATACTTATATTTTATTATAAATATTTTACAACCCCATTTCACCTTTTATCCATCATAAGGAAAACGAAATCACCGCGCATGCGTACGTATGGAATACCGTCTCCACGCCGTGGTGTAATATGTTTTTCTAACACCACCTTACTTGGATGGGTATAATGGTGTAAATAATAACTATATATTATTATTATAAAATCATTCTGATTCTATGATATTATATCATCCACTAAAATTCCATTCAATAAATACTGGAACGATATCATCGCTCGTGCGTACGTATGGATTATCGTCTCCACGATGCGATGAGATTCATTTTCCATGTTAATAATTAAATAGTGATTATAAAGTATATATAATGAATAGTAATGAGATATATGAAATAATAATGATACAGGATTTATGTATATGTCATTTACCTACATCCATTCAATAATGAAACGAAAACAGCGTTCATGCATACGTACGGTCAACCGTCTCCGTGAACGGTGTATTTCGTTCCATTTATCGATCTATTATATATATTTATATTCTGAATATAAATGATATATAAATCATGTTTTAAATTCTTGAAGTAATTAAATAATGATATAAGTAATAATAATATCAAGAACAACAAGTCTAAACACGTACGATAAATGAAACGATTTTTACCCAAAACGATGCTTTAACATGGAATTTACAAAAGAACAGGTAATATAATGTCATAAGTAAACCAGATATGATATCATAACAATGAATATGATTCTGTAATAAGTCAATGACATTATTTAAATCATTATACATGAGGTCCGGATACATACAAAGAATATCATACATAAGGTAAGGGACAACCTTTCCAATCTCGTTTTTATCCGAGATTGTTTATTCGTATGTATTTACTGGGGTTATATTTATCATACATGTACATGTTTTCTAAAAATGGTTTCATGTATGTTTAATGTCCTTTTTACCCATTTTTGACTTTTACTACGTGGTATGTAAGGAATCATTCTTTTGTTTACGTTACAAGGTACTTTTTTGAATTTTTCGGCAAAAGATTGACAAAAAAGTTTTTTCCTTATATGGCATGAACGGATTTTTACGGTTTCATAACGCCTTATTTTCATACTCTACAAGATTTAATGAATATTTTCAAAAAAATAATTTTCCTTTAAAATTGTTTGGCATTTTGTTAAAATAAAATGGTTTTGAAGAAGAAGTGGTATTCTCCTCAAGAATTCATTTCAAGTGTTTTATCAAAACCATTTTCTATATAAGATGGTATTATTTCATATGTGTATGTTTCAAGTATAATGTCTCTATGATTTACATGGTTTCACATTTGTTATGATGAAATGATATCCATTTCTTTTATATGGATTATGTTATGATGGGATGATGTTTATGAAACCCATTTTATTCTTTGGGTAATGATGAATGATTTATGTTCATATTACTGCACACGTAAGACTGATTTAGTTATGAGATGGGTGGGACCTATATATCCCTCCAATGAATTGGGTAATGATTTATATCCCATGATATAGTCATGGATGGATTGGTATGTTAATCCAATTTAGTGTTGCAGGACTGGAACGTGGAGTGAACTCGATTTAGAATGGGACTTTGTCCACAAAGATGGTCTTGGCAGCAATGCCTTGGCTAATATGGAAATCATATCATGTGATTAATGGTTTTCCACAATTAAATGTTTTATTACCATGATATTTTATCATGATTGATGTTCCTTTATGATATATTCCCTGTGTACTTTCATGATTTATGTCTTTGTTCAATATTTTGATGTTTAGATTTCATGTTCATGTTTTTTCATTCAAATGTTTATGTATTGTTTTATGTTCTCTATGTTTACCATTACTGAGCATTTGAGATCACCCTTTTTATGTTTTCTTTTCCCTAGGATATAAAGAAAGGTTTTAGGTATGAAAAAAGGGGAATATTTTTATGAGATATGTTGAAGATCTTTCACCGTGATTAGAAGATTATGTTCTGAGTTTCCAAAGACACTAAACTATTATGGTCCTTGAGTGTTGGTTTTTTTATGTATTTAGTATTCCATGAAAGTAATGTAATGTCTATGTACGTCAATATTTGGGTCTCTAAAGGAGGGACACATTCTAATGGACCCATTATACACCATTTACATCCACAAAAAATTTCTTCCACTAATATATCATTTATTTGGAATCATATTTTTTCCCACGAATATCCTATCCTGAGTTTTCTTCCATATAGAATATGATGGGGCCTGTCATTATGGTATAAATGATATTATGTGAGATTATTTTAGAATATAACTACATTAGGTGATATTTGATGATGGTAGGGATCAATTTAAGATGATGAGAGAGTTTCTAGGGTTGATAAATCCATATATCACTAGGGTGAGGGTTCTGAATACTCTTAATACATATAAATATTGTAATCCACTACACATTTCATGATTCCCCTATCTATATCGTAGTACTCCATTGTCTTCGAGATTTGGAAACATGAGGGTCCTCTAAGGGTGTTTCAGATCCCTCAACTGTGGATTTTATTAGAAACTAACGAGCCCCACCATACATTTTCGATTGAGGTTTTCTTATTCATGGAATCCTGGATGAAATATTTGAGTTGTATGATGAGTCATTGACTTTGGAAGCATGATCATATAAATACCCTCTTTATCTTTCATCTGGGTTTCTCTATGAGTGCATATATATGAATTAGTTAACATAACCCTCTTACTTTGGCTTGAGATAACTATTTTTTTATAATTATATCACTCCCTTTCTGTGTCCATGGAATTTTATGGGGTATGTATATACCCACCCAAGTATTTTATTATCATTTTTATGTTGTGCATTATGCAGATGATAGACAGAACAGTAGTGACTTTGGTGGAGCCTACTGATATGAGGGTACATTTAACATGTACAATGGTTGAGCATTGAGACCAAGATATAGACTCTCTCACTTTTCTATGTATAATTTTTTTCAGGTTTGGATTTCATTTCTAGTTGTCCATGTGTTTCCCCCCATTACACATTGGCCTTATCCTGGCGTACTCAGATGTATTCCATAGAGTTTATTACATGTTTGGTTTATACTACATGTTACTGGTTTTTATTATTCCTTTGAAATATATCATGAATACTATAGAGTGGTTGTGTACATGTACATTAGAAAAAGTCTTCCCGTTTAATATTATTCCTTATTGGGTCTTGTCAGTAGCCCATGGCCTATTAGAGAGGGAATTGGGATTGTGGAAGCTCAGCCATCGGATGGCCTAGTAGGTCTGGGTGTGTTAGATCATTACTGAGTGGTATCATTGATGTTCATTCCTTTGAACTATGATCATAATTTTATCATATTTGTATTGGTTTTGATTTATAGAAATATTATCAATGTGTATTCAGTGTGTCTTTTAGGCCAGGTAACCCAGTGTTGGTGCGGTGTCCGATATATCCATACACTAGGAATTAGAATTTGTAATTATTGATATCACATAATGAGAATTTCATTGTAAAAAAAATGTTATATAAATAATATAGGATTAAATATTTTAAAAGTACTTCTTGGGTCATTTCCACATATATATATTTTCTATTTGACCATATTTTGTCATGATGACCTTGAAGACCTCTTCATGATGACATCCATCTAGGATTTTGAGATGGTGTCATAAAGAAAACAAGTTAAGCAATTAAACCTCAGTTTAGGAACCCATTCATAGGGATATTCTTCCTAGTTTGAATAATGCAGTGCAACCACATATTTAGATGCACTTGGACCCACCTTTATGATCTAAGAGGATGATCATCCACATGTTGAGCAGTGGAAGGATCCAACATGGTATACAACATGGTATGATGATGGTACACACAATATTATCTCGTTATGATATTTCAATTGATAGTCATATATGATTTCACAACAATGAATACCATCCAGGAGAGTGGGATTGGATTGAGACAATGTTATGGGTTTCCAGGATTGCTCAGAACCTGATCGATCAGACCGTTTTACTAAAAACCATTCTTCTTCAAAAGTAGTGCTATATTTAGAGATACCTATCGATCTCCGAAAATTGTTGAGTGAACACCAATGTATTCATAGATGAAGACATTTTATGTTTATTACTGATCCAGATCCCCTTTCTAGGTGGTAGATTACTCGCACATGCTAGTTGTGGAAAAGTCCCATTGGATATAACCCATATTAATAGTTCTTTTCATGGTAATACTTTTATAGTGTGATGAGTGGTATCATTAGATCCCCATGATAGTGATGTGAGATGTGACGTCACATGTTCATGTGTGAGGGAAAATTATCACATCAAGATGCATCCGTGAGATGCAATTTAATACTGTATGGTTGATTCAATGTTATGGAAGGTGGATAGTGTAGAGTTGGGATGGACTAGTTTCATAGACTACTAATTTTGAGTTCTTTTTGATATGATAACAAATTATAGAAAGACCTGGATAATGGGGAATTTAAATAATGGGGAAAGGTGGATTCATGTACTATACACGTGTGAACCCAATTCTCTGAGATTGATTGAGGTATGGATTATATCTTCACTTCTTTTGTTGTAGTTTTGGCATGTGGTCCCAAACCACTTTTCAATGGATGTGGACCCTATTTGAAGACTAATGATAGCAGTGGATCCTTGATTCTGAAAACCTTGTTCTCGGGGATCTAGTATAGATGACTGATGATCCAACACTTTCTTTAATAGTGGGACCTTACTCTATGAGGGGAGAGAGACTAACATGTTACCTTTCTATATTAGGCGGAGATGCCCTATGATGTTTTCCTCATTATGGATGGTTTTCCTACCATCAATGTTCATATGATTTTTACCTAAGAATTTTTTAGTACTTTTGAGTTCTGTAAAATATTTACCCTCCATTTCATAAGGAGTGATCCAAATATGAATAGGATGAGCTCATACATACGAGGTTACACCTAATTTCCTATAAAATTGGTAGTATTACCCTTAATGGGATATATTATATAAGCACTCAATTTCCTACCATGGTGGTGGATTATAGTGAAGTATTCTATGAAGATTTCCTGGGAGTACCTATGTAGTGGGAGACATACTTCTACATTAAAATGAACACTAGGACCTTTTTTGATATTTTCAAAAATATACATATGGCCCATATCAATATCCAAGATTAGATGGTGATGTTGGAGGACTTTTGAGAGAAAGGATTTATTAGAAATTATCTTTCCCCTAGGGCAATGTAACTTTTTATTGAAAAAAAGGTGATTGGTATCCTATATAACTCGATTGATTTTTGTCTCATGAACAATGTAATAATAGTAAAAAATCACCCATATATGATGATTTTAGGACCTCCTTGACATGTTTCAAGGGATGAGTTATATCTCAAAGATCAATCTGAGGTCTGACCACCACCATTTGAGGGTTCGCATGGGTGATATTCCAAAGATGGAATTCTAATGTCTTACAGACACTATGAGTTCCTAGTGATGCCTTTTAGTGAGATTAATGTCCTTATATGTTTATGTATTTTATGAAACATATCATTCATCTATAAATGGACAAATTTTTGGTTTTCCATAGTGATGATATAATCAATTAATCTACATTATCCATGGTGCATATAGTTTATCAGATGATTGGTCCTAGAATAAATCTTAGGGAACCATCTCAATGGTAAGGTTTCAAACCTCCATATATAGATCAATGGGGTTCAGTTTTTGGGCAATCATATTCATAAATATGGTATATCTTTCAATCAGGTGATGATTTATGTAGTTCATTCATGGGGGCTTCCAAAGAGTGTGATATAGCTGTGAATAATTAAAGGATTTGTGGGGGTATTTTTGGAGGTTTGTACATATATTTTTAAATGTATTAGAACCCTTGAACACCATGACATAGAAATAGAAAACATTTAGCTTGAATGAGTAGTTTTATGGATCCTTAAAGAAGTTTATACTGACGATAAAAAGTGCTCTATTGATGGGGCCACTAGAGGATGACATAGATAATATTGTGTTTTTTGATTCCTCACAAGCTAGGCTTGGTTGCATGTTTATTTATAGGTTGGAATTTATCACATATGTCTATGATTTTGAGAGCCCAAGAAAAGAACTAAATTACTCAGGAACTATAGTTATAAGGGGTATTATTTTCTCTAATTATTTGGAAGAAATATATTATGGGATAGCTCATTGTTATTTACTAACACTACCAATGTCTCAACTATATCATCGCTCAGAGATATCAAAACATCAAATAGAGGTTTTGGATAGAGTTCCTGTAGGAAAATGACTTCAATATTGTCTATAATTTTGGTATGGGAAATGTGGTGGAAGAATCCATTAGTAGTAATTCCCATTCATTCTTAGTAGAGTAGGATTCTGGGTAGTTCTTTATTTGTTTCTAACCCTGATGGAGTATAGGGGTTCAATTTTTATTTAATTGATGGAGTTTACTCCTCCTCTTCTACAGTGTGTTTGGGAGGGTCAGTGGAGAGACATTGATTGTGATGTTATTTTGGACAAGATATCCTCATGGGATGCACCTGATGGATTTAATGATAGTGGGGATCATATCATCCTATTTTGAAGAAAGATAGTATTTATGGTCTTGATGTGATAGGAGGTTATCATGGAGTTTCGTATTTCACCTTTGGATGTAAATTCTTGTGTGAAACATATATATAAGGATCATCATTTATTGTTTTTGGTGGGAAAGCGTGAGGTGGAGCAAAGATGAGTTTATCTCTCATTGTCTCAAATGTTAATAGGTGAAGGTTGAGAAACAGGTTCTAACATGTTTGATGTAGCCACATGAGATAATGGGGTATAAATGGGTTAGTGTAATGCTATACATTGTGATAGGGATTCCACATAAAATAGGAATCTATGATGCTATCTTGGTGATAGTTCACCAACTTTTCATGTTGACGAAATTCCTTCTTATTATAAATTAGAGTTCAGTTGTGATTTAGGGGATGTTTTATGTGAGAGAGATTGTCTGACTCCATGGGGATCCCAGAAATATTTTCTACAACAATGATGTGTGATTTACATCATGATTGTGGACGGGTATGTAGGTGGAAATTGTGAACCGGTTTTATATGTGTAGGGTGTTTCACCCCTATATAGATGGGCAGACAAAGAGGACTATCAAGGTATTAGAGGATATGTTGATGGCTAGTGTGTTAGACATTTTTTGAAGATAAGAGGATCAATTTTTATCGGTATATATTTCTTTCAATAATAGATATTACTTGACAATTATTATCTAACATTTCAAGACCCTACATATGACACCATTCATGTCACCATTATGACATACTAGGATTTTTTAGATATTTCTTACTGGGATAGAGATAGTGTAGGAAATGAATGAGATGGTTCACATGATACATTAGAATATTTGGATAGTATAGAGATAATAGAAATATTATGCAGAACAAAATCATATGCAATTATTGTTCAATTTGGGATAACATGTTTTATTGAGACTCTCCCCACGATGAGTATTGTAGATATTCAACTGAGGAATCAAGTTACCCCTAAGGTTTGGAGGGCCATTTTAGATCTAATGGAGGGTTGGAAAAGTTACATAAAACCTATACATTCCACCAAAGTTGAAATAATTTCACTATTTATTCTATGTGTCATTACGAGTGATAGACATGCATGATCAGACATAGGTTATTGAATGGGGAGTGCCAGACATCGATGATGGGTCGACCTCCACAGAGTACCCAGTGAAGATATAGAATCGGAAGGAATGAATCTAAACAGGATAAACCATTTGCATGGGACTAATATTGTGGTAGCATGGGATCATATATAACTACTTGTTTTAGAGATATATTTTTATGAGGGCTCAGTATCCCCATCCTTGATTTTATCATTTTGTTTTCAGTGTGGAATAACTTTAACGAGGGGAGAATGTAGTAACCCTATTTTTGTATCACCATATTATTTTATCAAATACTTTTTTCTGAATTAATTTTATATTTTATTTATAATTTATTACATTTAATATCATGATTATATTTCATTACACAAAACCTTTAGGTCAGATTGTGTTGTAGATAAAACTACATTTTTCTTGCGTTACATGCAATAATGAGTGTAAATGTTATGTAACTTATTGTTAAAATATTATTATTTAATATGATAGTTATCATACATTCATTAGAATTATTTATGTGAATATGATTAAATAAATTAAAAAAATATGGGTTACACATTTAAATATATTTTATTATTTGTAGAAAATTTAATTAGAAATTAGAATCAAAACTTTTGAAAATAAATGGATATATTTCTATGAAAAATTATTCTATACACACAAGTATGCGTTACATTAATAAATTAATAAAATAACTGTTTTTAATTATATTAATGAAAGTTTATATTATATATTCTATATAATTTATTAAATTCATTTTTTGTGTTTTTGAAAAAATAAATAAGAATAAATAAAAATTATATGATTGAAACTACATTTTAAATAAAGATATTTTTTCCTCTTTAGCCCACATTTTTTAAATTTAGCTTTTACATGTTTTAGAAAATGTATTTATAAAAAAAACTCCTAATTTTAAAATTTTCTTACGGTGATTTTTTTTGGAATTATCAAAAAATATTAAATTTTTTTTAATAGTGAAATATACCAAATGTTAATTGAAAAATATGTTTTATTTGAATTATTTATTATGTTAAAATATATTTAAAATTTATTTTGAAGAAAAATTAATTTATTTGTACTTATATTGATCAATTTTATATAATTGAAATCAATATTATATTTAAATTGGATAGAAAAACATTGTAATTTTTTAACATTTCAGCTCAAAAAACTCGTTTTCTCATCTAGTAAGCCGGGTTAATTAAAAATAAAAAAATTTCCAATTATATGAATTTTTTATGGAAACATGTATTCTATATTTGGAATAATAATAATTTATGTCTTTATAATAAAGAAAAATGGCATTCTAACAAAAAATATTTGTAAAAAAATTACAAAATATTTACCGCAATTAAGGGAAAAATTAGTTTACATGGGGGTTAAACTGAATGGGTAATGGTAAAAAAATGACCCAAAACAATAAAAAAACTCATTTTAATGATATATTACATCCTTAAACATTATTTTATCTAGAAAAATTTATTTTGGGCCCATGTGACATGAAAAAAACAGTGCTAAAATAATTTCATTCAAAAAATTCTTTCTGTACCAGTCGCCTCACATAAAAAGTCCACCTTATATCGTCTACTCTTCAAAAGATAAAACCCATTTGTTTAGATAATTAATTTGCCAAATAATTTCCCAAAGTCAGTACTCTCATCTTATAATCCTTATTTTTGATGGATATATAATCTATGAAGACCTTTTTGTGAAAGCATAAGAACAATAACCGAAAAAGGGCTAACGTCCATCAATGTGCATTTTTGTTTTATATCTTCCTCCACCTATTTAAATTATTATTAAATAAAACATATATAATAAATCTAATTATTATATATATATATATATATATTTTATGTACATGACCTATAAAAAACTCTACTTCCATCAAATGGGTTACAAAATCACTACTCTTGTGTATGGTGGACTACCGCCTTGCTAGCCAATGCCATTTGTCTTTCCATTACAACCTCCCAAAGTTGGGTTTGATGATAAATATAAGGAATATATATGATATTTATTAAATTATTATGCCTATATATTAGTTATATAATATTTATATTTTTTCATTCCCTTTCAAAGGGGATACGATATCTTTTCTCGTGTGTACGGTGGGCTAGAGCCTTGTAAAATGATGTGATTCATTTTTCACTAATTCATTACATGGAAGGTAATATAGATAAATTTAATGAATATATGTGATATAAATGAAATAATTATGATTTTAATGACATATATATAATTATTATAAGTTACCATATCATTTTATTTCTTACATTCTCATTTACAGAAAGATGATAATGTCATTCATGTACATGTGGACTACTTCCTTCATAAAGTGATATGACTCTCTCTTTTCATAACCACACAACATGGATGATATGTATAAGTATATTTAATTAATTAATATGGTAATTATAATTTTATTATAATTATGAAATGATAAAATTCAAATTACCTCCTTTTTATAATGATCATTGAGAAATTGAAATGTTACTTATGCGTGTGTACGACCTATAGTCACCATGATTATAAGATATTTAATTTTCTAAGAACGTATTTCATGATAAGAATTAAAATTAAAATGATATAAAAAAAGATATAATTAATTAATAATTATTTTTCTGGATATTATGGAACCATAATCGAGGAAAGTGTTCCAAAAATGAAAAATCAAAACATTTACGAAAAACAACGTAGTTATTACAAAAAATAATACTTTATCATGGAATTGTTAATAAATGGGTAATAATAGAACATAATAAAATCATGAATGGTATGATATATTTATGTTTGGATCTATAATATATTTTTAATAAACATAAAATTATTATATAGGAGGTCCAAATGCAAACAAATGAAGTCGATACTTAAGATACGCGATTTCAAGTCTCTCTTTTATTTCAAGGAGACATATAAAAAATCACCACCTTTTGTGGTATATATAATGACCATTTTACATATTATACCATGAATCTATGTATATTAACTAATGTTAATGCTTTATTTTTATTCTTTAATAGGGCTTATGATCCTTAATATTACTAAAGTGGTATGAGATCTCTGTCTCACATTAAATTTTATGTGAGACATATACTATATTCACCATGTGTTTCATTTATGTGGTATATATACATCCAATGAATGTTTTTATGAATATTATAATTTAAATTATTTTTATTTACAAACCCATTTGATGATTTCTCATTATGTGGATTATGGTATAAAAGTTACCAAATCAGTAAGATATTTTATTATTAAATTTCCTCCATGAGACATACGATTCCATTTTAACCTATCTTCTTATATGTGTTTCATGTACTACACCATTTTAATGTAATAAAATGGATTTATTTATCATATGGAAGTTATTTATTTCATTTAATGATAATTTTTCATGGAGATTATGGTTTAATGTTATCAATGTTGTAACGATTTTTTTGTCAAATCTCATAATTTATTGGGATTATTTATGATTATGTTACAAATGATAGAATATTATAATTCATATTTAATGAAACTGATGAAATTTATTCTCCTATGTTTATTTATTGAGAATACATTATTTCCATTCATTTTTATCCCTTTATATTCTCAATAGTTCAAGAATATTTTTTATGAAAATTATACTTTATACTTCAAAAACAATTTTTTCCTCTCTGGCCATTTTTTTAAAAAAAATTAGTTTTTTTCAAAATTTCATAAAATTTATTCATTAAATTTTTTACCCATTTTATACATTTTATGAAATGTTTTACAATGAATCATCAGGTTATTTTCAAAAAAACTGTATGTTTGGATTTTACCAAAAATGTGAAAGAATATTTGTTAAAACATATATGACATGAACAATATTTCCCACTGTCGAGAAAATTATTTGATTTGAATATTCCTTTATAATTATTAAAATATATTTTAAAAAATTAATTTCAGAATGTTTTATGTTTTTACAACATTTATATTCAAATAAATCTTAACTTCCTTAAGAAATTAACCAAGTTATCTTTTAATATATTTATCTATCTGAGATGATATCCATTGATATAAAATTTACTTTGCTGGGGATATAAACCACAGATATTATTTTTATTATTTATTTTAATGGGTTATCATGAAAACATGTGTATTAATGATACTTCTATTCCATGGGTTATACCATTATTAAATTCCTATGTATCCTACTACATTGTTCCCGAGTTATGATATCGTGAATTGATGAAATGATTAAGATGCATGTCTCTTTTCCGAATGATCTATATGATGAAATATTTATGAAACCCCTTTCATTTCAAGGGTTTTGATATAATGAGTTTTTTATGATTTTTTGGAACACATATATGAATTTCATTATGTGAAGAGTGGGATAAATATCTCTCTACATAGCTACGAGTACTAATTAATGTTCTATGAGATCATTGGGTACACATGTGGTTAGTGTAAGCCCAAAAAGAAATGTATATGGGAGGTTTTCCTAGGCTCATCAATTCAGGTACACAAGTGGTTAGTCAAAACATGAAGTAGGTATAGAGGTGGTTATCCCAACCCTAACCATTTATTTTTTTCTTGGTGGATATACTTGAAATATTATTTTCGTTCGTTATGTGTATACCACAAATCTATGTCTTATTCCAATACTATGTGCTCATGGATCCTGTTATTTTATTCATTTTTGAAACATGTATTATGAACATCCATTCATTATACCATGACATAATACTATGATCATTGATATGCATGGTATGGTTTTCAAATTTTATTCTTATGTTCTCATAACCTTATGTCTATGTTATACATATCTATCTCTCTTTATTATCTTTTATGATCATCTGAGAACACCCTTTCTTATGTTTTCCTTCCCTAGGTTATGAATAATAGTTTTATGTAGGAGCACGAAAGGGTAAGATATTTAAGGGGAAAATTTTATATTATTCATAAATTAAGAAGATTGGGTTCAAAGATTCCAAAGGCACTAAACTATAAATATACTCATGAGTATGGTTCTATAATGTGATGAAAATTCATCAAATAAAGATGTAATATCCATGAATGATAATCTTATGTCTCTATAATTGGTATCAGAGGAAATTTTTAGTCAACCATTGGAAAATAGACTGAGAAGTATTTTGTGAGATCCATAAGGACATGTCTATGGATAATTCCTAGACTATGTAACAGTATAGGATAATACACTGATGTTTTGTTAAAGGATTTAGTGAGTGGTTTCCAAAACAATTACATGCCTATGAGAATAATAAAAGTGGATGTGGCTCCAACATAGAGTTACCTAGGGGTAATTAATGGGAATTTAGGATATTGGTATAGACTCAATCATTATGTGGTTCTTGATATTGGGCTTACTACTCATCCGGTTTGACACTGTCAAAGGATATGACTTGGAAATTCAAGAACTCTTTACAAACCGTCATGAAGGATTTAAATAGACAATGATGATGAGTGACATAGATTAAGACCGAGGTTTCATATATTTTAAATATGGTGTCATGATTTAGAAATCATATAAGTTATTAATCATGCTTATGTGGGTTACCACTGTATTTAGTGTTTTTAACATTACTTTTTATTTATTCAATTGAAGTAAATTGAAATTACTATGTTAACATTGAACCTGATTGATAATTTTATGATAAGAAGCCAAATGGAATGATTATTTTAGTGAAGGATGCTGTTATTATTCCTCATTAGCTATCAAAAAACATTATTAACAACATGAACCTTAAATAAATCTCGAAATCACTATTGAAGATAAGGATAGTTTTCACTGTGAGTTTCGGTACTTGAGCTAATAGAGTTTCTATATATTGATAATTTTGGAAGAAAAACACCAGTCAATTTTTCAATGGATAGGAATATGTAAATATATAGAGAAGAAGGGAATATAGAAAGAAATTGATGTGGGAAAATAAAAATTTCATTTAACTCAATATGTTGGAATATTAGTCTTAATAATGTATCATAGAATGTTGAATATTTTAAATGTGGAAACTCTGGGATTTTTTCAAATCTATGTTCTATGTGGAAATTTCATGAAGGGAAACCATAATTTTTTTGAGTAATGGATTTTATATTGATGATGATGATATTAAAAATTTCATTTGATATGAAATAAGTGTTAAGGAATAAGAATAAAAATATTGGTTAATGGTTTCATATTGATGATGGATGATTGAAGTGATTATGTGTCGGAATTAAAGAATAATGTTATATATGGATTATTTAGTATATGTTTTTCATTTAGGATTTTTAAGAACATGTTAAATTATACTGATGGACTGGTAAATTTATTTAATTTAATGGTTCTATTTCAATTAATAGGATATAATTCTTTATATTTTTGGTGTTTTGGTATAAAGTTTTTGGGATAATGATATGTTGGATATGAATAATTGAATTTGATAATATTAATTACCCTATAAATTATTAATGATTTGTTGACAAAGTGGTTTATTCTATCCATGATTCATTTAAAACAATTTTGGATTAATGTAATATATCCATTAGTTATTGTTCTATGAATTGAATGAGAAAAAATAATATTTTCAATATGTTTAATGGTAATTTTGGTTATTACCATGTTTCCTAAGAATACATGATTGACATATTCTCATTTTTGATATGTGACTGTCATGATCTATTTTATGATATATTTGGGTTTACTAATATGTTTGTTTTATAAAATTATTCAAATTTATTTATTACTTTTTATTTTTGAAAAGGTGATAAGGATTGCCATTTATGTAATGGTTTTTCTTTAATGTTCGACATGGATTTATAGATTAATGTATTACTTAACTATATGAATATATATTCATATTGTATAACATGAGCTAACCATCTATTATGATGATAAATAAAGATATACATAATGTCACATCATTATATTTATTGAACGTATGATCTGTTAATTCGTTAAGAATAAAAAATTCACACACCTTTCACTGATTATGCGATGAAGTCAAAATTGATCAAGGAAAATCCAAAGTTTGATATTTCCTATATAAATTGAAAGGAAATATATAATGTAAATATTCTAATAAAATATCTTCAAAATTTTGAAATTTAGATTAAAATAAAACATTATTCTTTTATCATCACTTTTGAACATATCAATGAACATTTCCATGATTCTCTGTTTTAGGTATTTGTAGCCGTTAAAATTCTGTAGATCAGCCAATTTATTTTTATCAATATCCTCTATCACTATACATCAATATTTGGGTGATATATTTCGCTTCTATGTTCATGTTTCACTACCAACATACTTTCTCCTATTTGGAAACCTATGATGATTTATTTCAGATAAATTCGACACATCCCTTTATCTTTTTCAAGAGGGTTTTATATTAACCCTTTTAAGAAGTGGGATTAGATGATGTAATTTTAAGATGATAAACCATTGATTACAAAGACAAATTTTGAAAGAGAAATTCATTTTAATGGGTGTATAATGTAACACCTAGATATTTTGTGAAATATTTCATATAAATAAACTTATTATTTTATATATTTTTATTTAGATAAAAAATAGAGTTTTGATTGTGTTTCATTTAAAAATAGTTTAGCTAGCCTTGCATGTAGCACAGACTTTATCTTGTGTTACACGCAATTCTAACTTTAAATGAAATGTGACGTATTATTAAAATATTATTATTTAATATGATTGTTATCTCCTATCAATTTGAATGGACGATATGAAAATGATTAAATTAATATGTAACATATAGTTCACACATGTATCTATAATTAATTATTTTGTTAATAATTTACTCAAAATGGAAATAAAATACTTTTGAAGATAAAAGTAAATCATTTTTTAAGAATCAATATTTTACATAGAAGTTTTTTTAACATCAAAAAATTAAGCAATTAGCTTTTTAAAAATTATATTAATGAAATTTGTATATTATTTAATCAATATTATTTTTTAAATTAATATTATATTTTTCCCATATGAAATAGAAGGGTAAATAAAATTTCTTGCTTAAAAATGTATTTATATAAAAAGCAGTTTTCTAGCATTTGGAACAATTATTTAAAAGAAAATTATTACCACTATTAGAAAATTAATTTGATGAAATAATATTTTTTGAAATAATAATGTGAAGACATCTTATTCTGAGGTTTTATGATTTTTTTAATAATATGAAATTTTTTTTGATAATTGAAAAATAATATATTTTATTTGAAAATTTACTTTTTTTTATATTATTTATTAAGATAAGTTATATTTTAAATTTTTTAAAAGTAAAATTATATAAATTATATATATAATAATCCAATTTTTATTTATTGGATTCTATTTATTATAAAAATTATATATTAACACATTTTTAACTTTTGCACATTTTCGATTTGAAAACCCTCTTTTATATCACATCTTTAAAAATAATTTTAAATAAAAAATTTCCAATTATGTGAATTACATTTGAAATCATGGATCCAATATTTTAAATTATAATATTTTTTATTATCTAATAATTTCAAATTAAATTTTCACCCAAATGAACATTAAAAAAGATGAATAAATTATTTACTGTGGTTAAGGTAAAAATAGGTTTACTAAGGGGTTAAAATAAAAAGATAAGGGTAAAATATTCCCAAAACATGTCCAAAACCCATTTCATGGATGTATATAAAACATATACATTATAATATATATAAAAATCCATTTTAATAATTTTTACAAGAATTAATGGTTGAATTATTTATTTAAGAAATTACATTTGTGCCAGTCACCACACTTATAAAAGAAAACTCCTTCTCATCTCCACTTAACAGCTTCAAAACAATTATGTTTAGACCCAACTTGGCCAAATTATAAGGGCCCAGCCTTAAAACATTATATAATCGTGAATTAAATGAATAATTCACAATGAGAATCTTTTCTGGTTTAGAGTTTTAGAGAATTAGGACATAACTATTACATCTCAAAAGATTATAAAGTAGACACTTATACCCAGTTTCCATTTTGTTCATAAAATAAAATGTCTTAAAAAGAAACATGTCTAGTTTCAGGTTTTAGATAGAATGTCTTTCCATTATCCCATACTTGAACCTATTTATCTTTAAGTCTAGTGGAAAATATTTCAAAAACATGGGATGAGCATAAAAAGATCACTAAGGGTTATAAAACAAGGAAATAAAACATTAGATCATAAATATATACATAACATAAGCTTTTTAACATACCTCATGAAATCATATGATTTGTAAAATACACATAGAAATCATAAATCATAAAGGTATCATAAGTCATACATAACATACTTACATTGCAGTTATCACAACTACATAGAGAGTCCCATTTGGAATACCCATCACAGTATATTCCCTAAATATCTTAGGAGAAACATTAACGTTTACCTTCTTCACGATAACCAATTCATTAGAGAGATATCTTGGGCTCACCTACCCTTGGTTTATCAGGGAACCACCCATATACGTAACAATGGGCAAGAACCATAACATAATCATAACACAAAAATTAAGCATCAAGGAAAGATAACATTCCCACATTACAATAACAATATAACATTTTAAGATATTGAAATAATGAATCCATTATAAAAACCATTTTCAATACCAAAATACGTAAAAAGAGTATATTTAATTTATTTTCCTTTTAAAAACATTACGTCTTGTTAAGGAAGCCAATGGTCAATAATACAAGCGGTGGTGGAAAAGGTCGTAGTCACCGCTTACGTAAAAAAAGAAACATTATTTTTTGTCATTTAGTAAAATGATTCATATAAAAATGATTCCCTTTGAATTAAATGAAAATTCAAAAGGGTTTTATACACCATATAAAAGAAAGTCATGTATAAATCAAAGGATGCCTTAATAAAAGGGGATTTGAGACGAAGTCCCTTACAAAGACGATATCCTTAGAATAAGGATAAATAAATTATGTTATTATGTGTGACAAATATAAATACACACAATATAAGTGGATATTATGTGTAAAACAATCAGAGGCCATTCGTACATATTCATAACATGACATAATCTAGAATTAAAGGTTTAACCAAAAGAATTTAAACTGGGTAAAGAAATTCCCTTACAAAAATTCGACAGCCTAATGGCGTCACATTAAAATTCAAAAAATGAGTTAATGAGAGATAAAAAGGGTATCTTATCACTTGGAAATAAAATTTACATAAATAAAGATCTATAAGAACATTTCCCTACATAATAATATGTAAATTAAAAGACATAACAAAAACAAGTCTTTTAAAAAAGAGGAGGGTGAAAGGTTCCCTTATCGATTTAGGTAACTTTCGAAACGTACATCATATGAAAGAAGGATCATACATTGAAGATGTAAATACCCATAAATAAAGGTATATTACAAAATGATTTCAATAATGTCAAGTACATACACCACAAAAAATGAAACAGTTGCAAATATACCATGAATCTCACAGGAATAAGAAGTGAGATGAATAAAACCTTACCTCACTGTAATGAATCGAGTCGTATGACCAAATGATAATAAACACCAAATGAATTATAGAATACCATGAGTATAAAGAGAATAATTATAATATATAAAAATGGAATTACACAATACACCACATGCAATAAATAATTGGCGAACAATGGGAATCTGACAGATTAAAAGTGAGATAAGAAACCCATTACCAAAATTCGGCAGCCTAACGACGCCACCTAAAACATCCAAAAAATGAATTGATGAGATAAAATAGGGTATATAAAAATATGAACAAAATGAAAAGTATTATGGATATAGAGATCATTCCCAAACATAATAAAAAGTAATTTGAAAGAGTTGACCTTAAAATAGAACATGAAAATGAGAAGGGTGAAAGGACCCCTAACAAAAATTCGGCAGCCTAACGATGCCACATACACATTCTTAAAATTAATTGATGAGAGAAAGAGGGGGTATCTCATTATATGAAAATGAAAAGGAAAGTAGTATTAATATAATAGAAAATCCCCAACATAAGAACATGAAGCTTAAAATAAATGACATAAAGGAGAATACATGAAAAGAAAGAGAGAGGTAGGATCCCTTACCACGTGCCCGACTTGACTCGCTCGTATGTTCCTTGTTCTTCCTAGATGATAAATTTAAGATAATTTATAATTTATTAAGAACCTTATTCATGATTATTATTTCTTTTATATCACTTATTACAATGTTATAAAAATTATGCAATTATTTAAGTTAATAATAGTCGTTTTGTAGATATTTGTTACTTGAGTCAAAAGTGAACTTCTTATATTTACACGTTGTTCATGTAGTAAAATATAAATTATCTCCATAATTATATTCATGATGTAGATATCATATATATCATATATATCAAGTAAATATATTTATTTATACCAGTATATAACATTTGAAGGTACGAAATGAAATGCACCGTTCATGGTGACAGTAAGCCGTACTTACGCCTGAATGCTACATTCGTTTCTATTTTGCATTTAATGAAATGAAAACCTTATGATATAAAGGTATATTTTAATTAACATATAATATCATATATAATATTATAAACTCCATCCTTTATACATCCCACATATGGTATTAACGATTCAAATCACTTTGAGGGGGCGGTAGTCCTGACTTCCTAAAATGAAATTATCCCGTTTACCCATTATGGAAGCCAAAAGGTTATGGAATAAATGAAATATACATAAGCATAAGGAAAAAATAAAAATAATATATATCAAATTTAATTATAGTTACATCTTAATGGCCATCATGAGAGGCGGTAAGAGATAATTGATCAATCATCGTTTTGTGAGGCAATAGTTTACCGTTCATAGAAACAGTATGTTCTTCACCCATTAGATGGAGGTGTGTGAAAGTGTAGCTCGATTAATTCTCATAAGAACATCCTAGTATATTTAAGATAATGGTGTTGTTACAGAATAATTAAATAAAAAGTGTTTAAGGTGTTAGAGAAGCAACATAAATCAAAAGAACATAAGAGAAGACATTTCCATTAAATAGGGTAACTCTTTTTGATTTGAGCCAAAGGCTTCCTTGGAAAGACTTCTGCTCAAATTGAGGCTTCTAGGAGTAATAGATGGATGTGGAGAGATAATATTATCATAGTTTGGATGATCCAAGGGCTTGAGCGGTGTGGCTATGGGGGTAGAGGTGGGTGCCTTTTATAAGAGAGAGGAGGGTCACTTTTGGAACGTCTTGAAATGTTACTTTATTATAAAATCATTTTCAGATTTTAAAGGTCCCACAATGATACATTTCAAGGATAAGTTGATAAGGTTTCGAAATCAACGCATCAAATAGGTTTTAGACAAGTTTATGTCTTACAGTTTACCATATCTTTTCAATTTATTTAAATCATTACTTAACAAGGTAATCACTGCATCTTCATGGTGTCATAAATAAATATATTTATTTAATGTATAAAAATTATTAAAAAGTGAAAATAATGTATGAAATATTTTTAAATCTCAAATGAATATTTATAGTCGAAAAGATAACTTATATAACCCCATGTAATTTTTTTAGTAAAACAATACAGGTTTGTGACATTTTTATTTTTACTTTAAATAAAAGGTTATTAATGTCATTATTATACTTAAGTGGCTCCATGGGGCCCCCTAATTGAACCATGAATTTTCTTTATTGGCCATGACTCATCCAATAATGGTAGGACATCTGTCAGGGTATTTTTATAATATTATATTTACCTTAAATTACCATAATTACCATTAATCGCTATTAATATAACTTAAAAGTCACTATTCACCAATAATTATTTTCATCCCATTGAACCAAATTTTACATACTAATGACAACCACATATGTCGGATTTTTGAAATTCAATTCACAGAAGTGGTAAAATTACATTTAAACGAAAAATTCAGTTTTTAACTACTACTTAGTGGTTTCACTATTCATCAAAAATTTATGTTTTTCAAAAAAATACCAAAAATTCACCATAAGATATATTTGATATTCCAAATTAAAAAAAAGATTTATATTTTACAGAATTAAAATATATAAGTTTCAATGAGTAATTTTATAATTAATTTCTACTATCAAAACAAATATTGTGTTTTTAAGAAACAATATCTATCAAGAGATTGACAGTTGTATATATCTAATTTCAAAGTGAAAATAATTCCAATGACCACCATTGGATTAAATACTAAAAATGAATTTTAATTAAACTTTTAAAAACAATTAAAATGATAATCAAACCATATAAATAAATTATATTAAATGGAGGCTTTGAATTAAAATACAACATTTTCACTATTCATTAAAAAATAATGTTTATCGGAAAAATAACAACAATTTACAAAAAGTAAATTTTGATGTCGCGATTTTAAAGAAGGATTTTATTTTGTCAAATATAACATATAAAATTGAAAAAATTATATTTAAAATGGGTTCTCTATCAAAAGGCGGTTAATCGACCTTTTAAAAAATATTAGAATATTTATGCATAAAATTGGATTCATTTGCATTTTATGCCTATATCATTTGTTGGATAAATTTAAAAATATTTTACAAACATATATAATCATTTTGTAGTAATTTATGTTCATTCCCACCATTATAACGGCTAGGAATTAACTACAATTTAAAATAATAATATTATATTGTTAGTGTGCAATGTATGATTTCGAAGAAACTCGTTATTGAGTATCAGGTATGCTATCGAACATTGAGTCCCCTTTAAATTAAAATTAATAAATAATTAGAAAATATTATAAAATATTAAAATGTCATATTCTTTATTTACCTGGGATGTTGCACAAATAATATAAAATGTTTCATATAATTTAGATGCCTTATTTTGTTTAATAGATAAAACATTAGTGGTTTATTTGTGAAAACCTAAGGAGGATACCCAAAGAAGAGGTAATATTCATTAATGAGGGTTTCTGTTTTATTTTTTCCCTCACAAATTTAAATTCTTATTAAAAAATGATGATATAAAAAATTCATTATATAAAATGTACTGATATATTTTTATTTTTATGCAGTTTCTTAAAATCAACTCATCTTCCATCATATTGGTTACGAATTCATTATTCGTGTGTATGGAATGCTACCACCTTAAGAACTGACGTCACACATTTTTTGATTACCATGCCCTAAGGATAGGTATTATTATGGATATAAATTATCTATAATATATTTACCAAATAATTATACTTTTTTATAAATTATAACAAAGATACCATCTTTTCGTTCCACTCTATAAAAGATTCAATAATTTCACTCGTGTGTACAATGGACTACCGCATCACAAAGCGTTGTGGTTCATTTTCCACTAACACTTTACCGAGAATATCATAATGAAAATTTTAATTAATATATGTGATATATTTGACATAATTATTATATATATGAAAATTTATCATTATTCAAAGAATATTTATCATTTTTTTAATTGTTCACTCACTAAAAGATGATAATGTTGTACAAATACATGTGGACTACCACCATCAAAAAGAGATGTGAATATTTGTTTACATCATCACACCCCATGAATTATATGTATAAGTATATTTAAACAAATATTATGGTATTTATTATTTTATTATTATTATTTAATGATAATATATTACTTACCTTTTTCCCATAATTATCGTTGAGAAATGTAAACGTTACTTATTTGTACGTACGAGATATCATCTCCGTGATTGTAATAAACATTATTTCTCAAGAAAACATATTTCATTATTAGTCCTAAATGTGTAATTGATTTAAAAATGATATATTTATTTCACTCATATTATTATATAGATTGCAGAACTATTTTCAATTTAATAGGATTGAAAATAAAAAATCAAAATAGATATGAAAAAGAAATTGATTATTACCCAAAACATTTCTTTAACATTTAATTGATAATAAATAGGTTATAAAAATACATAATTAAATCATATATGGAATGATACATGTAACTATTTGTCAATAATATACATATAATAATCATATATTTTATATTGGAGGTTTGAATGTGTATGGAGGAAGTCAAAACATAATGTTAGGGATTTATGATCTCACTTTTCTTTCTCGGTGGCATATAAAAACTCACCACTGATTAATTTTGTGTGGTTTATATACTACCCCTTGGTAATATTTTATCATTAATATCATTATTTTCATGATATTTAATGTTTCATTTTATGTTACACTTTATTGGGGAATGTGATTTAAAATATTACTAAAGAGGTTAGGGATTCTCGCCTCCCTTTTATTTTTCTATTACACACATGGAACATTCACTATGTTTCTCAATTATGTAATGTATAAGATTAAAATTAATGTATTTCATGATTAATATAATTAAATATATTTTTATTTACATATACATTTGAGGATCTCTCTTTCATGGGGTATACGGTTCAGAAGTTACCAAATTAGCAATGGAATTTTATCCCTAATTTCATTCTTTGAGATAAATGATTATGATATTGACCTATATACTTGTATGATGTGTGTATAAAAACCATTTTCATCTAGTATCATGAATTTATTTATCCTCATGACGTTATTTCATTTATTTAATGATATTCCTTAATGGAAATTACTTTTCAAAATTACAAAAGTGGTAATGATTTTATGTAACAATATAATCACTTACTAGGATTATTTATTATTATTTTTTAAATGATAGAATACTAGGAATCATAATTCAAGAAAATAATTAAATTTATTAATCTATGTTTATGTCATTATAATAAATATTTAACCTTTTTTATTATATCCATATATACACAATAGGTCAATAAGATTATTTTTATGAAAAATTATATTCTTTATCGAAACCCTTTTTCGTCCATAACTATGTATTATAAATTTTTTTATTTTTTTTGTAACATTAATTTTAAAATATTTATTTAAAAAAATGACACATTTTTTACTTTTTACAATATATTTTAAAATGAATAAATATTTCTTTTCAAAAACAATACCAATTTGGATTTTACTAAAAATGTGAAAGGGATACTTGTTTTAATGTGTTCAATGTGAGTAGATTTTTTGAATATCATTACCATTTTTTCATTCAATTTTCCTTTATAAATTTTCAATTTTATATAAAAATATATGTATTTTAAAATAGTTTTATTTTAAAAAATGGACTTTTCAAAGAGGAAATGATATTTTTCCCTATAAATATTTTTAATTATTTTTAATTTTTCTATTATAATTTTTATCTGTCATTAATAAAGAAAAAGATTTTAAAAATTTTATTTGTTTATTAAAAAGTGATTTTCAAATAAAGGTTATTTTTTTAATAAATTTTCCATGTTATCTTCAAAAATATTTCTCCATATATGTATATATCATTGGATGTAACATATTCATTTTTGGGGATTTGAACCAACGATAACATTTTTTCCCAGAATGTCTTATCATGAAAAGATGATTATGAAACCCACTTCTCTTCATAATGGTTATACCATGATTAAATTCCTATAAAACTTGATTCAATATCAATGGGTAACACTATGATGAAATTATTAAAAAAAAAATTCTATTTTCAATAGTTTATGATATAATTAAATTTCTATAAAGCCCATTTGATTTCACGAGTTATCATAGGATGAATGTTTTATGATCTTGTGGAATACAAGTTTCTGATTTTAATTATACTCTAAGTAGGATTCATAGCTCCCTCTAATGTGTTGGGTAAGGATAACTGTTCTATGATCACTAATATTATACAGTGGGTTAGCTGAAGCCTAAAAAAGAGGGTACACTGGTGGGTTCTCCCATCCAAAAATTAGGGTATACAGGTGGTCATCCCAAGACTAGATTATATACCGAGGTAGTTAAACTAAGAATAACATGTTAGGAATTTATTGTGGGTAACCATGACATAATAGTTCTTATGATTTTTTGTATTCAAAAAATATATTTTATATGAAACTGTTCTTATTTGATGGTCCATCTTCCATTATTAGCTTACGATACATGTCTTCTAAAATTTCAATCATTATTCCATGACTCGAGATTATGATCATTGATATAAAGGGTATAATTTACAATTGTTATGATCATGTTCTAATACTCTTATGTAAATTTTATTCTTATGTTTCTCTCATGATTGCCATTACTAAGAAACAGAGACAACTATTTATTTTGTTTCCTTTCTCCAGGTTATGAAGAAGTGTTTTAAGTAAGATTACTAAAGGGGAATATTATTAAGGGATACATTGAAAATCTTTCACTATTTAAGATTATTGTGTCTCATTTTTCCAAAAGAACTAAACTAATATGGTCCTCATGCATGTGTATTATTAATCTAATGATTAATAAATTTTTTTAATATTCATGTATTGGAATTATAATTATATATAGAAGTCCATGTATGACTTTGAAATATATTATTATATATTTTTTTATATTGGTGCTAAGACGATATAATTTTTTAACTCCTGCTAATAATGGAATTGATAATATAATAATATTAAATAATTTTATGTCACTACCACACATTTTTTAATAAATAATGGAATATCTCCTCCTAAGAGCCTCATATTAGAAATATGACAACATGTGGTGAATCTGGAATATATGTTTGACCATAGGCGTGCACCCTATGGTTGGTCAGTATTGTATGTTTGGATAATCCACCGATTGGATGTTATTTTTAGTTGATTAATTAATTAATTTTTTTAATTCATTCATTTAATAACCCTAGCCTTTCACTATCCCTATAAATACTTCATTATGATGTTTTTCCAAGGTTAGATGAATTACCCATACTATATATGAGGGGAGGAGGATGAAATTATTCCTTGGTGTATTTATATCTTATGAAAATGGATTATCATATTGAGGTTTATTGAGTGTAAACTAACATTTTTCAGCATCTCCATCACTGTGGAATTTGTTCTTCACCAGTGATTGATCCATAATTTTTTTAGGGATCATAAAAATTAGACTTCTCTGTTTTGATTAAAATAAAGATCATGTATATTTTATAATCTTTTGATTTATGATTATCCATGATTTTTATAATCTAGATTTATTTTATTATAAATATTATTCATGATATTCTATGATTTTCAACTAGGAGATCACTAATTTAATACCATTGTCAAAAAACCTAAAATATTATGTTTTAAACTTTTTTGATTTCATTTACCCACACCAATTATTCATTTTCTTCTCCATTGGTACACATGGTCAATGTTCTAAATTTCAAAGGCGGGTTCTAGAGTGATTGAACCCCGAGATTCAAGGTGAAATGGAGAATGATGAATGGGTAAGTGTTTTTATGATAGACTGGGAATGATTATTGTATGTATTTCATGGATCAAATTACCGAAATAGGTGATGGATGATGGGTAATGCATGGGATGAACATCATCTAAAATATGATCATTTGATTCTGTTTTCTAGGCACCAGTGTGTAGGAAATGATGGTAGGAGTATTTATTCTTTGATTTTTTGTGGACAAAAAGTGATATTCTAAGCAACGAATGTGGATTTTGAAACTGAATGAGGAATAGAGATATTCAACAAAAAGAAACGTGACCAAGCACCGCAAATCCTAGAAGAACATGCAGTATGTATCCCCTATATATTATACTAGGGTTTTGAGATAAATTTATGGATAATAAGACATGTGGTTAGACCCACAAAATTTGTGAACCTCCATTAGTGGACAATCTATGTTACATCTTTAAAATCCCTGAGACCTTCTGTGGGAGGATCCCCCTTGTTCTCCAAGAGTATATGTGCATGTGACATTACCCATGCAGGGCTAACTACACATGCACAAACCGAAGTACATGGGAATGACTAGTTGTAAACAAGAAGGCCATGAGTTTCCAAGACACACCATATTCCACCTTCAAATTTTTTATATGTACATGGATTCTAATCCATGTAAATATGAGAACACAACCAGGTAGTGAGGTGAGAGAAAATTTTATGTGGGCCACTTACACACCAGTTACATTCCCCTAGAATCTCTTCCTCTCATATCCCCTTTGTTTAGACTCAAATTTTGTCCCACAAGGATTGTATCCTATGTGTTTTTCTGAATAGAATATTTTGGTGTCCTTAATTATATCATGTGCTATATAATAAAATTAATTACATGAATCATTATTATTTAGGTGATGGTTAAAAATGGTCATTGGCAAGGTAGTATCATAAGAGGCCTTAGAAGGTTGATACTCCCCTATTACACTAGGGCATGGGTTCCCCATTCTATTAATATAGATACATATGGTACTCCGCAACAATAGGAGTGGTTCATCCATCTACGAAAAGGTACTACCCCATTATTGTGTTCCGGATATGTATAGGTTTTTTATGAGTGTTGTCGTACCATCGACTATGGAGCACAGAAGCATGGGGTGGGCCCCACTAAAATTATTCTGGTGGTGTTGTGTTTAATATTGGGAATTGGTGATGGACTATTAGATCTTCAGGCTAACTTGTCTACTTTGGTTAGGTTGTCAGATGGATATCCCCTTTCTGTCACGTTTGGGATTCATTAGGAGATTGTATATATGTATTGAGATCCATTTAACACTTTCTTTGGGTTGATTTGAGTATTATTGAATCCTTATATCACTCTATTTAAATGTTTAGGTTTTTTCTACTGGGTTTTTATATACTCACCCATGGATGGGATTTTCGCTCATATGTAGTGTCTTATGAAGACGATGAACAAATCAATTGTAATACTGGTGGACTATAGTGATACCTGATTGTATTGACCGTGTATAGTGGTTGATCTTGGATATTGGTAGACGGGATCTTTCAACTTTATCTATTTCATGTTATTATCAGGTTAGGAATTCATTTCTATTTGGTTGTATATTTTATTACTTTTATCTTTTCTCGTATTTTTTATACACTTATTGATTCATGAGAGGTTATTTATTTCATGGATTAGTATATATGTCATATTCTTTTATTATACATTATCAATATTTCATGTAAATGGTTGGGTGTGTGTATAGATACATTAGGAAAATTCATCACATTATATATTAATCTTTTTAAGATCTTATCTATTTCCCACATCCCATTGGAGGTAGTCCTGGGTCTGTAGAGGGTCGGTCTTCCACCTTCCAGGTGATCCCCAGTGGGATGGGTCATTATAATAGAGTTCTAATCAGTTATTCTCCTAAAAGAAAAGATTATCTTTATTTACATGTGTAGTACCATTTTTATTTTAAGTATCATGGTTCTGTGTGTGTTATATAGGTTCTATAATGAATCAAACAAGGATTCTCAATAATGATTATAGATGGGATCATTGTAAGGCATGTGGTTATGGTAGATCACCAATTTTTTTTTTAAATTTAGTTTATTTTCGATTTTTAATCAACCTTATGGGTGATCAGTTAATATATATAACCGTATGACTACATAGTTCATTTTTATAACAGATACGTGATATTGGTTTATTCACATTATATTATCATATATGAATTTTAATTGGTTATTTATTATTATTTATTGTTATGATAACCATATAGTAGTCTCCCCAATATATGATTCTAGCCCTCGCAACTAGCTGTAATACAATAATATATGGGGAGCTTCAAATTAGTTCATGTGGTTATCAATAATAGAGTAATGTTATTGGATTTTGATTTAGGTCATTACCATTTTCTTCAAAATATTTAAAGTATGACTACTTATTTTTATTTTTATTGTGATGTGTTACATATCTCTATTCATTTAATAAATATTAATTTTTTATACCTTTTATTATTTGTAAGGGTTCATTCATATTATTTCACTCTACTGTGTTAACTCTCTCAATCAATATCACTATATATATCATTCTTCAATTATTCTTACCTCTTTATAATATGTGTTGTTAATAATATATATATGTTATTATCATTTTTTATCTAGATATATTCATTCTTAAATTTTTCCATTCATTTAATTTTTATTAAGTAAACAACTACTATGTTTAAAAGGGAATACTTTACTATTTCAATCATTATCCCCATTTTTCATCTAATATTATTCCATTTAATTTCTAGGATCCAATATTGTGATATTTTCATACTGAAATATTGTTTTAAAAAAATTTTATTACCAATGTAAATTGATTCTTGATGTGACGTTTTTATCATTAATTATGAAAATGTCCCAAAATGTTATGAAATTTGTTACTTGATTTGTCTTCAATTTTATTCTATACACAAATCCCAATTGTATATCAAATAAGTTATTTATATATTATTTTTTAAGAATTATTCATTTATAAAATATTATATCATTTAAAAAGTTTAAAATGTTTTTGTTTTGGTAAGAATGATATGTTAATTAATTATTTAAACATTACATAAAAAATAAATAATATTTTTGAAAAACAAATTAAATTTTGTAGCTCCTTATAAATAATATTTATCAATTTAAATACACATTGAAATTCCACCCTTTGATTTTTTTTGAATCACTTATAATAGTTTTTTTTTCATTTATGGTGTGGTCGAAATGAAATATCTATGAGAGGAATAATTTTTCACTATATTTGAATTTCTATATCATTAACTATGAATAAATAAAACCTTTAATCCAATTCCTATTTTTTTAGATACAATAATTATCCATCGCATGATTAAAGGGTTTTTGAATTTAATACCACTAAATTTAATTACATACTGATCTTATTATATTGGTTTTATACCCTTTATTTTATATAGTGAAAATACCCAAATCATCATTATATTTATTAATAGTCTTTTACCTAGAGAGTTTTAATATTTAAATAGATTATATTTTTTCATGGGGTTAAAAATGCTATGATTTTTATGGATTTAATAATGTTTTAATATTTGTGTGGCACACATATGTAGGAATATATCATTAAATAATTGGTAGACCCAAATTATAAATTCCTCCATTAGATTATGTGATGTTTTACATGTCATGATATAAGTACACTAATGAGACCATATAATAAACTTAATCCACTAATTTTATCCAATGATGGAGTGATCCCAATAAACTATTTTTATGTGACAGCTATGTAAGCCCAATATAATATGTTATGAAAGACTTGTAAGAGATCCTTGACATATGTCATTATTTTTATATTGATTCATGTTCTATATAAATACATTATGTTAGCATGGTCCATGATTTTTTAATGATTTGATATCATGATACTATGTTATATGAAATTCATTCTTGGTTATCCCTTATTGTTATAATTTTATATACCATTATTTATGCTAATTTTATTTTCATGCATGGTAATTTATTTTTGCTTAATGATATTATTATATTATTCATATGATTTATGTCATAATTATGTATCTCTTTCATTTTTGACCACTAATAACTATTAAATTCCCCATTCATAATATTTTTAAACATTTAAGTATTTAAGATGATACATTTTTTATTTTCCCCACTTTCCAAGCTAACAACAGATGTTAAAATGATTTTGATAATTTTATAAGATTTATCAGGTAAATTAATTGAATAAATTATATATCATAAGTATATGTTTATCATATATTATATTCCAAGATCCCAGAGAAACTTAAATATTGATCATATATGTTTGATGTAACTCATGTTAAAAATGAAAAGAATTTATTTAACATGCTAGATATAAAAGTGTTATTTTAGGGGTGTCAAAAATAAGAACTATTAGGGAATGTGAATGTCATTGAATAACATTACATGAATTATTCCCTTTTTGGAAGATCATTGTGATATGTGTAAATCTTATTATTATGAATTACATGCTTTAATGTGATCCCAAAATAAATCCCATTTATAATTAATAATGTGGTTTCATGGGATTTTCTAGTTACTCTACTTCTACCTAGATAGTTGGTAGTTTAGGGGTTGAAGGTCACTAATTTGATAAAAACAAATTATATGGTTGTGCACATAGAATAGAGATCCTTTGAAGAAAAATTTTCATGATGTTCACATGGACCATGAAGTAAAAAATGGTAATTTCATAAGAGTCTCACATGGAGTCGCATTAATAAATTATACCGGGAATATACATGAAAACATAGATCTCAACTATTATATTGGTGAGTACATCGATATAATAGAATGTTATTCCATGAAAATACATTATATAAATAAAATTAATACTCATTAGATTATCAATATTAAAATTTGGACTTGGAAATTTGTAATGAATTTATCATTACTTGAGTTCGGAAAATTATCCATATAAAATAGTTAAATTTGTGTTATCCAATAAAAAATAGGGTAAATTTTCGGCACCAAATAAATCACTAATTTTATTCATAATTTTATTTTTCTTATATTCTAGAATTTAAATAATATATTAAAAATTATATTATATCCCTAAAACTACTAGACAATCCCTATATTTTCTTGATCAATGACAATACGACATATTTTGGTTCTTCGTTAATTCTATGAATTCTTCTAAACATCATATAAGAGAACAGTCAATAATATTTTATAAACCTATATCATTTTTAATATTTTCATAATTAATTCATTCCAGGAATGTGAATTTTTTTTATAAACCACATCAATAAATTTTTTCACAAAATGTGATTTCAATCTCTAATATAACAATGGGTTTTTTCATATTCCAAATATATTTTAAAAAAATTCATATAAATAATATGTTAAATTATAATTTTATTTCATTCCATGATTTATAGTATCTCTAAAAAAATTATCGAGATATCACAACATTCACATTGACCATTTTTATAAACCATAGATGATAAACCAAAATATAGATTCCTACATGATGGAAAAGTTTTTTTATAATACATATTATTATAATAAACCTTTAAATATCCATAAATTTTAACATAACACTATATGATTAATTCTAAATAATGATTTGGTCTTTTTAGAGTATGTTTTCTCAAATACTTTTCTAAAATCACAAGAGAAAAATAATATTGTTTTATCTAATAAATAATACATTTGGGGTTTCTAAAAACTATCATTTTCATCCAAAACTATCTCATCCTTATTTGGTGGAACACTTGAAATGATCATCTCAATGATAAAATATAAATATTTTATAACTCATCTACACTTCGTCCACATGAGTATACTTGTAATGTGAAATAGTTTTAACATGAAAATATTATTGATGAACCACATTAATAATATAATTACATAGTAAGATTCACCAAATTAACTCATTGAAATTATTAACTCAACATATTCCAAATCCTCTCCCACTAATAAAATATTTTGACATATCCCCTATAGTAATTTCTCTAATAAGTAATCTCACCCTTTTGAGTAATAAATTTTATTGGACATAACCTTAAACAAAAGAATTTACATTCTTACAATCTCAAATAACATTTAGGTTTAGTATATTATAGAATAAGTTCATAACTTGTACAAAATAGAACAACATATTAAAAAATAGAGACTTATACTTTGTACCGATTTTCCCATAAGAATTTTTTTAAAAGAAACATGTTTTCTTTTCCTAATGAATACTTTTACCAAATAATACCATGATATTAATTTTAAAATGATGGATGAGAAATAAATTCTTATTAAGGGAAATTAAAAATAATAAATTATGTGGGTCCTATGAAAAAACTGACAACCAAAAATGTACTTACCTGTATCACATTTTTCATGGAGATTATGAAATAAATAACATATTCATATATAAGACAAACTTTTTACTCAAAGTAAATTTTTAAAACACATATATAGAATTGATAAAAACATATAGTAATTTTAGGAATCATTTTAATTTCTTTCTTACAAATATCGAAATCCCCACAATTATGCATTGAATAACCATCATGGTTATACTTAGAGTAACCATCATAGTTACACTTGAGATGACCATTAAATTTATACATGGAATCACTATCACAATATATTCCCATAATATTTTTCTATAAACCTAAATAGTTAACTCTATTACATATTTGGAATACCCATCACAATATATTCTAATAATATCATTGGATAATAATAGGTGGTTAAGTCCATCCTACATTCTTATTAACTAACAAATTATATTCCAAAAATATCTTAGCAAAAACCTAGTCAATTAACTCTATCCAATTAATAAATACATTGGAGATATAAAACAGGATTATAATATTGGTATATAATAGAAATACAAAAAATCAGTATCAATTCCCAGGAACCATTACAGAATATATAAAAAAATTGTCATAAAAACATTCTTTGAACTTATTAGAAAAATACTTCTTATATTGATACATAACATTCCATTCAAATAAAATTTTCAAAAACATAAATTTCTAGAATTAATGGAAACAGGGTTTTTAATTAAATAAAACATGGAATATTATATTGTAATCAAAAAATAAAATAATGGTTATAATGATTGTAAAAATCGTTGTCTCCGTATCCGTTAAAATAGAATGATTTTGTTGGTCTTTTTAGACATAAAAAAAATAAAAAAATTAATTTGGATACCTTTGAATGAAAGTAAAAGTGGAAATAAAATTTACATTATAAACATCTTATTTCCATATAAATACATCAATATTATATTTTTTAAAAATATATAAATGGAAAAAAATGTGTTTGATGGTAAACTTTAAAATAATATATTTAAAATAAAGACCCCTACCTTGAGTCTGAATCATCAAGTAAGTTCATTATCTTCCTGAATTATAAATATTTGTTAATTTTTTTACATTATTAATAACTCTTTTCATGTTTTTATTAATTTTATTTGATCTCTTTAAATTATACATTTAAATATTTTGGTAATTAAATTGATGTTGGAGATTTAGATGATATTCATTTCATACGTCCAAAATATATTCGGTAATTTGAATAAGGTCAAAGTGGTCATTATTCCATAATATCAACAATAAAATTCTTTAAAATTTAAAATTTTACGCATAAATTATATTTTTATAAAAAAAACTGAATTATGGTCATCAAAAATGAACTACGCTACAATAATGGAGATTGTATGATGTACATACGCACGAATAAAGCTTCCTCTATTCAAAAAAAATATTATATAATGATGGTAATTATCATTTTATAATTAAAAATTATCTTAATAAAATTAATAAAATTTTATTAATTTAATTATACTCACATATATTATCTTTGTGATTTTGTGATTAAAAGAAATCACATCGCATTGTGGATGTGGTAGTCAACATGTACGCACGAAAGACATTATCATTTCCAATGTATGGAAAGGTAAAAATTTTGTGCTATATTGTATTTAAAAAATTATAAATATATAATTAATAATATATATATATATATAACATCAACCCACCATTATAACCATCCATGATAGAAGGTTATGGAAATTGATTTACATTAGTTCTTGGGGTGATAGTCTACCATACACAAAAAAAAGATGAATTCCTTCCCCCTTTGATGGAGGCTGGAGATTAATATAGGTTAAGTAATGAATATAATAGCATATCATTATGTGGTAGATAATTATGATATTATATTATCATGATTATTGAATATTTTATAGAGTTCTATGAAGATGTAAAACTAAACCATGCGGTTAGAAATTATACCTATTCTTTGGAAGGTATCATTTTCAAAATACCTTAAGACCTACAATATTGTAATTATACATAGAAAATGGAATATAGAATTTATTAAGGGATTTTATGATGTTATTTGGGTAGATACTGGCCTAACATAATTGGTTTTCATGTGTCATAATGGATGAATAATTGGTACCCTATTATATGAGATAGGAGGGGCACTTTTTAAATTTCATAAAATAAAAGATTAATATAAAATAATTTTGATGTCAAATATTCAAAAAATAGTCAATATTATAAAATTATAAGAGTATGTGTTTAAATTACCTGATTAAATAAAATTTTGACAAATTTGGATCACATTTTTATCCTTATATTTTGGTCTTAACACAGTAATTAACCCTTTTCACACAAACCATGAAAATATCATTTGATACACATCAAATGTCATGATTGTCACTATAGTTTGTAAAACATATCATAAATGTAAAATTGTTGATATTTTAAACCATATAATAATAAATTGAAATAATATATGTTTTTAATAATTTTATGTCATTTAAAAAATAATGAAATATTATAAAATATGATTAATGTCAACTTTAAAACTATTAATTACATTTTCACTAATAACATCAAGATAAAATATTATAATAAATAAACAGATTATAATACAACCATATAATTTTATATTCTTACATATAATTCATGTATCACATTACTTATTTCATATAATATTATTTTCATTATTTTTAATATCAATTATTTTAATTTTACATTAATTGATTAATTACTGCATAAATATTATGTAATAATTAAAGTTAGTTATTTCTTAACTAAAAATTAAAAATAAGTTTCCACGGTGAATATAAATACATTACATTTAAAATTAATATTTATTAAAATAAATATATTTTTACACTATTATAAAAATATTATAATTATTAAAAACAAGAGTGTGACATTTTTAACTTTTCTTTACATGATATAATATAATGGTCATAATCATTTTAAAATGGAATAAAAAATCATATAACTTAATATTGAATGGTTAAGGAAGAAATTTATTTACAAAAACAATTAACCCAAGTGTTAGGTCCATTTTATAGTCTTTATTGTAAAATTTTTATCCCTTAATTAACCTACTTATCCTTTACCATGGTTATAAAAATTAATAATGTTACTGTACATAATATATAAAATAAAATGTAACTATTAAAAAAATTATGGAAATTTTTATTAAAAACATATAATAAATATTTTTAAATTTGATATAGATAAGTGGAAGAATATATTTTCAAACCAATCTAGAAAATAATATAGAAAAATGTTTTTTGAACAATTTTTTTTAAAATAGAATTTTTATATAAAATCATGAATAAATTCCTTTAAAAATGTAAAATTGGATTATATTAAAAAAATAACAAATGAAATTTTAAAACTGTTGCAACAAATATATTTACTTTGTAAATATTTGAATTTTATATATAAAATATTCCAAAAAATAGTTAACATTCACTATTAATTAAAAAAATAATATTTTGAGAAAATTCTTCTTGATTCATCCAAAAATAATATTTAAATCTATACTTCAACATGTTTATTCATTTATTATAATAAATTTTCAATTTTTTTCAAATAATAATAATTTTCACTCAAAAAAATAATGAAAACACATTTTTTGAAGAGTAAAATGACTGTACTAAAAATCGAGGGCTTATTTGAAATGAATTAATTACTAAAATGAATATGTTTGTGGACATTATAAATTTAATAATGAGGTAAATAATATTCACTAACAATTATTTAAATTCTATTTTTTAAGGAACATATTTAAATAAAAATATTTTATTGTTTGTTTAAGCTCAGTGTTGCATGTCTTCTATGCTACCAAACAGTTTCTCATATTTTGAAATCTAAATATATTTCATTCATTACCCCAAATTAATTTTATAAGAAAAATTTAATTGTGTTATTTGATATAAAATAATTTAAATTTTAAATTTTCTATTTATAAACCCTCGTTTTATATTGGTTAACCAAACATCCCGTAAAATAGGGAAATAAATCCAAAGGTTATCTAGAATAACTCATAACTATGTTTCAAAATATAAAATCATTAGAGGAAGTTAAAAATAATGAAATGGTAAATAATTTTAATGTCCAAATATTGATAGATATTTGATATATATCATTAATCACAATAATATCAATGAAAATGAGGAAGTCAATGACTAGAAAAGTATTAACCAAATAGGTTTTAAATTTCCATTAATTCAATGTAATCGAGTTTAAAAGATAGTATATTCTCTTCATGGTCCTTTTTATAGTTTTTAATAATTCCATTTCCATTTGGGGTAATTAAATAAGGAAATATTCTTACATTCCATGTTTACATTAATCTTTTAATCATTTTATACCATAATTACATGTTTTTCTCGAGATGATGAGTATTCAAGATGAATAGTTTTATTCTTGAAGAACTAAAATCAACTTAAATTTTCTCATATTCTTCCTCAAAATGATAAAAATATATTTATCCTATAATTATAAATTAACCAAAAACATAATGGTTAGTACAATGTAATATAATTTAAAAAATTAATAAACATTCTTATGATATAAAAAACATGAATCATTAAAGCCATAGAAATAATATCCAAAGTTTATCATAGATAATTTCATAAATAACTAAGCCTAAATTATTCAAAATATTCTGAACTAAGAATGAAACACAAGGATTAGGAAGATTTTATCTATTATATGTCCAAGAGGAATTTATCATTTATACCCAAATAATATCAATCACTATTAATGTCTCATCCCAGAAATGTATATGACATAGGAATATAGTCTCTAATGTATTCTAATCATTTGATAAATCACATGAATTATAATAAAGAAATATATGTTCCTACAATAATCATAATCAATATATTTAATTTCAAACTATCTAGTGAATCACATTGGTTAGTGGTTGGTGATGCACCCTTTTAGGCATTTATATTTGGGTTCAAGTACTAGAGCCTTGCTATATATGACGGGTTGTCACTAAGACAATGGTGTGACATGTTCATAAAACATTATTATTTTTCCCACAAATATGATAGATATACTCAAAAAATACATTAATCATGAAATCATGTTTTAACATCTATAATTTTCTATATTTCTCATTATCCAACAAAATAAAATAATCTTAATTAAATATAACTTCCTTAACATCAAGAATATTTTATCCCAATGGTTTATCTATCACATTGATAATTTTATTTAAATGTATATCTCAAAAATTTATCACTCTTTTTACAATCCAAAGGGGATGCGCCTGATTCTAAAAAGATTTGTGTGAGAAAGAAAGCAAATAAAGAGACAATATATATAGAGCAACATGAACTCAGACATAAATATACCAAGGTTCTGAAGTCATATGATAAGAACTCTAAATGTGAGTCAGCTACATCGAAGGATGCGCCTTATTATGGATGTAGAGAGGATTATGACTACCATGATATGTAGCTGATCTTTTCTAGTTGGTACTGATATCTGGATGTGGATGCATAGTATGCTTGTACTCTTGATCATTTTCTCATGTAATTTTCTTTTATTCTAATAAAAGGTCAGATGTCTCCCTCTGACTGAGCTTTCTGGTATTAAATGTGTTTCCAAATTTTGAATAAAAATTATACTATATAATGTTTCAGAATTCTTAAAGTACATCATAATATTAGTGATAATCCCATTATTGTTTAAACTTATTTCTTAAACATTGAACCATTTATTTTTAGTATTATTAAATTATTTTCACTCATTCATGATTTTTATTTAAATCATTAGAAAATAATCCATACATTAAATCTGGATTTCAAGGTCTTCCTTTATGCTATTGATATTCCCTATATCTTCTAGCATGATATATATATCTCCATAAAATAAATATGTAAGTCATTAGTGGTATTTCCCATTCTGAGTAATATAGATGAGTTTAGATATTTAAATAAAATAAAATAGATTCCATGACCCATTGTAATGATTAAATCATTTATAATGGATAAGATATTTGAGTGAGGTCCTTGTCAATTCATATCAATAATTAATCATCAATATATATAAAATAATATCATTAAAATATGATTTGAATTATTTCTTATTAAAATGAAAAAACCATGTAAATAAAATAACCATAATTCATCCTTATAATACTCAAAAATACCATTAATACAATCAACATTAATGAATTATTAAACTCAAATGTTATCTCAAATCATTCCAATTACATCCCCAAAAAATTTGTAGAATTAATCATAAATAATCATTCACACTAAAACTCAGGGTATCATATACCTAAAATGAGTAAAAAATCCCGAAATAACAGTAGTCACTTAAAAGTTACAACATTTGTGTTTAAAAAGGGGAATTATATTCCTTTGAAATTATAACCATCCTTAAAATTTTAAACTCAATATAATATCCATAAATCATAGAATAACATCTAATGAAAACATACTAATAACCAAATATTTCTAAACAATGATCTCATACCAACATTTAGGACCTAAGATTAAACATCAAAATTTAAATTCTTACAATCGTAAAAATATTTTTATTTTTGGTTTTTAGATTTTGATGTCATAAATCATAGATAAAAATATATATATTATGAAGTTGATAATGCTATTTAGTACCATTTTTCTATATAAAACAAAAAATTTAAAAACAAATTTTTTTTTCATTTCCTAGAACATCTTCCAAATTATCATCTTGACATCATCATTGTTATTAATAAACCATTGAAAAAAATTTAATTTGATGTATGAGAAAACAATGAACAGTAAGGGATATAAAAATAATAAAATCTATTTGTTTAGTGAAAACCACGAAAAGCATAAATACTTACCTTTATCACATAATTCATTAATCATATGAAATAAATAATTTCCACATGGAAGCACACACATTTTCTGGAAGGAAAATTTTAAAAAATGTATTATTCATAGATAAAACATATAGTAAGATTAAGGGTAATTTTTCTATCACTCTTAGATATAGAGTAACCCCCCAGTTTCACAGATGGAATAACCATCACAATAATACATGGAGTAACTCTAAAAATTACACATGAAATAAACATTATGGTTATACAGAGAATAAAAATAAAAATATAATCACATAATCTATTGGGAGAATCCTAATTGGTTAAGTATTATATTAATTATACTTTACTCTATTATAGATAATAGTATTATTTTTTCTTCTCTTGTCATTGGTCATCTGATCCCAGCTTCCATAATGAGGTATGTATTTCATAGAACTAGCTCATACATGAGACTCATTAGGTTTTCAATATAAATTTAGGAATATAAAATATTACTTCAATATCTATTTTAGAAACCATTATCCATAGTTTATGCTTTTGTTCTTTATAAAGGCTAATATTTACCATCCATAAGCATGCTTCGAGGCACACTGTGATGGAGATCACATCGATGATCCTGTTAAAAATTTAATTTTCTATATTATAATTGAAGAAGAATAGGGTGTGATGTGATCGGTCCAAGTCTAGGAGGGTGGAAGAATCAGATAAAATACATCATATTTTCATGTCTCTATTAAAGAGAAGAATCTATCATGTATTGAGAATGTTTTCATGGAGGAAAGCTCTTTCCCAAATGGTGTTGATATAGTAAGAGGTATATCTAGTTGCAACTTTATGTCTTATATGGATGATGATAATAATTCCTTATAGGTTTATTATCTTAGTGATAATTTAGTTATTTTTGATTCTATATCCTATCTTGTATATGAACCTATTTACTATTCATATATGAGTATTTGGTAGGTGGATGAGGTGTGGGAGGTTGGTCAATCCCTTAACACTGAAATATTTCATGTACCTGATGGATTTTCTGTCATGACCCGACCTCAGGGCCCATTCCGTGACTACCCCATGCCCGCCTTCCATAGGCCAGGGGTTGGCGACTAGCACCAAAGGCGTAAATCCCGATAAAAGGGAAGGCATTGCCTTTATAAAAAAACAAACACCACAAAGTACACAAACTGAAATAAACACTAAGTAAACTAAATACACAAGTAATTCTTGAAAGTAAATGGGCTAGTAATCAAACCCAAATAAAAGTGCAGTAAAACTAAAAAGAAAGTAAATGAACTGAAAGGTAAAGAAGCAACCACGAAGTCTTCCTTTGGAACTCCCACCTGAAGGGTGAGTACCGATAGTCTCGTTGGCACCTCGAGTCCGACCGTCCTCTCCATGTACGTCCCGCCTGATAGTACATCTCCATGTACCGACCCGCTCCTCAATCCTCAACTACGATCAGCGTTGTCCATCGTCTACAACCAACACAACATAGTGCGGGCATATCCCATGCAGGGGTGAGTATACAATACTCGGCGGGGACCCCGAGACTTCCAAAGGTCACCCCGAATCCACAAAGGATAGACCATAAGGAAATATACGAATATAAGTACCAAACAACACTACATAGTTATATGCCCATACATATACCCAAGTCATCAATTCCAATTCTGCTCCAACTCACAAGCTCATGTACAAACCAGTCCACACAGGAAGGTGTAATTCAATCCACACACGAAAGCATAACCTATTATACACAGGATAACATGGAAATCATATCGAAGATAGTGATTGAATGTCAAGACTGAGCTCACACAGGTATACTATTCGTGAAGAGGGGTGGAGATGTTTTATGTAGCCTCTGAATCATCTCCTCTGCCGAACCCACATAGGATCCAAGCACAGTAACCCTAACTGTCGAACCCACGTAGGATCCATGTATAGTCTTCATCGCTACTGAAACCATGAATGATCCAAGTACAGTCGTCCTCACTGCCGAACCCATGTAGGATCCAAGTACAGTCGTCATCGTCGTCGTAGTCGCAGCCAACTCTAGGGTTCCCGCACACAGCGTACTCGATTCCAGGAGGGTCTGCTCCTCGAGTCAAGGGATCGATACATCAACTACCACAAATTCTCAAGTTGATGTATTTAGAAGCTCTTCCATGTCATAGTGGATTAATCCAAACCAAACGTATCCAAGATACTGTGTACAAAATGACCAAGCCTTTTACCAAAAAGTACACTGCGTGTAGGTATACGGTGCATGCAATGTAGTCAGTTCTCGGGTACTGCTCGCATCAAATGGTCCGTGTAGAAAATATGGTCATGTAGGAAGTAAGTACACGACATGTGGTATGATTACACACATTTTCAATGCATCTGGGTCGGCTCCGTGTGTGCTGGCCATTTACCCGTACACGGCCTCAACCCGTGTTTTCCATACCGTGTAACTGGTACACGGGGTAGCCCGTGCCACAGGCCATGCCTGGCCGTGTGGTGGAGTACATACCCGTGTACTCCACCCCGTGTCAGTGTATCCTCGGGATACACATCAATTCCCTTGAAACCACTTCTGCCCTTCTGTGAAGAGAATACATTTCGTGCCACTTGGTCGTGTATTGTTGCCCGTATCCGTGTATTTCCCAGAATACACGCCATGTATCACGAAGCTACTTCTGCCATTCTGTATAGAGATTACAAACTATGTGACTGGGGTCACACGATGTGTGTTACATGTATTATCCCGAAACTCAAGCCGCAGTACACCCACAATATATGGCGTGTTCGTTAGAGATACACGTCATGTATTCTGGAATTTTCTAGAAATGACGTCTCCATCCAGTGATCCTCCCGTGATGTCCATTCTTCATTCTGATGGTCCGTTCATCACGAAACATCGAACACTAGGTCTCCCTGATGTCCCGTAATCATCTCCTGCGTTTTCGGGCCTCCTATCGGCTCTGAAAACATGATTTGATTCAACCTCTCGAAGAACGGTCAAGGGACGATCATTCTGATTCCAGTTTGATCCGCTGCTCGCTATCGTCGTTGCACCTCCTCTAGGAAGGCGTGATGTTGTGTCTCCAAATTGGGATCGTTGTGTCGCACAACGAACTCTCAAGGATCCGGTGTTTATCACCCATGAAGAACACAAAGAACACACCAAAAATTCATAAAAACGGCAGAGGGATCGGGCCGTGTTCATTTGGCATGGTCCTTCCATGTTTGTTTGGTAGCAATCGGGTCAAGAGAAACAAACATGGAATGTGAATTAGCGTTGCTCAAATAAAAACACACCACTACCTCAACACAAGTTGTCGAACGATGAGCGTCGCAGAAAATGGCATCGTGGGGTGAGGTTCCGTAAACGTTGACGGGGAGCGTCAGAGAGGAAGTGGAGTCTCCCTTCATTTGTCACAGAGAGAAGATTGTATGGCGTGACATCGTTGGTGAGTTTCCACGTCGGTGCCTCCTCATTTTTCGTGGAGGAAGAAGAGGACAGAAGAAACCAGGTTGCCGAGTCGATGATCCTTGACGAAGTTTTGTCATTCTTCGTTGAGGATGAAGTTCTTCAAGAGAATAGAATTCTTCTCCCCAAAGTCTCTACACAAATGTCCTAACCCCAATAAAATATGATATACTCTTATTTTATTATAAAATGGAATGTATTTCAAGATACAAAATTCAAAAACAAGCTCACTTAATTAATTAAACCTGAGTTGTCTAATTAAATGGGGTGTTATGTTGGCAAGCTTAATGAGGGTGAGAGGGAGGAGTTACCCACATAAAGGGGGTGTTAAGGATTTAAAGGAATGTGAAGGGGTGGGGCTCATGTGGGCCCCACCTCACAAATATCCTAACAAGAGGAGTTAGGATTTAGTGGGTCCCACCCCAACTTCCACACATAGGATTAAACCACTTATAAGTAGAAAATAAAGTTGTACCAAAATTTTATTTTCTTCACATTTAATCCTCAAATTTTAACAACTCCCACCGAGTAAACACTCCTCAAGTAATGGTCTTCATAAGCAATTACCGGCACTGCGGTTTAATCGGTGCCCTCAGATTTGAAATCCGAGTAGTGGTTCAAAAGATAGAAAAACCTGCTCGTTCGTTCACTGAACGTACCCAAGCTAAACTTCGGAAATTGATTGTGGTCACACAGGGCCTTGGAATCAGGTGCCATCAGAAACTGCATACTCATAAAATCTCAAAGAAATTAAGAAAAAAAAATTCCTTGAAATTTACGGGACTTTACATTACTCCCTCCTCGGGGATTTATGTCCCTGTAAAGATACATCACAAACTAGGGAATCAAATAAGGGTACTGAGCACGCATCTAAGCCTCCCGCTTTCACGTGCTCTCCTGGAGGTTCCCGGGCTGCCACCTAATTCACACTAGTGGAATCAACCATCCACGTAGGACCCGCTATTGTCGATCCTCGATATCCACCGGGACCTCCGCAAAAGTCACCCTGTCATCGATGTCTAGCTCCCCAAGGTCGATGATATGCGTCGGGTCGTGCACGTATCTCCTCAGCTTAGATACATGGAATATGTCATGCACCCAGTGCAACTGCGGTGGAAGAGCCAGGCGATAAGCCGCCTCGCCTATCCTGCTGAGAACCTGAAATGCTCTGACGAAGCGTGGAGATAACTTGCCGCCCTGGCCAAATCTCCATAATCCACGTCGAGGTGTGACCCGTAAGAAAACATATTCACCATCCTCAAACTCTTGTGGTCTCCGCCACCTGTCAGCATAAGACTTTTGTCGGCTCCAAGCTATCCTCATGTTCTCCTGGATGACCTGAACCTTCTCTATCGTGGCCTGGACCATCTCTGGTCCCACAAGTGCTGACTCCCCAGGGTCTGTCCAACATAGTGGTGATCTGAAATATCGATCGTACATTGCCTTGTATGGTTCCATCCCTATGGTGGTGTGGTAGATGTTGTTGTACGCAAACTCCACCAAAGGTAGGTGATCCTCCCAGCTACGACCAAAGTCGAGTACACATGCACGGAGCATGTCCATGAGAGTATGAATGGCCTTCTCCTTCTGACCATCCATTTGAGGGTGAAAGGCAGTGCTTAGGCGTAGCTGCGTCCCAAATGCCTCCTGCAACCCCTTCCGAATTATGGACGTAAAGCAAGCATCTCGTTCGGAGACGATATATGATGACACACCATGAAGCCGTATGATCTCCTGAACGTATAGTCGTCCCAAGATATCCACTGAGCCCTGCTCCCTGATGGTTAGAAAGTGGGTCGACTTGGTGAGTCGGTTGATAATCAGAAAAATGGAGTCATTTCCTCTGGATGTACGTGGAATCCCGATCATGAAATCCATAGATATCTCATCTTACTTCTACTCTGGGACCTCTAAGGGATGCACCAAGCCTGCTGGTACCTGGTGCTCCTTCTTCACCTGCTGACACGTGAGACATCGAGAAACGAACTCTGCCACAACCTTCTTCATACCTGGCCACCAGTGTTGTCATCTGAGATCCTGGTACATATTCTATACTCCTGGATATAACACTAAAGGGGAAGTGTGAAACTCTCTCAGCACCTCCACCTATAATACAACTTGTACCATGGTACGTCCTCTAAAAAGGATGATGTGCTCTCCTCCTACAGAAAATGCATCCAGTGCATATCCTATGGAAATCTGTGCACGCCGCGTCTCACAGTCAATGCCCCCACGCTGTACCTCTCTAACCCGCTGAAGAAGTGGTGGAGTGACTGTAGAAAGTCTTCCCCATCTCTATCCATGAAGCATATCTGCAACGCGGCTAGCTGCTCAGTCGCCTCTCCATGTAGCTGGATTCCCGTCCTCCTACTGAGAGAATCAGCTAGTGCGTTACCCTTTCTTGTAGTATAGACTATCTCAAAGTCATAGTCTTGGAGGAACTCGATCCATCGCCGCTATCTCAGGTTCAAGTCCTTCTGCGAGAAGATGTACCTGAGACTCTGGTGGTCAGAAAAGACTGTAAAGCACATGCCCATTAGATAGTGTCACCACATCTTCAGGGCGAAGACCACTACTGCAAACTCCAAGTCATGGGTATAATAGTTTTGCTCATGTTTCCTCAATTGTCGTGATCCATAAGCGTTCACTACCCACTCCTGCATCAAGACACACCCGAGTCCGGTACCTGATGCGTTGCAGTAAACTACGTACCCTACACCCTCCTCTGGTAGCCTCAAGATGGGTGCACTGGTCAATCTTTGTCTCAGCTCATGGAAGCTCTGCTGACATCTATCCGGCCACACGAAATCTTTCCACTTCTTCATCAAAGCCGAGAGTGGTGCTGCAACTCTAGAGAAATCTGGCACAAATCTCCAATAGTACCCAGCTAGACCAAGGAAATTCCGCACCTCCGTCACGCTTCTAGGTGGCTCCCAAACTAGTAATGCCTCAATCTTCACTGGATCCACCGCAACTCCCGCCTCAGAGATGACATTCCCCAAGAAGTGTACGTCTCGAATCCAGAACTAACACTTCGAGAGCATATAATAATGCTGGTGCTCTCAGAGTGTATCCAATACAACACGCAAGTGGTAGGTGTGCTCCTCCTCAGTAGTCAAGTAAATAAATATGTCGTCGATGAAGAATACAACAAATCGATCGAGAAAAGGTAGGAAGATCATGTTCATGAGACTCATGAACACCGCTGGTATGTTGGTTATGCCGAAAGGCATAACCAAGAACTCCTAGTGGCCATACCGACACCTGAAGGCCGTCTTCTGCACATCCTCGTCTCAAACTCTGAGCCGATGATATCCTGACCCCAAGTCTATCTTCGAGAAACATTGTGATCCCATGAGCTGATTGAAGAGGTCTTCAATCCTCATAAGTAGATACATGTTATTCACAGACACCTGATTCAGGTGACGGTAGTCGACACAATGTCGCAAGCTCCCGTCTGCCTTCTTGGCGAACAAAATCAGGGAAGCCCAGGGCGAAACACTGGGTCAAATGAATCCATTGCCTTGCAAGTCTTGCATCTGTACCCGTAGCTCACGAAGCTCGGCGGGAGCCATCCGATATGCTGGTGTAGATATTGGGGCTTCCCCGGGGTACAGGTCAATGTATAAGTCTACATCTCTGCGAGGAGGTAGTCCTGGAACATCGTCCGGAAAAATGTCAGCATACTGATCCACCACAACAGGAAAACTCGGACTCCGCACGTCAACTGCTCCTAGGTTGAGGCTAGCCAATTGATGAGTGATCGACTATCCTCTCCTATGTGTGAGTCCATCCTGCACTGCAAAGGCTCCCTTCTCGCCAGTGAAGGTGAACCTACTCCCATCGGTGCGGACACACTGCACCTTGCACCTAATACAGTCGATCTGAGCATGGACCGTAGATAACCAATCCATGCCCAATATGACGTCGTAAGGCCTCGACGCCACTATGAGAAGATCCTAGCCGAAGCTCTCGCCTCCTAGAGTAAGCTCACACTACCGGAACTAGTGTGTAATCATCGGGTCTGCTCCCATAGGACTCTCTACCCGTAAGGATCGAGCCAACGGCTCTGTCAGAATCTCCAAACTCTGTACAAGGGCGACGACAATAAAAGAATGACTTGCGCCAGTGTCTATAACAACTACATGAAGGGTGGAGTAAACATAGATAGTACCTCGAATCATTTCAGGTGCGCTGTGGTCGTAGGCCTCCACTGCCTGAATCTGAGGCTGCCTCTTTCCGCCAGCTCCCTGGGGTCGGGGTGGACCTTCTGGTGGTGGTGGTGGTAGAGCCCCGAAGCATCCTCCACCACCTGCTGCTTGGTCATCTCCTCTACCTCGTCTTCCTGCTCCCTACGGACAGCCACGATCAAACCTCTTCCTCTGCCTGGGTGGTCCCTCAATTGTCTACTGCTCCTCTACATGGTGGTTCGGGCAGTCACGAGCCATGTGGCCCTACCCGCCGCATGTATAGCAATGTCTGACTCTCATATGACTGGCTCTACTGTATGTGACCCGCACCACCGAGCCAGTATCCTGAGGTCTCCCACCTGATGGTCTGGTCCCTTGGACCCCTGTGACATCCATTGAATGCCAGCTGTAAAAGACTCCACTATGGGTCGCCCTGCGGTAGTTCTCGCTGCTGGGGTAGGATCAGCAAGAAATCTCTCTACAAGAAGGGCGCACTCCAGTACTCCTGCCTGTATTAGAATACTGAGGGAGATCATCAAAACCCTGATCTCGTGCCTCATTCCCTTCTCAACTGTCTGGGCCCGGAAGAATGGGTCTCGTACAATGTCAGTGGAGTAGCGTGAGAGATCGGTAAATCTCACCGAGTACTATGCTACTGCCATGCTGCCCTGCCACAGCTGTTGTAGCTCCTGAATGCGCACCACACGGAGGGTGGATGGAACAAACTCCGAGTGGAAGAGGCTCTCGATGTCCGTCCATAGAAGTGATTCCTCATCGTGCACCTGGAGAATCAAGATCCACCATCTACCTACTGCCGCGTGCTGGAGACTTTCCACAAGGATCACCATGAGGTCAGCTGGTGTCCCTATTAATCTGAAGACTCGAACAATAGCCTCCAGCCAATCCTCGGATGCCTGAGGGACCGTCTCTCCACAGAACTTGTGCGGCCTCTGACACTGACACTTGTGCAGTGCACTAAGGTGACGTGCACTCTCAGCTTCTGGGGATGGTGGCATCGGTGGCTCGGTGGGTAGAGGTACCGCCGGTTCCTCTGCTATAATGGGTCCCTGCACTGAGGCCTCGTCACTCGGTGGGCTTCCATCTCGAACAAAGCTTGGAACCCTAGCTGGCTGCCATTGTGGGGCCATCCTGAAAGAAAAAGGTCAGCCACTGTCAATATAGTATACCTGGTGAGCTGACACAAATTAATCACAAATAAATCTTTTGAAACACACATGGAACCAATGATTTCGTGTACTGAGTCAAAAATCAGAAGTCAGGGTCCTGGTGTATGGATACTTCGGCCGCCGCACCAACACTGGACTCCCTGGACTGATAACGACACTCAATGCCCTTAACACTATTGCTTCACAAAGAAGAAAGATCAGAGTCTTGAGTTCTGTGGTAGAACCGAACTCCTCTGATACCAATTTTTCACGACCTGACCTCGGGACCCGTGTCGTGACTATCCCAAGCCCGCCTTCCATAGGCCAGGGGTTGGCAACTAGCACCAAAGGTGTAAATCCCGATAAAATGGAAGGAATTTCCTTTTTAAGAAAACAAACACAATAGAGTACGCAAACTGAATTAATCACTAAGTAAACTAAATACACAAGTAATGATGGAAAGTAAATGGGCCAGTATACAAACCCAACTAAAAGTATAGTACAATTGAAAAGAAAGTACAACAACTAAAAAGTAAAGTAGAAACCATGAAGTCATCCTCCGGAACACCCACCTAAAGGGTGAGTACAGATAGTCTCGTCGACTCCTCGAGTCCAGCCGTCCTCTCCGTGTACGTCCCGCCAAATATTTCACCTCTATGTACTGTCATGCTACTCAAGCCTCAACTAAGGTCAGTGATGTCCGTCGTCTACAACCAACACAATGTAGTGCGGGCGTAACCCGTGTAGGGGTGAGTATACGATACTCAGTAGGGACCCCGAGACTCTCGAAGGTCTCCCAGAATCCACAAAGGATAAACCACTAGGAAAGATAAGAATACAAGTACCAACCAACACTACTTAGGTATATTCCCATACATATACCCAAGTCCTCAATTTCTGTTCTGCTCCAACTCACAAGCTCAAGTACAACCCAGTCCACACAGGAAGGTGTAACTCAATCGACATAGGAAATCATAACCCAATCAACACAGGATAGCATGAAAATCATATCAAAGATAGTGATTGAAAGTCAAGACTCATCTCACACAGGTTTACTATTCACAAAGAGGGTGGAGATGTTTGATGTAGCCCTTGAATAATCTCCTCTACCGAACCCATGTAGGATCCAATTACAGATGTCGTCACTACCAAACGCACATAGGATCCAAGTACAATAAACACCGCTGCCGAACCCACGTAGGATCCAGGTACAATTTTCATCACTGCCGAACCCACGAAGGATCCAAGTACAGTCATCCTCGCTACCGAACCCACGTAGTATCCATGTAAAATCATCCTTGTCGTCGCAGTCCCAGCCAGCTCTAGGTTTCCCGCACACATCCTACTCGATTCCGGGAGGGTCCGCTCCTCGAGTCAAGGGATCGATACATCAACTACCACAAAGTCTCAAGTTTATGTATTCCGAAGGTCCGCCATATCATAGGGGGATAATCCAAACAAAACGTATCAAAGATACTATGTACAAAATGACCATTCCTTTTACCAAAAAGTACACAAAACATATATATACGGTACACGTCGTGTCGTCAGTTCTCGGGTACTGCTCGCATCTAACGGACCGTGTCAAAAGGCGGGTCATGTAGGAAGTAAGTACATGGCGTGTGGTATGATTACACGCCATGTCCATGCATCTGGGTCGGCTCTGTGTATGCTGGCCATTTACCCGTACATGCCCTCAACCTGTGTTTGCCAAACCGTGTAACTGGTACACGGGGTAGCCCATTCCACTGGCCATGCCTAGCCGTGTGGTGGAGTAAATTCCCTTGTACTCCACCCCATGTTCGTGTATCCCCGAGATACACGTCTAGTCCTGTGAACCCTCTTCCTCACTTCTGTGAAGAGAATACACACCGTGAGTCTTGGCCGTGTATTGTTGCTCGTATCCGTGTATTTCCCAGAATACATGCCATGTATCGCGATGCTGCTTCTGCGATTCTGTGTAGATATTACATGCCATGTTACCGGGGTCACATTCCATGTGTTACATATCTTAACCCGAAACTCAGGCCATAGTATGCCCACACTACACGGCGTGTTCGTTAGAGATACACACTGTGTATTCTGGAATTTTCCAGAAATGACGCCTCTGGACAGTGCGCCTCCCGTGATGTCCATTCTTTGTTATGATGGTCCATTCATCACGGAAATTCAGGCACTAGGTCTCCCCGGTGTCCCGTAATTGTCTCTGGTGTTTTCAGGCCTCCGATTGGCTCCAAAAACACGATTTGATTCACCAGCTCAATGAACGGTCGAGGGACGGTCCTTCCCGTTCCGGTTTGATCCACCACCTGCTATCATCGTCGCACCTCCGCTAGGACGTCTTGATGTTGGGTCTTCAAATTGGGATCGTTTCGTCGCACAATGAACTCTCAACGGTCTGGTGTTCATCACCCATGAAGAACACGAAGAACATGCCAAACATTCACAAAAACAACGGAGGGATTGGGTCGTGTTCGGTTGTCCCGGTCCTTCCGCGTTAGTTTGGTAGCAAGAGGGTCAAGAGAAACAAACATGAAAGGAGAATCATCGTTTCTCAAATAAAAACACACCCCTCTTCAACACAAGTTGTCAAACAATGAGCGTCATGGAAAACGACGTCACGGGGTGAGGTTCCGTAAACATCGATGGAGTGCATCCGAGAGGAAGCGACATCCCCTTCCTTTTTCACAGATAGAAGATTGTATGGCGTGATGTCGTTGGTGAGTTTCCACATCGGTGCCTCCTCCTTTGTCGTGGAGGAAGAAGAGGATGGAAGAAACCGGGTTTCGGAGTCGATGATCCTTGATGAAGTGTTGTTGTTATTCGTTGAGGATGACGTTCTTCAAGTGAAAAGAACTCTTCTCCCCAAAGTCTCAACACAACAATCCTAACCCCAATAAAATAAGATTTACCCTTATTTTATTATAACATGGCATCTATTTCAAAATACAAAAGTCAAAAACAAGCTCACATAATTAATTAAACTTGATTTTCTTAATTAAATGGGGTGTTATGTTGGTATGCTTAATGAGGGGGATAAGGAGGAGTGACCCACATAAAGGGGGGGTTAGGGAGTTAAAGGAATGTGAATGGGTGGGGCTTTTGTGGGCCCCACCTCACAAATATAATAATAAGAGGAGTTAGGATTTAGTGTGTCCCACCCCAACTCCCACACATAGATTAAACCACTTAGAAGTAGAAAATAAAATTGTACCAAAATTTTATTTTCTTCACATTTAATCCTCAAATTTTAACAAATCCCCCCGAGAAAACACACCTCCAGTAATGGTCTTCTTAAGAAATAATCGGCATTGCGGTTTCATTGGTGCCCTCAGATTTCAAATCCGAGCACCAGTTCAAAAGATAGAAAAAACCGCTCGTTCGTTCACTGAACGTACCCGAGCTAAACTTCGGAAATTGATTACGGGCACACCAGGCCTCATAATCAGGTGCTGTCAGAAAATGCGTACTCATAAAATCTCAAAGAAATTAGGAAAAAAAATTTCCTTGAAATTTACAGGTCTTTAAATTTTTAGAGTCCATTTATGTGGATGCATGTAATTTTATTATGGAGTACCTGGTGGACATCATTCATGATTTTTTTGAGGTGGAACATTTCCTATGGTTGAATGTGTAACAAATCATGTTCTTATTTAAAAGGTCAAATAACAATAATCCCTTTATAAATTTAGACCCACTTTTTTATGAAATATTCCATATAAAGACCTATAATGTATTATCAACCGATGACATGAAATAAATTTTCCTATTTGAATATGAGAGGAACTACACGATTTCATATTAGGATGTTCTTCCAAAGATAAAATTATTTTGTCTTAGAAAATGATATGTGATATGAAAATTAAAATCATTTGGTCCAACATTTCAATCATTTTTGTATGGATAAATAGTAATGTATATTTGAGTGGAGATTCATTGTGACGGTTTTGAATTGAATGAGATATTATACATGGTTATGGATTTTTTAAGTGATTTATCTATTTGTGGATTTTCGTTATTCATATAGGAATTAAATATGGGTTCTTCATGCTTGTATGATGTATTGGACATAGTGATCCTTTATAAGGTAGTATTTTTATTCTTGTGAATGATTCAGTTTGCATAATTTTTTTAGTGCATCAATAACGGAAACATTTATATATATTAATGCATATCTGACCTTAATGATATATATCATCTTATTTTTATTGATGAAATAAAATATTTAAGAATATTAATAGTTGATGCAATAGAAATGGTAATAAACATTTAGATGATTACAACAATGTATGGGAAAATTAATCAAATAGTATAAAAGAAGTGTTCATATTTGAAAGAATTTTACATAAATGAGGGATAATAATACTGACAGGATACTTGGAATTTTGAGAAATCATTATCCCATGGATTATTTGGGAATTATAATATCTCAAGGGAGAGTGTTTTTCTCAACATTTTTGAGTTGGTTGAGATAATATCTATCCATATCAACAATTTGATAAATATGATTCTACCATTCGATGGATGGATTACCCTTGCTTACTATAAGAATTAATCTATTCTCATGAATGTTTTATCAATTTTAAAGGTGACCATTAATATTTTGAGGATCATATTAAATATCATGATTTCATTCATCTGGGTTTTTCAATACAATGGCTATTTTCATTGGAAGAAATGGGAGAGGATGGTAAATCTGTTGCAAGTGAGAGGTATCAACATCAGAGACATTAGATGATCCATGTGTTGCATGAAAGCTATTTTGTCTTGGGAGGAAATAGTGGGTATCTCACCATGGGATAAATTATTGACATAAATATCGTCCAAACCATGATATAAAGAAGGGACATTCCTAGAGGATATTGAATGTATATAGTCGAATATTACAAAAATTCTTCTTCACTCTCGATGGATTCACATCCATGGAGACATTTAATTTATGAATTTAGTTGGGTAGTAGATTTATGGGGATATTGGGGTGTCTATATCATGAAATTTATTTTCATTGGGCGACCATATGCATAAATTTAATTAATGAATTTTTATTTAAAAAACTAAAAATATTCTGGACAATCAGACTGAATAATAATCAACATAGACTTTTTTTTACAAGATCACTATTGGGTCTCTTTTCGGTGAAGGCATACATTTCCTTAAAGAATATGAATCTTTGTCAAGATGAGTTGGGATGTTTCCTCTAATAGATTAGTATACCTGAGAAAAATGTCTTTCCTTTTTCACATAAGATCATATTATATCTCAAATTGGAAGGTAGTTTGATTTTAAGTCATTTATCTTACATCTAAATGTAAATATTTCATAAGCTCCAAGGAAGAATCAACATATCATTTTTTTTAATGTTAATGGTCTAATGAGGATTTGGGGGAAATTTTTGGGCTTATATTAACTCTATATTTATACACTATTAATAATCGTTAATGTAACTAGTTTCATGGAGTCGAAAGAAATAAGAATGACTGGAAAGAATGATCAATTGTTGTAGATGTTGGTTGTTGGTTAATTTGTAGTGCTTGGATCAAGGTTCAGTTTTAGGGGACTACCATATCTTAGTTTCATTTGGAGACATGATAAATATGTATTCTAGTGTATATACTTCTACTTATGAAATAATTTGACCACACTTCATCCTTTAAAATATTTATGGTAGGTAGATCCTTTCTTCCTTCATAAAAAGATTCATATTATCAAAGAAAATGGGTGAAAATGACTCCTCAGAGTAGTGAAAATAAACACAACACAGATGGTTAATGTAATAATTGGTTCATTTAGGTAGGACATAATATTCATGTTTCGAATGGTTCAATGGTCATAGATTTATCTTGATATTATGTTCATGGGAATTCACTTCTTATCAACCAATGCACACAAATTAATGGGTTCCATGTTTTCCATTATATGAATATCACTATAGAGTTGTTTTAAACTGATTCTCTAATCATCTAAAACTCCTTGAAAATAATTTTTTTCATTAAATGACCCATCATTTATCATATACATAGAATCGTGATTCTCCTAATCAATTGGGTGGTGGATAGGAACACATGGTGTGAATCCAATAAAGTCGCCAATTTATGTTCCACTTAGTACACTCACGATATAACATTTACTATTTTTTTATCATGGGATCCTTTCCCCTAGAATGTGTTGATTTCGTAATGGTGGAATCACTAAGGATTCACACTTTTTATCCTGATGAACCTATTTTGTATTTTTTGGTTCTTTGGCCTCTCTTTTAATATTATTTTTTTATGATGGTGAGGATGATTTGACGTCTTCTCAAAGATTTTTTTTTTGACTATTTTGGATTAAATTTTTACACATATCTTTTGGTTTTAACCCCATCCCCATTAACCTATTTCACACTTAACATGAAAATAGTATTTTTTTTTATTTTTGATGGCCAATATAGTCACTATAAATTAAATAACATCTCATAAATGGACCATGGTTGATATTTTCACCAATATAATAATAAAAAAAATATAGAATTTTTCAGAATTTTATATTATGTAATTAAACATTATTTATTTTAAAATATCATTATTATCAACTTTGAAACTATTTATTACATTATTATTAACAAAATACAAAAAACAAATGAAATTCAAAAAATATTGTCAAGATATCTCTAACATGTTATATTCCTCTTTATCATTTTTTGAACACATTTATTCTTTAAAACAAATTTACAGTTAATATTTTAAATGTCATTTATTTAAATATTCCCAAAATTTAATAATTATTTTTTCATCTTTGTGTAAGAATTTATTGTAGTTATATCTTCAATAGAAATTAACATTAATTTTCTAGGATAAATGTAAATAATTATTATTTTAAATGACTATTTATAAATGAGAATATCCTATGTTTATGGACATGGTAAGAATATTATTTTTATTATAAAATAGCATGATAATTTTTACTTTTCATTAAATAAAATATTATACTTTTCATATTAACATCCATATGGGAAAAAGGCCATCCAAATGAATCTTGGATGACTATGGGAAAATAGTCTTATCCAAAAATATTAAGTCAGTGATTGTGTAAACACCCTAACCCCAGTACCCTAGAGTCATTGCATACATTATTACTAAATGTCAAAATATGTTATTAGAATTGGTAAAATAGATACATAAATTAATTACAAATAAATTAGAAAAAATAAAATGAAAAAGTGTTCTATTTTACGCATCCTTTATCCCTCAGAGTTTATCCCTACATATCAGTCACAAAAAACATTCCCGTATCCAGGGGAAAATAATCATTAGAACATTTAGTGGTCCTCGTGGTAGAAACTTCAATTCATATAGTACATGTTACAAAACAATTCCACTAAATTTTTTTGTAAAATACAAGCCAACTATGTTTTGAAAATGTGATGTAGATTCCTTTGATTTCTTAAAAAAGTGAAAATAAGTAAAAATTTATTTATTAAATCACTTGGATAGGTAAAAAACATTATTGAATGAATTACTCCGAAACATTGATTTTATTGAAAAAATGATTTTCCATTGAAGAGAGAAATTATGTTATATTTTCAATAAAAAACTCACTATCATTCGATTTACCAAATAATGAAAAAATGATAATATAATCTAAAAAATTTCATGAATTACTAAAGAAGAATAATATTGATTTATTTTAAGATATAAATATCAAATAAATCCCCCAAGTGGGACATATATAGAAATAGTCTAGAATGATTATGATATTGCAAAATTATCAATTACAACTTTGTTAACCTGTGATTCAAAAGAGCCCTAAAAAATAAAGACAAATCAAAATTTGATTACCATTTAGATAAAGATATTCATGATATATCATATCCAATGTGTTAAAACTTTTAACCCACACTCCATGATCCAATGATATAGATATAAAATTTATATTTATAGATTTTATACTAATTAATGTGGCCCATTTTTTTCCCCAAAAAAACTTAAAATCTCAGAAAGAAATATTGGAAATTTTCTTTACTAAGGACCTTTAAGGTTTAAAGTTTTAAAGAATTAGGAAAAAATATCAACCACATTGTTTTAGAAAAAACTATTTCAAAAATATTAGCATCATGTCCCACTAATATATTAACATTTTGTAACATTTTTAGGGATAAAATACTTGAATCCATTATTCACTGTGTGGAGGAAATAAATATACGAAAATAATTAGATCAAAGGATTAGTAAGGGATACAGATAGTGAATGATATCACGAATCAATTATAAATGAAACATAGTAAATAAGGAATAATCTATATGTATTTTAAAATTACTGAACATAGATTTCATTTAATTAATATATTGATCAGGTTATACATCCAATAATAATATTACATTGAAAATCTCATGGTAAATAATAAATAATTTCGTAGCGAAGGAAATACATTATTATTAGATGTCATGATCTCAGTCATAATGATACCTATAATTAAAATACATTTCAAATGACAGTTTAAAACTGACGGGTAAGTATAACCTATAATAATAGTTAATTAGGTTCATCTAACTTATTCATCTTATAAGACACCTGATTCCTCGAGGGGCTATCTTTAACTAGACCCCACCTGTATCTCCATATCCAAAGCATTCCTTGTATATCAATTAATAGTTTTAGTTAAGGATCAATATTCCTTATCAATAAAAATCTATATCGAGTAAGGAATAAAAATTAAAATGAATTTTCCCATTTAATCATATAACATTAAAATTAAAATAGTGTATGTAGAAATTATTAATTGTTAAAGTGATAAATATATAGATGATAAATAATTTGGATATTTAGGAGAAAAGTAATGTCAAATAATTTTTTGAAAGTGAATATTTTAAAGGATGGTATTATTACTACATATTCGCAATGTTTAAAATGTAAAATATGTGTTGGTTTACATTAATGAATAATTTTATCATTAAATAATAATTTAAAATCTTTTTTTAAGAAAATATTTTTTTCAAATTAAAATTATGTTTTAAAAATAAACATCACAAAAACAAAGAAAAACATTATCTTAGAAAATAAACATAAGGAATATAATGGATGTATCAAATCATTGAGGATTCATGAGGGTGTGAAAATAATATGAGTTCGTATAAGTTAACAAATATTCCTTCTATATTTTTGTTGGAAAATCCACAAAGTACCTCATCTAGAAAATTAAAAAATGATTCATTTGAAAACATTTTGTAAAAAAGGTCAAAATGGGTGAATTTTTCTTTTTATAAATAATTTAATAAGTTTAAAACATTATAAGAAAATTTTTATTTAAAATATTTAATAAAAAGATATACCCTATAAAAATTGAAATAATATCATGTTTTCATTTAAAAATTTGTTTTTTATTCATGTTCTAATGAGATGAAATGTTGGAGGAAAATATGAAATCTCTTTAAAATATAAATATTTAATTGAAAATTATTGATAATAAATATGTATATATTAATGAAAAATAACTTAATGGGTTAGTATATACTACCCATAGAAATTAACAATTTCATGCTAACAAATATGTATCCATAGAGTAGAAATTGAGATGAAATCCCTTACCGCTTTGGTGATTTTTGAATCATAATCCCCATGAAAGAAATAAATTTATATGGATATGTATATCCCATAATTATCATTATAATAACCATAAATGAAATTACTTGTAATTATATAAGAAAAATAAATGAAATATGTGGTGAATATGGCATATGTATAACAGAAGTAAATGTGAGATGAGAAACACTTACATTGAGTTAGACTCATCACATACATTCTTTTTAATCCAAAAATAATATTTTAGGCAAATATTAAATATATTAAAAATATTTTTAATGTTTATTGTTCCTTTTGTATCACTTATTTTAATATTAAAACAATTACATAATCATATAGGTTCTTATTAGACATTTTAGTAATATTTTGTACATAAGTCCAAAATGACTTCTATAGGATGATGACGGACAAGAATAAATTTATCCCATAATCTCCATGAAATTAATCATGAAATAATTATCAATTTTATACATAAATTATATATTTAAATACAACCATTAAATATATTTAGTTGAAAAAAATATGTTAAAATCATTGGGATGGTAGATTTTATGTACTCAAGAGTGACGTTTCCATTTTTTATGGTTATTATGGAAAATGTAACTATTATTTTACATATAAATAATAATAATAATATAAAATATATTTTATAATTAGTTAAATATAATTATATTTATCATCCATTTGATGTTGTGATGAAAAATGATTCACATCATTTTGTTGTGGTAGAAGTCCATAGATAAGCACAAACGACATTATCATTTTTAGTGCATGGAATCATATGCAATTAAAAAAAATATTATGTTTTCATTATTATAAATATTATATGAATATAAAATAATTATATTAATTCTATCATTATATCCAGTTCATACATACATTAATTGAAAATTAATTACATCGATTCACGGGGCGGGAGTCCTCAATACATAAGATTGATAAAATCTATTCCCATTTGATGGATGTTGGAGATAGATATAGGTTATTACATTTATATAATAACGTATTTGAATACGAATTATACAATTTTTATTTAATTATTGTTTATTATGACTTTAATGTGGTATAATAATAATCAAAATTATAACATATAATATAAAACAATACCCCTACATTGGAAAACCACATTTTCATAACACCTTAAGACTCCTATGATTGGAATTACAAAAAATTAAGGCCTCTATATTTAGAGAAGTGATTTTGGTAATGGATTTTGTTAGGATTTTTAAAACAAATGGGGTTTTATGTTTTTATGAATATTAAAATGAGGTTCTCTTTTATAATAGAGGGGAGGTACACTCTTGGAAATTTTCAACATATTAAAATAATTTATATTAATATTAAAGAAAAAATAGCTCCAACCTCATTTATATCATTATATTTAATGATTATGGGTATAAATATCATCATCCTATAAAAAAAAGACATGTTTTTCTTATATTTATACCCATACCATTTGGTTTTAACCCCTATTTAACATCTTTAACTCTTACCATGAAAACATTGATTTTTACTCTTTTTGGGTCAATATAGTTACTATAAAATGAAAAAATATATATAAATAGACCATGGGTAATATTTTTAAAAATATTCTAATAAAAACTCTTAAATTTTTTTTTTAGTACTTTAATGTCATATAATAAAATATTTTTTTATAGAATATCCATGATGTTACTTTTTTAAACTTCTCATTACATTGAATTAAATAATATCAGGATAATGAATATAATTTGAAAAATTTATTTTAAAAAATCTCCTAAATATAAAAGTTAATTTTTTAAATTTTTGGATTATATAAATTATCTCTAATTATATTTGTTTTTAAAATATTAATATCATTTATTTGATTTTTCTATTAATTGAATAATTACGACATCAGCATTATATGAGCATTTAATGTAATTATTTATATAGTAAAAATTAAAAAACAAATTTTCCTGAATATTAAAAATCAATTTTTTTGAAAAACATGGTATATTTGAACATATCCTCTATATAATAAAGTATTAATAACATTACACCTCTTAAACTTATTAGGTTGACATGTTTTTCATTTCATTAAATTAGATACTATAAATATCAAAATATCATCCTAAGTGGCCCTAAAATCTAAAAAATTTGATGCTTGGATGATCATGGTCATGATTATATCATATAATAATATTGAGGTAAGTGTTTGGGTTGTGTTATGATTCTTTTAATTTTTTATTTAACCTCAATTACATAATTTATCCTTTACCATGGTAATTAAAGTACAACTTTTCATTTCATATAAACAAAAAATAAAAGGATAATATTTAATAAATCTAAAACCTCTAATTAAAAATATTAAATATATATTTTTAATTTTAAAACACATAAATTTTAGAATTTAAATTAAAAATAATACAAAAAAGCACACCTAAATACTTTTTTTAGATAAATGCACTTTTAAATAAATAAATTTTTTATACTAAATTTTATTATAATATCAATTTCAAAAAATGTAAATAGATTATTTTAAAAACAATACAACAAATACGAATTTAAAACTAATCAACAATATAATTTTTCATTGTAAAAAATTTAATAGAAAATATACTTTTCAATAAAAATCATAATTTTTCACTAAACCCTAAAAAATCAATTTTTCATTAAAAATATACATAAATAAATCTATGATAATTTGAAAATGATGAATTTATAATTTAAAAGAATTTTCCCAAATTTAAATTATATAATTTGAAAATTAATCTTTCAAATAAAATAATATAATAAATGAGTTAAATAATACTATTTCCTTTTTTATTTTAAGACGTACATAATATATTTATAATGAACATAACTATGTAATTCATGAATAATAATAAATATAAGAATTATTTTAATCTATAAATTACTATGTTGTTACATTCCTCCTGGATATTTCATCTTCACAATTATGAATTTGGACTCAGTAACCAGGGTTCTACTATTCGAATTAACTTTGTTTAAATCCCACATTGTAAAAAATGGTCAATAAAACATCCACTTGAAATGAGATAAGGGGAACTAAACATTTCATAGGGAATAAAAATTAATGGTTTTCTATGTAAGATAACATAATTGGGATGTGAAAAAATTGATATAAAAGAGAAAACTAAATCATAAGGACTTATAGAGAGTGATAGAGAACATGGTTTTGAGAAAATTAACTATGAAGAAACTATAAATATATTATTGGATAAAAAGAATTTCATTTCTCAATAATAATAAAAATAGATAACATTATTATTATAAAATACAAATCTATTAGTTTAATATGTTTTTTACATCTTATAGTATGCAAATAAAGAAATATACTTATTTGAAATCTAGAGTTTCATTATTTGATAAAATTCCACCCCAAACTCATCCTTTTAGCCAAATTATTATTATGAATTTTTCAACAATAAAGAACTTGATTAAATTTATATGTATCCTAAAATATATTAAAAAAATTAGTTTATTCCTCTTGTGTTTAGGAAGTAATAAAAACTAATATGTTTAGTAAAATGTAATATAATAACCAAAAAGGATAATCTTCATGTGAGGAAAAAATACATTAATCTCCCAAAATTAAATGAAAATACCCAAAATTCAACTAAGATCATTCAATAAATAAATATCCTTAAATATCATTAAAATATTCCATCCTATGATTGTAACACAAAAATCATATAGATTTGATAACATAGTCTTTGAGGAAAAATTTAATATTTATCTCTAAATAATAACATTCAATATTAAGGTCTCATTCAAAAATGTAATTTCACTATGGACATTATATCCATGATATGATAATCATTTCCCTAAATAACATGAATCAACATAATTCCACAATAGAATCACATATTTTCCAAAATACAAATCAAAATTTATTTATCAAATAATATCAAATATGTTTCTATTTCTATAATATTGTAGTGTTCCTAAAAAATTATTGTGGTTGCATTTAGAAATTAAATTAATAACTTAATCACAAAATAATTTTTTGAACACAATCATTATCTATATGATAAACCATATATTAACAAAATAAACTAATTCTTCATCCTTCAAGTCATTTGCGTAGAGAATCTCATACTAACTGAGACATCACACAGGCTAGTGGTAGATGTTGCACCTGTGTCCCCAATTGGTTCTAGGTTCAAGACTTGTGGCTTTTCCAGATGTGGTGGGATTTCTATTAATCTCTAGGTGGTCCTTTTTTAAAATATGTTTTAATATAATCCTTACAACATCTTTGAAACCTGATAAAAATAATCAAAATAACATTAATAAAATCCACATTAAGAAAATATTTTGACATCAAAGGCTGTATCATGCTTTTCATTTTTTTCCCAAAAAATGAATTAATCCATAATTACCTTCAAATAAAAGATCATGTATACCATTTAGTTATCATTAACTTTAAACATATATCAAAAAATAAAAAGATACGTATTACTCAAATATATTTTCCACATGATAATCTTATTGGCAATATATACATTAATAATATATCTAAATAAAATAAAAGTCTCAAAAGATACTCTCAAACTAACAATCTATTATGGTTATATAATACTTTTATCTTATTCATAGATAATATGATAACCACTAATGTAATCAGAAACATCATCTAATTCTAACTATAACATCCTCGAACCCACAATCTAGGATTTGACGCTAAATACATAAACATTAAATTTATTCCTTTGATAATAAATTAGATGACACAATTTTTTCCATCTAAAAACTACCACATAGGATAAAAATATTGAGTCATTTACATACCCAAGGACACTTTAGGTTTACTATTTTAGAGAATTAAGAAAAAAACATATCCCAGTATTTTCATGAATATTTATTCCCATAAATATCAATATCAACTTGCACTAAAATCATAACATTTAGTAACTCTATTAGTCACAACATACATAAAACCATTCTTCACTACCTAGAAAAAAGTAGCATAAGAAAAAAGTGAGCTCAAATTCTTTGTAAAGGGAACATGCAATGAAAGATATCATGAATCAATAATAAATGAAGTGCATTCAATAAGGCATAATCAATGCAAAATGATAAATTGCAAAACAAACATTCCATTTAATCAATATCTTGACTAAAATGATTAGATAAGGCATGAAGAGTTACATAAGTGAAAACACTTTCCATTTAATTAATATCATGAGCACAAAATTTAACCATAGATAATATCACCATAAAAATAATATTTTTAATAACAACTAAATTATTGATATAGGAAATTCTTAATTGTTGGACATCATGAAATTAGGAATCCTGATACCTCTAATATAAAAAACATTCACAAGTAAATTTAAAATTGATTTCTTGGTAAATACCATAATCCCATTTAACAAAGGTTAAGAAACCGATTCATCCAATGAGACTTCCAATGCATCAATGGGGGTATCAATAATTGGGAGTCAGTAATTTCTGAATGTCAAATTAATTTTTCATATATCAAATAATTGATTTAATTAATGAAAAACATTATTTATCAAAAACAATCCTTATCAAGTATGGGATACATATTAACCATAATTTCCCTAGTCAAACAAATAAAATTTGAAGTACAAAAATAATTATTGAAATGATATATGGTTTATGTAAGTAATATATTCATGATAGAAAATATGGTCATTTGGGGGAAAATTAATGTCCAATGATGTTTAAAAAGTAAATATAATAAAGGTTGGTATCCTTACAACATATCCCAAGTGCAGAAAAATTAAAATAAATAGCTCTTGTCATTAATGAATAGGAGTACAATCATAAATTTATTTAAATACATTTTTGATGAATATATATTTTCACATAGAAAATTTCTATTAAAATAAAAATGTGAAAATAAGAAGGAAAACATTTTATTTGAAAATAACGTTGTAAAATTTTAATGGAATATTCAAGTCATTAAGGAATTATTATGGAGCAAAAATCCTCTCCAGTTATTTTAGTTAAAAAAATTCTACAATATTTTTGTTGAAAAAGTCATAAAGTACCTCATTTTAATATGTTTAAAAAAAATTGGTTACATTACATAGATAATATGTAATGGAATAAAAATCTTTTCGATCAGAAGTGAATTAAGATTGATTTTTCTTTTAATCATTAATTTGATGGATTCATGTTCTAAAGAGATGAAATGTTGGATGAAAATAAAAAAACTAATATAATTAGTAACCTTGAAATGAACGATAATTATCGTGAATAAATATATATTCATGTTAAATACCTCAATCGGAAATTATATACTTCACATAAAAATAATCTAGTCTATATCACCAAATATGTCTCTACGGAGTAGAAATTGTGGTGAAATCCATTACCCCCTTTTTTAAATTTTAATCAAAAATCCCATGAAATAATGAACTTTATATGTATATTTATATCCCCTTATTTTTATGATAATAATCATAAATGACCATTAGAGTAATTATAAACCCCATACAAAATAATTATGTTTTGAATATAGCATATGTCTCATTGATGTAAATGCGAGGCGAGAAACCCTTACATTGAGTTTGACTCATCACATATGATATTTAGCTTCTTGAATAATAAAATTATGTTATTTATTTACTTTATAATTATATTTTTCGTTTTTTTATTTCTTTTATCTCACTTATTACCATATTACAACAATTACATAATCATTTATGTACACATCAGGCGTTTTAGTGATATTTGTTACATAATTCCAAAATGAATCCCAAAGGATGAATGTGGTCAAAGAGGTAAATAAATCATACTATATAGAGTAATAATCATGAAATAATTATAATATTTATAAATGATTTCAACATTTAAATACATATGTAATATATGGTCATAAAAGATGAACTACGCTACAATCATGGAAATGGTAGGAAGTATGTATGCATGAGTAACATTTTCATTTATAAAAGGTCATTATTGAAAAAAGGATAGTATTATTTTACACTATTTGAATTATAATAATATATATATATATATATTACAATTCTTTAATTATACTTATATATATATATAAATCATCCATGTGTTTTTGTGATTAAAAACGAATCATATCGCTTCACGGAGGTGGTAGTCTACAAGTATACATGAACGCCATTATCATTTTTAAATGAATTTATTGGTAAAAAGATAAATAATAATTTATTATATTATAATGATATATGTTTTATCAATATCTTATATAATATTTATTTTCATTGTAATAACTATTATCAATAGAATTTAATGGAAAACAAATTACATCGATTCATGAGGTGGTAGTATGTCATACATATGCATGATGAATTCATTTCTTATATGATCGATGATGTAGATGGATATACGTTATGAAATTAACATAATAATATAATAGTATTTGTAGGAATCTTGTTTTATTATGTTATATTTTTGTAAGATGATTTGATGGAGGGGGAAGAAAAACCGAAAGTAAAACATGATGCTGAAAACTATACCTCTATTTTTGAAAACTAACTTCTATCCAAACATAATGACCTATAATAATGGAAGTAAGTCAAAATAAAGGCCTCCAGAATTAATCAATGGATTATATTCACGGATTTGGGAAGGTATTTTCTGATCCAAATGGGTTTGGAGTGTGACAGAATGAGAATAATTGGTTCACTTTAATATGAGAGGGAAGGGGAACATTTAGAATTTATAAAAATATTAAATTAATATAAATTATTATTCAATTTAAATAGATAAACAACTATTTAGTTATTATGTATGATTATTATTGATCAAAATAATCTCATACAATAAAAGGTAGACAAGTTATGTGAATATTTCTATCCTTATCATGTGGTTTTGATCCCTTAAACTCATACTGTCAAAACTATGATTTTTTAATGATAAATATAGTTACTAAAAAAATATGAAATGACCCATAAGTGGACCATTTTGATATTTTAAAACATATACTAATCACTAGGATCAATTTATGATTTTTATGAATTTGGTATCATTTAATATGATATTGTTAAAATAAAATATCCATTGTCTAAATTTTTATAAGTATTCATTAGTCTGAATTTAATAATATCAATATAGCACTAATAATTTAAAACAAAATTTGAAAAATATATAAACAGTAAAGGGGATAAATAAAATTAATTTCATAAATTAATTTTCTATAATAATATTTATTTTACATAAAATAATGTCTTTAATTTGATTTTTCCATTAATTGATTAATTACTCTCCATCAACATTGTTTAAGATTTTAAGGTAAATATTTCTTTAATAAAGGAGAAAATAAATTAATTTTATTAATAAAAATCTTTAATCTCTTAGAAAACAATTTACATTCGAACATATCTTCATGATGACACTATATTAATGATATTAAACTTATTAAGAACAAGAGTGTTACATGTTTTCATTTTCATTAAATAAAATACTATAAAGTTCAAAATATCACCCAAATAGTCCTAAAAGGAAATAAAGTATACTTTTGAATGATTGTGATCTAGATATACTCATTAAATAATATTTATATACTTTTTTGTAACTGTATTCTTCTTGTAATATTATTTTTAACCTCAATTACCCGATTACCATTTCCTGTAAAAAAAAATTACGCAGTTTAGTACTAATATTGACAAAAAATGGACGTATTTAAAAAACATGGGACCAATTATTCCATATTTTTAACCAATTTTATACATTCTAAACACACAAAATTTATATTTAAATTAAGAATAAAAAATGCAATGGAAAAAAAATTTATTGACAAAAATTCACTTTTGAATATTAATTTGTTTAGACTAAATCAAAAGAAAAAATTAATTAATTTTTTTATTTAATTAAATAAAAATAAACTAATTAAAATTTATAACTAATCAAAACCATAATTTAAAATTTTCAATTCATTTTTATGAAATACAGTTTTATTAAAAATGAGTATTTTCACTATTCCTTGAAAAATCATATATTTTTATAAAATTTTTAGAAATTCATCATTACATAATTTCTACTTTATGAATTTAAAAATTAAATCAAAATTTTCAAATTAATATTGTATAATTTCATAATTAAATAATGAAATAATATTTTATAACAATTGAGTTTAACAAAACCATTACATTTTTGATTTTAAGAATTTCTAAATAAATCTATAATTCATATAACTACCTAGTTCAGTAATAATAATAAATATTAATTTTTTAATTCTATAATTTTTATGTTTTATACAATGGTATATTATATACACCATGAAAAATAAATTTTTGACGAATCATGCATAAGTCTCATAGATATCAAAGTGAGATTAGAAACTCTTACATCAAGTCTAACAGCCTTCATATGTGTCTAAACCTCCTATAAAATTAATATATATATTTTTATAAATATCATGAAAATCATTCTCATATATCTCATATAATATATTATTTACTTATATAATTTTATCTTCCTTTTATTATCAATTCATTGATAAGATCATTTTTTTGTGTGATAATTGCTTCGTTTTTCATGAATGTTTCATTTTGGTAATTTTGGTCCATTTATTTTGTTAATTGTTACATAATCTCCAAAATTTTAAAAATGATATAAATATCATATGTATTCATTATATATTTATTTAAAATAATCTATTAATGTTAGAAATAGAAGATGGACTACACCATTCATGTAGATGGTAGGCCGTATGTACAGAAGAACACATTTTCCATTTCTCTTGATGGATGGAACTAAAGGGAAATACATATTAATAAAAAATTATATAAAATTTATTATGAATTATATATATTTTATATCAATAAAATATAATATAGTTACCATTTATATTAAAATTAAATGTTCAAAATTTCACATCACTATGTAGAGGTCATAGCCCATACTTACACATGAGTGGAATTATTGTTTCAAAAAAATTGAAAGGTAATAATTTAGATGAGATATAGTATTTCTGGAATAATTTTTGACAAATAAATATCACATATATTCATTAAATTTATCCTTAATACCTTTAATGTGAATTATATGAGAAAAATAAATCACATCGCTTTTTGAGGCAGTAGTCTTCTATACATATGAGCAACGTTATCATATACCCCCCAAGAAATATAAATTAAGAATGTATTTGACAAAAATATTTGATTAAAACATTGTTTGACAGTCCTAGGTGATATTATTTCTTAATTCATGAACTATTTACAAACCATCATGAAGGAATAAATATAATTCAGTTTTGAGAAACCTTGGATAAACCTAATGTTTCATATATTAAATATTGTCTCATAATTTAGACATCCTATAAGTGATTTTTCAAGGTTATGTAGTTCCTTTCTATGATAAGTGTTTCTTAATCCCTTCTTTTTGGTTTTGGTCAATTAAGGGAACCTAAAGGAATATAATTAATGGTGATTTATATAGACATTGTAATGATTGTCCTCCTGAGAAACCGACTGATACAGGAGCTAGAATGCAACATATCGATTCTATGATCACCAAATTTCTCATGATGTGAGTCATGCTAGACTTATAAATGAGATAGGCAGAGGAAAACATTCTATTTAGTCCTTTATGAGGTAACATACTCTTTATTTTAGACGAACTTTTGGTTCACTAAAATCTTAACATTGGATCAATACAACTAAAAAGATATTTTCTATCCTTCAGAGTTCGGAACATGAAAAACTCATTATGGAGATTTAACATTCAGAAGGTGAAGTGGAGTAGTGACAGACTCAAATCTAGAATATGTTAACGTTAGATAAAATTGAATCCATCGATTGTGATGATTTTGGGGACATATTCTCCAATAAGTAATTTTCTTATGTTCTTTATACAAATTTAGAAAATGAGTTACTTGAGTTAAAGTTAAAGGTTGAAGATTTTATTGATACCAATAGGCTTATTTTACAAGACTTTTCATACATGATTTGGGAATTATCTTCCTACCTAAATGTAAGGATGACCAATTCTTCAGTGTCTTAAATCCAATTCCTAGAAGGGCGTTATCTATATGTGACATTAGTAGTTATGAATAGATATTTTATTATGTGATCAGTGTCGAAATGGAGGTTGGTGTTAGGTGTAAATCACACGGTTTTAACAAGAAAAGGAATATGGATTTAAAAAGAAAATATAAAAACCTTTGAGAGAATAAGATGATCCTTACAATATGCTCTATGTGTGAAAATAATCATTGAGGAAATAGTCTTATATGTTATAATAAATGATCTATGTATAGAAGGAAAGTCCATCTAGGAATTTATATCTGAACAGATAGAATGAAGATTTCTACTACTGTTAATAGAAATAATTCTTTATATAATACACCACATACACTCTAGTGATTCATGTTTATGTAGAATAATAATTATTCTAACTAGTACCCAACAATAAGGGTTAGTGATGAAGATTGTTGTCCTTTTTCCTCATAGGCTGAGGGAAAGTGTAAATATTAAGTGATAAATGTTTATGACTAGGGGTGCGATAATTACATGGTTATAGGTACACATAATAGTCAATCTAGAATGGATAATGTCTTATTTAATTCCGTAGCTACCCACTTTCTAATATCAAAAGAAACATCAACGGATATTAAGATTCCACCAAAAATCATAGATGTGGAACTAGTAGATAAAACCTGTAATGGTACGGTGATTTCATCTTATTTCTACCATTCTTATCCATTAAATGTTTGTGGGAATTTGATTCCTAAAAATACTTTCATTATTCTTATGGTTTATTTTTTTAATCTATTTCATGGATTTGATTTCTCTACAGAAATCCCGCATTAAATTTTGAGAAAATGATGTTATGTTTGACATTTCAAACCTACGTACGATTGTCTATCAATGCGAAGATAAATATGAACTCCCTATAGTGATTACATATAATTTATAGGTCTTTATTCTAATTTTTTAGGAATATTTTTCCCAAATGGTTAGGGAAAAATTTGACATACCTAATATTTTTAATTTTGGGGAATTTTTTCGGATGTGTTACCAGAAGAGTTTATTAGATTTCCACCAAAAAGTAAAGTTGATTTCTTAATAGAACATGTAGCTAGTTCCACAAAAAATTCAAAGACTCCATATAGAACATCTCCAATTGAGTTGAAGGAATTGAATTTGAAACACCATGAAAATCATGATAAGAGATTCAGTTGGCATAGTATATCACCTTGGGGTGAACCTATATTTTTTTAAGAATAAATATGGATCAATTTGACATTGAATTTATTATCATGAGTTTAACAAGGCCAAAGTCATGAAAACGTGTCATTTTCCTCATATTGATGACTTGTTTGATCAACTGTGTAGATCTCAAAAAATTTAAAATATTTTCCTTCATTCTGAATATCATCAATTGATGGTAAAGAAGGAGTATATACCAAAGAAAGAATTATGTAAAAGTATATATAGTATGAATATATAGTGATTCCTTTTGTCTAACTAATTCCCTTTCTATCTTGATAAATTTTATGATTAGAGTCTTTATATATTATCTTGATCTGTTTGTGGTATTATTTATAGAAGATATTCATTTACACTCATAGATAAAGGAAGAGAATTAATACTTCTTTTGAATGTATGAAAGAACCTTAGGAAGGATGAATAGTATTAAAAAATTAAATTTTTTGAACTTTTTCCTTCAAAAGGTTTCATTTTTAGGTCACATAATCTCAAGAGATGGTATAATAGTAGATCCATCAAAGAATGAAGTTGTTGAATGTTTTCCTACACCATCTATCTTGACTAAGATCCATATATTTCTTGGTTTAGCTGGGTATTATCATCTGTTCGTGGATAATTTATCACGAATATGTAATCATCTAACCATGTTAAATCGAATGGGTTCTAAGATCCTCTAGATAATTGAATATGAGGAAACATTCATGGATCTGAAGAGAAGTATAGTAAATGCACCTAAGATTACATTATCTTGTAGTGGAGAATGGTTTGTAATCTATAGTGATGAATCAAACAAGTTATTGTTATGTGTTCTTATGAAAAATAACAAGGTTATCACTTATGACTTATGACATTTGAAGATCCACAAGTAATATTACAAAACATGTGATTCAGACATAGAAGTGATGATTTTTGACATAAATAATTCATTCCATTATCAATATGGAGAAAAGTGTGATATATGTACTAACTATAAATTTTTTAAATATATATTCACGCAGAAGGTGTTGAACATCTTCTAGATAAGATGGGTAGAGATGATAAAGTATTATGATGGATCATTACATTACCAACCTTGGAAAGAGAAAATGGTGGATGATTCCCTAAGTAAAAATGATCCTGATATCTTCTCCATGATGAGGATAAAAAAATATACAATATTTCTAGATATAAAAAAGATGGATCTAGAAATATTTATGTAACAGTAAAATCTTATCTACCTCAATTGACATTTCAACCCTCTAAATTAGGGATGGTTAAAGAGCCAAAGAGGGGATATGTAGAACATCAAATTATGTTTAGAAATATTCCAGAGGTTTACCATGATCATAATAAAAAGGCATGGTTTTGGAATAGTGTATGTGCTCATTCCATACCACTTTTGAAGGATGTATTACTAGAAGAAGCACATAGCTCATCCTTATATATACATCCTTGAAGTAAAAAAATAAAAATATATATATGAATTAATATATCTTGTGGGATGACATGAAGATGGATATCACACAGTTTGTATATCTGTTCTTGGTATTCCATCAGGTTATGGCTAAAAGATAGAATTTTAAGGGTATTTTGCATCCATTACCCTTGCCAGAATTGAAATTGGAGAACAACACAATGGATTATTTCATTTGACTCCCCCAATACCGTAAAATATTTAATTATATATGTGTTGAATTCGATCACCATAGATTTTTGGAACAAATCTTCACTTTAAGAGAATACTTCACTCTAGATTTGCTTGAAAGTTGTTGGTTGGAGTAGAGTACTCAAGAGGGGGGGGGGGGTGAATTAAGTACATATTCCATTTTATATTAAAATGTTTTCTTTGAAATATTCCCCAATAAAAATGAATACAGCCCAGTTAATCAAGGTAATACTGTAATAATAGTTTGACTCTTCAAATAACATCTTAGAGGATTGATTAATTATCAATAATATCAATCTAAGTATTTGATACAAATTTTGAATCTATTCAAATTAGGAAAAAAAGTTATAGAATCTATCCAAGACAAACTATAAAAGTAAAATCATGTCTTTTCTAAAATATTCAATAATGAAAAGAAAGACTAAATTAAATAACATAGTGTGTAAAACAAGTGGTTTGGTATTAAGCCGAGTCCAAATCCAATCCACATGGTGATCACCTACAACAATGCATTTTATATTAATAAACATGATCTACACCCTAGATTGGGGCAAACAACAGTTCACAAGACTGTCCAGGTTACACGAAAACTTCCACAATTCTTTATGGGTATAAATTACAAGGTCACACAAGGGCCCCTTCCACACTTATCTGTGGGAGTAAACAAATGTAAAGAGTCATTAGAGGAATAATATCTTGTATACTTTGGTGTAGAATAGGAGACAGAGTTTGTTTTTAATACAGAAACACACACTGCTCATAATCTAAAAATAGTACATAGTAGAGAAAAGATGATAAGAAAGGGATAGAAGTGCACTGAGTGTTATTTTATGCAGCTCTACGCTTGTAGGATGAATCAGATTCAAGAATCATGTCTTCTTGTGAAAAACAATGTATCAAAAGTCTGGTGCTATGGTTTTTATTTAGACATATCTTGTGTTCTTTGTAGATTTGGTACTGAAATATGTTTTTAATTATGATTTATAATAGTCTAACGTTTTGAAGTCGATAATGCTTCGTTTTTTCTTTAGTTGTACGTCGTTGCATGCATCAGTTCACTTTTTCAAAAACACCCTCCCTTATTTGGTATTTCTGTGATTTTCTCATCCCAACTTATCCTTTTTATTTATTGCGGGAGCACACATTGGAACAGATAAGATGCATGTATTCTACACCTCATATCTTGTACTTTCAGGTGATATATTTATAAAGAAACATTAATTATGTTATTGCCTTTAAATGACTCAAATATGACCGTTAGAAATTTAATTGAAAACAAAAAAACACATTAAAGAATGGTGTCACAGTCTGGCTTGAAATGGTGTCACATTAAAATGATGTCACCATGAAACAATGTCCTCTTCTTTTCTATTGAGCGGTGAGATAGTCATGATGCTATAGTTTCATTGTGATCGGGAACCAGTAGCATATATTTGGTGTTAGGATCACAATGTATGGTCCTTTTCTAAACATTTAATAGTGTCTTGGGGATATTAGTAAGAAACTGGTTTCATAGAATTTATGAGATCTGAAATTGGTTACGGTGTCTGGTCACGGTGTCTATGTCTGGGTGTCTGGGTCATGTTGTCTGGGTGACAGTGTTTGGGTCACAGTTGCTGGGTCACAGTGTCTTGGTATCCTTTCCAGAAAACTAGAACCAATGGTATACTCAGAGTTTCTCAGACTTATCCAAATATCTGTAAAGATTCTTAAGTATTAATACTCACAGAATTAATTAGATTTAATAATTCATAGAAGAAATTATTATAGAAAAAAAATTAAATACAGTTTACAATAATAAAACATGATTTATAGGAGTCAATATTTGTGAAATATTATTGAAAGGAAAGAAAAACTGACCATCTCTACACATGATATGAGATATATTAACATGATTAACATGATTAATAGGATTAACAAGATGTGTAACCATTAAAACATGATTAAAACATGAGGATTCCAACAACCTCCCCCCCTTTTGATGATCACAAATCATATGAGTTAAATTTATGTTCTTAGTGTGTGTTTTCTCCCCCTTTGTGTCGATTCTCCCCCTTTTAAGAATATAAAAAAGTTATAAGAAAGAGATACATTAAATCAAAGTAAATAAGAGAATAAACAACAACAGTTCATATTGAATTGTATGGAAAGATATATGGCATTAAAAGAATTATGAAAAATCAAAAAACATCCCTATAAATATATAGTTTTTACTTTTCTTCATCACTAGTTGTCTTCTCTTTTCCCTTAGCATTAGCATCAGAAGGACCAGAGGTAGAGGTTGAAGAATGAAGTGAGCAAACTATCAGAGAAGAAAGAGGGATCCCTTCAAAAATAGAGGGTTCCAAAGTGGGTTTGGTATAATACTGAGGCATGTTTTGGTCAAGGGTAATAGGTCTGATCTACCTCAGAGCCTGAGATACAGACATCAAGGAAGAATAAAAGGTAGTCGATGTGGAAGGAGTTAAGCTAGGACACAAAGGTGCAGCTGTAGGAGCCACAATAGTATTTCATTACACATGAAGATAAGGTTTCAAACTATTAATTAAGATAGTAATTATCTCACCCCCATACTCCCTGACTTTTCAAAATCATCTTTGTTCTCCATAAAGATTTAAATAAAGGAGTTGAGTCTTCCATCTTTTGGAATTGGGTCTTTATGGCTTGAGTGACATGAAGTATTTTAAAATTCTCTATAAGATATTTGAGATGATTGGTCATATAATTCTTAGATAATTTCCTATTAAATTAGAAATCCACTTTCTTAGTAATTTTTTCCTGAGCATAATTTGAAATCATTGAATGAATCCTCACCAAATCAAGGAGAGTGTCACTATTCTTGAAAACCATAGATAATCTCTTCTTGACAAATCCACATATCACTTATTAAAGTTCCTCCATAAAAAAAGTTCTAGGAAGATCACTATCAAAAGATTGAGATTAATTTTTAGAGGCATTAGAGGCTGTCACAACTAAAGTGAGGGACATGAGCTAATTGAAATTTTTTTGTAGACATCCATTTTACTCATCAGTCAATTTGTTGAGACCATCAACGAACTCACAGATCACATGGACTATCTGGATGTTTCTATTATCCACGTTTTCAAAAATTGAGGTTAACTTCAGTTGAATCAAATAGGGATCATTATGTGGAATATTACCACTAAAATCCTCAATAGAATGCGAAATATGAGCTTATCCTGATTGCAAATCTTTTTTCATTTCTCGAACCATAACTCAGAGTGACTTCACCTCATCACGCAATTGCTTGTTCTCAGTTCTAACCTCTTTTATTTAATGATGCATTATTGGTTGAATTTTCCATATGATTTTTTATAAAATCAAGGAAGCATCTCTTTCACTAAGATTTGTCACCGAAGCAGGTTGTGTGTCCATGGGCATTTCAAATCCAGATAATAATGTAGCTCTAAAGGCATTCAAATCATTGTACTCATAGAAGTAGAAGGTTCTTGAGAAGGTTCAAAAACTAGAGCTACGACAGGCATAGGTTTTTCTGTAGGGATGACTTCTAGAGAAGAAATAGGTTTCAATTTAAATGCAGAAGAAAGGTCTATGCCTTTAACTGAGGCCTCATGGGCATTATCGACATCTATATATCTAGGTAACCTGTACAAGGTATCCATAGTGCTTTGATCAATATGATTAGGAACTTATATAATTTCTAGACTGGGGTGATGTTCCCCCTCAACAAGTTCATCTATTACAGGCCTAAGAGATTCAGTTCCTTGATTAGTTTCTAAAATTTCATCTCCAATAACATTACCCATTTCTATTTAATCCAACTAGAACTATTGTTTTTTTCTTTCCTCAACAGATAAAATAGGATCCAGATTAGCCTATTCCTCTAAATGTTGCTCAACAGCAGCCTCTTCCTCAATATAGAGTTTTTCATCTAGATGCTCCTCATGAAAAATATTTTCTTTTATAATAACATCTATTTTATTTCTAGAAGCAGGTTCTTCTTCAAAAAAAGACATTTTTTGAGGAATTGGTGTTTCCTTCTCAATTATATTTTGTAGAACATGTGGACTAAAATCTTATTTGTCCAAGGTAGTTCCTCTCATAAATAAAATAGCTGCCTCTTTTTATTCTAAAATATGATATTTAACAATTTCATCGGGTTCCAAACCAAGATCATATAGGTTCGTACATCTTGAAAAATGTTCAACCGAATTTAACATTTCATATATCCTTTCTATATACTCCACCCAAGACTTTTCCCACAAATTCCAACTTATTTTCATCCTTTTGACTGTAACCTTTGAGATATATAATTCATAGTATTTGATGACTTATTCATTAAGTCCAACCATTCCTTTAGCATACAACATATCATAGACTAATCTTGAATTGATCAGGAAGGTATAATATTATGTTTTCTTAATCAACCCACACATGGGAAGTATAATATACATACACAGATTTATCTTGTGTCCATTTTTCATAAGTTTTATCAAGAATACATCTTTATAATAAAGGGTATAAAAATCTCCTTTCCTTGGACAAATATGATTCTTAATGAACATAAATAACACCCTTGAATCACCATCCAACATAGCAATAATTTATCATATATTCTTTTTATTTCTAGTCATGCTTCGTAGGGCCTCATCTAAGAAAAAAATATTACTTGGAAAAGGACGAAATCTCTAGTAGCCCTCAAAATTCCTTCATGAGTCATCCCTAGGAAGGAATCCTATAACCTCAAGGAAAAGGTATATCTTTCGTAATTAATCTATCTTCGTACAAACAAAACCATTTTTTATCAAATGAGAACTGGAAGAACTGATAAAACCGAGCAACAGGTTTTGGATAAATTGGCCTTGCCTATTTTGTTAACTATTTCAGCTATCCATACTCCTATAGTACATCCAAATCTATGAAATTACTTGTTAGAAACCACGAATGGCATATTTCTTTGTCTGTAACTACTATTCTATCAACATGATATGGGTTCAACAGTCCTTCGGGCCTACCTTTCATTTTATTTTCACTTTATTCTTAGATTTGTGCTTATTTGGAGTTATTGAAGATGGGTTCTTAATCTTTGCAATTAAATGAGGGGTTAAGATAAAGAAATAAAGGTTGAAGGCGGTCTTTTGATTTGAAAGGGAGGGGTTTCAGTTCTGAGAGAAGAGAGATCTTGTGAAGAAAATAGTGAAAGACATTTGGTTTTTATCATATAGGGATTTCATGGATCCTAAATAAAAAAGAGCGGGATGAATAAAATAAAATCATCAACACAAAAATATGGGTAATAAAATACAAATAAAATGAAAAAGTGTCATTATTGTGAGATCGGAACATGTTCTCATGATGTCATCTTTACGATGTGTCTCCACACGGTGTGACCGTATTATTTGAGACATTAAGTGTAAGAGAATAACCGAGAAACAGTAAATGTGAGACTGTAAACATGAAATAGTAACTTCAATACAGTAACCTATAGAACTATGAGAGTGAGAAAGTAGTTCTAAGATAGTGAACTATGAAATCATAAATCATGAAACAATACGTTCTGAAAGAGTATGTTTGGAAATAGTATGTTTTTAAACAGTATGTTTTGAAATAGTACAATTTATATTTGAGATTTAGAATACCTAAATAATGTATGATATTGTTTATCCTTTAATAATTTAATGGTTTGGTGAATATATCAGCAAGCTGATATTCAGTTGTAATGAATTCTAAGGTGATATCACCTTTTTGATAAGGTTCTCTCAAAAAGTGATGTCTTATATCAATATGTTTTCTCCTAGAATGTGAAACATGATTCTTTGAAATGTTAATAGAACTTGTGTTGTCATAATTTATGGGTACATGCCTGAATTGATATCCATAATCTAGTAATGTGTGTTTAATCCACAAAATGTTTGCACCACAACTACCCACAACTATTTATTTAGCTTCGACAATAGATAATGCAACAACATTTTTTTTCATACAATACCATGATACTAGTGACTTCCTGAAAAGGTGACATGTTCTAGTGGTGATTTTTCTATCAAACATAAAACCACCGAAATCAGCATAAAAATAGCTAACTAACTCAAATGGTTTTCCTTTAGTGTAGAAAAATTCTATATTGGGTGTATGACAGAGGTATTTGAAAATCCTTTTGACAACATTTAAATGAGATTCCTTAGGATATTCTTGAAAACTAGCACACATACATACACGAAACATAATATTAGGTCGGCTAGTAGTTAAGTAGAGTAAGATTCCAATCATACCCTTGTATGTGGTTTGATCATCATATTCTCCATCTCCATTATGATCCAACTTACAAGTAGTAGTCATTGTAGTATCTCAATTTATAGTGCTATCCAAGCCAAAATGTTTCAGAAGATATTTAGTATATTTTACTTGATTCAAAATAATACCAAAATTATTTTGAAGGATTTGAAATTCAAGAAAGAATTTTAGTTCACCCATTTAACTCATTTAAAATTTATTTTTCATCATTTTAGAAAAACCCACAATATATAATTTTTTTTAAAGACCCAAAAATAATATCATCTAAATAAATTTGAACTACTAAAACATCATTGAATTTATTTTTATAAAAACAATAGGATCAACTATACCTTTTATAAAAACTTTGGAAATATGAAAAGTACATAATCTATCATACCAAGCTCTTGGAGCCTGTTTTAAACCATACGAAGAATTTGATAATTTAAAAACATGATTTGGAAAGTGAGTATTTGTGAAACCAGAGGGTTGTATTATAAAAAAATCGTCAGTTATATACCCATTTAGGAATGCACTTTTGACATCTATTTGATATAGTTTGAAATTCAGATGAACATCATATCAAAGAAAGATTTTGATGGCTTCAACTCTAGAAACAGGTGCAAAGGTCTCCTCATAGTCATTTACTTCTTCTTGTCTATAGCCTTGTGCAACCAATCTAGCCTTGTTTCTAACAATGTTACCAGATTTATAGACCTTATTTATAAAAACTTGCTTAGTGTCTATGGTAAACATGTCTTTGGGTCTGTTAAAAAGTTTCCAAACATTACTCCTTTCAAACAAACTATGTTCTTCTTGCATATCCATCACCCAAAAATAATCATTTATAGTATCATTAATATTTTTATGTTCAAGTTGTGACAAGAACACTTTATTTTCATCCTGATTTCTAATAGAAGATCTAGTTTGATATAATTTATCTAACATCCTAAAACAACATCTAGATAATGGTTCTTAGGGGTTATAACATCTCTTGAAAAAGTGGGGCTTGTTATTTCTGGTTCTTCAATAAGTTCGGGTTCATTATGACGTGAGTCTGGTGACTTTCCAGAAGTGGAAGTTTTTATAGAATTTTTTATAGGATAGTTGGAGGGTTTAGTATTGATTTCCATATTTAAATAACCACCCTCAAGATTCTCTAGAGATGTTTTAGTCGCATGTAGATCTGTCACATCATTAATGGCATGGATAAATTCCTCCACACATTTAGTTCTCTTGTTAAAAATTATGTTGGTTTTACTAGAGAATGAGTATCCTTGAAAGATTAAATCATCACTTTTGGATGAAAAATTGTCAATATTATCCTTAGTATTAGGGATATAAACTTTACAACCAAATACTTTGAAGTATTTTACTTTAGGGTTTCTATTATTCCATAACTCGTATAGATTTCTTTTAAGAATGGGTCTAATAAATACTCTATTAAAAATAATAACATGTTGTATTTTTAGCATTAGCTCAAAAGTAAATAGGTAAGTCATATTCACTATGCATGGTTCGAGAAATTTATTACAAGGTCCATGTTCTTTTTTCTACAACTCAATTTTATTGAGATGTTCTAGGGGCATAAAAGTTATGATTATAGCCATTTTTGTGAGAAAATAGATTCAGACTCTTGATTTTTAGACTCACGTCCATGATCACTTATTAATGATTTAATTTTAATTCCACTATGGTCTTCTACAGTTTTAGCATATTTGGTGAAATGAGAGAAGGATTCACTTTTGTGAGCCAAAAAGAAGGTCCATGTATACCTAGAAAATTCAAATAAAAGATAATAAACAATGTGCATCCCATTTAAACAAGAAAATCTATATGGTCTAAAAAAATACATTTGAACCAGATAGAGAGGTTGAGAAGTTGAAAATTATGTTCTTTGGTTTGAATGAAATTTTGTGTTGCTTTCCCTTTTGACAAGGATTACACACATTAACATTTGGAAGATGTAGTTTGCGTATATCATTGAATAAAATTTTTCCTGTTAGCTTTATAAGAGAGTGAATACTAAATTTTGCTAGTCTTCTATGACAAATCCAAGATTCTATGTAAAATACACTTAAACATGAAGCATTTTAAGAAACTAAAGAATATATGTTAACAGAATATACATTTTCATTTCTTAATGTAGAAAATACCAATTCGTTTTTATAATTAAAAACATATAAAGAATCATTTTCAAATATAACATGAAATATATCATCACATAGTTGTGAAACACTAAGAAAATTATATTTCAGTCCATCAACAAAAAGTACATTGGAAATTAAAACTGAGTTATAGTTACTGATTTTTCCAAGGACAATGATTTTTCCATTGGCATTGTCGCCAAAGGTGAAATGTCCACCATAAATATTTATTAGGTTATTGAAACATGAATCATCTCCAGTCATGTGTCTTAAACACCCACTATCCAAGTACCATAATATTTTACAGGATCCCTTCAAACAATTTTCTTACAAAATAGTCAAATAAAAAGAGACTTTGGTACCCATATATGGTTGGGTCCAGTAATATTAGTAACTAGTGTTGTAAGAACCCACATATAACTCATATGATTCCTATAAGAATTATGTAATGTATTTGAGAAATAAACTTTATTTGTTATAGAAACAATCGAAATAGTAGAGGGTGAATCATAATTAGAACTAGCATAATGTTTTCCTAAACTAGGAGTAAAGCTGTACGTTTTAGATTTAGAAAAAAATAGGTTTTCTGAAATTTCTTTTACCAGGTTGATAGCCAATAAAAGTAGTGTATTTAGGGGAAAACTATTTACCAGGAATTTGTACTGATTCATCTTTACAATTATTAAATATTTCAAGGTCCTTTTTGGAATTTCTCATTAAATAGATTTAATTCATTTTTTTCTTTGAGTAATTGAACATTTTCCCCTATTTCTACAACAAGTTTAGATTTTACAGTTGATATAAGAGCATATTATTTCATTAAAGACATGTATTTGTCTTTTAGTTCATTACATGTCTCTTAAAGCATATTAGAATACTCAAAAATTTGTTCTTTAGACATATTTTCATAATCACAATTATGTCCAGAATAATAGTAATTTTGTATAAGAGATTACAGGGTTACCTTAGATGTGTTTTTCATTAAACACATATTGGATTCGTTAGCCTATTCATCATGTGAAGACTCTAAGTCACTTGAACATCCCTTAGAATCACTCAAAGATTCTTTTATTTTATTTTTATACTTTATATCTTTTTAATCAAATTTATTTTTAGATTTTATCTTGGGATAGGATTCCTTTACATTTCCCTTTCACCTACATTCATAGCATACTATATCATTAGACTTGTCATTTCTTTTCCAATCTTTCTTCCAGCTACCGTTTTGATCATATCTTCCTTTGAAGTTAGGCTTTCAGAAGAATTTATTATTTTTTTAAAAATTTCGTAATCCTTCTAGCTAATTGAGCCATCTCTTCATCACTATCAGGTGAATATTGTTCACTAATAGAACATTCTACAGAGTCTTTAAATTTCTCATTTTATTTGTGTTTAGAGGTGATGTTTTTGAATGCCACATATTTTTTTCTGGCTCCATCCTTCTCTTCCTTGTTGACTTTCAGCTCCAATTAATACATCATTAGTTTCCCAATGAGTTCTTTTACAAGTAATTTTATAATGTCGCATGTCTCTCTGATAGAGTCATAGGTTCCTCTCCATCAATCAGGTAGGCATCTTAGAATCCTCATGATTTTTTATTTGGTAGTATATTCTCTTCCTAGAGAAATTATTCTATTGAAAAATTTGATGAACCTGAAATACATGTCATAAATAGGCTCAAAAGGATTCATTTTAAAGATATCATATTTAATAGTATAATTATTATGTCTCATTTCATTCACACTAGTAGTTCCATCATGTGAAATAGACAAAGTATCCAGAAATTAATGGGTAGTTTTACGTGAGAAAATTAAGTTAAATTTCTCATCTCATAAAGAAAACTATAAGGTATTCATGGATTTTCAATTATTATTGTAAGAAGTCTTGAATGGGTCATCCAAGTAATCCTATCAGTATCCAGTATCCTATTCTAATCTATAAATGGAGACCAAATTTCAAAACCCATACCTTTTAAATGCATTTTAATTTTAATTTTCCATTGGGAATAATTTGTTTCATTAAATAATGGTTGTCTATTTTTTGTATCACCTTCGAGAATATTATCCATAATAAAGAAATACTTTTAAAAAGATATAAATTTATAATTAACATAAATTTACAGATTTATAAAGTACAACTAAAATCTCATTTGAATAGTTTCAAAAACATATTAATAATAATAATAAACTCTTTTGATATCAAAATTTGGTTGTAGTATAGTACTGAAGAGTGGGGGGGGGGGGATGAATTGAGTATCTATTCATTTTTCTGTTAAAATTTTCTCTTAAAAAGCTTCCCTAATAAAAATTAATACATCCCATTTAATCATGGTATTACAGTTATAATAGACTGACTGTTCAAATAACTTCTCAGAAGATTGATTAATTCTCTGTAATATAAATGTGAGTAATTGATAACACATTTTATGTTATTATAATAAGGCAATAAAGTTATAGATTCTATCCATGACTAACTATCAGAGTAAAATCTAGTGGTTTCATAAATATAAAATAAAGTAGAAAAAACTAAATTGAATAACATAGCAGATAAAACAAGTGGTTTAGTCTAAAGCTGAGACCTAACTGACTGCACTTGGTGATCACCTACCAACGAATAGTTTATATTAATAAACTTGATCCACACACTTGATCAGGGTAAACAACAGTGATCAAGACTGTCCAGGTTACACGACCTCTTCCACTGTTCCTTGTGGGTATAAACTACCTGGTCACAAAATTAACTCTTCCGCACTTATCCGTGGGAGTAAAAAACAATATAAAGTGATATGAGATGAAGGATATCTTGTATCTTTCAGTTTAGTACAGGACACAATGTGTGTTTTTAAAACAGACACACACAGACACTACATGAAAGCTAAAAATAGTACAAAACATAGAAAAGATGACGAGAATGGGTTAGAAGTGATCTGAGTGTTATTTTATGTTGTTATGGGCCTATAGGATGAAGCATATGCAAGTATCGTGTCTTCTTGTAAAAAAAGAGTATCACAAGTATGGTTCTCTGGTTTCTAGTAAGATCTAGCTCATGTTATATGTAAATTTGGTACTGTAAATATGATTTTGATTCTAATCTACCGTAGTCCAGCCGTTTCAAATCTAGAGTGATTCGAGTGTTCTTTAGTTGTGTCTCATTCCATGCATCAGTTAACTTTTTCAAAAATTCTTTCCCTTATTCAGTATTTCTGTGTATTTTTTCAGCCCGAAATATATTCCTTTTTAATTGTGGGTGCACACGTTAGAACAAACATTATTCATGTATTCTTCACCTTGTACCTAGTATTGTCAGGTGATATGTCTACAAAGAAACATTAATTCTGTCAGTTCCTTCAAATCACTCAAATATGACAGTTAGATATTAAATAGAAAACGAAAAAATAGATTAAATAATGGTGTCATAATTTGTCTTGAAATGGTATCACTTGGAGACTATTTCAGCATGACATGTTTTCTTCTTCTTTGCCTTTGAGCAGTGAGAATGTTGTGATGCAATATGTGTATTATGATCAAGAACCGGTAGCACATATACGGTGTTAGGATCACATTGTCTGGTCTTTTTCCAAACATTGAACGATGTCTTGCTGATAGTAGTAAGGAAATCGTGTCATAGACTTCATGAGATCTGAAACTAGTTATGTTTTCTGGTCACAGTGTCTGGGTCATGGTGTATGGGTCACAGTTTCATGGTCACGGTGCTTGGGTCACGGTGTTCGAGTCACACTGTCTGGGTCACTTTTTCAGAAAACCAAAACTGGTGGCATAATCTTGGTTTCTCAGACATAGCCAAATATTAGTAAATTATCTTAAGTAGTAATATTCACAAAATGAATTAGAATTAGTCTTTCATAGAATAAATCATTATAGAACAATAATTGAATATTGTTTAAAATAATCAATCATGATTAATAGGAATCATGATTTGTGAACGTTTATTTTAAGCATAGGGAAACCAACCATATATACAGATGATATGAGATAGATTAAAAAGATTAATAGGAATAACAGGATTAACCATATTAACAGGATTTGTGATCATTAAAACATGATTAAAACATGAAAACTCCAAAAAACGTTTTTACATTAATGAAGAGGTATCGATGCATGAATTACCTTATTCCAATTCCTCTAATTTTGAATTGAGGATAACCTCAATATTTTGGTGATGTTTTCAAAAACCCCTTGATATGGAATTGACTTTACACACTACATATTGTCCTCATATGGATGGTCAATCTGAATGAACAATTCAGAATCTAAAGGATCTGTTGTGATATTGTCTATTGGATTTAAAAGGTTGTTGGGATTAACACTTTCTTCTAAAAAAATGTTATAATAAATAATTATACCTAAATTGGACCATGATTGTAGAGAAACCACCAGTCATTGGAAGCAGTTTGGTAACATGAGGATATGATGAGGAAAAATTATCCTCATTTGTTTATATTACAATGATGAATTCGAGTGAAAAAATCATTTGGGTGTGGGGGGGGGGAGTTGGATGTAACACCCTTAATTTTTTTTATTTTTATGAATAAATTAAATTTCATTGTTGGTTTGGGTTATAATCTACACCAAGTTAATATTTTTCTACATGCAGCACTAACTTTTCATTCATTATATGCCACTATGAGTTTTGATGAAACAATATTTTTTATATTTAGTTAAATGAGATAGTTATAACATAGATATTTGTCTGAGTAATATGAATATTAGAAAATATTTATTAATTATTATTTAAAATATTTTATATATGTAAAACATATTGATAATAAAAGAAATATTTTTTTTCTAAGGTTATTATGTGTTTGAAAATACAATTTTCAAAAAAAAAATTAGTCCTTATATAAACAATAATAAACATAATTTTAGACAATTATATAAATTTAATATGATAAAATAAAATTAATTTTTGAAATTAAAATATCAAAATTATCTTAAGGTGAATTTTAGAGATTTTTTCAGAAAAACATCATTTTTTGAATGAATAGTGAAAAATTCTATATTTTAATTCATAACTTATTTTTCATATAATTTATTTAAATGATAAATTATATAAAAATATGTTATTAAATTAAATTTTATCAATCACTAATATGTTAATTCATTTTATTTCATTACATGTAATTTTATATTAAAATTCGATATACAATCATTTCAACGTTTAGGAAATTTTCACAATAAAAAAATGTCATCTCATCCTGTCAATGGCATTAAACATAAATTAATTTCTGCCATATACGTGTTAATAATATGGAAAATTTGATTCAATATATTTAATGATAATAATTTACAATGTATAATATGGTTAACATATTTTTTTAAAATAATTTCTGAATGTAATTGAAATTAAATATAGTAATTAATTATAAAACGAGAATAAATAATAGAAAAAAATATAATATAAGGTGAAAAAATAACACTACCCTTTTGTAAATGATATTTTCATTCCATATTTATACCATTTAACCTATAAGGATCTATAATTTTATATTTTTAACCCTGGTAGGACAATTAAAACATGGGGAGCACTCAAATCCTTCCAAAATACCCAATGTGTCCTTTTCCTAACTTATAAAAGGCTTCGTCACCTCCCCAATTCACACTTATCAAGACCATTGTGTAAAACGATCCCTGAAAAATATCCTCCAAACCTTCTTCCATTTTCTTATAGTCCTCCCTCTTGTCCGAAATCAAACCAAGGAAGTTGCTTAGTGAAACACAAAAGGAGTTACCCAAAGAAGAGGTAACATCATTCACCGAGATCATTAATCTAATTTCATTACTCACACTCTGAATTTTTATTATTCCATCATTAAAATAATAATTTCAGTATTATAATCATATATATATATAAATTTGTATTAATGGTTTGATATATACTCACACATGCTTCTCTCAAATTGGATACAGAATCATCGATCATGTGTACGGTGGACTACAACCTCAGAAACTGATGACTTTTGTTCGTCCATTACCACCATTAAAGGTTGGTATTAGTGATGTAATTTATGTTTTTATATGATATATATGACCTATTTTGTTTATTTTGTTATTATATCATATATAAATCAAACCTTCTATTATTTTTAAATATAATAACGTCATTTGTGCATGTGTGGACTACTACCTCCTAAATGTGATGTGATTTATTCACACTTTGCATTGAATGTAATAAGGATAATTTTAGTGAATTTATATGATATATATGAGATAATAATTCTAATGGAATCAACTATATATATATATATATATGAATATATTTCTTTTACATTATTTCTTTTAACATGATGAGAAAATGGAATCAACATTCATATATACGTACGTCCTAAAATCTCCATGGACGGTATATTACATTTTCTATTTATATCCTTTAATGGTTATTAGAAATACATTTATACAGAATATAAATGATATATATATATCATGTTAATCATTTTGAAGATGATTAAATAATGATATAATTTAGAGGACATAAAATATAACAAATCAAAACACATTCGACAAACAAAGCATTCATTACCTAAAACGTAATGTTAACATGGAATATTTAATAAATGGGTAATAGAGTGTCATATATAAATCATATATGGTAATATTTAATTTAAATTTTTTCATTAACAGATTTATAATAAACTTATATTTATTATTCTGGTGGATTGATTGAGTATGAAGAGAGTCACGCCATATGGTAAGGGGATTTCTAGTCTGAATTTTAGTCATGAGAGACTTTTGAAATTTTCAAAACTCACTTCTTTTTTTCTGCTGTATATAATCCCCTTGAATGTGTTATATTATGAATATCCTTATATTTATTTATATATAATTAAAACATTTATTATCTCACTTTCATGGGATTTATATATCAAAAGATACCAAATCGGTAAGGTAATTTTTTCTAAATAATTTTTCATTGTGACACATGTTTTTCTATAAAAATATATTCATTTATGATTTATATATATTTCCACTTTGACATGATATATCATTAATATTTTTATATTAATTATATTGAAATATTTATTTATTATTATTATCTAATTGGAATTTTGATTCAATGTAACCAATGTAGTAAGAGTTTATTGGAACAAAATCATCATTTATGAAGATTATTTATGATTATGATTATATATATGATATATCATGATCCATATCTTAGGAGCATTCTGGATTTTTCTTCTCCTCTTGTTATTCATGATAACTTCAGGTACTGTTACCATTTTCCCACTCTTTGATATTCATTATAATTAGTAAAATGTTTTTTATAAAATTTGACATTATTTATATTTTTGATCAGAAATTTATTTTATAAAAAACAATATTTTACCAAATGTATTTAACATGTTATTTTGAGTTCATTTATAATGGAAATGGATTTGATAATTGTTTTATTGTTTTCAATGCTTCCTTTATAAGTATTCAAAGATATTACATGATAATAATATTCTAAAAAATGGTTAAAATTTTAGAAAGAATCATTTCAAAGTAGAAAGGATACATTTACCATGAATTGTTTTTAAAATAACTTCACAAATTAATTTAAATTAAAGTCAAAATCCATTTGTGATAATCATTCCTTTTTAGGGAAATTATCCAATGTTTGAATTCATATTATTTCTTCAAATGGTTTATTTTTTGAGGTTATAATGGTTATGAAACTCATTTCTTATTCATGGGTTATATGCTTGTGAAACCCAAAAATATTCTATGGGTTATATGTGTTTGAATTCCACTTCTATTAACATTATATTATTTGAAAAAAAATTTATGAAATCTATATATATTCTATAGATTATGATATGATGGAATTATTTTGATACTCATTTTATTTCCTAGGTTATGATATGATTTTTATGCATCCCATATCATTTTATGATTAATGATATAGGGATTATTTATGATCATGTGGAGCATGTATGTATAATTTAATTATGTGACATGGGGACTCATATCTACCTCCAATACATTGGGTATCAATTTATATCTCATGATATAATTATGGGAAACCAGTTGATTATATTTATCCAATATGGGAATAAGAGTAAACCAGATCCACTAAAAAGAATGGACTGCTTGTGGGGATGGTTGTGTGTCTCACCTAGTAGGTGTAGTCCACATGATGTTCTATTATATGTTTTAGAAATTATCCTTTATTAATAGGTAATTATATTAAATGTTTATGTGTCATCCATAATTCTAGGTTTTATTCCTATGCAATGCTTTCATTGATGGTGCTTCTGATTTCGTAACGATTCATGTCTTCTGAACTACCAATATTTATCTCATGACTCATGTATATGGTCTTTGATATATAGAGTATTATCTTATATTTTTATTTTTATGTTAGCATACCCATATTTTTATGATTATAATTATATATATTCCTTATTTTCCCTTACTAAGCATACGAAGTCACGCTTTCATATGTTTCCTTTCCCAAGGTTATGAAGATATGTACGATGCATGTTTTATTTTTGAAGGGTTATAGTCATAGAGAACCTAATGAGAGATAATATATCTCACATATTCAGTAGTTTTAGTGTTCTCATGTTTCTAAATTCAATTAACTAATAAAGAATTTGGTCATCTATTTATTTAATTTGTTATGTATTCCGTAAAAATGATTTAATTTTAATGTATGTTAAGAAATGGTCTCTATTATATACCATTAACTATACCATAATGTTAGGTTTATATTTATTTCATTGTTACAAATTTTTATATACATTGTGTCTCAATGATTATCCATGTATTCCTTAATAAAAATGCAGCTGAAGCTTTTATTAATTTTCTGTGATATGGGAAAAAAGTTTCCTCCAACATATTTCACTTGCATGCTGTATTTAATAGTTCATATTCGAAATGAAACACTTCTGGGGGGACTTGTTTATTTTTTTTTGGATATATCATACTGAAAGATAAATGTGTATAATGAAATATTATGACCAAAATAGGAATCATCATTAAGGATCCAATGTGAGAGGTTATCATTCTTAGGAATATATAGTTTTTTATTCAATGTCTTTTTTTGATGTCATCCCATGTCATAAATATCCAATGGAAAATAAATATGTTCATTATAGGGGAATTGGGACGTCATTTCCCTCACATCAATAAGTAGGAGGATTTACCCGGTCATATACCTTGGATACATTGAGCCCTAATGACCGGTATATAGGACATCACATAGGATTGTTTAACTATGATTTGTTCGATTACTATAACAAGTGTATATTTTGAGTAAATTTATGTTATCTCGTAATGTTTCATTTCACATATATCATAACTTTTTTTTATCATTTTATATAGCAATCATAAACAAATTATAATTATAGTTCATATATCCCAGCCTTTGAGAAGGTGGCATACTTTTCATAGCAAAGTGTTTCCTTCTAGGTTGAAATCAAATGTATGTCCATTACATTTATTAACTACGATATATATATATATTAAATTAATTTTATTATTCATACAAATTTTAGGTATTAACATTATTTATTAACTATGTATCTCACGAATTAAATGAATTGTATTTGTTTTCCAATTCTTTTGTCTGTAAATGAAAATAATTAATAATTAATGGGTAAAAGTTTGTCAAATCTAATCGAGAAGTGTAGATGAAAACATAGCATGATGTAAATATGATAACTATTAGAACATACTATTAAGCTAGTGCGACAGATATTATACCTCAATAGTAAAATGTCTATTGTTATGGGCTTGTTGAGAAAATATTGTTATAGTTTTACTACTTTAATTATCGATTCACTATGATGAAATGTAATTAGTTCGATTAAATAAAAATTCATGTTACATTTATTGATGATCGTGAATTTAGAGTTATTAACATGAATAAATTACATGATTCCAATGAACCGTATATTTTAGAATCAATGGAAAAAACAAGTGATTTCTTTGAAAGGTCATATGAGACCTGATTATGGTGTCATTAATGATGTGATCCCAATAAATATATTTCAAGATGGTGGTGAATAAATTGGAAATCTTGAAGCCCCAATTTGTTTTGACCAAAACATTTCATTTGATGATTCAAATTTCCCTGTTATGAGACTAAATTCTGAACCCGATGAATTAGTGTGTAATATATAGAAGTAGTCGTATATGTTCAAAGCTCATTCAGTTTACCATAACATGGGTTTCTATAGCTGGTAATGCAATAATTAAATTAATTTAGTTTTTTTAAATGATATTTGTTTTAGTATTTTTTTCATTACATTTAGTTACATTAATTTCAATTAAAAAAAGCATATTTAATATAGATTTCTAAATATTTATAATTTGTTTTAAATTAATGTTGGGAAAACATATTACGACACTTTTAATGAATTAATTGACTTCAATTTTGTATGAGTGATTTTAAAAAAAAATATATAATAAATTTTCATTTAATTTTAATAATAATAATGAAAAATATTGAATAAAATCAATGAAAGTTATTATTTGATAATGATCGATAAATTTTTGAGATCGATTTGACTTCTATAGTTCCATTACTGTGTATAATAATTGTAATATTTTTCTTCAACATTACAGTTAATATAATTTTTTTATTATTTATGAAATTTTTCACGGGATATTAATTTAAATAATGTTTTATTATGCTCATCATAATAGTATGGTTCTATGGTGGCTGCTTTTAGAGCTAGAAAGATCACCCACCTTACCTGTTCTTACTCAGACCCAATATCATACACCCCATATATGAAACCCTTCTATCCTCAAGTTGAGCCTCAATGTATTTTTTCACCCATGCGTCAATCATCATCTCATTTATCATCTTATTCCAATACCATTTCTAAACTTCCTCTAGTGATGTTCCCACCATTACCATATCTATATCATTTGATATCTTCCCAACCCCAATACCCATATTTGACCATTTATACAAAGCCTCCAATTCCTAATATCATTATAATAAATAATGGTTTTATTTTTTCAGTTTCCACTTCAGTTCATGTAGATCCCAGAGTTTATGCATTGGAATATTCACATCCCTTAAAAGATAATAATTACAAACAACCAAAAAATCCATCAGAGCCTAGTGAGTAGCATGTACAAGTTCTTTAATATACATGTTACAAATCATATCATATCATTTTTTTATATTTTACTATGATTTAATTAATTTTTTCCTTTGATCTTATCCAGTTAGATCGTTTAGTAAGAGATGTGTTTGAAGACGTATGCATGAAACCTGGAATCCCCAGATATAAATAATGGTGGATTACAATGAAGGAAATGAGATTATAGTTAAATATGATAGGCAATGTAGAACCATATTTATCCCATATTTGAATCGTGAGATGATGAACTTCAGCGTACGAAATCCCAGTGTGAAAAAAATCACTAGATATGGAGAACACAATCTGTCATTGCTTTTGTGGAGGGATTAAGTTTTCTTTAGTTTGATTAGTGTCACTACGGATAGACTTTTTGATCCAGATGGAGATCTCGAAGTGCCACCACCAATCACTGTCTCTTCCACTGAGTAGGAGTCAAGAACACTCGGGACCTACCCGTGCCACAAGACACCAGCTGTCACTATCGTGGGAGAATGACACTGTAGGGGAGGTGTCACTGCCACACGAAATAATCGACGCTTCACTAATGAGTTACATGTCTGATAATTCTTTATGATTCTTGACCTCCTATGAGTATATAAAAAGAATGGGGGCGAAAAAATTAAAATAAATATAAAAAATTTAAAAAATTAACAAAAATTAAAACATATATAAAAAATCAATAAATTAAAAATAAAACAATAAAAAAATTAATAAATATATATATAATTATAAATACACTATAATAAATATTATTATAATTAAAAAATAAAATTAATTTCCTAAATAAAATAATTTAATTGAAATAATAAATATGAATTAAAAACCGTAATGATTTTATTTTAAAATAATAATTATAATAAATATATTTTATATTTTTATAAAAAATAATTATAACAATATTAATAATATTTAATAAAATAATTAATTAAATTAATAAATGAATAAAATTAGCCTTAAAATTATTTTATTATTAATAATATTTCATAATGATTTTAAAATGCTAACATTAATAATGTAAATTAAATAATTTAATTAAAAAAAATGAATGAAAGTTTTAAATGAAATAAATAATGTTAAATATAAAATATAAATAATTACTTAAAAATAAAATAAAAATTAAAATTTTAATATTTTCTTTATTATTGTAAGGGTAATCATAATTAATTAAATAACTAAATCTTTATTAAATCTTCGATTATGTTAAAAAAGTCTATTTTAATCATTCTCTATTGTTTTTTGTTTGCAGATTCAAGGAGGAACCCAAATTACATCAAGGTTCATGAAGATCTCTTGAGCAAAGGTTGTTACATGGGTTTTGATTAAATCACATGCATTATAGGAATGAGCCATACGTGGACGATGCAAAAGAAGAGAACCAACTATGTTGGTGGAATCTAGTGGATGATCAATTAGAAGTTAAAAAAGGATTTAATTATTTGCAGTAGTAGTAGACGGAGGGGAATTCATTCATGAAGTACATTTTTATCATTTTTTGAGACTCGGAGATAGACTCGAATGATAGGAGCTTCGGTAAGGAAAATAGTTATATAATAGAGCATCCAGAACCCTGACTATAATCATCATTTTATAGAGAACTATTTCTTCTATGTTCATTATATTCTTTCATTTTTAATTTTATCCATTTTTTTAAATTTAATATGATTCTCAGTTAAACATCATGAGCATGGGGAATTTTACTTCCGCTGGTTAATTTCATTATCGTTGTAGATTTCTACTTTCAATAAAGAATCATATTCAACAAGCAAAGTCGAGTCTATTTTTTAAATTTTAATAAAAAATTGAACCTCTAAAACTAAATTTCATAACTTCGTGATTTTTTGGTGAGAAATGGCATGCATACATCTCTTGGGATGTTTATTTCAATACTGTTAGATTCAATTGACAAGATTTAACCATCCATCTTTTTAAAAATTCCTTTGCGATTGAGTGTTTCTAGATGTGGAGAACTTCTTGAATCAAATAATTGTTTGATTAATCTACTAGTGAAGGAGATTAATTTGTCAATTTTATAGGTTGTGAATTCAATAGCAATGTTCTGAAGATACTATCATTTTAACTTGTAGAGTTAGAATCCCCAAGCTTGCTCCTCAATCCATTTTACATTGTCTATTTTCTAGTCATCATACCTTGATTTCTATATTAGTTTGTTAACTCTCCAATTAAAGTTTTAGTTTTAATAAAAAATATTGTTCATCTTTCATTCTTTAAAAAAATTAAAAAAAATTATAAAAATAAAATCCAACCACTATTAACAGTATTGGGGTTTTTTTGAGAAATAAATTATTTTCTCTATATTCTATGTGGATTTAAACCTATTAAACACTATATAATAGTTATTAGGTAATTAAAAAGTTTTAAACTTTGATGCGTATTGAATGAAATAATGGTAATGTTTTTGGCACTGTTTCTAGGTAATTCATTGAATGACCAACCAATTTTTAAAACAAATATAAATTAACAAAAATTTAATAAAAATTAAGAACCTGGTTTTTGAGAGGAATCTTTAAATTATATTTTTAATGTATATGAATATGTGTGTAATTTGATTCACTAAAAAATGTAATTTCATGAAGGCTTTAATAAATCTAGGGAACACTACAAAGTATGTTGTAGGTGTTGTGGAAATACTTCCTGGAAGCGTGTCTATAATCAACGACAACAGATTAATTATTTTGAGGAAAATAAACATCAATTTGTTCCTAATTCTATCTTATAAGAAAAAATTAACCAAATTTTGACTAAGATAAACGAATGGATGGATACTATGCTACAATTCTTGGTAAAACAAAACAATCAAAATAAATTTAAAAATTATGAAGAATAAGATCAAAAACATTAAATGATAAAAGCATTTCACTGAGAATTACGTGTATAGATTAAGGAAGAAGAAGAAATTTTAATAAAGTAAAAAAGAATATATTATATGAGAAATTGATAAATAAAGTGATGTGGATTGTACGTCTAAATCAATGGAAGGGAAATACACATTTATTGATGATTCAGAATATGATGTAGAATAAAAATTGGAAATAACCAACTCACTAAATGAGGAAAACAACTCTAAATATTCATTCAGGAATATAAATAGAGTTATGTTATAAAATTTTAAGAATGATGTAAAAGAGATCGAATAATATTTTCCTATCGTTGTTATGGTTCCTAGATTTGAAAATGTTCACTATTTTTGGAACATTGTTAATGGAATCACTTGGGTTGAGAAGAATATGAATAATGACAACATGATTCTTAAAAACTCATCAACTAGTTTCTATAAACCCATGAATAAATAACATAAACATGATATATGAAATATTTTAGAAGAGTAAAGTAACTTTGAAATAAATAATTCTGAAATTTCGGTTCTGGAATAGAAAAACACTCTTCCCTATTTTGAAACATTAATCACAAAAAATACTATAATTTTTTTTGATAACAAAGATGATGGAATTTTTATTTAAGAATGGTAGAATGATGAACATTTAAAACCTTGTTCCCATAATAATATTATTTGTGAAATGATTTTTGATCAATTGCATAATTGTGTTGTTATTGAGGGTGATTTTTTTTAATTTGAACAACAGAAAATATGAGTTTAATGAATATAAATTGAACACTTCTCCCCATACACTAATCTTTCACGAATATTAAATTTATTTGAGAATCAATATTTTGGTTGTAAACTTCACGTACAGGTTGTACAAAAACATAATTATTAATGAAGATTTAACTCTCTAAAAGTAGTTGATGTCAATCATTTATATTATAATGAAGAACTATTAGAAGAGATTTATGACATTCTGAAACTTTAATTTTTCAATGAAAAAAATTTCTTTCCCTATTATTCACATTAAACCTCAAGTGAGTCGGTTACTAAACAACTATATGGGACTCAGAGTATTTTATAATAGAAACAAATTTGGATAGATAACTCTAAAACATTACATGTATCTATTGAAAACCCTCTTCTTGAATCTATTTTTCAGAACTCAGCCCCTAGAACCCCTAATCATGAGGTTCCTATGAATGAGAGTATGTTGGTGATCATTGAATTCAATTTAATACCCCTAGGAGCATCCATTTCATGGTAGTACCTTCATGAAAATATAAATTTTTTCAAATCGTAACATAACATCGATGTGCACAAAACTATTTCCAAGATTGAATTTGATGTGTCTGAGCACAAAAGCATCTTGGATGAGTATGATGGAGTTCATTTTTTCACCTGAAGTTTATTGTACTATAAATACTGAGGAAGTGAATTTTGGTGAAGAATCTACTTCTCATCATGAATACTCCCTTGAGTAGTTCGACAATATTAGTTGTTTTTTCATAGGTTTTTTATTAGTGATAAGGGAGTCATGTCTTCCAATAGTTTTCTTAGTTCCCACCAAAATAATTTCTCAATTAAAAAATTGGAAAATTATATGTGGTGGTTCATACATAGAAAATTACACTAACCTAATGACATCACTTATTTTTTAAGGGAGTCCAGTTGGAGACATTAAAACTTGTGCTGCATAGGAGGCAACCCATGGATTTAATACATTTAACAAAAAAAATTAGTTTTGATTGTTTATTATAATATAGGAAAAACTTAACTAAATACTTAAAATTAATTTCTTCATTGGATTCAACATGAAGTTTTTCTTTGTTTTTAAATTTCATCCAATTTCGATTGTTGGATTCTACTATATGTTTCACTGGAGGAGCAGTTTTTTCTACAAATTACACTGTACTATTGGTGTGTAATTATTGGATAAAAGTAAATGGGGATGTACATACTTTTTTACTGTTTCATTCATTTTTCTCTCATCTATTACTTTCATAAAAAAATTTCTCAGTAACTAATACTCTTTATAATGACGTGTATTTGACTCACTATTGCACTTGACTCACTGTTGAACTTCAGTCAGTATTGAAATTGAGTCACCATTGTGCTTGATTCACCATTCCTCTACTAGTAGTGAGTCATCATAACAGTATATCATTAGAAAGGAAATGGCGGTGAAACAATAATTTTCTTCCTGCAACTGGAAATTTTTTCTCCATTGCTTGTTTTATAAAATTTATATTTTAATGGTTTAGAAATCATCACTGTTAGAAAATAAGTTCAATGGGAATCACCCTTTGTTTTCTGATCCTTAAATTATGGTGTTTAAAATTAATTTTTTTCATTTATAAAAAAACATTTCGAATCAAAATTTTGAAATTGATGTCACCCTTTTCACTATACATTTATATTATTAGCATTTTATTTTTTTAACTTAATTGAAAATTTCTATTCAAGGGGAAAAATGAAATTACATGTGTAGCTAATGTAAATGATTATTGTACAAAATCATATATTGTTTGAACTATAATTTTTTCCTAAACATGTCATTTGATTAATTTAATGAAAATATATTTGAAACATTAAATGTCAAATTCTTCTTCCCCACCTTTAAATTCAAATTTTGGGATAATGATGGGTTTTATGTGTTGGGGAGGGGTCCACTATAGTTGAGCTAGTATGTTCTATAATGAAATCCCATAAAATCCCTTTTCCTGCATACTTTTTGTTATAAAATGGCCATGTTTTTTAAAATTCTTACACAATTTGATTTTCTTAAGGATTCAGAATGTACATCAATCTGTATTTCTTTTAGACAATACATTAATGGTACTTAAGAGTTTCGTTGAATTTGAATCATTTGAGGATGAAGGATGGATGGGTGATTTTACTTATTGATCTACTGAATTTTCTGAATAGGATCTATATTTGAGAGTTATATATGATACAAAATGTTTTAGTTTTGGTCATAACATTAAAAAACTAGAAGATTAAACTTTAGCATTGGGGTATCACTTTTAAATATTAAAAAACAATCATTTTAGTGAGCCAATATAAATGGTATTTTAATAAATATTTTGGAACATAAGTAAAATGGGAATTTAGGATCCCATGGTGAAATTATGAGAGACTAGACACTATGTGTGTGTGGGTAAGCCCTTTTTACAACTCTAATAAGTGCATTTTCACTGTTCTTAGCACATGTTACATTGTTGTGAAAAATTTTAAAAACAATTAAGTGTATATTGTCAAAAATGAGTTTATTAAGGTAATGGGAATAATGAATGACATATGAATAAGGTGAAATTTAATTTTTATTCAACCAGTTAATTTGTATCAATAAAGTGATTCAAAAAATAATAATTTCTTTTCTTTTCTTTTGGAAACAAGGATAAATTCAAAATATAATGTTTCTTTCATTAAGCTCTTAATTGAACTTTTTTAAACATGTTATCACAATTGGATTTAGAACATGAAAATGAATTGAAATAATTCATTATGTGGCCTCATATATGAGGCATAACATCCTCTATTATGAATGATTATTTTCTCTCTAGATTACCATGTGAGTATTTAAAATTAGGAAAAACATCATTTGAACATTTCATTTCAAAAGACTATTAATAGTTTATGGTCCTCTGATTCTGAACAATTTATCAAGCTTTAATTTGATCTATTTAATAAAAACATTTTCTACTTTCAAAATATAATTATGCATGAAATTAATTTAGGAAAATCAATGCTCAATTTAGGAGGAATTTGATGTGGCCATAAATTTAGAAAATTGGAAACAATTTTTTTATTTCTATTTTTTAAGTAAATATATATTTTTTAATTTTTTTAAAATAATTAAAATATTATAATTTTATACTTGAATTATTTATTTAATAATTTTTTAAATTTATTTTTTCATTTTTAGCCTTCAGAACCATTTTTTTAATATTATTTTATTTTTAGGATCTTTATTTTTTACTTCTAATATATTATATTAGAATGTTATTTTTATTTTTTATAAATAATAAAATAATCAATTTATTTAGTTAACTATACCATGAATTTAATATTTCATATTTTAAAACTTATTCTTTTTAATAAATCCACTTCTTTTTAATTAATATAATCTCAATAATAAATTCAAATATTAAGTTTAATATATTATTTCAATTTATAAATCATGTTTCAATTTATTTATATGTTCTATTTGTTAATTTCATTCGGTTTGAAATTTATATTCAGTATTTTATATGTTTTATATTTTTTTTGTTTTTAATTAATTCAACTGTTTTAAGAATTTATGTATACATTTCATTGGACGGAATTATCATCACAACAGATTTGGTAATCAAACCTTCTCGAGCCCATATCTGATGTGTGAGCTGAGGACCTTCACAGTGTGAACTCCCTATGTGAAGAATATGTCCAAATCTGGAGCACACGGTCCATCATCATGGCCCTAGAGGATAAATCCACCATCGGTCCATGGAGTGTCGTGAAAAATGGAGTTTTCACTGAGCATAGAGATCCCAAGCCACCGCTAAGCACTGTCTCTTCCTCTGAGCAGGATTCGAGAACACCGTGATCTGCTGATGCCACAAGATATGAGTCATCAATACCGCACGAAATAGTCGATGTAGCTGTGAGGAATTGAGAGGGCTGAGGCTTCATCATGAAGTCATACACCCCCTCGTGGTTATGAAGCGGGGGGGGGGGGGAGTGAGAAAGTGCAAATATTTAAAATAAATATAAAATTAAAATATAATAAAAAATTAATAAAAAACTAAAATATATTACATAAATCAATATATTAAATATAAAACAATGAAAACAAAACTAAATTAAAGAAATAAAAAGTAAAACTATAATAATAATAATTATTATAATTTAAAAAAAGTATTTTTGTAAATAAAACAAAACAAAATAATTAATAAATATAAATTACTAACATTACAAATTTAAATTAAATATAATAATTATAATAATTAAAATTCAACTTTTTAAATAAATTAATTATAATAACAATAAAAATAATATTTAATAAAAAAAATTTAATTCACTTAATAGAATAGTAACATGTAATCAAACAATAATAATATTTTATAAATATTCCAAAATATTAACATTAATAATATTAATTAAATAATTTAAATAATAATAATAATTAATAAAAGATGTAAATAAAATAAATAATTTTAAATATCTAATTTAAATTAGAATATTTAAAAATAAATATAAATTAATAAATTAATATCTAATTTAATATTTTAATGGTAATCATATTTAATTAAATAAGTAAAAATTTATGAAATCTTTTATTACATTAAAAGCACATATTTTAATCATTATATGTAGTTTTTCATTTTAAAATACATGCAGGAGACCAAATTGCATCTAGGCACATGATGAAGTGCGGAGAGGGGGTTGTTATAGGGGGTTTTCTTAAGTCACATGCATTACAGGAATGAGCAGTATGTGGACGATGCATAACAAGAGAACCAACTAAGTCGGTAGAAGCCAGTGGGTGATCAATTAGAAGATGACAAAGGATTTAATTTTTTTCTTAATAGTATACAGAAGGTGAATTCGTTCATGACATTCAATTTTATCATTTTCTTGGAGACATAGAGAGAGACTTGAAGCATAATAGGATGATCTGGGAAAAGTCCTATATAACAGAGCTTTAAGAACCCTGATTGCAATTGAATTTTTGGGGATATCTCTTTCTAATATGTTCTTTATATTATAAAATTTTTAATTGTATCCATTTTTGAAAATAGAATATGATTCAAGGTTTGACTTCATGATCATAGGGATTTTTTTTCAATTGGTTAATTTCATCTTCATAACATTGTTCTTTCAACAAAGAATCATATTCAAGTGGAAAAGTTGAGTTTGATTATTAAATTTAAAAATTATTTTTGCACCTCTAACACTAATTTTCTAAACTCTATGTTTTCTTTGGAGAGAGAGATAATAGATTCATCTCCTTTGAGATCTATTTCAATGTCGTTGGATTAAATCAGCGATATTTAACACCCCATCTTTTTACAATTATTTTGAAGTTAATTGTTCCTATATGTGGTGAACTTCTAGAATCACTTAATTGTGTGATTGATCTCATTGTAAGGGAGATTAATTGTTCTATTTTAAAGGTTTTTATTTTAATAGATATGTTGTGAAGATATTATCTTTTCAACCAGTAGAGTTAGAATCCCTATTCTTTCTCTTTATCTATTTTACTCTATCACTCTTCCAATTTTCATAGCTTCAGTTCCCTGTTAAATTATCATATCACCAATTAAATTTTTAGTTTATCTAAAAAACTATTTTTCATCATTCAGTCTATATAAATTTTTTTTAAAAATAAAAACAGAAAACCCACATACAGTTAACAAGAGTGGGTTTTTTAAAAAAAATTAGGGTTTCTACCTTCTCTGTGGTTTCAACCCTACTAACCCATGTACAATAGTTATTAAGAAATTTAAAAAAAATTAATTATGAAATGTATTTAACTAAATAAATTTCAATGATGATTATGATGATGTTTTTGATGATGATGTGGGTGCTCTAGGAACTGATACTGGTGATGATTATAATAAAACTGGTGGTGACGATGGAGATATTGAGCCCATCCATTTTTGACTTTAGGTAGAGACACATGTGGATGAAAATAACTAATTGATTATGTGTATTGTATATATATGTTAAAATATTTCAATGAATAATTGTATTGAATTAAAGTTGTAACATGGCATGTGATTTATTGTCCATTTCTGTGAGAGGTGTTGGATTTTTCTCTTATTGTCCAAATTGGGTAAATATGTATACCCAAAGTTCAAAATACTATGGGTATACATGATTTATAGAAAAGATCATATAACCACCACTTATGAAAACATGGGTATATAAAAATATACATAGCCTATACTCGTGGTCACTATAAAAACATTTGGTATATACATATCCCACAGGATTAATGAACCACAGTTTAAAGAATAATGGTTATAGAATAGGGAAAAAAATTAGTAGTTATACCCATGGTTATAAACCACGTGTATGGGTTAATAATCTAGTAGTGAAGGTAATAAACTATAAATATATAACCATCCAAGGACAACATATTTTGTATATCACAAAAGTTTATAAGAAAATAATATGAAAATAAATAAGGTCATTGCTGTATCAATTATGGTTCTATCCTAGTACCACATACAAACCCCAAATCTATCTCCTCATCTCCCTATCATTGATCCCATTCCCATTCAAATATCCATACTCATTAAGACTTAATGGTCATATTGTTTTCTGTATAGGGTGTCAGTATAACCCCATTGGAAACCACCATTATGTCCATAAAATAATTGAAAATTTATAAGAGGGGTATTCTATGAAAATAAATAAAAGCACTAGAAATTAAAAATAAATCATGTGTCAAGTGTTCCTCGGCTTAAAATGATATAAGGAACCTCATTCGTACCTACTTCGTATCTATGCTTGATGAGAAATCATAACATAAGTCATGATAATTTGTTAGCCCAAGGAAACCACACATATCATTATGTATCCACTTGTATAACAAGTCTATAATTGGGCCATAAGGCCATAAATACTATAATCTATAATATGTAAGGTCATATGGGAATCATTTCATATATCTATCATATGTCTGATCATAATTCCATCATATCCAACCTTTTCCTTATGTCAATCATTGTGGTCGCCACACCCCTTCCATGTGTTTAAATGCATCACCATCCTCATAAAAATTCACAAATAATCCCCTTATTTATGACAACCAATCAATGAGGTTCCACTAGTAACATACTACTAGAAGAATACCTCTACCAATTATACATTCACATACAACATGGAATAGTACATACAAGAAAAATATAACATATCAACCATTGAAACTGTGTCAAACAGAAAAATCAATTCAAATTCCCACTATATCATTCAAAAGTAATCCTAGGTTATTCCGAAATCTAGAACAAGTCAGAACAATATAAAAATATAAAAAACGTAACCCAAAAATCATTCTTAAATTCCATGTGGTGGAAAAACTCCCCCATTCTTCTATTTCACGAGAGGATTAACTAATTCTTCTTATAAAACAACTCGGGCGAATAAGCATGATCTGTTGGTTCCATCACTCACATGTTCTATTGGATTCATCAATGCTACCACAAGGCTTGAACATGTATTATTTTCTTCCCCCTCAACATCATGGAGAATGTTTCATACCTCTAAATCTAAGAGTTGTGAAACCGATTATGTATAACTCAATATCATGAAAGAAGGTTTACTTAGTAGTCCATTACTCTAAAACTTTTTTAGACCTCCAATGGTCTCATAAACAACATTGTTGGTTTCCCATTAATCAATGAATTATAATCCCCTAACAAAGGTGAAACCCACAAGAAATCATGATTTCCTATATAAAATCCAAAATATATATCCTATTGTTAAAATAAAATCACTATCTACTATGAGTGGTAATGAAATTCTTCCTGCTCAACTGTACCATGTTAGAGGTCTCCATAACCATACTCATCCCAAAAAAAAACTTCCTTGACCACCACGTTCCAACACATTATTGAGTGACATGACCAACCATAATGAGCCTCAAAAGGTCCCATATAAATAGATTCCTATAATTATTTTTGTAAGTGAAATATATTAAGGCCGTATAATTATCCCTTTATATATCAAAATCCATGACAACTGATTTAAGAATATCCTCCCTCATCTAGATCATCCCCTCTAACTTTCCATCAGCCTTTGGATGAAACACCAAAATCAAATATAAAAAGACTCAAAATCCATTTATAATACCTTTCAAAAAATGATTTATAATTTTTCTAATTCTTTGATATGAAAATGGAATACACACCATTAATCCATACTTTCTATTAAAAATATATCTTTCCCAACTAATTTAAAAAATAATTTTAATGGACAGGTAATAAATGAGGCACATTTATCATCTAATGAAATATAACCAAAATAGTACCTCGACATCTATTGATATTTTAAAACATCATAAAAAATACAATTTCCACCTCATCCCACTTCTAAATAGGCATGATAAGTAGTTTAAGTAACACTCTAGGTCATAGATTCCCCTTCTTGATCATTAAATAGGTTGTGAAATGAGAAAAGTGGCTCATGAAATATCTCTTTATTCCAACACACATGATGTGATTCCTGTAATCCTTATAAATATTCATCAAACCTAGGTTCAATTACCAATGAGATGTATGGGAGACCCTCATAATATCTTCTCTCAAGATGGTTTGAGTTATGAAACTCCCAAGAAAATAGATGAAATCGTCAATGTACATCTACCATCCAAGAACTAGGTCAGATTCAGCCAAACATTCCAAAATTAGTAAAAATATATGATCTAAATGATATTTGGCATATAATAAATTCCAAAAAATTAACATGATAACTAGGGGATCATTGGTGATCAATCCTTGTTCCTCAGATCCTTCCACCAACCATTCATCAAATAATATTATCTACCAACATTCTTCTTCAAAAGGTCTATCTCTAAGATCCTATTTTTCATACTGAGGGCATCTAAAAAAATTACCTATCCCCATAGGATATTATATATTAAATGCAAATGTATATATATACACCACCTAATTCCAATGTCATATATTATTTTATTACTGAGAGAATATGTAACACAAACTATTCTGGTGCATGTATTTGACATATTTCTAACTAAAGATATAATGGTTCCAACATTATTGAGAATATAAAATTCCTATCAAATACAAGGAAAATATAGTGTTATTCTTCTTATGTGTTAATAATAAGAGAGACCCAAAATCTGCCACATGATCCCTCTACACAATTACATAACCCATATCAAAAACAGAAGAATCAACGTAAGCTATATATAAAATCATTGGCACTAGAAATGTAAAGATCATAGATATAATCAATATCTTATTTATCTCTGTGAAATCTACTTCACAACATTTTTTTCACTCAGGAATCAACCTCCTTTAGTTAGAAAATATCATTGGTTCTTCTAAATGGATTGATTATTGTATTAACCAACAATAGTATCCTTCTAACTTAAGGAATATTCTGACCTCAAACACATTTCTATGGTGTTTTTAGGACAACCATGTCACTACCTTCTCTACATCCTAATAAGTTGTTGCCTCATAGATTATAATTTCATAAAATATTACGCAATGGTCAATAAGTGGAATTTGTAGATATTCTCTTATATTTGATGTTCTCTAAGTGTAATCAATACAATACCAAGGTTTTTAGTGTGAATTATTGTGGTCCGTGAGCATATGAGGATATCATCTACAAAAAACACAATAAATAATTTATGATATGGATGGATTATCCAGTTTATTTGGGTCATGAACGCCAATAGTAAATTTTTTCACATGAAATGTAGTAAAAGGGACTCATTCAATATATATTTTCTCATACATTTTTTCTTAATAATATCATCATCTTTCACCCAAATAGGGTGTTAGTATTATCACAGATAAATCATTGAGAAGAACTATTCTACCCACAACAGATCAAACAAGTCCTTAATTCTTGGAAATTTGAATCTATTCATCACGATTACCTGGTATATATTCTTTTTCTATAGAAATAAATAAATAATTCTTTCCATATCCATTGTGAAATATAATGGATTAACCCATAGATATGTTCTTGTTCTAAAAAAACATTTTACCTTTATATGTAAAAGATTCCCCATAAGATCATTCAACTCAGTTGGTTGCAATGATATAAAGGAAATGATACATGTATCACTTCTAGAATGAGTTTACTAACATATTTAAAAGCTATATTTGGATTAATTATAGGGAAGTCATCCTAGGAGAAAAACTAATATATGTCCCCTATATGAGGAAATGAAAAGGAAGTAACTGCATAATCCGCCACTACAACTATACCATTTTTCTTTATTTTAATAACACTAAACCTATTAAGGTTAAGATGCATTATTCTAGCTCTAACATCCCACTAACGTGAAAAAAACATCTCCCACTTTTGTTTAGTAAAGGATATTAATCCCATCTAGTATTCTATATTTTTGATAAATGGACAATAATTGTATTGAAAAAGTCACATCGAAAAAGTTATCTCATGAATCCTAAAATCCCATAGATCTATATATACAATTAGATCCATTAGAAATTATGGAAATATATAGAATCTATATAAATTATTTCCCAATAGCGTGTCAAGAGATAAAAAATGTATATAATATTACATTAATGGTATGTAAAGTCCACCAATAAAAATAATAGTTATAAATGAAAATGAAGATCCTATATCAAACAAGGTAGAAGATATCATGGTTATGATCAAGACCATACCTCAAATAGTCGATGGTCCCTCTACAACATCAGTTGGGAACCAATCAATTATATAAATTTTTTTTCCTAACTATATGGGCCTTCCCCTATTGTTTATAACTCATTAGGTTATTATTGTATGTATGGTCTAAATTTTATACTGTAGACCCTATAAATGTCCTTAGGTCATAGTCCAAACCTTCCCAAAACCCAAACAATAAACTCGTAAAAATGAACTCATAATTAAATGTTGATGAAGCCCTATCATACTACATCTATGACACTTTTTGGGGTTTAGAGAATTTTTTTTCAATATTTCCTACACAATCCATAGTTAAAACACCAGGGACCACTTAATATAATAGAGGGGTTTTGGAAAAAATTTCTCTAAACATATTTCATGATACCACCATATTTATTTTAGTAAACCTTCCTCTTTTATTCTACCAAAGGAGAGTCCCAATATAGAACATTAATGTCCCATTTGGTTACCATTATGTGTTGGAAGAATACCTAACTCATAGTGCTCCACCATCCTTATCTCATTCAATCAGGCCTTACATTGTACCTTCTTGTATGTCTTCAGTTTAAATCACATATCTTAATGTATCATATCCTAATGAAGATTTATCTGAAACATTTTTTCTTTTTATTCCTTATTACAAGACAAGAGTAGAAAAAAGAGAATAAATCAAATTATATGACCAGAGTTATATGACCCCAAAAAAAGTCCCAAGTAAATTTCTATAAATTCTTGAGAATGACCCAACATTAATTCATATTGGATTACATTCTCAAATAAAAGACTATTTAATGTCTCTCAAGTTATACCCCATGGTATTCCATTTGGGTTCATGACATCGAAGCATTCCTTTCTTGGTCCCTAAAGCCTGAAAGAATCTAGTTTCACTTGTTTATCCTCTTGGGTATCCACTTGATCAAAGGTCCCCACAATTATGTCAATCTAGTCCTTAGCATTTAGGGACCTCCAATGTCCTAGAAGTTTGAAGGATTCTGGAGATAGAAGTACTAATCATAATCGACCATTTCCTTTTGAAATTATCTTCCATGAATCAATGCTATGATAAATACTTAATGTAGTAGTGGTTCCATAACAAGGAATACCATAAAATATAATGGGTAATGCACAATTTCGTCATCTAGTATGTTTGTTGGTAGATCATGGGAGTTATAACTAAAAAGTTAATTCAACCATGATACTCTAGGATGTTGCATCAGAATTATTTTTAGTGGTATATCAAAAATTGAAATCATATTCTAATAATTATTATAATCAATTACATATGATGACAACCATAGTAGTCTACAAACACAAAAACATGATTTATATATGTGACCTATCCTATGGTGATACCCCAATGAAAAGGATTAAATAATCGAAAACAAAACAAGTTTTATACCCAGATCTCTATCTATGAATGTTAGTAATTGTCATATATATACAACAACAAATAAACATGATAAAACTAAAGGAATCTAAATGTCACCATAATAAACCAAAGAAGAAAAATATAATATATCATGACATTTATTTAAGTGAAATACCATAACTATTATTCCATCGGAATATATGACATATGATCCTACCATTTCATGATTCATGAATACACCCAAACTCTATAAACAATAACATTGAACATACTTTGGATCTACCTGGAACTAGAATTACAAAACTTTTAAAGTATTTCCATCACATCTAACATTGATTTCCATAATAAAAGAGCTAGATGTTCAATCTTGTGACTCACCTACCTATGTACCATAAAACATTACTTATTTCACATTACCCCAAACCTTGTTAAGTAGAAAACAAAATGAAAATATCCAATAATTCAATTTTGTAACACCCCAACGTAAATCACCTAGTTTAGTTTAGAGTGCCACATGACCTATTGAACTCCTCCCATATTATGGAGGTTATCGACTAGTATTGAGTGTCTGAACTGACATGTGTATATGTAATACAATATATATCAAAATATTTTAAATAAAAATAAATTATGAAAGGAATCATAACTCAATAGGACATAGTGGAATTTAATAATAAAAATGTTTTAATAAAATAAATATCAAGTATCAAAGATCACATGAGTAATAAAACAAAAACACATAATGCCGATGTTTAAAACAAATTCATTGAACTAAATTTGAAAATAAAAAATAAAGTCTATCATAAACCACAATTTTATCACAAAACCACCTCTAAACACCCAGATCCTTCTCCTAAACTCTTTATTATTAACCCCTTTCCATTTATTTGATCAATGATCAATAGGTCACTAGGAACACTGAGATGCTCATTGAGGGTATGAATATAACCTATTAGGACTCCAACTATTTTCCCCTTAATTTCTATATAGAGGCATAAAAGATGTATGAAAATATAATAAGTAAAATAAGAAGTAAAAAAATAGTTAATCATGTTTGAAGTACTTGCGTGGTGACCATGAATCCATGAACTTTTGTTGTACCCACTTCAAAAACATTTTCAAGGACAATATTAATAAATTTCATGTTCATGGGTCAACCACAAGGGAACCACACATATCTCTAAGTATCCACTTTTTCAGTAATGGTTGGGTCTAGAAAAATGGCCATTGATCTTTGTCTGTATCAAAATTCTTGTCACAAGTCCATCATACCCCATCGATATCATAATTCACTTCTCATGGCCATCACAAACCATCCCATCATATTATTGGGCCTCAATGTTATAAAATACCCTTCCTATGTGTCATTCCATAATATTCGTCATTGCTTGTGGCATATCCCCGCTATATGATCTACCTAATCTACAAAAACATACATATAACTTGATACTATAAGTAAACCCGCAAAGGTGAAAAATTGATACACATAAACTCATAACACAAAGGGTAAAACATATCATATAAATCATGACTCTCATTATCCATATACAAAAAAAATAATGTTATAATTATCAACCATGGGTCTCATGGGATACAAATACAACACATTTTTTTAATATCAATAAAACGAATTTATAAAATGAAATTACGTAGTATGGATCATACCACATCAAAAGTGTTGATATCCAAATCATGATTTTTCAAGAGATGATTATAAAATAATTCAAATTCACCAATGAATCAGTCCCATAAACCAATTATATAATAAAAAATCCCAATTATTCATAAAATTTATTGTACGAAGGAATTCAAACTGGATATAGTGAAATATTCTTAGAAAAAAATAACGTGATAAAAATAACCACTATCAACAATATATATATATATATATATATATATATATATATATATGGTCCAAGGAACGGCTACCAAACTAGAAATAATAACCCTTAATCAATATACCACAATATATGCCACATTACATCTATCATTTATGACCAAATACCCTTACAATGTGAAGTATGGATAGAAAAACTAATAATAAAGGAAGAAATCCAAATAGAATGGGAGAGGAACTCAACTAGAATCATCGAGAGATGATCCCACAATATTAAGGATGAATAAAGGTGTTTGGGGGATGAATGTTCTTTTTAATATTCTCTTTAATCCCCAAGGAGTCATGAGGAATTTATATGATAATATAGGCTTCAACAGGGATGATAAATTTATTGTAAAACTAGAGAAACATTCATTAAATTCCAGGCATATGCCCACAACACAATCACTACAGACTAGAAAATAAGCCCAACACAAGAGAGATGTCCACACCATAATGTGAATGGTGAAATATTTTGTTTGAATACATGTTCTATTTGAGGGAGAGATCCTACAAACTAGTGAAATAGACCTGGTTTACATTCTCTACACTATACCAAAACATCAAATACCTCACAAAAACACTATAAATAAACAAATCTCCATGGAACAATAATTCCAAAATTAGTAAAAAGTCTCAAACTCCACCAACAATGAATTCAAACAATTTCCTAAAATTTACTCAGTAGTTATGTCAAAAAGCCAAACCCATTACAATTGATGAATGCGTCTAAATTTCCTAACTGCACCATAGACAAACCCTCTATGGTATAGAATATAAACCACACTATGAAATATATTTCCCAATAAAAAATATATTCAAATTACCACTTACAGCAATGAAACCAACCTTAGTATAATCTTTTTAACTTGAAAAACTCAACATCATAGATAAAAGAAAAAAAAGTTGAACTGTCGTGTACCTCAAATATGAGGGGATTTACAATGTTGAAATTATATGGGTAACTTATATGGGGATTATAAATTTCCTGAAAAATAAGTGAATGGGAAATAGATTTTTAATTTATGTAATGAATTATTGAAAATATGTAATTTTTATTTAATTAATTAAAGGCCTTATTTAAGATATTATTTAAACAACACCAAAATGAGTTTTTATTATTTATTTGATCAACATTTAAATACTAATATGTATGTGGTATTTTGATTATAAATTCTTTTTCCTAAATAAATTTGAAATATAATGTGTTTATATTAAATATAATATAATATATTTTTAGTAAAATGACATATGATAAATAAGATGAAAGTGTTTATATTGTATAATGTAAATTAATTTTTAATGTTCAGCATCATCCAATGTCCATAATATCATCATAAAAATAATTTAATTGTAATTGATTTATATATGAAATATTCTTATATTTTTAGATAATAATTAAATAAATTAGTGATTCATTTATGTAAAAGTTAACCGATGATTAATTAATAGTTATTGATATTTTATATAATTAATGTTTGTATTCGTCAGTTTAAATTACTTTACAAGTTCTATATGTTATCATATATGCATCTAAGGGGTTACATGATTGGTATGATAATGGAATTAGTTTCTTCCGTGTTGAATCTATCTTATATTGAGCAATAATATTGGGTTAATAAGTTGTCTACGAAATTAAAAGATTATTATAAGAAACTTATTAAACTGGTATAAAATTATTATAAATTTTCTTAAGGATAAAATCTATAATTTAATGAAACATATTATTATGTAACCAAAATATTTTAAATGTTTTTACATGGAATATTCTCATCTCTCACCCAAATATGTCGTTAGTCTTATCATAGATCAATCATTGAGAAGAACTATTCTACCCAAAACTGATCAAACAAGTCATTAATTCTTGGAAATTTGAATCTATTCATCATGATTACCTGGTATATATTATTTTTCTATACAAATAAATAAATAATTCTTTCCATATCCATTATGAAATATAATTTATTGCCTGAGAGATATGTTCTTGTTAAAATAAAACAGTTTACCTCTATATGTAAAATATTTCCCATAAGATCATTCAACTCAGGCAGTTGCAATGATATAAAGGAAATGATATTTGTTTGACTTCTAAAATGAGTTTACTAACATATTTAAAAGCTATTTTTGGATTAATTATCGGGAATTCATCCCAGGAGAAAAACTTATATATGTCCCCTATATGAGAAAATGAAAAGGAAGTAACTGCATAATCTTCCACTAGAACTAGACCTTTTTTCTTTATTTTAATAACACTAAACATGTTACGGTTAAAATCCATTATTCTAGCTATAACTTCCCACTAACTCGGAAAAAAACATCTCCTACTTTTGTGTAGTAAAGTATATTAATATCATCAAGTAGTCTACATTTTTGATAAATGGACGACAATTTTATTGAAAAAGTCCCATTGAAAAATTCATCTCAGGAATCTTAAAATCCCATAGGTCTACATATCCAATAACAACCACTAGAAATTTTGGACATATATAGAGTCTATATAAATTATTTCCCAATGGTGTGTCAAGAGATAAAAATATATAATATTACTTTAATGGTATATAAAGTCCACCAATAATAATATTAGTTATAAATGAAAGTGACGATCCTATATCAAACAAGGTAGAAGATATGATGGTTGTGATCAAGACCATACCTCAAATAGTCGATGGTCCCTCTACACCATCAGTTGGGAACCAATGAATTATATAAACAAATTTTTCCAAATCTCTATGGGCATGCCCCTATGGTTTATAACTCACCTAGAATATTATAGTATTTACAGTCTAAATTTTATATTGCAGATCCTATAAATGTCTTTAGGTCACAGACCACACCGTCCCTAAACCCCAAAAATAACCTCTTAGTAATGAAATCATAATTAAATGTTGATGAAGCACTATCATACTACATCTATGACACATTTTCAAAGTTCAGTGGAAAAGTTTTCAATATTTCCCACTCAATCCATAGTTAATACACCAGGGACCTCTTTATATAATAGAGGGGTTTGTGAAAAAATTTCACTATATATATTTCATGATACCACCCTATTTAATATAGTAAACCTTCCTCTTTTATTCTACCAAAATAGAGTCCCAATATAGAACATTAATGTCCCCTTTGTTTACAATTATGTGTTGGAAGAATACCTAAAGCATAGTGCTCTACCATCCTTCTCTCAATAAATAATTCCTTACGATATACCTTCATGTATGTATTTAGTTTAAAGCTCATATATTAATGTATCATATCCAAATGATGCTTTATCAGAATCATTATTTATTTTTTTCCTTATTACAATACAAGAGTAGAGAAAAGAGAGTAAATCACATTATATGACCAGAGTAATATGACCCCAAAATAAGTCCCCGGTAATTTTCAATAAATTCTTGAGAATGATCCAACTTTAACTCATATTAAATGATATTCTCAAATAAGAGACTATTAAATGTCTCCCATGTAATACCCCAAGGTATTCCATTTGGGTTCATGACATCAAGACATTCCTTTATAGGTCCCTAAAGCATGAAGGAATCCAGTTTCACATGTTTATCATCTTGGGTATCCACTTGATCAAAGGTCCCCTCAAATATTTCAATCTATTCCTTAGCATTTGAGGACCTCCACTACCCTGGAAGGATGGGGGATTCTGGAGATATAAGTACTAATCATAATCGACCATTTCCTTTTGAAATTATCTTCCATAAATGATAGCTATGTTAAAGACATAATGTGGTAGTGGTTTCATAACATGGAATACCATAAAAGGTAATGAGTAATGCACAATTTCATCATATAGTATGTTTCTTGGTGGAATATGGGTGTTTTACCTAAAAATTGAATTCAACCATCATAATCTAGGAAGTTCCATTAGAATTATTTTTAGTGTTATATCAAAAATTGAAATCATATTCTAAGAATTCTTATAGTCAATTACTTATGATGACAACCATAGCAGTATACAACCACACAAAAGGGATTTCTATATGTGACCTATACTATGATGATACCCCAATGACAAGGATTATACCTTCGAGAATAAAACAAGGGTTATGCGTAGATCTTTGTTCATGAATGTTAGTAATGGTCAAATATATACAACTTCAAATGAGCATGCTAAAACTAGAGGAATCTAAATGTCATCATAATACACCAATGAAGAAAAAAATAACATATGATGACATTTGTTTAAGTGAAATACCATAAATTTAATGCCATCGGTATATATAAAATATGATCCTACATTCCATGTCATGATTCATGAATACACCCTAACTCTATAAACTATAACATTGAACTTACTTTGGATCTACATGGAACTATAATTCCAAAACATTTAACGTATTTCTATCACTTGTAACATTTATTTTGATCATAAAAGAGCTAGATATACAATCTTGTGACTCCCCTACCTATGTTACATATAGCCTAAATTATTTAACATTACCCCAAACCTATTAAGTTGAAAATAAAATTAAAATATCCAATAATTCAATTTTGTAACACCCCAATGTAAATCACCCAGTTTAGTCTAGAGTGCCACATGACCTATTGAACTCATACCCATATGAAAAAGGTTATCGACTAGTAGTGAGGGACTTAATGGACATGTGTGGAGGCAATACAATCTATATAAAAATATTTTAAATAAAAAAAATGTTGAAAGAATCATAACTCAATAAAACATAGTCGAATTCGATAATAAAAATGTTTTAATAAAATAAATATCAAAGATCAAAGATCACATGAGTAATAAACCACAAACACATAATGTGGATGTTTAAAACAAATTATGTGAACTAAATTTGAAAATAATAAATAAATTCTATCGTAAACCACAATTTTTTCCCAATAACACATCTGAACACCATGATACTTCTCCTAAACTCTCTTTTATTAACCCCTTTCCATTTATTTGATCAATGATCAAGAGGTCACTACGAACACTAAGATGCCCATTGAGGGTATGAATATAACCTATTAGCACTCCAACAATTTTCCCTTAACATAAGTGTAGATGCATAAAATATGTATAAAAATATAATAAGTAAAATAAGAAGTAAATAAACAGTTAATCATGTTCCAAGCACTTCAGTGCTAACCATCAATCCATGAACCTTGGTTGTACCTCCTTCAAAATCTTTTTCAAGGACATTCATAATGAATTTCATAATCATGGTTCAACCACAAGGGAAGCACACATATCTCTATGTATCCACATTTCCAGTAATTTTTGGGTCTGGAAACAGGGCCATTGATCTTTGTCTCTATCATAATTCATGTCACAAGTCCATCATACCCCATGTATATCATAATTCAATTCTCAGGGCCATCACATACCATCCCTTCCTAGGATTGGGCCTCAAGGTCTTAAAATCTCAATCTTATGTGTCATTCCATCATATTCATCATTGAATGTGGCATATCCCCCCTATATGAGCTACCAAATCTACAAAAACTTACATATAACTTTATACTATAATAAACATGCAAAGTCGACACATTGATACACATGAATTCATAACACAAATGGGAAAAATATCATATCAATCATGACTCTCATTATCCATATACAAAAAAAATATGTTATCATTATCAACCATGGGTCTCATAGGATACAAATACAACACATTTTTTAATATCAATAAAACGAATTTATAAAATGAAATTACATGGTATGGATCAAACCACATCAAAAGTGTTGATTTCCAAATCATGATTTCTCAAGAGATGATACTAAAATAATTCAAATTCAACAAATGAATCAATAACATAAATCAAGGATATTATAAACAATCCTAATTCTTCATATAATTTATTCTAGTGAAAAATTAAAATAGGTTATAGTGAAATATTCTTAGAATAAAATAACACGATAAAAATAACCACCATCAATAGTAGATATATATATGGTCTTAGGAATGGCTACCAAACTAGAAATTGTAACCCTTAATCAACATAACACTATATAAGCCACATTAAATCTATAATTGAAGACCAAATCCACTTACCACGTGAAGTATGGATAGAAAAACTAATAATAAAGGAATAAATCCAAATAGAATGGGAGAGGAACTCAACTTGAATCATCTAGAGTTGATCCCACAATGTTGAGGATGAATCAATGATTTTAAGGGATGAATGTTATTTTTAATATTCCCTATAATTCCCAAGGATTTATGAGGAATTTCTACAAAAATCAAGGCTTCAATAGGGATTATAAATTTATTGTAAAACTAGAGAAACATTCATTAAATTCTATGAATATGCCAACAACACAATCCCTACAAACTTGAGAAGAACTCTAGCATAAGAGAGATGTCCATACCATAAAGTGAATGGTGAAATATTTTTTTGTAATCCATGTTTTATTCAATGGAGAGATCATACAAACTAGTGAAATGGTCCTGGTTTACATTCTCCACACTACACCACAACCTCAAATACCTCACAAATACACAATGAATAAATAACTCTCTATGGAATAATATTTCCAAAATTAGTATAAAGTCCCATACTCCACCAAAAATGAATTCAAACAATTTCTTAAATTCTACATGGTAGTTATACCAAAAAATCGAAACCCATTACAATTAATGAATGTTTATTAATTCCCGAAATACACCATATACAAACCCTCCAAGGTATAGAATATAAACCACACTGTGAAATATATTTCCAACTAAAAAATCTATTCTAATTCCCTCTTACACTATTGAAACCAACCCTATGATATTATTTTTAACATGAAATACTCAACATAATTGATAAATTAGAAAAAAATTGAACTATAGTGTAGCTCAAATATTAAGGGGTTTACAATATTGAAATTATAAGGGTAACTTATATTGGGATTATAAATTTAATGAAAAATAAGGGAATATGAAACAGATTAATAATTTATGTAATGAATTATTGATAATATGTAATTTTTATTTCATGAATTAAAGGCCTTATTTATGATATTATTTAAACAACACCAAAATGAGTTTTTATTATTTACATGATCAAGCTTTAAATTCTGATATTTATGTGATATTTGGATTATAAAAATTGTTTTCATAAATGAAATTGAAATATAAAGTGTTTATATTTAATTAAATATAATATATTTCTAGTAAAATGAAATATGATAAATAAGATGAATCTATTTATGTTGTATAATGTAAACTAATTTTTAATTTTCAACATTATGCAATGTCCAAAATATCATCATAAAAATAATTTGATTGTAATTGAGTATTATATAAAATATTCGAATTTTTTTAGATGATAATTAAATAAATTAATTATTCATTTATTTAAAAGTTAACCGATGATTAATTCATAGTAATTAATATTTTATATTATTATTTCTTTTATTTGTCAGTTCGAATTATTTTACCAGTTCTACATATTATCATATATGCATCTAAGGTGTTACATGATTGGTATGATAATGGAATTAATTTCTTCTGTGTTGAATCTATCTTCTGTTGAGAAAAAATATTGAATTAATTAGTTGTCCATGATTTTTATGTATTCAGTGTTAATGTTGTGATGGAATTAAGATCTATCATATGTAATGTATCATTTAGTAGAGGATGTTTGTGTAGGAATTCCAACATGCCGAAGTTTTATGCCTTGTTCTTGAAAATTGGTGGTTGACTATCTGTAACTTTAGGGTCAGTCATGTGGAGTTTTTTTATTTAATATTATTTTAAGACTTTACATGAAATAGTTTCATGTATCTTATTCTTGGGATTAATTTTTATGTATATAAATATAATTAGACATTATTTATTCTTTTTACGAATTTTTTTATTTGTCAAAGACTCACACATCAATATGATTTGAACAAGTTGATTGGGTGCAGGGAATAATATTTTGAACTAAATTAATTAAATCATTCCTACATAATGGGAAGAAAATGAAATTAGATGGTGAGAATAAAACCACATTAAAATTATAAGTGTAACATTCATTCCAAAGTGAATCATTTGAAGACCTCAATCATCTAGCTAAGAAGTTTGATGACAATTTAGGGTTCCCCAATATTATTTTGTCAATGGAAATAAAGTAATAAGGTTATCCTAATGGATATGATTCATGTTCATAATGTTTTATTTGGGTTACACCTCATTGGGAAACACAGAAAGATATCATATTAATGAACTATCATTATGTTTATATCAATACATAAAATGTGGATAAACATTCATCCACTTAGCTAAAAAACTATCGTATGTTATGTAATTGATAATAATTATATACTAGATATGATTAATCTTTTTTATGTGATAAAAAATGTCTAATCCATAGTTAAATATGGGCCTTTTACCACAAATGTGTACGATGAGTTCAAAATAGGTCTTCATTTTAATGTAAGAACATTTTATAAAAGTATGTATTAAATATTTATAAAACATAATATCAATATAAAAATATTCTATATTATAGATAATACCATCATTATCATTACATATGACTTTGATATAAAAAATATTGAAATTAAAAGATTCTTATAAGAAACTTGTTGAACTGGTATAAAATTATAATAAATTTTCTTAGGGATAAATTCTATAATTTAATGAAACATATTATTATGCAACCAAAATATTTGTAAATTTTTTACATGTAATATCCCCATCTCTCACCCAAATATTTTGTTAGTCTTATCATAGACCAATCATTGAGAAAAAATATTCTACCAACAATTGATCAAAAAATTCATTAATTCTTGGAAATTTGAAAATATTCATCTTGATTAACTGGTATATATTCTTTTTCTATACAAATAAATAAATAATTCCTTCCATATTCATTGTGAAATATAATGGATTACCCCAGAGATATGATCTGGTTATAATAAAATAGTCTACCTCTATATCAAAAATATTCCACATAAGATAATTCAAATCAGTCGGTTTCATTGATATAAAGGGTATGATATATGTTTCACTTCTAGAATGAGTTTCGTATCATATTTAACAGGTATATTTGGAATAATTATAGGGAAGTAATCATAAGAGAAAAACAAAAATAGGTACCCTATATGAGCAAATGAAAAGGATGTAACTGCATAATCTTCCACTAGAACTAGAAATTTTTTCTTTATTGTAATAACACTAAACATGTTAAGGTTAAGATTCATTCTTCTAGCTCTAACATCCCACTCATGAAGAAAGAAAACATATCCCACTTTTGTGTAGTAATGAATATTAATCTCATCTAGTAGTTTACATTTTTGATAAATGGACAACAATTTTTTGGAAAAAGTCCCATCGAAAAATTCATCACATGAATCCTAAAATCCCATAGATCTAAATATCCAATAACAAACATTATAAAATATGGACATATATAGATTCTATATAAATTATTTCCCAATGGTGCGTCAAGAGATAAAAACATATAATATTACTTGAATGGGATGTAAATTCCACCAATAAAAATATTAGTTATAAATGAAAGGGAATATCCTATATCAAATAACGTAGAAGAGATCATGGTTATGATCAAGACCAACCCTCAAATAGTTGATGGTCCCTCTATACTGTCAGTTTTGATCCAATAAATTATGTACAAATTTTTCCTAATCTCTATGGGCCTGCCCTTATGGTTTATAACTCACCTAGGTTATTATGTTATGTATGGACCAAATTTTATACTATAGACCATATAAATGTCCTTATGTCACAGTCCACACCTTCCTTAAGCCCCAACAATAACCTCTTTGAAATGAACTCATAAGTAAATATTGATGAATCCATGTCATACAACATCGATGACACTTTTTCGGAGTTGATCGGAAAAAAATTAAATATTTCCCAATCAATCCATAGTTAAATCACCTGGGACCTCTTCATATAATAGAGGGGTTTGTGAAAACATTTCTCTACACATATTTCGTGATTCCACCCTATTTAATTTAGTAAACCTTCCTCTTTTATTCTAAAGAGAGTCCCAATATAGAATATTAATGTCCCCTTTGTTGACCATTATGTGTTGGAAGAATACCTAAAGCCTAGTGCTCCACCATCCTACTCTCAATCAATATGGCCTTACGATGTACCTTCATGAATTTCTTCAGTTTAAAGCTCATATCTTAATTTATCATATACTAATTAAGCTTTATCAAAAATATTATTTATTTTTATTCCTTATTACAAGGCTAGAGTGGAGAAAAGAGAATAAATCACATTATATTACTAGATTTATATGACCCAAAAATAAGTCCCTAGTAAATTTTTATAAACTATTGAGAATGATCCAACATTAATTCATATTGGATGATATTCTCAAATAAGAGATTATTTAATGTCTCTCAAGTAATACCCCATGGTATTCCATTTGGGTTTATGAAATTGAACCGTTACTTTCTAGGTCCCTAAAGCATGAAGGAATGTAGTTTTACTTGTTTATCCTCTTGGGTATCCACATGATCAAAGGTCCCCTCAATTGTGTCAATCTAGTCCTTAGCATTTGGGGACATCCACTGTCCTGGAAGGATGGGGGATTCTGGAGATAGAAGTACAAATCATTATCGACCATTTTCCTTTTAAATTATCTTCCATGAATCATAGATATGTTAAAGTCAAAATGTGGTAGTGGTTCAATAACATGGAATACCATAAAAGGTAATGGGTAATGCACAATTTCATCATCTAGTATGTTTATTGGTGGAACATGGGTGGGTGTTATATCTTATAAGAGAATTCGACCATGATACTCTTGGATGTTCAATCAGAATTATTTTCAGTAGTATATCAAATATTTAAATAATATTCTAATAATTCTTATAAAAAAATTACATATTATGACAACCATAACCGTATACAACCACACAAACATGATTTATATATGTGATCTATCCTATGATGATACCCCAATGAAAAGGATTAAAACTTCGAGAACCAAACAAGTGTTATGTCAAGATCATTATCCATGAATGTTAGTAATGGTCATATATATACACGTACAAATAAGCATTCTAAAACTAAAGGAATCTAAATGTAACCATAATACACCATAGAAGAAATAAATAATAGATCATGACATTTATTTAAGTGAAATACCATAAATTGTATGCCATCGGTATATATGACATATGATCCTACCTACCATGTCATGATGCATGAATACTCCAAAACTCTGTAAACTATAACATTGAACATACTTTGGATCTACATGAAACTATAATTACAAAATATTTAAAGTGTTTCCGTCACTTGTGACATTGATTTCGATCATAAAAGAGCTAGATATACAATATTGTGACTCCCCTGCCTATGTTACATATAGCATAACTTATTTCACATTACCCCAAAACATTTATGTTGAAAATAAAATCAAAATATCCAATAATTAAATTTTTTAACACCCCAATGTAAATCACCTAGTTTGGTTCAGAGTTACACATGACCTATTCAACTCCTCCCCATATGAAGGAGGTTATTAACTAGTAGTGAGTGTCTGAATGGACATGTGTAGAGGAAATAGAATCTATATCAAAATATTTTAAATAAAAATAAATCTTGAGAAGAATCATAACTCAATAGGACACAGTATAATTTAATAATAAAAATGTTTTAATAAAATAAATATCAAGTATCAAAGATCACTTGAGTAATAAACCACAAACACATAATGAGGACGTTTAAAAAAATTTTGTGAAATAAATTTTAAAATATTAATAAAATTCCATCATAACGAACAATTTTATTCCAATACCATATCTGAACACCAATATTCTTCTCTTAAACTCTCTATTATTAACCCCTTTCCATTTATTTGATCAATGATCAAGAGATCACTAGGAACACTGAGATGCTCATTGAGGGTATGATTATTACCAACTAGGACTCCCCTAATTTTCCCTTAACATCTATGTAGATTCATAAAAGTTGTATGAAAATATAATAAGTAAAATAAGAAGTAAAAAACATTTAATCACGTGTGAATTAATTGGGTGCTAACCATGAATCCATGAGCCTTGGTTGTACCGGCTTCAAAATCATTTTCAAGGACAATCATAATGAATTTCATGATAATGGGTCAACCACAAGTAAACCACACATATATATAAGTATCCACTTTTCCAGAAATGGTTGTTTCTAGAAACATGGCCATTGATCTTTTTTTCAATAAAAATTCATGTCACAATTCTATCATACCCCATCTATATCATAATTCAATTATCATGTCCATCACATACAATCCCTTCCTAGGATTGGGTTTCAAGGTTATAAAAACCCCTTCCTATGTGTCCTTCCATCGTATTCATTATTACATGTGGCATATCCCCCTATATGAGCTACCAAATCTACAAAAACCTACATATAACTTGATTCTATAAGTAAACTTGCAAAGGCGACACATTGATACACATAAATTCCTAATACAAAGGGGGAAAACATATCATATCAATCATGACTCTCATTATCCATATACAAAAAAATGTTATCATTATCAACCAAGGGTCACATGGGATACATATACAACACATTTTTTTAATATCAATAAAATGAATTTATAAAATGAAATTATATTGTAAATATCATACTACATCAAAAGTGTCGATATCCAAATCATGATTTATCAAGAGATGATAGTAAAATAAATCAAATTCACCAAATGAGTCAATCCCATAAACCAATGATATTATAAACAATCCCAATTCTTCATAACATTTATTCTATAGAAAAATTCAAACTGGATATAGTGAAATATTTTTAGAAAAAAATAACATGATAAAAATAACCACCATCAACAGTATGTATATATTTGGTCCAAGAAATGTCTACCAAACTAGAAATAATAAAAATTAATCAATATACCACCATATAAGCCACATTAAATCTATCATTGGCGATAAAATCCCCTTACCATGTGAAGTATGGATAGAAAACCTAATAATAAAAGAATAAATCCAAATAGAGTGCGAGAGGAACTCAACTAGAATCATCTAGAGTTGATCCAAAAATATTGAGGATGAATTAAGGTGTTTGGGCGATGAATGTTATTTTTAATATTCCCCATAATTACCAAGGATTCATGTGGAATTTCTAAGAAAATATAGGCTTCAATAGGGATAATTTTTTTTGTAAAACTATAGAAACATTCATTAAATTCCATGCATATGCCCACAACACAATCACTACAAACTCAAAAATAATTCCAGCACAAGAGAGATGTCTATACCATAATGTAAATGGTGAAATATGTTGTCGGAATCCATGTTTTATTCAATGGAGAGATCTTGAAAACTTTTGAAATGGAACTGGTTTCCATTATCAACACTACACCACAAACTCAAATACCTCACAAAAACTATATGAATAAACAAATCTCCAGGGAACAATAATTCCAAAATAAGTATAAAGTCCCAAACTCCACCAAAAATTAATTCAAACAATTTCCTAAAATCTACACAGTAGTTATGCCAAAAAATCCAAACCCATTATAATTGATGAATGTGTCTTAATTCCCTAACTACACCATAGACACACCCTCCCAGGAATAGAATATAAACTACTATATGAAATATATTTCAAACTAAAAAATCTATTCAAATTACCTCTTACACTATTGAAACCACCCCTAGGATATTCTTTTTAACATGAAAAACTCAACATCATAGATAAAGGAGAAAAAAGTTGAACTATAGTGTCCCTCAAATATGAGGGGATTTATCAAATTGAAATTATAAGGATATCTTATATTGGGATTATAAATTTAATGAAAAATAAGGGAATATGAAATAGATTTATAATATATGTAATGAATTATTGAAAATATCTAATTTTTATTTCATGAATTAATGGCCTTATTTAAGATATTATTTAAAAAACAAAAAAAATGAGTTTTTATTATTTATTTAATCAAGCTTTAAATACTGATATGTATGTAATATTTGGATTATAAAAATTGTTTTCATAAATGAGATTGTAATATAAAGTGAATATATTTAATAAAATAAAATATATATATATGTAGTAAAATGACATATGATAAATAAGATGAATGTTTTTATATTGTATAATGTAAATTAATTTTTAATTTTCAACGTTATAAAATGTCTATAATATCATCATAAAAACAATTTTATTGTAAATGAATTATATATGAAATATTCCAATGTTTTTTGATGATAATTAAATAAATTAATTATTCATTTATTTAAATTTTAACGAATGATTTATTAATAGTTATTAATATTTTATATTATTTTTATTTGTATTGTTCAGTTTAAATTATTTTACTAGATCTATATATTATCATATATGCATCTAAGGGTTTTCATGATTGGTATTATAATGGAATTAGTTTCTTCTATGTTGAATCTATCTTATATTGAGTAATAATATTGAATTGATTAGTTTTCTATGATTATTATGTATTCATTGTTAATGTTGTGATCGAATTGAGATATAACATGTGTGAATTATCATTTTGTAGGGGATGTTTGTGTAAGAATTCCCACATGGTGATGGTTTATGCCTTCTTCTAGAAAATTGGTGGTTGACTATCACTATCTTCCGGGTCATTCATGTGTACTTTTTTTATTTAATATTATTTTAAGACCTTACATGAAATAGTTTCATGTGTCTTATTCTTGGGATTTATTTTTATGTATATAAATAAAATTAGACTTTATTTTTTCTTAGTACGAATTTTTTTATTTGTATAAAGAGTCACACATCAATATTATTTGAACAATTTGATTTGGTGCAAGGAAAAATATTCTAAACTAAATTAATAGAATCGTGCCTATATAATGGGAATAAAATGAAATTAGATGGTGAGAACAAAACCACATTAAAATTATAAGTGTAACATTCATTCCAAAGTGTATCTTCTCATAACCTCAATCATCAAGCCAAGTAGATTGATGACAATTTAGGGTTCCCTGGTATTATTTTGTTAATGTAAACAAATTTATAAGATTATCCTAATGGATATGTTTCACGTTATTAGTGTTTTATTTGGGTTACACTTAGATGGAAAACACAAAGAGATATGATATTAGGAAAATATCATTATGTTTATATGAATATAAAGAATTTGGATAAAAATTCATCCACTCAGATAAACAACTATCATAAGTTATGTAATTGATAATAATTATATTCCAGATATGATTACTCCTTTTTATATGATTAAAAGTTTCTAATCCATAGTTAAATATCGGTCTTTTACCACAAATATGTATGATGAGTTCAAAATAGGTCTTAATTTTATTTTAAGAACAATTTATTAAACTATTAATTAAATATTTATAAAACATGAAATCAATATAAAAAAATTCAATATTGTAGATAATATCATCATTATCATTAAATATGAATTTGAAATAAAAATTAGTGAAATGAAAAGATTATTATAAGAAACATATTAAACTGGTATAAAATTATAATAAATTTTCTTAAGGATAAATTCTATAATTTAATGAAACATATTATTATGTAACCAAAATATTTTAAATTTTTTTACATGGAATATGGATTATTATGTGAAAACAATGATTCAATTTGGTTATCAAAGGTATTAGAGGAAAATAACCTATGTAATTTTATTATATTCTAATTTATTAGATAATATTCATTATAGAAATATCTTGGGGAAACTAGAGGGTTTCTTGAGGCTTATTTTGTTTAAGGAATTCGTTAGGTTTCCATAAATTAAAACATTTCTTCAATGTCAATGATTTCACAAAATATTCATCTATTATTCTAAAAGTGTTGATGATAGTTGAAAAGGGAATGTGAAGTTTATGTTCCCCTATTTCATTGATAGAAATAGTCGGTTAAATTTCAATCCATAACAAGAATTGTTATTTGAAAATTCTATAATTTCATCTCTTTTTATGTAGTCCAGGTTACTAAATCCTAATTGTAACATCATTAAAAAAGTATTAATTATTCTTAATGATGGATTCTCTAGGATATCAGATTGCTTGAAATATCTACATATGGTATCACTATTTTAGAAATCATTTCATTTTATTTTATGGGTATATGATACGAAATGTATACATCTCAATTATTGTAAATAAAATTGATTTAAAAATAAACGGAAAATTTATAAAACTAATGGTCAGATTTGTGGTGATGAAGAATAGTGCTAATATAGTATATATTTTAATCTAATGTATTTTATCATGTTCATATATATTAGTGATAATAATATTTCATGTTACATCATTTATTTTAAATGATATATGGATTTTCTTGTTAACAAAGAGTTTTTATAACTAATAAGAAATAATGTATAAAAGTAGTTTATGACTCTTCAACTGCTATTATATATTTGGAAAATATAATAAGTGTAATAACTATCTATCTAGGATAAAATATTTTATCATGGTATTTTTTTAAATATGAGTTATGTGATCCCACTTCCTATTAGTGTAATAGTCAATGGAATGATCTCATTTTCAAGATATTTCTCTAAACATAATAATTACCATATAAGATATGAAAATAATTTTTAATTTATTTATTATTCATAATAATTGGAATTAATCACTATTTTCTAAAAAAATATGTATAATAGAATGCTATTTTGAGTAAAATACAGCATCAAATAATCTAGTGAGAGTATGTCTAAACTTAAAGCAAATCAATGATAACAAATAAAATATTATGAAAATTGAAATTGAAATTTATTTTTTTCCTTGAAATATAGAATGAATTTAGGGAATATGGGAAACGTTATATGTAAAGAGTAATATTTATTTAACAAAAAAAATTAATTTGGCTTTAACTGAAAGTAGTTTACAATGTACTGAAATGTGATAATGTAAATAGTAACCTTAGTTTCAAGAACACATCATAGGATTTTTTTATTGAATAATTTTTATGATTCATGATGGTGAAATGAGAAAGAGTTAAATGTAGGTTACATAAGTTATTAACTTAGTAAATTTTTATGTTATGGTGTTAAGGAGTTTTAATATATTTATGGATTTGAATATTGTGAATTTTATTGATAAATATCTCCATTATAAATACATGATTTTTAAAATAATATTTCTCACTAATTATCTATTTGGAGGCTTGTTTCACATGGTAATGTAAAGATATGGTCAAAACATACATAGGGATGTAATGAGTTAAACAAAACCCATAAAAATATAGAAAACATTAGAAAGATATAGTGGTATATCTTATATGATATGTTAGATAGGTTCATATATATGTTTTTTTTCTTATATTATTTTATAAACATAAAATATATCATATCATACAATAGTAAACCTCCACTTATCACATTTTATTCGGTATAAATAAATTGATATAAATTTCATGAATTTTCATCATTACTAATCTATAAAATTATGACTTCTAAATATCTGTAATAGATTTTCATTATTTAGTATTTTTTTCAAGAATTATTATTGTTAGTGTGAGTGTAGTTCATGTATCTAGACAATAAATATACTCATGAGGAACATAATATTTTATGTACACTAGATGACCTGTGATGTATGCCACATGGAGTGTCATAAAAAAAATAATTTATATACTAGGGGTGGGTGAATAAAATTTTCATTCCAAACTACCTTATTTTAGTGACATACCTATCATGAGAATCATAAAAAAATGATACATTTCTTAGAATGTCCTTGTGGTTTGACTAATTAGGAGGTTCTTCCATATTTTTTTGATTGGGTTATCTATTAAAGATCAACTTAGATGGGGAATTACCTCTCATGTGATGAGTATGAAATATAGGACCTTGATTGATATAGATTAAGGAATTTTGGGATCACACATAACTAATATATATAATATAAATTACTATTTGGGTGATAGACATGTGATCTGCTCATCTGTAAAGCTAAATGACCTGTGATGTATTCATAGAATAGGTTATTCCAATCTCATAGAATAAAGAATATAAAATAAAAATTGCTCATTGAAGCATAAAACTATTTAATATATACCAAACTCAATTTTGTTGTTGGTTTGGGGATGACCAAGTAGGGTTCGAGTGGTAATGGTCAGGGTTTGGGAAGAGTAGGAGCTAGGTGGGGAAATGAATCCAAGGAAAATAATACTACTTCATAGCTGGTGTAAGTCCACTAGCTAGCGAGTGGGAAGTTTTTAATCTTGGTATGCCATTGAATACACCCACCAGCTCATCGACAAGATCCATCATATAGATAGTGGTGTTTGAAAACATATTTATAAAATGGAGCAATTTTTCTTTTTCCCTTTCAATAATTCTCATTATTATATGAATTTTGATCCAATTGTGGAAAGTAGAAGTATATATAAGAACAATTCACATCTAAATATTTTTCTTGACGGTAATCCCTTCATCCAACCTCAGACATCATCACCATTTGTCGCATTAAAAGTCTCTCAATAAAGCTATCACATCTCTATCATCTATTCTCACTTTTTTGGTCTGTTTGAATCTCTATGTCTACAAATATATTATAAATACCAAATTTTATATATTTATAATAGTTATTAATTTTTATCTCATTCCAGATTAAATATTAGTTTTATACTAATTGAGTATCCTTCTTAGATCCCTTTGTAGGTGTTCTTCATGATTTTCTATAACTATATTAAAATTTATAAAATTTGTTGTGCTACATCTCTGTATTTCAATTCACAAGCCATAAAATTTTTATTAATTTATTTTTTTTGTATAAAGGTCAACCTAGATTAACTATGGGACTCCCAAACATCATTTCTGGTTAACAACCACAAACCATAAAACCCATACATGTTTTTTGGTCTAAAAACAATGAAAACCAAACTACAAGGAAAACCAAGGTGTTTTTGGATTTGCATTTAGGAGAAATAAAATTTCTTAGTTATGTAGCCAAATGAACCCTTTCAATTTATTGGGCATGTCACTTAAAAAAGTGAATTTATTATATGGGACTTTGGTTATTTCAGGGATAACATTAATATAGTAATGCAATTTATAATGTATTTTATAAATTCTAGAGAAAGTGAACCAAAATTAATGTACAACTATAAGTGTAATAGACTAATTGGATTTTTAAATGATGTGGTGCCTCCTAGATATTCATGGGAGATGCTTCCAAAGTTATCATTTGAATAATAATTCATTAACATGAACACTTTCCATGGAAGATGTGATTTACTAGCCTGGATTCCATATTTACAAATTAAAGAACATGGAAACACCATTAATAGTTTGGCATGTGTCACAAAATCATTGGATTCCATCTCTATAATAACATTAGAGAACTCATTGGATTTCAGTAGATTAATTTATTTTAATTACAAGTGGTAAACCCACCTTAGATATAGTTAGTGTTTTACACTCAAAAATTTCAGTAATATTAATCATGAATTTTACTATATCTCTGAAGAACCTAGGATGTTATGGATGGATCCTAGGATCAGATTGATGTCCTAAGGCACAGAAATACTTGGGAAATCCCCTTGGATCCCAATTGAGTCCTACCCAAAAAATACAGGGATATAATTTTTTGGTTTTTATAAAAACTAGTATGAGTTGAATTCTAAAGGGTTTTGCATTAGATTACTCTAAATATCCAATTACTAAAAATCTTGGATTGATCAACATACGTTAGATTGAAAACTAAAGTAAGAATTCAATTGGACATCAATGGATTCAAAATGAGTAAAATATATATGAATATTTAAACCAATTCCATGGATTCCATGTCCTTATTTTTCATGGAATCTAGGCCTAAATTCCATAGGTTCAACAATGAATTAAAATATATGTTGATCAAGGACATATGTCTCAGGACAAAGGAGGTATGGTCACCCGTGTATTCCATAAGTACCCAGAACTTGATATGGTTTCTGTTACATTAATAAATTTAATTATTATATTGTAATAACATTAAATTTTATATTTTAAAATATGATTTTCATTAGAAATAATTTGTGGTTTCCTTATATGTTTTACACAAAACCTATCTAATCAATTAATTGGTAACTGGTAAAATTCAATGGATATAGGAAAGGTCAAAGGAAGGCACCATTATGTGAATGGTTGATTTTAGTATTATGTTTGGAGCATGAGAGTAGAGAACCAATATATTAATTTTTTTACTCATGGAGTTTAGTAGTATTTGTCTTCTAAATTATTTTTACTAGTCTAATATTTCTTGTACGACTTCTTTCATTACATTCTTCCCATATATTTTACACCACCGGGAAATCGTCAATATATAGTATTGTTTCATGATTTATATCCATTTTAATTGTAATTTTCATGGATTGTTATGTATTTATTTATGTTTTGTATCACAATGATACAGGTGGTATATTCCTTCCACCAAACAACCATACACCATAACTGCTAGTTTATAGCCTCTAACATATATAGAGGTTCGCATGAGTCCTTTTGTCCACCATATCAATTGAATACTAGGGAACCAAGTTTGGGATATGAAAAAATGATATAGGAGAAAATTTTCCCTTTTCATCAAATTATGGGTTTATAAACATGACACCATGGAGTGTTGGAGGATGGCAATAAGCCTTATCTTATCAGTAGATATCCTACATACAGAGTAATGGATGATTTCCCATGGAAGGGGAGTGTTGTTCTAATATTCCCTTGTTTTAAGTATTATATTATAACCTTTTGGTAATTCCAAGGTATATGATATCTTATTTTATTATATTTCCCCCTTGGCCTAGTACAAAAAAGGTGAATTACTCTATACATCATCAAAGGAACATAGGAATTTATATGTCATTCATATTCCATGATATGAATATTTCATTAGCTGTTCTGCATCCATCATATATTATTTTCATTATTTTATATTATTTTGATTTATAACAAATTATTGAATATTTTGGATTACATATTGTGTTATCATAAACAAAAATCGGGGGCTTCATCATAATTTCAAGATGGAATTTTATATTGAAATCCTTATTATATGACAACCCTTAAAACTTTGGATACACAAGATGAGTATTTAAACTGGTAGTAGTTAAATAGATTTCCAATTGAAACTCAAATGGTGGATGAATATATAACAAGAGAATATAAAATTATTTAAATGAACCATTATATATAGAGTTTTCAAATTCATACTCCTGAGCTGAAAAATTGGTCATTTTAGTTAAATGTGAGGCCAATTGTGACATAGTAACTGTATACCTCAATAAATTATAGTTCAAAATATTTATAATTGAACCATTATGATAATCATGTTAAAATTAGAATATAAAATCCCTTAGGAATGGGTAGTTAGGGTTTGTAAAATCATTATAATTTAATCTCTTTATGAATTTATTTTATATCATATAGAAATGCCTAGAGCCTATTATTTAATTCCTTATCTGTAATGTTATATTTCATAGTATTTTGTTTTTATTATAATTTTTGAAATTTTAGATACATGATTCTGAGAAGGAACTAGGTCTTGTATCAAGAAAATTGTGATGACCATGCTGTTAAGGTGGTGGGACCAAAACCTCTCATGGTGCCACATGTAGTTCTACCTGTGGCAACTATATAAACTCACATTTAACATACATGGATATTACATCAATTTAGATGAATATTTAGCTCATTAAAAAATTACAATCAAAAGAAATATAATTGTTTAGTTTATCTGGAAACATGGAAATCTTTCTTCTATCATGGTGAAATATCTTCAATGTGTCCCACAAAGATCTTCATCTTTGATACACATACTTAAAAACGTTCTGAAAAACCATGGGAAAGTAAAGTTAACAAAGGTAGATCTCAGATTCTCAGCAAGGCTAAATAATGTATATAGATAATAATATAATGAATATATGTTTATTGTAATATTATTTTAATATTTTTTTAGCATACCTTGAACATCAAAGATTAAATTAATGAATCATGAAATAAAGCTTGGTAGATCCTCAGAGATGAATCATAATGGAATCATATAACATGAGTCATGAGAGAGTAAAATAGGTTTAAGACATTGATTTATGTGACACAAATAAGCTTATAACATTGTAAACATGTATAACACGAAGCACACTCACTCATTATGTCAAGGATATAAAATCAGGCCCCCACATAAACATATGGACATGCGACAAGGTCCACGCATAACATTGTGAACCTTTGATCAAGTTCACGGATAACATTGATAGCATGTAATCATGTTCACTCATAGGTGGTTAAACCTCCTAATCATGACACACCACCATCTCTAGTGAAAACCCATTCTTCATCGTGGATCATGTTACACATTCATCCTATAGTGGGTTAATCCCATTATCTTGTTTCCCCTTTTTATTTCAGGAGATACTAATATTTACATTATGAATTTGAGATCTATTTAGGTACACAAATCATTTAAGATATCATGATCTTACCTAGAACTATATGGTATAAAAAATGTAGTGTTGTAACGGTCTTACCTGGTGCTATCTACGATACCCCATTTTTAAGGCGTAACAGACTTACCTAGTGCTGTTAGGGATACCCCATGTTTAAGATGTAATGTCCAAGGACAAAAACTTATACAAAATACATAGATATATAATCATAATACTCATATAAAAATTATTTATGTTCATATAAATAGTTCATACAATGAAATGAAATGGGTTTCACAATAATCTCTAGGGAATATAATTGACCCGTGGAATATAAAAATGTTTCATAAACATCATTCCATAAATGAATAAACCATTTGATGAAAGAATATGAAAGGTATTCATGGTCCATATCCCCCATAAGGCATATATAACAACAATGGATGTAATATTTGATGGAGAATAATTTTTAAAATACCATTAAAAATATTTCTTGATATAAACTTCCTTTCTGTATTGGAAAACATTTTTATCACATAAAGGGTTTTGAAGCCCTTTTTCTTTGAAAAAACTCTTGAAAACATATCATGGAATACAAGAAAACCATTTTAAAATATTTATAAAAAATATATTATTTTTAAAATCATTTTCATTTAAAATTTTATGAAAAGATATTTTTTTTAAAAAAATAAATCATTTTTAGAAATTTGGATTTTGAATAAACCATATTTTTGAACAAATAGTGAAATAAAGGAAGACTTTCATAAAAAATCATAATTAACTTATTTACCAAATATTGAATAAAATGGTATCATTATATGGATATAACATAAATAACCAAAATATAATAAAATTCATGAGAATTTTATATATATTGGTTAAAATATATTATCAATGGAAACATAATAATCGGCAATCCTGGTAAATGATGAGATTGTAGAAATATTATACTACAACTTTGGTAACTTTGAATAAAACATCCTGTGAAAGAATGAAATTAAATGAATCATAATATATCATGAAAATAAGTATATAAATATAATAAATAGTCAATGGGTCCGTATATACAATTTTTAAAGGAATATCGATGCATAAAATAATGTGTGTCTCTAAGAAGAATAATTGAGAAACAAATTCCCTTAATTATTTTGTAGATGTTAAATTGTAATGACCTTGAAATAGAGATCCTAAAATTTATATTTAAATTGAAATTAATATAAATATGTGTATCATAGAACAAATTCAGGGAAAATACATACAGTACAAAATTTTATTAGGTGGTGAATATAACTTATATCTCACTGAAGTAGAAAGTGAGAGTAAAATCGTTAATACTTGAGTATCTTTTGAGTCATATTATATATGAAAAATAACAATAATTTAAAAATTTAATATAATTCAATAATAAGAAATAATGATATTACATTTCATAGGTCAGTACATACATCACAAAAGAAAATGAGTGGAAATATAGAAAAGTCTCAAAGAAAGAAAAGTGAGACTACAAATCCACTTACATTAAGTCTTGACTCTTGTCGCGCCAGATGAAACCTCCTATATAAATAATACAAGTTCCTTATAAATCTTAAAAATATATATATATTCATATATATAATACAATACATTATTTTGAAAGTGTGTGAAGTTTTCAGTCACACCTATTAAATAATAACATAAATATTTTTTTAAGATATAGATATTATAATATAATAATTATATAAAAATAATATAAGGGGTGGGAAATGAAATAAAAAGTTATCGTTGAAAAAAATTACCTCTTATTTGGGTATCTCATTTTGGTTTTCATCTAATGACTTGATTGGATTTCTTTATTAACAATCTGATGAATCTAAAATAAGATTATGGATGTTGGGAGTTGAATTTGGTAGGATTTGAATGATACAAATGTATTAAATTTTGTTAAGAAGTGGGGAGAGTGAATTACCTTTTATAATGTTAGAAGAGTGGAATTTTTGTAAATAACCAAAGGTGACCACTATTAAGAGGTTTTACTTACATCATGTGCCCCAAAAATGAACTATTTTGGATAAAAAAGTTGATAAAGTCATAATATGTCCATAAAAGTGGTTTTGGACATATTTCCAATTCATTTTCCATTGATGTTTAATTTTTAACCACTGTGTAAACTTTTTTTACCTTAATGGTTTTAATTAATTTTAATTATATTCACTATTTTTGTGGTAAAAACCAATTTTTACCATTTATAAGAATTATAAATTATGTTGATTCAAACTATATAATCCATTTTTTTTAAATACCTATCAAAGAAGTGGTTGAATTTAATTTATATTTAATCTCACAGATGAGATGTAACAATATATATATATTGTAAAAAGTTCAAATGTTTGAAATGTTTTCACATATAATTTCAAATTAAAATTTATTAAAATGTAATAATTTTTATTTATTTATGAATAATTGAGAAAAGGGTTATTTAAATCAAATTAATAATTTATCGTAACAATATAAATTAATTAAATGAAAATGGGGTTTTGAATTAAAATTCGATGTTTTCCCCAATTCAATAAAAAAATGAAACTTCCATGAAAAATAAATAAAATCATCCAAAATAAATTGTGAAACATATATTTAAAAATGAATTTTATTTTTTAAAATAAAATTTATAATAGTTTAAAATTTTATTTTCAAAATAATCTCACCATTAAACGGTGGTAGAACTACCTTTTAGGAAAACACATCTTTTTGTACGTAAAATTGTATTTATTATAATATCATGTTTGTAAAGAACATAAGATGAATGATAAATATTTTATTGAATATAATATATATATAATTAAATAATTCATAAAAGTTTTTATTATAAAAAAATTTTGTGCAAAGAAATATAGTTTTTAGAAAACGTATTTCTTTATATCAAATCATTCTTACTTTCATTTATAAAAAATTGATTTCCAAATAATTAATTTTTATTAAATTGAATCTAAAATATTTTCATACATTATTTAATCCTTTTTATAAAATACATTCCAACATATAGGTGACAATTATGAGATTATATAAAAATCTTATAATAATAAGCCATGTTTGATTTAACCTCTCAGTTTTATATAACTCAATATAATATCCATGTTTCAAGTAACTCATGCTATTACAGTGTTACGTGTAGCGAAATCATAGATTACTGTTTCTTGTAATGAAATAAAAAACTACTGATCTCATATAAAAAAAGTTATATTCAATATTGCGTGAAATTGTAAATATTGAAAATATTATATTTATTTGAAAAAAATATATTTCACAAAATATCATGGTGTTACATTCTAACCCCTTAATATGAATTTTTCCCTTGAAATTAATATGGTTCATCTTTGGTTTACTACATGGATGTTCCTCCCATATAAACCCACATCATACAAATTAATTCCAAAACTTCCTTAAAAAATAGAAAGTTTGAAAAATAATAGTTATCTGATGTAACTCATAACAAGGTTGATATAGAGGGGAACACATGCAGGAAGTGAAGATTGGACATGGATGAAAAGTGTAAATAATTATATAAATTTATTTAAATAACCAATCACAAAAAGTAATTGACCCAAAGAAAGTTATTAATCATAATATCATAAATTATCAAGTAGTGAAAGAGGTCAATTATATTATAAAAAATGATGATAATATGACAAAATTTTAGTTAAAGTCATTTTCTTAATGTTGTATACTTTTCCAAAGAAGATATTGTTACCTGTTTTGATTCCACATCATACAAACAGTATCACACTATGGTTGTTCTTTGACCAATTTCCACGTCCTCTCTTACTCCAAAAATAAATGTGAACTTTTTATGCTTGAGGCACTAACAGATCATAAGATCCATTGGGGGAATGATGAGTCTATCCATCTATCATTAGGTATCATCAAAACAAAATTGTCTGTACAAGATATCCAATATCCGTAAATCATTATATGATGAAATAATACAATAATATATAAAACCAAATTCAATATTAGACATAGAATATTTCATAAATAGTAAGCCTTATAACCCCTTTCAGAAGATTAAAATATGAAAATATGACAAATAAGGTGAAAAAGTTTTCTAAAATCAGATTAACATTAATCCCCTATATACAATATAGTATATCATCATTATCACATACAAAAATTGTGAATAACAACATTATTTATTCTCTTGAAACATTGATAAAACCTGAATTACCATATAAAATTAATGAAAACAATCATCCTTGCCTATTTATCTAATACAACCACAAAATATTGAATATATTCTATAGATCAAATAATTTTGCAAACTCCATCAATTATAATATTAAAAAAAAATTTAATCAATCATTTATCAGTTCTAAAGTCATCAATTTTATCCAATTTTCTTATCAAATCAATCATCTCATTATAAAAAATAAACAACATTTTCTCAGTTTCCATTAAATATTAAGGGTTTCCTTCCCTTAATCATTTGCTTTCTAAACAATATGACCTTTCCATTAAAACCATTCTCTTGGAAATTATCATTGTTAAAAAAATTCGTTTAATTTATTAAAAAAAACATATACTGAACAACCCTTATATATTAAATAGTTCATATAAAAAATCCTTGAATTCAAATACATTAATAATTCATTCATTACAACTCTTTCTCAATCCTATAATTAGGATTCATCATCTTATTGCATAACACCAATTTTCTCTCTTAATTCTTTCATGGAATCTTTATCAATAACAATATAACTATGGCTTATACCACTATTCATATTCTCTTCACGAGGCTTCCACTTAGTACATCAATATTCATAATGACCACACATTCTACATTTAAAGTTTCCATCAAATGATAATACCATATAGACGAAAATACTTCCATTTATGGAGTTAACAAAACTTTTCATTTTCCCTTTTTATTTTCATAATATGGGAATTTATTTTACAAAAAAAATATCTTTATGTTTCTCTAAGATATTCACTTGGGGTTTTTCCCACATTCTAAACGAATAGAAAACAGAATTACCATTGAACTATTATCTCCATTACCCAAAATCTTATAGAAATTTTTCCTTCTCTCCTTTGATGATTATGACATTAGGTTTAGGTAAAAATCATTAGTCATGTTCCATAAAAACTAATTAGGCATAATAAAAAAATTCATAACTCTAGTCATTGTCTCTTTTGGTTTCTCATCAAAACATTTTTTGTCACATATAATGTTAACCTAGTTCCTTCTAGTTTCCACCGTTAAATAAAATCATAAATCATAGTATGATCAACACTTATCATAGTGTAAAACAACATAATCATGAAAAATCACTTATAAGATCTCTGAAATATTGCACCATATTCAACGAGTGACATATTACGTTCATCCATGGTCATTAATAGTCATATTCTATTAAAATACATCATGATGGTTCATTCAGAGTTTATAAATTGCCAAATAATATCCCCATAGAGTGTAAAAATAATTTGGAAGAAATGCCAGTTATCATGCACCCGTTCCCAAATCAAATCAATCTCAATATGGTGATTTTGGTATTGTTACCCATATGTAAAATTTCATATAATTTAAGTCATCTATAGACTTATACATATAGATATCCATAGACATATCCTTAGAAAATCCCTGGGGATCAAATAATTTTTTCCATCCATGTTTATAAATATTTACTAAACCATTCATTTGATACAAACTATAGCGATCCATGTATAACATACATGGACATTATATCATTTTAGATAAATATTCACAACATTTCAAATGTACATTCATGATTACCTAGTAGTTCACTGAATTTTGAATCATGGAACACAGTATTTAAACTTTGTGAAATATCTTCAATGTTTCCTAAAAAGATCTTACCATTTAGTATTCATACAGAAAATGTTTCTTCATAAATTTGGGAAAGAAAACAAATGGAAGGGTGAGATCAGATTCTTAGTAAGATTAAATATGTAAGCCACAAAATAATTACATGATTATAAGGTTATGATAGCACAAGAATACTATTTTATAATCATACCCTGCATATCAAAGATTATATTCATGAGTCATAGAATAATCCTGGGAAGATCATAAGACATGATTTATTAGGGAATAAAAGAACAGGAGTCATGAGAGAATATAATTTTTATAATATATATATTTGAGGTATAAACATCAACTCATAACATTGAGAACATGTAAAAATAGAAACAATTTCATTCATTATATCAAGGACATTAAACCAGGCCCTTTCATAAACTTGTAGGAATGAAACAAAGTCTACACATGAAATTATGAACATGTAGTCATGTTAATGCATAAAATTGAAATAATCTACTTATTTTCACATATTAGTGACTAAAAAACATTGTTCGGACTCACAAAAAACCCTATTGTTAACCCATTCTTCAAGGTTGACATGGTCTCACCTTCTCCCAATAGTGGATCAAGACCATCAGCTTGTTTCCTATCATTATCTCGGGAGATTTTAATAATTACCCAATGAACTGGAGTGTTATTTTGGTGCACCCATAATTATGCTATTACATGCTTATCAATAACTATTTGGGCCACCCTATGTTAAACTATAATGGGATTTCCCAACACTTTCCGGGCCGCCCCATGTTTATGGTGTAACAAGCTTACTCGATGAAATATGTGCTAACTCGTGTTTAAGATGTAATGTCCAAGAACCACAACATAATAAAATACACATATACTTCATCATAAAACATATAGAAAAAATCATTATTCATTTATAAATTGATCATACCATACAAAATAAATGGGTGTCATAACAATCTCATTATAATATGATTGACCAGTGGAAAAGAAGCATGATCTATAAACATCATGTCATCGAAATAAATAAAATTCAGATAAAGAATATGGATTGTATCATTGGATGAAATCTATCGTAAGGAATAAGTAACACCACTAGATTTCATATTATATGGATAATATTTCATTAAAGAATCATTAAAAACATTTCATGAGGAAAATACCCTTTCCACATTGAATAATTCTTTTTAAAACATAACATATTTTGAATCCTTTTTCATTAATAAAATTGAAAATTTATAAAGTAATCATTGAAAACCATTTTACAACCCAATTATAACATAATTTATTTTAAATATTTTTCCTTAAAATGTTATTAATATGTAATTTAAAAACATTTTATTAACTATTTTTTTTAAACATGTTATTTGAAGAAAACATATTTCTGAACGAAAAGAGAAATAATGTTATATTTTTATAAAAACTTTTTCCAAATTATCTTAAGTTCCAAAGAGTAAATAGATTGTACCATTACATAGATATAGAATGAATAGAAAAATGAGAGTAAAATTCATTAGAATTTTTGAGATATGGATCATAATACTTCACTAATAGAATCATAATCATAAACAATATCTATATATAATTACATTATAGTAATAAACACTAACCACATTGGTAACATTGAATCATTTTAATAATGAAACAATAAAATTAATTGAATCATTAAATATAATTAAAAGAATAATATTTGTGACTATTATATAAATGGGGTAGTATGAAAACCTTGTAAAGTAATATAGGTGTACTACATAACATGTGTCTCAAATAAGGAAAATTATGACAAAAATTACCTTACCGATATAGAATCTTTGAATCGTAAACCCTTGAAAGATATATCCTAAAATTGACGAGTAAATATATATTGATTAATTTATAATAAAGATAAAATACATACATGGTTAGTAAATACACAACATATATGTAATATGTGGTGAATATGACATGTGTCTCATAGAAGTAGAAAGTGAGTTAAAAATTCATTACTATATAAGTTACATTTGAACGGTGATATCTGCAACAGAATTACATCAATTAAAAAATGAAATATATTAAATAAATTAAATTCATGATATAAAATATCATAGGGATGTATATACACCACATAAAATAAACAATTGGGAAATATGGAATATGCCTCGTATAAATAAAAGTGATACTAGAAATTATTTTATCAAAAGTCTTGACACACATCATACATGTTCAAACAAACTATATAGTAAATATAAGTTTAGTATACAAGTAATATTGAACCATATTAATATATTTAATACCATATAATATTTTATTATGACTTTATATTCCCCATCTATTCACAATTCCATGTTAAATTTATTTTTCTGGTAGTAATCGATTTATTTTTCATATATATGCAGACTTGTTATTTTTTTCCTCTAGATTTGACCAATATATCCTCATTTAAATGATTTAAAACATTATATTAATTTCATATATATTCATTGTATTTGTATTTATAGTTACCGATAAAATATAAAGGTTGAAAATAAAATACACCTCTACGGGTGACAATAGGTCATAGAGATAAACTAATGTTGATTCAATTTTTTTATTGTATTGAATAAATTAAAAGTTAATTTCATATACATATACCGATATAATAATTTAAATAAAATTATAAAATCGTATATATATATATATATATATTTCACATGTTTTTATAAACCCCATCGTTAATACATTCCATGTAAATATTGAACGAATCACATTGCTTTAAGGAAGCGGTAGTCCACAATTCCCTAAACGATGATATTGCATTATCAAAAAATAAACATGAAGGAATGTCATTTTTGTATTTATCAAATGTTAAACACTATTTGGAGGTCTCCATTACATCATGTGCCTCTAAAAATGAAATGTTTTCATAAAAATATACTATATGGTCTAAATGTTTCAATCCAATGGTTTATGGATATGTTTTTAGGTAATATTCTCCTTATGTTTATTGTTTAACCAATATGTGTACATGTTTTTACCTTAATCATTGTAATTAAATTTAATTACATTCACAACTTGTTCTGGTAAAAAACCAAGTTCACCATAATGGAAATTATAAAGTATAATTATTACAAATATATAATACATTTTTCTATATTCATATCACATGAGTTGAATAATTTAATTTTAAATTAATCCTACACATGGGATGCAATAATGGGTTTTTAAATTAAAATTTTCCAAAATTGAAATGTTTTTATGTCCAATTTCAATGATAAATTGATTTCTATAAAATAAATTTAATTAATAGGTATATAAATTTACTACATATAGTTAGGAAAATTATATATAGTTTTTCTATATAAATACATCAAAGGAAAATATAGTTTTAAATAAAAATTCAGTTTTATTACTATTCATCAGAAAAAACATCTTAGAAAAAGAGATAAAATTCATCAATGTTAAATTTTGTTATTCCTAATTAAAAAATTATGTTTTTATTTTATAAAATTTAAAAATGTTTCAAAATTTATTTTCAACATACGTGCTTCATTAAAAGGTGGTAAAATTTATTTTAGAAATATATACTTTTAGGTGAAAATTTTTATATATTCTTATCTCATTTCTAGAAAATAAATAATATGAAATTTAAATAGTTGAATGAATTATATATATGTTTAATTATAATCAATCATCAAAATTGGTTATTAATTTATTTAGATAAAATGTATTTGTTTATAGAAAAATAGATTTTAATAAAAGGGATTTAATTATTTTTAAATAATTATTACATTCATATATAACTATTTGATTACCAAATAATTCATTTTATAAAAATTCCAAAAATAAATTTTCATAATTTATTTAATCCTTTCCATAAAATCCATTCCAACGGATCAATGACAATTATCATATTGGATAATAAGTTTTTTAAAAAATATGACATGTTTCATTTAAAGTAACTGTTATGTATAACTATATGGGAACATCATGTTGTATGAAACAGAGGATAATCTAGTGTTTCATGTAGTGAAATCATAACATGTGATATTTGAAAAATAATAACAATTTGATTCTTCCATATAAAAAAATCTATAATCAGTATTATATGAAATAAAAAATATAAAAAAGATTAAATTAATTTGGAAAACATTATTTCACACAATAATGAGGTGTTATAGAAAATATTGGTGTTCCAATTTTCATAACTAGACTCATAACTAATGTTAATCATTTCGATTGTTTTACATGCCTTTAAGAAACCACATAGGGATTCCTACGAGCCACGTTGACTATGTTTTTGTTGACTATGGAGTTCATGTAGTAGAACATACCTACATTCTCAAGAAAAGGTTGTAAATGAAATTTGGATCCGTGGATAGAGGCTATGAACACCATATTTTATAATTTAAAAAACATTGGGATATGAATGTGACACTTTAAGTCTATATTATTTATTGATCTACCATGTGATGGTGTGATATTCTTATTTAAGAATATTATCATCAGGGCATGGTCTGGGGGAATTTACAGATTTGCTTCATCCTTTACTTCTTTCCAGTGACTTTATGAGCTATTTGATATAGGGGATTCCAAAATGTAGCGGAGGGAAATATTTTCTTAATTGATTACCATTCTTGATTCATTGATCCTTAGTTGTTTTTACCCATTCTTGTGTGTTTTGATCTATCTTGGGTGTGGTATTCAATGGATGGAATTTGACATGCTATTCGATTTGTGGTGAAGGTATTTAAACTAAATGATATATCTAATAAGGTGAACCATTACATTATCTAGGAATTGAATTATATAAAATTTTAAAAGTATAGGTCTGGGTGGTTCCTGAAATAAGCCATCAACTAGATCATCCATCGAGAGAAAGTGTCCCCAAGTGACTTCTCTCCATGAAAGTGGAAAATAGTGTGTACACATTGGAGTTATGTGTTATGTCATAAATTTTGAGTTTAGGTTAACATGAGGCGTCATTGTGAAATAAACTAGTAAATAAATGATTTTGTGAAAAAAATGGGCCATATCCCATAATGCAGCAGATCCATTCAATTGTTGCCTATGGAGAGGGTATATTTTCCAGTTCAAAGTTCTGGAGTGGGTATTGTAGCACAATGCCATGTTAATGTCTATATTAATAATGGTTTACTAGGAAGAGGAGGTGATCAATGTCATGGAATCTAGACCTAGGTTGTTTTGTGCTAGTAGATTAAGGGCTGGTCCTGAAGGTTTGATGTAGCTCAGGGTCTTGGATCTCGTAAATTATGTGTAGTGTATCCTAAAATTTTTAAGTAGAGCACTATACTATCAACATTTCAATGTACAATATTGGTTTCCTTGAATCTAATATATGCACTATTCGACAGAAGTACATCGACTAGTTTTTATCTTCTTGTTTTAAGTGGGGTCATAGTTTATACAATGAATTTTTATATTCGGTAATGTTCCTTGACATAACCATAGTATTAATGATAGATGGAGTTGTCCTATTTAATGAGTTTACCATCGAGATAAGTGGCTACCGATTTCCAAGGTTCATTTTATCCTTTATATAGTTGTATTATACGTAATTCAAGAGATGGATTTTCCATTTACCTTTCGATTTCATATTTAATGTTATCATTAATAGGGGTCCTTCACATCAGCCAATGTCAGTTTATATGTTCACAAGAAAGAATAGGATGTTTGGAATGATCATGTTGGACTTGAGTGTTGTGTAATAAATAGAGTGTCGGACCTAATGGTAATCCTCATACTAGATAATCATATATTATGGTAGGATATCCCTCCTCTAGTTGTGGACCATTTTTGAAAAGTCTTCCATGATTACTTTTCTCGAAAACACCCTAAGAGAGAGGAGGAGTTTACTATAAATATTATACTAGGAGAAAAACTAAGATTCATTTTCCCATAATGTATGGATCCTAGTATGATCTATAAACAGAAGAGGTAGTATGAGGACCTAAAATCCATGGGTCTTATTCAAACCCAAATATCCCATTAGAGAAAAATGATAAATTTCACTGAGAAGACTTAAGATATGTTCTGATTATGTGTGGATCCCCATTGATTGAGTCATATTATAGTTATAAAATGATATTAAATACCTCATATAAAGGACCTCATTGACTTCCTATTAGGATCTAGGTTCATGATAAATATTTTTTTAAGATAAATTTGTCATTAGTTTAGAGTTAGGCCCTCATTCATCCCATGAATAGTGTTCTAAATATAGAATTCATTATACATGTATTCCGAAATGTAGTTATGTATAAATAATGAACCCAATATATTAATTTCCTTAATTATATGGTCTTAAACCTATATGTATATTCCTTCATTATCAATATTACTATTATATGTCGGTGTACTTTCTATCAGTGAAAGAGAATGTGAGAAATCTAGTGTTCACTTTTACTACTCTTCTAAAGAATAACATTTACGAAAATCACTCAATGTGTATTATTTTTATTGATATAGTTTACTTCCATGATTACATTAGATCAAAACATGGGTTATCATTGGATCCAAATAATTTGAAATTATTTTTTTCTTAGAGGAACCAATTTCTTTTCTTCAGTATTAAGATTTCCTTGGAATTTTCTTCCTACCACGAGAAATTCATTAATAAATTTCATCTCCTATTAAAACCACATAAAGGAATGAATAATAATGTTTCAAGGATTATATTGTATAATGATTTTGAAAATTATTTTCAAGAGTTTAAAGGAAAACGTATCTCACCACTGATCTTGATTTTACTAGTACTGGAAAAGGATACATCGTATTTCATGATGCACTAGGCACCAAGATAAGATTGTATTAATTCAAGGGTATTGATTGATGTAATAAATCACTAATAATATGTGTTATAACATTTGAAAATACATTATTCATATCCTGGAGTTAGTAATAATTGTTCATGCCATTTATTATTAAAGACATTACCTTTGGGGGGGGAGTGGTTTGTGGAAAAATCTGTCGATAAGAACCTCTAATATATATTTTCTGAATTAGAATGAAACCTCTTCATCATATGGGGGTTGATTTTTTTATTTTGAAATTGATATGGAATATACACCATCTAATGTTAATTATGTTATAGATACATTGAGCTGAATGACTTGAGCTAAATTGGTTCTGGAATCTAGCATTAATTGACATATGATCAATCTATTTTATTAAATTCATTTGGATATTCATGAGTACTATTTGAAAACTATACTCATGTTTTTATTAGTGGTTATATAGGTAATTAATCAAATAAATTAGATTAATTATTTGAATCAAGAATTCTTGGTCCTAAGGGGTGGTATTTTTGGTGAGGATTCCTACCTGGTTGGGTTATTGATGGAGATGAGATTCAACATGTCCATGGTTGTGTATAGGCTCCAACAAGTATATATGAGGAACCTATGAGAGAATATTATTCTTTACAAGGGGAAGTAAATACCATACTGAATAACATGAATCAATATTTGTCACTCTTTTACTTCTAGTCAGGGAGGAAGTATGAAACCATGAATATTTTTACCCTGTGCTCCACTAATTTACATGTGAAAGAGGAACACTAGTAGACTACTATAATTTTAATCAATTAACCATATTAAAATTGACTTGAGATAATTTCACAATGGATTTTATTATGGGGTTACTAAAGTCACCATGAGGTACTGAAACTATATGGGTGATTGTTTAAGGGATGAGGAAGTGTACCCTTTGTATGTCTATTAAGAAGACATTCATTGTGGAGAATCATGGAGATCATATATCTAGGATTTCATGAGTATTATTGGGATTCCAATACCAATTTATTAGACAAGTAATATTTATTAATATAACAATTTTTATAGGGGTTTCAAAATGATATTTGTTCATAGGTACACATAAATACAACATATCACCATATAACTACATGACTTTCCAAAAAGACTATATAGGTACTAATAGAAATTAATCATGAGTGATTTATTGATTGAGAGGCTCACTAGAGAAATAGTTTCCTTTTACTAAATTTCCTATAATAATAGATTCTAACTAAAAATTCAGATAGACCCTTATAAGGCTCTATATGGTTCTATATTTCGTTCATATTTTTTTGGTTAAAGGAAGGGGAAATTCAATCGTGACAATGAATCATTAAAGAGACTTTAGTGAAATTAAACTTGATCATAATGTATATGAAAATGGATTAGTTAAGTTATAAGTCCTAAAATAATCTACGTCACTAACCTCTAGAGTTTTAGTTGGGGGATTGATTCTTCATATATTATTTTAATTATTTTCTCATTGATATATTCAAAGGAAGAGAATGTTATAAACTATATTTTTTGGGAAAGTTGAGAATTTTAAGTAGGTTTTTATAGTAGATTATCTATTAGATATTCTATAGTATTATACTTATATGAATGAAATATTAAATATATACTACCTCCACTGTTATTATCCCCACAATTATCATGTTATTTATCCCAATTAAAGTTGAATTGGAGGTAGATGCATCGTTTGAGGAGTATCTAGTTCATATAATTTATCATAACATTAGGACTCTCTGAGGAAAAATGGTTCATATGGTTTGGGTTTCATGGAATCATGGTTGTATTCAAGGGAAGACATGGTAAATGGAGTCTAATATAAGTATTCAATGGAATAGAAATTTATCTAATGACTCTGAACCCCCTAAAAAGTATATATCATGAATGAGTTTTCATAATGACGGATGGTTGTAGGATATTTATATAACAATCTGTTATAGACCAATTTAATTTGATTTTTTTTTGTATTTTTAAGCATGAACAAGGGATATTCAGGTGGTCAATTGGGTGTTAGAAAAGAGAAGGAGGAGGTCGGGGTATATAGTAAAAGGACTATAGTTCCACTTGTAAGGATATAAGTGACCACCTACTGGGTGGTGGGCTTCTAATAGACCTTGTGTGCAACAAAAAGACTTACTGGGGGGATGGTGAAACACATTATCCAACTATTGGGGTATATAAGGATATTTTAATTATTTAAAAGTTATATTTTTACCCTTTCACCAAATTAAATTCTTATGAAAAAAATTATTATTATTTTGGATGTAGTTAGAGGATTTAGAACCATATGCTTCCTCTTAGAGTACTTGGTTGTAAACCATTCATTTGTACTCTAATTTCATAATCTTATGTAAAATTTTATGACTCTTTGTAAGGATATGACTCTGATTCCTTCCAATCTCACAATTTTCTTCTCTCTAAATCTATGTGCATATTTAATGTTAATAATCACTTTTCAATGATTTTGTATGGTTCTTCATTTTATGTTATCCCCTCTCAAATATGAGTTTGATACCTAATAGGGAGTCTTAAAAGATCCCTAGGTCGGTGGTAAATATTTATTTTCTACGAAATTATTTCAATTTATTATGTTTCATTTTTTTATATGTAGATATTTGTTATCTTTGACCCCTAGAAATTATTTTCATTTAACTTGGCACTTAAACAAAAACCAATACATTTTTTTGGGCCTCTATAACACCGCTTGTGGTAAAAATCCCCAACCCAAACAAACCCATGTAGTGTATTTGTCCAAACACCCATGATATGTATACCTCAAGGGTAAATGAAAAAACTATTACGGTGTGTTTTTATTGGTATTTAGTAATCACCAAGGAATATACTAATTAAATTTTGAATAGATGCAGGTATCTCAGGGACAATCATGAAATAGAATTGGAAGGTTCCTGTATAATTATGATAAAATCCATAACATGAATACATTATATGGAACTATAGATTTTTTATCATAGATTCCTCACTTTTTAAATTTATATATTTTTCACACCGTCAAATTTGTGTAATATATAAATAAATCCTTAGATTAACAATTTGTAATAACATTAGAAAACACATAGGAAGCTACCCAATTAGTTCAAAAAATTTGAGGTGGAAAACACACCATAGATATGGTTAGTGTCTTACTATAATGAATTCAATGGCCTTTCACCATAGATTCTTCAGGATTAATGAAAAACCTAGGATACATGGGATGATCTCTGAGGATTGTCATGATGTCCATTGGCAAGGAATTCCTTAGGTCACCCCATTAGATCTCAATTTAGACATACCCTGGAATGCAAGAAAAAATTTCCTTGGTTGGATTAGAAACTCATATGAATAGAATGATGAGGGTTCATCCCATGATTCCACTGAACACCCATGATATATACATTAGGGACTGATTCATTTCAGTTTTTTCAAAATCTGAATTAATATTTTAACCGGTCATCCATGGATTTAATATATTTTTTATTTTATAGGAATGCATGGAAATATTCTACATATTCCTTATTTTTCATATTTCTTAGATTCCGTGATGCAGTCATAGGGTCCCCTAACCAATTAAAAGGTCATATTATTAGTGACATCTATTAAGGGGCTAAATCATGTAGGGATTTTGAGTATCCAATAAGGATCTCGAGATTGACATGGTTTCTATTAAATTTCTATTTTAAATTATTGTATCCACCTGGGTTTACATTTTATATTCAAAGACATGATTTTCATTATACAACATTGGTGGTTTCTTAATGTGTTACACTAACACCCTATTCAGGATATCCCTTGGTACCCGATCATATTTTAGTGATATAGGAAAAGAAAATAAGGAAAGAGGATTCATGGGAATATTAATTTCTTTTAATGTGTGGGAGAATGCGAGAAAATTATTGATAGGGGACTTGGGATGTTTTTTGAGATTATTTGTAATAATATTTTTTTATTTTCTTTATCCTTGCAATACTTGTATGAATGCTTCCATGACATGGTTGACTTAGATATTTCACCACCATGATATCATATTTATATAGTATTGATTTAATTTTTATGTTTTTTTAAATATTATGTGGATCGATTGTGTAGTCATTATTTATAAAGTATTTCTCTATGATACAGGGTTAAAGAATCCCCACTATACCACCAAAACCCCATACATATAGTCATTAGTCTCTTTCATATGGGGAGGCACACTTGGCACATTCCATCTAACATGACATCTTGTTTATAAGTGAACTAGGAGGGTATGTCATAATGAAAAAATTTGTAGGATAATTGGGATTAACATAATTCATGTCAAATAGTCACATTATTTATTAGATAAAGGGATCATAATAGAATTCGTTCATGAATAGGATACCGTTGGGAAAATATATTGATATTTTTTTATTGTGATCATTTGAGATAACTTTATATGTTGAGTAGCATTAATTATTTTGTGGATGTTTCACATTATGTACATTTATGGATCTAATGGTTCACATTTGTTTCAGCGCTAAAAATTAATGAGGTTTTTTGATTATTGGAAGTCTTGATAAGAATTGATTTTGACTCATAGAGCTTCTCTAAATGTGTTTTTAATTTTATAAGAAAGACCTCGTAATGGGTATTCATAAGGTATTGCATATGATGTGATACTAGGTGTAGTTGATGTTTTCATTCGATAAGTCTTTTAGAATATTCCAAAATGTAGTTATTCATATGCTTACAGATCTTACCATATAAGATGTGAAATAATGTGAAATGGAAAATTAGACATTTAATCTTTTTTATAACATGGAAACAGATGTTAATATTCCTTAAATACATATAATATTTTATAGTATGATATGGAATATCTTATATCCTGAAATACACATGGAATATGATTATTTATAAACCTTATTTGTATATCATATTATTTAATGGGAGGATATCATATACACACTAGATAATGGTGTCATATTATATAATAGGGTGGATCGTAATTCCATGACTGTTATGAAATTGTTCCATTTTAATTGATCTAATTCAACCAAGGAAGTACAATGCTAATGAATTAAGACTCAGATTACCTACAAATATGCTGTCAATAATTTTTTTTTTCAAAAGATAAAATAGATAGAATAAATTCATATATGAGGAATATTTTTGATGCATACATTAACTCGTAAAATAATATTTAATTCATGTTCACACAATGATAATCACCTAGGAACTTATAAATGGGAATTACCAATTATTTATTGATGATACAACATTTTCCAAGCCTTATTTGATGATTTCATTCATAAAATTATTTTCTACTTCATCCTATTTCTCATTTGGAACAACCCTTACAATCATGCTAGAAGAATCATACTCATACAGTGTGGTATTGAGCACAACCAATGGGCACATCACATTGAGGGGAGTGGTAATACCTCCCATAGTTGACCTCAAATAAAAATATTCATTATAAGATCATTGCATCACCACTATGGTGTAAGGTTCGCATTCACAAGTTTGTTTATTTAATATATTAAATATTTTAGTTCTATACATAGTCAATGTGATATATTCTTTACTATTTGTCATATTCTATAAATAATTACTTTTATAAGGTACAATGAATATAATAAATTTCTTAGAATTTATTTATTTTTTCTATCATGATTTTTTTATCAACTAGGACTGATGTTTCCTATCACATGATCATAGTAGGAAGATATCATGAATATTCATGTGTTCATTTGAGGAAATAGTAATAAATATAACAAGATACATAAATCAAATGAAGGATATTTTCATTATTAATAAAGGTTATGAGGATTAAGTGTTAATGGGATATAAAATTATAATAAGTATAGGATTAATGTAGCCTTTATTCAGAAATACTGTTATAAAATCCATTTATTTTACAAAATTAAATGTATCATAAGAATAAATATAGATATTTCATGGATATATCATATCATGATTTATGTTCTTAATTTGGTGAGTTATAGTTAGTAATGATTCCAAAATGGATAATGTGATGGGATTACTATTTGAAATTTTTTCACCAAAACCCTAATCATCATTAGATATTTAATAGGGAAGGGAATTATAAAAATTATATCTTGTCAATGTGAGATAATGTAAGATTTGGGTCACTAAATGAAACATAATGACATAGTATAATTACTGGATAATGTTTTATGTTTTATAATTTTGGGAAATGCTATAAAAATTATATTATATTATATTATATCAACTATATCATTTTATATATGAAATTAAGATTCATTATAATAAAATACCGTTTTTATATATCATAGTGTACAATGGATATAAATTTTTTTTATTGAATATATGTTCATTGGAAAATATTAATAATGGTTAACCTTCCGTTATAAATAATTATTTTTTCAGATTTGGATTTACATACATGTTAAAATTTTCAAACGTTTAACGATTGTTAAAAACTAATAGGCATACATTTTCTTACACATTCAAGTTTCCTTATGACTATATCTATACCTCTACCTACTAAAATATATGTACAAGCCTATATAATGGATACGATCATATGAGTGGTGCGTGTTTCTATGTTTGTAACAATGTAATATAATAAATCCAAAAAATAAAATCTTCTATCAAATTACCAATTCCCCATCATGAAGAAAGAGTGAGAACATATTTGTTGTTCGGGGGTCCTCTCATTACAAATGAGGATTTTAGTCAATGGTGTAAATATTTTCTCATAGAGATTATATTGGTTGTATCTAGGTGGTATCAATCAAGCATACTCTATTTAATTGAAGAATATGGAGTTCATTCTTATTTGGTAACACAATGTATATTTCATGTTATTCATACTACATGTAGATTATGATTGTTAATTGGGATGATTATATGGTTTTATGAAGTTTTTTTTTCATTAGATGATCCACCAAAAAAATTGACAATACTAAATCCACATTCATGAATGAAATAATAATTTGTTTATGATAATATATTATTTGATATTGAATGGTTTAATTTCATTCAACCAATCACCAGATCTATTTGTCTGATATATCTTTATTGTTTAACATGTTGTATGTTTCTAGTCATAGGGAAAAATAGTTGTTTATCGAATAGTATGAAATAATTACATTCCATGGTTTTTTATGTTGTATGTTATGATATGTGAAATCATAGTCTATGACTAAAAACTTGGGGAATATTAAAATATATCATTACATCGTACTAAAAATAAACTGTATATCATAATTTCTAACAGAACAATTTGTAATAAATTTCTCATAAGTAATATTTCTTCCATTGTGTAATAGTTTTTATTTATTATAAATTATTCAATGTAATAGGATTTGTTGTTCATATAGAAATTCATCATTCAAATGGGTTACTCAATACGTCAGAAATTTGCTCGATATGTAATGTTTATGTTCAAATCTTCTATTTCCCAAAAACATTAGACCATGATACATAAGTGTCATTAGTCAATACATAATATTTATTTCATTACAAAATAATACATATCTGAAATGCCAACTGAGATATAGGTTATGATATAAAATTACTTTTACCTATCGTAAAGTAACATATAAGACAATAGAGACAAAATTTAATATTATTGTATAAAAATGATTATATATTCTAAATTACCTATAACCTAATGTTTTTTTTATTATAAATAGGAGGTTCATCATCCTAAATTTAATATGAATTGTTCATATTTATATCTCATTAATGATAAATAATAAACATATATTTTTAATTATTTATCTCTTTAAATATTATATTATATATATATATATATAATTTATAATTTGAATATTTTGCATTAAATATTTTAATATATAATCTATTACTGATATATTGTCAAGAAAACATAATGGAATTATACATGAGATTATAAATATTACATGTGACATATTAGTTATGGATTTAAAATTTATATGATGTATACTAAATTTGTGAAATTTATATCGAATGAATTATAATTAACATATAATGTGTTTACATTAAAATTATCAATGTGATTTACAATTTTTTTATAAATTAATATTTATATATATACAGGGAGAAATATAAAAAGGGTTGAAATTAAAAATTATCAATTGTTTATAATTATTTATTTGAATTTTAAAAATTAAACACCTTATTTAAAGAAACTATTTAAACCATATATAATGGATTTTTGATGGTTGATTAGGTAAATGAGTAAATAATAATGAATATGTAATATTTATATTATATAAATAGTTTAAATAGTATAAATAAATTTTTTAAATATTTATATTTTAGGTAATGTCAAAACTTTTATGTAATTACCATTAATTAAAAAATATAAAGGAATTTGTATTTTTAAATGTTTAAAATGTGTTTACATTAAAAATTATAGAATGTCTAGAATTGCACATTAAATATTACATGTTTATTTATATCATTATTTATAAATGGTTTATAAATTTTATCTCAAGAAAAAATTTCATTTTTTCATTTATATAAAAATTAGTTCCTAATTTATCCATAAATATAAATGTATTATATTTTGAAATTTTGTATGATTTAGATTAATATTGATAAAAAAATTCTTTATTATAATACATACATCTAAGGTGTTAAATTATTAGAAAAATAATTGATTCAGTTCTATTCTATGTTGAATTTAGTTCTAAATTATTGTTATTATCTATAATTTTATGGTCAAATACAGTTTATACATATTAGGAATTAACGTTATGATGAATTGTGATATCTCTTGAGTAATGTATCCTTGGGTTGAGGGAGTTTGGGTTGGACTTCCCACTACATTGGAGGCTCATTCATTAGCCTAGAATGATGGGCATTGGCTATATGTGGATTTAGGGTTACTCGTGTAGGGATTTCTATTTTCATTTAATTATAAACCATTACATTAATGAGTTTGTATATTATATAGAGGATGCATTTTGATATGTATAATTTTTTTTGGATTCCATTTTTGATGGAAAAACAAATTATTTTGTTGAGTAAAGAGTCACACATCAATATGTATTGAACACATTGATATGGGGGAAATAATATGATTCCAAACTATATGAAATGACAAATTCTTAATTTTATAGAGAATAATAAAAGATTAGATGGTGAGATAAATTTACATTAAATATTTTTTATTATATTCCTTCTAAAGATCAACTTTTTATGGTCTTGATCATCTAAAGGGGTTGTTTCATACCATAGCTAGGTCTCCAAATTTTATCTTATATATGGATAGAATGAAATAACATAACCCTAAATTTTAGGAATCTTGTTCTTGGAATTTTATTTTGGTATCACATACCTGGAAAACTGTAAATTTTAGTATAATGGATGAATAGAGTTAAGTGTGTCCACATGATATATTTGGTTTTTGGGTTTTCCTCTGAACTATGAAATAATAATATATGATATTTTTGGGATTATTTCCTACCCATATTAGTATGTGATGAGGTTAATACTAAAAGGACTCACTAATTAGTAAAATATAGATCTTATTCAACAAATTTTTGTGTGGAGTTAAATGAGTTATTCATTTTAGTGAGATAGAATTTAATAAAAGTCCATATTATGTGTTTTAAAAATGTGGTACTCATCATATAATACAATTTTTTTATATAAGAGATCATCATTATCATTTAACATAATTTTTTGAAATTTGTATTTTAATGTAAAACATAATGAAAGAAAACCAAAATACTAGTAGCTTATGAAAACATAATGAGTATGAGAAAATAAAAATCTTATATTAAATACGTCATATGTAATATACTACTAAATTATTTATATAAACAATATAGATGTTTATGAGAACATTAGATGGATCCACTAATGGTTAAAAAGGAATTAGATAAAAAACCCTAAGGGGCTTTATTGTCCACTCAAATACTGAATTTGAGTGGGTATGGAAATAGTAATGTGGGAATAAAGATAATATATAAGTCTTGTTATTGATCCTTAATTCATTCAATTTTTATTAATAGAAATTTATTTACAATTTGAATATATTATATAAATTTGTAACATATTTTCACAAAAACAATAAAATGACTAATTGGAAATGAGATTTCTATATTCTTAATTTTTATGTAATCATAAATGTGTATGCATTCAATCTATTATAATAACATTTTTTTGGAAAGGATAACAATATTTATTCTAGTAGCATGTAATGGTAAATGAAACCTAATACTGTTATCATGAATAAGGATTAATTATTTCATAGGATGGAATTTTTTAGAATACATGAATGGGTTTATGAAACTCCATGGAATGTACATGATAAGTAATAATGTTATAGAAATTAATTATGTGGTTTTAATGGTATTATGTTACTGAATTTATTTTAAATAAGTGTTATGAAAAAGAAGTTCAAAATCAAAGAAATAATTAATATATCATGTGGTTATCATTAAACTATGTTAGTAAATAGTTTCGAGATTAATGATATCAATTTACTGGAATATATCAATCTCAAACTATTTTTTAAAGGACGTGTATAGTTTTTTCTATTATATTATTCTATAAGATAACATGTTTAGTAATTTAGAGTCTCTAGGAATAACTTGAGTTTATATATATTATTTTTTATTCATCCAATTCTATAACATGTCAGAAAAAGAAACAAGGATAAACAAATTATACATTATAAAATAGTTTCACCAGATGTTTGATAAATAGGTGGAATTTAAATTCCACCCTAAAAATTTGAATATTATATAGAGTAAAGTCATTATTTAAAAATAATATTCTCAATACACATATAATTATAAACTAGATATAGAATAAAGATATATATATTTTAAAAAATAATGATCCCAAAAATAAAAAATGGTTATTTTTCTTACAAAAAAGAGTTTATGCATATTATAATAAAATTGTAAATATAAAATGTTTTCTATGAGGCTATTATGAGTATGATTAGAGTCATATAAGGTCATATATAATTAATAAAATTTTATAAATTCAATAATTCAACATGAATTTACTATAATAACCTAAATGTGTTTATGGTATGTCAGTAAAGAGATATATACAGAGTTACATTTCATTTTCGTAAAAATTGAACTTCACCTTATCTTGATAATGTTTAAGACTATTTAATAAAAATCATTAAAAAAATATTTCAAAAACATTGTATGGAAAGGATTTGAGGAATGAGGATAACATAAAAATAAATGTTTAATTTAAGTAATTTTTTTTAATGTTGTAACTTTTTATGATTTTAGACCTATTGAGATGGATTGCATTTAAGAATATGAAAATTATGAATATGTATTATAAATCCCATAATTAATAAAACTAGATTACACAAAATTATTTATTCACTAATGAGTTAAATGGGGTTATTTTTATCAAGTGGTGAAATAAAGTATAGCATAAATTAAGTAGAAATATAATCTTCCTAACAGAACCCATGAATAATTAAAAAAAATTAGGCTTATTCTATGATCTATCATAAATTATATATATATAAGGTTCTTTTGTGGGGTATTATTAATTATTATTTAATGATATCTATCATATATTTGTCAAAAAACCCCATAAAGTGTAGTAAACATAAGAATGATTCAATGATTCATCTTACATGACATCTATCATATATGATATAGTGAATCAAACATGAGGATAGTATTTTTATGAATCATATACATAATATATCATGTTTTAAAAAACTCAATCTCCACTTTATCATTCATTAATTTTTTATGAATATTTTTTTTCATGTGAAATGATAATTATAACCACAATATATAACTTTTAGTTATTCTAAATTGATTATCATCGAGGAGTTTTATGTGTTGTAATTATTTGATAATATTGTAATAGAAAAATCATGTTCTCAATAAAATGAATACTATACAAACAAAAAAATAGAATCATAAGATAATAATAAGAGACAAACTATTTAGATTTCCCATCCAGAGTAGATCCCATGGAATTTCATAATGTCATTGATATACATAGGGGTGTATACATATTATGAATATCGATTACAAAAGATTTGAGATATACCTAGAATAAAAACCATCATAAGTTTTTACCTTTCTTATTAAATCCCAACAGCTTAGCTAAGTTTGGGAAATCTATTTTATTATTGATCATTTTATTAGTTATACCTCAACCAAGATAAGATTTATAATCTCCATTGATGAGTTAAATACATCTAGGAACATCATTGAATTAAAATGAATAAATTCACACTCATTCTAATTTGACTGAAATGTGATGTGATAATATAATTAGATCAGGGACTTGTGATTCCCACAAATGTTAGATGAATGACATGTGATGTATTAATTGACATGTTAGTCTATTTTGGAATATAATGACTTTTAGAGATGGACTATTATTTATTTAAATGGTCTGTTATTGGGATAATTCTATGAAATTGAGAATGTGATAAATAGGTATACATATGATGTAAATGATTCAAATTATTTTGGAAATCATTTAATAGATATTTGAGAAATTTTATCAAGATTACATCAGACCCCTTTCATAATGAGTTTCCCAATTTCATTGATAGATGGAAAACCATGGGGTATAGGATACATTTATATTCTTTAAAATATATGTGTACAATTTATATTATTCCTATTATATTAATATTTTTTAACATGGGATGAATATATGTCCTATAAGAGTCTCCATTTCATTGATTTCTATTTAATGGAATATATCAGTCTCAAACAATTTTTCAAGGAAATGTATAGTTGTTTCTATTATCTTATAATATAAGATAACATGCTTCATAATTAACAGTTTTTATGAATAATTTGAGATGATACATATGATTTTTTATTCATCTGATTCTATAACATATCTGAAAATGAAACAAGGGAAAAAAAATAATACATTATAAAAGAGTTTCACATGGTGTTTGATAAATATGAGGAATTTAAATATCACACTAAATTTGTTTATATTTCATAGAATAAAGTATTTATTTCAAAATAATATTCTCCAGACTCGTTGAATTATAAACTAGATACAGAATAATGATATTTTCATTAAAAAATAATCATCTCAAAAATAAATAAGGGGAATTTCTTAGATAAAAGAGTTTATGCATATTATAATAAAAATATAAATATAAAAAGTTTTCTATGAGGCTGTTGTGAGTACGTTTAGAGTTATATATGTTCAGGTATAATTAATAAAAACTAATAAATATCATAATTCAATGTGAATTTACCAAAATAACCTAAAAGTGTTCATGGTATGTTAGTAAAGAGACATATATGGAGTTACATTTCATTCCCATAAAAATTGAACATCGCGTTATCTCAATAATATTTATGATGATTTAATAAAATTCAATAAAAAGTTATTTTAAAAAAAAATTGATGGAAAGGATTTGAGGAAGGAGGATAATATATATAGAAAATTTATTATTTAGATAACAAAAATTATTAGTGTTGTATCTTTTTTTGATTTGGATATTTTGAGATGGATTATGATTAAGAATATGAAAATTATGAAAAAGTTTTGTATATATCATAATTATTAAAACTAGATTACACCAAATATTTTATTCACGATTGAGTTAAATGGGGTGAATTCTATATGGTGGTTATAACAACCCACACTTTACATACATTGTTAATGCTTCAAAATTGAATCACACTTATTACAACATATGACAAAACCACAAAGGACCGTATAGGTATAGTGTCTTTAGAAACTGGGAAACATAAACAACTGGTTCATAAATCTTCTACAGTGTCTCCCATTTATTTCATCATATCTAGGGTCCCTTTTAGCATATTCTACTTAATATCCATCTTCCTGGACTGGGGAAAAGAAAACATAAAAGGGTGAGCTCAAATGCTCAGCAAGGGCAAATAAAGGAAATAAAAATCATATCATATCTTTTTGAAAATTAAAACCTGCAAAAGAGATCATAATATCTTAACATGGAATAAATCATAGAAGTGAAAATGAGATCCCCATAATCATAACATAAAACTTGAATCTTTGTGGCATGCACACATAATCATGTAAAATCATTTCTTGTTAGTCATGACTCATTGCCAAGACTATCTTAGTGGACAAAGTCCCTTTCTGAACCGAGTTCACTCCTCGTTTCAGTCCTGTATCACTGAACCGAAATAACCTTCCGTTCCAGCCATGTCTATCTCATGAGATATAAAATCTTTACCCAATGCATTGGAGGGAGATATAGGTCCCACCCATCTTATAATGAATCCTTTCTTATGTGTGCCACATAATCATAAAACATACATCATCGCATAAAACATGAAACAAAAATGGGATTCTTGAAACATCATGACATCATAAATCAATTCATATAAGATAAAGGAATTCATAAAAATAATTCCATCACAACATGATCAAATCAATGTAATAATAGGGATAAAAACAGAACCCTTTATTATCTTAGATGGAAAATAATTTTGAAAATCACTTGAACTCCATTCTTGAGGAAAATATCCTTTCTTCTTCAAAAACATTTTTCCTTTCATAACATGTCATACAACTTTAAAATAAAAGAAGTTGATTAAAAATAAACTTGAAAACTTGTAAAGGAAGCTTCTTGGAAACAATGTTTTAAAAATCCATTCATGCCGTATAAGTTAAAAAAAACATTCTTCATACTTTTGTCGGAAAAGTCAAAAAGTACCTCGTACGGAAAAACGACAAAAGATTCCTTTCATATTCATTACTAAAAACTCACCTAAGGGTAAAATTGGATTTAAACTATTGCAAGTGGATGGAAACAATATTTCATATTGAGGGAACATGGATGTGGATGATAAAATACACCCCAGTAAATACTTACGAATAAACAATCTCGGATAAAAATGAGATTGTGATATTTCCCTTACCTTAGGTCCGATTTGCTTTGTTCGTGTCCGAAGCTCCTGTATAATGGTTTAAATAATGTTATTGACTTATTCCAGAATCATACATATTGATATGAGATCATATATGGTCATATTATTAGCTTCTTGTTAGTAATATTTCATTGTTACTTGTTACTCGGGTCTTTATAACTTTTTGTTCTTATGCGTGTTTTGTCGAATAAATTCTTATTCTTATCTTTAGGTTATAGATAATTCATTTCCAGAATGGTATTAGTGTAGTATATACCATATTCATTCATTCAATTCATTTATATAATCATTATGAAATGAAGATCATGTAGAACGAGTCGCATCACATCGTGGAGACGGTATTCCGTACGTACGCACGAGTGATGATATCGTTCCTATGATCGTGGAATTGTATTGGAGTATATATATATATTATTTCAGTATCAATATTACTTAATAATAATCATATATAGTTACTGATTACACCATTATACCCATCCTTGTAAGGTGATGGTGGAAAATAGATTACACCACGGCGTGGAGACGGTATTCCGTACGTACGCACGCGCGGTGATTTCATTTTTCCGTAGGATGGATAGAAGGTGAATTAGGGTTGTTTCATATTTATAATAACATATCAGTATGTAAGTAATACTGATGTTATTACTTTATCATGAAACAACTAAAGAAGAAGAAGTTGAAGAAGAAAGAAATTGAAAAGATCGGTAATGGATATTACCTCTTCTTTGGAACGCCTTTTTGAATCCTCCACTTAAGGAACTAAGATTGGTCTTTGGAGAAGACCAGGACCTCTAGGATTATTCTAGGGAAGTGGAGAAGGGAAAATGGCAGGGGTTGGCCGAGCTTGAGTGCTCAAATTGGTGTGAGGAGGAGGGGGAGGAGGTGCCCTTTTATAAGGGAGGAGAGGGGCACCTTAGGAATATCTCAAAATATTATTTTATATTAAAGTCAAAATCGGTTTATAATGGTTCCAAAGGGTCTTATTTCGAAGCTAAAGTGGGGATGGGTCGAAATACTATAAACCAATAAGATTTAGACATGTTTAGGGTATTATTTTAACCTTATCAATTAGATTTAACTCTAAGTTAATTAATTTAACTTTTACCGTGTCTTTTTGTTTTCATTCACTATATGGTTAATACACTTACTATAACATGCCAAACGAACCCCAAATTGTTTATTATTAATATATATATCCTTATCTAAGTCATTTGGCCGAACCTTAGATTTTTAGGAATAAAATAACAATTAATAATATAATATTTGATTTAAAAACTATTTTGTGTCAATTTTGACACTATTTGATATATGATTTTTGTGAAAGTCATAACAGAATTATATGTTCGAACCAAGTCAATTAAATCAACATTAATATATCATAGTAACCTAGATAATTATTGGAATTCATAAAAAGTCTCAAATTACATTTATTTTGGTGTTTATAACATCAATTATGTCAATATTTCATTAATAAGATAATTACTGCATCATCATTGTGTCATAAATAAATTAAATTATTTAATGTCTAAAAATTAAAAATAAAATACCCTTATGTAGGAAATCTTTTTAGATTTCTAATGAATATTTATAGTCGAATTTATCTTTTGTATAACCCCATATTAAAAATAATTTACTTATTAAACTTTGATTTTAACTATTTTAACCCTTCTTTAAATAAATTAATAATAAATGTCCTAATCTAATCCAAGTGGGCCTAAATGGTCATATTTTATTCCTAAGTTTGTTTTTGGTCGAATTACACTTGTCCAATAGAATTAGGACATGTGTTAGGGTAATATTGATATCATATTTACCCATAGTTACCCTATTTACTATTAACCGCGGTAAAAATAGTAAAAAGTTACTATTCACCAAAAAATTATTTTCATCTCATTGAACCACATTTTAGTCCTTGATATTAACCGTGTCTCTCGGATTTTTGAAATTCCATTCACAGAAGCGGTAAAATTAAGTTTTATGCAAAATTCAGTTTTTAACCTACCACTTAGTGGTTTCACTATTCATCAAAAATTGAAAGTTTTCAGAAAAATACCAAAATTTCACCCTAGGCTAATTTCGATATTCTGAGTCCAAAAATGAAGTCCATTTTGAAAAATAAAATTTATAAAATTTCAAAAAGTGGTTATTACTATTCATAACGGCTAGTTTTAATAGCATATTTTTGTTTAGTAAAACTCGGTATTGCGTACGACGCAAGCTATCGAGGAAGGTCGCGATTGCGTGTAAAGCAAGCCAAGCAAGTGTTGTGTAGAAAAAGATTCCTTTGATGATTTATATAACATAAAAGTCTCGGGTGTTACATTCTACCCCCCTTAAAAAGAATTTCTCCCTCGAAATTCGTCACTTTGCAACAAACAGATGAGGATACTTCTCCCTCATCATATCCTCAAGCTCCCATGTAGCTTCTTCAAGTTGGTGGTTTCTCCATAAAACTTTCACCAAGCGAGTGGTCTTGTTTCGTAGGACTTTTTCGCTACGATCCAGAATCTCTATCGGCTGTTCTTCATAAGAAAGATCTTGCTCCAGCGGTACAACTTCTGAGCTGAGTACATGTGAAGGATCTGGTATGTACTTTCTCAGGAGAGATACATGGAACACATCGTGAACTTGAGAGAGATTCGGTGGAAGCACCAATCGGTAAGCTACCTTCCCAACACGATCCAGTATTTCGAAAGGACCGATATATCTAGGGCTCAACTTCCCCTTCTTTCCAAATCTCATAACCCTCTTCCAGGGAGATATTCGTAAGAACACTTTATCACCCACTTCAAACTCTAGGTCTTTTCTCCGGTTGTCGGCATAACTTTTCTGTCGACTCTGAGCTGCTCTTATGTGTTGTTGAATAGATCTGACCTTTTCTGCCATTTCATCAACGAGATCAGGTCCTAATAGCTTTCTTTCCCCAACTTCTTCCCAGCAAGTTGGAGTCCTGCATTTCTTTCCATAGAGAGCTTCATAAGGAGCCATCTGAATACTGGAGTGAAAGCTATTATTATAAGAAAATTCCACCAAAGGTAGGTGTTGATCCCAACCTCCTTTGAAATCCATAGAGCAAGCTCTCAACATATCTTCTAGGGTTTGAATTGTTCTCTCAGACTGACCGTCTGTCTGGGGATGATAAGCAGTGCTGAAACTCAACTCTGTATCCAGAGTATGCTGAAGACTTCGCCAGAACTTCGAGGTAAATCTCGGATCCCGATCAGATATAATAGAAAGTGGTACTCCATGCAATCTTACCACTTCCTTTACATATATCCTGGCAAGCTGATCTAGAGAGAAATCCTCTCTAATAGCAATGAAGTGTGCAGACTTTGTAAGACGATCAACTATGACCCAGATAGCATTATTGCCTTTGGATGTTTTAGGAAGTCCTATGACAAAGTCCATAGTGATGTTTTCCCATTTCCATTCGGGTATGGGTAATGGTTGTAACATCCCCTTAGACTTCTGTCTCTCAGCTTTAACTTGTTGACAAACCAAGCATCGAGAGACATATTCCGCAACATCTCTTTTCATGCCATCCCACCAGAAGTACTCTTTTAGGTCCCTATACATCTTCGTGCTTCCAGGATGAATAGAGAATGAAGAACTATGAGCCTCATCCAGCAGCTCTTTCTTTAATTCGGGGATGGGAGGAACACAAACCCGATTCCTGAACTTTATTATCCCATCACAATCAAGGTTGAATTCAGGAACATTTCTCACCTTCTTTTGTAACTCGACATCTTCTTTCTGTGCCTCTTTAATCTTCACATGTATAGATGGTTGAACATTCATTTGAGAAAGATAAGATTTTTCCCCTTCCATTATAATTCCAAGATCCATCCTTTGTAAATCCATAAATATTGGATCTTTTGTGATCCTCATCATGGATATACTAGCATGGTCTTGTCGACTTAATGCATCTGCCACCTTGTTTGCTTTCCCAGGGTGGTAATGGATTGAGCAGTCATAATCCTTAATCAGCTCCAACCATCTTCTTTGGCGCATATTCAGCTCCTTTTGTGTGAAAATATACTTTAAACTTTTATGATCAGTATAAATATCACACCTTTCACCATAAAGGTAATGCCTCCAAATCTTTAATGCAAAGATTACCGCAGCCAACTCCAAATCATGTGTTGGGTAATTTTGCTCATGGATTTTCAACTGTCGTGAGGCATAAGCTATCACCATATTATTTTGCATAAGAACACACCCCAATCCCTTCTTGGATGCATCACTGTAGATCACAAACCTTTCTCCACTACAAGGTAGTGTGAGCACAGGTGCACTGGATAACCTTCTTTTCAACTCCTTGAAATTCTCTTCACATTCCTCTGTCCAGACAAACTTAACTCCTTTCCGAGTCAACTTGGTGAGTGGATTAGATAATCGTGAAAAATCTTTTACAAAACGTCGATAATATCCAGCCAAACCAAGAAAACTTCGGATCTCAGTTACTGTTGTTGGTCTTGACCATCTTTCGATAACCTCTGTTTTTGCTGGATCCACAGATATCCCCTCTTTTGAGATTATATGACCCAAAAATGCAATTTTTTGAAGCCAAAATTCACACTTGGTAAATTTGGCATAAAGCTTCTCCTTTCTCAGGGTCTTCAATATAATTCTCAAGTGATCTTCATGCTCTTCCTTGCTCTTTGAATAGACAAGAATATCGTCTATAAAGACTACCACAAATTGATCAAGATAGTCTCTAAAGACTCTATTCATTAGATCCATGAAGATAGCAGGGGCATTAGTAAGACCAAATGGCATCACTATAAATTCATAGTGTCCATACCTTGTACGGAAAGCCGTCTTTGGTATATCCTCCCTTTTGACCCTTAATTGATGATACCCTGAACGAAGATCAATCTTGGAAAAGTATTGAGCTCCGCGTAGTTGGTCAAATAAGTCATCAATGCGTGGGAGAGGATATTTGTTCTTGATAGTGATCTTGTTAAGTTCTCGATAATCAATGCAAAGTCTCATTGATCCATATTTCTTCTTAACAAATAGAACAGGTGCTCCCCAAGGTGACGCACTAGGGCGTATGAATCCCTTATCAAGATTCTCTTGGAGTTGCTTCTTCAATTCCTGCAACTCAATTGGGGCCATTCTATAAGGTATCTTTGAAATAGGCAAATCACCCGGTACGAGTTCTATTGAAAACTCAACTTCACTATTTGGTGGAAGACCCGGCAATTCCTCCGGAAAGACATCATCAAACTCCCGTACAATGGGAATATTCTTAATCGTGAGTTTCTCACCAACCATTTGAGATAAATAACCTTCATTTAGTGGAATCAATACCCATAAAATGGAAGAAATTTCCACTAGAAGGTTATGTTCATCCTTGCATTGATAGACGATCGTTGATTGATCTGGAATATGAAATGTGACTTCCCTTCTTTGGCAATCGATATGAGCTCCATGTAGAGAAAGCCAATCCATGCCAAGAATCACATCAAATTCCACTAAAGGAAGGATCACAAGATTTGCAGGAAGCACTTTCCCACAAACTTCGATCGGAGAAGAATTATAAACTTTTGATGCGATTGATGTGCCATTAGGTGTTGTCACAACTAACTCAACATCTAATTGTTGAGGTAATAAGGTGATACCCTTAGAAAAGTCTTCAGAAATAAAAGGGTGGGTGGATCCAGAATCAAATAAAACATTTGCTACTTTAGAGTGGCTGGTAAGTGTACCTTTCACCACATCGTTATCGTACTCCACATCGCTGATAGAAATTGCATGTGACTTTCCTTTGTCTTTAGCCTTAAGATTTTGTTGACGTCGACCATCATCATCAACCCTTGGATTTGGGCATTGATTGGCATAATGCCCCATCTCCTTGCACTTGAAACATTGAAGTGTAGTAGGTTCATTCTGTGTATCCCTTCCTTTGTTTGCGTCATTAGACATCTTCTTCCCATTATCACGGCATTCAAATGCCCTGATGACCTTCTTTTCCACATTTAAAACATTTACTTGTCCCTTTAAGACAACTCCCTCCATGTTTCTTTCCACACTTTGAGCATAAGGAAAAGCTCATCTTCTTTTCCGTGTGCTCTTTAGATTTTTCTTTGAATTCCATCTTCCTCTTCTTATCAAACCCATGTGACTGATGGGTTACTCCAATCTCCATCTCGACTTTGAGAGCACATCGAACGATTTCCTCGTAGCTATTGAAGTCCCTTATGGCTAACGCCCTTCGAAGACTTGGTTTTAAGCCACTAAAGAATCGATCGATCTTACTCTCAGGTTGGATAATAATACCAGAAGCGTACCTTGCAAGTCTTGTAAAATTTGCTTCATAGGTACCAACAGATTCATCATCCCTTTGCTTCAGTTCAAGAAACTCTTTCTCCATCTTTGTTCGGAGAATACGAGGGAAGTACTTATTGAAAAATAAGTTCTTGAACTCGTCCCATTCCATAGACTCAATTTCATCCCTTTGCCTCGTATTCTTAACAAGATTCCACCATTGATCATCATCTCCTTCCAAACGATACACTGCTAGGATGACTTTATCATGCTCAGAACATTGAAGAACTGAAAATATCTTTTCAGTAGTACTAATCCATTGTTCAGCAACTAATGGATCAGTAGACCCGCTGAAAGAAGGTGGACGCTGCCTCATGAAGGATTCAACAAAATGTTGCTCCCTCCTTTGCTCGTTTGGAAATCCTTCATGATTCATAGCTTGAGAAAGTTGTGTGAGCATGGCTACAAGATTTTGCAGTCCAGCTCCCATATCGTTTGTTTGCTCAGGGGGACAATCATTGCATTGCCCATCGCATTCCGCATTAACACGGTTCCTTCGGGTTCCAGCCATTGACTAAAACCAAGGAGAATAGTGTGAGCAACACTAATTATAATAGGAAACCACATAATTCAAGAATAAAATTTTCATGCTTAAGGTCTTATCCTAGGTTATTCAAGGCCATTTCTAAAACACTAAGATTGTGTTCTATGCTTAGACTTATCCTTAGGGTTGTTACTAAGGCTTTCACATCCTAGTTTCCAAAGGTTGACTATACCTTTCCTCTGATACCAACTATAACGACCCACACTTTACATACATTGTTAATGCTTCAAAATTGAATCACACTTATTACAACATATGACAAAACCACAAAGGACCGTATAGGTATAGTGTCTTTAGAAACTGGGAAACATAAACAACTGGTTCATAAATCTTCTACAGTGTCTCCCATTTATTTCATCATATCTAGGGACCCTTTTAGCATATTCTACTTAATATCCATCTTCCTGGCCTGGGGAAAAGAAAACATAAAAGGGTGAGCTCAAATGCTCAGCAAGGGAAAATAAAGGAAATAAAAATCATATCATATCTTTTTGAAAATTAAAACCTGCAAAAGAGATCATAATATCTTAACATGGAATAAATCATAGAAGTGAAAATGAGATCCCCATAATCATAACATAAAACTTGAATCTTTGTGTCATGCACACATAATCATGTAAAATCATTTCTTGTTAGTCATGACTCATTGCCAAGACTATCTTAGTGGACAAAGTCCCTTTCTGAACCGAGTTCACTCCTCGTTTCAGTCCTGTATCACTGAACCGAAATAACCTTTCGTTCCAGCCATGTCTATCTCATGAGATATAAAATCATTACCCAATGCATTGGAGGGAGATATAGGTCCCACCCATCTTATAATGAATCCTTTCTTATGTGTGCCACATAATCATAAAACATACATCATCGCATAACACATGAAACAAAAATGGGATTCTTGAAACATCATGACATCATAAATCAATTCATATAAGATAAAGGAATTCATAAAAATAATTCCATCACAACATGATCAAATCAATGTAATAATAGGGATAAAAACAGAACCCTTTATTATCTTAGATGGAAAATAATTTTCAAAATCACTTGAACTCCATTCTTGAGGAAAATATCCTTTCTTCTTCAAAAACATTTTTCCTTTCATAACATGTCATACAACTTTAAAATAAAAGAAGTTGATTAAAAATAAACTTGAAAACTTGTAAAGGAAGCTTCTTGGAAACAATGTTTTAAAAATCCATTCATGCCGTATAAGTTAAAAAAACATTCTTCGTACTTTTGTCGGAAAAGTCAAAAAGTACCTCGTACGAAAAAACGACAAAAGATTCCTTTCATATTCTTTACTAAAAACTCACCTAAGGGTAAAATTGGATTTAAACTATTGCAAGTGGATGGAAACAATATTTCATATTGAGGGAACATGGATGTGGATGATAAAATACACCCCAGTAAATACTTACGAATAAACAATCTCGGATAAAAATGAGATTGTGATATTTCCCTTACCTTAGGTCCGATTTGCTTTGTTCATGTCCGAAGCTCCTGTATAATGGTTTAAATAATGTTATTGACTTATTCCAGAATCATACATATTGATATGAGATCATATATGGTCATATTATTAGCTTCTTGTTAGTAATATTTCATTGTTACTTGTTACTCGGGTCTTTATAACTTTTTGTTCTTATGCGTGTTTTGTCGAATAAATTCTTATTCTTATCTTTAGGTTATAGATAATTCATTTCCAGAATGGTATTAGTGTAGTATATACCATATTCATTCATTCAATTCATTTATATAATTATTATGAAATGAAGATCATGTAGAACGAGTCGCATCACATAGTGGAGACGGTATTCCGTACGTACGCACGAGTGATGATATCGTTCCTATGATCGTGGAATTGTATTGGAGTATATATTTATATTATTTCAGTATCAATATTACTTAATAATAATCATATATAGTTACTGATTACACCATTATACCCATCCTTGTAAGGTGATGGTGGAAAATAGATTACACCACGGCGTGGAGACGGTATTCCGTACGTACGCACGCGCGGTGATTTCATTTTTCCGTAGGATGGATAGAAGGTGAATTAGGGTTGTTTCATATTTATAATAACATATCAGTATGTAAGTAATACTGATGTTATTACTTTATCCTGAAACAACTAAAGAAGAAGAATTTGAAGAAGAAAGAAATTGAAAAGATCGGTAATGGATATTACCTCTTCTTTGGAACGCCTTTTTGAGTCCTCCACTTATGGAACTAAGATTGGTCTTTGGAGAAGACCAGGACCTCTAGGATTATTCTAGGGAAATGGAGAAGGGAAAATGGCAGGGGTTGGCCGAGCTTGAGTGCTCAAATTGGTGTGAGGAGGAGGGGGAGGAGGTGCCCTTTTATAAGGGAGGAGAGGGGCACCTTAGGAATATCTCAAAATATTATTTTATATTAAAGTCAAAATAGGTTTATAATGGTTCCAAAGGGTCTTATTTCGAAGCTAAAGTGGGGATGGGTCGAAATACTATAAACCAATAAGATTTAGACAAGTTTAGAGTATTATTTTAACCTTATCAATTAGATTTAACTCTAAGTTAATTAATTTAACTTTTACCGTGTCTTTTTGTTTTCTTTCACTATATGGTTAATACACATACTATAACATGCCAAACGAACCCCAAATTGTTTATTATTAATATATATATCCTTATCTAAGTCATTTGGCCGAACCTTAGATTTTTAGGAATAAAATAACAATTAATAATATAATATTTTATTTAAAAACTATTTTGTGTCAATTTTGACACTATTTGATATATGATTTTTGTGAAAGTCATAACAGAATTATATGTTCGAACCAAGTCGATTAAATCAACATTAATATATCATAGTAACCTAGAAAATTAGTGGAATTCATAAAAAGTCTCAAATTACATTTATTTTGGTGTTTATAACATCAATTATGTCAATATTTCATTAATAAGATAATTACTGCATCATCATTGTGTCATAAATAAATTAAATTATTTAATGTCTAAAAATTACAAATAAAATACCCTTATGTAGGAAATCTTTTTAGATTTCTAATGAATATTTATAGTCGAATTTATCTTATTTATAACCCCATATTAAAAATAATTTACTTATTAAACTTTGATTTTAACTATTTTAACCCTTCTTTAAATAAATTAATAATAAATGTCCTAATCTAATCCAAGTGGGCCTAAATGGTCATATTCTATTCCTAAGTTTGTTTTTGGTCGAATTACACTTGTCCAATAGAATTAGGAAATGTGTTAGGGTATTATTGATATCATATTTACACATAGTTACCCTATTTACTATTAACCGCGGTAAAAATAGTAAAAAGTTACTATTCACCAAAAAATTATTTTCATCTCATTGAACCACATTTTAGTCCTTGATATTAACCGTGTCTCTCGGATTTTTGAAATTCCATTCACAGAAGCGGTAAAATTATGTTTTATGCAAAATTCAGTTTTTAACCTACCACTTAGTGGTTTCACTATTCATCAAAAATTGAATGTTTTCAGAAAAATACCAAAATTTCACCCTAGGCTAATTTCGATATTCTGAGTCCAAAAATGAAGTCCATTTTGAAAAATAAAATTTATAAAATTTCAAAAAGTGGTTATTACTATTCATAACGGCTAGTTTTAATAGCATATTTTTGTTTAGTAAAACTCGGTATTGCGTACGACGCAAGCTATCGAGGAAGGTCGCGATTGCGTGTAAAGCAAGCCAAGCAAGTGTTGTGTAGAAAAAGATTCCTTTGATGATTTATATAACATAAAAGTCTCGGGTGTTACAGTGGTCAGATTAAGATATATCATCAGTTAAGTAAAAAATATAATCTTTTTACAAAAACCATGAAGGATTTTAAAAAATTAGGCTTATTCTATGATCTATCATAAATTATATCTATAGAAGGTTCTTAAGTGAGGTTTTATTAATTATTCTTAAATTAGATCTATCATATATTGGTTTACAAGCCCCTATTAAGTATAGTAAACATAATAATGATTTAGTGATCTATAATACATGACATCTATCATATATGATATAGTGAATCAAACATAAGGCTAGTTTTTCTATATTTCATAAAAATAATATATAATTATTTGAAAAGCAAAATATCTTCTTTAACAGTCATTCATTTTGTAAGAAAATTTTTCTGACATGAAATGATAATTATAACCTCGATATATAACATTGAATTATTCTTTATTGATGATCATCATGGAGTTATATGGGTTGTAATGATTTGATAATATTTTTAGGGAAAAATAATTTTCTCAATAAAAAGGGTATTATAAATGCTAAAAAATAGAATCATATGATAATAATAAGAGACAGACTATTTAGATTTCCTATCCAGAGTAGATCCCATGTAGTTTCATAATGTCATTGTTATACATTGGGGTGTATACATATCATGAATACCCATTATAAAAGATTATAGAGATGCCTAAAATAAAAAACATCATAATTTTTTACCTTGCTTACAAAATCCCATCAGCTTAGCTAATTTTGGAAAATATAGTTTATTATTTATCATTTGGTTTGTTAGACCTAAAAAAAGAGATTTATAAACTCCAATGATTAGTTAAATACATCTATGAACATGCTTGAATTAGAATGATGAAATTAAAATCAATTCCAATTTGACTAAAATGTGATGTGATAAGCTACCTGGATAAGGGATATGTGATTCCCACAAATGTTAGATGAATGACATGTGTGTATTCATTGATATGTCAGTCTATTTTGGAATATAATGACTTTTGGAGGTGGAATATTCTTAATTAAATTGGTCTTTGTATTGGTATATTTTGATGACATAGAGAATGTGATATATAGGTATACATATGATATAAATGATTCAAATTATTGTGGACATGATTAAATAGATATTTGAGTACATTTGATAAATATGACATTAGACCTATTTCATAATGAGTTTCCCTATTTAATTGATATATATAACACCTCGGGGTATAGGATAAATTTATAATCTATAATATATATGTATATCATTTATATTTTTCCTTATTATTTTAATACAATTTAACTTGGAAAGAATTTATTTATTATAATATATGAATCAAAATTAAAACATTTTATTGATTCATAATGGTATATAATGAAAATTTAGATGAAATCACATATTATATACCATCTATTGTTGCATATTATGGACGATTTCTTCACATAAATGTTCATGAATTAATGTTATACTATAATTTGAAAATAATAATAGTCATAGGATTAGGAAATACACTAGATCATGTTCACCCATGAGAATAACTATAAGATAAATTGAACCAATGATTATAAAAAAACAATGAAAGAAGAAATAATTACTAAATATATGAAATGAAAATTAAATCAATTTGACGTGTGATTTAATTTGGAAGAATGGAATAAATTTATAGTTGGAAATGTGGTCAATATACCAATTACATTGAATTTATAATTGGTTATATAGTCATTTGGTATAATACATGTAAACATGTTACTGATTGATAATTATTGATATAGAATTATAATATATTTAGAATAGTTTTATTATATAAATTTACATTTCATAATATATACCTCATGTGAAATAAAATAAATTAATTTTTAATATAAATAATATTTTTATTTCATTATAGCAAATATATTTTATTTTGTAGAATTTGTTTTACATAAAATAATCATTTTGTTATATTTCTTAATTTTGATGATTGATATCAATAAAATTTATTTATATAATTTTAAGAAAAAATGGTAACATTAATTAATAACCCTTAAAAATAATTGAAGAAAAATATGGATTGGTAATTAAATTATTCACAACTAAAAAAATACATTTAATGCCATTTTTTATATAATATATTTTTATATAAAAGATAAATTTATATTATGTTGAGATTGAAATTTTGTAATAATAATTTATTATTGAAAAATTAAAAATAATTTATTAATTGTTTAGTAATTATGTTGTAAAAATGAATTATTAACCAATTTTTAAAATCATTTGTCTTCTTGTATTTATCTTAATAAACTAAAATGGTCAATTATAAATAATGAATCTATTGAGATATATTTTATATATTGGTAAAAGATAATTTAACATCTATTCAAGGACTGCTATTTTTAATGAATAATATTAAATACATTTTTATTCTTATAAATACATTTGTCAAAAAAATTAACATGTTCTACATTTTTTTATTAAATTTAATTTCTTTAATATTCATCTATTAAATCTAAAAAATAGGTTTCAAATTTTGAATCACAATTTTAATGTTAGATAATAAGTTCAATTTTACATTTGACACAAAAAAAAAACAGTTACAAAGATTAAAGATAGTTTACATGAAGGAGATAAATTTTCTATTTTCATTGAAGTGATTTTTTAAAGTGTTTTATATTTTTATCTAAATAAATTAAATTTATCTATTTTAAATTGGAAATATATTATACTGATTATATATAAAAACAAATATTTTTACACTTAATTAATTATAAATTGATATCAACTATGATTAAGTACAATAAATGATTATAATGAAATCCTCTTTAAAAATAGATTATATATATAACGTGATTGTTTTGAAAGATAAATTTCACTAATTTATAAATTGAATTAGATTAAATGATGTAAAAAATTGGGAATCACTATGTTTGAATTTGGTATCAGGGTTAATCATATATCTTTAGTAAATAAATTATTACTTTGGTAAATAATTAAACTAGATAAATGGCATAGAATGATATAAATTACCATTCATATAATTCTGATTCATTAAAAAAATATTAATCAGTTCCAAAATTCATTATTTTGATTTGGGAGAAAAATATAGCAGTATCTCAAAATTTAAATCCTCAAACATACCTAAATTGAAATAGAACATCATTGGTTAATCTATAATGTCACTAAATTATCCTTCTAGAAGGTCCAAATCATATTCCCATTTTCCACAGGATTATAAAAAACACTAGGGTATCATAAAATGAGTTATGATTTCAGCCTCAAAAAAATTTATATGGTAGGAACAAAATAGTATAAAAATTGATATCCATATCATATGTTATTTTAAAATAATGGAACCAAAATGTTTACTAAAAATTAACAATCAAGGTCTCATCTAATAACTAAATGAATAAAAATAGAATGGAACTAAAAAAACCCCATGGGAGTTTCTTCATATGATCGTATGTCACCACCATCCCAATCGAATAGAACATAAAACAAATATAGGAGAGTCATCCTCTACATGGTTCTCTTATTTTATCTATTTCCTATAAAAACAAGGCGACTAACACATGATGGAAAAAGTAAAAAGTGATATCCAATGCTCAATAGGATACTATAAAATAGTATAAACAAATGTTTAGCATCATCCATCTAGTAACTCTTATTTAAAATTGATTTTTAAAATATTTCATTAATAAATCTATTACAATCATGACATTTCAATTCCAGAACAAAGTTCATGTTTCATTTCAAAATCAAGCCATATGAAAATCATTCTATGAGTATATTGAACTATACATGATGAATAATCAAAGTAAATAACCAATTATTAATTCATCCATAAATCAAGATGCAATCCAATTTAAAAGACATGATTATGTAATGTATCCACCAAATCACAAAGGGGAAAATAAAAACACAAGGGTGTACACAACGAAAATAACCATGAAACAATAACTGGGATAAGTGATTAAGAAACATACTAACCTTGGTTCCAAGTCAAGGTTACCCATAACATCAATGTAATAAAGGGAACCTGTCCTAGTGAGAGACACATCCACTTGTGAATTTATTAATTTTTTCATGCATTTAATGTTATTACATATATTTTATTATTTCAGCAACATATTTCAAAAAATAAATTTAAATTTCATATTCATTTCCCCATTAGATAGATACACTGCCCCAAAGAACACTTTAAACTAAGTCACCTTAAAAAAATGATGGTAAAACAAATAGATCGGTTACAAAAACAAATATATCCAATAAAAATAGCATAAATTCACTATATGACATTTAATATATATAATTCCAAACCTAGTAAGGATCCATTAAAAAATGGTATTAAAAACAATAGTAATTTGAGAGAAAGATGAGATATTAAAGTAAAAGATATCATACCTTGATAATTTCCACCCAAAACAATCATAGATTACCAAAGAATCAAGTCAAGTTCTTATAAGGCATCATAAAAGGGATATTTCATGATAATGATATAATAAGTTAGGTTTCGAGTTACAATAAACTAGGGGAATTTGGTTAATTTTAAATTTTAGGAATTACAAATATATTTGAATAGTTTGGATGCTTAGTTTGAAAAAAATATTAACTGACTATATGGTGGCCACTATACATATAAAATAATGTCTCATAGTTTTTTTTGTATTAACCAAGTAGTTTGAAAACTATGTTTTTTTCAGGAGGCAACGTCGTCAAAAAATCCTAGACATATTGAATGATTTCCAAGAGACTCACATGGTAAGAAAAACCATGCTCAACTTTTGGAGACACCACTGTAATCTATAGATCCATAACCCTTGGTTGTCTCAACATTATTACTATATATGTGCTAAGACTATGCACTTATAATACTTTCATTGAAACTATTAATTTTATACTCTCACCCTCTGAATTCCTCTAAATATTCAAAGGTGATATATGAAGCTCAAAACTAGACAAACTTATGACAAAAACTGTGTCCCAATTTTCCCCACCATGAAATAATTATGTCTCCAAAAGGTTTCAAGATAACAAATCGGAAAAAAGATAACTACTTTATTGTATCATCAAGGTCTCAGACTAATATATCTCATGGTTGTATCAATGAAACTATCATCTCACATGAATAAATGTGGTCATATTTCTATGCAACAACTTATCATATTAGACCACTATATGAATAGGTATATCGACCGCTATGATAAAGGGATCAATTTCCAAATCCTCCCACTCAATCATATGGGATGGATTTGGATCATAAAAAATAAATTTGGACGAATGGAATATATATTGTATTGAATTAAAAATAATAAGGTATTTCTAATTGATGAGCCACCTTCATGAGTTTCTCCATTATATCTACAACACTGATGTAGCGATGTGAATAATTACACTTCTTCCCAAAATGTCCATGCCACAATAAATATGATAAAACGATGAAAACTAATCACAAACCTCAAACTCCAATAATATGAATGTATATCAATAAATGATATATGGAAACTTATATCTATTTATATCATTTTCCTGATTAATTTCATGGCATTAGTCATCTCTAAGATGATGCTCTGTCTATCAAGTGACCATTCTCCAACCTTTTTCTAAAAAAATTGTGATCTATATGTTATCTCAATGCCACTAAATGTTTCATCATGAATGAAGAATAATTACTACTTTTATAGAAAAAATACACTATTTTACAAATTCCATCCCAAGAACCACTACAGTCGGGAACACATTCTTGAACCATGTCTCTAGGAATATGGATGTGTCACTCATACTTTCCAAACATATAAGGATGATCATTGTTTCATAACATCAACTGGGAAACCATCGCTGCCTACAATTCACTCCAAAACCATGTTCCAGAATGAGGTCCCTATTAGAAATGATTGGTGATTCAAATCCATGAAATCTAAAAATATCTCACAAACATAGGTTCCTAATATTTTGAACCATCATCTCTCTTTAATGCATTGTAAATGTTTTTATTTCATGAGTTGATTAATAATATCCAATATCTCATCCAAACCAAGTGGATTATGAGGTATCCTAATCATGAATTCCTTGTCATTATCCTCCCATTTCTATTTAGTAGTGGGTAATGATTGAAGAAAACTAGAAAAACTTTGATGTACAACATTAATTATCCAAAAAGTAATGAATCAACACAATAAATATACATTATTTTATCTTATTCTTGACCACCAATAATGATGTATCAATGCATGGAACATCTTATAATCTCTATGGTTTAATTTCCAATAATATTTTTTTCTATCATAAAACAATTTCTTCTTCAATAGAATCAAAATAGCTACCCCACCTTGAAATCCCAAAACCTCATCAAGAGACTAAGACCACACACTCGAGGAGGAAATTGTTTTATCTGATGGATCCCCAATCTCAAATAAATTTTTGAAAACAATTTAGCTCTTTGGACCTCATCTAAAAGGTCATAAATCTTATGAAAGGGTTATTTTATCTCAACAATAACCTTATAGAACATCTTATAATAAACAAAAATTCAAAGGCTCATATCCACAATATTTGTAGATATCACTAGAAATTCCCTATGGTGAAATTCTTGGTTGGAAAAACCCCTTATCCTCAAGATCCTCGACCAAAACTTTCAATTATTTATATTTAGTGGGGTCTATATGTAATTAAGGTAAAAAGATGGGTATCCTTCCTAGAATAAATTATAAGGAAAACCCAACATCCAAAAAAGGATAAAACTCTAAAAAATCATATGGAAAACACCGAGATACTCACTCACCACCACTAGGAAATGATTACTAAGAAATGGATCAAAATTATTATTGAACATCCATAACACCAAGAATTACATCATCTAAACCTAAGGAAAAATAGAACTATTTTCCTCAAACTAGGATCACACTCACCCAAAATGAAATGAGTGAATTCATTAGGAGAAATAAACTATACCTGATGATGATAGAAGTTTATTTTGTATTTATAGTAACCACCCAATCCCTAATAATCCCATGAAAAAAGATGTTAATATCATGAAAAAATGGTGAAAATTTGTTATGGGGTTTTAAATATTCACCTGACACTCAGGAAATTCAAATACATGTATTGAATTATTTCCAAAATAATTTAGAAGAATCAATTTAAAAGGCATAAGATCTGGGTGAAAGTCCAATGTTTTGATAATTTTGAAAATATAATGGATTGGTTTCACTAGTAACAAAAGTACATAACCATTCGACATACAATAAACAACATTCCACTCATGGTATCTAGTCCTGCCTCTAAATCCTCTACTGCACACTCTACCACACACATACTTCCTTTCTCTTCTTAGAATTTTATCCCAACCTAGGAAAACCTATATCATGAGGTTAATACCCAACACATTTTTATATGTTGAATAAAAATTGAGATAATTTGGATAAGGATGACACAACTCTACCTCAAAAGGATAATCCCTCATAGAAATAATGATGATGACTAGAATACCTAGAATTATGAAACACCATTAGTAAAGAATTTCTTTCACGTTTGTGGTGTAACTTTTTCCCATGATAGTAATATACCATATTATTCTTCCTTCATATATGGGGTTCACTACTTCCACTACCTTAGTGCCAGTCTCCCATATTTTTTTTCAGACTAAAAAATGAACATCAGCTTCCTCTAGTCATCACTGATTCTCCAAAGATCCATATAATCCAATCTATGGATGACTTATCCATAACTGCCATAGCCAAATTCTTTATGAATGTGGTTATACACATAAGGATCAATATAAACTAAATATATTCACTAAAACAAATCATGAACCTTTTAAAATTGAGATATTCATGGAAATAATTTTTTGTAGAAATGTTCAATAACATGAAAAAAATTGTAGCATACTCCGTGGTAAAGTGATTTTCATGTTTAAATGTAACAAACCCCCTAGATTTTAATTATCTTAGTGTATTGAGAAAGAACAATTAATTGATGGAATTGATGAAAATTCGAAAAATAAGATCTTTATGCCACATGGATTGTACCATATAATCCCACAACTTACTTCTCATACCTTCAATAATATAAATGGCTATAGAAACCCAAGAGTTTTTTTATAGATTTTATTAAGTGTAAAATAATATAAATCCTCTCAATCCACTTCTTTGATTCCTAGGACTCCTCATCGCATTAGAATATCAGTGGTTACTACATATAAATTATGGATAATTGTATAATAATCATTATAGTTCATCATTTGTGACATAGCCCATTGTTTTGATCACTCAAACTATTGTTTCCATTATTGTTTCCTCATTTACACCTATTAAATAGGAACTCCTTATCCCATTACAAACCAAATTTTACTAAGAATATCTATTAAATTACTTCCCATTTTTCTGTATTAAATAATTCTTATAGTTTTGGTATATTAATTTTCCAATAAATAAATAGGTTTCCTTTATTCCATGGGTGGAAATCATGATAATGAACGATTACATAAAAATAAGTAATGAGTTATTATTAATTATTTTCAATTACTTTATTATATCCATTTTTTCTAAATACCATTACCTACTAAAATTATTTTATTATTGTAATGATAAAATGATATTAGTAATATATTGCTCAATAGTATTATTCATTCATAAGTATTAGATCTTATTTTCTATATTGGTTCAACCACCTATATGAAAAATGTTATAGTATCTTCACCATGTCCACCAAAGCTATAAGTTTCTCCCAAAACCCACCAATTATTATAACACACATTTGAACGATATCTTTAATTAGCTATATATTACACTCTGACCTCTCATCTATCTTTGGGTGAAATCCATACTCAACCAAACATGTGTACCATGTGCCTTCTATAAGACCTTGTATAAGAACGATGTATTGCATGAGTCCTGATCTAAAACTATACTTCATGGCACCCCGTACAGATTGACTATCCCCCAAATATAAAACTATCCAATCTGCTCTACTGATAATGTCACATGTATATGAAGGACATGTACTACATTAATCACTATTTCCAAAACATTACAAATATATTAATTCTTCAGTGATCTTCATGGAAGACCCACCAGAAGTCCATGGTCACATCGTTCGTCTTGCACTCTGGAATGGGAAATGACTACACTAAACATCAAGGTCATTCAACCTCAACCATAAACTGATAATAGGTGTAGCTTCGTGTCACGAACCCTACAATATCCTTCATCATTCTTGGACACCAATACATTTATTGAATATCACGGTACATTTTGATCACACCTGGATATACCACCCACCTTGTGGTTTGAAATCCCCAGATCAAGTCTTCCGTCATTCTCATAATCACAATAGAAAAATTCACTATGTAGATGGTATCTTCCTCATGTATCAAGAATTATAAAGGTGTCTTCCCACTATCAAGAAGTTACCTCAATGATAAAAATTTTGGATCCTCATACTACCTATCTTTGATCCATTTCAAAAGTGTAGACTCCATTTAAATCAAAATGAGATTCATCTGCTCTTAATTAACTTTAACCACCACATGTATCTCATATAATAGTTTCACAATCATCCATTCAGAACTAGACTCTTGAATAATAGGAGTCTGATTCTTTCTTCATAAATAACCATCAACGCTATTTACTTTCCCAGGAGTATATGATATTTCAAAATGAAATGACCACATATACTCCACCCATATCTACTAATGAAGATTAAAATCTAGTTATGAGATGATATAGATTATTTTGTTTTATAAATATACACAATAAAATTCCCTCCAAATTCATAATCCACTACAGCCAACCCAAGGCCATGCATAAGGTATTTCTATTCATGTGGCCTCAACATCCCTACTAGTCGACATCCATGCTTTAACACTACTCTAATACCTATCCTAGAAGCATAAAAAAACTTCTTACGCCTCACATGGATCACTTATTATCAAGATTGTTGATGTTTTCATGTGATCCTTAAACTAATAGAATGAATTTCACATTCTCTTAAACATTGAAAATTTATCACTTCTTTGTCATGCACCAAAGTGAAACATTATATCATGATAAAACCTAGATAATCCACCAATAATATAAAGCTAATCCCCAAAATCTAGTAATATAAAAAACATTATTGGGATACTCCCAAGTTACCATTGCATGAACCTTATCTGGGTCCCCTAACACACCTTCATCCGAGATGATGTGGCCTAAGAAGTGTGCTTGATAAATCCAAAACAGATTCTTAGATATCGTGGAATATTTATGATTCTCATTCATTGTACATAGTATTATGTCTAGATGTTGGGAACGACCATCATGAGTATTGGAGTACACCAAAATGTCATCCAAAAATACTACAAAAAACCCATCTAGGTACTAAGGATAGATTTTTTAATCATGAAAATAAATACTGGTGGTGAATTAAACAACAAAAATGGAATTACAGGGAACTCATATTGGAAATACATAATTCAGAAAGAAGTCCTTGATATATAAAAATGTTTTAACTCTCAAATGATAATACCTTGATCTCAAGTCAATATAGGAAAGGACACAAGGTTCTATCACATGGTCAAAAATATCATCAATACATGGAATATGATAACAATTTTTTCACATTCATCATGTTCAACATCCGGTAATCGAAATATAATCACAAACACCCATCAGAAATCTTTGAAAACAACAATGGTGATCCCCAAGGAGATGTACATGGATGGATAAACCCCTTATCCATAAACACCTCCAAATAATTATTAATATCTTGAAGCTCTGTCAATGCCATATTTTATAGTGGAATATAAAATGGTTCAGATCCTAGAATGTTCTCTAAGGTAATTACACATCTCTCTCATGTGGAATCTCTTATAATTATTTATTAAACACATCATAAAATCTATCCACTTTAGGGGAATTGAAATACTTCTTTACACTTATATCATTCAATAATTGACTTGAAAACTTTGTTGTGAGCTCTCCTAGTTGTTGGTTAATTGGCCCAACATGTCACTCCTTGATATCCCACCCTCCATGGTGAATTTAATTTTCAAACATTGGATACATAGATGTCAGTCTCAATTGGTAACAATATTTATGGGATTGGTATGATACTAACTAGTCCATTCCCAAAATTAGTTCGAAGCATGACATATCAAGAACATAGAGATCCCAAAAAATGATACTCATAAATTTTGAGAGAATATACCTTTCACAATAATATTTCCCTAGAATATACACTCAATGATGTATCAATCATTAACACCCCACTCATGAACTCCACCACCAGGCTCAAACAATAAAAAATTGTGCAGAAATAAATGAATGAGAGGAATTAATATCACATAACGCACTAGATATTATAGAAGATATAATAGTAGTACATATCAATATTGATGGTCTAACCCCATAGTAAAAAATTATAGACTGTATAGAATTTAATTTTCCTAACCCTATTCCTTGTGATATTGAATGAGTCCCTTGTGTTTTCAACTCTACTAATTTGGGTTGTCTTTCCTTAAAGTACTGCCTCCACTTCCCCTACCACCACGACCGATTGAACTCCAAATTCCAGCCAGATAATGTATATAATATGTAACAATCCAAGCTTACATGGTACGCTTCTCACTGAATAATACAGTAGCATGTGTTGTACGCAACTTCAAGTTCTAACACACACCACAACTAATAAAACTAGTCGTTATGAATAGAAATACCCTCTTTTTGAAATTTTATACATTTTAACATTCAAAATAGACTTCATTTTTGGATTCAGAATATCAAAATTGTCCTAGGGTGAAATTTTGGTACTTTTCGTATAACTTTCATTGTTTGATGAATAGTGAAAATTAATAAATTTTAATTAAAAACAACTTTTTTAATCGAAATAATTAATATTGATAAATTATGAATTTTAGTGGTTTTAAAGTATATTTAGAATATATTTTTACCATTTAATACAATTTTTCTCATTGGAAGCCTTACCATATCCATAATGCACTTCAAGTGTCCTTTTTGGTTCAAACCAATGGGAGTTACCCAAATTAAAGGTAACAATTTCTCTTAGCTTCTTTTATTTTATTTTACTTCTCCAACCCCTAAAAGATTCTTATTATTTTCTTTTGTAACAAAACCGGTTTCCTAAATATACTAGGGTATTTTTCTTAGAATTATTAGAACTACACTTACACACACATCCATCTAATGGGTGAAGAACATAATGTTTCTGTGGATGGAAACCAAACGCCTCACGAAGCGACGATTGTTAAATTATCTCCTACCACCTATCATGGTGGCCATTATGATGGCACTATAATTAAATATGATATTAATGATATTTATTTTAGATATATACTTCAGTAATTCCATTTTATATCATACCATTATTCGTTTCATGTTGTATATATATAATATAATTTCATTTGAGAAAGTGCAGACTACTGCCCCCTCAATGTGATATGACTCGTTCATACCATACATGGAACGTATAAATGATGGTTTTAATGAAAATAAGTAAAAAATATAAGATATTATATTATACTGGAATAATTATATACCTATGTATCATTTGGTTTTTCTTCATTAAAAATGAAAAATGAAATGGAAGTAGCGTTCATGCATACGTACGGATTACCGTCTCCACAAACGCGATGAGATTCATTTCCCCATCATATCCATTAAATAACAATCATAGTTTGATGATTAAATGTAATTTTTAAGTACTTGATATTATTATGGATATGAATAAGATAAATCCTATCCATAAAAAAATGACTTATGTAACGAAGCATATAAAGGAAAATGAATCAGTTAACACCTGAAAGGACGATAATATTAAAATATTATTAACAAAGCAATATTAAAAGATCATATATAATATCATATTTATTTATATGATTATTTTATAACTTAATAACAGTGATTTAACTATTATATATGATGTTAACCTACCCTCGACCAAGGAAAAGTACAAGGTAAGGGTTTTCTTATCTCACTTTTAATTTGGTGAGATTTCCATTATTCACCACTTGTTTATTTCATGTGGTGTGTGTACTACCCGTGATTATATTCATTGTGTAATATACTTTAATTTATGGATATTTACATCATCATTTTATTATCCTTATTTAATGGGTGTATGTTTTGTAAGTTACCAAATCGATATGGGAATTTGAAATTTCAATTTCCATTCATTCGGCTTTCGCATACTTCATTGATTATTTTACTCCAAGATTATGTGTGGAATCACTATTCATTATATTATGTCATAATTTCCACTCCTATTTCATTGGATATACTTTTTATACAAATAATCACTCCATTTATAAATTCTCAAGTCATCGGTATAAACTTGATAAGAGTGATTTTTACTCAATCTCGATTTGTTGAGTTAAACATCCAATTCATTGGTGTTGTCTTTACAAGAATATGTGTGAATGTACTCTGATTGATTAACACTAAATATCCAATCATATTGAGTGTATTTATATTTTTCACACATAATTATGCCATTGATTTATCATTAACTTAGGGATACTGTCTTTATAAGAAGTTTCATCTCAAATTACATTCCATTGAGACTCCTTTTTTGTTATACACCAAATCACTTTTATATGGTGTATATAATGTACTTTGACATAGTATATCATGAATACCTTTATTCTCATGATAATAAAAATTTTGATTACCTCAATTAGTTGTATTCAAATGTCTCTCCTTTGGTTATAAACTCTACCTAAAATATCATTTTTAAATGTTTTAAAGATTTATTATTCTAAATATTTCTCATTAATGTCCATATTTTAAAAATGGTTTTAAGGATTTATTTATATATAAATCAAGGTTTTAAAATTAAAATTACTTTTAAACTTTTCAAAGTGTTATGGGACACTTTGATTCAAAATTATATTTTTAAATGGCTTCTTGACAAATAGTGTGACTTTTAAATGATTTCAAGAAAAAGGGGGATGTGACGACCCACCCTCGGGGCCCGTGCCGTCACTACCCCAAGCCCGCCTTCCAGAGGCCAGGGGCTGGCGACTAGCACCAAGGCGTAAATCCCTGTAAAAAGGGAAGGCATTGCCATTGAAAAGTAAATAAGAACAACAGAGTAAGAAAGCGTAAAAGTAAACACTAAGTAAAAATAGAGTACAACTGAAGTGCGGAAAAGTAAATGGGCCAGTATACAAACCCAAACTGAATGTAAAGTACAACTCGAAAGGGAAAACGGAAACTGTAAAGTTAAAGCTGCTACACCGAGCTGTCCGCTGGAAATCCCACCTGATGTGTGGGTACAGATAGCTCCACTACTCCTCGGGTTCCGCCGTCCGCTCCGAGCACGTCTCGCCCAGTGGTCCACCTCCTGGTACCGTCCTGCTCAGCAAGCCTCAACTACGATCAACGCTTTCCATCGTCTACAACCAACACAACATAGTGCGGGCATAGCCCGTGTAGGGGTGAGTATAAGCTACTCAGTAGGGACCCCGAGACCCCTGACGGTCTCCCAAAATCCACAAAGGATAAACCACAAAGGTAAGATACAATCACGAAGTAACAACCGACACTGCTTAGGTAAATGCCCATACATATACCTAAGTCATCAATTCCAATACGCTCCAACCTCCGAGCCTATGTACAACTCATTCCACATAGGAAAGTATACGTATTCCACACTGGAAATCAAAACGAAATCCACACAGGATATCACAACACATTCCACACAGGAAAGCAATAGGATTTAGCTCACACAGGTATACTTCTTCGGATGACGATAAAGATGATCATTGATCCATCTAAGTCGTCAGACCCTTGAAGGATCGATAGGTAACTGACCCCCGCAATGACCCACACAGGATCGGGCCCACACAGGACCTGTAGGCGCTGGTTCACACATGACCGCTGAGCGCAGACCCACACAGGATCGGACCCACACAGGATCGGGACCACACATGACCTGTAGCACTGATCCACGTAGGATCGCTTAGTGCTGTAGTCTTCATCGTCGAATCCACTAAGGATCTCTGTATTGTCGTCGTCGAAGTCACAGTAGCAGTAGCAATAGCAGTCATAGTCACAGTCGCAGCCAGCTCTAGGGTTCCCGCACACAACAAGCTCGTTCGGGAGGGTCCGCTCCACGAGCCGAGAGGCTGATACATCAACTGTCACAAAGTCCAGAGTTGATGTATCCAAAAGTTCCGTATCGTCAACGGGAACTCAACGTCGCAGACGGCGCGTCAATCAGACGCCCGGTCTGAGAGTTATTGGCTTTTTCGTCCCAGGTGCTCGGTTGGTTTTTAAGACAAAACCAACCCGACCGTACTCCACATGCGTCCAAACCTCGGGCGGAGTATGCCAAAGGATTTGTCTCACTAAGAGGAACACAGCAAAGCTGACGGCACGTCTATCGGACGTCCGTAGCTCATGATATGAGCGTTTCCGCTCCGAGGGCCCGGTTGTTTTCGTGTACGAACCAACCCGGCTGAACTCCAAGTATTCCGAAACCTTGAGTGTGATATACCGAAATGACCGTCTCGATCCAAGGATCTCATCGCTGCTGACGGCGCGTCGTTTGGAGATCCGTAGCCCATGTTATGGGCATCTGAATCCAAACCGCTCGGGAACGGGGGTTTCGGGCCCGGGCCGCCCCGGCCCCAGACCCCCCGGATGGCCCGAACCGGGTCGACCCACCCCGGACAGGGTCAACCCGGCCTGGCGCGGCCCGGCCTGGCCTGGCCTCGCCTGGCGAATCAGCCAAGCGCGCCGGTTCGGAGCAAGGCGGCGCGCTTGGCGAGCTGATTGGAAACACGGGGGGCCGCCTGCCCCCCCCCCCTTTCTGAAACCGCCCCCCCGCATAATGGGGGTCGTTTCATTGGTGGACGGGGGAATTAATCCCCCCGATTTGCCTCCCTTCCGGACGGCCCGACCTGGCCGGCCTGTTCTTCCTAAATGGACCGGCAAGGGCCGGTCCCCCCCCCCCCCCCCCGTTCCGGCTTCCGACACCGGCGACCCGGTTGGCCACCGGTCTTCTTGTTCAGCCGCGGCCCGGAACCGGCCGCGGCCTTCATTGTTTGGTGCGGTGCGACGGCACCGCGCCCCTCCGCCGCGGCCCGCTCCGGCTGCGGCGCCTTCGACTTTCCTTCGACGCGGCACGACTGCGTCGTGTTCATGATAATTCTTTCCACGGCGCGGCGCGACGGCGCCGTGCAATAATTACCGTGTGATTCCCGCGTGGTGTGACAGCACCACTTCATCTCGTTTCATCCGCAAGAAACATTCAAGAACAAAGGAGGGGGGGTTCGGCCGTGTTTGTGCGGTCCGGCCCCCCTCTCGTTAGATGATAACACTTAATCATTTAACCTCAAAGATCATCATGCTAGAACCAAGAACGAGAATAAATAAATTAAACAACAACAAACCCCTACCTCGGTTTCAAGAACGATGTTCGTCAACGACCCGCGGAAGACGAGCGTCGCGGTGGTCGGCGTCGCGGAAAAAGGACGTCGACGTCATGATGCGAGGATTCTAAGCTCTTTGACGGCGATTTCGTCATGGGAAACCGTCGCAGAAGAGATGACGTGGAAGAAGTATGTCGCGTCGCGGAAGGACCGTGTTCTTCGACGGAGAGGTTCTTCGTTGAAGAACGGCGTTCTTCGCGTTCTTCGTTGAGTTTGAAGAAGAAGAAGAAAGATCCAAATTCTCTCAAGGTGGCTAAGGAGACTAACCAAAATAAAATTAGCTAAGGCTTATTTTATTTACACAATTATCAACTTGAATTTAAAAGGTTTAAAATTCAAACAACTCAACTCAATTAATTAACCAAGTTGTCAAGTTAATTAAAGAGGAGTTATAGGGAGTTTAAAAAAAAGAAGATGAAGAGTTAGGGTTCGTGTGGGTCCCACCACAATTAATCCTCTCAAGGGAGGTTAGGTGGATGTGGGTCCCACCCCTAACTCCCTTTGGGAGAAGTTAACCACCAAGTTAAAAATAAAATGTGTTTCCACATTTTATTTAACTTCTTTTAATTTTTCCAAAAACTAACTTTCATTCCGCATAAAACGCAACCTCGAAAAAGGTCTCCTTAAGGGAATATCGGCGCTGCGAGTTCATCGGTGTCCTCGGATTTCAATTCCGAGCATCGGATCAAAAGTTAGAAATTCCCGCTCGTTCGTTCACTGAACAACCCGACCCAAACTTCAGAAATTGATTCCGGGCACTCCAGGCCTCGGAATCAAGTGCCGTCAGAAACCACGCTCTTGTAAATTTCAACAAAAATTAAGAAAAAAATTCCATTGAATTTTACGGGTCTTTATATTACTCCCACCTCAGGGATTTACGTTTCCGTAAAGATACATCAAAACTGGGGAAACAAATTAGGGTACTGAGCACGCATCTGAGCCTCCCGCTCCCAAGTGATCTCCTGGAGATTCTCGTGCTGCCATCTGATGCGCACTAGAGGAATTGACCGCCCACGTAGGACCCGCTCCTATCGATCCTCGATCTCCACCGGGACCTCCATAAAAGTCGCCCCATCGGCAACATCAAGCTCCCCATGGTCAATGATGTGCGTCGGGTCGTGCACGTATCTCCTCAGTTGAGAAACGTAGAAGACGTCGTGCACCCGGTGCAACTGAGGTGGTAGAGACAGGCGATAAGCCACCTCGCCAATCCTGCTGAGGACCTGGAAGGGTCCGATGAAGCGCAAAGATAAATTCCCGCCTCGGGAAAATCTCTGTATACCACGTCGAGGTGAGACCCGCAAGAAGACGTGGTCTCCATCCTCGAACACTAGTGGCCTCCGCCTCCAGTCAGCGTATGACTTCTGCCGGCTCTGAGCTGTCCTCATCCGCTCCTGGATGACCTGGACCTTCTCTGTCGTGGCCTGGACCATCTCCGGTCTCACAAGGGCTGACTCCCCAGGGTCTGTCCAGCACAAAGTAGATCTACAAGGTCGGCCGTACAATGCCTCGTACGGTGCCATCCCGATCGTGGAGTGGTAGATGTTGTTGTATTCAAACTCCAACAAGGGTAGGTGGTCCTCCCAGCTCCGACCAAAGTCGAGGACACATTCGCGGAGCATGTCCTCGAGAGTTTGAATCGTCCTCTCCATCTGACCATCCGTCTGAGGGTGAAAGGCTGTGCTCAGACGTAGCTGCGTCCTGAACGCCTCCTGTAACCCCTTCCAAAGCCGGGAAGTAAAGCGAGCATCTCGATCGGAGACGATAGATGATGGCACACCATGGAGTCGCTCAATCTCCGGAACGTAGAGATGTCCCACACTCTCCACTGAGCCCTGCTCTCTGATGGGTAAGAAGTGTGCCGACTTGGTGTTTCGGTCAACAATCACCCAAATGGAGTCGTGACCTCTGGAAGTGCGTTGGAGTCCAGTCACGAAGTCCATAGATATACCATCCCACTTCCACTCCGGAACCTCCAAGGGTTGTACCAAGCCTGCTGGTACCTGATGCTCTGCCTTCACCTGCTAGCAGGTGAGGCATCGAGAAACGAACTCTGCCACAACCTTCTTCATGCCCGGCCACCAGTGTTGTCGTCTGAGATCCTGGTACATCTTCACCACTCCAGGATGTACCGCCAAAGGAGAAGTGTGAAACTCTCTCAGCACCTCCTCTCACAAAGCGACTGGTACCATGGTACGTCCTCTGAAAAGGATGTCGTGCTATGCTCCAAGGGTAAAACCATCAGGTGCCTGTCCCGAGGATATCTGTGCATGTCGTGTCTCACAGTCAGCGTCATCACGCTATGCCTCTCTGACCCGCTGCAGTAGTGGAGGGGTGACTGTGAGAGACTGGAGGAAGGCTGCTCCATCTCTATCCACGAAGGATATCTGCAAAGAGGCTAGCTGCTCCGTCGCCACCTCAAGTAGCTGAATGCCCGTCCTCCTATTGAGGGCATCAGCTACTACGTTCCCCTTCCCAGTAGTATAGACTATCTCAAAGTCATAGTCCTGGAGGAACTCGATCCATCGCCACTGTCTCAGTTTCAGGTTCTTCTGCGAGAAGATATACCTAAGACTCTGATGATCAGAAATGACTGTAAACCGCTCGCCCATCAGGTAGTGTCGCCTTGTCTTCAGAGCGAAGACCACTGCTGCTAACTCCTGGTCATGGGTAGCATAGTTCTGCTCATGCGGCCTCAACTGACGTGATCCATAGGCGTTCACTGCCCGCTCCTGCATCAGAACACATCCGAGTCCGGTCCCTGATGCATCACAGTAGACTACTTACCCTACTCTCTCCTCAGGAAACCTCAAGATAGGTGCGCTGGTCAATCTCTGTCTCAGCTCCTGGAAGCTCTGCTGACATCTGGCTGACCACACGAAGGGTTTCCCCTTCTTCGTCAAAGCTGTGAGTGCTTCCGCAACTGTAGAGAAGTCTGGCACGTATCTCCGATAGTATCCAGCTAGTTCCAAGAAACTCCGAACCTCCGTCACGCTCCTGGGTGGATGCCAAAGCTAGCACAGCCTCGATCTTCGCAGGATCCACTACAACTCCCGCCTCAGAGAAAATGTGTCCCAAGAAGTGGACCTCACGTATCCCGAACTGGAACTTCGAGAGCTTACCATAAAGCTGGTGCTCTCGGAGTGTGTCTAGTACAACTCACAAGTGGTAGGCGTGCTCCTCCTCATTCGTCGAGTAAATCAGTATGTCGTCGATGAAGACCACGACGAACTGATCAAGGTATGGCTGAAATATCCTGTTCATGAGGGCCATGAACACTGCTGGAGCATTGGTTACGCCGAAAGGCATAACCAAGAACTCATAGTGGCCATACCGACATCTGAAGGCCGTCTTCTGCACGTCCTCATCTCTGACTCTGAGCTGATGATAGCCTGACATGAGGTCTATCTTCAAGAACCACTGTGCTCCCTTGAGCTGATCAAAGAGGTCATCAATCCTCGGTAGCGGATACTTCTTCCTCACTGTCACCTGGTTCAGGAGACGATAGTCGACACACAGTCACAAGCTCCCGTCCTCCTTCTTGGCGAACAATATTGGGGAAGCGCAGGGTTAAACACTGGGTCAGATGAACCCCTTGCCCTGCAAGTCCTCCAACTGTACCTGTAGCTCTCGGAACTTGGCGGGGGCCATCTGATATGCTGGAGTCGATATCAGAGCTGTCCCGGGGTACAGGTCAATATAAAATTCTACCTCTCTGCGATGAGGTAGCCCTGGAAAGTCGTCGGGAAAAACGTCCGCAAACTGATCCACCACTACAGGAAAACCAGGACTCTGCACGTCAACTGCTTCTAGGATGAGGCTAGCCAACTGATGAGTGATGGGCTGTCCTCTCCTCTGCGGAAGTCCATCCTGTGCTGCGAAGGCTCCCTTCTCGCCGGTGGAGGTGAACCTGCTCCCGTCGGTGCGTACACATTGCACCTTGCGCCTAAAACAGTCAACCTGTGCATGGAACATAGATAACCAATCCATGCCCATGATGATGCCGTAAGGCCTCAACGCTGCTACAAGAAGATACCAGCCGAAGCTCTCGCCTCCTAGAGTAAGCTCACACTGCCAGCACCAGTGCGTAATCGTCGAGCCTGCTCCCGCAGGAGTCTCTAGCCGTAAGGATCGAGCCAACGGCTCTGTCAGAATCTCCGAGCTCCGAACAAGGGCAGCGGCTATGAAAGAGTGACTCACTCCTGTGTCTATAAGTACTGCAGCAAGGGTGGAATAGACACAGATAGTACCTCGAATCATCTCGGGTGCACCGTGGTCGTAGGCCTCTGCTTCCTGTAGCTGTGCCTGTCTCTGCCCGCCAGCTCCCTGTGGTCGGGGTGGACCTCCTGGTGGTGGTGGTGGTAGATCCTCAAAGCGTCGCCCACCACCTGCTGCTCGGCCAGCTCCCCTGCCTCGTCCGCCTCCTCCCTGCGGACCGCCACGGTCGACCCTCTGTCTCTGCCTCAGTGGTCCCTCAGCCGTCTGCTGCTCCTCGGCACGGCGGGTCGGGCAGTCACGAGCCATGTGCCCCTGCCCGCCGCACGAGTAACATTGTCTGCCTCTCGGAAGACTGGCTCCGCGCTGTGTGCCCCGCACTGCTGAGCCAGTGTCCTGAGGTCGTCTTCCTGAAGGACTGGTCTGCCTAGACCCCTGAGTCATCCGTCGACTGCCTGCTGCAGAAGACTCTGCTACGTGCCGCCCTGCGGTGGGTCTCGGCGCTGGTGTAGACTCAGCAAGGAAGCTCTCGATCAAAAGGGCCCGCTCCAGTAAACCTGTCTGAGTCGGTATGATGAGGGAGATCAGCGATGCCCTGATCTCGTGTCTAAATCCCTTCTCGAAGGTCCGGGCCCGGAAGAATGGGTCCCGTACCATGTCGGTCGAGTTGCATGAGAGATTAGTAAATCTCGCCGAGTACTGAGCGACCGTCATGCTGCCCTGCCACAGCTGAAGAAGCTCCTGGATACGCACCGCACGGAGGGTGGCTGGGATGAACTCCGAGCGGAAGAGGCTCTCAAAGTCCGTCCATAGAAGAGATGCCTCATCGTGCACCTAGAGCATCAAGCTCCACCATCGTCCTGCTGCTGCGTGTAGTAGGCTTGTAGCGAGGATCACCATGAGGTCTGCAGGTGTCCTCACTAGCCTAAAAACTCGTACTACTGCCTCCAGCCAGTCCTTTGCTGCCTGGGGGTCCGTATCCCCACGAAACCTAGGCGGTCGCTGGCGCTGAAACTCATGCAGTGCGCTGAGCCGACGGGCATCGTCAGCGTCTGGTACTGGAAGCATCGGTGGCTCGGCGGGTAGTGCTACCGCCGGTGCCACTGCTGACAAAGGGCCCTGCACCGAGGCCTTGTCGCTCGGAGGGCTGTTGTCACGCTCGACTCTCGGAACCCTAGCTGGCTACCGTCGTGGGGCCATCCTCAAAAGGAAATAGGTGCGCCACGGTTAGAACAATATACCTGGTGAGATGATACAAAGTAATCACAAAGAAAACTTGAAACACACACGCAATCAATGTTTTCGTGCATTAAGTCGGAAATCAGAAGTCAGGGTCCTGGTGTACGGATACGTCGGCCGCCGCACCAACACTGAACTCCCTGGACTGATAACCACACTCAATACGCTAAATAGTATTATTTCACATAGAAAAGATCAGAGTTCGTGGTAGAACCGAACTCTTTTGATACTAATTTGTCACGACCCGCCCTCGGGGCCCGTTCCGTGACTACCCCAAGCCCGCCTTCCATAGGCCAGTGTCTAGCGACTAGAACCAAGGCGTAAATCCCGGTAAAAAAGGAAGGCATTTCCTTTGAAAAGTAAACAAGCACCACAGAGTAAGAAAGAGGAAAAGTAAACACTAAGTAAAAACAGAGTACAACTGAAGTGAGGAAAAGTAAATGGGCCAGTATACAAACCCAAACTGAAAGTAAAGTACAACTTGAAAGGGAAAACAGCAACTGTAAAGTAGAAGCCGCTACACCGAGCTATCCACTGGAAATCCCACCTGAAGGGTGGGTACAGATAGCTCCACTGCTCCTCGGGTTCCGCCGTCTGCTCTGAGCACGTCTCGCTCAGTGGTCCACCACCTGGTACCGTCCTGCTCAGCAAACCTCAACTACGATCAACGCTGTCCGTCGTCTGCAACCAACACAATGTAGTGCGGACATAGCTCGTGCAGGGGTGAGTATAAGCTACTCAGTAGGGACCCTGAGACCCCTGAAGGTCTCCCAAAATCCACAAAGGATAAACCACAAAGGTAAGATACAATCACGAAGTAGCAACCGACACTACTTAGGTATATGCCCATACATATCCCTAAGTCATCAATTCCAATACGCTTCAACCTCCGAGCCCAAGTACAACTCAGTCCACACAGGATAGCACAACACATTCCACACAGGATTCAGCTCACACAGGTATACTTCTTCGGATGACGATAAAGATGATCACTGATCCATCTAAGTCGTCGGACCCATGAAGAATCGATAGGTAACTAACCCCCGCAATGACCCACACAGGATCGGGCCCACACAGGACCTGTAGGCGTTGGTTCACACAGGACCGCTGAGCGCAGACCCACACAGGATCGGACCCACACAGGATCGGGCCCACACATGACCTGTAGCACTGATCCACGTAGGATCGCTGAGTGCTATAGTCGTCGTCGTCGAATCCACTAAGGATATCTGTACTGTCGTCGTCGCAGTCACAGTAGCAGTAGCAGTAGCAGTCGCAGTCGCTGTCGCAGCTAGCTCTATGGTTCCCGCACACAGCAAGCTCGTTCGGGAGGGTCCGTTCCACGAGCCGAGAGGCTGATACATCAACTGTCACAAAGTCCAGAGTTGATGCATCAAAAAGTTCCGTATCGTCAACAGGAACTCAATGTCGCAGACGGCGCGTCAATCAGATGCCCCGTCTGAGAGTAATTGGCTTTTTCGTCCCAAGGGCCCGGTTGGTTTTTAAGGAAAAACCAACCCGACTGTACTCCACCAGCGTCCAAACCTCGGGCGGAGTATGCCAAAGAATCCGTCTCACTAAGAGGAACACAACAAAGATGACGACACGTCTATCGGACGTCCGTAGCTCAAGATATGAGTGTTTCCGCTCCGAGGGCCCGGTTGGTTTCGTGTACGAACCAACCCGGCTGAACTCAAAGTATTCCTAAATCTTGAGTGCGATATACCGAAACGCCCGTCTCGATCCAAGGATCGCATCGCCGCTGACGGCTTGTCGTTTGGAGATCCTTAGCCCATGTTATGGGCATTTGAATCCAAACCGCTCGGTAACGGGGGTTTCGGGCCCGGGTCGTCCCGGCCCGAGACCCCCCGGATGGCCCGAACCGGGTCGACCCACCCCGGACAGGGTCGACCCGTCCTGGCATGGTCCAGACTGGCCTAGCATGGCGCGGCCCGGCCCGACCTCACCTGGCGAACCGGCCAGGCGCAAGGCAGCGCGCTGGGCGCGCTGCCAGCTCGGCCGAAGGCTGAGCTGATTGGAAACATGGGGGGCCGCCTGCCCCCCCTTTGTGAAATCGGCCCCCCACATAATGGGGGCCGTTTCATTTCTGGTTGGGGGAATTAATCCCCCCGGTTTTCCTCCCTTCCGGCCGGCCCGACCTGGCCGGCCGGTTCATCCTCAACGGACCGACAAGGCCCCCCCCCCCCTTCTGGCTTCCGACACCGGCGGCCCGGATGGCCGTCGGTCTTCTCGTTCCGCCATGGCCCGGAACCGGCCGCGACCTTATTTTTCCGGTGCGGTGCGACGACACCACACCCCTCTGTCGCGGCCCGCTCCGGCCGCGGCGCCTTCGACTTTCCTTCGACGCGGTGCGACGGCGTCACGTTCATGACAATTCTTTCCACAGCGCAGCGCGACGGCGCCGCAGAATAATTGCCGTGTGATTCCCGTGTGGTGTGACAGCACCACGCCATCTCATTTCATCTGCAAGAAACATTCAAGAACAAAGGAGGAGGGGGGGGGGGTTCGACCATGTTTGTGCGGTCCGGCCCCCCCTCTCATTAGACGATAACACTTAATCATTTAACCTCAAAGATCATAATGCTAGAACCAAGAACGAGAATAAATAAATTAAACAACAACAAACCCCTACCTCGGTTTCAAGAACAAAGTTCGTCAACGACCCGTGGAAGACGAGCGTCGCGGTGGTCGGCGTCGCGGAAAAAGGACGTCGACGTCGTGAAGCGAGGATTCGAATCTCTTTGACGGTAATTTCGTCGCGGGAAACCGTCGTGGAAGAGATGACGTGGAAGAAGTATGTCGCGTCGCGGAAGGACTGTGTTCTTCGATAGAAAGGTTCTTTGTTGAAGAACGGAGTTCTTTACGTTCATCGTTGAGTTTGAAGAAGAATAAGAAAGCTCCAAATTCTCTCAAGGTGGCTAAAAAGACTAACCAAAATAAAATAAGCTAAGGCTTATTTTATTTACACAATTATCAACTTGAATTTCCATGGTTTGAAATTCAAACAACTCAACTCAAATAATTAACTAAGTTGTCAAGTTAATTAAAGAGGAGTTATAGGGAGTTTAAAAAAAAGAAGATGAAGAGTTAGGGTTCGTGTGGGCCCCACCACACTTAATCCACTCAAGGGAGGTTAAGTGGATGTGGGTCCCACCCCTAACTCCCATTGGGAGAAGTTAACCAACAAGTTAAAAATAAAATGTGTTTCCACATTTTATTTAACTTCTTTTAATTTTTCCCAAAACTGACTTTCATTCCGCATAAAACGAAACCTCGAAAAAGGTCTCCTTAAGATAATATCGGTGCTGCGAGTTCATCGGTGTCCTCGGATTTCAATTCCGAGCACCGGATCAAAAGTTAGAAATTCCAGCTCGTTCGTTCACTGAACGTACCCGAGCCAAACTTCGGAAATTGAATCCGGGCCCTCCGAGCGTCGGAATCAGGTGTCGTCAGAAACCGAGCTCTTGTAAAATTCCAAAGAAAATTAAGAATAAAATTCCCTTGAATTTTACAGGTCATTACAGGGGATATTTCAATCTAATGGTTTTTATGATTATTTTAATCTTTGTCAATATCCTTCATTATACTCTATTGAGGTTAATCTGATACAATAAAATCTTCCATATTGTATCGAATGAGTTAAGTTTGAATGTGTATGTGCTATTTTTATACCATTCACGGTTTGTGGATCAAGTATTGACATTTCGTATTCAAGTTTTAATAATAATGTTTATGTTATATTTCAAACATTTCATATGAGGAATACATTGAATTTAGTAAGTGACAGGTGGAGCCTGCTATAGATCCTCGATGCATCGGTTGGACTCATGATATAAACTATTGTCTTGGAACGATGCCTTAACAAAATCTAATTTGTAGTCCTGGCACGAGGCCTTGGCTACATGGTGATGATAGTCTAGAATTATGAATTTCGTCATTATGAAAGTGGTTATTGATATTATATGTGATTATTCGACTAGTAGAATATCCTTGTGAATAAGTAAATGACATTATTTCATTTTATCAATGACATATTATGCTAAAGTTGAAGTTTAAAAGGATTTTGTTTTATTTATACATTGCCTTTAATGTTTATGTTTATTTATGAATGTTTCCACTATATTTCTATCCTTACTGAGCATCTGAGATCACCCCTTTCAATGTTTTATTTTTCCCAGGATGTGAAGAAGTAATTTATGAATGACCTACAAGGATAATATGAGGGGATATGATGACGAGATATTGTTGTAGTAGTTTTCATTTTTATGATGTAATGTAAGACTTATGAATATATCTAGTTTTCCAAGGCTACTAAACTAATCGGTCATTAGAGATTTGATCTTTCTTGTGATCATACCAATGTTATGTAATAATGCACCAACTTTGGGTAACTGGGGTCAGGGCGTTACAGTTGGTATTAGAGGAAGTTCAGTACAAACCTTGGGAGCTAGATTTAGATAAAATCTGATTAGAGCACATATCCCTAAGATATACATTGAGTATTAGTATAGAAGAACATCCTATAATTTTGGTATTATAGTGATTTTGTGAGTATTTTGGGCAATACATCCCTGTCTGGATACGAACAGGTAGAGGTGGCTTTGGAACAGATGTACCTAGGGGTAAAACCCGAATTACCGCTTTGAGCTAGACTCTAATGAGAACTAGTGCACGACAACAGGCTTTGCTGCATTCTTGGTTACGACTCTCCTGGGGGATATGATTAGGATAATTTACATTTTCTTTAAAAACCGATTTGAAGTATTATATATAAGATGAGGCTAAATGAACTTGGTTAATTATAATGTGTTTCAAATTGAGAATATGGTGACATGATATTCTCTAAATGATTTTATGACTACTGTTACTCACACAATGCTTTCTGGTTTTAGTCAATGGATGGATTCCAAGGAAGTCATAGTGACTTTGAGAATGATGTACAAGGAGGGAATGGTGGTGGAAATGAGGAAAAAAATGGAATGTTGATAGGCGTAAAAGATATCGTCTTCAAGACAAATCAATTATCCAAAAATATGATCAAAAATATATATATTAACCAATTCCCTGACTCAAAAAAGAAGAGAAAGGTGATGAATGATAAGAGCTCCTACAGTGGAGACCATGGAGAAAGGAATCCTTAATTTCCATCATGCAGAAAATGTGGAAGTGACACCCATGAAAGTGTCTCAATGGGACAAAGAAATGCTTTACGTGTGGGAAGGAAGGACATAAAGTGAAGAATTGCCGAAGAAAAATGAAGAGTACTATGGAAGAAGATAAAAATGGTCCCAAGAATCCATTTACAGTCATTTACCGTAAATGTAGGGGACCTGACCAATACCCGAGTGAATTCCCTATTCTATAGAATATTTTCCTGGTCAAAGAAGAAGCTATATGGAAATAAATGGTTGGATAAATGTTTAAAAAGTATTAGTGGTCCTTTCTGATGGGTTTACTTTGGAATAATTTTCTCTTGTATTTTTAACACTGCAGTTTACCATGTGAGAATGATACTTGAGGAAGAATTGACTTTTCTCTTATGGATATAGTTATAAATAACCATTGTATTTATATGATCATTGGGTTTGAGGAAATTACAAGTTATTATAATTTGGGATGAAAATGCAAGGTATGAGATAACATTTTTGGTTAAATTATGTTATGGTTTTTTTGAGGAATTTATCTCATTTTGGTAATGTTATAAAATATAGTTTTTGAAAAAGGAAAACACACAAACTGTGTGATAACCCATCACGTTGGACAATGCTGTGGGAATCAAACCCACTACTAGAGTGCGATTGGGATTTATCGCCTACCACTGGACTACGTGAATTCCTTGGTTAGTGTGGCTATTATTTTTAGTTAAATGATTTTATTGATCAATAATAATTTGATTTGGGATCTTATTTCTTATAAAATTAATAACCTTATTATAGGAAAATTATTTGGTGATTAAGTGATAAATGTTATTTTGGATGATGTTCGATTTGTTGAGAACACTATATGGCCAAGGAAAATAAAATAGTATGGGATTTAATTTGAGGAGTACTAGTGTATTTTCATATATGTTTTTATTGTGGATTTATAGTGAATGGGTTATTTATGGAAATGATTAACCTATAATTGAGAATATGTGATTAGGTTAATTACTTATAAGTATGTGACTTTAAGAGTAATTGATGTCATTTGGAGATACCATTTAATGTGGAAGACTACATAACCAAATTCTTCTATGTTTTGAGATTCAATATTATTTTGGATTTTTTAAAGGATTTTAGGACAATTATTTATTGAATGCTATTTATTTATCTTTGGGGTACTATTGGATTAATTTTAGAAATTAAGATTAGTGTTTTTTCTCTAATGAAATAACCTTTTGGGGGATCATCATATCACATACTAACCATTTTGGTTTTTATTAATCCATAAAGGAAAGTTAAATATATAGTTTATTCTTCGTGGATCATGTGATTCTATAAGAATTTTATTGTAGCTCTTCTAGTGTGACCAAGCCTTATGGAATACTCATCGTTTAAAAATGAGTTAGTAATAGAAATTTATTAAAGAATGAAACATTAATTAAAAATTAAGTATATCTGTTTATGTTCTTAGTCAATCCCAGAAATGAATTCCTCATCTTTATGTAATGTTACCTAAAATAATAATAACAATGTTGTCCGTTTACTTTTCCTACTGGGAAAATAATGACCATTTGACCCATCACATGTTTGTGGTTTTCCTGTTGTTAACTTTTTCCAGATCATGTTTTCTATCCCTCTACATATGAACTTGACACATAGTTTATCATCCATATCAATGTTTTTCTACATGGAATCCTAGTATAGGTTATCCCGGGTGACCTTTGTACTTCTCTTTCTTTCGTTTAAAGTGATAGTTTTATTGACTATTTTTCCAATGTGGGTGTTTCCATTATATTCCCAAGACCAATTTTAAAAATTGCGAGGATTCAATTTATTAAATGAGGGGAGAATGTAACACCCCAAGCTTCCATGGTAGCTTCTCGCTGAATAATACCGTAGCGTGTGTTGAACGCAAATTCAAGTTCTAACACACACCACAACTAATAAAACTAGTCGTTATGAATAGTAATACCCACTTTATGAAATTTTATACATTTTATCTTTCAAAATGTACTATATTTTTGGATTCAGAATGTTGAAATTATCCTGGGGTGATATTTTGGTACTTTTCGGATAACTTTCTTATTTTGATGAATAGTGAAAATTACTAAATTTTAATTAAAAACAACATTTTTAATCGAAATAATTAATAGTGATAAATTATGAATTTTATTGGTTTTAAAGTATATTTAGAATATATTTTTACCATTTAATACAATTTTGCTCATTGGACATAATTTCACATTTATACCAGACATAAACAAGTGTGAATCTTTTGATAGTTATTATTTCTTAAAACCACGCTTTTTGTTTTGAAATCGGGAAAAAATTTTAAATTAATTTCTGCCACTTCTGTGTTTTGAATTTGGAAAAATGGATTCCATATTTTGAATCAGGATATCCAAATTATGTAAATAGGTAACTATTATTTTTAGATCTTTTGAATAATTACTTCGGTAAATATTTTATTTACCATGGTAAAAGGCTAAATCCGGTAAATAAGGGTTAAAAATAATATTATAATAACATTAATTTCCCCTAAAATGTGTCCTAACCCTATTGGATGATACATTTTCGACCATGGTCATTTTTGAGTCGATTTTGGGACCCCATGGATCCACTTGTAAGTGATAATGACACTTTATATTAATTAAGAAAAAGTAAAAACAAAAATGACATAAGCATATATCTTTTAGAAAATCAATTTTTACAATGGGTTATATATGTTATATTTTAGACTATAAATATTAATTATTAAGATAAAAATATTTCCTAGATAATGGTATTTTATTTATAATTTTTAGACATTTAATAATTAATTTTTTTTATGACACAAAAATGATGCAATATTTTCTTTATTAATGAATGAATCAAATAATTGGTATGATAAATGTTAAAATAAATATAATTTTAAATTTTTATTCCATACAAGAATTTTATTGGTTAATATGTAATTTTATAATTTCTTAAATGAATTTGGTTCGAATTAATAATGTTTTTATGACTTTACAAAAAATCAATTATTGACTATTGTCAAAATTGACATAAATGAGTTTTTTAAAACTAATATTATATTATTAATTGATATTCTATTCCTAAAATATATGGTTTTGAAAAAAGACTTATATAATGATAGGTGTATCATTAATTGACCACTTGGGGGTCTCTTGGAGGTATATAGTATGTTTATTAACTATATAATATAAAAATACAAAGTGACATGGTAAGTGTCAAACTAATTAACTAAGTGTTAAAACTAAAAATAAGGTTAATATAATGAACCAATCCTGACTAAATAATATTTTATGAGTGGTTTTCAACCCATCCCCATATTAAACATTAAATAATCCACTTTTGATCCATTAGAAACAGAATATGAATTTATTATAAAATAATATTTCTATATTTTCCTAAAGAGCCCCTCCTCCCACTTATAAAAGGACACCACTTCTAACCAATTCCACACACCTCTCAAGCTTTTTGGCTTGTCCAACCTCTGCCCTATTAAGATCCCTACATCCCTCTCCTCTTCTATGAATCCTTATCTTAGTCATAAGGAACATCAAGATTTATTTTTGGTTCAAACCAAAGAAAGTTACCCAAATTCAAGGTAACGATTTCTCTTAGCTTCTTTTATTTTATTTTACTTCTCCAACCCCTAAACTCATCGTATTATTTTTTTTAACAAAAAAAGTATCCTAAATATACTAGGATATTTTTATTAGAAGTATTAGAGCTACACTTACACACACTTACATCTAATGGGTTATGAACATAATGTTTTTGTGGATAGCAACCAAACGCCTCACGAAGCGATGATTGTTCAATTATCTCCTACCACCTCTCATGGTGGCCATTATGATGGCACTATAATTATATATGATATTTATGATATTTATTTTATATATAATCTTATGTAATTCCATTTTATATCATACCATTATTCGTTTCATGTTGTATATATATACGATAATTTCATTTGAGGAAGTCCAGACTACCGCCCCTCAAAGTGTTATGAATCATTCATACCATACATGGAATGTATAAAGGATGGTGTTAATGAACTTAAGTAACACATATAAGATATTATATTATACTAAAATAGTTATATACCTATGTATCATTTGGTTTTGATTCCTTTTAAAATGAAAAATGAAATGGAAGTAGCGTTCGTGCGTACATACGGATTACCGTCTCCACGAACGCGAAGTGATTAATTTCCCCATCATATCCATTCAAAAATAATTATCGTTTGATTATTAAAAGTAATTTTTAAGGTCTTGATATCATTTTGGATATAAATAAGATACAACCTATCCATAAAAAACATGACTTACGTAACGATGCATATAAAGGAAAACGAATCAGTTAACACCTGAAACGATGATAATACTAAAATACTATTAACAAAGAAATATTAAAAGATCATATATGATATCATATTTTTGTATATTATTTTTCTATACTTTAATAAAAATTATTTAACTATTATACAGGATGATAACCTACCCTCAACCAAGGAAAAGTACAAGGTAAGGGGTTTCTTATCTAACTTTTAATTTCGTGAGATTTCCATTATTCACCACTTATTTATTGCGTGTGGTGTGTGTACTGCTCGTGATTGTATTAATTGTGTAACATAATTTAATTTAAGGATATTTACATCATCATTTTATTATCCTTCTTTCATGATTTTATGTTTCGTAAGTTACCAAATCGATATGGGAATTTGAAATTTTAATTTCCATTCATTCGGCTTTACGCATACTTCATTGATTATTTTACTCCAAGATTATGTGTGAAATAACTATTCATTGGATTATGTCATAATTTCCACTCCTCATTATAAGGATATACTTTTTATACACATAATTAATCCATTGATAAATTATCAAGTCACCAGTATAAACTTAATAAGAGTGATTTTTACTCAATCTCGATTTGTTGAGTTAAACATCCAATTCATTGGTGTTGTATTTACAAGAATATGTGTGAATGTCCTCTGATTGATTGAAACTTAATATCCAATAATATTGAGTGTATTTATATTTGTCACACATAATTATTCCATTGATTTATCATTAACCTAAGGATATGGTCTTTATAAGAAGTTTCATCTCAAATTACGTTCCATTGAGTCTCCTTTGTTGATATACACCAAATCAATTTTATATGGTGTATGTAATGTACTTTGACATAATATATCATGAATCCCTTTATTCTCATGATATTACAAAGTTTTGATTACCTCAAATATTTGTATTCAAATGTCTCTCCTTTGGTTAGAAACTCTTACTAAAATATCATTTTTAAATGTTTTGAACATTTATTCTTATAAATCTTTTCTCATTAATGTCCATATTTTAAAAATGGATTTAAGTATTTATTTATATGGACATTAAGGTTTTAAAAATAAAATTACTTTTAAAAGTTTCAAAGTGGTATGGGACACTTTGAATCAAAGATAAAATTTTAAATGACTTCTTGAAAAATACTGTGTCTTTTAAATGATTTCAATAAAAGGGGGATATTTCTCTCTAATAGTTTTGATTATTATTTTCAGCCATGTCAATATCCTTCATTATACTCGATTGAGGTTCATTTGATATAATAAAATCTTCTATATTGTATCGAATGATTTATGTTTGACTATGGATGTGCTATTTGTATACCATTCATTCGTTGTGGATCATGTATTGAAATTTAATATTCTAGTTTTAATACAAATGTTTATGTTATATTTCATACTTTTCATATGAGGAATGATTTGGACTTAGTAAATGACGGGTGGATCCCGCTATAGCTCCTCGATGCATCGGTAGGTCTCACGAGACAAACTAGTGTCTTGGCATGTGGCCTTGACAAAATATTATTTGTAGTCTGGGCACGATCCCTTGGCTACGTGGTGATGATAGTCTGGCATTATGCATTCCGTCATTATGAAAGTGGTTATTGATATTACATGTGATTATTCGACTAGTATAATATCCATGTGAATAATTCAATGGAATTATTTCATTTTATCTATGCCATATTATGCTGAAGTTAAAGTATAAAATGCTTTTTTTAGTTATAAATTTCCTTGAATGTTTATGTATATTTATGAAAGTTTCCGCTATATTTTTATCCTTACTGAGCATCTGAGCTCACCCCTTTCAATGTTTTATTTTTCCCCAGATGTGAAGAAGTAATTAATGAATGACCAGTAGGGATAATATGATGGGATATGAAGACAAGATGTTGTTTTAGTAGTTTTCATTTCTATGATGTAATGTAAGACTTAGGAATATATCTACTGTTTCTAAGGCTACTAAACCTATCGGTCTTTCGAGATTTGATCTTTCTTGTGATCATACCAATGTTATGTAATAATTCACCAACTCTGGGTAACTGGGGTCGGAGCATTACAGAAGATTCCCTTCAAAAACATTGATTTTATAAGATTTTCCCATTAATGATCATCTGTTGCGAGTGATCACCAAACATCAATAAAATGTCACATCTTTCCAAAAGATCATCACTATACTAGTTTTTGAGGGAAGGTTCTATGATAATCGAATAGCCTACAAAACATGTAGAAAATCACTATATAAAGGACCTGTGAAACAAATTTTCTCCTTGGACACACTTTTACCCACCACTCCAGCAAAAGTTCTTATAATGACACTTCATTCACTTGGAGGACTTACCACATGATAATCCAGCGGAAACCACTAGTCCAGCACTATAATCCAAATTAATGTTCCCATCAGCTATGGGATACTGATTCACCACTTAGGGTTACTTAATCATCCTAAAGATGTTTATTTTATACATAATTTAAAACTTAATTACTTCCGGAAATTTTTTAACTACAGTACCCTAATCTTCTACCAATGCAGAGGAAAAGAGCTACAAATCCATAAAAAATCCATTATATTCCATCATATACATACTCTCTTCGGTCTACCTCAAAAAATATTCTCCACTTTCATTCCGTAGATTCTTTGGACATATGTTCTCCAATAACTTGTCTGATAAATCCTGCTATAACATACCATCATCATGTTCCGTCGGAGTCTAAACGTTCCACTAGGGATTCGCTAATCCTCCTAACATATAAACATATAGCTTTACAATCCTCTCAACATCAGTCTCCATGTGGTCATGTATAGTCTGGATAGACTCAATATAGATACCATCTCCCTCAGTTCCACCCACTCCCATAAAATATATGGGATGATTCAATTGAAACACCCTCATCAAGTCATAAAATATCTTTTCCACCCTCATTGTGATTCTTTCCATGAATTTCATGGACCAATTAATTTTCTCTGGGAACTTCTCTAAAACACACTCACTGAAAACTATTAGTGCCTTGGGATCTGCAATTAGAGAATCACATCTAGGAGATTCCTCTTTTCATCCTCTCAGTAGGCGTAATCCTTGAAGAATAATTCAACCAGACAAAAACACACCTTAGAAGATTGTTTTTTTAAAATTAACACAATTTTGGGAAGACTAATATGTCACAACAAGTCATTTCACAAAACCCAGCTACATGGTCGAAAGTAAGGCATTATCAAAAACCCTAACCATCCAACACCAAAGTTAAGATTAACAAAGGGTATGTAACTTTCTCATTTTTCTTTTTTTTTCATTTTGACACCCATTTTTTTCATGTCATGAATAATTTGAAAATATTTATCAAATTCATGTTAGACACCATTTTTAGTTCTAGATCACAAGAAATTAAAAATAGTTCATGTTCATCAAATTACCCACAAACCATTTTCTAATCAATTGATCAAAATGATGCATGTCAAAAAATGACCCTAATTATCGAGAAAGAAGCTTGAATACTCATCTCCCAGGCCTTACCAGCCCAAAATTAAAATCTAAGAAAATATCAACATCTATAATCAATTTACACAATATCTAAATCACTCGGGGTGACATAATATTCAACTGTAACAAAAAATAATAATAACAACAATCCCACCCTGGGTACTTAGGTTCTCCCCTATACATAGGTTAGCTACTCCCATGCACTAGCTCATAACTAAGGCCTGACTATTCCTTGACTCATCTATACCTATCACAAATAGTAATTCAATAGAAAAATAAATGAAAACTAATATAATTCCACCTTTTAATTTCCTAACCCGAGTTCCATGCCCTGGTGCCCTGATATGGTATACAATGTGACCTCAAGTGTGCCTCTTCATATGCCAGAGGAAACCGACTATCAGAAATGGTCTAATATCATTCATTTGGATACAATACCATCTTTTTCAAAGTAAAAAACTAGTTGAAAATAAATAATCAATAACAAATAAATAACCAAATGGTATCATAACCTAAACAAAACCACTATAACAAGATAACCAAATCTCAAGATACAATATCAAACTAAACATTAAATATGTCGTGATAATGTACATTCTGAGAGTCAAATTGCAAATCCAAAATTAAAGACATTGATGATTCCAAAGAGGGTCTCGAACCTTGTCTGGTTCCCTCAACCCCAATCCATCCAGACTCATCCATCTAACAGAGGTATTTTTCCCTTATCTTGTCATGCAAATCGAAAATCTATTCAGGTACCAATTAGGTAGCCTATGTAGGGTGTGGGTACAACATAGTATTCCACCACTAATAGAGCCTAAAAAATATCTAGACAATAAAAAGTGTATTCAGTTTTATAAATAATAAATCACACTACATAAATAAATAATTATAACATTATCAATTTATCCTTTATTTTACCACAAAATTTGTTATGTTCTTTTGGATACCCAAAACTCAATAATTTCTTTAGCCCAAAATGAATTATACAATATCAATAATGGATTTCACTTCCTGGAAATTCATATTTACAATTTTGTATCTCATGTCTCATGTTAAAATTCCATTATTACCATTCAAGATTATATGCCATATCTCAAAATTCCATTTTTACTATTCAATATCTCTTATCACATCGCAAAATTCCATTGTTACCATTCTATATTACATTTCATATCTAAATAACATTCATTAATTCATACACTAATTAATATTCTCAATTTTATTAATTAATTCAATAACTTATTAATATTCACATTCCTATTAATTAACATAATAATTAATTAATCTTTCCAATATCATTAATTAACTCAAAAATTAATTAATATTCTTAACATCATTACCAATTAAGCAATTAGTTAAACACATCAATAATTTGAATAAATTTTACTAATTAATTAATCAAAGATTTCACCCAATAATCCCATAATTAATTCCTCAATTAATAATTCAACTCAAAATCTCAATATACTATAATTAACTAATCAATTAATTATTCAATTTAGTAATCTCAATATCCCTTAATTAATCCAAAAATATATGTCTCAATTTATCAATATCAATATCCCTTAATTAATTCCATAATCAATTACCGAAATCAATAATACCAATATCCACAAATTAATATCATAATTAATTGCTCAAATAAAAAATATCAATAACCCCTAATTAATTATTAAATTAATTACTCAAATTAACACAATAAATATCCTCAATTGACTTGAACAATTAAATTCTCAAATCTATAATCTCAATTATCTCCAATATTACATCAACCTTAATTAATTAAATTTCCATTTTTTTAATTTAAACATAAATCAATTGATAAACATAAAAGCGAAATTCTACAATTTAATCTACCAAATTGAAATCAATACTATGGGAATTTAAGTATATACCACCTTACTCAATTTGTGATGAATGATCACCCATGAAAAATCCCAAAAATTTGAGTAGCACAAAGATGTTGATTGAGATCCCAATCTAAAACGCTAAATACAGACTGAACAAATTAGTATAATTTAATTGTTAATCCATATTCACAATCCTGGATCAATATCAAGTATAAAAAAGAAATAACAACCCTATATCATATAAGATATAAATTTAGGAAGGATGGGAAACTATACGGGATAGGTTTCTCTTCCTGGGAGTGGTGTAGATCTTTGATACAGACTTTGAGTCATGAATAATAGAGTTTGGGATGGATTAGAATTCCTTTAAGAGTCTTTAAATTTTTGAAAACTATTATAAGGTCAAATGAGGGTTTAATAGGGTTAGATTTGGGGGTTTAGTTGATTAAAAATAATATTTTCCGGAGAATTATGATGTTGATTACAATTTTCTAGGATGGGGTACACTGTTTACCCTAGCTATTCACCAACCATTCCTACCCTTTTTCTACCAAATTTCTCAAATTTTAACCTAAAATCAACCCAATGTAATTCCTAAAGAAATATTACTCAACACATGGAAAATTATTACCTAAAATCATGCCTGAATCATCTCTAGGAAAGGTTGCAATCTTACATATACACATATCAAAAAAAATATCAGATATGATTTCAACCATATCTTATTTTTTATTCGAAATTCTTAACACATTGTAATATTTTCACATGAAAATGAATTTATTATATTTACATTTTTTTAAATATTTCCATATGGGTCATTTTTATCCCTTATAAAAGGACAATTATCCTCTCTCTTTTTTACACCACATTACTAAATCTAGATTGCCCATCCCCTAACCAATTATATTATAAACATACATATCAATTATTTAGGTGTGTTATTCTTCTAAAAATACTTCTAAAATGTCCCTTATGAAAGGATCCAATGGTGATCTATTTGAGAAGAGGTTATCATCCTAACTGATCTATTTAAAATTATTTCATTTTATACCTCCTTTAAATAGATGGTATTCATTATAATATAATATATTTAGAATCCCAAATATTTTAAATTTTTATTATTATTTTGGAACCACATTTATTAACCCTCTTTTCAATAAAATTGGATGTGAAAGTATCCCATTTGAGTTTGTGTGTATAACCACCACCACATAGTGATTCCATTATTTTTCTAGCACCATTTTTTGATGTTTTTTATAAAGGGTTTAAATAATATATAATATATTTATTGAATAATTATCATTTTTAATTTTAATATCATATCTACATTATTACCTTCTAATACTTTGGAAAATGATATCATCAATCATGTGTACAAATAGAATACCACCTCCACAAATAAATATAATTCCGTTATTCATTTCATCATTCCATTGACAGTAAAAAATGATAGATTTAATGTATATATATGTTATTAATGATATAATTATTGTTAGGTGTTGATGACATAATAACTTTATTTTTTTTCCTTTATTTTACTAGAAAATAAAAAGAGTGTTCATGCGTACTTATAACCTACCATAATCATAAAAGGTGTATGTTTTCATGATATATAAATATTTAATGGATTTATATATATATAACAAATATGGATTATATTTATATATTGAGTAAAATTATAGATATCATGAAACCATGATCATTGTTCATAAAATAAAATAGCTGAATTGATACACTCAAGTAAAATAAAACACATGACACTCAGAAATGATGATTTAAAAAAGGAATTATTAATAAATGGGTGTTGAAATGTTATAGGTGGAACATATATGATATTAAAAGTATTTAAATGATTCTGGTACCGAATTATAAAATATTTTATTTTATTATATTGTAGGTTATAGTTTTTCTGAACCAAGTCAAATATGAGGAAATTGATTTTCATCTCACTTTTATTTCTGTGAGATTCAAGCCTATGAACCACTTGTCTAATTTTTGTGGAATATATACTTCTTATACAATTAACTGAAGATGATTATCATGTAAAGATTTGCGTTTTACATGTTGATATTTTTTTCCCAAATTAATGATGTATTGATTAAGTATTTACCATTGTTTTTGGGGTTTTATGTTTCTATCTAATTTTAATGGGGATTGTTTATTCATGACATTATATTAATTCAAATTCTATGATACTTTTCTGATAATGAAATTTTATATTAATCCACTCTTGTTATCTATGAAATTTTCATGAAATAGTTCAATTTTCCTCTCATTGGTACCTAATATAATTTGGGAAATTTACATAATAAAAATTAATTCATTTCCCCATTGGTCGGGATACTTTTTCTATCATATCCAAGTATTACTTAAAATGTTTTCAAGAATTTTTTTGATTTTACAGTATAAATTTTTAATTCATTTTTCCAATGTTTTACTTATAATAAAAATTATTCAAATGAATGATCTTATTGTTTTCCTGATCTATAATTTTTGAGTTTTTGTAGGAAATATTAAAAGAATAATTTTGTAATGAACACAGCTTGAATATAATTTCATGCTTTTGAAACCACTCAAAACCTTGAATCATCCTCTAAATGTTCACATGATTCTTTTAAAAGAAATTTTTTATAATTTTTATATTTTGAATATGAGATTCCAAAATGAAAATTTTATGATCCCCATGACATCTTATAAAGGATATTTTAAAAGAATTTTCAGTTATGATATTATATTTTTCTTTCACTTGTTATTTACTATTTAAATAATAAAAGGATAATATGTTTATTCATTTTATGGATGGGATAGAATTATGATTATTAGATTTTTTTTTGAAAACCAATATCTCTTTGGAAATCATTTTTTGATGTAATGTTGAACTATTAATAAAACATGTTTATTATATATCAGTTATGATATATAGGGAATGACCTATTATCAAATAGAAAAAATATTATGCATTTTGATTAGTTGACTGGTGGGCATAGACTTACATATCCCTCCAAAATGTCAATATAGATGGATATATCCTCAGATAATATGGACTTAAATTGTTAGTTAACCATGTTCAGTATGGTTATTCTCCATTATAATTTTCATGGGAGTGAAAATTGAATTATTGTATGACGGAATCCGGAGTGAAACAAATCTTGTACTGTAGAATTGGATGTGACCTTTGACCGATGATTGATTTTCTATGAAATATTTTATTCCAAAAAATTATCTGTTATACCAATGCTTTTATCTCATTTCTCATGATATTTATATCATTTGGATCCATTTATTACGAAAAAACAATATTTATTTTATGATTCATTATTATGATTATGATATTATAGGCAGGGATTTTTAAACTCTATTTTCAGGTTCTCATACCCTTAGGATCATATTATGTTTATATGATCATTGATATCACCAATTTTATCCGAACTGAGTATTTTAACTCCCCCTTTATTTTTTTACATTCCCCAGATTATGGTGAAATGTTTTAAGTAGGGTATGTATTATAATAATACTATGAGGGTGTAATTTTTTTGGAATTGATGAACATATTTCATGAAATAGTAATATTTTGTATCTAGTCTAAAAAGAACCAAACCATTATGTTCCCCCGGTGTGTATTTTTATAATATATTCAATATTAATCTCTTGTGATATAATATCAATATATGTGAATAATTTCTCTCTATAGCCACTATTTTTTATCTCCCATGGTTGTATTTTTTTTATTAGTCCTGATATTTAATAATCGGTTACCGTATTCTCTATCTCATATTAAAATATTTATTGGTGAATATATAATATGATATTTTGTGATGATTATATATGTAAAAAATTTATATACGAAGATAATTCCTTCAAATAATTAATTAATATATTTTCACTTCTAACACCTAGTTCTAATTTGGGTAATTTTGATCATGAATCCTTAATTAAAATGACGCATAAACTGTAACTATATAATTCTATATGAGTACCAATATAATTCCCTTATTAAGCTCATAATTATAGACCGCATACTCTTCTCCACTAGAAGTTAGTTTTAGCACATGTGAAATCAAAAAGCTTGTCTTTAGTTCATTTATATTTTTCTCACACTAATATGTACAAAGGAACTTGAGACCCTTCCTAGTTAAGATGGCTTATATGTTCATTAGTAATGATGAATTCTCAAGAATTAATTGATAATATAATCTATAACTATGAAAAATATAAATCTATGTTAATATGGCTTGTTTGGGATAACATTCAATAACATATATATTTTATGGATCCACCGATATAACCTTACTTGATATTATACAACCACTAAATAAAACCATCTATTTCCAAAATTCACTATTGGTAATTTTTTTATATAGTATCATATTATTTAGGGTCTTCAAAAAAATTATCATGTGAACTCTGTGATATTATATTCAACTAGAACATATGCTAATATCATTTTCAAAGACTACCAGAAAATGATTAAGGTAAACTATGAATACTATATTCATTAAATCTGTGAGGGTTTTGGGATAATTAGTGTTACGAAATGGAATCACTATAAATTCATAATGTTCATACTTCATTCATATGGTTGTGCTTGGTATTTATTCATTTATGACCATTAATTGATAAATAATTATTTAATATTAATCTTGTAAAAATATTAATATGCATTTAATTGATAAAAAATAATCAATACAATGTGGAAGATACTTATTCTTGATTTACATATTGTATAGTTACCAATAATCAATGTAGATTTTAATTGATCTAGATTTATTATTTAAAAAAAATTACACCACATGGTGATGAAAATGCATGAATTAATCCCTTATCAATATTTTCATAGGGGTTTTTATTCAATTCATGTAACACTATTTCAGAAATCTATATGGAATATCTGAAATAGGTGCAGCACTAACTATAAGTTCTAATGAAACTCAATTTCCCAATTTGTAGTAAGATGAGGAAAAGTTACTATAAAGTCAAAAAAAATTACATAATATAGTATTATAATGGTTGTTCAATTTCTTCCCTACCATTTGAGTTAATCAATATCATTTTAATACAGACTAATAATCATACAGTAAAAAAAATTTCCATTGGATGTTCATACATATCCATTCATCAATAGATGATCATAGGTTGGTTCAAAATATCAAATTTGGATTCTCTAACACAACAATTTACTAGTTTGTTATATAAATATATCTAAACCATGAAAAAAATTACATTAAACTCTTAAAAAGGAGGAATAATAAAAAATTATATAATTACATTAACAATAAAATTAATTAGAGAGGAACCATATATGTGAGATGCAGTCATCGTACCATTATATTTTTTTACTAATAAATCATAATATAATCATTGAGTTTGTAATTTTTGACCCTTAGTAAATTCTCCACATATAAAAGTGTGGGAAGATCCAAAATCAAAGTTGAAATTAGGTGTTCATGAGTGTATTATTGGTGAACCATTCACCACACCATTAGTATTACCCAAAACAACAATTGTGAAATCATATGATTTCCCTTTTTCTCTAGTTGTAAGTGGGTTTCGACACCAATAAAAATTATTAACCTTTCATTTGAGCACTGGTTTCCATAATTCCCATAGTAATTTCATTTTATACACTAGAGTGTGTGTGATGAGTTTTTTTGAATTTTATATCGTTTTTTATTATTACTTATTCTTTTCCCATCAGTTCAACATTTTATTTATCGATTAACATACATCCCCATATAAATCACATATTATTTCCCTTAATATTATTTACTTGATGTATCAATTTACTCTTCTGGTAAAATTGAATAATCAACTTATTATATATAGGTATTTTATGATTACAATTTACTGTTAATTACATCATACATTAAATATCAAAACACTGAGATTTATATGTAACTAAAGAATCCATTTTTTACTTAGGTATCACATAGAATGATTTATTCTTATTTATATAAGTCTCTTATAGATAATTCCCTTAGTAGACATGTTTTTAAGATATTGAAGAATCAATTAGTTTTAGCTTTTGGTTCAATTATATCTTTAGAATCATAACTCGGAAGTCATGAAAATGATTCATCATTGATACAAATGGATTAATCAAACTTCTAATTTTTACCAAGTAAGTAATTATCCATTTCCAAAAGATTAATACCAGACAATTAGTTATTCAAAAATATCATTCTAAACTCACCCCACTCGATAGATCTATTTTCATCATGTATCCAAGAATTTTATTCACATTCTAAGTGATAAACAACCAAAATAATTTTTTCACACACTGAACACCAGATGGTAGAAAATATCATTTCAGGTGCACTGATTAATTTCATAATAACAATTTTATTAGTGGACCCACAAATATAAGGTAGTTATTACCTCGTGGGGGACTCAATAGAATGATGTTCCCTCTCATTATCATTTCAAAGACAAATATTGTAACACTACGATGCTTTTTTATTTTTCTTCAAGTTAATTTAATCACTATGAAATTTTACATTATAAGAAATGATAAGTATATATTTTATTATAATAAACACAAAGTTTTCATCTCATTACATGAAACAATGATAGCACACATTACACGTGACACCGAGCATTAATGAACCGTGAAATTGTATTATTTTAGATATGACCAGTATAAAAAATTCATTTAATATGTGATATGAATAGTATAGACTAATTAAGGAGATATAACTATAAAATTACTAATAAATTTAAATTTATTAAATATATCTTATTAAAATTTAATCAATTTTAATTTAATTAATTATATTATTAAAAAATAAGTTTTCATCAAAAATGATTATAATATATATTTATGTGAAAATATTATAAGTAACTTATAAATTGTTTAGAAAATTTACTTGATTAAACAAAAAAAAAATTAAAATATTATTATTGAAATCAACTAATGGTTACATTTTTTTATTTTTCGGAAAATTATTATTTTTCAGTGAATATTCAAAAATACCAATTAGTATTAAACTATAACTTCTTTTCAACAGAACAATGTAATTTTAATGAAAAAAATATTATTTAAATATAAATAATAATGAAATATTTATATTTAATTCACATAGTTATTTTGAATCAAATTTATTTTGGATTTTAGTAGAAGTTTATTTTTGTTTTAAAAATTTTGGTTTTTATGAAAATTGTTTTAAAGTGAGTAACTTTTCTCAATTGTAGTGAATAAAAATAATCCATAATGAGCAATTTTTAATGGAAATTTTTATATTATATTTAAATAATTTATAATTTATATTTATAAACATATTATTATTCGACAAAGTGTTAATATAAAAAATCTTATGCCTGAAAAAAATACACTTCTCAAAAACACACTTTTTCGTCTCTTCTATGGGTTTGTTTTGAATTTAGTTTTACCACTTTTATAAAATGTATTTGAAAAAATAATTTTATTTTTTGAAATAATAATATAAGAATTATATTATGGTTATTTTTATTATTTATATGAAAGAATTAATTTTTTTTAAATATTGAAAAATAATGAATTTTAATTAAAAAAACTGTATTGTTAAAATTATTAATAATGTTAAACTATATTTTGAAATGATTTTAATGTTTAATTTTTTTATATTATATATATATATTTTAATCCAATTTTATTTATTTGAATCAATTTCTTATTAAGATCCGATATAAAATATTTGTAATATTTTGGAAATTTTTTCTTTGAACAGTCTCTTTTCGTAATGTCTACAAGATTAATTTTAAATTTAGTTTTTCTGATTATGTGAATGAAATTACAAAAACCATATTCAATTTCTCAAATCATAAAAATTTATATTTTAATGTATGCTCATTTTCTGTTTTTAATATTTTTAGTAGTGAAAATAGTAAAAATATATTATTGTAGTAAAACAAAATAGAATTATTTGTGGTTAAACTAAAATGGTAAGGGTAAAAAAATGATCTAAAACTTGTCAAAAATCCTTTTTATGGACATAATTAGACCTTATAACTATTATTATTTTTAATTTTACATTATTTTATAATTTTTATTTGAAAAATATTGAGGTGTAATTATATATTTGAAAAACTGACATGTGTGTCACTCAATTCACTTATAAAAGGCCACCCATTTTTCTATCCTCTAAACAGCATCATAAATTTTTTTTCCAGAAAATAACTTTCAAAAAAAACATATATATCATCTCTCATATCATCCTAGAATCAATATTCTAGATTTAAACCAATCCATGGATTTCATTTGGTGAAAAACTAAAGAGGATATCCAAATAAGAGGTAATATTCATCAAACAAGTGTTTTTGTTATATTTTCCCTCAAAATCCTTAAATATTTATTATAATATTCTACAATATTTTTTTCAATATCACACAATTACAATTATTTATATAAAATTTAGAAAATTAATGAGAACCACATCCACTTCTATCAAATTCTCTATGAAATCATCATTCATGTGTCAGGCGGACTACCACCTCATGAACTGATTTCATTTCAATTTCTATTATCACATATCTTGGTTGGACATGATGCTAGGTTTATTTTTTTATATATGATATTTATTAGAATATAATATTTTTGAATTATCATTTAACACATACCATCATGCTTTCAATTTTTTGGAATACGATAATATCGTTCATGTGTATGGCGAACTACAACCTCAAGAAGTGATGTGATTCGCTCATGTTTTACATGGAAGGTTATAAAGAAAATTTTAAAGTAAATAAATGATATACACAAAAAAAATTATTTATTAATTAAAATACATTACTTTTATTTATTTTAATACATCATAAAATGAAACAATGTTCATGTGTATGTATGGCCTAATATATTCATTAATGGTGTTTTTCAATTTCTAGGTCCATAATTTATAGATTACTATAAAAAAATGTAATCAAAACATATAAAATTTATATCATGGTTAAAGTTCATGATATGCTGAAACCATGATCAATTAAAGAGGGGAAGAAATAAAAAATCAAAACATATAGGAAAAACAAACCAGTTATTACCCAAAACATAACATTAACATGAAATTGTTAATAAACCCGTAATAAAAGGAAATATTGATTTCTAATTTTATTTCAATTAAATATTACCTACTATTTAATTTCTATATTATATATAAATAAATTATACTTTATATTCCTTCAATGATTATTATTTTATAAAGAGTTAATATAAATCATCTTATGCTTGAAAAATACACTTCTTTAAAACATGCTTATTCATCATGAATACAGAATTTGTTTTAACATTAGTTTTTTCAATATTAAGAATCTATAACAGAAAAAATAATATCCATTTTTTAAATAATCATTTCAAAAATCTATTAGGGTGAATTTTTTCGAATTTTCTAAAAGGATTAAGTTTTTGATTAATAGTGAAAAATACTGAATCATAATTGAAAATGTCCTTTTGATTCATATTATTTATATAGTTAAATTATATTTTGTGTTAGTTAGAATGTAAAATTAGTTAAATTATATATCTATTAATACAATTTATGTAATTTTATTCATATTCATATTTAAATTGGTCATAGAAACATTGTAAACATTTGTAAATTTTCAATTTGGAAACCCACTTTCTCGTCATGTCAGGGGGATTAACTTAAAATTTAAAATTTTCAATAACAGAAATAAAATTTTAAAAAATGGATTCGATATTTGGAAAAAAATAATATATATTATATAATATTTTCAACATATTTTTGGAAAAACATAATGTAAAACTGAAATATTACTTGTCATGGTAATGGTAAAATTGATTTTGCTGAGGGGTCATCAGAAATAAAAAAGTATAAAAATAAGATGAAAATTGTGAAACACAATTTTTTAAAAAATATTAAATCATAATACCATCAATTATAAAAATAATTATATTATTTTATCTTTTTTTACATTAGAAAAATATGGGTGGACTTCTTTATTTCAAAATATTACAAGTGTTTCACTCACCTCGCATATAAAAGGTCACCCCATCTCATCTCCTCTTCACTATTACAAACACATTTTATTAGAATAAAAAAACTTCTCATATTCCATCGTATTATTCTAAAAGGATCATTTTTATATAAATCACAGCATGTAAGGTTTTTGTTAAAACCAAAGGAGGATACCTGAAGAGGATGTGACATTCATCAATTATCATTTTTATCTTATTTCATCCTCCTCCTCCTCCTCCTATTATTAACATACCATGATTATATAATAATAACAGCATAATATATATACATATAATTTTTTTATAATAATATCCTATAACTATCTCCCCTTCCTTCAAATGGTTTATAAAATCATCAAGCATGTGTACAGTGGACTACCACCTCCTGAATTGATGTCCTTAATTATTCCAATTAATAATAATAATAATAAGACATAATTATGGGTTTATTATTTATATATGATATATATAATATTCTTATTCTTCTATAATTAAAATATCACACATACCTTCACGATTTCAATTTTTAGGGAATATGTTAACATATCATATGTGTATAGAAAACTACCATCTTGTGAAGTGATGTGATTCGTTTATGTTTTAAATTAATGTTAATAAGGATGGATTTAGTGAATATATGTAATATATATCAAAAAAAATAATAATTCTAGAGTGATACTATATCAATTAATATTTATTCATTTAATACATCCATAAAATGGAAACAACATTTATGTGTATGTATTTCTTACCGTCGCCATAAGAAATATATATCATTTTCCTTCTCCATATATTATTGATTAAAGAATAAATAGATGTATAATTCAAATATATTTATTATGAAAGAGGTTAAAATGTGTAAAAATGAATTAAAAACTTATGGAAATGGATTTCTGTTTTACTTTTTACATAGATGATACACATAAAATATTCACCCCACATTTCTTTTATGTGGTGTATATACTACCTAGGAATGTATTTATGATTCCTCTCATTGATAGTTTCTTAATTTACATGTAAATTTTATGATATATCTTTATTTTGGTTCACGGTTCCAATGTTACCAAATCTTTTATATGTTTTATTCAAAATTTTCCTTCTTTGATATGTATGTTATGATATCATACAATATTATTTCACAAAGAGTGTATATTTTCACATTGACATGTTATATAATGATTTTTTTTAATATTATTGATATTTTTGGTTCCATTTTATATTATTCCTTCACCGGGATTATGATTAAATGTTACCAAAGTGATAATGTATTTATATTAAAATATCATCATTAATCGAGATTGATTATGATTATGTTTTGGATGACAATATTTGTGATTTATTTCTCAATAAAATCATGAATTATACTCTCATATATTTATTTATGGTATTTATAATTATTATTATCATCTATAAACTCTTTGGTATGTAAAATAATTAAGAAAATAGTTTTTATTAAATATGACATTATTAAATATGAATGTTGTTCTCATAAAAAACAATGTTTTCTAAAAATGTTATCAGAACTATTATTTATTATTAAATTATTTTTAAAAAAATTTGTAAACATATTTTACAGTAAAAAAATCAGGGTAATCTTCCTGTAATTTCACAATTAATTTATAATTAGCTATTATAGTAACTGGGTATTGAATCATTATTCTAAGGTCTTACACTTGATCAAAACGACATGGCATCATGGGTATTATTTTATTTTAATGTTACCTTATCAATTTTGAAGGTTCTTTCTAAATAAAAATAATTTGAATTTGTTTATGTTTTAATATGTTTTTTTAAATTTTAAAATGTTATTCTTATCAAGAAATGATTTAAAGGATTTAAAATATTATTTTATAAATTTATAAAATTTATTTTCAAATAAAATGATTTTCAAGATAGTTTAGGTTTTAAAATATTATTTAAAAATATTATCTTCCTCAGTGAACATTCCATGAGATTTATCATTCAAAATTATTCTCCATCTAAGGTTACATCATTTTATCTAACATATACTTAGATGGGGGTATGAGCCAATGATACCATTATTATTATTTAATTGAATGGTTTAAAATCATAATGGAATGATGTTTATGAAACTTTTTCATCTTCCATTAGTTATACCATGATAGATTCATTAAGAAACACTATTAATTTCTATATGTTATGCTAAGATGAAATGATTATGAAACATATCTATTTTCCATAGTTTATGGTATGAGGAAATGTTTATGATACCCATTTCATTCTATAGTATATGATACAATGAATGTTTTATAATATTATAGAAAACATATGTAATATTTTCATTATGTGATATATGAAAACTATATCTCCCTCAAATGATTTGAATAATTATTTACATCTCATGAGATAGACAATACTCAAATGGGGAGTTAACCATGATCAGTAAGGGACTTTATCTACTATAATGGCCTTATGATTGAACCATTACTAGTATGATGGTTTGGGGAGTGAAATCATTATACTATGATAGCCTTGGTACTGATCCTTGACTATTATGGAAAAATATTCTACAAACACACATATATATATAAAACATCAATATCATATTCCAATATTATGATATGATGGATGATGTTATTTGATTTCATTATCAATAATGTCTTATGAAATTCCAATCATTAGTCCGTGAGTCAAGATTCTAATATTTGATATATAGGCTATGTGTTTAATATGTTACGACCACATTCACATACCCCTATATTGATATTATTCTTAAGTATCACCTCGTCTCACCCTTACTGAGAATATGGGATGTCCCTTTCTTATATTTCTTTTCCTTAGGTTATGTAGAAGGGTTTTTGTAGGGTATAATTGTCATGATTACTAAAGGGGAAGATCCTTGGGGGAGACATTTAAGATATTTTATCAAATTAAGAATATTGTCTTCCATGTTTCCCAGGACCCCAAAAAGATATGGTCTTAAAGTAGTTTTTGCAATATATTGAATATTCAACTACAAATATGTAATATACATGTATAAAAATCATTGGTTTCCATAGTTTGTAATAGGGTATAAGTTTAGTTAACCTTTATAATGTAGCATGATAACACTTTTTTTATTTCCTTAGATATATAATTAATAAAATATTTTGGGATGTCACTAAGAATAAGTATAGTGTTGTGTTCAATTATTTGAAAATGCACATGAATTTGTTTGAAGGATAATGGAAGTGGTTTCAAGAAATTACATCCCAATTTGGATATTATATGGCGATGTGTATCTATCACATAGATACCCAGGAGTAAGGAATCTGAAAAGTGTGCATTGATAATGACTCAATCATCACCTACTGCACAACAAAGAGCCTTGCAACACACCTATTTTGGTACAACTAGGGTATGTGATTTGAAAACTCAAAAACACTATATGAACCATCCAAAATTAAATAAATAGATGAGGACTATGAATAACCTAGTATAAACTTAATGTGTTGTATAATAAAAGGAAGGTGCAAGGATTTAGACATATTTTATGTGTTTTTTCAAGACTATATGATTTCCCAATAATATTGGTATTACTGAAAATATGATTTTCGGTTTTCTTCAATGTACATAACCAGATGGAATTGGGTTAACATTGAATGTGATGGAAAATTTTCTAATGAGAAGTCAAATAGGATATTTACTAAATTGAAGGATAATGTGAATTTTCTTTATCAACTATCATTAAATAATATTCACAAGATAAACCTTAACAAAATCTTGGACAATCAAAATAATATAAGTATATAGTTCGATGTGAGTTTTGGCAATGGATACCATGATATAATGTATATGTAGTTCTATATATGTTGACAATGTAGGAAGAATCACTCAAGGTAATCTTTTATAAGGATGAGAATATATCTTGGTTATTGAAAATAATGACACAAAGTATATAAATCCAAACAAAAACTGAAATGTATAGTTAATGAAATGGATGAAAATAATGGTATCCCAAAGGTATCATTGACAGTTGAATGTTTCAAATGTGGGAACTATGGGAATTATAAAAATTGATGTCTTTAAGGGAAATCTCATGAAGAGAATCAACATGGTTTTATTATTAATGTTTATATTTCTAATGATGAAGATACTAGAAATTAATTATGAATAGAAGAAATGTTAAGGAGTTAGATAATTATGTTAGGTTAATAGTCAATGAATAACGTGGACCAATTGTTGTATTTATGTAGTGTCCCAGATTTTCCATGTAATTTTTTTTGATTATTATATGGGATTATTTTGTGACCATATGCTGATATAACACGTGATTAGGAGGCCCGAGGTTCCTAGAATAAATTTTTGAACTATTTTTTTATTTTTAGTAAAAATAGTGTGTCTGTACTAATTTAGTAAATTTTAAATGACTTCTTGGATTTGAAATCTGAGGGAACAATTGGGTATAGTGAAGTAGGCTTTTTTTAGGTAGGAATAAACATAGATCGACGTGACTCGACTATGAAATATCTATTTTGAATGTTTTAAAGAAGAATAAAAATAAACATAAAAGGTTTATTTAATTTTTATTTTAACAATTCATGAAGACACATAAATTCTGTGATGAAGAAACTCATCGATGCTGTAATGCCGTGTCATGGAAATCCTGAAACTAGATAATCTATTTCATCCATTAATTAAGGATATGGACTAGCATTAGAATTCATAACACTGGAGAATTTCTATGGAGCATGGATGTTTCCTAGAAGAAAGAGAAGGAAGATCTCTCACAAGTGATGATGAACAATGAAAAACAATGGATCATGATCAACCATGGATGGATCACCATCAGAAAAAATCATATTCTTCGACTGATCCAAAATCTAGGTAAGGTGCTAATTTTTCTTCGTGTTTCGTTTCCCCTTTCTTATTTGCAACGATGAACGTGTACCAACCCATGAACAAGTTGAACCACAGTTCGATAGTTTTTTGGGATGGTTAAAAATGCGATATTAAAGGGGATTAATTGTGTTATGTATTCTCCTATTTGTCTTTCATATTTCTGCTGACATTAACTGACAAACGTTGACACGAACAAGGACAAGGTCTTCTCTAAGGGTATTCTTGTTCTCTTTCTCTAACCCATTCTCTCCTTCTTCATTGATGGCCTCTCGTGGTTGCTTCGGTATTTTGAGGCAGGTTATGAACATGATCGGACTCCTTGAGTGAAGAAAATATTATTTTGAGCCCATACACATGAATAATCTGGCATAAGGGTTGCAGGTGTGCTTCTGTTTTGAAAAATAGACTATAGGAGTGTGATGGGATTCCCACATAAAAGGAGCTGCAAGTGGGGGGTGAGGCAGCACAACCTTCTTGTATCAGGAGGTCGATATCTCTATAGCTGGTAGTGGAGGACCCCACGGAACAATGGATGTGGGCAGTGGACTAGGATGTCCGCTTAACGGCCGACTGTGGGCTCGACCAAACATGTCACAATGACACATCATGTTACAAGGAGACAAGGTCTTTCTAGAACACTATGAGACCCTATGGAAACAACCTCTGGATGGTTCACATGGAGGATGACCACATTGTAAGTGGAGGTCGTCTAAATTGATCTGACGTGGATGCGACAGGCGTTGTTTTAGAGTTGAACAAACTGTCCAACTCGAGCTAGTTGGGCTGAAGCTAGCAGGCCAGGTTGAAAGCGGGTCGGCAGTGGGATGGAATCATGTCGGGCCCAACCAGACTGGGACAAAACCATTAGGTTGGGTTATGTGGGACCAGGTTCGTGCCAGCCCGACTAGGTAGGTCCAGACCTGGCCCCTATTGGCTCTATTTTAGTTAAAAACTTATAACTCAAAAATGGTGTGTCTGTTTGATGATCTGTTTGCGGCGTTAGGACCCTTGAGACGATGAAGTTCATTTTGTATAATATAAATTAGTTTATAAGGAATTTGGAATACATCCTATTGGCTTATGTAGATGGTTCTCCTAGGACAAGCCTACTAAGGACAGAATCATGTGACTGGCTGGGACCTAGAAGCCATGTGATGACATAGATTGTGTGTCTTACCTAGAAAATGTGTCTAATTTTGACATTGTGTCTTAACAAGACTGAGTTGGTACTCCCCTATATCATTAGGGTGTGGGTCCTCTAGTCTTTGACGACACTCTGTGAATTACCTACACTTTGTGTGTTACCATCACTTCGTGTGTTTTCTACAATCTGTGTGTTACCTACACCAAGTGTGTCACCAACAGTAATTGTGTTACTAAAACTCTTTGTATTATCTACACTCTACGTGTTACCAACACTTTGTGTGTAACTAATTATAGATATTGTAGATTCTTATGAAAATTTTATTTATGTACCATAGACCAATATGTGGTGTGAGATTAATCTAGTGTCTCTCTTAATTGTATCTCTTAGAGGCTACATTTTGTGTTCTTCTTTGGTAGAATACTTGGATCATTTCATTGTGATATTATCTATGGTATACTTCTTGTGATTCTAGTGTGGTTTGGGGTCCCTACTGAATATTTTTTTACTCACCTCTTCACAGGCTTTTCTCGCACGTGTCGTGTCTTATCAAGATAATCTACAATATTGACGGAGTCCATGGTGGGACTGAGATAGGTGGTGCTTTGGGGTGTCCCAAAAGACATAGTACGCTTCATTGATATTCATAAAACATACTATATGTACCCATCTGGTAGGATTTTCTGGAAATGAGATCCAAGATCATTTACTTTTCTATTTTTTTGGTCTTGTATTCCCGACCGTTTACTTTTTAGATTGTAGTATTTTTCTGGGTGGGTTTTCTTAGTGGTTTGAATCCATTTTTATGTATTGATTTCATTTTAGTACTTTTCTTGTGTATGGGTGTATTATTTCAGTATTATAGGAAAATTACTCCCCTTTATGGGAAATTCCTAATGGGAACTAGTCACCTAACCCTAGACTAGGGAAGGAGGGATTAGAGTAGTCACAGAACGAGCCCTGAGGGACGAGTCATGGCATAGTTGTATCAGAGGGCATCCAGTTTAACTCGTCTTTTGGGGAAACAATGTTAAGTGTTTCATGTTTGGTATTCAGGCCTAGGATTGCAATGTTATTGTGGTGGATGAAGTATCCATACACTAGGACCTTAAATTATGCTTTCTAACTCAGTACATGAAAATTCTAGTTGAATGGGAAATTAATGGTTCATGCATCAAAAAGGAATTGGTTGTGTTCTCATATCCTCATTGATTTAGATTCAAATAACCAGGTTTACTCTATGGACCATGGTTCATCCTTATTTGTTTTAGGATGAATCCACATTGATAGAAAACCATAATTATGGGGGGTGATGATGAGGATGGTCCACAGAGAGACGAGGCATCGGTACATGGACTATTTCTAGGGATAACACCTCCTGATGGTGTACCAGTGATACCACAACCTGAAGAGTAGCAGTTTATATTAGCATTACCAATATAAGATGCACACAGTTTCTTTGTATTTAATGGGTTCTAGAGGATGTGACATCCCATGTTTGTAGGTGATATAGATCTTCAGATAACCAAGGATTTTATGGAGTCATTTATGCAAGTATTTTGTTTAGTGAGGACAACTCCCGACCAGAGGGAAGTCTTTACTACGTGCCTTCTTTTGGAACCTGCGGGGAGATGGTGGAGCCTGATGACATAGACTCATGGGGAGGGTATTATATCCTATAAATACTTCAAGAACCTTTTTAAGGAAGATTTGTTTCTAGAAACATTACGTTCTATGTGTATAACAGAGCAACTGCACCTATAGTTGGGAAGTTAGATGGTGCCAGATTACTCTACGAGATTCATGAATCATTCTAGTTACTCTAAAAACATGGTGTGATACCCATTCATCAGGTCACATACCATCTTAAAGGGAATAAATCAAGATATCAAGGAGTCTATGATATCTGTTAGCATCCCAACACATGTTGGGGGTGCTGGAGTGAACACTATTGGTAGAGAGAATTCTTGCAGAGTAGGAACCGGCGGAGGGAGCTACCATCGGGAGATAGGTAGTGGAGTCCTCAGCAGTGGGTAACTGACATATGACGTAAGGACCTAATTGGGTCAATAACTCTATGGGACGACCCTAGGATACAGAAAACTAGCGTGAGACAACCTAGGAAGAGCGAGTCCGCTGAAGGACATACTATGCTACTCATGTGACAGTTAAGGACAGATGGATATATATTGTTTGAACAACCGTAAAAAAAATCTAGGAGACAATAGAAGGGACACCAAGGCAGAAAAATAAGTAGTAATAGGGAAGTCTTCCAAGAGACATATGTGTAAGAGGAGGGGGATGAGTGGTATGTGGTGGACATAGGTTCGAGGCACTACTACATGCACCCCCAGGTGGTACACCTCATGCTTAGGGAGATGGGGGAAAGGGGTGTGGCCATCCCATGGTGGGGGAGGCTTAAAATCTCATGAATCCAAGGATAGTTACAAGTACAATGTATATAATTTCCACCCTAGCTTCACTTTTTATAGACACGAGTTCCACTCACTGTTTCCTAGACACAACCGTTTTTTGAGACACATAGATTCTAGTGGAACCATTGACTTGATCCCTATGCATAGAGACTCCTAAGAGAGGAGATTAGATGATCACACACTAGTGATGATAATGTTCCCTTACTCTTGGGGTTGAGGGTTTTGGTTGGGATCACATAGTGGAAGCATCGAGTCCTTACGATTTCATTATAGGTATAGACATAATATCCACAGTTCATTCTTAGATCGACTATTTTAGGCGTAGATGTATGTGTGTCCATGGAGATGGGACCAGGTTTTCCTTTACCAAAGAAAAAGAAAGTCATGTAGAGCATGATGGGACTGCATGTAAGAGGTTCAATCCGATCATAAACTAGTTAGCATACATGACCCTTGGGGGAGTGGAGAAGACGAGTCCCTAGTTTTCTGTGGTGGTGGACGAGTATGAGGACATCTTCAGTGATGAGGTCCTAGGACTACCACCTCATAGAGAGGTATATTTCTACATTAATATGTACCCCTAGATGGCACTAATATCTACACCTGTATATTGTATGGATACGGTGGAGGTCTAAGTGATGAGGGTAAAATTAGAGGACTTATAGACAAAGGGCTTCATGAGACCCATTGTTTTACTATGGGAAGCCCCACGTTTGTTTTCCAAAAAGGTGTATGGGATATTGATGTTATGTGTGGATTTCAATTGCCTAAACCAGGTGACCTTGTGGAACACGTATCCCTTACTGAGGATCGATGATCTCTTCGATCATATAAAGGGAGTGAGATTGTTCTCGATGATAGAACTCATATCATGCTATCACTAGCTTCGTGTACGGGATGAGTACATTTGAAAGATAACATTAAAATATCATTACTGACACTATGAGTACTTAGTGATGTCATTTTTCATGATGAACAACCCTTTAGTTTTTATGGGACTCTTGAGTAGGATCTTCTAGCCTTATATGTACCAGTTTGTAGTGGTCCTTATTAATGACATACTAGTTTATTCATCATCTGGGGAGGAGCATACAATACACTTTAGGATGGTCCTAGACTAATTTTGAGAGCACCAACTTTATGATAAGCTCTAAAACTTTCAGTTATATATTTGAGATGTCAACTTTATGGGAAACATCATCTTAAAGGGTTGATTTTCAGTAGAAACAACAAAGATAGAGGTTGTGATTTCTTGGGAGCCACCCAATAATGTTACCGAGGTGCCGAGTTTACATAGATTGGACGGGTGCTATCAGAGGTTTATACCCATCTTCTCTAGAGTAGAAGCACCCGTGACCACTTTGAAAAATAAGGGGAATTATTTATTATGGATGGAATGTGTCAGTAAAGGTTTCAACATCTGAGGGAGAATTTGATGAAATCCCTCATCTTGATATTGCAAGAGGAGGGTGTGGAGTACATAGTGTACTACGAAACAGTAGGAATTAGGCTTGGTTGTGTCCCGATACATGGGAAAAGATAGATTGTCTATAATTCATGGAAATTGAGACCACGTGAGTATAACCATGTGAACCATGATCTCGAGTTGGTAGATGTAGTATTTTCAATGATGATGTGGGACACTGCCCTATAGGAGAGTAGTTTATCGTCTACTCATACCACAAAAGTATCAGGTATATCTTTTCTTATAAGGATTTGAACCTCATATAATAACTTTTTCTATAGATCCTTAAGTAATATGACTCCAAATTACTCTATAATCCTTGGAAGGGGAACATGGTGGATGATACTCTCACCCAGAGTTCTAGATCACAACCACTGAATGGGGCCTCAGAGCAGTTTGCCTCACTTCACATATCATTCATGGATGGAGATGAAGTAGATTTTCTCTAGTTGATGGTGGTAACCCCTCCAAGATTTTAGCATGTGTGGGAGGCATAGCTCTGAGATGTAAGCTAAGAGACTACACATTCTTAGATGTCCATAGGGAATTCTCTTGATGGATAATGAAAACGTGGGGAGAACGTCATTCTCTTCATAGGGTGCACAGTTCTACCAGCAACGTTACAATCGGAGGTATTGTGGGAATTCCATACACCCCCTTTGGTGGCATATAATGGTGTGGAAAAGATGTATTGGGACCTCTGATGTTGGTTTTGGTGGTTTGGGATAAATATGGTGGTGGAAAGCTTTGTCTTTGGATGCCTCAATTATCATCAAGTGAAGGTCAAGCACCGTGTTTTGGTAGGGTGGACTCTACCCCTTGAGGTGATAGTGTGTAGGATGGATAGAATATCGAAGGAATTTGTGAAGGGTTTACCACATATGTCTAGGAGCATGATACCATATGGGTGATCATTGACAGGCTCATCAAGTCAGCCACTTCCTTGAAATTCAGGCATGTGGTATAACAGAGAGTTTGTATCATCTCTCTATACAAGAGATAGTTAGACTCCATGTGGTCCCATAGACCGTAGTCTTAGATCGTGATTCTCCTTTAACATCTCGGCTGTGGAAGTGATTACAAGAGTCATTTGGGACTTATTTTCACTTGAGCGAAGATTTCCACCCACAGAAATATTGTCATATGAAGCGGACCATTCATGTCTTAGTGGACATGTTGTGTGCTAGCATCCTTGTTTTTTGGTAGTAGTTGGGAGGAACACCTACCGCTTATAGAGTTTTTTTACAATAAAATATACCTCTCCCCCATCATTATTTCATTATTATAGGCCTTGTATGGGTGACCATGCAGGTCACCACATTGTTGGATAGAATCAGGAGAGTCAGCACTCATGGGCCTAGAGTTGGTTCATGAAACTACAGAAAAGATTGAGGTCATCAAGGGGAAGATGGGGTCTACACAATGTCGACATCAGTCCTATGCTGATAGGTGATAGAGACCCGTGGATTTCAAGGATGGGTACCACATGTTCCTTTAGGTCTCTCCTTGACGGGGGATACAAAGATTTGGTAAGGGTGGAAAGTTTTCTTTGAGGTTCATCAGACCCTTTCTGATACTGCGTAGAGTGGGCGAGGTGGTGTATTACATGGATCTACCTCTGAAGGTAGAGAGGGTGCATGAAGTCTATCATGTAACCCAAATTGAGGGATATGTACATGATCTTTCACAAATCAATGATTGGGGAATGCAGTACATTGACAACATGACGACATTTATGGAGTTCCCAATGGAGATCGAGGATCGATAAGAGAGGACCCTCTATTGGTGATCATTTACTCTATAACACATTTGGTAGAAGCAAGTGAATATCTAGGAGAGCACATGGGATAATGAGACTTATATTCGTGAAAAATTTACCACATTTATTTCTTTATCCCTTCTTTTAGCTTTATTGTACCTAAATCCCTAAGCTGGGGAGAATGTAATGTCTGATATTTCCCATGTAATTTCATTTGAAAATTATATGGGACTATTTCAATACAAGGCGCTGAGACGACTTGTTATTCCTCGGCCAGGGGTTCCCATAATAATTTTTTGAAATATTTTTTTAATTTTATTAAAAATAGTTCACATTTTATGTTTTAGTAACTTTTAAACTAGTGGTCGGATTTCAAATCCAAGGGCACAATTGTGTTTAGAGAAACCGGTTTTTCTTATGAAGACCCTAACTTCGACTGGCATGGGTCAAGTACAGGAAATATGGTTCATACATTTTAATTTAAAATAAAAATAAACTTTAAATTTTTACTTTATTTTTATTTTAACATTTCATGAAGATGTAACAGTGCTGTGAAACAGTGACTCTGCGATGCTGCAATGCAGCATCGTGGAAACAATGAAATGTGCAAATGCTTTTCCTTCTTTAATCTGGGTCATATACCAGTGTTTGAATTCTTAATTCTATATAATTTCCCTAGTTCTTGGATGTTTCCCTAAAGAAGGAGAAGGAACCTATCTCACCGACGATGATGAATGAAGAACGATGACAAAAGACGGATCTGGATCGCTCATGGATGGGTCACAATCTACGATTAATCCACTTCATGGAAAAATATAAAATCCAGGTAGGGCATTTTGTTTCATCTTGATTCCTTTCCCCATTCTTGTTTCAAATGACGAACACGGACCAACCCATGAACTGGTTGATCCAAGGTTCGATCGTTCTTACAGGACGGTAAAAAATAAAGGATTGAAGGGGATGAATTATGTTAATTATTCTATTGATTCATATTCATATTTTTACTCACATGAAATGACCAAGTCTAAGATGAAAAAGTCCAAGGTCCATTCAATGGGTATTCTTGTGCTATTTCTCTCCCATGATCCTGTGTTCTTCACCGACGGACCCCCTTGATCCTATTGGGCTTTTCCAGGAGGTTCCAAATGTAATTTCACCCTTATAATAACAAAACTAAGATTTTGGGTCCGTGGAGATGAATAATGTGACATTAATATCATAGGATTTCTTCCATTTCGAATAATGTAGCATCAAAGTGCCACTAGAGACCCACAAAAGAGGATCCGTCAGCGATGCCGTCAGGGACATGTGGTGGTGCAGACGCTCGGTAGCAGGATGCCTCAGGATCTATGGTCGGTATTATAGGACCCCATGTCACATCAGGTGCGGGGGACTGAAAGGACCTCCATCATGATGGCCAGTGGCAGACTCAACTGGGTGCGACACGTAGCCCCTTCATGCGGTAAGGAGTTGTAGTCCAATAGGACCATGACGAGACCCTATGGAAAACGCTGCGAGTCGGCTCACGTGGCCGATGACCACATTGAATGTGGTGGTTGGTCATGTTGACTAGAAGGGTAGGGACATCAACATCTTGGTGAAAAAACCAGCCCCATCAAGTGAGATGGACCCAGACAGACCGGGTTGACCTAGTGGGTCGGTTCAGGTATGGTCGGTTAGACTTGGTGAGCTTGGACCTGGACCCTATCTTCCCCTTTTTACTTAAAACCCTATATTTCTCAAAATATGTGTTCTTTTGATAATATTTTTGTGGAATTGGATCCATTGCGATGTGGTGGTCATTTTGAGATACTTTAAGTGAGTTTCTGTGGATTTTGGCGTATGGACTATTGGCTTGAGGAGAAGGTTCTCCAAGAAAGATCATGATAAGGACAGAATACTACGACTGACCGTGACCTATAATCTATTTTATTACCAATACTACATGTCTTACCCAATATTTGTGACATATCTAGAATTTGTGTCTTTCCAAGATTGAGTCGCTTCTCCCCTATCTCACTAGGGTGTAGGTCCTCTAGTATTGGATGATACTGAATGTGTTACCTACACTCTATGTGTTACTATCACTCTGTGTGTTATCTGCAATCCGTGTGTTTACCTACACTCTATTTGATACCAATACTCTGTTTGTTATATACACTCAGTGTGTTCCCTAAATTTTTTTTTTACTACATGAAGGTACAATGAAATCTTATGATAATCTTGTTAACATACTGTAGAACATTACATGGTGTGAGAAAACTCTAGATTCTCTCTTGATTGTACCTCATAAGGGCTACACTTCATGTGCCTCGTTTGTAATATACATGGTGTATTTATTATTGATATTATTTGTGGTATACATCATGTTATTCTTTTTTGGTTTGGTTTCCCTACTAATTATTATTTTTCTCACCCCTACACAAGCTTCACCCACACATGTCATGCCTTATGAAGATGATCAAAAACATATATGGAGATCTTGGTGGGACGGATACATGTGGGGCTTCAGGGTGACCCGTCAGTCATGGTATGTTTCAATGACATTCAGATAGCTTAATATACGTACCCTTCAGGTAGGGGTTTCTATAGATGAGAACCAGGAGGTTGTATTTTTGTATTTTAGTTTGGCTTGTATTCTAGATTATTTAATTTTCAGTTTCTATTGTTACTCAGAGTGGGATTTCATAGTGGATTGTATCCATGTTTACTTACTATTTTCAGTTTTAGTACTATTAGTGGGGATGGGTGCATGTGTACAGGTCTATTGGAAATTGACTACCCTTTGTGGGAAAAGCATACCCAGAGCTCGTCGCAATCCTCTAGCCTATGGGAGGCTGGCTTAGGGTAGTCACGATAGAGGCCCTGGGGGACGGTTCAAGATAATTTATGAAACTGGATTCGATTAATTATATTTTTATAAGTGGAATTTTGTTTTTTAGATTCATGAGACATCAATGGATTTTCCATAGTAGTTTCATATTAAAAAGTTTCAAGAATATATTAAATGGTATAGATGGTGTTGAAAATAGATTTAATGGAAATGTGATATTTTAGTCATGGGAAGGTAACCCTTAATATTTTCCTGATTTTGAGAGAATTGTGTTTAGTTTGGATAGATTTATGATTTTTATAGATAAAGTAATTAGGATAGCTTTGATGACCCTAGAAAAGATTAATTATTTAATTAAAAAGTGATTTATGTTTTCATTGATTGAAGTTATAAAAATAGTGGATATGTAAAATATATTAATTAATATATATTTTTATTCGATGAGTGATGGGTAAATAATTATTAAATTTATGTTTGATTGTTATTAATGTTACTAACATGATTCAGTAGAATATATGATAATGGTATTCCCGTGGTTGGTATGTTCCAATCAAAAGACTCTTTCTTATTTATAAGGGTTAATATTAAGTTGATTTTGAGAAATTAAGTGACTTTATTTTGACTATTATTTATTTTATTATTTTTGAAGGATCATAAGGCTAACCATATATGAAATGGTTTAGGATGAATTTTGGATGAGGCTATAAATATTATTGAATTAATTCACTATAAAAAGACTTATCCGTATTCGATAACATGTTCTAGTTCCCCAACACTAGAAATATTAAAGTCGTTTCCTCCTACCATTACATTAAAATGATTAAAAAGAATCAAATCCCAGTGGACCAAAGAGTTTAGTACTCGTAATAAACAAGATACACACATTTGTCTTATATTACAAAGGAATACACTATTTACAATTTTTTTCCTTTTAATAGAACATTATTCCATTTAATATATCCCTCCATACTATTCATAGAAAACATCATGGAATCTTGGTGAAAGAAAAAAAATTATGATGAGCTCAAATTCTTAGTATGGGTTAAGTATAATGGAAGTAATAATAAATCAATGATAATAGTCAATATGGAAAGGTAATAAATGAAGAAAAAGCCACGTAATAGATAAACTAACAAGGAATTACATAAAAAATATGGACATATAATGACTTAATACATATTCCATTTAAATAACTAGATAATGAATAATTAAATTGGAATGGAATGAAACAGAAATAAAATTACATTTAATCAATAATATAATAATGAAATGCATGCATAGAATTTGTCATAATAAAAATTTAATGGATAATAAATATAGAATAAAAGTGAAGGCAATTCATAATTATCAGATATCAAGTCTCAACGACATGAAAACCAAAAATGCAAAGATATTTCTTCTAGAAAGTGTAAAACCATATTTAGAAACGTATTTTATTTGAGGAAGTGATTTTTCGCAGGAAAACCTATCGATGCATAACCAGACTATATAAATTATTGGCCCCACTAATCACAATTAGTCCAAAGCATTCCTTACATCAGGTATTCTATTAAATTAATAAACAATAGGACTTATCAAATATCTATATTGAATATAGAATACATATTTATCAATACTTCCCATAGAAATAGAATAACAATAAATGTAAACACTGCCATTAAAAATGATATATAGTTTAGGAAATAAACATATGTATGATAAATTATATGTATAATGAGGGGACATTCAATTTATTATGATCATAGAAAACTGAACATTTCAAGGGGATTAAAAGTGGAGTTAAGGAAGTGAATATCAATACTATTCTCAACCAAATCAGTTATAAACCATACAAGGGAAGAATAAGGATGGTATCAATACAACATATCCCATTTGGAGAACAAATTAAGGTTTTCATCCATTTAGGAATGGAAATATTATAAAAACATCATTTAAAAACATTCTTCAGGAAAATATACTTTTTATGAGGAAAAATATTTCAATAATTCTTTTCTTATTGAAATTATATTTATAATAAATTGTTTTAAAAAATAACCTTTTACACATGAAAAGGATTCTTTGAATAAATGATCTTGTTTAAATCCATACATGTTTTACAAGGTAAAATGAAAATTATTTTTCATGGTAAAAAATTTTGAAAGATTACTTTTATGGAAATAGAGATGAAGACTCCATTGAAAACATTTTAAGAGAAAAATTGGTAGAATTATATTAAGTAAATCATTTTGAATGGTTAAAACAATTTTTCAAAACAACTTTATTATATAGGGTTTTTAGATGAAAAAAGGTTCTCCAATTATAGAGGAAAATGAAGTTAGTTTCTCTAGGAAAAAAAAATTATAAATCATTTTAAGTACCAAAGAGTGGAAAAATACTACAATTACTTGAAAAAAGACATGAGTGACAAGAGGATAATATAATTAATGGTTTTATTAAATAGTTATCAAATAATTTCATTTAATGGAGATTCAAGTATAAATAGTCCTGAAATAAATGAGGTTGTGAAGTAAGCACTGGAAAAGACCATAATGATGAAGTGAGAATAAATAAATGAATGGATTATGTGTGTCAAATATAAATCCACATAAAACAAGTTTAAATACATCAATATATATTAAAAAGTTATTATGCACATAATCTTATAATATTGATGACAATGAGGATATAATATAACCCAATTAAAAGGAATCACGTTCTGGATTTCTCTACCACTTGGTATAATTTAATTCAAATCCCTATAAAAGAAATAATTCATATTGTAAATAAATATACCATGAAGATAAAATAATTCATTATATAATATTCTGAAATGGTAATTATAAAACCCATACAAAATAAGTAAGGGAATATGAAATTTATATCACAGATGTAAAATGTTAGATTAAAATCCCTTACAATGCGTTTACTTTTGGGTGAAAATCCTATATACTAAAATATAATGGATTTAAGCATGTAAATAACTTATAAAGTACCAGTAATGATATTAATAATATCATATATAGATTTATAAAAATATATTGTTACCCATTTGTTAATAATATTTTATTATTTATACGATTTTTTTGTCAATTGCCTTGTTTGTCTCGGATGTTTTAACTCCTTTTATTATTATTCCTATAACATATATCATTATTTCATCATCTCCAAAATGTAAACCAATATTTAATAATCATATATTATCATTATATATGTATTTATAATAATCTATAATATTTGGAGATAGGAAATGAAATGTTCCATTCAAGGAGACTGTATGACAGACGTATGCATGAACACTACTTCGATTTCCTTGTTGTATTCAAAAAATGATAAGTAAATGATATATATGTATATATATAACATAATTAATGTATAATATATTTTTTCATATATGTCACATAGGTTTGTTAAAACCACCCTTTATACATTCCATGTATAGTATGAATGTTCACATCCTTTCGAGGAGGCGGTTGTCAACAATTCCACAAATGATGTTATCATATCCTCAGAAAATAGAACTTATTAATATATGTGTTATATAAAATTTTAATGAGTATAAAGACAATATCAATATTTTATATAACAGATAAAAACATCATTTCCATCATATATCTAACAATTAATTGGTAAAGGAGGAACATGCAATCATTTTTTCGTGAGGCAATAGTCCACCATACATAAGAATAGTAAGTCCATTACCAATTAGATGGAAGTGTGCTTAAGTGTTTATAGAAAAACTAGAATTGAAATATCACAATATATTGAGGATAATTATTTTATTATATAATCATGGAAAAATAATATTTTTGGGGTGGATAAGGAAATAAAAATAAATTGATCATTGAAGAATGTTACCTCGTTTTAGGATAACTCATTTGTGTTGTAACCAAAATATATCCCTGGATGGATTTCATCCAAATTTGAGGAATATATTATTTGGTTACATATGTCGAATTTCTATTAAATATGTTTTTGGAAGAGAAAATTGAGTTCACAGTTGAGAATAAATGGAAGGTGTGAATTCCTTTTTATAGTGGAGTAGGAGTGGAATTGTTGTAAAAAATTTAATAGGGAACTCCAACCATGTTATTCCCATGTCAAGTGGCTCCTATAATGAAATTAATTATATTGAAGAGATTATAGGGTTTAAATATTTATATATAATGTATTTTTGAGAAGTTTATAGGTTATTTTGGGCCTAAAGTTTAACTTTTAGTCAGTTGTAAAGACAATTTTTATCTTAATCCCTGTAATTAATTTTATTATCATTCCATAATATATTTTGTATGAAAGTAATTTTACTTTAGTATAAATTATAAATTATTCTGATTCCTAATATAGAATCGATTTTTCTAAAGTTTCAATAAATAATTGGATGAAATTTTGTTGATATAAATCTCGGAGACAAGATGATAAAGTGAGTTTTTAATGTAAAACTGTTCAAACTATTGAAATGTTTTATAACCAACATCAATGTAAAATTAAAAAATTTGATGTAAATTTTAATAATTGAAGTATTTGTCATATAATTAATATTTAAAACCATCAAAAAATATAATTTGACCTTACAAATAAATTATATGAAAAATCAGTTTTGAATTAAAATTATGTATTTTTCAATATTCATCAAATAATGAATCCTCATAGAAAAATTACAAAAATTAACCCTATGTTAATTTTTTATATTTCTTTAAAAAATAATGTTTTTATTTACAATTCAAATTTACTTAACTTCTAACAAATTTATTTTAAATAGGTTATCTACTCAAAGTTAGTAAAATTTTAATTTAAGAAAAATACAATTTTTAGCATAAAACTGGATTTATTCTTAGAAAATTGTTATCAATACTATTGAATGATTATAGAAATTATTTTATATCAATGTAATATATATATATATATATATATCATTAATATCCTTCAATAATATAAAATAATTTACGTTTATTACGATAATGCACATTTGTAAGAATAAAAACATATCATTTATATCCAATTGGTTGTTATATTCATTTATATTAAACTAATTACAAATATATTAATTTAATATTTTTTAACACCATATATTTTTTACATTAAATTTTATTATTCATGACTCTTAATTTCATTTTGTGGTTATATCATGCTATATTCAATAATTTTAGATGTATTTGGTAAAACTTGCCCATCCATGTAATGCAAGCTATCAAAGATACTCTTTGTTGCGTGTAACACAAGCTAACACAGTATCACATGCATAGTAAATTATATCACAAGAATTATTTTTTTTCAAATATAAACTATATTGTATCGTCTTAGGATATTATTTTCCCTTACACGCTTACTGTATTTTGTCATACACTCTATCGAATAAAATTTTCGTTCTTTAAGAATATAGGGCATTAAATTGCATCATTTTTATTAAATTATTTCTTCATAATTTAATCTCAAAGATAATAATATGGGGTTTCAGAATTGAATATCAATTTGTTCAAATCCCATATGATGTGAATATTTAATTAAATATCATCTTAATAAGATATCATGAGATGTACAAAGGTCCCACCGATTTACTTATTACTAGGTTTGTATGCATGAAAAAAATAATTGAAGTGGAGATATGGACTTAGAGGATACGAATAAATTTTTATACAATTTGAATGGGTTTATAAATTAAAAAAAAATTGATTTTATCAGCACAATGTTGAGGGCCTCAAATCCATAAAACAATGATGATTTAAAAGACTATGGTTTTAAAAAAATTAATATATTTGGGATACATTTTTTATCATTTTCCTAATGTTGATTAAATATTTTTCTGAAAAACAATATAAGGATATATAATTACATGACATAGTTAAATTTCATACATAAAATACCATCTTTTTTATTGTTCTTATATCAAATTATAATTCATCCCTTACTCTATGAAATAGATATCCTAAAATGAACAAGTTTCTAAGAACTAAATTCTTCTTTTAACGGGCCGTAATACCCATAAAAAATTCATTATATTTTTGTCTAACTATTTTACAAAACTAGAATGGTTAGGATATTAATCCTTAAACCTAAAAGAAAAAAAATTGGTTCATCACTAATATTTATTTGTCAAATTGATTAACTAAAAATAATTACACATTATCCATAACATCACATAGTCCAGTAGTAGGTGAAAATACCTTATCGTCCTATAGTAATGGGTCAATGTCCAACAACCTTTCTAGACACTATGGTTGGTCACATAGCATAAAAGTTATCATTGTCTGAAACCATATTAATATAATTTCTAAAATAAATATGACGTATATCTATGAAATTTAATCTTTAAATATCCATTTTAATATGATTTTAAATAAAACACCAATACATTAATAATTAATCCATTTATTATCATATACATCCTTATTTTGTGTAGATTTAGTACATTAAAATAGGTCATTGACTAAGTTAATTCATAGGTTCCCTACATATAAAGAAACAAACTATAAAATGATCCTTAAGAAGAGATTCATTTTCTTCAATCATATCACTAATTTCTATTTATAAATTCTATTATTTATGTCCTATTTCCAACACATAACGAATTTCCCTATTTCATTGAGACACCTTCATGGGTTTCTCCTTCCAAAATTACCGCATGATGTAAATTGAGCCTCCTTTTATATATGGTTACCATCACTTCATCCCTAGGAATCTGATATACTTCTTTTATTTGGTGAGTTATAGAGTTGGATAAGATATATTTTGTTAATCATATTTCAGTAAGAATAAATATCCCTAAAGAGGATATTGACCAATCATTCAACACCACACTGGTTTCTCATTGTCACCACCATGTCCTTAATTTTCAATGATAACATTTATCATTTGGATTTTAGCCATTGAATAAAACCAGAAAGAATAATGTGAGTAATAACAGTCATAGTGATATTAATGTGTAATAATTTATATGATATAAAAATCATAAAACCATATTTTTATTCTAAAACACCATAGGTTTATCCTAGGTAATTCAATTTCATCATATATCAAAATCCATCAGAATGGTTTGTAATGAAAATGTGAATTATCATAAGAATATCCACTAAAATATAAAAATAGTTGTGAATTAAGTTCCATTTTCATGTACAAGGTAATGATAGGGATTTTCCCAACCCATATTTTTTTAAAACTTTTACCCCTAGGTACATCTATGCCAGAACCACATCCACTTGTAGTATCCAGACATGGATGTATTGTTAAGAAGACCAATAAAATATCTACCTTACCAAAATTATTGGATGATCTTATATAGTTTTCCTCAATGTAGCATAGTGTTATGGATGATAATCTATGTTTTATTTAGTATAGTTTCCAAGGCTTCTACTAGACTTCTATTGATACCAACTATAACACTACAACCCCAAAAATCCTGGAGCTACTGTCTACTACAATTCTGATCGCATGATTATAAGGAATAAAATCCTAAAAGACCAAAGAGTTTTGTTGCCTTGGTAAAATTGATACATACATGATACTTGTGTTATAAATGAATACAAAAATAATTTTTATTACTTTATATGATAAATATATTCCATCTATAATATCCTTTCATATCATTCTTATTGCACTTCATGGAATCCTACGGAAAGAAAAAAAATAAGGGTGAGCTCAAATTATTATTAAGGGTAAAGTATATCAAAAGAAATAATGAATCAATGAGAATGATCAATATGCTAAGGTAATAAATGCTAAAACATTCCACACAATCAATAATCTACTATGGAAGTGTATAAATAATATGGAATGGTGATTTACTGAAAACACATGTAATTTAAATAAATGGATGTAGAATAATAAATATGGAATGATATGAAATAGAAAACATGTGTCATATAATCAATAAACTGTGAACACAATATATCCATAGACATTTTTATAGTAGAAATATAATGGATAATAAATACTGAATCAAAATGATGGAAATTCTTATTTATCGTACATTATGTCTCATGAATAAGAAACCCCTTATTCTCAAGATCTATCTGTAAGATATTTTAAAACTATTGGAAGAAACCAATTTAATTTTTAAAATTTATTTTCCTTTTGAGAACCTATGTATACATTGAGGGAAAATATAATGTTTGGGCCCCACCTATCACTGCTTGTCTAAAGCATTACTCATATTGAGTAAAGGATTTAATTAATAAACAACATGTCTTATCAAATATCTTTATTGAATAAAGGATATGTATTTACCAATATTTTCCAGGATAATAGATATATTATCAATGTCTACACCATATTAAAAAAATACATATATATTAAGTTATAAAAATATCCATGATAAGTGATACATATAATTAGGGTATATTCATTGCCCAATGATCACATGAAATTGAATAATTCAAGGAGACTAAAAAAGTAGTCATGGAAGTGAATGTTAATATTATATTTGTCAAAATCAATAATTAACCATCAATAGGAATAATGATAATGGTATTGATACAAAATATTCCAATTATATTAAAAATAAAGTGTTTTTTCAGTTATTAAAGGGAGATATTATGAAAAAGAAATTAATTTTTTTAGGAAAAAAACATTTTTATTTTCAAAAATATTTTAAAAAATGATTGTTTTTGAAAATCAATTTCATAATTTTTTTAAATGAAAAATTTTAAAATTTGAAATATTTCTTTGAAGATACGATAGTTGGTAAACCTGTTCATGTTATACACGGTAAAAAGAATATTCCTTTATCCGGGTAAAAAAGTTATAAAATACCTTGTTCAAAAAAATGAAAGAATATTATTTTAAATAATTTTTACAATACAAAATAGATAAAGGGTTATTTAATAAATAATTTTATAAAGGTTAAAATTATCATTGAAATAGATATAATAAATTAGGATATTTTTTATGATAATAGGGTATTCCACTGATGAGGGGAATAAAGACGAGTTTTCAAAAAAGCACTTCCTAAAAAATTTTAGGTACCAAACATTGAAATATTTTACTATTTGTTAAAAAGGCCTTTATTTAGTGATGTAGAATAAAAATAAATAATTTATTAAATAATTATCATAAATTTAAATTAATGAAAATTCTAGTGTGAACAATCTCAAACAAAAGGAGACTCTGAAGTAAACCCTTCAAAATACCCATAAAATTAAATTCGGAATCAATTAATGAATAGATTATGTGTATAAAAATTAAATCAACATAAAAAATTGTAAAAAAATATATAGTAAAATGTTATTATATAAATAATAATAGAATATTCAAGATATCAAGAATGTAATATAACCCATTGAAAAGAAATCCGGTTATGAAATTCATTACCAGTTGGTATCATTTAATTCAACTTAGATTAGTAGTCATAATTAATATTTAATATAATAATAACATTAATATAAAATAATTCATGATATAATTTATGAAAAAGGTCGATATATTCACCACACAAATGAACTAAGTGGTGAATATGACATTTATCTAATAGATGTAAAAGGTGAGATGAAAATACCATTCCTTTCATTTCATTTTAGGTGAAAGTACTCTACCCTAATTCATAATGGTTTTAAGAAGTTAAAAAAATTATAAAATAAAAACAATCAAATTTATAATATCATATTTTAACTTCTTATAATATCTTATTCCACGTATGTTAATAGTCGTTCATTATTTCCCCTAATTTCCATGTTAAGTTTATAGTTTGTTGAGAATGTTTTAACTTGTTATTTTTTATTCCTATTACATATATCATGATTTAATAATATTCATATTGTAAAAAATTATTTAATAACAATATTGATTAATTATATATTTATTTATAATAATCCATAGTAGTTGTATATATAAATTTAAATGTACCATTCCTGGGGTTGGTACGCCATACATACGAATGAACACTAGCTTTATTTAGTTATCACATTCAAAAGAAAGAGACACAAATGATATAAATGTGTATGTATAATATTAAAAAATATAATATTAGTTTCATATAAACAGAATAGTATTATTAAAACCATCCTTTCTAAACTCCATGTACAATGTGAATGAATAACAACCCTTTGTGGACGCAACAGTCCACTCTTACAAAAATGATGTTATCATATCCCAAAAAACAATTCATGAAGTTACGTGTTATATACGAATCAAATAAGTATTAATACATTATAAATATAATATATAACATATAAAAAAATATCTCCACTGTACTTCCCACCATCATATGTGGTAAAGGAAGAGAAAACAATAATTATTTTTTGAGGCAATAATCTCATGTAAAGACGAAAGGTATAATTGTTACACATTAGATGGATGTTTATGTAAGTCTATGTATAACCCTTATAATAATAAAATAAATATATATTGAGGATAATGATGTTCGTATGTAATAAGTTATTAAATATAGTTGAGGGGATAGAGAAGGAAATAAAAATGGATGTGATCTTTGAAGAATGTTACCTCTTTTTCAGGTAACTTCTTTTGGATCATACCAAAACACTTACATGGATTAATTTTTAACTGAAGGTGTGGATTATATTATCAGGGGAGGGATTATAAGAACTTATTTTATCATAGTTTTTTGGGAAAATATTTATTGATAGTTGTGAATAAATGGGAGTGGATGGTGCGTTTTTTATAGTTAAGGAGGGGTAGTGTTCTTGTAATTTTTTAAAAAAATAATTCCACCCATGTTTTTCCCTGACATGGAGCTCCAATAATAAACCATGTTATCTATAAATAATTATTATATATATATATATTAATAGAATATGAATTTTTAACAATTTTCTAAGCCATTTGTGCCTTAAGATTATGGTTTAGTCCTTTGTTAAGCAAGTTTTTCTCTTAATCATTGTAAATAATATTAATCACATACACTAATAGTTTTGTTAAAAAAACAAGTTAAACATTTTATAAAATATAAATTATTCAGATTCCAAATATATAATCAATTTTTATAAATTAAAATCATATAAGTGAATGAAATTAATTTAAAATTAATCCTGTATATGGGATGATAAAGTGGGGTTTTAAAGTATAAATGTTCAAAAGATTTAAATTTTTTTATATCCAATTTTAATGTTAAATTCAATAATAATAAATAAATTTGTTAAATATATGTATAATTTATATAATTTAACTTTAAAAATTATATAAAATATTATTTATCCTTATAAATAAATTATAAGAAAAAATAGTTTCGAATTAACCTTTCATATTTTTCATTATTCATCAAAAATTGAAACAACACCAAAAAAACCACAACTTCATCCTTAAATATTTTCTATGTTATAATATCATATGTTTTGATTATTTTTACATATACTATTTATAAAAGTTCTAAAAATTTTATTTAAAAAATATTCTCCATTGAAAGTGATTAAAATTTCCTTTTTAGAAAAATACAATTGTTAAAAAAATAAATTGATTTTTTATTATCATATGAATATAAAACCTATTAAATGAATATAAAAAATAAATTATGAAATTTACTATATATATATATATATTATTAATATCATTCAATAATATTAATTTATTTATTTTAATATGATAAAACCCTATTCTAATCATAAAAAATTACCCTTATATTAGATTCGTTCTTATATTCATTTATTTAAATTGATTACCAATTAATTAAATTTATTATGTGAAAAAATATATTTTAGTATGTTCGATAATCTTATTACTAACCAATAATTTAAATTCTAGGTTATATCTTTTTATATTAAATATTATTAGTAGTATTCAATAAAACTCGTTCTTGTATTTAACAAAAGATATCAAATTAAGTCTTTATTGCGTATAACAAAAACTAACTCAGTATAACATTAATTGAAAGCTGTATCATAGATTTAATTTATCTAAAATAGTAAATATATTTTAATGACTTGGGATTTTATATTCAATTTATTTATTGTTGTTGTGTGTCGTAGACGCTATTGATTAATATGTTCTTACTTTTTAATATTCTGGTATTTCACATGTAATAACAATTGTTTGGAAAACTAATGATTTTTGCAGTGAGTTATCATTCAATATGGGGATATTATATTCTCTTTTTGAATCCAGAATAACAAATTAACCATAAAATTTAATAGTAATTGTTGAAGTGTCATTTTAACAAGGTCCATCCAATGGATGAGATTATACTTATGAAATGGATGGAAATGAAACATCTAAAACATGATGAGAAAATTATTTATCATTCCAAAATGGATCATGAAAATAAGTTTTCTCCTAGTTATCTTCATTTTTTATGATATAAATTATCTTTTTCCTACCAATTTAGTTTATGGATTTTAGTTTATTGACATTATCCTTCCCATGTTATTTATCATCATCAATTATTATTTGGGTTTTAGTTTTCTATTATATTTCTATGATTTAACATCACTCATATGTTCTCTTATTTGGAAGCCTTTAATGTGTTATTCTATATGACGTTCACCAAAACATTTCTATTTTTCAATTGTTTGTTTTATTAACCCTTAATATAATGTTGGTTTCTATGAATAATTCTCAAATGTTAAACCTCTCATGACCAAGATAAATTTCATGGGAGAAATTCTTTTTATGGGTAGTAGAATATAGCCCATTGGGATTTTAATAAATTTTTCATATTAATTTAATATTATGGATATTTTTTGGTTATATTAAATTCTGAGTATATATTGTGTTATATGAAAAAATTAGTTTATTTGGTGTCGCAAGAAACAACGATAACATGCATGACATGCCACATCGAGCTTTAGTGAACCCTGGAAAAAATATTATTTTAAATATGACCATTATAACCTATCTTTTCAATAGGAGGGTGTGAATAGTATAACCTGAGTTATGTTATATATGTACATATTTCTTAATAAATATAAATTTATTTATTAATTCTTTTAAAATAATTAATCAAATTTTTATAAAGTAATTATTTTATTTAAAAATATGTTTTCTTAAAAAATGATTTTTCATTGGTTTTTTTAGAACACATGATAACTAATTTATATATAATTTCGAAAATATATTTTATTAAATAAACTTCATTTTTGAAATTGTCATATCTAAATTAACATTTAGTGAAATTTTGGATTTTTTTCAAAAATGTATATTTTTCAAAGAATAGTAAAAAATAATGATTTTTTATAACTATCAGTTTTTTCAATATATTAAGTAATTTAAAATCCCCTTTATTTTTTAAATTAACATAAATGATATTTACTTGTATTAAATCACCTTATATGAAATTTAATCCAATTTATATTGGATTTTAGTATACTTTGTTCGGTTTCCAAAAGAGTTTTTTTCTTCTGAAAACTATTTTAAAGTGTATAATATTTATCTATTTATAATAACTAAAATAATAAAAACTAAGGGTTTTTTAAATTAAATATAAACTTTAAAAATAAATAATTTATAAAATAGATTTATATAATTACTATTATTAAATATAGAGTTAATATAAATCATTCTATGCTTTAAAGAATACACTTATTGAAAACCAACATTTTTATTGTACCCTTGGGTTTTATTTTAAATTTCTTATCTTCCACTTATAGAGGAAATATTTGAAAAAAAAATTAAATCTTAAAATTAAATTAATATATAGTGACTTTTTTGAGCTTTTTAAGAAAATTATTTATTTTATGAATAGAGAGAAATACTGATTTTCAATTGACTACTACCTCTTCCTTTTAATTATATATAATGTTAAAATATAATTTAAATTGGTTTTAAATTAAAATATTTTCAATTATATATATTTTAACCAATTTATTTAATTTTAATAAATTTTATATTAAAATTTCATATAACATCTTTGTAATCCTTTGAACAATTTTTATATGAAAACCTACTTTCTCATAACGTATGCATGATCAATTTAAAATTATAATTTTCCACTTATATGAATTGAATTTGAAAATTGGATTAAATATTTGGAATAAGAATAATTTATATTATATAATAAGTCCAACTTAAATTATTACCAAAATAAATATTGAAACCAAAAAAACAAAATTATTGCAGTTAAAGTAAAAATTGCATTACCTGTGGTTAAACTAATGATATAAGTGTAAATAATAATACTAAACATATATAAAACAAATTTAATGGCCATATGTTAACCTTATAACTCCATGTATCAATAATTTTCAATTATTCAATACTTGTGACATGATAAAAACATGGATGGAATTCCTTATTTAAATAATTTACAATTGTCTCACTCACCTCAATTATAATAAACCACTTATCTAATGTTACTCCGATATTCAATCACATTTGGATCATCAAATACTTACCAAAATAATATCCCAAATTCCCTCCTATCATACTAGAAGCCTAAATTTTCAAATATATTCAACGAAGGAAGGATTATTTTTCATACCTAAAGAGGATACGTGAAGATGAGGTATCATTCATCAATGAGAGTTTTTTATTTCTTCCACCACATCCTTAAATTATTATTATAAAATAATGATATAAAAACATAATTATGTTCCATATATATATATATATTAATGTTAATATAATTACCTATAACCATCTCTATTTCCATAAAATGAGTAGTGAATCATGTTTCATGTGTACGGTGTACTAAAACATCACAAACCAGAGTCATTAGTTTTTCCATTTCTACCTATCATGGTTGGACATAATGATGGATTTTTTTAAATTATAGTTAGGATAATAATAATATTATTTTATTATTAAAACACACCTACCTTAATTCATTCCATTTTGTGGGAGTATAATAATGTTCGTCATGTGTAGGGCGGGCTATCGCCTCGCTAAGTGATGTGATTTTTTCACACATTAAATTGAAGGTACTATTAATAGTTATAATGAAAAATGTGATATATACATCATAAATATTTTTATACAATGATAATATATCATTTAATTTTCCCTCATTTAATATTTTTAGAAAATGGAAATGATGTTCTTGAAAATGTATGACCTAACTTTTTTATGATGAGTTTATTTCATTTTTTATCTCTATCATATACTAATTATTATAAATATATATATAATGAATATATATGATATTTTTTTTCATGATTTAAATTTTTTATATTATAAAAAAATGATCAATGTCATATGAACACAAATAAGAAATAAAAACATATTTTAAAATAAAAGCATTTATTACCTGAAACATAACATCAACATGGAATTATTAATAACTCGATAATAAACGTTCATAAGTAAATCATATATTGTTTGATTTATACATATATATTTATGAAATTTAATTTATTTATAATAATATTATATTTATTATAATATTTGAACATATATGATTTATTTTAAGACTTACGGTGAAGGATTTTTATCTTACGCTTTACATCTATGAAACTTATGTCCCATTAAATACCTCATTATTTTATGTGGTTTACATGATATGAATGAAAATTTTATATGATTCTAATTCTAAAAATTTTTGGGGTTTGAAAATCAATTTTAGGTTATTTTTTTCATTGGTTTTATGCTTCAAAAGTTACTGAATTGGAAAGGTATTTTTTCTCAGTTTTCTTTTTTTGATATACATATTTTGTTTTGCACTAATAATAATTCATGAGTTGTATATACAACACCATTAGAATTTATTATAATGAATATAACTATAAGAATGATATTTCATTTTCTTTTTTATGTTATTCTTTCAGGGGGATTATGATTCAATGCTACCAATGTGGTAATAATTTATATAAAAATCTAAATGTTTATCAAGATTGTTTTTTATTATGTGTATAATGATGATATAGTATAACTAATCTCTCAAGAAACTCATGAATTTCAATCTATTTGGGTAATTCAGGATATTTTTAGGTAATATTACCCTTTTCCCCTATTGAATACATAATAAAATTGGGATTTTCTTTTCATAAAATCCAACATTATTTATATCTTCAATTTGAAATTTATTTTCTTCCCAAAACATGTTTTCTAAATATGTTATAAAAATGTTTTATTATTAAAATATGATTTTTTAGATGACATTTTTACCCATTTTTAAATTTCTCAATAATGTTTTGAATATAATATTCATGATTTTTTCATAGAATATTATATTTACATTTACTAAAAAACGTGGCAGGGATACTTCATTTAACATGTATAGAATGAATGAAAATTCCTTTCATAATAACCATTATTTTAATTGAATAATAATTGATATGTTCTCATCAATAATTTCAAATACAAATATCTATTAAATTTACTATTTATTGGAATAAAATCAAATAAGATTGGTTATTTTCCTCAATAAATGTTTTAAATTTTTTTAAAAGAATTATATGTAAGTATTTCAAGTCTATTATCAATGAAAATGATTTTCAAATAATTTATTTTAAAAAGTGATTTGAAAATTAAATTTATATTCCTCAGAAGATGTTCAAACTGAGTTATCTTTAAAAATCATTCTCCATCTATGATTTTCTCATTTTATGTGACTTATGCTGTGATGGAGATATGGTCCATGTTTTCCATTCATATTCATTATCTAAATGGTTTTTTATGATGGAATAATATTTATAAATCCCATTACTCCTTGGATTATACCGTGAAAATATTATTATTAAAATCACTTCTTTTTTCATGGATTATTCTTTGATGAAATGAATAAATTTTTATGAATCATTTAAATTTTCTATAGGATATGATATGATAAAATGTTTATGAAACACATTTCATTTAATGGGTTATAATACGATGAATGTTTTATAATATTATGTCACACATATGAATGATTTTCATTATCTGATGAGTGGGTCCAATATCAACCCCCAATGCATTGGGTAGTGATATAAATCACTATGATAGAAAGAACTAAAATAGAGAATGAACCCATTCAATATGGAAATTTCTCTATTATGATGGTATTTGGATGATTGCAATGCCATATTATGTTTCTATCAAGTACTTTTATCATTTCCTTTTTATTTTCCTTATTCATTAGTTGATTAATTCCTATATGAAATTGGTATGATATATGTAATGTGGAAGTCATGATTTTTTTTTGAATTTTGAGCATAAATCCTATAATTTTCTCTTTTATGTTACAGATTTACACACTATGTAATGACGTAATGTGACATGTAAGAATCACCTATAAGATGTCATGTAATTGGTACATAGTGTGTAATTATAAATTATTTGAACACATTATAATCTATGTAATAATTTAATAACATATTTTTAATAAAAGGCAATAGTTTTATTTTGAATATATCAAACTAAAAAATTACATGACCTATAATTGGGTTACATGCCATGAAAAATATTGGCGGTTGGTTTTAAATAGGTTGTTTGGATGAAATTATTATTTATTTCCTATATTATTCTATTCTATATTCCAAGAATCTCTTACTAGAATATTTTGGATATCTCTAATCCCTCTAGATTATCCATTCGATTATTGAGAGTCATGTTTATTGTGGTGCATCTCTTCTTGTATGTGGTCTTCGTGTTTCTTCTGTATCTCTTTTTTTTATTCTATAGATTTTGATTTATTTTCTCAGGATTTATGGATCTATACCTTGTGCTGTTTCATCACATTTTTATTTTGTGTTCCTAGATCAATTTTTTGTATTGTTTTACATTGTGTAGTCCCTTATTGGGTGTTTATTTCAATTATTAAATATAGCTGGTTCCATTTTAGTTTCACTATATAATAAAAAATTTATTTTCATTACATGATATAAATTTCATTAAATTAGTTTATGAAAACCAAATTCAAAGAGACTTGGAAATGGAAGGGACTTAATATGTATTTTGGGGAAAACCCCAATTCCTATGAAATTTGAAATTAGTGAGTAGTTTGAAATTAATGAAAATTTTAAATTGATTTGATAATTGATTTTATTAAAAATTAATTATATTGATTTTATAAAAAACGTAAGATTGGTTATATTAGAAAATATAATGAATTAATGAAAACCCTATGTTTATGGTATGAATTTTAATTTATAAAAGTTTCCAATAGAACTATGATTGATAACATATCTCAAATTAATATATTTATACTTTTTAAAGTGAATAATTTATTGAGAACATGTGATCCTGGGTAGTTAGTTTGTAATTTGCAACAAGAATTCTTGGATGGAAATTCCCTAGAAACCGGTTGATGATTAATACTCTAAAAAACATATAGGAAGAACATATCCCTGAAGGGATGTCTAGGAGTCATATTCATCCTGATAAAATGGAAAACATGTAAACACATTTTCATGATCATAGATATGAGACATGTGAGGATCCTATTACTATAAACTATTGTACTATAAATTAGAGAACCATGGTTTTTATATTGCTTTATTTTATTATAAATTCCATTAATTTTTAAAATAATTTACTCATTACTAGTAATATGTATGAACTATTTTACATAATGTGTCTCATTAAGACATGTTTGAACTATTTTAAAGAATTTTGAAATGATTTTTTTTGTTTTAACAATGAAAATGTATTACTAAGACTGTTATATTAAAAATTTAAATAATGATTTTGTTTATTAATATGGAATCTTCATTTGGTACACATATTGATACCCTACTAGGTTTTTTAGATCACACACAACAATTTCCTTCGGGCCTTTGAATATTTTCTCCTTCCAAGTGTGAGTAAAGGGAAATAACCTCATAGAGGAGGTGGATATTCTTGATCCCTTAGGTCTTGTATTATAGTGTCCTTTGGTACGTTGAGTTCTTCTAGGTACAATTGTAATACATTGACGATGTATCATTTGAGTTTTTCATATACCTTTTTCGTTTCTATTAGTGTCTCTTTTTTGGATTTTTAGGCATTCTGATAGGTAATTTATCTTCCATTATTTTGTAACAAATTCATTCCCACTTTTAAATTAAATGATTTTTGGTTCTAGTATCCAATGCTTGGGGATCAAGAATTAATTTCAAGCTAAACTGTGATCAGATCAATTATCAGGGTACCATTGTTTCTAGGATATTTCATAAAAAAGTGTTTTTAAAGTCTTGGTTGATCATGTTTTCTTGATATCAGTATGTACTTTGAGATTTCATGTCATGAATTATGAGGTAGTTTTTTATGAGTGCATGAATTCATTTTCTTTTAATGATACTTAATCATCATGGGTATATTGTGAAGGAATTATTAAGGATTAGTTCCAGTCTTTCCCATATTTTTATTTTGATTGGTTGAAATTTACATCTTTGTTATCTATCTGATGAGATTAATTTCCCAAATTCTCTATTTTGAGTTGTTGATTTATGTAATCTTTTGATGTCTTCAATATTGTTTGATGAGGTTTTGTAACATCATGCCTCTAGGAAGACATGTGAATATGATCCATGAGGAATCTATTGATGAACCATAGAAAGAAAATACTCCCATGAACCATAATCTAGTTGAGGTTATTTTTCAAATCCTCCAAGCTCTAGGATATAAACGTGCACCTATTCCGGTTTAGGCTCCAACTATGGAACATCAAAGATATGATTTAAAAATCACTGTCAACAGTTTTTTTGGTATAATTTATCAATGTTCCAAGGCTAAAAGGCCCATAATAGTATAAGGATTGCTTTAGAATGATGGATCGTATATTTCTATTTTTGGAGATGATTGAGTCAATCAAGTTGAAATGTTACACCTTCAAACTAGAAGTATCAAGAAGTATATGGTGGAAATCGATGGTTATATAGAAGAATAATTAGGTTCTATGGTCATATTAATTCATGTATCCATTCATTAATTAAATCTTTCCATATTATATGTTGTAAGATGAGGATACTCATTTTCTCAATTGCGACCAGGGTAATAGGAATGTGACATAACATGCAAATCGCTTTTCCAATATTGTGCAGTTTGAACATGAGGTTGTATAAAATGAAAATATGAAGAGTTTAATTTTCAATATGGGAATTTGATATAATATTCATTCTTAGGTTTTTTTTACTAAAGAACTATTATTATATTTATGTGTTCTATAGGGAACTAACATTCAATCTTGATCTAGAAGGTATGTTAGGTTTGACAGGAGTTCCTTGGTCACCAAGTGGTAGTACTATGAGTTATCATAAATGGAAGATAAATCATGATGATATTTCCTATGGATATAGATAGTAGGGTTATTATCAAGCTATTTCATTTCCTTGAAGAGGCCCTATAACTTGTTTTGAGTGTGGTAAGGTTATGCATTTGAAATAGGTTTACACTGAGGCACCCAATATATGTGGTTCTATGGTCATTCAGGACACATGGAGAAATTATTTTATATAGTATATGCCCAACATACTAGAATAAGATAATAAAAACCAAAAATAAAGTTGTGTAATAGAAATATTAATGATCAAAGGGTTCATGCTATAAGAATATAGAAGAAAGAACCATCCTGAAATTGAAGAGTATCTAGAGGAAAAAGATACATGAATAGTTACAGTGAGAGGTACCATCACTATGGCTTAATCCATGGCAATTTCTATATTTTACTCTAGTGAATCTCACTCTTTTATATTAAATCTTGTGGTTAATTTTCATATCCCACCTTCTATAAGATGATGGAAGGGATAAAAAGATGTCGAGACCTTCCTTCCTCATGAGGAAGGAGAGATAATGACCCCCCGAATCCCACATCCAATAGCCCTAGGGTGGCGACCAACACAAATGGTATGGAAATATCACAAAATTGGAGGCATTTTCCTTTTTATTTTAACCATGATTAGGAGACAAGATTTATCAACCTCAAAGAACTCAAATACAGATATATATTATGAAACAAAAATTCATCCCACATGCATGTTTAAAGTAAAACTACTGAAAATATGAAGACAACTCAATGGTACGTACCAACATAACACTATGGAGTGACACATCAATCTTCCCCAATGTTTGAGCAATGAAGGTCTAGCACGATCAATGTAAACTCCCAGGAAACCTCAAAATATTTTTATATACACAGTGTGAGCATACATATATACTAAGTAGGGAAAAATCAAAGTCACATGTGCACAAGTGGAGGAGGAATACTAATTCCCCTATGAGATAGAAATAGAAACTCAAAAGCACCAAACAAGGTATACTATTGACCCAAACCTCGCTAAGGTACACTCATCAAATAATTCAAGTCATTTATAATAACATATAAGCACATCGATATTTAGGTACCATGCACCACTTCCCACTGGTTAACTTCTCATCCTTAAAGATGAACATCCAGACTCTACAATGTTGTTCCACAAACCCCACTGTCACTACCCACCAGCACACACCTAGTCCACAAACCACACACATTCTGCCCATATAATCCTATGACACTACCACACCGCAATCCTTCCACAGACACTTAGGATTTATATATAGCAGTCCCTTACTAAAAACACTTGGGCCTCATCTTGATGACACATGGGAAACAAACTACCTCTCACACAACCAGAACTGTAGATCTCGTAAAAAACCTCAATAAATTATAGCTAACCTAAATATTCTTCTTTGGTAAATTCATAGAAGAGAGATCAGAGAAGAACCAATAACCAACCATCCATCCTCCCACCAGGATGTTTGGAAGGACACCCTCCCGCATAGAAATGGTGGATATTCGGAACATGGTTCTTAACACGGGTGGGGTGTGTATAGAAAACCCAAGGAACTACAAGTGTGTATATATATATATAGGTAATCAAACACTTATCCCAACCTATGGGTTTTCAAACAAGATACCATCCCACACAAATCACCGTTGCTACTACACCCATATGCACATATCACCATGAACATCAATCACTTATGTGAGTATAATTATACCACCTTATAATTGATTTAACCAATTTTCATTATGCATTTATCAATTTGTTCATTTATTTATCTCATCCCTACTCAGAAAACTAACAAGAACAACATCTACAACCATTCTTAGAAGGCTAAAATCCACTAACACACTTTTCATAAAAAAACACACAACAAACAACCCACTTAGTTCTTCCCACCCCATTTTACACCCATTCTCATATCGACACCATCTACATAATTATTTTATGTTATCCCACCTAATTCATCCTCTCACAACCAATACCAATATCCCCACTGCATAACAAAACAACACTCAGCACAACCATAAATAGGAAATTTGGACACAACCCAAACCCACAGCCCCACTATCCAACCACTACCCAAAAGTTGTTCTACAACACAACAAGTCCATCCATTCCACAATCAATAAATATCTCAAACTTAGATTACATCCCACCTCCTACACCACCACACACACAAATACCACAGCAACAACCACTAAATCTATAGCCCCACTACAAAAACAGACCATACCCCACTCACGCAGCCAACCCCTCTGTACACCCATGTACTCACAACCATACTCATCATCATAAAACCCACACAAGGAATAGAAACTGACAAAACTTTGAACAATACACAACCAAATGAAATTAAGAATAGAATATTAAATTTGATCCTCAATATTCTTTAATTCTTCTTTCATAGTTCGCACATGATCACATAACAAGTTTAATCTTAGGGTATCCAATTTATTTAACTAGATGTAAATGGTTAATTAGATTTTATGTTTAAATTAATTTCAACAAAGAAATAAGTATTAAACAACATGGTTGCACAATAAAATACCACAATCTACCATGATTTTCATAATAAAAAAACCCACATGATTCACGATAAGGATCAAGGATAACATACAAAATAAGCGATCATCTCCATCATGACCCCCCTTCATTTATTCCTTCTTATTATCTTCATTAAAAAGTTTCCATAGTATTCAAATATAGACATGAGTACACCCACCCCATGTGATACAAAATTAAAGGTAGACGAATGAAATACCGACCTAGAACAACAGGCGACCAAAACACCTCCTTATGCCAAAATAAGGGGTGTGTGAGTAGTAGGAACACTAGAAAGGAAAAAATCTAAGGAAAACATGGATCGATGGATACGACACAACATGTGACTCCAATGGAAGGGAAGGATCAAGTCACAATATAAGGGAATAGAAACCCACTAAGAAGGGAAGATCAAATCCTTTAAGAGCGAGATCCTATATAAAAGGAAGAATGGTTTCAAATGTCATTAAAGTGGGATCATGGAAAAGAGCATGCAGTTGGATTATTTAAATGTATCTAGAGAATTAGGATATTAATGATATAATTAATATCCTATAAAACGCCTTTGGGAATTCCCCCAAAATTCTTTAATCACGATTTAAATCAAATAAAATGTAATAGGGGTGAAAATGGAAAATCTAAGAGAAACTAGGGAAAAATGTAAATTTGGAAAAATATTGGAAGTGACTCACCATTGGGGGAGTCATAGTGTTCCCATTTGTTGAGAAACCACTATGTGAACCACCATTCGACGAGACACTACTCACGGAGCCACCACTCGCTGAGCCACCGTTTGGTGTCACTGTTTGGCAAGAAACTGCTCAGTGATCTATTGTTCAGTGTGCCACTAATTGGTGTGCCAACATTTAGAAAAACTGTATATTTGTAAAACTCCCGATTTAATGCACCGTTACCTCCCAGAATGCTCCAATCAATGGATTTTCATGAAGGGGTTTCCAGCTGGGACCAAGTCATTACATCAAATACCTCTTAAAATATTCTTGTACTCAATAATTAAAAACTAATCCCACGAGGAGGGGTCTGAACAAGAACCCCATAGGATAAATCTTAAGGATAAACCACCTCGTGTTGTTCAAAAGATAAAGTGAAAAACTCAACATTGAAGATCACCTCACAAAAATCGACTAACCAAAAAAACCCATCCATACCAAAAGTCAAACTATCCAGACACATAGACTGGGTAATTCCTTCCACCATTCCATGATACTATTCTCTTTGGGGAGGAACTTAATCTCTTGCATGGGTTTTATTACATCCAAATTAATGTATCTCGATTAGGGATTAGGTCCTCCATTTTTCATGTTTTAGGACTGTTCACACTGTAGAGAACAAATAAACAACTCATCTCATATAAAATAAGGTCAGGTGTCACATCAAATCAACACACAAAAATGAAATTCAAAACAACTCTGGGTACAATGTAAACATTTGTACCTTTTTTCCCATGTACTCTCCTACAAGACACCATTCCTCTATAACACACGAACCAAGGTAATGATCTAACCACACAACACCTTCTCCCGATGATCTTGGATCTCCACTGGGTTCTATACAAACATTGTGTCCTCTTCCATATGCAACTCCCCCCAATCAATGTAATGGGAGTCATTGTGAAGATACCAATGATGCTGGGAGACCTGAAAGACATTGTGGATCCTCCACAATTACGGTGGCAACAATAGTTCATATGCCACCTCACCGACTTGACCCAATACCTAAAAAGGCCTTATAAACCTGGAAGAAATATTAATCCCTATTCCAAGCCTCCACTTCCTATGTCGAGGGGAAAACATCAAGAATACATAGTCCCCATCTTCGAACTCCACAGTCCTTCTCCTATGATCGGCATTCAACTTCTTCCAGTCTTATGCTTACTTATCCTATCACGGACAATCTACACCTTCTCTGTCATACATTGCACCACATATGGACCAGGAACAACCATCTCCCCAACTTCTATCTAGCAAAAGGGTGAACTACATGGTCTTCAATATAATACATTGAATAGAGCCCTGATAATGGAAGAGTGATAGCTATTATTTTAAGAAATCTCTACCAAGGTAAAATTTCACACCCATGAACTAATAAGGTCCATAAAACATGACTGTAACATGTCATCCAATGTATGGATGCCCTCTATATAAGTCCATCCATGTGAGGTTTTAATGTAGTGTTGAGGGGTAATTAAGTTGTGTAGTCATGATTCAATCCCCTCTAGAATCACGATGTAAAACTTGTTTCCCAGTATAAGAAAATAGATATCAAAACTCCATGACACCACACCTCCTCATCCACATACCTATATGATATGGAATAAAAAACACTCGACACGTTGATCACGAATAAGTGATCTGAATTTTTCAACTAATGCACTACTACGCAGATTAAATCCCATCCACCCTGATCCATGGGTAATAATGTGATGAAATCCATAGAAATTTCAGCCCACTTACACCCTGGAATATAAAAATGGATAAAATAGGCCAATGGGAACACCATTTTCAGCCTTCACCTATGAGAACAACCAGAACTATTCCACAAACATGTCACTGCCATCTTAATCCCGGGCAACCAGAAATGTTCCCCCAAGCCTTGGTACATCTTGAAAACTCTTGTGTGTGCTGCCAGGGGTGAGCTATGAACATCACAAAGAACTCCCACATTCATCTCCATTGGGTCAAATTAATTACCATGGAATAACATCTAATTCTATCCATCCTCGGACCATTCCTCCAAGGCATTTACCTAGTCAATGTGATCTCGTATCACTTTTGCTTCTGAGTCTCCACACTGAGACTCATCCACCTAAAACCTTAGATATGACTAAAACATCATCTAAAACAGTGATCTTCTGTCATTTTCCATTCCTCAATCTACGTTCAAGGCATAAAACCTCTCCATTGCACTCCAAGTGTCCACAGATTCCTAATCAACTTATTTCTAGGACTTCATTCTCAATGTATCAGCAATAGTGTTACCCTTTCCTAAGGTATATGAGATATTGAATAATAATCTTAGAGAAACTCCATACAACTCCACTATTATATGTTCATATATTAATGGGAAAATATATTCCTCAAGTTATTGTGATCTATGAAGACCATAAGGTGCTCCCTAATGAGGTAATTCTGCCACAACTTCCACGCACACACAACCGCTGCAAGTTCCTGATCATAGATGGAATAGTTATCTTCATTGGGATATTACTAACTAGACCAATAGGATATGACTCCATGTTCCTACATCTCCACACAACCCAATCCCAAACGGGATGCATCATAGACACCTCGAACATCACCCATTCCTCTGGAAACATGGGCACTAGATAACTAGCCAACATTCCCATCAAATAGGTGAAAGATGCTCTACACTACTCACTCCACTCAAAGGGTTGGCACATTCGAGTCAGATCCATCAATAGGGATGCTACCCAAGAGAAATCAGGTACAAATATTTGGTTGTATCCTAAATGATTGAGGGAACTGTGAACCAATACCACATTCATGGGTGCTTCCTAGGAAACGACTCTGTCAACCTTTGACCGGTCCACTTCTATGCACTTCTAAGACACCACATTCCCATGGAATTGGACCAATCATGCCAAAAACATTCACTTGGACCACTTTCCAAAGATATGGTGGTGCAAAAGTATCTCTAGGATAGTCCTGAGATGCTCCATATTCTCCTCCCTTGACCTTGAGTAGATGAGAATGTCATCTATGAATACGAAGATGAACCGGTACAAGAACTCATGAATGATAGAGTTCATTAACACAATGAAAAAGGATGTTGTGTTCATAACATAGAATGGCATGACTCTGAAATCAAATTTCCCATAACTTCACCTAAAAAGAAGTTTTTAGGATGACACCATCATTTACCATCAACTACGGATATCCAGACCGCAAATTGAACTTGTAAAAATAACATGCTCCCCTCATTTGGTTTAAATGACCGTCTATCATTAGGACAGGTTAACTGTTCATGACCCTTACCTTATTCAACCTTTGGTAGTATATACACAGCCTCAGACCACCGTCCTCCTTATTCAAAAACAAGACCGAACCACCCCATAATGACACACTTGGCCAAATAAATAATTTCCTCATTAGATAATCAATCTAGATCTACGACTTCCACCACATAAGAAGGTTCCATCATATAAGAAGCCATCAAAATCGGAGAAGCACAAGGCTACAAGTCTATCCTGAACTCAATCTCACATTGAGGGGCTATAATGACAAACTCCCTTGGGAAAACATTAATGAACTCCCCAATGACCCTGAGATCCCCCTTCGTCTCTATGTCCATCAATCCCAATAACACCTAAGATTACAAGGATATAATAGCCTCAATGTACTACCTTCCCACCCGATAGCTCCACTCACCAACGAAGGATACATGATGGCCATTCACATTTGAAAACATGAATATTTTCTTAAAGCATTTGATAATATAATTCACCATAAACATGCAGTCGATACCATGGATTAGATAGTATTTCTTGATATCTAACATTAATAGATCCCCACTGGACTGATGCAGACAAACATTATTCTATATCCCCATAAAACACCAAAGAATCTATTCTGACCTCCAACTGATTTAATCAACACTAGGGGAACCGAATGTACCTATATATATAGTTTGAAAGAGTGGTCTAGAGTGGGTTCAACGAATGAGTGTGATACTCTTGAATGAAAAAAAGCACAAGCAAGAGTCTTGAACAAATTGATTCTACCTAAAACGATATCTATACCCTCTAGAACTACTTGCTCTATGGAGTTTTATTGACCATTACCAGCTTATCTTCCACTCTACTATAAATGGACTCCCCGAACATGCACTTGTCATGGTCCCTATGGAACACCCTGATGTCGGCCTCCTCTTGCGTCATCCACCCTTGGTGGAGCAGGGGACTTCTGTCCCTACACCTGGAAAGGCGTGACTGGAAACTGCTACTAAAGTGGGAACTGAACCATCCCAAATCCATCATACCTATTTATAGCCATGCACTATCCCTAGATATTCCCATGGCCTCCTCAAGAAAAAAACCTCAGACCCAGGCCTGTGGGAAAAGGGTGATGACTAGTGGGTTTGAACTGAAACTGCTGGTGTCGGCTCCCTGAAGGACAAAACATGGAAGATCCTGACAGTAGAGACTTGATACTGATGAAATTCCCCTTCAAAGAGCTCAGATTACTTCTTTCTCACATTATACATCCTCAGGAGTGCATCATTTCCACTTCCTCAGCCTTATTCTGACCTTCTATGTATGTGTGGAGGGTGAAAGGAGTAACTGCACACTGATGCGAAGGGAGGGGTGCCTCCTCTTATTGCCTCATTCGAGACTCCTCATCTTGAAAGTGATTGAAAGTAAAATGTAGAAGATACTTGAACATGATCACTAATTCCCTCACTTATATAATCCCCTGCTATAGGGAGAGTAGCTCTTACATATTCTCAGCCTTCGTCATGGAAGAAAATAATTCCACCCAGAACTCCATCTCAATATCCTCCCATGAAACATCAGTCTCTTTTCTCTCCCTGAGGTAATGTTTCCACCACTGATGTAATGATCCCCTCATTTTTTACACCACAAGAGGAACCCAGTACTGTGTCGAAACCAATATCAAGCTTAAAGTTATCACCAGATTTCCAACCCAACTCGATGTCTTCATGTCTAAGACACTACCCTTGTACTTTCCCGGATTCTTCCACTGAAAGGCGCAAAGTGTCTTCTACCACTAGTCATCCTCCTCTACTAGTTCAACCCACTACTGATCGTCCAATGTTTCATGCTATACCTCCACTACTTGATCCACTCATGGATAAAGACCAGGTACCATAGCTGAAAGGTAAATAAGGAAATCATAATACTGAGTAGTATGGAATTTAATTATGGTTTATTTTAACTTGTTCCTTATTTTAATTTCCCTGAAATGTCAAAGAAAATCTAGAACACAAGTAATAATGATGCATGTAACTTTACTAGGTTCACTACCCTGTAATAAGTGTTCCCCCACCTAGCCATTCAGTAAGCTCAGAGTCCATGCATCATATAACGGGGCCCCTAAAATCCCATGTCCAAGCTAGTCTTCCATGGATTGTGTCACACACTAATATAACCTAACACAATTTCCATACCACTCATGCAATCCTCACTATGCCTAACTCCAAGCTCTATCATATCTATCAACTGGCCTCTGATACCATTCTATCATGACCCACATTCTTCAAGATGAGAGAAGGGATAAGAAGATGTTGATACTATCCTTCATTAAGATTAAGGAGAGATAATGACCCCCCCCCCGAGTCCCGCCTCCATTAGGCCACGGTGTGGAGACCAGTACCATGGGTATTGAAATCTCACAAAATGGGAGGCATTACCCTTTTCTAGTTACCATTATTGGGAGATAAGATGTATCAATCTAAAAAACATCGATACATATATATATAAAGAATGTAAAATCCATCCCACATGCATGATTAAAGTAAAACTGATTAAAATAAAAATAAAACTCAAGGAAAGTACCAAAATAAAACTATGTAGTGACTTAGAAATCCACCCAATTTTAGAGAAAGTAAGGTTCAACAAGGTCTACATAATCTCCCAGGAATCCTAAATAGATTTTTATATATGTAGGGTGGCCAAACATATATACTTAGTAGGGAAGACCAACAGTCACCCGTGAAAAATTGGGAGAAGCATACTAATTCCCCTATAAGATAATAATAGAAAATAAAAATAACCTAACAAAGTATACTATTCACCTAATCCTCACAAAGTAATGCTCACCATATAATGAAAGGAATATAATGTAAAGTATAAGAACATCGATATTTGATTACCCCGCACCACTTCCCATTGGTTAACTACTCATACCTAATGATGAACATTTTGAGGATACCATAATCTTCCTCAAACCCGACCGTCACAACCCAACCGCACACACCGGGGACACAAATCACACAAATATTACCCACAGACACTTCAGCCAGTACGACACTGTAATCCTACACATAGACAAATGGTAATCATATATACCACACCTTCTCTGAAAACACATGGGCCTCATCCCGAAGACACCTGGGAAACAAACAACCTCTACCAAAACCAGTACCGTATATTTGGTAACATACCTCAAGACTATATATCCTGGCCAAAGAGTCTTGGGCGGTATATGCATAGAAGTGGTAGTACAGAACAGATAATAACCATCCATCCATACACCCACCCGGATATCGGGAAATAGGCCGCCCCCATAGAAATGGGGGTGTTTAGAAGATGGATCTCAACACGGGTGGGTGTGTATTGAAGAAAAAAGGAACTAAAATTATAAAAATATAGGTAAAAGACTCAACCAAATCTATGGGTTTCCAACCAAGAAACCAGCCCAAGAAAACCACCTTTGTTGCTACCCCTACATGCACGTGTCACCATGAATGTCGACTAATTATTTATGTAGATCTATACACCCATAAAATTAAATTAACCAATAGTCATAATGTATTTATAAATTTATTCAATTATTAATCTCGTCACTACTAGAGAAACATTCAAGAAAAACATCTGCAACCATTTTCAAAAGTCAAAAACCCACTAAACACTTCTTGTAAAAAAACACACAATAAAAAAGAAACTTGATTCTACCCCCATTTAACACCCATTCATATATGGAAACTTTAAAAACATCATTTTTAAAATTTATCCTTCTTAATTAATCCTCTCAAATTAAAATGTGACAGCCCCATTACACATCAAAACCACACTCAGTACACCCATAAACAAGAAATAATAACATAGCCAAAACCTGCAGCCCTATTTCCCAATAGATACCCAGAAGCTGTACCACTGCACAACTAGTCCATCCATTCCACAGTGAATAAATCTATCAACCTAAGAATGCATAAAACCTCTTTCACCACCTCATAAACAAATCCCACAACAACCACCACCAGAACTACAACCTCACTGCGCAAACATACGATACCCCACTCACGTAGCCAACCCCTCTTTCCACCCATCTACCAAAAACCATACTCATCATCATAAAACCAACACAAGGAACACAACAAAATAGAAACATACACAGAAGAAATCCACACCAAATTAAGTAGAGTGTATTTTAATTTGATCCACACATTTCTTTAATTCTACATTAATAATTCATGGGTGATCCCATCAAAAGTTTAATCCCAGGGAATCAATTTTATTTGTCAAGATATACATGGTTATTCAGAATTTATGTTTAGAATCATGTCAACCTAGAAATAAGTATAAATAATCATGGGTGCATATGAAATGTCCACCAACGACCATGATTTTTAGAAGAACACAACCTACAAAATTCTCGACATCGATCAAGGATGACATTCAAAACAAGAGATCATTGTCATCTTGCTCATACCCCACTTCATTTATTAATTATTATTATATTCTATAAAACAATTTTAGTAGTACTCAAAAGGGAAAAAGAGTACACACACCCCACATGATACATAATTAAAGAGAGACGACGTAAATCTCTACAAAGAACAACAGTCTACGAAAACTCCTCCTTGCACCAAAACAGGTGGAGCACGAGCAGAAGGAAAACTAAAAGGAAAAAATTAATGGAAAAATTGATCGATGGCTACGCCACAACACATGACTCCACAAGAATGGAAGGCTCTAGGTTCACCAAGAGGGAACATAAACTAACTAGGAAGGGAAGATCCTGGCTTTGAAGAGAATGATATTATATCAACGGAAGAATGGTTTCAAAAATCATTAATGTGGGATCATGGTCAATACCACGCAGTGGGATTATTTTAATGTCCTTGTAGTATTAGGACATTAAATATAAAATTATTATCCATTTAAATGTTTTTAGACACACCAAAACAAGGCTTTAAACATTATTTATATCAAATAGAATGTAAGAGGGGAAACGATGAAAATCATGGAGAAATGGGTGAAAATTATAAGTTTCGAAAACTGTTGGAAGTGAATCACCATTGGGTGAGTCGCGGTGTCACTAATCGGTGAGACACCACATGTTGAGACACTGTTCGGTGTGCCACCATTCGGATAAACTGGATTTTTGGTATGCTCTTGAATTAATCCACCATTACCTCCCGTAATGCCCCAAACATTGGATTTTCATAAAGGAATGTCCCGTCGGGGTCCAGGTCATTACATGAATGTACTAAATATTCCAAAGGAGATTTTTTCTCACTTGATTGATATTAATACAAAACCCCCCAAACAAAGAGAGAACAATACCTTTGTTGTCCTATTTGTGTTTTCTATTTCTTAGATATTGGTGTTACATGGGATTTTAGGGTTTTAAAATAAAACCACTTGATGAAATTTTCATTATGGATTTGATAATTTTAAATAATGCAATATTTTTTTGTTCTATTCTATAGGTCTACTTTACTACGCCTAATGGGGTGTGTTTTTCATTTCATGGAGAATGGGGGCTGAGGTTGAGTATAAAAGGACCATATTACCCAGAGTTGTGGAAAGTGATATCAATTATCACATTTGATTTGTAATGGGAATCATTGAACGACGATGTCTCTCAAATTTTCATTTAGTTTCCCATTTTTTTATTTTATCTTCTCGAGTATTCATCTGCGATGGGAGGTGGGTTTTTATATTGTTTTATTTCATGATACCCAACCCATATATATTCCTTCATAAATAATGGAATTAAATGATATGAATGAGTGGAATGATTAGTTTGATGATATAATAGTGAAGGAAATTATATGTCTGAGTGTGGAACCTTGGCTATCACCTTCTCTCTTTTAAATGAAGTCTGATTTAACAGTTATCGTATTTTTTGATCACCGAAATCTCAACTATGTTATGGTAAATAAAAAGTATATATTTCTAGAGATTGATGTTATGTTTGATAATTTAAAATGGGTTCAGGGGATTTAGAAGAATGATCTTAAATCAGGTTATCAATATTTGATAATTAAGGGATTTGATGTTTATAAAGCCACCTTCTAGAGAAGGTGTTACCGTTATGAGTACCCTATCATGAAATTTTGTATCACCCCAAATATCTTGTAAGTAACCTCTTATTTATGTCTCTTATTTATGTATTGTGTTAATATTATTTTTGGGTGGTGTTGGAGAACAATGGATTGTTTTTGGGGCTTTTCATAAGGTTCATGGTTTTCGAATAGTTAGAATAATTAGTGCATGACTGTCAAAAAATCATAGAAAGGAATTCAGTGGGATCTAGGTAGGCACATGGTAAGGCACACAGTTTTTCAAAACCATGAGTCACCCAAGAGTTACCGTGAAATGAGTAATAGTGGGAAAACATGGTTTATGCTTGATTTTTCTAACAATGAAATCCAACCATGTGAAGGCTGGTTAGAGGTAGTGGATACAACATGGTTTGTGCATGGTTCTCTTAACCGTGTTCCCTAACCACGAAATTTTAAAAATTAAATCCTAAAAAGTGGATCTCACACCAAATTACCTCTATTACAATCATTAATCCCCATTTATGACACAAAATCAATTTTTTCTTCTTCTAATGGTATTGGAGAATATTCCCTTCAATCTATGAGTGATCCATTGGAGAATATTGGTGCGCTGAAGGTCAAATTTCATGGTAAGTCTCTATTTTTAGTTTTCAAACTTAGATATATTCTTATTCAAAATAATATATTAATTGATCAAATCCTTTGGGATTATAACTATGATATTATATTCAAATTATGATGAGATATGGTTGATTTTATGTTAGGGAACAATATATAAGGTCGGTTTTTCAAGATGCGACCTAGTTTTGTTGAAGTTTTCTTATTATTATTTATTTTTACATTGTTTCTGATGTTAATGTATTTACTATAAAATACTCACATTATAATTTGAAGTATTTATTTCAAATATTTTATTATTCTTGAAATTGATTGTGTATTTTTTGTGAAATTCATGATGGAAACCATCTTTGGTGATAGTTTATGAAATTCTGAAAATTTTCTGTCTTGGTGGAAAGTGAAAGTTGTAATACAATTTTAAAATGTTTATTTTTAAATGGTTCTATGGTTTGGATGTGTTGAATTATTTTTTCAATTGAAAAAAAAATTATTGTATTTTTTTCATTGATTATGTTGGCATGGAATTAGGGTTAAATGTTTAATCATGAGTTGAATGCGATGTGTAATTATTTTAGAGTACCACAATCAAAGGGATGGTGTATGGAAGTGATGTTCCACAATCAATTATAAAAATTAGATTGTATGGTTGAGTTTTTCTGTAAATTAATGAATTATTTGTGTTGTTTATTTCCAAGTAAATACATTATGTTTGGAAAACTATTTTTCTATGAAAACTATTTTATATAGAAATGGTTTGGATTTGATATATACTATTTTGACATTTTTTGTGAGTTTTTTATAAATTCTCTAACATTTTATATTATAGAGGAATTATTTGGGAGCCCATTTGGAGAAAACATACTATGTTTCATTACTCAACCTATTCTTTGTAACTTTTTATATTTTTCAGATATTGTTTATGAATAAATAGTAAAATAAAATTATTTCATTTGTGTAGATATGGTTCATGATACTTGGGTTTGGATTCTGTAGTTCGAGGTTGGATGATTTTGATTGTTGATATGTTTTTGTCTTTGAGGTCCTTGAGCTTTGGTATTTCGTCTTACGCAGTTTATTCTAATATTGTTCAAGGTTTCTTTTTGTTACTCTTATATAAATTGGATTTCTTCTTTCACTTTGAGTTGTATACATAGTTATCATACGTCATTTTGTGGTTATTCTGTTATGGTGTTCTTGTTTGGGGTTGTTTTATTTTCAATGGTAAAATCATCCCCCAATGGTATTTTATGCACTTAGAATTTATGTCTCGCCTTTGGAATCATAGAAATAATGCATAAGGCCATGTGGAAATTCTTCCGTGACTCATGCAAATGAGGAGGGGTGGGATGTTACAAATAGTATATGCTAGTTCAGTATATGACATGAAAAGGGTATCAATCATGGATGGTAAATCATTAATTTTGGGAAACAGTATGGGTTTTTCAATCTTGGAGTTAGGAAATCATTATTGATTATTCCTTGACTTGGTATGGAAGAAATGATTAGGATTTTTAGAACATGAATTGTAGAGAATACAAATTCAAAGGTAAACTATTTATGTTGATCCACAAGTTACAATGTAGTTGGATACATAAGATTCTTGGAAACACATATGGGAGTCGTAAAATAATTTTCATGGGCTTAGGAAATATGAATAGAATGACATGAATTGATATAAATGACATCTCACTTGGTTTACATATTTCATTTTGGGTAATGATTTATGATTTATTGAAAAAATGTTGACTTGAAAAATCGAAATTGTTTAAGAAAATGAGATGTTGAAAATGAATGATAGTGGTATTTTGAAAATTCATAGATTTTCAAAACCATGGTCAAATTTTAAAAATGTATTTAATGTGGAATATGTCATATTTTGCGAAATCATTTGATTAATAGTATTGTTATGGTACATTTTAAATAGTTAAGACTTACATTTCTCGAGAGTGATACTAAGGGTGTTTTGTTGTTATAGATAATGGAACACGGTAGAAATCATAGAAACAAATTGGAAGATGCTTCAAGAATTTGTTTTCACCTGGGCCATAGGTGAGCCACTAATTGGTTCAATGTATTTTCAATGCATTTCAGGCAGTGGATAGGGGGTCATAAGGGTTTTACAAAGGAATGTGGACCATTTCCTTTAGTTAGAAAAGTAGAATCCACCCATCTTTTAGGGTGATTCGTAACCACATAAGTCATAGGTTTGACTAAGTGGGATGAATCAAATCTTTAACATCCTTGGAACACAATCAAAGTTTAAAATCATGTTTTTAATGACTTTTCTATATTAATATTCATGTTAGAGGTGTGATTTAACAGTACAGGATAATGTCGACCATGTCATTGCCTGAGAATATTTTAATGCATTTTTCATAAAATAATTCTATCTCTATATGTTTAAGATTTTATGAGTGACATTGATTTTTAGCATGATGTATGAAAATATCTTTGAAAAAGAGTATGCAGATAAATTTATGGATTTATTCTACATTGAACTCAAATTTTACACTAGTGCGTACATGAAAGAACACGTTTTCAAATCAGTGATAAGGAAATTGATTCGCTAAAGTATTTTTTTGGTTTTTATAATGAATTAAACACAAATAGTCAATATATTGACGTTGAAATAAAGGGATTTCTTACATAGTATTGGTAAGGGAAGCATGTTGATAAATATAGGCATTGATGAAACATTAATGTTGGAAATAAGAGGAAGCGGGAAATAATTACCAAGGTAGTGGGATGACTTAGAACCATATAGTTGGATCATTAAATCTTCCTAAAAAACTAACGAGTGAACCAAGATATTTTCCATGTGTCTCATTCAACCACATGAAGTGATATTTTACATAACCACCTCGATAATTCCACAATTCATAACATATGTGGAAAATTCAAGGCTATTATTGTCAAGCTCCGACATTGAGTGTCTAAGACATATATCATGCTTGGAAGATGTAATATACATTAATGGGACAAGAATAGAAGAATACGTATCATCAGAAGAACCATGCTAGCGATGGAGATTCTAGTAATACCATGAATCCTAATCATGTGAACTCCCAACAGGGAAATAAAGAATAAGGTATAGTTATAAAGCAGTTTTCAGAGATGAGAAAGTGAGTATGGATGACCAATATGGACCATCAATGGTGAGAGGTATGATCCATTTTAATTTTACCTTTATACAATATTTTCTTTATACAAGGGCATCCCTTCATTTATTTCATTTCATCTGATTGATCTTCTATGATTTCCTGTTGATATGTTGCCTTCTATTTAACTCCTCTTGGACAAATAGAATGTCATGAAATTGTGCAAAAATCATGGTCTATTTTGATTCATAGATATGGGGAAATATTATATTTCGCTATAATTTAGATAGAATTATATAAAATAATCATGGTTGTGGATTGGTTTACTATGTTCAAATCCCACATCAATTATTATATGGGTTAAGTTAGTTTTATGGATGATGATGGAATAATGATTATATTAAAGGTGACTAGATGGTAATGGTAGGTGAAATAGGATTGTTGACACTAGTAGTTGGAATGATCTTGTATCTTTTGGAAATGTGGACTTTGGAACCAGTGGGAATGATCAAGAAGTGATTTTTCCAATAGTTATTTAGTTGTTTGAATTTCTTTCATAAGAAATTCGTAATGGCTTCCACCCATAAGATAAGTGGAGTTCCTAATTAATATCTTTCTAGGAAAAGTACAATTTTTATTCCATATTATCATATTCAAATAAAAGAATTATTGAAAACGAATCTGTAGTTGGAAGAGTTAGAATTGAAAGGGTTCATTCAGATTAGAACATCTTCATTAAAAGCACTAGTCTTGTTTGTCATTATTGCACATGGAACTCATTGGTTGTGTTGATTATTGTAAGATTAACCAATTTATAAATAAGGAATTGGTACCAACTTACACACATTTATGATCTATTTGATCAATTAAGGGGATCCTAGTGGTTCACTAAAATAGACTTGCACTTGGGATGTCACCAATTATGAGTTCAAAATGAGGATATTGTAAAAAAAACATTCATACGTAGATATTGACTTTGTGAGTATGTGGATATGAATTTTAGTCTTATGAATTCACATACTGTTTTTATGGAATTGATGAATCATTAATTTAATAGAGATCTATATTCTTTTGTTGTGGTGTTTCTGGAATCCATATTGGTGTATTTAAGAAGGGGACCGAGCATTAAAAACAATAGGTTATATTTTTGGGAATTATATAGGATCAACATGTATATGCTAAATTATCCAAGTATGAATTTTGGATAAATGATGTACATTTACTTTTCCATGTTATCTCTAAATGAGGTGTTTTTGGGGTTCTAGAAAAGATTGATATTGTTATATCCTAAAAACATCCAATTAATATATCTCAGATACATAGTTTTCTGGTCCTAATTGATTATTACTGATGTTTTGGTCAATATTTATCATGACTATATTTACCAATAACATTATTGACATGAAAAAAATGCTCCATTCAAAAGGAATTCAGAATGTAATCTATCTTTTTTAATAGCATAATGTTCACCTTGCATTAGCACTAGTAATGATATTTCAAGAATCAAGACAAGGTTTGGAGTGTATTGTGATGATTTAGTATTTGGGTTGTGATGTTTTATCATACTGGGAGTTAATGTTGTTGTTTATGGACCATGGTAGTTGTGGTTACGTGAGATGAACTTCCCAACAAAAAATATGTAGTTAGTGTTTATTTTCCATGTTTTGAATACTTTGTGTCATTACATATTTAGTGGAAAACTTATGGTGTTTATGGATCATGTGATCTTGAAACACATTTTTACACAATGAGGTGTGAGAATATGAGACAAAAATATGGATGAAGTATCTTAAAATGTTATAATTTGACTTGATGTATAAACTGGGTAACATAAATTCAATTGATGAAACATTATGAATAAAGTCATATGATCATTTGGAAAAAGAGGCATCAGATCAGTGGAATTTGATGTGGGTCATATCTAAAATGCACTTATATTATGAATATCAAGGATGTTTTTTTGTTTTCATTCTAGTTCCATTCATTCCTTATTTGGATGAAAGAGTCAATGAGGCATAGAAATATGATTATGGATGTGATTATATTAGTTTAAATCTCAATGGAGGGGAATCAATTTAGGGATGTAGGATGGATATGAGTTTTTTTCTATGGATTCAAAATTAGATGGTCATGCCAATGGTTTGTTAAATACAAATTCACCATTCATACCACCATTAAACATGGGTTATTATTGATATAATATAGAATATATATAAGTAATTGAAAGCACAGTTTTGGTGCATTAGCATGAAATGAAATGTGGCTGCATTTGTTTTGAAAATCCTAGCCTATCAGCAGGTTAAGGAAAACCACAAGCAACCATTGAGTATGTTGTAGTCTTTACCAATTCTTGGTTGGAAAATGGAGTATATTTCTAGGTATTTCTTGATAGGTCTCCGGATAATTATTTGGAAGAATGATTCCATATGGGTGTTAGTGTATTTGCTAAAAAATTCATGTTACTTAATCCATATTATTGAATCACATATGGTGGAGGACTTGTCTAAAATATATATATGATAAGTGGAAAAGTGGCATGGAATAATAGTTTCAAAATAATTAGATTGAGATATGAGTTTTAGGTATTATTTCAAGAAATAAGAATATCAATCAATTGGGACTCACATGACCATGAGTGTCTTGTATCGTCCTTAGATATATGGATAATCCAAGACAACGATAGAAACATTGGAAGATGTGGTTTTGGCTAGCATAATAAATTTTTGGGAATCATGTGAGGATCATGTACCATTAGTAGATTTCTCATATAATAGCATTTCTAATGCCTCTATACGTATGGATACTATTAATACATTGTATATAATTCCTTGACATTCTCCACTTTTTTCTATGGAAATAGGTGACACTTCATTGGTTGGACCAATAATTTTCCAAGAGACAGTAGAAAATATTCAGTTGATCAGAAAATGGAGGGAGACAACACAGATTATTTAGAAATGATATGTGGGCCATAATTAATAGAAATTTCCATTTGAGGTGAGTGATCATGTGTTATTGATAATCCCTCCAAGCCTTGGGCATCAACATCTGGGAAATCTGGTTATATAATCTCCTTGATTAATAATACATTTTTATGTACTAGAACAGGTTGGTGAAATGGCATATAAGATTCTTTTTTCACCATGGTTCAGTGTATTCCATAGTGTGTTTCATGTATCTTAGTTAAAAATCTATTATCCTAACCTTTAACATGAGATTTTATTGGATCACATTGACCTATAGATGGATGATTAATTGATATATGTGACAGTGCTGATTTGGGAAAGGAAAAAGAATTTCTTGGGTGGAAGAAGCATCAGTTTAGTGCTGGTTTTATGGAAACATGGTATGATTCACAAAGATAGTTGGCAATGGGAAAAGGAAATGGTCAAGAAATAGCTTTAACACTTTCATCCCAATGAGATTTTTCTACTTTTCATGTATGAAATGGCCAATGTTGGGGATATTGTAGCACTTTTAATTTTTAATAAGATACAATTTAGTTATTTATTTTATGTATGTTATGTTTTTTGGAAATGGTTAGGAGGGTTTGTATGACTTTTAAAATGTTTCTGGGGTTATTATGATGGTGAAATGTTTTGTTCATGGTTAGTAAGAATTGTTCAACACCATTAGAAATCATTTCAAAGGAAGGAAATGATAACTTTTTAAGCACACAGTTAGGTTCACATTTTTTTTCAAACCATATGACCACCCTAGAGATACCATGAAAAGATTAATAGTGAAAAAACATAGTTTATGTAAAATTATTCTCTATGTGTGAGACAATTGGGAAAAGTGTGTTTGGAGGCAGTGGCTGGAACACAGTTTGTGAATTGTTTTCCTAAACGTGTCCCCTAACCATGAATAGTTAAAAATTAGATTCTAAAAATGATTCCCTCACTCCAAATAAATTTCTAACCACTAATTTTTTCCATTTTATAAACCTAACAAGGTTTTCTCTACTCCCAAAGGCTATGGATAAGGTTCCCACCAACATGAGAGTGATCTGTTTGAGTATCATGGTGTGTTGAATGATGGATTTCATGTCATGTCTTGCTAGTTGTTTATTTTACTTAGATCTATTCCTCTTATCTCTTTTATATTCATATATCTAGTCCATTGGGAATATATCAATTATATCTAATTCCAATCATGATTAAATATTGTGGTGTTGATATTAATGAACTGGATATATGTCAGTTTATTAGAGATTCAACACGGTTTTGTTGATGTTTTAATACAATTCTTCATTTTCTCTATAGTTTATAAGGTATGAGGCTTCACTCTCAACTCCTCTTATTATAATACGATGTCTTTGATTCAACATGATTTTTTATTCATGTTTTTTGTGAAATTATTGTGCAATTATAGATGCAAATCATCTTTGGATATGGTTTTTGGAATTATAAAAATGGGGTGTCTTATTTGAATGTAAAAGTGGTACCATTATTTTATCATCATGATTAGAAAATGGTTGTTAGTTACTATATGTGGATATGTTTTTTTTTGTAAAATAACAGTTTTATTGAAATGTTTTGGAAAATATTATGTTGGAGAGGTTGTTGAATTAAATTATTAAGAATGAGTTGAATGGGATGCATAATGGTATGGATGTTCCAACATCAAAGGGACAAAGTATAGACAGGGAGATCCATGGTCAATGGTAACACCCAGCTTGTGTGGTTGACTATGTATGTGTGTGGTTGTTAAATAGAAAGGGTTATGAAAAATGATTGTTCAGAAATGGTTGAATTAATTGTCTGATTTCTTTTGTGGGTAATTCCTTTTGTTTGGAAACCTATTTTGGTATGAAAGCTATTTATATAAAAATTGATTGGATTTGATATAAACTATTTTGAATTTTTATATGAATTTTTTTATATAAATGTTATAAAATTTTCTATTGTTGTGGTGTGAGTAGGGAATTAATTTGTGGAAGAAGCACTCAGTTTCATTACTTACCCAATTCTTTGAAACCTTGGTGATTTTGGAGATATGTTTTATTGACACACAGGTCAGGAAAAAGTATCACATTTCTTGAGTGTTTCTTTGTGATACATGGTCATGGATCGTGGAGTTGGATATTGTAGTAGTTTAGGGGTTCTTATTTTGTTGTATTTGGAGTCCTTCATCTTTTTTGGTGTTCACATTAACTTTTTATTCAATTATTGTTCTTGGTTTCCACTTGGTACAATGACATAGTTTGGGTTGGAGGTCATAAATTAAGTTTAATGAATTGTTATCATGCATCATTTTTTGGTTATTCGGTTATGTTGTGCTTGGTTTTGGTTGTTTTATTTTCTAGTGAAAATTATTCCCCAATGGAATTGAAGCCCTTGGAATTTATTTCCAACCATTGGGATCTTAGGAATTTCTCCTAGGCCATGTAGCAATTCGAGCTCGACTCAAGAAAATGTGGAGGGGAAGGATGGTACACATTCTGTCAAACCAATGTCCCTATTGTGTTTATGGATTTTATGAATGTGATTTTCCATGTGTATCTTGATATGTTCATGTTGGTCTTTGAAGATGAAATCCTACTTCACTCTAATTATAAGGAGGCTTATGTGCATATTTTAAGAGAAATTTTGGAATTGATTGGATATTATTAAATTAATTAAAGTCTATCAAAATGTTATTTTCCAATTCAATAATTTAATTTCTTAAGTCACTTTGTCTCAAAACATGGAATTAGAGTTGATCCTAAAAGGGTGAAAGCTATTATGAAATGGTAGAAACCATGATCTGTTTTCATGATTGAGAGTATCTTGGGTTTAACTCGATATTATCTATATTTTATGAAGGATTTCTCAATGATTCCTTCATCGATGACTTATCTAACATAAAATGTGTAAAATTAATTTTTCATTAGAATTTATAGAGTTATTTTGTTGAGTTGAAATGTATTTTGACATCTATAATAGGGTTGAATTTTTTAGAGGATGAGAAAGGTTGTTTTTTATTTTGTGATGTATAAATTTTAGTTATGGTTTATTTCCTTTTGAATGGTGATCACATCATCTCGTATGAGTCCCGACAACTTTGTCCCCATCAGAAGAATTATATAAACAATATAATTGTACATGCAATTTTGATCCATGAACACAAGAGTTCAAATCATTAGATTTTTAGAGAATGGTTTATAATATAGTATGTTAATAAGAGGATGAGAAATATAATCTATCAAAGAGACTTTAATCTCTACCAGAGGTGTTGGTTGGAGAACTTATAGTATTTTTATTTTGGAATAAAAAATACACCATGTTAAGTGAATGCCATTACAAATGTGTTGAGTAGATAACTCCCAACCTAGGCTGTGAAAGAATCATCGGAATAGAGGAAAATACTAGATCTTTTTACATAGTTTCATATTGGAGTTTGGGAAATAAATTCCAAGCTTGACTTTTCTTGTGTAAAGTTTACCTCCACTTTTCTTGAGATGTTTCTTCAGGAGAAATATCTTGTTAATTAATTCTATAACATTAAAGACACTCCTTATAGTGGGGTGACCATTTCAGTGTGTTAATTCTCCATGGTGGCTATTCTATGTTTTTTGAGTCAGTTTATGAATTTTTATTAGTGAGAAAATATGTGATGGTATATTTCAATAATTCTGGATGATCATTGTACCTAAGAAAAACAAAGATGTTCTATGACATGTAGCGATGATTCTAGTGGTCCAGTATGAGATGATATTTTTTTTGATTTTGTCTCTCATTGTAATACTTCCAAAAAGTTAAAGGCCATGAAATAGAGATATTTTGGTTTTCATTAACCATTCCTAGTGCTGAATTGGATGTGGAATAGGATTTCTATAAAATTTATGGATGGGTTTTTTTGTCCCTAGACAATGAGTAATATTATATCAGTCAAGATCAATACACTATCCAAATTGGATTACATTATACTCATGTCAATGCACCTATACTAACACTACCCACAAGTGGAGACGCATTCCTGTTGTTAAGAAATTATTTGATGAGTGGATTGGGTTATGTGTTAATGTAAAATGAAAAATTTTTATTATATACTTCACAGAATTTGAAATTTTCTGAACATAATACCCAATGAATGATCTAGAGTTGGCTGCGGTGATCTTCACATTGAAAATAAGTCAGAATTATCTCTTTGGGTAGAAGTGTTTAATATACATGAAATAAAATACTCAATTATATATTCACATAGAAATTGATAAATTTGAACTAATGAAGAAGGTTAGGGACGATAAATCTATATGAATGATCAATTCACTACCATATGAGAAATGTGAATAAAGTGGTAGATGCTCTAATTAGAAAGGATCTACCAATTTTATCATTTGGTAAAATTTAGAAGGATATGATCTCCATAGAATTGAAAAGGATTGACATGGGAATCATAAAGGAAGGAACTTGATCAATTTGTTCAAAAATTATTTCGCAACCATATCCTCTAGAGAGGTTAAAGGATACATAAATATATGATATGAGAATTCTAAAAACATTATAATCTATAAAAAATCGATATACTTAGAGATAAATGTAAATTCAGAAGGAGTTATTTGATTTCATCATTGAATTTGTGTACCATCAAATCCTGAGATAATGAACGAATTATCAGATTATGCATATAGTTAATATTTACAAATCCATCCCAAAAGTAGAAAGATGTATTTCGATTTTCAAGAGAAATATTTGTAAAAAAATATGAAGAATGAGATCATGGAAAATATAACCAGATGTCTAGTATGTCAACAATTGAAATATTAAAGGCATAAATCCAAGGGGATAATGCAACATTACCCATACCTATATAGAAATGGGGGAAATTCACCACATAAATTTTCACTAGTGTTCTAAATACATTATTAGAAAAAATTCTATATGAGTTGTGGTAGATTATCTTATAAAAACATATCACTTCATTTCAATTAAAGAGGAATTCTCAGTCAATAAACTTGTAGTCATATACACTAGAGAAGTGGTGATGATGAATGGATCACCAATATTGACTATATCTTATCGAGACCCAGTATAGACCTATATGATATGAAAGAGTATCCAACACACTCTAAATATCGAGTTAAACTTCATCACGACTTTCAACCCCCAAATTGATGGAAAATCTAAGAGGGACATCCAGAAACATGATGATATTTTCAAATCGTGATAAATATACTTCAAAGGAGATTGAGATCAATATCTTCCCCCAATCAAGTTCTCATACAATAATAGTTTCCACTCTAGAATTAAAATGGCCCCCTATGTAGACCATTATGATAAGAAGTTCATAACTCCTACATTTTTGGATGAAGATGAGGAACAAAAACTACTATGTCGTGAAATATTAGAGGAAATGGTGCAAAAGGTTATGACCATTTAGATGCACATTAAGGATGTCCATATTTGATAGAATGTCTATGATAACAATCTTCAAAAATACCTAGAGTTCGATGTTAGAGAAATGGTATTCCTCTACATATCTACATTGATGAAATTTATGATATTTGGGAATAAGGAAATGATTTTTAAAACATACATCAGTCCCTTTGATATCATACCGTTGGAGCTCTGGCTTATCAACCAGCACTCCTAACTAATCTATCTCAAGTATCTTAGGTATTCAATGTATCCCTCTTGAGGATGAAAAAACTATACCCCTAACATTATATCAATTCATAGGTTTTTCCATTGGATAATGATCCCTTATATGAGGATAATCCGATGAAGATCATAGATCATAGTGAAATTATTCTACTAAATCAAAAAATGCACTGGGTATAAGTGTTGTGGAGAAACGAAAAGTTTGAAGAAACGACATGGGAACTGGGGGATGTTTTGGTATATAATTATCCTAATGTTTTTATTATAGGAAATGAAAATTTTGAGAGATAAATTTTTGAAGTGGGGAAGATTGTAATGACCAGAACAATTATAATTAAAATTCACCTTATGATATTAATCGAATCTATTATTATATAATACAGTTATAGAAAAAACATGAATGTATTTTGTTTTATTATATACAATAATATTTAAGAGACCATTAAGTTTCATTACTGATGATAATATAGCTTTGGAATACCGATAATATGATTATTATAAATATTGGGTTTTAAAAAATCAAATTGAGAGAGGAAAAGGAAGTGATAACCTCAACTAGTAGGATTGTACCCTAAAAATCTCATTTATCATAGCTTGTGAGGGAAATATAATAACTATGATTTTCACTTCACCAATCCAAAGAAGAGTTTGAAAAACTTATGAAATATCGAAACAATTTACTATAGAAGTTCAAACTCATCGAGATCACAGCCCATACCATTTATGTCGAACCACACCAATGAAAGTCTCACCATTGCACACCTTACCCTAAGATCGTTTTTAGGTTCATTATAGGGATATATATCATGACCCTATTAATATTAATATTTATAATGTATATCATAATTAATATATTATCAAATTAATATTATTACTTTATAAATTATTTTAATTATATATAATGAACCTAAAATTATATTTTTGAGTAACATTCTAGTTCAATTAAGGAATTTATTTTCATGATTTATCATATTTTTTATTTAAACAATCTTTAATATAATATGTTTATTAAATATTTATCATATAATTTTTAAGATGAAAATTGTAATTTTTATATGGATTTAGAAATTGTTATTATCAACAAACCCATCATTTCTCAATAAATTTTGATCCATATTTTAAAACGATAAATGCACATATTTTTAAAATTATTTGGATCAAATGAATATTATTTTTGGAATTAGATTGTTTAAATTTTCCAATGGTGAATTTTTCATAATTTTCTCTAACAGTGAAATTTTCTAGTAAAAATTAAATACTATTGAAATGTACGGTATGTATCATGACTGCATAATGGCCCAAAAGTTATGCAATAAAAACAATAAAGGGTATCCAAGACAAAATAAATATTTTCCCACGAAAATAATGTGATTTTTTTTATTAATATTACAAATACATTATGAATCCTCTAAAACCATTAATATAGTTTGAGGTTTTAAAATCATATTTTAAGAGTATGACTCACTTCAACATAAACAACTGTATTATATTAAAATTTTCTACTCCTTTACTTATACTATAATAAATTACACTACGCCTTTTATAAAATAATTGGAAAAACAATGGGAAGGTTTGTGGTTTTTGTAATTTTATTATATAGAGTAAAAACTGATGTTTGAGAAATAATAAAGAACTCCCCACTATTTTCCTATATAAACCCATCCTATATCACATTTCTCTTCACTAAAAATAAATGAATAATTTCCTTTCTCTACCATATACTCCATATATTTCTCACATGTTTCTCCTAATCTTTCAATAACATTCTACAATGATTTTATAATCACACTCTAAAGGTAATGGATCATCTCTTTCTCCCATGTATTCATGATTATTATTCATTTTATGACCTGTAATTTTGAATTACTAATATAAGGATGAATTTTTTCACATTATCTATAATTTACTATGGATTTATAAATGATGATGTACCTCTTTCATGATCATTAATCCCTCTCATGAACATTTATGTTCCCTTGTTATGCTGTCAAAATTTCACTATAGGATTACATTCCAAAAAAATTTCAAGTCAATACCCATAGAAAATTTATTATATATTTACTTTTTTCACTTATACATATTTATAATATGGATTTATATGTTTTAATTCCACACTCCATGATCATGGAAGATGTGTGATGAGAAATGATCCCATGTTGTATGATATATCTGTTTCACCTAAGAAGTAGAATGTAATGAATGTGACAGGGGAACCCAAGATTATATAGCACTCCATTGTATTGTGTAATGTTTAGTCTCATGAGGCATAATTTTGGGATAGAGAGTCAACATGGTTCCTTTATGGGAATTTTTCTATCCTGATTTCTTTTCATTTAGCATTAACCAATCATTATGATGTATTGTTTGACGTTCTTTCCACAATTTCAATGTGGCCATTATGATTGTCATGGTATATCATGTCTCATTGTTCTGGTTTATGATTCTCAATCCTTTAATTCCACATTTATATTCCCACTGTCTAAAATATAATATTTTCATCATGTTATTCAACGTTTAATCCCTTAGAGGGATTTATAGCTCACTCATTTCTTATATATGTTCCAATGTTATCCCATGCATTTTTACGTATGAGCATGTTAAGGAATTTTTCAATAAGGATGATGTATTTTCTATTTTTAGTTGTTATATAATGTACCTAATTCCATAATAAACTATATTTCTTGATCTTATGGGTTGTATTAAGTGTAATCATATGTAATAAATCATGAATTAATATGTAATAATGAGAAGGGTTGTTATGATGTTTCTTAGAAAACTGGTTTCACTCCCCATTTAAGTCGTCACTATATCAACAGATAGGAATCATCACCCTATGAATTGGAGGTAGATGTAGGTCCCACACATCACATAATGAAATCCATGTATATTTTTGCCATAATTTCATTACACATTCTTTATATTGTTAACCATACAATGTAATGGGAATAATAAAAAATTCAGTATATCATAACCTGTGGAAAAGAGACAATATTCGTAATCATTTCATCACTTCATTATATAATAATCATTGGATAAATAATAATTTTTCATAAGAATTATATTGTGGTGTAACACATAAAAAATAGGATACAAAAACACCTTGTCATCATTAAAATAAACCCTTCACAGAAATAATAAGAATGGTATCCTTGGACCATATCCCTTGTAAATAATAACTAACCTCAAATTTCAATATTTGATGTATCTTTTCCATATTATACTGATGTTTATGGTAAAAAGGAATTTTTTTATTCTTATTCACTGGTTTAAATTTTTATACTTATTTTTGATATTTTATGCTATATTGTTATCCCTACTGAGCACATGGGCTCACCCCTTTCTTATGTTAATTTTTGTCCAGGATGCGAGGAATTATATATTGACTGACATGTAGGGTTAGGATAAGGGATATGAGTGTGTTCAAAGGAGACATAATGTTTCTTTTTCATTTCATAATGTAATGTAATACTTATTTATGTGTCTTGTACTTCCATGGATACTAAACTGATCTGTGATTCGGGACTTGATTCCTTGTAATCATGAAAAAGTTATGTAATAATGCACCTACTCACATTTGGTATCATAAAATTTATAATAATCCTTGGAAACAAGATTTATTAAAACTCTGATTAGATAACATTACCCTAAGACATAATTTGAGGATTAGTAGAGAATAAATGTCAAGAATTTTTGGAAATGTAGAGTTTTTGGGTGTTTTCCAAAAAATACATCTATGTCTTGATACAACTGGTGGATGTGGTTCTAGTACAGATTTACCTTGGAGTGAAATCTCTGACAAGGAGTTTCGGGCTTGACCCGAGGTATTTAGGTACACGACAATGGGCATTAATGCGCACCCGGTCTGACACTCCTGGGGATATTCTTAGGATAATTAACATTGTCCTTACAAACCAATTTGAATTATTTTTATATAATATGAGAATAAATAATCTTGGTTAAATCCAAAGGTGTTTTAGATTGAAAATAAGGTGTAATTATATTCCATAAATGATTTTATGACTATTCTTAATCACACTATTATTTCTAGTTTTAGTCAATGGATGTATTCTAAGGAAGTCAAAGAAACATTGAACATGATGTACAAGGTGGGAACGGTGGTGTAAATGAACAAAAAAATTGAATGCTTATTGGCGTAAAAAATATCGTGTACATCTGGAATCAGTTTTCCAAAAATATGATCAATAAAATATATACATTAACCAACTCTACAACTCAAAAAAGAAGAGAAAGGCATATAATGATAAGACCACAAGTAGTGAAGACCATAAAGAAAAGAAATCTCAATTTTCATCATGTAAGAAATGAGGAAGGATTCACCCAGGAAAGTGTCTCAATGGAACAATGAAATGATTTATGTATTGGAAATAATAACATAAAGTAAATAATTTCCTGGAAAAATTGAAGAGTACTATGGATGAAAATAAAAATGATCCTAATAATACATTTACAGTAATTTTTCGTAAATTTAAGAGACCTAGGCAATACCTGAGTCAATGAACAATTAAATAGGATAACCTCTATGTCATGGAAGAACCTATGTGGAATTAAATGGATGGATAAATGTTTAAAAGTATTAATGCTCTTTATTGATGGGATTACATTGGAAAACTTTTCTATTGTATGTGTAAAACTGAATTTCGTTATGTGAATATGCTATTTGAAGAAGAATTATATTTTATTTTGTGGATATAATTATAAAGAACCACTTCGGTTTATATGAGCCTTGAATTTGAGGCAATTACATGTTATTAGTTTTTGGGGTAGAAATGCAAGGTATGAGATAACATTTAAAGTTAAAATATGTTATGGTTATTTTTAGGAGTTTTTTCCATTTTTAAAAATCTTATAAAATTATATAGTTTTTGAAAAAGTAGAAAACACAGACCCTGTGAAAACCAATCGCCTCAGACAAAGCTTTGGGAATCGAACCCATAATAAAAGTGTGACTTGGATTTATCGCCTACCATTGGACTACGTGATGTCCCAAGTTAGTATAAATAAAGTTTTCAGTTAATTTATTTTACTGATAAAGAATATGTTTCTTTTGGGAACTTATGATTTATCAAATGGATATCCATAGTATATGAAAAATATTAGGTGATTAAGTAATTAATGTTATTTTGGAAGACGTTCAATATTTTGGGAACATTATATACCTATGGAAAATAGAATACTGTGGGATTTCATTTGAGGTGTAATGATGGATATTTAGTTTGGAAGAATCTATGCTTAAATTGTAGACTTATGGTGATTTGGGTTATATATAGAAATGATTAACCTATCAAAGAGAATATGTGATTAGGTTAATTACTTTTATGTATATGAAATTATGATTAGTCAATGTTATTTGGAGATAAATGTTATGATTTATCGTGGAGGAACATTTAATCAAATCCTTTTGAATTTTGTGTTTGAAACTTAGTTTCGATTATATTGAAGAATTTGAAGGAAAGTTTTTATTGAATGGTCTTTGTTAAACATTGGGTATTATTTATTTAATTTTGGATATTAAGAGTAGTAATTCTTTCTCTAACAGATTATCCTTTTTGGGGATAATCTGATCTTGTACTAACCATTTAAGTTTTGGTTAATATCTAAAGATAAGGAAAATATATAGTTTAACCTTTTCAGATTATATTACTATCTATATGTTGATTCTAGATCATCAAGTAAGACCAAGTCATCTTGAATACTCATTGTTTAGAGAAAAGTTATTTTTTTTGTTGAAATTTATTAAAGGATGAAACTCTACTTGTAAAGTAAGTATATCTCATAATGTTCTTAGTAAATCACATAAATAAACTCTTCAACATTATAAAAAGTAACATAAAACAAAAATGTTGTCTATTTACTCTTCATACTAGGTAATCAAAGACTATTTGACCCATCACAATTTTATTGATTTCTGATTGTTATCTTTCTCCTAGTAATATTCTTTATCACTCCCCATTAGAACATGATGGTTAGTTTTCGCTTCCAAATCCTTGATTTCCTACTTGGAACACTAGTATTTGTTATTTCTGGTAACCTTTATTTCTAGCTTTAATTATCTTAAAATAGAGGCCTCATTAATCCATTTTTCGATGTGGGATTTAATCTAAGATATTTTGAAATGTCAAACCCCTATTTTTCAATCCCGATTTTAAATTACGAGGACTCAATTTATTGAATGAGGGGATAATGTAACACCCCATGATTTCATAGTATGCTATCACTTTAAAGTAATTTAATAGCTTATATTTCATGAAACCCCAACATGGCTGGTGTTATGCGCAGGATTGAGTTTCTAAGAAACAACACATTCGTATTATAATTATTCAAATGATATATTTATTTATCAATTAAATATTATTATATGAAGAGTAAAAAATAAATTTTATTTTTTATTTAAAATGTTTTCACATAAATAAGATATATTTATAATGAATTGTCTATATTTTTTTAAAATAGTTATATATTCAGAAAAACTATTTTCTTAAAAGAACGACTTTATATGTCCATTTGTGAACAATAAAAAAATTAATTTTATACACTTCAAAAATTGAATTTAATAAAATAGACTTCATTTTTTAATTTGTAATATCAAAATTACCTTAGGGTGAATTTTTGGTATTTTTCAGATAACATTCAATTGTTGATGAATAGTGAAAAACACTATGTTATTGTTTAAAACCGACGCTTTATTAAAATAATTATTTTTAAATTTAAATTTATTTTAAATTGAAAATATAATCATAATCCATATATTAATCATATGTAATTAATTAGAGTCAATTTATAAAAATATAAGATATATAATATTTTATTGAACTTTTTAACGTTTTTTACCAACCTTTTAGGAACATTTGCAAATCTGCATAAAAAGTAATTTTACCACATCTGTTAATTGAACTTAAAAAATCTAATAGGAAATTATGTAAAATGTGATCTAATATGATGAAAATAATTTTTGTTGAATATTAACTTTTGAATTTTATTTACCACAATTAAAATTAAATAGGGAAATTAAAGGTAAAAAAATTATTATAATAATATGAAATTACACTAAAACATGTCTTAATTCTATTAGATAACTGTATATCGACCAAAATAAACCTTAGGAAAAAAAATATAATCCTTTTTTATTAACTTGTTTTATATTAGGACATTTATTATATTTTATTTAAAAAAGTGTTAAAAGTATTAAATTCAAATTTTATTAAATAATCCATTTTTAACATAGAGTCATACATAAGCTAAATTCTACTATAAATATTCCATAGAAAGATAAATATATTTCCTACATCATGGTATTTTATTTATAATTTTATATATTAAATTATTAAATTTAATTATGAAATAATGATCATGTAGTAACTTCCTTATTAATGAATGATTAAAATAACAGATGTTTTAAAAATTAAAATAAATGTAAATTTAATCTTTTGAGGAGATCCCTGAATTTTAAAGGTGGATATGACATTTTTTGGTTGATTCAATGTATTTTTTAGATATAAAAAAGTTTTGATGACTTTAACAAGAACCAAATACTTAATAATGTTAAAATTAACAAAAATGAGTTTTAAAACAAATACTATTTTATTAAATGATATTATATTCCAAAAAATCTTGGATTCTTTGAAAAGATCTATATAATGTAACATATTTCATTAACGGACAACTTGAGTTTCACCTGTCATTTTATAGTAACAATATTAACCATGTAAGATAAAAATACAAAAGACATGGTAAAAGTTAAACTATTTAACTAAGAGTTAAATCTAAATGATAAGGTTAATATGATGAAATAAACTAGTAGAACACCTATTGGTTGAGAGAATTTAGACCAATACACTCCTTATCCTCGTAATAAATCAACTTTAAACTTTTATAATCTGAATACTATTTTATAATAAATTAATATTTCAAGCTTTTCCTAAAGTTCCCCTCACCTCTATTATAAAAGGGTACTTCCCCTTCTCTCAAATTTACACCTCCAAGGCCATTTTTCTTAGCCAAAACCTTCTCAAATATCCATCCAACAGACCTGAATTAAACATATAATCCTTAATTTTATCATCAATCCAACTTTAAGAGGCCTTTTTTGGAAATCAAAAGGAGCACCTGAAGAAGAGGTAATTATTTCATCACTTCATTCAAAGTTTTTTTCTTATTCCACTTCCTATTTCATTGTTATTTCAATACTAAAATAATTACTTCAGTTCCATATACATAATTATATTTTATTATAAATATGATACAACCATATTCATTATTCTATCCACCCTATGAATTAAAATTTCATAATATGTGCGTACACACGACTTACGGTCTACATGTCGTGGTGTAGTTTGTTATTTAACAATTCATTATTTGGATAGGTATAATAATGAGTATAATTGATTTAAATAATAAATATAAATGTTAATTATTGTTGGTATATAATATAACATCCAATTACATATGATTTCACCATAAATAGAATGATATTGTTGATCATGCGTACGTACGACTTGCCGTCTCCACGATGCGATGAGATTCCATTCCCCATCGTAACCATTCAAGAATAATTTTTATTAGATGATTAAAAACTAATTTTTAAGGAATTTATATCATTATGGATGTGAATCAAATAAATCCTATCTATAATTAGCATTACTTACGTAACAAATCATATAAAAGAAAATGAATCAGTTAACACCCAAAACAATGATACTACTAAAATATTATTACTATGAAATGTTAGAGGATCATATATGATATAATATTTATATATGTGGTTCATTTTATATTTTAATAACAATTTTACCATTATACAGGAGTTTAATGTACCCTCGACTAAGGAAATGTTCAAGGTAAGGGGTTTTCATCTCACTTTTTTTTTCACGGGGAGATTCATGCTATATCTGCCACTATTTCATTTTATGTTGTGTATGTACTACCCCTGATTGTATTCTTTATGAAATATAAATTAATTTATGGGTATATATATCTTCATTGTACGATCCTTCTATTATGGGTTTTATGTTTCGTAAGTTACTAAATCGGTTAGAGAATTTCAAATTTCAATTTCCACACATGGGGTTTTACGAATACTTCATTGATTATTTTACTACAGGATTATGTGTGTAATTAATATTTATTTATTTATGTAGTAATTCCTACTCCCCTTTTATTTGATATACTTTTTATACACATAACCACTCCATTGGTTAATTCTTAAGTCATTGATATGATCTTTTTAAGGGAAATATTAACTCAATTTTCATTCATTGAGTTAAACAATAATATCATTGGTTTTGTTTTTACAAGAATATGTGTGAATTTACTCTAATTGATTTACAATCAATACCCAATAATAATTAGTGTATTTATATTTTCCACACATAATTATATCATTTACTTATCCTAAATCTAAGGATGCAGTCGTTATAAGGGATTTCATCTCAATTTACATTCTGTTGAGACTTCACTGTTGTTATGGGCCAATTCACTTTTATACGGTTTATATACAACCATTTGACATATTATATCACAAATACCTTCATTATAATGATATTAAAAAGTTTTCATTAATGTATACCTCAATTATTTTTATTCAAGTGTCTCTCATTTGGTTAGAAACTCTTTAACTAAAATATCATTTTTATGATTTATTTATTTAAATATTCATCATTATTCTCCATGTTTTAAAAATAGTTTTAGGGATTTATTAATATGAACATGGATTTTTTTAAAATTAAAATTGATTTCAAAATATTAAATGTGTAATGGGACACTCTGATTCAAAATATATCTTTTAAACGACTACTTTTTTAAATAGTGCATCATTTAAATGTTTTAAAAAAAAGTGGATATATCTATCAAATGGTTTTACTAATTATTTTAATCTATGTCAATATCCTTAATTTTATTTTATTCTATATTAAGGTATATTTATTATAATACACTCATCCATATTGTATTGAATGAGTTATGATTAACTGTGGATGTGCTATTTTTATAAAATTCATGATTTTTGGTAAATGTATTGAATTTTTTTATGCTAGTTTTAATTTGAATGTTTAGAGTATTTTTCAACCTTTGAATATGAGGAAAGCATCAGACATATTAAGTGATGGACGCGAATCGATATCACCCCTCGATGCATCAGTAGGTCTCATGAGAGAAACTAGATTCCTAGCATAATTCATTGGCAAAATTTATATTTAGGGTCTTGGTATGAGGCCTTGACTTTGTGGTTATGATGTCCGGCATTATGCATTTCGTCATTATGAGAGTAGATATTGATATTACATGTGATTATTCAACTAATAGAATATCCATGTGAATAAGTAAATGGAGTTATTTGATTTATCTTTTCCATATTATGCTGAATTTTATGTCTAAAAAGATTGTGTTTTAGTATTATAAAAAGTCTTTAATGATTATGATTATTTATGATAGTTTCATCTATATTGTTATCCTTACTGAGAATCTAAGCACACCCCTTTCTTATGCTTATTTTTTTCTAGGATGCACAAAAGTATATATTAACTAATATGTAGGGTTTGGCTAAAGGATATGAGTGTGGTCAAAGGAGATACAATGTTTCCTTTTCATTTCATAATGTAATGTAAAAATTATGTTTGTATCTAGTACTTCCAAGGATACTGAACTGATCGGTATTCCAAGACTTGATTGGTTTTAATCATTTTAATGTTATGTATTAATGCACCAACTCTAGGTAACTGGGTTTGATACAATACAGTTGGTATCATATGATGTTTAGTATAGACCTTGGAATCTAGAGTTAGAAAAACTCTTATTAGAGTACATTACCCTAAGATAGTATTTGAGTATTAGAATAGAACAACATCCTCAAAATTTGGTAATGTTGATATTTTGTGAGTTTTTCATGAAATAAATTCATGTATGTATACTAAAAGTGGAGATGGTTTTAGAATAGATGTACCTAGGAGTAAAAACTCTTACAAGATGTTTCGGGCTTGACCCGGGGTATCTTGGTACACGAAAATGGGACTTACTGTGCACATGGTTTGACACTCCGGGGGGTGGGGGGGTGGGGGATATTCATATGATAATTCAAATTTTCATTAAAAAGTAGTTTGAAGCATATTAATATAAGATGAGAATAAATAACCTTGGTTAAATCCTAAAGAGTTTTATAATTAAAACACGGTGTCATGATATTCTCCAAATGGTTTTATAACTGTTGTTACTCACTCTATTCTTTCTGGTTTTAGTCAATGGCTGGATTCCATGGAAGTAATATTAATATTGAACATGGTGTACAAGGTGGGAATGGTGGTGTAATTGAGAACCAAAATGGAATTTTGATAGGTGAAAAATATATCATATTCATACAGAATCAGTTTTCCAAAAATATGATCAACAACATCTACATTAACGAACTGTCGAACTCAACAATGAACATAAAGGTAGAGAATGATAAGAGCTCCAACACTAGAGACCGTAGAGAAAATAATGTTCAATATCTGTCATGCTGGAAATGTGGAAGGAGACACCCATGAAAGTGTCTATGAAGAACAATGAAAAGTATAATGTGTGGGAAGGAAGGACATATAGTAAATAATTTCTGAGGAAAAATGAAGAGTATTATAGAAGAAAATAAAAATGATCCTAAGAACTTATTTACAGATAGTTTCTGTAAATTTACTCGACTTGGGCCTTACATGAGTCAATTCCCTATTCTATAGGATAACCTCTAGGTCAAGTCAGAACCAATTTGGAAATAAATGGTTGGAGAAATGTTAAATGTATTAATGATCTTTATTAATGGGATTACATTGGATGACAATTCACTTGTATGTGTAACCCTGCAGTTTTTTATGTGAAAATTCTATATCAGAAATAATTATCTTTTCATTTGTGGATATAATTATAATGAACCATTTGGGTTTATATGATCCTTGAAGATTAGTCAATTACATGTTATTACATTTTGGGATGAAAATGCGAGGTAAGAGATAAAATTTATCATTAAAATATGTCATGGTTATTTTTCAGGAATTTATGTTATTTTTGGGAATGTTATAAAATTATATAGTTTTTAAACAATGAGAACACACATACGGTGTGACAACTAGTTGCATCGGATAAAGATGTGGGAATCGAACCCACAACCAAAGTGTTGTTGGGATTTATCTCCTACCGCTGGACTACGTGAATTCCCTAGACATTATGACAAATTATTTTTTGTTAAATGATTTTATGGATCAATAATATGTTGATTTTGGTAACTTTTTATTTATCAAATACATATCATTAGTATAAAAAAATGATTTGCTGATTAGGTGACAAATTTTATTTTGGATGACGTTCACTCTTTTGGGAACACTATATGCCTAAGGAAAATATAATACTATGGGATTTTATTTGAGGAGTAATGGTGGATTTTATTTTAAAAGTATCCTTGTTTTTATTGTGGACTTATAGTGATTTGTGTTATTTATGGAAATGATTATACTATATAGAAAATATGTGATTATGTGAATTACTATTAATTATGTGACTTTAAGAGTAGTGGATGTTATTTGGAGATAAATTTTAAGATTTATTACAGAAGACTATGTAATCAAATCCATCTAAATTTTGGGTTCCAAACATAGTTTGTATTATTTTGAGGGATTTTAAGGAAATTGTATATTGTATGGTATTTGTTGAATTTTGGCTATTGTGTATAAATTTTTTGAGATTAGGAGTAGGATTTATTTCTCTAAAGGATTATCCTTTTTTGGGATTATCTGATCATATAATAACCATTTTGGTTTTCTTTAATGTCTAAAGATAATGGAAATATATAGTTCATATTTTGTGGATTATGTGATTCTCTATAAGTTGATCTAGGGCTTCAGGTGTGACCAAGTCATCTTGAATACTCATCCTTTGGATAAAAGATGAGTTTGTGGTAGAAATTTATTAAAGGATAAAAATAGACTTGTAAAGTAAGTATATCTCATTATTTTCTTTGTCAATCTAAGAAATGAATTCCTCAAAAATATAAAGAGGAACTTAAAACAAAATCATTGTCCATTTACACTTCTTACTGGGTTATCAAAGCCCTTTTAACGCATCACATGTTTATGGCTTTCAGATTGTTAGCTTTCTCCAATTCATATTCTCTATCACTCTCCATTAGAACATAATCGTTAGTTTTTACTACCATATCCATGTTTTCCTACATGTAACCCTAGTATGTTTTATTTCCGGTAACCTTCATACCCAACATTCATTATTTCAAAATAGAGGCCTCATTAATCCATTTTTCGATGTGGGCTTTCAACTAAGACATTGTGAAATCTCAAACGCCTAGTTTTTAGTCTTGATTTTAAATTGAGATGAAAAAACATATTAAAGGAGGGGATAATGTAACACCCAATGATTTCATAGTAATTTAACACTTTAAAGTAATTTAACAGATTATATTGCATGCAACACCGACTTGGCTGGTGTTATACACAAGATTGAGTTTCAACAAAATAAAACATTAATATTATAATTATTTAAATGATATATTTATTTATCAATTATGTATTGTAATTTTAATTGTAAAAATATATTTTAAATGTTATTTATCATGTTTTAACATAAATATAACATATCTATAATGAAATGTATATAGTTCGTTAAAATATTTTTATATTTAAAAAAACTATTCTCTTAAAAGAACTACTTTTTATATCCTTTTTTGGTCAATATTAAATTAATTTTATACAATAATAAAAATTATATTTGGTAAAATAGACTTCATTTTTGAATTCGGAATATCAAATTTATCTTTGGGTAAAATATAGGTATTTTTTGGAAAACATTCAATTTTTGATGAATAGTGAAAAACACTGCGTTATTGTTTAAAACAAGAATTTTATTTAAATATTTATTTTTAAATTAAAATATATTTTAAAGTAAAATTAGATACATAGTACCTCTATTGTTCCAATTTAATTAATTGGATTCATTTTAATATAATATTAGATATATAAAATTTTATTAAACTTTTGAAAGTCTTTTACCAACCTTCTAGACACATTTTAAAATTGGCATAAAACATAATTTTACCACTTATGACAATTTAATTTAAAAAATCCAACACACATATTTTTCATAATAAAGTAAAATGTGGTTAAATAGGGTGAAAATATTTTTTTCTGAAGAGAAACTTTTGAATTTTATTTACCACTGTTAAAATTAAAATAGGGTAATTAAAGGTACAAATAATATTATGATAATATCAAATTACACCAAAACATGTCCTAATTCTATAAGATAAGTGTATTTTGACGCAAATCAACCTTAGGACAAAAATATCAACCTTTTTTATCCACATTTATTAGAATATGAAATTTATTATATTTTATTAAAAGAAGTGTTCAAAGTGTTAAATTCACATTTTATTAATTAAACCAATTTTAATATAAGGTTATACATAAGATAAATTTTACTATAAATATTATTTATAAATAAAAAAATATTTACTACATCATGGTATTATATTTATAATTTTATACATTAAATACTTAAATTTATTTATGACCCAATGATGATGCTGTAATTATCTTATTAAAGAAAGTTTAAAATAATTGATGGTATAAATATTAAAATAAATATGAATTGAAACTTTTGATTCCATCCAAGAATTTTATTCGAGAATATGACATTTTAGGGTTGATTCAATGATTTTTTTTCGAAGTAATAAAGTTTTTATGACCTTAAAAAAAACTAATACTAAATAGTGTCAAAATTGACATAAATGAATTTTTAAAACAAATACTATTTTATTAAATGATATAATATTTATAAAATTTTTAAATCCGGCCAAATGACTTATATAATTTTAGATATTTAATTAATAATCCACTTGAGGTTTTCTTCTCATTTTATTGTAAATATATTAACCATGTAATATTAAAATTCAAGAAGACATGGTAAAAGATAAACTATTTAACTTGGAGTTAAATCTAAAAGATAAGGTTGATATGTTGAAAAAAACATGAATAAGACATATTGGTTGAGATTATTTCAACCATACAATCATTTTTCTAGAAATAAATTAATCTGCATCTTTTAGAAACCTAGAAGGATTTTATAATAAATTAAAATATCAAGCTCTTCATATAGTTCCCCTCACCTCTCTTATAAAAGGGAACTTCCTCTTCTCCCAAATTCACACTTACAAAACCATTTGTCTCGCCCAAACCCTACAAAAATCTATTCCGAACTACCCTCACTTCATCCTATAATCCTTACTTTGATGGGAAAGCCAACCTAAGGAGTGATTTTTTACAAATCAAAAGTAAGCACCTGAAGAATAAGCAATTATTTCTTCACCTCTTTCAAAGTTCATTTCCTCTTCCACTTCTAATTTCTTTGTTGTTTCCATACAATAATAATAAATTCAGTACATTATGCATACTTATATTTTTTATAAATATGGTACAATGATATTCACTATTATATCCATCCTATGAATGAAAAAAGTCACCATACGTGCATACGTACGGCTTACCGTCTCCACATCGTGGTGTAGTTTGTTATTTAAAAATTCATTATTTAGATGGCTATAATAATGAGTATAGTTGATGTAAATATTAAACATAACATTTTTATGATTATTTTTATATATTATACCATCCAATTACATACAATTTCAGTAGCAATATAATGATGTTGTCTCTTGTGCGTACGTACGACTAATCGACTCCACGACGGGATGCGATTTAATTCTCCATCGTAACCATTCCAGAAAAATTTTCTTTGGATTATTACAAAATTATTTTTAAGAACATAATATAATTATGGATATTAATCAAAAAAATCATATCCATAACAAGAATAAATTATATATCATAACATATAATGGAAAACGAATCAGTTAACACACGAAACAGTGATACTACTGAAATATTATTAACAAGTAATATTAAGGGATCATATTTGATGTCATAATTATATATGTAGTTCATTTATAATTTAATAACAATTATTTAACCATTATACACGAGTTAAAATTACCCTTTACTATGGGAAATTACAAGGTAAGTGGTTTTTATATCACTTTTTATTCTTATGAGATTCATGCTGTATTTGCTTCTATTTTTTTGTGTTGTGTATATACTTCCCATGATTGTATTCTTTGTGTGATATAAATTAATTTTTTGGTATTTACATATTCATTTTATGATCCTTCTTTCATGGGTTTTATGTTTCGTATGATACCAAATCAGTATGGGAATTTCAAATTTCAATTTACACTCATTGGATTTTACACATACTTCATTGATTATTTTACTAAATAACTATTTATGGAATCCGCATTTATTTATTTATGTATTAATTTCAACTCGCATTTGTGTGGATATAAATTTTATACACATAATCACTCCATTGATAAATTCTGATGTCATGGATATGAATTTGTTAAAGGTAATCTCAACTCAATTTCCATTCGTTGAGTTAAACATCCAAGTCATTGGTTTTTTTTACAAGAATATGTGTGAATTCCCTATGATTGATTTAAACTGAATATCCTATCATATTAAGTGTGTTTATATTTTTCACACCTAATTATGTCATATATTTATCCTTAATCTAAATATACATTCATTGTAAAGGATTTCATCCAAACTTACATTCCATTCAGACTTATTTGTTGTTATGAGCCAAGTAACTTTTATATGGTGTATATACTGTCCTTTGTCATATTATATTATTAATCCCTTTATTATCATGATATTATAATGAATGGATTAATTTATACCTCAATTATTTGTATTCATGTGTCTCTCATTTTTTTAGGAACTCTTTAACTAAAATAACATTTTAAAGATACATTGTTGACAATATTTCTCATCAATATCATTGTTTTATAAATTTTTTTTAAGGATTTATTTATTTTGAGATGAATGTTTTTAACTAAAAATTCCTTTAAAATGTTTCAAAGTGTTATGAGACACATTGATTGAAAAAAAATCTATTTGAAACGAGTTCTTTGATAAATAGTGCAACTTTAAAATGTTTTCAAGAAAAAGGGGATATTTCTCTCAAATAGATTTACAGTTATTTTAATCTCTGTAGTTATCCTAAATATTATTTTATTCTTTATTGAGGTTTATTTATTATTATAAAATCTTCTATATTATATTCAATGGGTTATGTTTGAATGTGTATGTGCTATTTGTATACCATTCATGATTTGTGGTTAAAGTGTTGACATTTGATATGCTAGTTTTAAGATGAATATTTACATTAGGTTACACAATTTTTATATGACGAATGCATTGGACGTAGTAAGTGATTGGAGGTGTCCACTATAACCCCTCTATGCATTGCAAGGTCTCATGAGACTAACTATTGTCTTGGCTTAAGGCCTTGAAACAATTTATATTTAGGGTATTGGCATGAGGCATTTACTTTATACTTATGATGTCCGGAATTATGCATTCCATCATTATTAGATTAGCTATTTATATTACATGTGATTATTCTACTACTATAATATCAATGTGAATAAGTAAATGGAATTATTCGATTTACCTTATCTATAGTATGCTGAAGTTTATGTTTATATGACTTTTTTTTAGTCTTATTCATTGGATAAAATGTTTATTATTATTTATAATATTTTCCACTACATTTTTATACTTACTTAGTATCTGATCTCACCCATTTCTTATGTTTAATTTTCTCCAAGATGCACAGAAGTATATATTAACTGACCTGTAGGGTTAGGCTAAGGGATATGAGGGTGTTCAAAAGATACACGATGTAGATTTTTCATTTCATAATGTAATGTAAAACTTATGTACGTATCTAATACTTCCAAGGATACTAAACTAATCGGTCATTCATGACATGATTCCTTGTAATCATGAAAAAGTTATGTAATAATGCACCGACTCATGGTAACAGGGATCAGGTCATTACATTTGGTATCAGAGGATGTTTAGTAAAAACCTTTGAACCTGTATTTAGAAAAAAAAATATGATTATACAACATTACCCTAAGACAGAAATTGATGATTAATATAGAAGAACTTCTTAGAATTTTGGTAGTGTAGATATTTTTTGAGTTTTCCAATAAATACATCCATGTCTGTATACTACAAGTGGATGTGGTTCATGGACAAATGTAACTAGGAGTGAAAACATTGACAAGGAGTTTCGGGATTTACCTGGGGTATCCTGGTATACGACCACTGGACTTACTGCATACCTGGTTTAACAATCCCAGGGGATATGATTAGGATAATTCACATTTTCCTTACAATCCAATTTGAAGATTATTAATATATTATGAGAATAAATAACCTTGGTTAAATCCTAATGTGTTTTAGATTGAAAATAGGGTGTCATGTTATTCTATAAATGATTTTCTGAAAATTGTTGCTCACACAATGATATATGGTTTTATTTAATGGATGGATTCCAAGGATGTAATTGCAACATTGAACATGATGTACAATGTGGTCATGGTGGTGGAAATGAGAAACAAAAGGGAGTGTTGATAGGCATAAATGATATCATGTTCATGATGAATTAGTTTTACAAAAATATGACCAACAACATATACATTATACAACTCCAGAACTCATCAAAGAAGTGAAATGTGGAGAATGATAAGATCGGATGTAGTGGATACCATAGAGAAAAAAAGATCAATTTCCATTATACAAGAAATGTGGAAGGAGACAACTAGGAATTAATTGTCGATGAAAAATGAAGATTACTATGGAAGGAAAAAATGATCCTAAGAATCCATTTATAGTCATTTTTCATAAATGTAGGGGACTAGGGTATTACCCGAGTCAATACCCTATTCTATAGGATAACCTATAGGTCAAGGAAGAACCTATGTATAAATAAATGGATGGAGAAATGTTTAAATTTATTAACACTCTTTGTTAATGAGATTACTTTGGAAAACTATTATCTTGTATGTGTAACCCTACAGTTTGTAATGTGAAAATGATATTTGAGGAAGAATAATCTGTTCTTTTGAGGATATAATTATAGAAAACTATTTGGGTTTATATGATCCTTTAATTTTAGTAAATTATAGGTAATTACATTTTGGCATGAAAATACGAGGTATGGGATAACATTTATGGGTAAAATATGTTACAGTTATTTTTGAAGAATTTATATTATTTTTGGTAATGATATAAAATTATATAGTTTCTGAAAAGGGAGAACACACAGACCGTGTGACAACTAATCATGTCCGACAAAGCGATGGGAATCGAACCCACAACCAATGTGCGACTGAGATTATTGCCAACTAGTAGACTACGTGAAGTACCTGGTCAGAATGACTATTTCTTTTTAGTTAAATGAATTTATACATCACGAATATATTGATTTTGGGAACTTATTACGTATCAAATGGATATCATTAGTATAGGAAAATGATTTGGTGATTATGTGATAAATGGTATTTTGGAAGATGTTCACTATTTTGGGAAAACTATATGACTATTTAAAATAGAATAGTATGTGATTTAATTTGAGTAGTAATGGTGGATTTTTTTTGGAATAATCTTTGTTTTTAATTTGGACATTTATTAATTCGGGTTATTTATGGAAATGATTAACATATCATAGAGAATATGTGATTTGGTTAATTACTTTTAAGTATGTGACTTTAAGAGTAGTATATTTTATCTGGAGATAAATGTTAAGATTTATTATGGAAGACTATGTAATCAAATCCTTATGAATTATGGGTTTGAAACATAGTTTGGATTATTTTGAAGAATTTTAAAGAAATTGTTTATTGAATGGTCTTTGTTGAACTTCGGGTATTAATTATTTAATTTAGAAGATTAAGAGTATTATTTATTTCTCTAAAGGATTATCCTTCTTGGGTATCATCTGATATTATACTAACCATTTTGGTTTTGGTTTATTTCCAACGATAAGGAAAATATATAGTTCATCTTTTGAGGATTATGTGATTCTCTATAAGTTGATTCTAGCACTTCAGGTATGACCAAATCAACTTGATGACTTATTGTTTGGAGAAAATATGAGGTTGTGGTAGAAGTTTACTAAAGGATGAAACTCTAATTGTAATGTAAGTATATATCCTTATGATTTTAGTCAATATCATAAAAAAATTCCTCAACATTATAAAAAGGATTATTAAACAAAAACATTTTCTATTTTCACTTCCTAATAAGTAATCAAAGACTGTTTAACCTATCACATGTTTAAGGATTTTAGATTGTTAACTTTCTCCTAATAATATTCTCCATCGCTCTCCATCATAACATGATGGTTAGTTTTCTCTTCCATATCCATGTTTCCTAAATGTCACCCTATCATGTCATATTTATAGCAGCCTTCATAGCTACATTTCATTATTTTAAAATATATTCCTCATTAATACATTTTTCAATGTGGGGATTCAACAATGATATTTTGAAATGTCAAACCCATAGTATTCAATCCTGAGTTTAAATTGTGAGGACTCAATTTATTTAAGGAGGGAAGAAAGTAACTCCCCAAGATTTCATATTATGTTATCACTTTAAATTAATTTAATAACTTATATTTCATGAAACACCGACGTGGCTTGCATTATATGCAAGATTGAGTTTCTATGAAATAACACATTAGTATTATAATTATTTTAATGATATATTTATTTATCAATTAAATAATGTAATATGAATAGTAATAAATAAAATTTATATGTTATTTATAATTTTTTCTCATAAATACAACATTTTTGTAATGAAATGTATGAGTTTTGTTAAAATGGTTATATATTTAAAAAACTATTTTCTTAAAAGCACTGCCTTTTTATGTCCTTTTGTGAATAATAATAAAATTAATTTCATACACTAAAAAATTTTGAATTTGGTAAATGAGACTATATTTTTGATTTCGAAATATCAAATTTAGCTTATGGTGAATTTTTGGAATTTTTTTGGAACACTTTCAATTGTTGATGAATAGTGAAAACACTACGTTATTGTTTAAAACCGACTTTTTATTTAAATAAGTAATTTTAAATTTAAATTTATTTTAAAGTAAAAATATATACATAATACCTATATTAATCCAATTTAATTCATTGAAGTCATTTTATAATAATATTAGATATATAAAATTATATTTATCTTTTTAACGTCTTTTACCATGTTTTTAGGCACATTTGAAAATTTGCATAAACCGTAATTTTTCCAATTCTGTTAATTGATTTTCCAAAATCTGATATACACAGATTTCATTAGTAAGTAAAATGTGGTTCAAAAGGATAAAAATAATTTTTGGTGAATTGTAGCTTTTGAATTTCATTTATCACTGTTAAAAGTAAATATGTTAATTAAATGTAAAAATAATTTTATAATAATATAAAATTACCCAATCAAATGTCCTTATTATATTAGATAAGGGTATTTTGACCAAAATCAAACTTAATAAAATTTTATCATTTTTGATCCAATAGGATTATATTAGGGCATTTATTATATTTTTTTTAAAGAAGTGTTAAAAGTGTTAAATTCAAATTTTATTAAATAAATCATTTTTAATATAGATTTATACATAAGATAAATTCTACTATAAATATTCTTTAGAAATATAAAACAATTTACTACATCATGGTGTTTTATTTATTATTTTAGACACTAAATAATTAGATATATTTAGGACACAATGATGATGTATTAATTACCTTATTAATGAAAGATTAAAATAATTGATGTTATAAATATTAAAATAAATTTAAAATGAATCATTTGATGCCATCTGTTACTTTTATAGGTGAGAATGAAATGTTAGGTCTGATTCAATGTATTTTTTTCAATTTAATAATGTTGCTATGACTTTCACAAAAACCAAATACTAAATAATGTCAAAATTGACATAAATGTGTTTTTTAAAACATTTACTATTTTATTGAATTGTATAATATTTCTAAAAATCTAATATTCTGAAAATGAACTTATATAATGTTATATCATTCAATAATTAACCACTTGAGGTTATATTTAAATTTTATAGTAACTAGTTTAACCATGTAATTGAAAAATACACGAATACATGGTAAAAGGTAAACTATTTAACTAAGGGTTAAGTCTAAAATATTAGGCTAATATTGCGACCTAAACTAGAGTTAAATCTAAATGATAAGGATAATATGGTGACCTAAACATGTCTAAAACCTATTTTTAGAGTATTTCTACCCATACCCAACTTATCCTCGAATTAAAATAATTTGGATCTATTATAAGTCTAAAATAATCTTATAATAAATTAATATTTCATGCTCTTCCTAAAGTGCCCCTCACCACTCTTATAAAATGGTACTTCCCGTTATCTCAAATTCATACCTCTAAACTCATTTTTATCAGTCAAAAACATCTCATATCTATTACCAAATACCCTAAATTCAACCTATAAGACTTAATTTGATCAGAAATAAAACCTACATTTCCTTTTTGTTTAAATCAAAAGAAACCACCCAGAGAATAGGTAATTATTTCATCACATCTTTCAATGTTTTTTTCTTCTTCCACTTCCTCTTTATTTGATATTCCCATAATAAAATAATTACTTCAGTACCTTCTAAATACATATATTTTATTATAAATATGGTACTTCCATATTCATTATTCTATCCATTCTATGAATGTCAAAGTCACCATAAATGTGTATGTACGACTTACCATCTACACGCAGTGGTGTAGTTTTTTATTCAACACTTTATTATTTGGATTGGAATAATAATGTTTATAATTGATTTAAATAATAAATATAAAATTTTAATGACTATATATATATAATATTACATCCTATTACATACTACTTCAATCTCAAAAAAATTACATACTACTTCACCAGCAATAGAATGATATTGTCGCTCGTGCGTATGTACAACTTACCGTCTCCACGATGTGAGGAGATTTCATTCCCCATTCTAACCATTAAAAATAATTTTCATTGGATTATTAAAAAATAATGTTATGTAAACATGATATCATTCCCTATATTAATAAAATACATCATATCCATAAAAATCTTGAAATACGTAACAAAACATATATAGGAAAATTAATCAGTTGACACCCGAAACAATGATACTACTGAAATATTATTAACAAGAAATATTAGAGGATCATATATGATATCATATTTATATATGTGGTACTAAAATAAATTAATAATAATTATTTAACCATTATACAGGAGGTTAATATACCCTCAACTATAGAAAATAACTGGGTAAGGGGTTTTCATCTTAGTTTTTATACCTGTGAGATTCATGCTATATTTTCCACTATTTTATTTTGTGTGGTGTATATACTACCGATGATTTTATTCTTTGTGTAATATACATTAATTTATTGATATTTAATTCTTCATTTTATGATCCTACATTCACGGGATTTATGTTTCTTATGTTACCAAATCACTAAGGGAATTTCAATTTTCAATTTCTACTCATTGGGTTTTACGCATAAATCATAGAATATTTTACTCTATGATTATGTGTGGAATCACTATTTATTTATTTATGTATTAATTTATACTCTATGTTGTGTGGACATACCTTTTATAAACATAATTACTCCATTGATAAATTCTCATGTTAGTGATATGAACTTGTTAAGGGTAATCATAACTCAATTTCCATTCATTGAGATAAACATCAAAGTCATCGGTTCTGTTTTTACAAGAATACGCGTGAATGTCCTATGATTGATATAAAATTAATGTCTAGTCAAATTGAGTGTATATATATATTCTTTAGACATAATTATGTCATTTATTTATCCTTCATCTAAAGATAAGTTTGTTATAAGGTATTTCATCTCAATTTTCATTCTATTGAGGCTAATTTGTTGTTAGACACCATTTCACTTTTATATGGTTTGTATATTTTCCATTGACATATTATGTCCTGAATCCATTTATTATCATGATATTAAAAGGTTATGGTTAATTTATACCTCAATTATTTGTATTCAAGTGTCTCTCATTTGGTTAGGAACTCTTTAACTAACATATTATTTTAAATATTTATTCTTCTAAATCGTTCTCATTAATGTCCATGTTTTAAAAATGATTATAAGGATTTATTTATATGGACAAGAACTTTTTGAAATTAAAATCACTTTCAAATGTAACAACGTGGTATAAGACACTCGGATTGAAAAAAAATATCTTTTAAACTACTTCTTTGATAAATAGTACAACTTTTAAATGTTTTCAGGAAAAGGGGATATTTTTCTCAAATAGTTGTACTAATTATTTTCATCTTTTTCAATATCCTTAATTGTATTTTATTATTGATTTTGGTTGATTAATTATAATACAATATTTTCTACTGTATTGAATGAGTAATGTTTGACTGTGGATGTTCTATTTTTATACCAATCATGATTTGTGGATAAAGAATTGACATTTCATATTCTAGTTTTAATGTAAATGTTTAGATTATGTTTCACCCTTTTCATACGAGGAATTCATTTGACATAGTAAGTGATTGGAAGGGCCTTCTATATCCCTCAATGAATCGGTATGTCTCATGAGACAAACTAGTGTCTTGGTACAAGGCCTTGAAAAAATTTATATTTTGGGTCTTGGAAGGAGGCCATGACATTGTGGTTATGATGTCCAACATTAAGCATTCCATAATTATGAGATTAGCTATTGATATTACATGTGATTATTCGAGAATTAGAATATCCATGTAATATGTGAAGACATTATTAGATTTATCTTTCCATTTTATGGTGATGTTTATGTTTAAAAGGATTGTATTTTAGTCTTATACATTGAGTTAAATGTTTATGATTTTTTATGATAGATTCTGCTTTATTGTTATCAATACAGAGAATATGTTCTCACCCATTTCTTATGTTTAATTTTTTCCAAGATGCATAGAAGTATATTTTGATTGACCTGCAGGGTTAGGTAAAGGTATTAGAGTGTGTTCAAAGAAGATACAACATAACTTTTTAATTTCATAATATAATGTGAAACTTATGTATGCATCTAGTACTTCCAATGCTACAAAACTGATCGGTCTTTAGGGACATAATTCCTTCTAATATTGCCAATGTTACGTAATAATTCACCAACTCTAGGTTATTGGCGTCAGGGAATTACATATGAATTTTAAATGTTAGGGTCACTCCCTATTGTTACACTTTTGATCATAATATTATTTCCAAATTATGTTTTATTAACCGAAGACCCATATCCCCTTTCAATTTATTCTTCTATAAAACCATGTTTGATATCTATCATGTTGTAGAACATAATTTTAAAATTTTCTCTCTCTACTTTTGAAATTTTCTTTTATTTACTTTTGTGAATAACCAAACCTCTTTATTTTCTAGTGGTATTAAACTAGATTTATAAATGATTTATTTGATTTGGGGATTAACATACATGAAACTAGGAATCCATTTTTTCCGGATAAATATTTCATAATGATCTTTCCTTTAAGAACTTTTAATATTCCATGTTTTTTAGGAAACCCATTATTTATTCTCTAAGGGTTATTTATAAAATACTTGATTTTGATATATTTGTATCACATTAAATTAGGCACATGAAAGGTGCTCCCTGATATATCTCCAATTATTTGGGTAAATAATTTAATCTCTAATGATGACATTGTTTATGATACCTTGGAGGATAACCTTGGTAATTTTCTTTTATGAAACCTTTTTAAAAAGAAATTATGGTAATATTATTAAATTATCATTTAAATATTATATCTAAATTTTCATTTTATGATTCATTTTCTTTTTATTATGATATGATTTTCCACTTCTCATGATTTAATGACATTCCGCATGTTTTTATTGATATTACACATGATAGCATCTACACTATTTCCCATAGTGGGATTCATTATCACCCCTATAATTTGAAGTATGTCCCTATGATATGATATACAATAACTGTACTTATGATGATCCCATGAAAATGCAGTTCAAGTGGATCAGAATATTATATTTAAATTTTCATGTATTATATATGTGATTTTCATGAAACTAAACATTAAAAGATCCTATTATTTTTGCATGTAGATGAAATTTTTATGTAATAAAAATGTGTTATTCCATAATATACAACTATAAAAGAATTATAGGTTCATAAAGTAAAATATTTCTCAAAAAATAAAAAATTTGGAAAAAATTACTGAATTATTCTCTTTAGAATCATAATCACTTTGAAATTGAGATCCTCAAATCATTATGTAAATTCAAATAATTTTCACTAAAAAAATCATCAGATAAATTAATGCGCCGTATATATTACACAAAAAAATATTTGGTTAATATGGCATGTGTCAAAAATAAGTAAAATGTGTAATAGAAATCCCTTATCATAAGTCTCAAAATCTATTGTAGTCTTTATAACTCCTATATAATAAAAATAATTTAATTGTACAAAATATTACAGAAAAATATTACATACACCATACCATATATTAATTTATTATGAAATTTTGTTTCCAATTTTATTAACAATTCCATATTAAGTTACATTTTGACTAGTAACAACGTTATTTTTCAAATATATTTTCAATTTTTATTTTTGGTCTGCTTAAATTAAAATTGTCTGATCTTATATATAATATTAACCATGATATAAATATCACATATATTTCGAATACATATATTTATTGAGTAAACCATAAAATTTAGTGATAAAAAATTAAATACACAGTTCGTGGTGGTGGTATGTCATATGTGCATGTGAATATTGTTTCTATTTTATTATTTAAAAAAGAGTTTTAAATGATATATTCTCATTCAATGAAATGTTTTATTTAACTTATATAACATATTTTCATTCAACCCATCCTTAATACCTTTAATTTTAAGTGTGAAGTAATTACAACACTTTGTGATGTGGCAGTCTGCCGTACGCATGAGAGACATCTCATATTTACACAAAATGGAAAGCATGAATGTATATTTGATATAATAATTTAAAAATATTAATAATATCATTAATATAGTATATAAATATTAAATCCATCATTATGAGCTTTCTTCATAGTTCGTAATGTAAAAAAGGATTTGCATTGGTTCGTGAGGCGGCGGTCTTCCGTACACCTAAACGGTGATATCATAACACTATTGGTTACAATGGTGATAGTTTTATGTCATAAACATTAAATAAAGACATATAACTATATAAATGATACTGAGGATATTATATCCTGATGATAAAATAATAATTGAAGTAGGTGGATGAATAAATAAATCAAATACATTTATTGATGAACATTGCCTCCTTTTTTGGGGATCCTCCTTTGTTATCTTTAAAATCACTCCATGGAAGGATTGTTATCCAAAATATATCTTATAGAAAGAATGAAATGAATTTTGAATGTTATTTGGCATTATATTGGTTGATTAAAATTGACTTAGAGATGTGAATAAGTGGGGATGTGAGTTTCCATTTATAATTGAAGAGGAGTGGAATTTGGGTAAATACACAAACATATTCACTATTGTGAGGTCACTCATTCCTCATATTCCACCAAAATTAAAAAATAACATATTTATTGGATGAAATTTTAGATACAAAAATTAATAAAATAACATATTTTATGACATGTTATTCATTGTTATTTATGTTTACTAAATTTTACCCATTTAGTATTTTACCATGTTAAGGATTATTTTCCAAGGTAATTTATCAATAAAAAAATTGAAATTAGTTTTATTATGTAAAGACCCAGAAATTTCAAGGAAAATTTTTTCTTAATTTTCATTGAATTTTACAAGAACACAGTTTCTGACGGCGCCTGATTCCGAGGCCCGGTGTGCCCAGAATTAATTTCCGAAGTTTGGCTCGGGTACGTTCAGTGAACGAGTGAACGGGAATTTCTATCTTTTGAACCGGTGCTCAGAATTGAAATCTGGTTGCACCGATGAACTCGCAACGCCGGTAATTGCTTAAGAGAACCTTTACCATAGTTGCATTTGTGCGGGAGGAGAAGTTAATTTTTGGGGTTTAATTAAAAAAGTGAATAAAATTGTTAAATCAAATTTTAACAATGTTAAGTGGTTAACATCTCCCATGGGAATTTGGTGGTGGGCACACATCCATACAACTTCCCATGTGCGGATATTTGAAAGGGTGGTGCCCACACGAACCCCCCCCCCCCCCCCACCTTTTCAAATTCCTTAAACTCCCTAACCCTCTTAACCCCTCACTTTCCAACTCCCCATTAACTCACATTCTTTAATATTTGACAACTTGATTAATTAATGAGGTGAGTTAAGTATGGATTATTTGAATTTCAATCTTTTGAAATTCTTGCCAACACTTTGTAATTAATTAATTAAACCAACTTAATTAATTATTTTGAGTGTTTGAATTATTTTGAATTCATTTTTCCATCATTAAAAAGAGAGATTATATTCTTCTTTTTGGGTTGGCATAAAACTTGTGGGGAGAAATAAGGAGAGGAGAAGAACTCTTTGAAGATCACCAACCTCTCGAGGAAGACCGTTCCACGTTTCCGAAGAACATGAAGCAACACCTCCGACCTTCTCCAACCGGAGTAAGGAAGGGAAGCACCGCTGCCTACAAAGTATACAGAGGGTGACGTCTCGGCTCGACTTCACCGAGCTCTTCTCCCACCAACCTAGACGGAATGACGCCCGACCTCCGTGACGCTTGTCTTCCGCGGGTCGTTGAAGAACTCCGTTTTTGAAGCCGAGGTAGGGGAATTTATTTTGGAATTCTCTTATCTTTTGAGAAAAAACGACGAGCGCGGACCAACCAATATCGGGTTGATCCGCGGATCGTCCGATCAAGCGGTTAATGATTGAGGGTTTTTATTTATTTAATTGTTCGTGAATACAAACATCATGATGATCGTGGATTAAAACCCTTTTTGTTATCGAATAACGCGAGGGGGTCGGACCACACAAACACGACCGACCCACCTCCTTTGTTTTTCGTGATGATTTCTTGAGGATGATACGAGAAAACGTGGTGTCGTCGCACCACGTGTTTTATTGAGGATGATACGCTCGGCGCCGTTGCGCCGCGCCGTGGAAAGAAATCCAAGATCGCGACGCCGTCGCGTCGCATCGAAGAAAGTCAAAGGCATCGCGGCCGGAGCGGGGCCGCGGCGGAGGGAAGCAATGTCGTCGCATCGCGCCGAACGGCATAGGCCGCGGCCGGTTCCGGGCCGCGGCGGAGCAAGATGACCAGCGGCCGGCACCGGGCCGCCGGTGTCGGCGAAGGAAGGACCGGCCATCGCCGGTCCCTGCTGGCGAAACCGGCTGGCCAGTGCGGGCCGGCCGGGCAGTGGAGACCGGGGGAATTAATTTCCCCTGGCCAGGTCTCAAAAGCGGCCCCAATTAAGGGGTCGCGGTTCTCAAAGGGTGGGGGGGGGGCTTTTCCCCCGCGCGCGGCACCCGAACGGCGCCCAGGCCGCGCCGCCGTGCCGGTCGCCACCCGGGGCGGGTCGACCCGGATCGGCCGACCCAGGGGGGGGGGGGGGTCGGGCCGGGTCGGCCCAGGCCCAGACCCCCAGTTTCGGACCACTTTTGGTCAAATGCCTGTATCATGGGCTACGGCCCTCCAAACGACTCACCGTCAGCGGCAACTCGATCCTTGGATCGAGACGGTCGTTTAGTTATACTATACTCAAGGTACACCTTCCTTTTCGGGAGCCTACATGATTAAAACTCCATAGTTAAGCGTGCTTGGCCTAGAGTAGTGATCAGGATGGGTGACCTCCTGGGATGTTTCCCAGGGTGGGTGTGAGACGGAAAAACCAATAACTCTCAGACCGGGCGTCCGATTGACGCGCCGTCTGTTGCGTTGAGTTCCTGTTGACTATACGGAACTTTTGTCATCCTCCTCCTGAGAATTGGATGTAGATGGATAGTGGCCGGGTTGGATCACACCGAAATCCAACCGGGCCCCTGGAATGGAAAAGCTGATATCTTTCAGACCGAACATCCGTTTGACAAACCGTCAGCGGCGTTGGTGATCTTGTTGAGAGACGGTCCCTATGAGTATACCCTATGAGAGTTAGGGTGCAGTTGAGATATGGCCGGGTTTGGTTTTCTCACGAAACCAACCGGGCCCTTGGGACGAAAAGGCTAATAACTCACAGACCGGGCGTCCGATTGACGCGACGTCTGTTGCGTTGAGACCCCTATGACGTGGCGGTCCTTTGAGATACTTCTTCATGGGACTTTGAGATACTTGGAGTATCAACCTGTAGCTCGTGGAGCGGACCCTCCCAGTGACGACCGTGCGGAGTACGAAGACCGTGTAACTTACTGAGACCTGACGACTGCTTGACCGACTCGACTTGGAGTGAGTCGACTAGCCCAGTGGATGGAGCACTACATTCTGAGGTGAATACCCATGGTGGACGGAGCACTACCTGTGTGACAGTGCAGACCTGCGGTACTCGTCCAGAGAGTACCTCGGCAGGCTACTAGGGGGTGTGCACTACTGTGTTTGGGTGACATACCTCGGCGGGAAGCACTACCGTGTCTGTGTGGCTGACCCACGGTACTCGACAGGAGGAGTACTTCAGCAGTCTTAGGTTAGTGATTAGTACCTCGGAGTCGTGACAGGACCACTGTACACTCCAGAGATGGAGCTCTTCAGCAGTTACTATTTCGATAATGAAAATCCTGGTTTGAGCTGAGACTTTTGAACTTTGTGTACATATCATGATTGAGATGGGTCACTTGATAACTTAGGTATATGTATGGGCGTATACCTGGGTAGTGGTTATCCGTTGATTTCATGATCCTTGTGTTTCCTCATGGTTGAGATGGGTTACTTGATAACTTAGTTATATGTATGGGCATATACCTAAGTAGAGGTTATCTGTTGAGATCTTTTTTGTGGTTATCCTTGTTGGTTTTAGAGAGACCATGATGGTCTCGGGGTCCCTATTGAGTATCATTATACTCACCCCTGCACGGGCTATGCCCGCACCTCGTTGTGTTGGTTGTAGACGACGTGCAGTTCTGACGGAGGCCGAGCTTTCGAGGACTGGACGGTACCCGGAGGTGGACTTCACGACGAGTCAGTATCCGGAGGTGGACTTCATGGAGAGATGAAACTCAGAGGAGGTTGACGGATGAGAGCGTGGAGGAGGCTATCTGTACCTACCCTTCAGGTAGGATCCGTGGTGGACGACCAGGAGCTGCGCTATCTGTACCTACCCTTCAGGTTGGATCTGAGGAGGACGACCCAGGAACTGCTTCCTTCTTCCAGCTGTTTGTCTTTTTGCTATTGTACCTTGTTCAGTTGTAGTCGTACTTTTTTGGGTTTGTATTCTGGCCCATTTACTTTTCAGCATTTCTTTTCTACTTAGTGTTTCGCTTCCCCTTGTACTCTGTGGTGCTTGTTTTCTTTTATAAAGGCAATGCCTTCCCAGTTATCGGTATTTTACGCCTTTGGTGCTAGTCTCCATCCCCTGGCCTATGGAAGGCGGGCTTGGGGTAGTCACGGCACGGTCCCCGAGGGCGGGTCGTGACAAATTGGTATCAGAGGAGTTCGGTTGTACCGCAGAACTTATAACTCTGATGTTTCTTTCTGTGAATCAATAGTGTTGAGAGTACCGAGTGTGGTTTTCAGTTCAAGGAGTCCAGTGTTGGTGCAGGCAGCCGACGTATCCATACACCAGGACCCTGACAACTCATTTTCGACTTTGTGCACGAAACACTGATTGCGTGTGTGTTTTCAAAGGTTTTCCCTTAAAACAGCTCAAACAAGGTCATCTCACCAGGTATAAACGTTTGACCGTGTCACAATGTTTATTTCAGGATTACTTTTCACGAACGACCAGCTAGAGCCCAGAGGGATGTGTGTGCTGACAGCCTGTCGAGCGACGAGGCTTCGGTACAGGGCCCTCTTGCAGTTGAGGCACCAGTAGAGGCACCAGAGGTACTACTACCCGTTGGGCCACCGATGCCACCAGCCCCAGCAGTAGGCGATGCACGACGCTTGAGCGCACTGCACGAGTTACAGCGCCAGAGGCCACCCAGGTTCTGGGGAGAGACGGACCCGCAGGCGGCTGAGGTTTGGCTGGAGGCTGTGGTGAGAGTCTTCAGGCTAGTGGGGACGCCGGCAGACTTCATGGTGATCTTTGCTACCAGCCTCTTTCAGGCAGCAGCAGGCAGGGGGTGGAGCCACTTGTTTCAGTTTTGGGACGGGATGACCTTCACATGGGAAGACTTCGAGACCTTCTTCAGGGTGGAGTTTGTGCCAGTAGCTCTACACCCCGAGCGTGTAGAGGAGCTTCTGCCTTTGCCGTGTGTTTTTTGATCAGTAGCCGAGTCATCTGTGGGCAGTAGACAGATGATGCAGAGGTCCAGGAGGACCAGACTAGCAGTTGGACGATCTCGGGTTTTAGGACCGGTGGTGCGGGGCACCCGAGGTGGGGTCAGAGACAAGCGTGCCAGAAACAGACAATGTTACTCTTGCGGAGGGAAGGGTCACCTGGCACGTGACTGTCCGACTCCTCATACGGTTGATCAGCGGGTGTTGGAGGAGCCACCGAGACAGAAGCAGCGGCTGGTGCTTGAACAACATCCGAGCAGTGGACAAGGCAGTAGAGCTCCGGGAACAGGTGGACAGGAGAGGAACTAGTGGATACGTCCCTTGAACTTCTAGTTCCATTTTTCTGTTGTATTCGTGTCTTGTACTATGAGCTGCAATATTAAAAAGACACTTATCTTTGAGATGTTTTCATTTGTGTCCTTTTGATTGGGTGATACTGAGTGGTCCCGGTTAAACTGTTGACTTGACTCTCACTTTCGATATTTCTACTGGAGGGGACCCAGTGACCTCACACTGATGCCGACAGTGTGACTCGACCCTTGGAGGCGAGAGTGATAGTTGGACCTCTTAGTAGTTACGTCGAGGCCTTATGACGGCATCCATGGCATGAATGCATCATTCATGTCAGGATTGACTGTATTAGCCAACGAATGTGGTTCATCCAGGGGATGAGACCGAGTTTCTCTTATCGGCAAAGAAGAAATCATAGCATCTCTTGTGAGACTAAAGGAGGTCCAGGTCATCCAAAAGCAGATGAAGACTGCACAGTGCAGTAAGAAACAGGGAACTGGTTCCAGTCTTAGAGACTCGGGCGTGTTAAATGTTTAAGAAGAGGAAGCTTAAAGGAAAGATGAGTCTACGAAGCAGTAGACGTGGAGGCAGAGCTAGGAGAGCAGCATGAGGTGGTGTACATCCTAACATGGTACAATCACCCGCCTTAGTTATTCCCGCCAGGCTCAGGGAGCTAGAGGGCGGAGGAAGAGTGTGGCTGCATGCAGTCAAGGAGTGTGACCCAATGGCTCTAGAAATGATTCAAGGGACAGTCTGTATCCACTACTAGCTGCTGTAGTAACAGACGTCGATATGAATCATTCCTCGCTTTCAAAAATCTTGTCCCAGACCTAGAGTTTCCGGTAAGCCGTGGACTTGACCCTCACGTCTGGAGATACCTTAGGAGGAGACTCGATAATCACACTTACGCCGACGGTGTGGTCAGACCCTCGAGGCGAGAGTTTCGGTTGGAATCTCTTGGTGATAGCGTCGAGGCCTTACAAAGTTAGTTTGAGTATGGAATGACAATAACTGTTCATACTCAAATTGACGGTTTTAGGCAAACATCAGGATGAGTTTTCCTTTGTCGGTGAAAAGGAAACCCCAGGCAGCACGGGATAAACTCTTTCGCGGGAGGGTGCGACCGATCACTCTTGAATTGGCCAACCTTACCCTCGTGGCAGCATTCGTTTCGAGTTCCAGTTCTAACAGGAAATGGAGACCTCTGGATTTCGAGGATAACGATCACGTCCTTATATGGGTCTCACCTCGACGAGGTTTACGGAGATGTGGCCAAGGCGGCAAGTTATCTCCGAGGATCAACGGACCTTTCTAGGTCCTCAGCTAGGTAGGCGGGGTGGTTTACCGCTTGACCCTTTCACCGCAGTTGCACCAGGTGCACAACGACTTCCACGTATCTCAACTGAGGAGATACGTGCTCGACCCTTCGCATACCATCGACCATGAAGAGCTGGACGATGGCGATGGGGTGTCTTTCACGGAGATTCCAGTGGGGATCGAGGATCGACAGGAGAAGATCCTACGTGGACGATCGATTCCTCGGGTGAACTTTCTTTGGCAGTACGGAACCTCTAAGTAAGCACATGGGAGCGGAAGGCTCAGATGCGTGCTCTGTACCGCTTTTGTGACCCTAGTTTGTGTTGAAGCTTTACGGGGACGTAAAGCCCTAAGGTGGGAGTAATGTAAGGGCCCGGAAATTTCAAGGTAAATTTTTTCTTAATTTTATTTGGAATTTTACAAGAACGCGGTTTCTGACGGCGCCTGATTCCGAGGCCTGGTGTGCCCAGAATTAATTACTGAAGTTTGGCTCAGGTACGTTCAGTGAATGAGCAAGCGAGAATTTCTATCTTTTGAACCGGTGCTCGGAATTGAAATCTGATTGCACCGATGAACTCGCAACGCCGATAATCGCTTAAGAGAACCTTTACCGTAGTTGCATTTGTGCGGGAGGAGAAGTTAATTTTTGGGGTTTAATTAAAAAAGTGAATAAAATTGTTAAATCAAATTTTAACAATGTTAAGTGGTTATCTTCTCCCATGGGAAGTTGGTGGTGGGCCCACATCCATCCAACTTCCCATGTGCGGATATTTGAAAGGGTGGGGCCCACATGACCCCCCCCCCCCACCTTTTCAAATTCCTTAAACTCTCTAACCCTCTTAACCCCTCACTTTCCAACTCCCCATTAACTCACATTCTTTAATGTTTGACAAGTTGATTAATTAATGAGGTGAGTTAAGTATGGTTTATTTGAATTTCAATCTTTTGAAATTCTTGCCAACACTTTGCAATTAATTAATTAAACCAACATAATTAAATATTTTGAGTGTTTGAATTCTTTTGAATTCATTTTGACAACATTAAAAAGAGAGATTATATTATTCTTTTTGGGTTGGCATAAACCTTGTGGGGAGAACTAAGGAGAGGAGAAGAACTCTTGGAAGATCACCAACCTCTCGAGGAAGAACGTTCCATGTTTCCGAAGAACGTGAAGCAACACCTCTGACCATCTTCAACCGGAGTAAGGAAGGGAAGCACCGCTGCCTACAAAGTATACAGAGGGTGACATCTCGGCTCGACTTCACTGAGCTCTTGTCCCACCAACCTAGACGGAACGATGCCCGACCTCCGCGACGCTTGTCTTACGCGGGTCGTTGAAGAACTCCGTTCTTGAAGCCGAGGTAGGGGAATTTATTTTGGAATTCTCTTATCTTTTGAGAAAAAACGACGAGCGCGGACCAACCAATACCGGGTTGATCCGCGGATCGTCCGATCAAGCGGTTGATGATTGAGGGTTTTTATTTATTTAATTGTTCATGAATACAAACATGGTGATGATCATGGATTAAAACCCTTTTTGTTATCGAATAACGCGAGGGGGTCGGACGGCACAAACACGGTCGACCCTCCTCCTTTGTTTTTCGTGATGATTTCTTGAGGATGATACGAGAAAACGTGGTGTCGTCGCACCACGTGTTTTATTGCAGAAGATACGCACGGTGCCGTCGTGCTGCGCCGTGGAAAGAAATCCAAGAACGCGACGTCGTCGCGTCGCGTCGAAGAAAGTCAAAGGCATCGCGGCCGGAGCGGGGCCGTGGCGGAGGGAAGCGATGCCGTCGCATCGCGCCGAACGGCATAGGCCGCGGCCGGTTCCGATCCGCGGCGAAGCAAGATGACCGGCGGCCGGCACCGGGCCGCCGGTGTCGGCGAAGGAAGGACCGGCCGTCGCCGGTCCTTGCTGGCGAAACCGGCCGGACAGTGCGGGCCGGCCGGGCAGTGGAGACCGGGGGAATTAATTTTCCCTGGCCAGGTCTCAAAAGCGGCACCAATTAAGGGGTCGCGGTTCTCAAAGGGGGGGGGGGGCTTTGCCCCCCGCGCGCGGCACCCGAACGGCGCCCAGGCCGCGCTGCCATGCCGGTCCGTGCCCCCGTGCCAGTCCGTGCCGTCGCGCCGGACCGCGCCGCCGCGCTGGCCCGCGCCGCCGCGCCGGACCGTGCCGCCGGCCAGGCCGGGTTTTCCGAGCCGGGCCGTGTCATGGGGCCGGGTCGCCACCTGGGGCGGGTCGACCCGGTTCGGCCGACCCAGGGGGGGTCGGGCCGGGTCGGCCCAGGCCTAGACCCCCAGTTTCAGACCACTATTGGTCAAATGCCCGTATCTTGGGCTACGGGCCTCCAAACGACTCGCCGTCAGCGGCAACGCGATCCTTGGATCGAGACGACCATTTCGGTTTACTATACTCAAGGTAAAACTTCCTTTTAAGGAGCCTACGTGGTTAAAACTCCATAGTTAAGCATGCTTGGCCTAGAGTAGTGATCAGGACGGGTGACCTCCTGGAAAGTTTCCCAAGGTCGGTGTGAGACGGAAAAGCCAATAACTCTCAGAATGGGCGTCCGATTGACGTCCGGTCTATTGCGTTGAGTTCCTGTTGACGATACAGAACTTTTGGCATCCTCCGCCCGAGAATTGGATGTAGATGGATAGTGGCCGGGATGGATCGCACCGAAATCCAACCGGGCCCCTGGAATGGAAAAGATGATATCTTTCTGACAGAACATCCATTTGAGGAACCGTCAGCGGCGTTGGTGATCTTGTTGAAAAACAGTCCCTATGAGTATACCCTTTGAGAGTTCGGGGTACAGTTGAGATACGGCCGGGTTTGGTTCACTCATGAAACCAACCAGGCCCCTGGGAAGAAAAGGGTAATAACTCACAGACCGGGCGTCCGATTGACGCACCGTCTATTGCGTTGAGACCCCTATGACGTGGCGGTACTTTGAGATACTTCTTCATGGGACTTTGAGATACTTGGAGTATCGACCTGTAGCTCGTGGAGCGGACTCTCCCAGTGACGAGCGTGCGGAGTACGAAGACTGTGTAACTTACTGAGACCTGACGACTGCTTGACCGACTCGACTTGGAGTGAGTCGACTAGCCCAGTGGACGGAGCACTACTTTCTGAGGTGAATACCCATGGTGGAAGGAGCACTACCTGTGTGACAGTGCAGACCTGCGGTACTCGTCCAGAGAGTACCTCAGCAGGCTACTAGGGGGTGTGCACTACTGTGTTTGGGTGACATACCTCGGCGGGAAGCACTACTGTGTCTGTGTGGCTGACCCGCGTTACTCGACAGGAGGAGTACTTTAGCAGTCTTAGGTTAGTGAGTAGCACCTCAGAGTCGTGACAGGATCACTGTACACTCCAGAGACGGAGCTCTTCAGCAGTTACGGTTTCGATAATGAAAATCCTGGTTTGAGCTGAGACTTTTGACCTTTGTGTATACCTCATGATTGAGATGGGTCACTTGATATCTTAGGTATATGTATGGTCATGTACCTGGGTAGTGGTTATCCGTTGATTTCATGATCCTTGTGTTTCCTCATGGTTGAGATGGGTTACTTGATAACTTAGGTATATGTATGGGCATATACCTAAGTAGAGGTTATCTGTTGAGATCGTCTTTGTGGTTATCCTTTTTGGTTTTAGAGAGACCATGAGGGTCTCGGGGTCCCTACTGAGTATCGTTATACTCACCCCTGCACGGGCTATGCCCACACCTCGTTGTGTTGGTTGCAGACGACGGGCAGTGCTGACGGAGGCCGAGTGTTCGAGGACTGGACGGTACCCGGAGGTGGACTACACGACGAGTCAGTATCCGGAGGTGGACTTCACGACGAGATGACACTCAGAAGAGGTTGACGGACGAGAGCGTAGAGGAGGCTATCTGTACCTACCCGTCAGGTAGGATCCGTGGTGGATGACCAGGTGCAGCGCTATCTTTACCTACCCTTCAGGTAGGATCTGAGGAGGACGACCCAGGAGCTACTTCCTTCTTCCAGCTGATTGTCTTTTTGCTGTTGTACCTTGTTCGGTTGTAGTCGTACTTTCTTTTGTGTTTGTATTCTGGCCCATTTACATTTCAGCATTTCTTTTGTACTTAGTTTTTTGCTTCCGCTTGTACTCTGTGGTGCTAGTTTTCTTTTATAAAGGCAATGCCTTCCCAGTTATCGGGAATTTACGCCTTTGGTGCTAGTCACCAGCCCCTGGCCTATGGATGGCGGGCTTGGGGTAGTCACGGCACGGGCCCCGAGGGCGGGTCGTGACATATTACTTAAGATAAACCTCTAAGTTCTAAATAATAAATTCAATTTGTAAAATAAAAACCCCATGTGAATGGAAAAATTAATTTTACCACGTCTGCATGTAGCTCACAAAAACCCGTTTTAATCATAAACATAGTAATTAATTTTCAATGATTTCACTAATAATTATGGTAAAGAGTTATGTTTTTTATTAGATAATATAAATTGTTATAAATAAAAATAATAAATCAATTTTAAAAATCCCATTAATTTTTTTAAATTTTTCTTTTAAATTTAATCTCGTTGACGCGATGACAAAGGGGGTTTTTAAAAGAAATTTTTTGAGGTCGTATACTAATTTTTATATCAAATTTAAATATAAAATTGATTAAAATGAATTAAATTTTATTAATAGGTTTATTATTTAACTAATTAAACAATATAATGAATTTATAATATAATTTAAATTATTAAATAATTAATCTAAAAGGAATCATTGAATTAAAGTTATTATTTTGTAATGTTAATCAAATAATAAAAATTTTCTGAACAATTAAAAAAAATTACACTAAGAAAATATATATATGAATATTTAAAAATATAATTTTTTTATTAAATTAATATTATTAAAGTGTGAAAAATTAATTTTACTTTTGATCAAAAAAGGCATCAATATAATTTTTCTGGGAAATTAGTATTTTTTCAGTCACACAGAGGCTTTACCAAAAATTATATAATTTATTATCAATTGTCTAACATAATTTATAACCATTAAAATTAATATTTTAAGAGTATTTTTTACTATTCATATCTCTCTTTTAATTTCTAAGATATAATAGTCTCTATTAATAAAAATATTAGTAATATATCTCGGTTTAAATAAAACTAAATGTATTGTGTAAGAATTACAATGCAATGTTTCATATAGCACAAGCTTGACAAGGTGTTGAGTTTAATGAAATATATTAAAGAAGATTAATTTATTTTAAAAAATCTATCAAAAAAACTATGGGTGCTACAAAACCATGTTTCTTGAAATTGAATTAATATTATCCTATTATTTTTAAAAGAAATTTTAACCCATGATTGAAATTTTATAAAAATGCTTTAAAACGAATCATGATGTTTTTTCTTAAAATTTATCATTTTTATGTTATAAAAAATATGAATAGAATACCTTTTTAACATGTATAGAACTAATAAAACATCCAATCAACTAAAACATTATTTTAATTGAAGATTCCCTTATAGGTTTTCAATATTATTATTTGATGTAATGATTTTGAAATTATCTTATGATTTAAAAATTTGTTTTTCAATTTAGAAGGGTTATTTTTCTCAAAAAGTGATTTAAAATATTTTTAAAGAATAGTTTATAATCTTTTCATGTTTATTTTAAAATAAAAGGGACTCTAAAATATAATTTGTTTTTGAAAACTTGTATTTAATGAAACTTTATCATCAACATGAAATATTCCATGTGATTTATCTTTTAAAATCAGTCTCTATCTAATATGAAATACTTTGATGTAACTTATTATTTTCTTGTGACATAAACCATTAATACCATTCTTATTCTTTCACTTAGTGGTTTATTTTTATGATGGAATGATTTTTATGAAAAAAATTTCTATTCCAAGGGGTATACAGTGATAAAATTCTAGTGAAACTTTTTTCTTTATCCATGTTTTGTGCTATGAAGAAATGATGAAATGATTTTAAAACCTCTCTTTTCCAATGATAATTATATATAGAAAATTTTATGAAACTTTCTTCACTACATGGGATATGATATAACTATTGTTTTATGATCTTATGGAACACATATGTATGATTTCAATGATGTGTTGGGTGGGACCTATATATCCCTCCAATGCATTGGTTACAAAATTAAATATCATGATATCAACAGTAATGCAATGGGGATTTTTCCATTTTATATAAGGGATTTGTTATACTATGATGTTAATGGGAGTGATCCTTGATGACTATGATTTTTTAAGGAGAAAATTCATACGAATATGAAAGCCTTGAAATGAGACTTGACTACACTCAAAAAGATTTTATATTTCTTTTACTCTACCAAAATTCCATGTATTATACCAATGTTATTCTATCATGTCTGATGTTATTTTATCCCTTTATGAATCATTACATATGAAATACTAATTTATTCAAAGAATCAAGAGTCTTATATTTGATGTTAATAGTATGGTTTTCATATGATATTCTTATTTTCTCAAACACTTATGTTCATTTTATTATTCTGTATCTCCCTTTTTGACCTTTAATGAGAATCTGAGCCAACTATTTCTTAGGTTTTTTTCTCCATTTTACGATGAATGGAATAAATAGGCTAAGTTTTTGAAGAGTACATCAGGGTAAAATATTTATGGGAGACACTAAAGATCTTTCACCAAATTAATATTACAGTGTTTCTTTTTTCTAAAGGTAATAAACTATTATGGTAAAAAAGCAAGTGATTGTGTAATTAATTGAATATTTATCTAATAAGGTGTAGTATCCATGTATTAAAATCATCTATTACTATAGTTGGTATTAAAGGAAATGATTTGATATCCTTTGGATATTAAAACATGAAAACCCTAGTGAGATGCCAAGTTATATTTCTATGTATATTTCTAGGGATGTCGCTAATGATAAGTACAAAGATGATTTAAAGTGTATGAAAATGTCACAGAATTTTGTTAAATGATAGTGTGAGTTGTTTCCAATAAATTATATACATGTTTCTATACTTCATGTCTATGTCTCTTTGGCATAGATGAACCTAAGGGTAATAAATATGAAAAGGGAGCATTAAGCTGGACATGATCACAACATAGTGCGTGATAATAGGTCATGCTCCACACACTGCTCGACACTCCTAGAGGATTTGATTTAAGAATTCAAAAACACTTTATAAACCATCCTCATGTATTTAAATAGATTATGTATATGAATGTAATATGATAAACGGAAGGTGTTATTGATAAAAAATACAGGGACATGATTTAGACATCCTATTATTAATTTTTCATTATTATTTTTTTTTCAACTATTATTATTGTTACTGAGACTATGAGTTTTGTTTTTAGTCAATGGTGGAAACTAGAAGGACCTTGGTTAACATTGAATGTGACAGGGAATTTTTTAAACAATAGTTAAATGGGATGATGAATGGAATTAATATTCTATGATTTTTGATAATCATCTATCACGAAAATTGATTAAAAATGGACACTTTAACCAACTATTATAATAACCAATGAATAGAATATTAGATTTCACTGAAATTTGGGATAATAGTGACCATCGGGGAAATTTGATATAGTTTACTATATGTCAAGAATGTGGGAGTAATCACTCAAGGGAAAGTCTCAGTTTGATGGGAAGATGCTTTGGCGATGAAAAAGATGTAAACAAATAACATAACTACAAAAAAGGTAATGGTACAGTTAACACAATAGATAATAATAAAAGTATCCCTATGTTGACATTTATATTTTAATGATTCAAATATGGAATATATGGGCGTTAAAAAACATGATCTCTTAAAGGGATATATCCTAATGAAAGTTAGTAGGGTTGTGTAAGTACATGATATATTTTTAATTAAGAAGACACAAAAAATACATATGAAAGGAAGAAGGATTAAAGAATATAATAGAGAATACTTTTTATTAGTGTATAAATAACATAGAATTATTTATGTATTTATGTATTTGGATTCAAATAAATATTTTTTTATCATTAGAATTTTGGTTATTAAAATCAAGAAACATTAATGGATTGTTTCTCAATAGTTATGTATTAAATGGATTCAAGAATATAATAAATGGAACTGATGGGGTAGGAAATGTATTTAATGGTAAGGTTATATTTTGATTATGTTATGGTAACAATTAATTTGTTTTTAATTTTGAGAAAATGTTTTTAATTTTGATATAGAGATGATTGATATGTATATACCTAATTGGATAATATTGAAGATCATAGAACTGATAAATGATTTATTGACAAATAGTTTTATGTAATCATTCATGGAGTTTAGAAAATTATTTTATATATTTAATATTTTCAATAATATATGGTTTTATTCGTGAAATTTTGATTCCGATATGCTTTTATTTATGTTATATGGTAATTATTGTTATTACCGTGCTCCAGGGGAAATTATTATGAAGGTATTACAATGTTTGGAATGTTGAAATCAAGAGAATCTTTATGAAATATAGGGTATTAATTTTAATTTAATTTTGATAAATTTAGTTCGGCCTTTATAATATTTGATATTTGATCATCTAGAGGTTCATAATTATTGCGAGTAATTAAATGTTTTATGACGAACTTTGGACAAGGCATTAGATATTAAAGTATTATGTCGCCATATAAAGATTTATCTTAATTGGATAACCCATTATAACCATTTTATGATTAATAAAGATAGATTTAATCCTTATCATTATATTTATAGATATTATTATTCGTTGGTGCTTCATGAAGAAAAAATACACATTTATTTCAGGGACTGAGACATGAAGTTGGAATTATTGAAGGCACATCCAATGAATGATATTATAATTGAGAAATGAAATGATAAAAATTAAGTGTATATTATCCTGAAAATTCACTAACATAAGTTAAAAGATATTGAAAATTAATTGATTCTATATTATCATCAATTTTTATGATATCAATGACCTTTTTATGCCACTTTGTTTTTATGGATTTTTGGTCTTTATATTTCTCTAGACCATGTTCTATATCACTCTCCACCAGTATTTGGGTGTTTTATTTTTCTAATATGTACATGTTTCACACCCCTATTTTTTATCCTATTTTAAAAAATAGTATGTTTTATTCTAGATGAAATTATTACGTCCCTTTCTATTTTTCAAGATAATTTTTTATTAACCTTATTTACTATGTGGTTTTCAATGAATTAATTTAAAAATGTTCAACCTCTAATGATCATGATAAACTTCAAGGGATAAATTATTTCTCTGGGAGGAGTATAATGTAACACCATGAATATTATAGAAAATATAATGTTTTTTAATCTTTTTTATATTTTAATTACATGAAATTATTAATATATCTTGAGTTATATGAAACACTGAGTTTATCTTGTGTCACATGCAACAATGATAGTGTGTATGATACACAACACAACGCTTTAGAAAACCATAAAATGTATTATTTTTAATATTATAATTATAAAATATCTTTAAAATAAATGTTTATTAACTGTAAAAACTAAATTATGAAGTATAGATATTTAAATTTCCTACTCTGTATAAAATTGTTTATTCAATCTTAGAAAATAATCAATCAATTTTTAATAAAGTTATTATATTATTCAAACATATTTTTTATTAATAAAAATTATTTTAATTTTAATGAAAAAATACTATTTATTTTATAAAATTAACTTAATTTCTGAAATTACCAATTCAAAATTAACATACTCTGATTTTTTCGTATTTTTATAAAAAAATTTATTTTGTATTGAATAATGAAAAATACCATTTTTTTACAATTATATCTTATTTAAAATAATTTTAGTAATTTAAATTACTAATTATGTTTTAGAATAAAATTATCATTCTTTATAAATATTTTATCCACTTATATAATTTTGAAAAAACCATATATTTCTTTTTAGTATAATATTATTTATATGTTTAAAACGAGGTTTTATCAAAAAACAATTTTAGAGTGCATATTGTTCTCCCATTTAAATTTATTAAAATAATATTTAATGTGGAATGTTTTAAAATATATTTATAGGATATATAGTAATAAATTAAAATTTATATTCATACAACGATTATTAAATGTTAGTATAAGTCATTATATGCTTTAAAGAATAGACTTCTTGAAAACTGCTACTAAGTATCATCTACATGAATTATTTTAAATACAATTTTAACTCATTTTTTGTCAATATTTTTTCACATAATTTTAATTTATTAATTTAAAAAATGAAATTTATATTATGTTAATTTTTAAATATTTTTCTAAAAATTATAATTTTTTGATGATTTGTCAAAAAATATTAAATAATAACCCCCTTTTTATTTAAGTTAATTATAAATGTTAATTATATTTATACATATGTATAAATTAAAATATGTTTCATTTTATATCTGATAATAGAATTTAAGTTGTTGGAATAAATTAAATATTCAAATTAGATATAAAATCATTGTAAATGTTTGAGAATTTTATCTCTAAAAACCTGCAATCTCATAATTTATGCATGATTAAATTTAAATTAAAATTTCCAATTAATTGAATTGAAGTTTTAAAAATGTATTAACTATTTGGAATCAAAATTATTTAATATATATATAAATTTAAAATTAATTTTTAACAAAGATTTATTTTTTAAAATGTAAAAATTAATTACCGCTCTTAAGGTAAAAATGATTTTGTTGGGGGTTAAAATAAAAATATATAGGAAAATTTTTTCTCATAAATACATCAACACCCATGGTATGACAATATTTCAACTTTATAAATTCTATAATATAGAATATATCAATATTGGATCCTTGTGACTTGAAAAAATGCGGGTGGAATTCTTTCTCTAAAAAATTTACAAATGTGTCACTCACCTCACTTATAAATTGACACCACTTATAATCTCCCCATCACACCATAAAACACTATAGGTTCAAAAAATGAATTGAAAAATCACTTCCCATATTCCATTTTATCGTGATAGAACCTATATTTTGGATATAAATCTACGCAAGGAATGATTTTGGTGAAAACCTATGGTGGGTACCTGAAGAAGCGGTAACATTCATCAACGATCATTTTTGATTAATTTCATCCTCCACATTCATCAATTATTATTGTACCATGTTGATTTAATATCATAAATATATTACATATAAGGAATTTTTTTTTGTTAAGGAAATGATCTACAACCATATACACTTCCATCAAATAGGTTATGAAATCATCATTAGTGTTTATGGTGGACTACAACCACACAAAATGATGTCATTAAAAAATGAAGGCCTTTGGTCCATTGGAGGATGATATTATTTTTCTTATATAATTAATATATCACACACACTATAATTATTTACATTTTGTGGGAATACGGTAACATCACTCATGTGTATGACACACTACTGCATCATGAAACGATGTAATTCATTCAACAATTACTTGGAAGGTAATAAAGATACTTTTAAAGAAAAAATGTGTTATAAATGAAATAATAATAATATATTTCTCATAATATATATTTTAATTTTTTTAATTTAACATGTATAGAGAAAATGGAAACAACATTCATGTGTATTTACTGCCTACCATTGCCATTAATGATGTATTTTATTTTCTATACCTATTTTTATAGATTACAATAAATACATATAAACTGAATATCAAAGATATCTATATCCTAATTACCATTTTGCAGGTGATAAACCATGATCATATTACATGTTCCAAAAATAAAAATTAAAAACATATTTGAAATTCAATGTTGTTATTACCCGAAACGTAATGTTTTGAAGGTATTGTAAATAACGTGGTAGAAAAGGGTCATAATTAAATCAGATATGGAATGATATATATAATTATTATTTTATAATATATGTATAATAAACATATATTAATTATATTATATTTTGAAATGTGTATGATAGAATTCAAGACTTATGATATGGTATTTTTGTTCAACAGTTTACTTCCTTGAGACAAATTCCATATTAACCAACTATTTTTTTTATGTGGTGTACATTAATGTATTTTATGTAAATTAACGTATTTTTTTATTTTCAAATATATTTATTTATATCTCAATCATGGGTTTTACAGTTAAAATGTTACCAACCAAGTAATGGATTTTTACTTATATTTTCTTCCTCGAGATGTAGGTTATGTTATGGACATATATTCTTTCATGAAATGTATATACAACAAAATTTTAATGTAATATTATTAATTTTTCATTCTAATTACGTTTTATGTTCCAATACATGTTATTCCATCATAGTTCTTATAATTCATTGTCACCAAAGTGGTAATGATATTAGGTTACAATCTCATCACCTATAAGGATTTGTTATGATTATGTTTCAAATGATAAAATCATCTAATTCATATCTAATTATACTCATGATTTTTATTATCTGAAGGTTATTCACGATATTTTCTATCAATAAGACCATTAACCTACTCAATGGTACATATAATCATTTAAAAATTGTTTTTAATAAAATATAACTTTATTTGTCTCTTCAGTGAAAAATCCTTCTTCTTCAAAATCATTTTTCAAAAAAATTTAATTAAAAATGTTTTATTTATATCCTATGATTTTTGAAAGACATTTTTATCCATGATAATAAATTTATTTTTATTAATTTATTCTTTAATTAATTTTCCTAACAAAGCATTTTTGTCTTTTAAGGTGTATTTGTTTTAACATTTACTAAACGAGAGAATCTTCCCAACGTCATGAAAATTATTTTCATGAAAGATTAATTTAAATGTTTAAAATTTTACTTTCAAAGAAAATTATTTGTAATTATTTGTGCTTTATGAAGTATTTTTCAAACTAGATATGTTATTTTCGTCAATAAATGATTTAAATGGGGTTTAAAGCTTCATTAATTTTATTTTTTATTTTCAAGGAAAAAGATTTGAAAACAAATTTTAGTTTGAAAAATATATTTTATAACAAAAGTTGTCTTCATAAAAACAAATTCCATGTGATTTATCTTTCAGGAATAAATATCCATATAATTTGACATCCTTTGATGTAACATATTCTTATTTGGGAATATAAATTAAGGATAATATTATTATTATTTCATTGAAATGTTAATATGTGGGAGTTTATGATGTTTATGAAACTCATTTTTATTATATGGGTTATACCATGAAAATATTCTTATAGATGAATCCTATTTTTCCATTTGTTATGGTATGATGAAATGATTATGAAATATTTCTTCATTCAAGAGGTTATGATATGTTGAAAAAAAAATTAAAACCAATTTCATTTAATGGTTTATGATTTGATTAAGTTATTATGATATTTTTGAAAACACATTAATTATTATCATTATTTTATTTCTAGAACATATATCTCCCTCAAAATAATTTGCGAATGATTTACATATCATGAGAAAAAAATTACTGGAATGGGAAGTGAACCTTGTTTAGTAAGTTACTTTTTCTTCTATAATGGTCTTTGGAGTGAACCATAACTACAATGATTGTTTGGGGAGTGAAACATTTCCACAACGATATCCTTGGAAATGGTCCTTAATTACTATAAAAATTATTTTATATTGTTATTTGTATTGAGAAATTCCATGTCTTATTCCAATTTTATGCTATCATGGATTATTTAATTTGATTTCCTAATCAATCATGTCTTATGAACTATAATTCTTTATCACATAGATAAATAATATGATCTTTGGTATATTGGGTATGATTTTCATATGTTATGATCATTTCATTATATGGTTATGTTAATTTTATGCTTTTTTGTCACCCTTTCATAAACATACTAAGCATATGATATCACCCATTCTTATATTTCCTTTACCCAGGTTATAAAGAATGGTTTATGTTGGGTATATACATGAAGAGTAATAAAGTGGAATATCAATTTGGGAGATGTTTATGATATTCCACCTAATTTAGAGGAATTTTTCTAAGTTTCCAAAGGAACTAAAATATATGGATCCTCATTCATGTATTTTTGTAATATATTGATGAACAACTAAATATATATAATATATATGAATGAAATGATTGGATCTCTAAAATTGGATTATTGTCTTGAGAAAGTTGTGTGATATTACTATTGATATTTTTCATTCCACCACCAATAAAATTTAGATTTTAATTATAAGAATAATTGAATTTTACATTGCATTAATCATTAACATGATTCCTTCTTGTTACAACCATTTCCAAACACCAAAAAGCATTGTGTGAGCAACAATAATCATTGAGAAAAATCTTATAATTATGAAAAATAATTAATAAGAATTAAAAACAATAAAAACCTATATTCAATATATGATAACATTTGTTTTACCAATGTTTTCCATGATCATAATCTATTCAAATACATTATAAGGGTTTATAATGATATTTTTTTTCACCCACGCATATCACATAAGATCTTCTAGTTTGTTGTTTAGTCTTATGACCACTTATTTTTCACCAGTGATGACTTTTTTATACCAAATACACTCCATTTATATTTTTCTCCCCTAGGTGTATATTTTTCACAACTGCATCCACATTCTAGTATCTATGTAGGGTTGTAATTAATAAGAAAACCAGACTCCTTTATTTTCCATTAAAAATGATATTCACATATTCCTAGTCTTATCGTAAGGTTTATCACTAATTTTCCTCATCTTAGTTTCTAAAAACAATTAAACCTTTCTTCCATATCGAATATAGTGACCCATATATTTTTTATATAAATATTAACTTTGATTATAGGAATATTCGTTATATAACATTACATACCACACTAGAACCATAAAGGTTTAGTTTCATTGGACACATGGATACATAAGGAAATATTATAAAAAAAGTATATCCCAATTAATTCTTCAAAATTAGAACCCTTATTTGAAATATCATACATAAAACTATTCTCTTGGTATAAGGATACATAATAAATATTGCGCATAGATGCCGAATAAGGGTAAGTAAGGGAGATATCAAGGATAATTTAAGAATAACATCTATATATGTGTATGAGAACCTGATATTAATAGTTAATAGACATACTGTGAAAATAAGGGACTATATTCATATGTAATTGAATAAATCAGGGTAGTTTATATGACAAGAATCATAATTGAATCTAATAAAACGATCCTACATATCCTTAAATTGATATAAGTTCATATTATTAAATAGTGGAAGAAAGTGTGGCATAATGATAATCAAATAAATCATATATCAAGGATACCAACCATGAAATTCATCACATATTATTCATGGGATTATCCCTCATGTACCTACATTTTTATTAGGATAACCCCTGGTGTACCCACTTTTGGTCTGCGGATAACCTCCCTTGTACCCTCTTTCAGTCTTGGGATAATGTCATGTGTACCCACTTTCAATCTTTTGATATCCCCAAAAGTTACCTTTGATGTCATTTAACATTAATATTTATGCAATACATTGTAAAGTAATAAAATCTAGTGACCACCATCACATATTAATAATCCATTCATATGATTAACACAATATCATGACGATATTTATCATTCCATCATAACATAACCTCTGAAAATGAAAATATGTTCCCTTGATATCTCATCATCATAAATATAAAACATCTAGATAAATATTAATAATTTTATCATACAATAATATCCATAGTGAAACATTTATATCATAAATGGATGTTATCATAGATGAAAGATACATTTTGAAATCTATTGGATCATTTCTTGAGGAAATTAAACACATCAATTTCAAATAACATATATATGGAATTTGAAAATTTCAAAAATATCAGGGATGTTATTTAATTTGGATAAATCTATATAATGTTGAAAATGATGATTTAAAGAATTTATGGTATACTATGGAATGAAATTTCATTCATTTCGAGTATGATAAAAAAGATTCAAATCAAATTTTTTACAAAAATTCAAATTTAATTTATTTGAAAAATGATAAAAAGGATCATAAGATACATATTATTTTAAATTTAAAAATTGATAAATATAAAATTAAAAAAATAATAGGATAATTGTTACAGATTTTTTTCAAATATTTCAAATTATTTTTTTACATGGTTAAAAAATATTCCCAATTAAAGAGGGAAATAAAGTCAGAACATCGTAGAATAATTTATTATGTATCATGAGTTTCTAAATGGAGGAAAATTAAATAAAAACATTTAATCTCTATAAATAACCAAATTGGAATATAATTTATTTTATTTTGGAGTAATATAGCTTATAATTTAATTATTCAAAATATAATTAAAAATAACCCCCATGAAATTTCAATTACTACATAATACCCTTAAATAATGTTTTAATCACATAAAAAGTGTTATAAACTCTTATATAATTAATTTAAATTTATTAAATAAAGATAAAAAATCATATATATACTTTTAATATTATATATGATCAACACATAACATTTTAACATCTTTTTTTTAATGTTTCTTTATTAAAATCACCATTTCCATGAGTTAAATTTTTCATTTTAAATAACTGTAATAGATCATCAATTTCAGTCCATAAACATTGTTAATGGTTTATAAATATAAATAATGATAATACTGATATGAATATCACATATAATAATTATAAACCTATTTATAATAATCCAAAAAAAATATAGGTAGAAAAATGGACTACCCAGTTCATATACATAATAATTAGTGCGTAGGCATGAAAAATGTTTCATTTTATAAAAAAAATAAAGATTAATAATATATTATCATTAAAGAACCAAAATTATATTATAAATATAATATATCATTATTAAATCAATATTAATAATCTATAATCCCTCATGGTGGTTGGAAATTAATTATGACTTCATAGGGAGGTGGTAGTACACACATACACATTTGCAAAACATTCATTTCCCATTTCATGGAAATGAGGTTAGATAATTGTGGGAAAAGAATAATTATATATATATATATATTTAGGATACTAAATTACCTATTTTTTATTAATACCATGTATTTTAGAGGTAGAGTAAGGAATCATAATGTAATTAGGATATATTTAAAACATTAAATTGTTTGTTTGATGAAATTTAAGGACCAGAAGATATATATTTATTTTAGAGGAGTATCAGGATTGTTGGGCTCTGAGAACTCATGTTCATCAAAGATACCTTTTATTGAACTATTTGTGCATTTTGTGTGATAATCATGTATCCAAACCGCATAGATATTTTTTTAGGGACATGGTTTTGTAGAACCATGTGAGTGGCTTCATCTATCCATGTGGGTTGGTGCAGAGGTGTAGAGGAGTCTGCAAAATTGGCATGTGATTCATCTATCATTACATTGAAATCTTATAGGATGGGTAATTCTTAGACAAAATCACCACTCCAGTGTCAAAAAATTAACCTAATCATATTTCAAAACATCACAACTCATTAAAGGGGGTGGAAAATATCATTTCCACTTTCTTCTTCATAAATCCCTTTTTCTTCCCCACCTCTCTCAAATACATAAAATTTATTTTCTTGAGACCCCTACTCAATATCCTCTCAATCTATAATGGTTATCCTTTGTCTGATCTCTGATTCAAGTGTCATCTAATCTGTTGGATCCCTGTTTATTGGCCAATGATTGAAAATTTCACTTATTTTAGTTAATCATACAACTTTGGGTGTGATATTTGTTTTAGATAATATTCTATACTTTTAGTGTGTTTGCATATATTCCCAAGTTTATCTCATTTTAGCTTGAATTAGTTGTCTATATTGAACTAATGAAGCATATATATAATGAGGTTTGTGATAAATATCTTTTCCATAATGTATAATTATTTATATTATATTATAGCTTTTTCTCGTGTAATAATTCTAATTTCCCCATAAATAATTACATTCCATAAATTTAATGCCTAAAATACAAACATGATGTTCATTACGCCCCATGAAATGGTTGGAGGTTTTCTACCACAACTATAACAACCCCTCAGGGCATGTCATATTATTTTACCTCAATTTCCATTTTGAGTAATTTTCTTGAGCACCCTTTACGTTTATTTTACTTAAACCATAGAAAAAGGAAAAATCATTTTCAATTGAATGAATTTACAAATTATCAGGTCACCGTGATTTCTGAAGTATTGAAAATTTAAATATATATATTAATGGAGGAGATGTAAATGGGATATTAAATGGTATAATTTCATAACTTATCCCTTAGTAAAATATGAATTTTTTACAAAAGAAAAGTGGGGAAAATGATATATTATTTTGATGACTATGTGACATAAAATTTCACATTTACTGAAAAAGATTATAATATAACATGAGTTTTAATTTTTGAAGTTCATTTTTCTCTTCCAATATTTTGTTGTGAAATGTATCTTTATTAATTATTACTTGTGTCTTGATCGATATTTTTTCTCTGATATTAAATTATTTGGATAGGATTGTAACAGATAGTGGTTTGGATGAATTATGAATGATTAAGATATATTGGACATGATACTCATAATAATTTAATTTAAATCATTTAAAATGAAGTTCCATAATATTTTGTGAAACATTTATATGGAGGATTGATTGATATAAGTAATTTCATTGAAAAATTAGGTAAATACTACTGGAAATGTTTATCTCAAACCCAAAATATACTTTATTGTGAGTACATAACGGTTTAATTTATTCTATATTATTCACATGTATTGATCCCATTTTGTGGATCAATTTTTCCTAGTAATATATGTTTTTGGGTATAATGGTTGCCATGGGTTATAGGGATGTTTCTTCATAATTGTTTGAATTAACATATATTTTCATTATTTTCTAATATCGACCATGTTGGTCATTTTTTGCATGATTTCGGTTTTTTTATTTTGGGGAATTTATATTCTTCAACTATATATCCCAATAGACATGTTTATTTATATATATTTTTAATTTTCTATAATGGGAATACTAACTTTTAATGATTATTTATAATTTCAAATTTTACTTCATATATAAAGTAATAGGACTCTTAATTATTTAAAAAAATTATTATGTTTACATTTAATAACAGTATATAGGAACCCCTTGATGGATTCTCAATAATACTTCCATTTATTGGTTATATTATTATATTACAATGGCAAAACCATTCCCAATAAAGAGTTCATGATAGCCAGACAGTAATTGTCAGTTGATGGGTATTTCAAGATTCCCTTTGAGCCAAGTTGTAGGGTTGGTAGTGTGATGTGTCAGTTCAACTTTGACTAGTTTTATACACAATATAACTATTATAATAGAGAGATAGTCTTTAGGAAACTAACTTTTCTTATTAATCCTTCCAAAATATTCTTTTTAATGTTTGAAATTTATTCTCTAATAGTAGTCCTGATATTTTAGATTGATTATAATTTTTCCTCTATATATTGGGATGATACCCACTAAAATTTTTTCTCTATAACCTCTATGATTAATAAAATAATTGTTAATTATCCTAAAAATTTCAATAAAATTTTAAAAAGCCTCTGTAGTGGTATCTATATCTATAAAAGGAATATAGTCATCTGAAAACTTCTTATTTGTAATATATATAATCCTTCGGATTTTCATTATTCAAACAATAAATATTGGGTCTATTTTGTGACAAAAATTCTTCTAGTCTCCAGGTATTTTCATTGTTAATATATGCTCCTTTCCAACCTTTTTTGACTAACAGTATATAGATTGTATTTCCTTAATGTTTTTGTCCCATTAATTTAAAAATTATTTGAATGAAATTTTTTCACAATAAGGCATTCATAATGTGTGTATTTAAGTCTGAATTCCCACCAATAATATTAATATTATTTTCTCCTTTGATGTTAGATATTTTTCAGCCAAATATAGCCTTAAAATTATATGAATCTCTTGCAACTTTCACAATATAGTTTTTTGACCGTTCATTAACCACTTGAATAGAATTTATAAAAAATATTGATTTTTAAAAATAATTCTCTTTCTCAGTACTAATAATTTTTTTGGATGGATAGAATCTATATCAAAATAATTTTAATTTTCCACTCTATTTCATCATTTATTTGTTTCTATTCATCTGATATATTCTTTTACTTATCAATCTATTTCAGAAACCGTAATTTTTATATGTATAGATATATTATTTTTTGTTTGAAGAATGAATTTATAAATTTATTTCTTAATCTATTATACATGTATTGATATTCTTTAAATACCCTACATTTGTTCTCCATTTAACATAATCACATTATCATTTTCACAATCATTCCCAGAATTACAAAATTAATCATCATTGAACTCTTCATTATTCACTTTTGAAGTTAGTTTCTTTTCATAAATATCACATCATATATATTATTCTCCATCATCAATACTCTCATTGTCATCAATATTTTGATAATAAACATATTTTTTCCATTTAGAGAAAATACCACCCTTTTCTCTTGAAGATACATTTTGGATTACCATTTTATAGACTTTTTCATAAATAAAATCCTTTTTCCTGGCATATTAATCATCTATAGCTTATTATTCATTCAACATTTAACAAATTTACAAAAAAATTGCAATGGATCAATAATAAAAAATCATCTATGGAATACTTCCAATAAAATTTCATTTTCCTCCTATTAAAAAACATGATATGAGTGACATGTTTTTTGTCTAAATTCTATTCAATATTTCCATGATATTTTTAAGAAGAAACTTCTTAAATAAAAATGACTTTATTATATTTATCTTTTCTTATGTCACTGATGGAATTTTCCTTTTCATCATGTACTTAATATAGAAAAGACATCTGTTTTTATGTTCATATATAATAATGATTCTGTTCATATAGCTTCCATTTTATTTATTTCATATACGTTTTCCATTTTTTACCATATTTATTTTCCTATCATTATACATTTTAACTTTATAGTATCTTTCGCTGAAATAGAATACATAGTAGATATAATTGAATATACATAATTCTATAGGTTCGACCAAATAGTTATTCGTAATGAAACACCACCATCACTAGGAAGAAATTAATCAATTGGAACCTCTCCACCTTTCTAACTTATTAAAAAACAATATGGAAATCTTTATCACTTCATGTATAGTAATATTTCAGATCAAAAGATGTAACCACCATATTATTAAATAAATTGTGACTATCAATATTTACAACATAAATATAGTGTTAAAATATTAAAAAAATTATTCTACTCAACAAAAAGAGGAAATAAAATATTAAAGGGAAATAAGATTTTATACCACTAGAATGAATCCTTGAGGTCCATGAAAATAATTTTTAGGTGGTGAATTAGTTAGTATACTTCCTTTGGATGTTTATTTAGAAATAAAATCACCAAATATTAGAGATATTATTTATATCAATATATAGGTTAAACCAGGTAATAATAATTGTTTGAAATGAATATTTTTTATGGATCACCTTTATATTTGATAGGACTAATACATGGCATGATCTGGAACACCTTGAAATCATAACTTCCATTAGTTTTGTGATATATAATATAAATGTGTAGGGTATATAATTGAACTCATGAATAAAATAAGCATATTGATAATAAATATTATTTACCAAAAAAATATATTTATTCTAATATAATTTAAATGAAAATAGTGACTTTGCCTAAAAAATAATTTTATTTACTTTTCATTGTGTTTTTTCTTCTTCCATCCTCTTCTTTTTATAATTGGTAGAAAAATTATATTCTTTTTCATATTCCTTTTTCACTATATAATAAATTTATTTTATTATTTTTCAACACCAATTATCATACATTATGTATTTGAAAGCTAATAAATAGTATTTTTCAAGAAATAGTTATTTCCATCATAAAAATTTTAATTTCAGAATAAAAATATTGAAAGAACATTTCTTTAATACTCTCAAATTCATCATAATCTTTGTGTTTTTGTTCACTTGTTTTTTAGAATATGGGTTATTACTATTGAGAATTATATAGAAAACCATGAATCCTAACTTCAGAATATAGTTATTATCTAACATAAATTCCTTCTTCTTACCTCATGACAGAATTGTATGTTTTATTACACATTCCATATTCTATTTTTTTTAACTCAAAAATACACTATAAAATATATAAATCAATGATTTTAGTTCTTAAACATAATCATTTATAGTATCTAGAATAATATTATGTACATTAATATTTATAATTATAACATCTTATATATGATGAATTACAATTTATAAATCATTAGGGTGAATACTATTTTTCTTTATTTCCTATGTAATAAAAATCCATTTCTCATGTATCTGTATAAAACCTAAAAAATATCATATAAGGATCGAAAACATATATTTATACAAAAATATTATGTTTCCTAATATATATTATGTATTCTAAAACAAAATCTATATCTTTATAAAAATCTTATGTAAAATGTATAGATATTATGTTTCATTGAAAAAATCATATATAATCTATGTTTTTTTGACATATCCTAATTTCTACTTTTCTGATCATAATAAATCTTATGTTTCTCTAAGAAAAAAAAATTTTACATATTATTATACACATTGTATTATTTCTTATTACATTATACTTGTAAATATCTTATGAAATACTCATGATGTTACCAAATTTCATAACTATGTCTGTTTAATTTAAAAAATGTATAGAATAAATGTCAACAAAGAAAAATCATCTCCAAAAATCATTAAGCATCTCAAAAGACTCTATTTTAATTTAAAACACTTATTTTATATAATTTTTAATGTGATTTATATGTTTAAAATATAATATAATAGCGAAAAAATGTTCAATACATCTTCTTCAATTATTCTTCACTAGGTAAGAATCTATTTATAGAGGAAAACAATTATTCATCATATCAAACAAATGTCAAATCAGGTCTCACAAATCAACCAAGAACTCAATATTTTATAAAACATATATTTGACTCAACATCGGACATATTATTTACCTATGTATGGGTTTTTTGTAAATTTATAACTAGTTATATTTTATGGTATATCTAATATTAATTAAATTAATAAAATTACTCTTATATTATTTTGAATCATGATATTTTATTAAAATTCTATTTTATATAAATTATTTTTGTTATTGGATGATGGTTTCTCATGGACCAATGGATTATCAATGTCACCAAAAATGGTGGATTTGAACAACAACAACGATAAAAATACAGCTGTAATTTTTATTCCATATGGTATCTAATTCTAATTTAATTTTCTCCTTGTTCATCAAAATTCATCATATTGTTCGTCCATTATCAATAATTTACATTTTTTTGAAATGATTTTGAAATCCCATGGAATAATGAATTGATAATGATTTTTTCCAATTTAATTTTATCTTGATGGTTCAATGTTGATTATTTTTTCATTCTTTTCAAATATTATTTCACGTTATTTCTCTTTTTTTCAATTATTATTAGGTGGAGAGAATAACATTAGTAACATATTATTATGACATATCATTCCACCCATTTTATCATGATAAAAATTTTATTGATACATTTCAATGGTCGGTAGTTCAATATTGGATGAATTGATGGTTATTATACGATGCATGATCAGAGAGAATTATTAAATTTTTATGGTTAGTGACATTTAATTCAAATGAGATGACAGTAATTTTACAATTGTATCATAAATGGAGATGATGGAATATGATCATCAATTTGTGGATGAAGAGCATCATTAAGGAACAATTGTGATGATTGGGTCACTAGTAAGGTCCATCAGTTGATTTTAGGAATAGTGAATTATATTATAGGTGTGAGGTGATATTTTTGGTGTGATTTATCATGATTTAAGGATTAGATCTAGAATCTCTAGAAAATCATAGAGATAAAAATTTATGAAACAAAATATAGTCATCAAAACAAAAACTATGAATGGAATTTGGATATTTATTACGAATATTTATTTACTATAAAATTCATATGGGTTAAGAACACAAGTGATACCTTGTATTTTCAAGTGATGCATAAAAATAAATGTACATAGATTCATTCCCATATAACACTCTGGATCCACAAATCTTGTCACATGAAGGCACACCATATACCGAGAGGCTATGATAATTTAAAATTTTAAAGCTAAAAATGTAATATAGTAGGATATAACATTACATTTCTAGATATACACAATTTTGGTATTGGTAGGATACACAGTGGCTTAGAGTTTATTCTCACATGAAATGTATGGTTAAAGGGCATGTTATGTCTATCAAGACAACTCTACTCACTTCATACTGAATATAGTTCACCCAGTTTCTCAACAGTCCCATAGGCCATGTGCCCATTTTGGAGACCCCATGTAGTCTAAATCCACACGATAGGATAATAATGGAACAAGAATATTAACTTTCCAATACTCACAAATCATTTCTACAAAAGTATGATTCATGTACATTAAATTCATTTATATTTTCTATATATTCCCATCTAAAGGGAAAAATATAATAATGAAATATACTATTATGGGATATTTCCTACATAAATAATGCGGGTATTATACTATTAGAAATCAAATATCATTTAGAATATACTTACATTGTTTTTAGATGTGTGATTTTTTTATGTAACAGTAGGGTTTGGGAAAGCAGTTTGGAGCATACTTGGAGTTCAATACCTCCCATATGTATTATGGAATATTAAAAAATTATTAATTATTTAGGTACTCCCCTAAAATAATACTATTTTTATAGTACATTTTAACCATTTTATTAATGGGTTTCAGGTGTTATAGTATGGGTTTAGGGTGCATGTCTTCCATATCGATTATTTTAAGCATATGGTTTTTACTACCTAAATTCAGAATAGTCTTTGGTCCTCCATAAAATACTAGTGGAAGTACACTCCCACTTGATGGGTCACGTTTGATCAAACTTATGAAAATTAATTTTTCCTTTGATTTTGGGTATGGGACATTCTTCTCATATGATGTGATACATACTAAATTACCAAGAAAACCTCAAAGAGGATTACACCCCATTTATGGAATAAAAAGGTGACATCTAATTTATAGAGGATAAGTAGGTCATTTTTATTGATATTATAAAGCATAAAAATAAATGTATGAATTCTATATATGACTAACACTGTCATAATTGACATTTATAAGTGTCTAAATTAAGCTATGCAGAGCATTTTCAATTTCATATGAGATGTCATTTCTAATAGAACCGATTTGAAATTACAATTACTCCATCATATTATATAGTATTTTATATATTAAACACATATGGGATTTTCAGTTCATATTTTTCCCAGATATCTATTATACATGATCACATTCTTTCTTCCCATTGTGTTTTTGGGGAGGCCTACTTTGTTTGCTTGTCTTCGTTACTTAATGGTTTTTTACACAGGTGTTGTTTCTATATAGATGATGTATTAATCAGATATTTTCATGATAAATGTATATATATTGTCCCTTGTATAGAACTTAAGCTTCAACATTCCTTGATATCGAGTCCTGACCCATCTGACCCAATAAATAGCAACCAACCTGGTTGGGGAGATGACTTCAAGAACACCTCTCTATAATGCAGAGGCTACTGACTAGAAGTGAAAGTATAATGTTATTATAGTGGGAAGAATGTACCCTCTATCCATCAATATATATATTGGTGGAGTAAATAAATTTTCTATCTTTGGAATGATATATATATATATAATATAAAATAGTAATAAATATTAACCTATCATGTACCAAATATTCCTTCCATGCAAGAATATGTTTCAAAAAAAACACAAGGAAATCAACATATAATAAATATATACAATAGAGAAACATAATAAAAATAATAAAAATAAAATATTATAACTCTAGAAGGGATCCTATATACATTCTTTGCAGCTACTCCCATGCAAATTCATATCTCAAATGATACGATAGAAACAAAGAATGATCCATGTTCTAACATGTAGTTGATATATTTTTTATATATACCAATTGGGGTACATAATAGGGTGTGTGAAAAACTATGTAGGCCACCACCGACTACATGCTAAAATATCTAGTATTTGAATAAAACATAATTTCTTTTTCATATATAAATAATGTTATTTATAAGTGTAATAAATATTGAAAAAATAAACATGTTGTGCTCGGGTTACTCATGCGACACTGACAGGACCATACCATCTTTTTCACATGCTAGAATGACTCTAAAAATTATAATTTTATATAAATAGTCCCAAAACAAACATTATAACAAATTATTCTTTAAATAATGAAAATATAGCGGGTCTAAAATTTATATAAGGATAACTATTCCAAGAATCTATATCAAGGGGTTGAGTGTGAGGAACCGAATCCCACCATCCCTAGTTAATGTGATAAGGAGAAACACGACCAACAAAAAGTAATAAGTAATGAAAATGGTGATGATCTTGAGTTACAATAATTCCAATTAAGTAAAATTTTAACAATATTTCCAATGATTTTGAACAATTTATAGTGGAATTACATGTCCACTATTTATATTAAGTAATTTGGAATTCCATGTCCAATGATTTCAAAAAATTAACAAGGATCATAATATCTACTAATTTTAATAGAATAATGAGGTCACTATTTCATATTGTTTCAAAACATTGTAAGGAAATGCACATCCATTATTTCAAATAAATGATTCATAGGGACATATAAGACATCTCTTCATGATTCATAATTCATCAAATTGAATATGCATTAGGACCCCATCCATGTAATTATGTATTGGAATCAAATTATTCCACAATACATAACTATAAAGGAGAAAAATAACATATACCAAGAAAAAATTTTCCATGACAATGTCTATTCTAATTTATATGTAATTTTTATTAATAATAATTTATTTATATGTTTCAAAAGAAAAGGGAAATATTCATCCCATATGGAAATTAAATAAATTCAAAATGATCATTTCTATGACTAAGGGTCAATCCAAAAACATTATGTTTTAGTGAATTTGAAACAATGGCTATTGTGGGAAATTAATAAGTAACACAATGAGGTTTGGTTCTAGTTGGGGTGGACAACCAACTATCTTATCATGAGGTCTATATAATATCATGGATATATTCTATGCATTTAATTTAAGGTGTTTTATTATTTAGATGAAATCTCTATATATTTTAGTATACAAGATAAGGGAATCATAATATACATAATAATGCATTATATGAAATACATAGACAACCTACATCATACTTTTTACACTTAAATCATCTAATATCAGCCTTTAATTTGATATAGTATGAGAAAAACATATGAAACCCTACAAAAAACTTTAAAATATGGCATATTATCTTGCATGAAGATTATGCCTAAAGATACATAAGAAACTAAAATAAGGGTTTTGAGGATTCAGATTCTACAATGAACATTACCATTAATCTTGAAGTACCTGAATTGAAGGTCATATAATGCATAACTAAAAATTCATAATAGGGGGAGGAAAGGGATATCCCATGGTTGGAGGTTGTGAATCTGATGGAGGATGAGAGGGAAAATAGGATATGAGAAGAAAGATGGTCAGAAAAAATTTCATCCCCTTAATGATCCACATTGTCTGGATTCTTAGTAATGGGAACCATGTCCCATCTATGTGGTGCTACTATCCAAGCACCACCCATACCATATGATTTCAATGCATGGTAAGAAAAATAGTTCAACTACTATGAAAACTCATCACCCCCTCTGCACTAACCTATGGTGATAGCTATATACCCTCACATGGTTCAACTAAACTATTTGCTTATAAAAAATAGCCCACATTGTTTTGTTGTATGGTTATCCCTAACTCTTTACAAGAAATTCACTTTGGGATTACTCTGTCGACATGGATTTCTCATATCCCAAATCTCCCAAAAATCATCCCAAATATTGATATAAATTTTGGGCCTTAATAATTTTCTTAATGAAACTACTTAATTTTTTACAACTCCTAGAGTTATATTTCAAATTACATTTGTAATTTTTTTATGTACACCTAATAATTAACACATATACCTTTGAAAATTTCAACCAATAAATATCATGAGATCTAATAGCATCCCCAAAAAATATCATCCCATCCACAAGATTTATTGGTGGTTTTATAAATGAACTCCCTAACATACATATGTCATATATCGCCATTCAAGTGGAAACATTTCATTTTGAAATTCTAAACATTCCTCCAAGAGACATAGAATACATGTAGTGATTGAACCCTTAAAACTAGATTCAATGATCATAAGTATCAACAAAACTCTAAGATGAATCATACTCAATAATTCCTTACCAGATACCTCATCGTGATGTTTTCACTTACATAAATTGTTCTGTTTAACTTCCCACTATTGGTTCTAGCATTCAATAGCATATTTTAAGTCATATTACTCCCACAGTTACAATATCATAACAAATCATGCCCTCTATTTCCAAAAAACTCTTGAAGTAATTTTAAATTTGATATATATTGTGGAATTATAATCATTCATGCATAACTTGGTTGCAAAAGACTTTTTCTTATAAATTTCATGGTTTACCCTTTCACTGCACCTATCACACCCAAACAAAATTCTTAATATTTTTTCTCCCTGACCGCATTAAACTACTCGAGTGGAATCATGTTTAACCACCATTGGAATACCAATTTTGAATGCATTTATATTTTACATCTAATGCACCATAAGAAAATATTCTGATAAAATTATCTCAATTTCATACCGAGATGATTTTGAGCATTCTTATTAAATCCCATTTCTAATTTTTATTTATTGAACATGGTCAAAAATTTTCATTTCAGAAGCATTCCTCATGCATCAACATAAGCACCAACACATACTCAGACCCAGATCATAGATTTCTACAGTCAATCCAAATAATATTACAATGGTTGGATGTCTTGGATAACCATAAAATCAGTTTACTAGAGTCTAAAGTGTTCATCCAATTTAGTTCATTCTATAGATTATATAAGTGAATCATTGGTACATAGTTTATACATAACTATAATAAAACAAGTATGACCAATGAAGGGGGGTATCACACCTAGAGATCAAGTTAGAAAATTGGCTGGTGTCCCTGAGCCTATCCATGTAATTAAAACATGGGAATCCAAGAATGACAAAGGACAATCCATGACCTTATAATGATCTATGTTCATGACTATAGTCTTTTATAAAATAATAAACATCCAATGGTGATCTCCCCACATTATTACTCTCCTTCCATTTCTCCTTAACCACATCATTAAAAGAATTTGTTCATCAAAACTAAATATATTATGACATCTCATCATATAGATGATGTCGTTTAAGTATATTCATGACTATTTGAAGTATTGGGAATTATAGTCTCTAAACTGAGAGTAAAATAAGATTCCATCAATATGCTTGCATTAATTTACTGATCCACTCGTTATCAAAACATTCTATTCTTTCATTAACCAACCACTGGAACTATGTTTTGTGAAAATGTGTTTCTTATTCTAAATATGTATCAGACATCTCATGACTCGTAATTTATTTCCAAAATAGCCCTCATCATTAGAAGAATTCTTTAATATACCCAATTCTCTCTATCACCATTCCCTTAAGCATCATACTGAAAATTACCCACCCTCAACATGCTCTCAGCCACTCACTGATGTTCTACATCAATAGCTCTATTACACAACTGATGAGAACTAATCATTTCATATGAAACATGTGAACATATCATAACATCACGTTTAGTACATAACTAATACTCTCTTATATCATAAAAAAATAAGGCCATGAAGATCATTCTATATGTCATGTTTGTTTTTAACATACAAGGAGGTACCTTGGGACCCATCATCAAAATAAGGCACCAAAAATATGACATGATTTATTGATTTATCACCCATAACACAATTCCATTTTAAAATTTATGGAATCAACTAAATCCCCATTGGTCCATAAGTGCATGAAACTGAATTCTCATACCTGTAAAAATCATTCTCGATACCCAATCACACTAGGTGCTTTATTGAAAATCACATCCATCAGCATGCTTATATCATAAAACTCCATCAATATCAATGAATCAGTCATTAAACATGATTTAAATCAATAATATTTCATATAAAGGAATATAAAATAATGTTATATCCTACATCACATGTTTCCACTATTCATAACCATGTCACTAACTAATTAGGGTTTGAGTAAAAACTGAATACCACTTGACTCAGTTACCTATGTGAAAGATCACATGCCTAATAACCATATACCACTTAAGAACCTGTTTTATACGATATACAAATATCTTGTAAAATATTTATTATGATGAAAAAATTATGTTAATTAAGGTATTGTCAATCCACAAGCATCATAACTAGTCAACATAGATTTAACGGCATCACCTTCCATGAATCAACCTATTTGGGATTTTTCTCTATATATTTACTCATAAGAGAGGTATCCCTAGAGGGTCACAATGTAAACAAAAAAATAATGAGATAAAAATAAAAATGTATCTACATAGAGTTGTAAAGACCCGTAAAATTCAAGGGAAATTTTTTTCTTAATTTTCTTTAGAATTTTACAAGAGCGCGGTTTCAGACGGCACCTGATTCCGAGGCCCGGAGTGCCCGGAATTAATTTCCGAAGTTTGGCTCGGGTACGTTCAGTGAACGAACGAGCAGGAATTCCTAACTTTTGATCCGGTGCTCGGAATTGAAATCTGAGGGCACCGATGAACTCGCAGCGCCGATATTCGCTTAAAGAGACCTTTTCGGGAGTTGCGTTTGTTGCGGGTTGAAAGTTAGTTTTTGGTTTTTAGTTTAAGTTAAATAAAATTTGTGAGGAATAAATTTTATTTTAACTTGTTAAAAACCTACCAAAGGGGGTTGGAAGTGGGACCCACACCCACTTAACCTCCCTTGGGAGGATTAAGTGTGGTGGGGCCCACACGAACCCCCACCTTTTCAAGTTCCCCTCTCTCCCTCTTAATGTCTTGATATCTTAACTTCTATTTAATTATACAACTCATGTATATTAAATAAGTGAGTTAATTTTTGGAGTTATCCATTTTGAATTTCAAACCTTTGAAATTCTTTGTTAAGTTTTTGATTAAATTAAGATCTTCTCTCTTTTTTTGGGTTAGAACGCTTTGGCCACCTTGAGAGCTTTTGAGAGCTTCTTCTTCATCTTCAAGCTCTGACGAAGAACACGAAGAACGCTCAAGCTCCGACGAAGAACGACGCCTCTCTTCTTCGTCCTCCGTGTCAACGAGAGGGAACGCCGCTTCCTCCTCGGACCTTCTTCGTCGGCATATGAAGATTCGCCAACGGCGTATCTCTTCGGGCATATCTCTTCGTCAACGGATTTGACGAACGACGACCGCGACGCCCGACCTCCGCGACGTTGTCTTCCGCGGGACGTTGTCAAATCTTTGATCTTTTACCTGAGGTAGGGGTTGTTGAATATTGTTAATTTATTCCATTTCTTGATCGTGGATCGCATGTCTACGTGAGGATTTTGAATATTTTATATAAGTGTTATTGTTTAACGTGAGGGGGGCTGGACCGCATGAACACGGCCGAACCCCCCCTCCATCGTTCATGTTGTTTATTCTTGTGGGCGGAAGCAAGGTGGCGTGGTGCCGTCGCACCACGCGGATAATTGTACGTTTTACTTACGCGATGTCGTCGCGCACACACCATGGAAGAAACAACAAGAACGCGACGCCGTCGCGCCGCGTTGAATGAATATCAAAGCACGACGAAGGGGCGCGGTGCCGTCGCACCGCGCCGGACGACAAACACTGCGGCCGGTTCCGGGCCGCGGCGGGACGAGGAGACCGCAGCCGGTTCCGGGCCGCGGCGGAAGAGAAGACCGGCGGCCGGGCCGCCGGCTTCGGAAGCCGAAGGGGGGACCGGAATTTCCAGTCCCGTTGGAGAAAACCGGCCGGCCAGCTGGCCGGCCAGAAGGCATTAAACCGGGGGAATTAATCCCCCGGCCAGCATGTAAAACCCCCCTCTTTAAGAGGGGGGGGGGGGGGGGTTCCATGAAGGGGGGGCAGCAGCCCCCCGGTTCTTTATTAAAAACCGGCCCCCACGTGGGGGCCGTTTGCTGCAAAGGCGCGGCACTTAAGGCCGCGCCGCCAATCAAGGAAGCGGGGGGCTTAGACCCCGCGTGCAGCCAACCCGCGGCGCCAAGCCGTCGCGGCTCCCCGCGCCGCCGCGCTGCCGCGCCGCCGTGCCGCCCCAGGGGGGGGGGGGGGTCGGGCCGGGTCGGCCCGGACCCGAACCCCCCCCCCCCCGTTTCGAACCAGAATCGGTTTTTGGCCCATAACTTGAGCCTCGGACCTCCGAATGACGAACCGTCTGCGGCAACACGATCCTTGGATCGAGAAGGTCGTTTCGGTATATCGCACTCTAGGTTTCGGGTTACTTTGAGTTCGGCCGGGATGGTTCGTTCACGAAACCAACCGGGCCTTCGGAGCGGAAACGCTCATATCTTGAGCTACGAACGTCTGATTGACGCGCCGTCAGTCGCGTTGTGTTCCTCTTAGTGAGACGAATCTTTTGGCATACTCCGCCTGAGGTTTGGACGCAGGTGGAGTACGGTCGGGTTGGTTTGCCTTAAAAAAACAACCGGGCCCCGGAGACGAAAATGCCAATAACTCTCAGACCGGGCGTCCGATCGACGCGCCGTCTGTTGCGTTGAGTTCCTGTTGACGATACGGAACTTTTGGATACATCAACTCTGGACCTTGTGACAGTTGATGTATCAGCCTCTCAGCTCGTGGAGCGGTCCCTCTGAACGAGCTTGCTGTGTGCGGGAACCCTAGTGCTGGCTGCGACTGACTGCTATTACTACTGCTACGACAGCTACTGTGACTGCGACGACGACAGTACAATGATCCTGTGTGGTTTCGACGACGACGACTACAGCACTCAGCGATCCTACGTGGAACAGTGCTACCGAACCTGTGTGAGCTGAATCTTCTTTTTACCTTGAGCGGTGGAGCGCTTGGGTGTAGCGGCGGACCCGTGGTACTTGACAGTGGTGGTGCGCTTGGATGCAGCAGCAGACCCTTGGCGGTGGAGCGCTTGGTTGTAGCGGCGGACCCGCGATACTCTATGAGTGTGTGCGCTTGGTTGTAGCGACAGACCCACGACGGTGGAGATGAGCGTGCGGAGTACGGAGACCGTGTAGATGACTGAGACCTGACGACTGCTTGACCGACTCGACTTGGTGTGAGTCGACTAGCCCAGTGGACGGAGCGCCCAGTAGTTGGCAGCAGACCCACGGCGGACGGAGCGCCTGGTAGTTGGCGGCAAACCCGCGGTACTCGACAGGAGGAGTACCTCAGTAGGCTATCTGGGTGAGCGCCCGGTATTTGGCAGCAGACCCTCAGCGGACGGAGCGCCCGGTAGTTGGCAGCAGACCCGCGGTACTCGACAGGAGGAGTACTTCAGCAGTCTTAGGTTAGTGAGCAGTACCTCGGAGTCGTGACAGGACCACTGTACACTTCAGAGTTGGGGCTCTTCAACATTTACGATTTCGATAATGAAAATCCTGGTTTGAGCTGAGTCAATGATCTTTGTGTTTCCTCATGATTGAGATGGGTCGCTTGATAACTTAGGTATATGTATGGGCATATACCTGGGTAATGGTTATCCGTTGATTTCATAAACTTGTTATAAACCGTGTGGACTTGTACTGTTATCCTATGTGGATTTTACTGTTTACTCTTCTTTGTGGATTGGGTTGTTCTTGGGCTCGGTGTTGGAGCCGAACGGAAATTGGTGACATAGGTATATGTATGGGCATATACCTAATCAATACTGGATGTTACTTCGTGATTGTATCCTTCTTGTGGTTTATCCTTGTGGATTTCGGGAGACCTTCGAGGGTCTCGGGGTCCCTACTGAGTATCTTATACTCACCCCTGCACGGGCTATACCCGCACTTCGTTGTGTTGGTTGCAGACGACGGATAGCGCTGACTGCGGTTGAGGCTAACGGAGTAGGTCGGTACCCGGAGGAGGACCACTGAGCGGGACGTGCTCGGAGCGGACAGTTGGACCCGAGGAGTTGTGGAGCTATCTGTACCTACCCTTCAGGTAGGATCCGTGGTGGACGATCCAGGAGCTGAGCCATCTGTACCTACCCTTCAGGTAGGAATCGAGGAGGACGTCCCAGGAGTCGCTTGTACTTTCAGTTGATGTTTTCCCTTTCGAGTTGTACTTTACTTTACAGTTGGGCTTGTATTTCCGGCCCCTTTTCTTCAGCACAGTTGTTCTAGTTTTGTGTAATGCTTTTCTTTCGCTTGTTACTCTGAGGTGCTTGTTTACTTTATTAAGGCAATGCCTTCCCTTTTTACTGGGATTTTACGCCTTGGTGCTAGTCGCCAGCCCCTGGCCTATGGAAGGCGGGCTTGGGGTAGTCACGACACGGGCCCCGAGGGCGGGTCGTGACAAATTGGTATCAGAGGAGTTCGGTTCTACCGTGAACTCTGATCTTTTCTATGTGAAGCAATAATGTTTAGCGTATTGAGTGTGGTTATCAGTCTAGGGAGTCCAGTGTTGGTGCGGCGGCCGACATATCCGTACACCAGGACCCTGACTTCTAATTTCCGACTTAATGCACGAAAACATTGATTGCGTGTGTAATTTCAAAGTTTTCTTTGTGATTTCTTTGTGTCAGCTCACCAGGTATACTGTTTGACCGTGGCGCACCTGTTTCCTTTCAGGATGGCCCCACGACGGCAGCCAGCTAGGGTTCCGAGAGTTGAGCGTGACGACAGCCCACCGAGCGACGAGGCCTCGGTACAGGGCCCTTTGTCAGCAGTGGCACCGGCGGTAGCACTACCCGCCGAGCCCCCGATGCTTCCAGCAGCAGCCGCTGACGATGCACGTCGCCTCAGCGCACTGCATGAGTTTCAGCGCCAGCGACCGCCCAGGTTTTGCGGGGAGACGGATCCCCAGGCAGCAGAGGACTGGCTGGAGGCAGTGGTATGAGTGTTTAGGCTAGTGAGGACACCAGCAGACCTCATGGTGATCCTCGCTGCGAGCCTACTACACGCAGCAGTAGGACGATGGTGGAGCTTGATGCTCCAGGTGCACGATGAGGCATCTCTACATTGGACGGACTTTGAGAGAATCTTCTGCTCGGAGTTCGTCCCAGCCACCCTTCGTGCGGTGCGTATCCAAAAGCTTCTACAGCTGCGGCAGGGCAGCATGACGGTCGCTCAGTACGCGGCGAGGTTCACCGACCTTTCTCAGTACTCGACAGACATGGTACGGGACCCCTTCTTCCGGGCCCGGACCTTCGAGCAGGGTTTGAGACACGAGATCAGGGCATCGCTGATCTCCCTCAGCATACCGACTCAGACAGGAGTACTGGAGCGGGCACTTCTGATCGAGAGTTTCCTTGCTGAGTCTACACCAGCACAGCAACTCACCGCATGGCGGCACGTGTCAGAGTCATCTGCAGCAGGTAGCCGACGGATGACTCAGGGTTCCAGGCAGACCAGACCTACCGGTGGCCGACTGCACGACTCAGGCTCAGTTGTACGGGGAAGCCGGGGTGAAGTCAGAGCCAGGCGTGCCGAGAGTGGGCAGTGTTACTCCTGTGGCGGGATTGGTCACATGGCTCGTGACTGTCCGACCCGCCATGCTGATGATCAACAGTTAAGTGAAGAACCTCCCAGGCAGAGGCAGAGGTTCGACCGTGGCGGTCCGCAGGGAGGAGGCGGACGAGGCAGAGGAGCTGGACAAGCAGCCGGTGGTGGGCGACGCTTTGAGGCTCTTCCACCACCACCACCAGGAGGTCCACCCCGACCACAGGGAGTAGGTGAACATGCGAGAGCTCAACTTCAGGCAGCCGAGGCCTTCGATCATGGAGCTCTGGGAGCCGATGGACAGGAGCTGAACTAGTGGATACATCCTTTGTACTTCTGGTTCCTTGTTGCATTTGTGTAGCGTCTTGTATTAAGAGCTGCAATAATAAAAGACGCATACCTTTGTGATATTTTCGTTCCTGTCCTCTTTCGTGATGTTACTAAGAGGTTCCAGTTTTGACTGTTGACTTGACCCTCACTTGTGAGACATCTACTGGAGGAGACCCAGTTACCACACACTGATGCCGACAGTGTGACTCAACCCTTGGAGGCGAGAGTAACGGTTGAATCTCTTAGTAGTAGCGTCGAGGCCTTACGACGTCATCCTTGGTATGGATTAGTATCATCCATGTTAGGATTGACTGTTTTAGGCAAAGAATGTGGTTCATCCAGGGGATGAGACCAGATTTCTCTTTTCGGCAATGAAGAAATCTTACAGCTCTGGTGGGACCAGAGATGGTCCAGGCCACGACAGAGAAGGTCCAGGTCATCCAGGAGCGGATGAGGACAGCACAGAGCCGGCAGAAGTCATATGCTGACAGGAGGCGGAGGCCACTGGAGTTCGAGGATGGCGACCACGTCTTCTTGCGGGTCTCACATCGACGTGGTATTCAGAGATTTGGCTGAGGCGGCAAGTTATCTCCGCGCTTCATCGGACCCTTCCAGATTCTCAGCAGGATTGGCGAGGTGGCTTATCGCCTGGCTCTAACACCTCAGTTGCACCGGGTGCACGACGTCTTCCACGTGTCTCAGCTGAGGAGATACGTGCACGACCCGACGCACATCATTGATCATGGGGAGCTTGACGTTGACGATGGGGCGACTTTTGCGGAGGTCCCGTTGGAGATAGAGGATCGACAGGAGCGGGTCCTGCGTGGGCGATCGATTCCTCTTGTGCGAATCAGATGGCAGCACGGGAATCTCCAGGAGAGCACATGGGAGCGGGAGGCTCAGATGCGTGCTCAGTACCCTCATTTGTTTCCCTAGTTTTTGATGTATCTTTACGGGGACGTAAAGCCCTGAGGTGGGAGTAATGTAAAGACCCGTAAAATTCAAGGGAAATTTTTTTCTTAATTTTCTTTAGAATTTTACAAGAGCGCGGTTTCAGACGGCACCTGATTCCGAGGCCCGGAGTGCCCGGAATTAATTTCCGAAGTTTGGCTCGGGTACGTTCAGTGAACGAACGAGCGGGAATTCCTAACTTTTGATCCGGTGCTCGGAATTGAAATCCAAGGGCACCGATGAACTCGCAGCACCGATATTCGCTTAAAGAGACCTTTTCGGGAGTTGCGTTTGTTGCGGGTTGAAAGTTAGTTTTTGGTTTTTAGTTTAAGTTAAATAAAATTTGTGAGGAATAAATTTTATTTTAACTTGTTAAAAACCTACCAAAGGGGGTTGGAAGTGGGACCCACACCAACTTAACCTCCCTTGGGAGGATTAAGGGTGGTGGGGCCCACACGAACCCCCACCTTTTCAAGTTCCCCTCTCTCCCTCTTAATGGCTTGATATCTTAACTTCTATTTAATTATACAACTCATGTATATTAAATAAGTGAGTTAATTTTTGGAGTTATCCATTTTGAATTTCAAACCTTTGAAATTCTTTGTTAAGTTTTTGATTAAATTAAGATCTTCTCTCTTTTTGTTGGGTTAGAACGCTTTGGCCACCTTGAGAGCTTTTGAGAGCTTCTTCTTCATCTTCAAGCTCTGACGAAGAACACGAAGAACGCTCAAGCTCCGACGAAGAACGACGCCTCTCTTCTTCGTCCTCCGTGTCAACGAGAGGGAACGCCGCTTCCTCCTCGGACCTTCTTCGTCGGAATACGAAGATTCGCCAACGGCGTATCTCTTCGGGCATATCTCTTCGTCAACGGATTTGACGAACGACGACCGCGACACCCGACCTCCACGACGTTGTCTTCCGCGGGACGTTGTCAAATCTTCGATCTTTTACCTGAGGTAGGGGTTGTTGAATATTGTTAATTTATTCCATTTCTTGCTCGTGGATCGCATGTCTACGTGAGGCTTTTAAATATTTTATATAAGTGTTATTGTTTAACGTGAGGGGGGCTGGACCGCATGAACACGGCCGAACCCCCCCTCCATCGTTCATGTTGTTTATTCTTGCGGGCGGAAGCAAGGTGGCGTGGTGCCGTCGCACCACGCGGATAAATGTACGTTTTACTTACGCGATGCCGTCGCGCGCGCACCATGGAAGAAACAACAAGAACGCGACGCCGTCGCGCTGCGTTGAATGAATATCAAATCACGGCGAAGGGGCGCGGTGCCGTCGCACCGCGCCGGACGACGAACACCGCGGCCGGTTCCGGGCCGCGGCGGGACGAGGAGACCGCGGCCGGTTCCGGGCCGCGGCAGAAGAGAAGACCGGCGGCCGGGCCGCCGGCGTCGGAAGCCGAAGGGGGGACCGGAATTTCCGGTCCCGTTGGAGAAAACCGGCCGGCCAGCTGGCCGGCCAGAAGGCATTAAACCGGGGGAATTAATCCCCCGGCCAGCATGTAAAACCCCCCTCTTTAAGGGGGGGGGGGGGGGGTTCCATGAAGGGGGGGCAGCAGCCCCCCGGTTCTTTATTAAAAACCGGCCCCCAGGTGGGGGCCGTTTGCTGCAAAGGCGCAGCACTTAAGGCCGCGCCGCCAATCAAGGAAGCGGGGGGCTTAGCCCCCGCGTGCAGCCAACCCGCGGCGCCAAGCCGCCGCGGCTCCCCGCGCCGCCGCACCGCCCCAGGGGGGGGGGGGGGTCGGGCCGGGTCGGCCCGGACCCGGACCCCCCCCCCCCGTTTCGAACCAGAATCGGTTTTTGGCCTATAACTTGAGCCTCGGACCTCCGAATGACGAACCGTCTGCGGCAACGCGATCCTTGGATCGAGACGGTCGTTTCGGTATATCGCACTATAGGTTTCGGGTTACTTTGAGTTCGGCCGGGTTGGTTCGTTCACGAAACCAACCGGGCCTTCGGAGCGGAAACGCTCATATCTTGAGCTACGAACGTCCGATTGACGCGCCGTCAGTCGTGTTGTGTTCCTCTTAGTGAGACGAATCTTTTGGCATACTCCGCCCGAGGATTGGACGCAGGTGGAGTACGGTCGGGTTGGTTTGCCTTAAAAAAACAACCGGGCCCCGGAGACGAAAACACCAATAACTCTCAGACCGGGCGTCCGATCGACGCGCCGTCTGTTGCGTTGAGTTCCTGTTGAGGATACGGATCTTTTGGATACATCAACTATGGACCTTGTGACAGTTGATGTATCAGCCTCTCAGCTCGTGGAGCGGACCCTCTGAACGAGCTTGTTGTGTGCGGGAACCCTAGTGCTGGCTGTGACTGACTGTACTACTACGGCTACGACAGCTACTGTGACTGCGACGACGGCAGTACAAAGATCATGTGTGGTTTCGACGACGACGACTACAGCACTCAGCGATCCTACGTGGAACAGTGCTACCGAACCTGTGTGAGCTGAATATTCTTTTTACCTTGAGCGGTGGAGCGCTTGGGTGTAGCGGCGGACCCGTGGTACTTGACAGTGGTGGTGCGCTTGGATGCAGCAGCAGACCCTTGGCGGTGGAGCGCTTGGTTGTAGCGGCGGACCCGCGATACTGTATGAGTGTGTGCGTTTGGTTGTAGCGACAGACCCGCGACGGTGGAGACGAGCGTGCGGAGTACGGAGACCGTGTAGATGACTGAGACCTGATGACTGCTTGACCGACTCGACTTGGTGTGAGTCGACTAGCCCAGTGGACGGAGCGCCCAGTAGTTGGCAGCAGACCCACGGCGGACGGAGCGCCTGGTAGTTGGCGGCAAACCCGCGGTACTCGACAGGAGGAGTACCTCAGTAGGCTATCTGGGTGAGCGCCCGGTATTTGGCAGCAGACCCTCAGCGGACGGAGCACCCGGTAGTTGGCAGCAGACCCGCGGTACTCGACAGGAGGAGTACTTCAGCAGTCTTAGGTTAGTGAGCAGTACCTCGGAGTCGTGACAGGACCACTGTACACTTCAGAGTTGGGGCTCTTCAACATTTACGGTTTCGATAATGAAAATCCTGGTTTGAGCTGAGTCAATGATCTTTGTGTTTCCTCATGATTGAGATGGGTCGCTTGATAACTTAGGTATATGTATGGGCATATACCTGGGTAATGGTTATCCGTTGATTTCATAAACTTGTTATAAACCGTGTGGACTTGTACTGTTATCCTATGTGGATTTTACTGTTTACTCTTCTTTGTGGATTGGGTTGTTCTTGGCCTCGGTGTTGGAGCCGAACGGAAATTGGTGACATAGGTATTTGTATGGGCATATACCTAATCAATACTGGATGTTACTTCGTGATTGTATCCTTCTTGTGGTTTATCCTTGTGGATTTCGGGAGACCTTCGAGGGTCTCGGGGTCCCTACTGAGTATCTTATACTCACCCCTGCACGGGCTATGCCCGCACTTCGTTGTGTTGGTTGCAGACGACGGACAGCGCTGACTGCGGTTGAGGCTAACGGAGTAGGTCGGTACCCGGAGGAGGACCACTGAGCGGGACGTGCTCGGAGCGGACAGTTGGACCCGAGGAGTTGTGGAGCTATCTGTACCTACCCTTCAGGTAGGATCTGTGGTGGACGATCCAGGAGCTGAGCCATCTGTACCTACCCTTCAGGTAGGAATCGAGGAGGACGTCCCAGGAGTCGCTTGTACTTTCAGTTGATGTTTTCCCTTTTGAGTTGTACTTTACTTTACAGTTGGGCTTGTATTTCCGGCCCCTTTTCTTCAGCACAGTTGTTCTAGTTTTGTATACTGCTTTTCTTTCGCTTGTTACTCTGAGGTGCTTGTTTACTTTATTAAGGCAATGCCTTCCCTTTTTACTGGGATTTTACGCCTTGGTGCTAGTCGGCAGCCCCTGGCCTATGGAAGGCGGGCTTGGGGTAGTCACGGCATGGGCCCCGAGGGCGGGTCGTGACAAGAGTAATACCCCATAAATGTTCCCCTTACATGAAATCCACCCGCCCCAATGTGTGTCAGTTTATCATCCTAGAGTCTTATCCAACTGATCAGATTATGGAATGGAACTTAACATGACTAGGAGAATGATCAAAATTTTACCATATTTCTATCCCAAGAGGGTTATACCTAAACTATTATATCCCTTCATTTAAATATGTAATTTACTTTAAATCTAACGTCATGCCTAAAAGGTCACTAAGATCCAATTCAAACACTTTGTGTTTAAATAAATAGAATAAGAATACAAATAAATCCTATATAAAACATCCAAATTCATTTTTTAGGATAAAACTAATGGAAAATATAAAACTAAAACATATAATATGGTTATTTTATATCATTACATGAAATGGTTTAATTTATAAAAATAAATAGATTGAAATTTATGTCAACATTTACAAAGGCTCAAACAATTATATATATCAAGTACTAGTGATTGGAAAACAACATTACTTATCACCATTTTCTTCTGATGACATAAAGTTATCTTGGAAAATTATATCATAATTTACTTTTATAAATGATTTTATCTATAATTTATCACAACTACCTTAGTTAAATGAAATTTTAATCGAATGCTAGAGAGGAAAACACCCTTCCAGATTTACCAGCCAAATTGATTTACTAATTCCTCATAATAATAATATTTTAAAAAATAAAAAATATCTGCCATTTATGGATGATCATATATGTATGATTATGACGTACATTTATAAATATAAATTTATATGTGGTTGTTGAGACTTTCAATAAACATCATGATTTAACATGAGAATACCCCAAAGGGGTTTATAACTAAGGCATTAAATATAAGTTTGACCTTTGTGGACCTGACCAAAAAAACTATGATTAGTTAAATTGGATTTCATTCCTAATTTATGGATTCAATGTTCTATAAACTAAAATTAGAATCCCATTTATGTAAAAGCCATTAAAAGATAATTTATCAAATATTTAAAAAAACCGTAATGTTTTTATCTCATAACCATCAAGCCAAAAGTTTCTTATATAGGTCTAGTAGGGTGTATACAGATCCTTTTATTTGTAATTTTATCTCAATGTTATAAATGTACAATCCTTTATAAGTTATAATTGAAAACCATTTAACTAGTATCTATCACTGTGAAATTCCATTCATTTTTCAAAATAAATCCATTTCAAAAACATTTAAGAATTTATTTATGGGTAATTAATATAAAAATGAAAACCATTTCATCTAAGAATAAAAATTCAAGAAAAAATATATTACTATAATAGTCATGTTAGAAAAATTACTATTCCCACATTATAATATTCAAATATTTAATATATATAATAAACATTCATGTGGGTGAAACATGGTTCATTACATTTGGTTTCAGAATACATCATGTTCATAGTTGATGGTTGGATTTAATGGATTTACATTCCCAATTTGTAGAGGCACATACACTCTAAAAATTGAAATTCTGAATCTATTTAATCACAATTACTAACATATCATTCCATTAAACAAATGATTCATGGCTCAAACATGTCATAATTGGTCAATTAAGGTTATGTGATCATGTTTCTAAGAAAAAATTAGATTGATGTAAAAACTATACTTAATGAATCATACATAGTAACTATAAAAATTCATACTGTCATGGATAAATTAATATGAAAAATAATGGAAGGATTCTGTATAAGAAGATAATACTGATATATATATATATTTGAAAATCACACTATCATGGTATATAGGTAACCACTCTAATGTCATTTGAATCCTATGTGTCTGAATATGTTGTGTAGATACACCACATATCCTTCTAAAAATGTTATGTACTATTATAAATACATATATATACATGATATATATAATATATATGATATATAAGTCATGAATATCATTTTGGACATAATGGACTATTGACCACATGGACAACTTGTAATATAAGGTGTTCAGTTTTGAATCAAGTACCAAATATCGACAAAATGAACGTTATTAACTTAAATGTTTAAATAATGTTTATAACATTGTAATAAGTGATAAAAATGGAATTATAAACTTTAAAAAGTTTCTTAAGCAAGTAGAAATTATCTTTAGTTTATTATTTAGGATATTAAAGAATGATCGAGTCAAGTTGGACATGAGGTATGGGACTTCGTTTCAATCTCCTTTCACCGAGGCATATTTAGTTTTATACATTACTTTATTTTATATGGTGTATAAAACCCTTTGAATTTTAATTTCATTCAAATGGAATCCTTTAATATGAATCGTTTTATTAAATGACAATAAAAGGAATGTTTTTTTAACGTCAGCGGTGACAACGACCTTTCCACCACCGTGAGTATTATTTGATCTTTGTCTTCCTTAACAAGCAGTAATGTTTTTAAAAGGAAAAATAAATACCATATACTATTTTAACGTATTTTGGTAATGAAAAATATTTTGATAATGGATTTATTATTTAAATATCATGGAATGATATTTTTTTATTTCAATGTGGAAATGTTATCTTTCCATTATTCTTATGTTATGTGCTTTGATCATGTTATGGTTCTTGGGAATTGTTTACGTATACGGGTGGTTCCTTGATAAACCTAGGGTGGGTGAGCCCGAAATAGCTCTCCAATGCATTGGTTAATGTGACAGAGGTAAACTTGGATGATTCTCCTAAGAGATTTAGGGAATATACTCTGATGGGTATTCCAATGTAACTCCCTATGTAGTTGTGATAGCTAAAATTTAAGTATGATATGGATGCCACAATTTACATTTGTGATTTATGATTTCTATGTGTTATTCATAAATCATAAGTTTTCATGATGTATGTAAAATATTTTATGTTTTGTATTTATTAATGAACAAAAGTTTTCTTTCATTATTTTATAAACCATATTGTGCTTTTTATGCTCATCCCATGTTTTGAAAATGTTTTCACATGACATAAAGATTAATATGGTCAAAGATGGGATCAAGGAAAAGTCATTCTGTCTAAAACCTGGAACTAGACATGACTCTCTTTTTCAAGAGTTTTTATTTAATGAAAAAATGGAAACTATGTAGAAGTGTCTACTTTGTAATATTTTGAGATGTAATAGTTATCTCCTAATTCTCTAAACCTCTAAACCTTAAAATATTATCAATGTGAATTATTCATTTAATTCAATATTATGTAACATTTAAGAGTGGGTCATTATAGTTGGTATCAATGGTCAGTTTAGATAACTTTAGGAGTTTGGGTATTGTTAAATAAATGTTCATAAATTTATTTATGGTAATATAGAAATGATATATCATTTACAAATTACCATGTTGCTTTGATTTCGATATTTCTATGTTACGAATGGTTTTTCGTAGAGGAAACTTAGCATCTTTTCGGGGAAGGAATACAGTGGGAAATGACCTTTCAAATCAGTATCTTGAGATGGTCATAATCAGAATTGAATAGTTTACTCTAGTGATGGCTCAGATGATTCAGGTGATAAATAGTGGTTGTGTTCATTGATGACATTTTGGTTTATTTCAAAAGTAAATAGGAACATCAAATTAATTTAAAGGGTGTCTTTCAAAGATTAAAAGAAAAGAAAATATCTGGGAAATTCATCAAGTGTGAGTTTTGGTTACAACAATTTATTTTCTTTGTCACATTGTTTCAAAAAATGGAAAAACTGTTGATCCTTAAAAAACAAAAGCTTTTGAATAATGGCCAAGACCCAAAAATATAACTGAGATTCGTAGTTTTCTTGGTTTGGCAGGTTATTAGCGGAGGTTTATTGAAAATTTTTCATGGGTATCTAGTCCAATGACTAAGTTAACTCGAAAAGGTGTTAAGTTCATCTGAACAAAAGAATGTGAAGATTGTTTTCTGCAATTTAAATGGAGATTGGTGAATGCTCCAGTTTTGGCACTACCATCCAGAAATGGTGATTTTTTATCTATAGTGATTCATCGTGGAAAGGACTAGGTGTGTTCTAATTCATAATAATCAGGTAATTTCTTATGCTTCATTTCAGTTGAATCCTCATGAGTTAAATTACCCTACACATGATTTGGAATTTTTTTCTGTTGTTTTTGCTTAAAAAAATTGGAGGCATCCTTTGTATGGAGTAAAATGTGAAATTCATACTGATCAAAAAAGATTAAAGTATATATTGACTCAGAAACAATTGAACATCAGACAGAGGAGATGGATGGAATTAACCAAGGATTATGATTGCACGATCCATTACAATTTGGGAAAAGAAAATAAAGTGGCCGATGCTTTCAGTCGAATAAGTAATTCTTTATTAACCATGTTACGTTTAAAGAATGATCATTTGGTTTTGTATTTGATAAAAATTGGCATAACAGTTGCCGTTGTAGTTAATTATTTTGTTCTGTTTTAGGCGTCAGTGAAATCATCTCTATCAGACAGAAGAATGTAAGCACAGAAAGAAGACAGTGAGTTGCAGAAAAAGGTAGTGTTGGTTCGGATGTGTAAGTTGCTCGATTTTCACATTGATAATGATTGTGTTTTGAGGATTAAAAAGATATTATGTGTTCCTTGTGATTCACAGTTAAAGAATGGGTTGTTATGTGATTCTCATAGTTCTTCGTTTTTAGTTCATCCTGGTAGTACTAAGATGTACAAAGATCTTCAAGAGTAATACTGGTGGGATGGAATGAAAAGAGATATTTCTGATTTTACTGTGAAGTGTTTGATTTGAAAGAAGGTTAAAGCAGAGCGGCAGTTACCGAAATGAATGCTTCAGCCTTTACCAGTGCGAGAGTGGAAATGGGAAAATATATCAGTGGACATTGTTGTAGGATTACCGAATACATATCGAGGTAATAATGAAATATGGGTTATTGTGGATCGATTGACTAAATCTTCTCATTTCCTTCCTATTCATGATACATTGTCTCTAGATATACTTTCTCGATTGTTTTTTAATGAGATAGTTAGGTTTCTTGGAGTTAACCTCTCCATTATATCTGATCGTGATCCAAATTTATTTCTATATTTTGGAAAGGCCTTCAGATGTCTTTGGGTACCAAATTAAATTTTAGTACATCTTTTCATCCTCAATCAGATGGGAAGACAGAATGAAAAATTCATACCTTGTAGGATATGCTACAAGCTTTTTTACTGAATTATCAGGGAATTTGGGACCAACATCTTTCTTTGGTTGAATTTTCATATAATAACAGTTTTCATTCCAGTATACATATGCTTCCATTTGAGGCATTATATTGAAAGCATTGTCGAAATGCAGCTTTTTGGGATGAAGTAGCTGAAAGGAAGCTGATGGGACCGGAATTGTTAGAAGATATGGAAGGGAAAGTTCAGTTGATTCAGAATCACATGACAACAACTTAGAGCATACAAAAATGTTATGCAGATAACAGGAGGAAGGATATTTCTTTTGATGTAGGTGATCATGTGTTTTTCAATGTTTCTCCATGGAATAGTGTGATGAGTTTTGGTAAGAAGGGAACATTATGTCCGAGGTTCATTGGACCTTATGAAATTCTGGAGAAAGTTGGAACAGTTGCGTACAGATTAAATTTACCTCCATGTTTGTCTCAGGTACACAATGTTTCAGACGTTTTTATGTTGAGAGAGTATATGCTATATCCATCTCATGTTTTGAGCTCAGAGGTAGTTTAGTTGGAAGAGAATATCTCTTAGGAAGAACAACCAGTTCATATTCTTGACCATATAGAGAATGTGTTGTGGAATTAGGTAATTCACCAAGTAAAGGTTTTGTGGAAAAACCATATGATTTAAGATGCATTGTGGGAATCTGAAAATGCTATGAGGGATAAATACCCCCACTTATTTTGATAAGTGAATAAAAATTGCGAGGATGAAATTTCCAAAAGGAGAGAAGGATGTAAAATCCCAAGTAAATGAAGAATAAGAAATATTTCATATTTATTAATATTTGTCAATTATATATTAATTTTACTTTAAAGGTGTTTCTATGTTCGATAGTGTACCCGATATGCAACAATGGGTATCTTTAGAATCATATGTTGCACACTAATAATATAATATTATTATTTTAAATGGTAGTTAAATCCTAGAAATTTTATTAGTGGGAATGAAGAAAAATAACTACAATATTTTTATACATTTTTTTAAATGTATTTACATTTATCCAATTAAAAGTTAGAGGCTTAAAATGTGAATGAATCTAATTTTAAGCATAATTTACATTAAAATGTCCATTTACCACCTTTTAATGGAGAACCCTCCTTAAATATAGTTTCGGTCACTTTAATAAATTATAATTGCCCAAATAAAATCCTTTTTTAGAATGGGTACATCAAAATTTACATTGTCTAAATTTTTGGGATGTTTTCGATAAAGTTCTTTTTTAATGAATAGTGAAAATATTGTATTTTAATTAAAAAGTGACTTTTAATCTAATTTATTTATATGGATTGGTTATCTTTTTAATTGGTTTAAAGTGTATTAGAATATATTTTTAACATTCAACCTAATGTTGGACTTTTAAATTAATTTCATTTTGAAATTGGACATAAACAAGTGTCAATCTTTTGATAGGTATTGTTTCATAAAAACACGCTATTTGTTTTAACAACGGTAATTAATTAAAAATTAATTAATGATTCTTCTATGTTTTAAATTTGTCAAAATAGACATCATTTTTGAATTCTGAATATAAAATAAATATAAGGCTGAATTTTTGATAGTTTTCTAGAAAACAACAATTTATGATGAATATTAAAACCACTTAGTAGTTGTTAAAAAAATGACTTTTTCATTCAAATGAAATTTTACCACTTCTGGGAACTGAATTTCAAAAATCCAACATATATGGTTTTTATCAATAAGTAATATGTGGTTCAATAAGATTAAAATAATTTTTGGTGAATAGTAACTTTTCACTTTTATTTACCGCGGTTAAAGGTAAATATGATAATTCAAGGTTAAAAGAATATTATAATAACTCAAAATTTACCTTAACACTTTTCCTAACCTTATTGGATGAGTAATTTCCAACCATGGTCTTCTTTGGGTCTATTTTGGGACCCCATGGGGCCACTTATGAAATAAAATGACACATTAGATTAATTAATTTAATATAATGGAAAAAATGACCTAAACAAACATCTTTTAGTAAATTAATTTTTATATGGTGTTATATAAGTAATATTTTTGCGTATGAATATTCATTGGAAAAATATAAAGATTTCATATATCATTGAATTTTGTTTTATTATTTTAGAAATCATATAAATTAAATTATTTATGACACAATAATGATGCAGTATTTACCTCATAAATAAATGATTTAAATAAATAAGATTATAATGATTAAAATATTATCCAAAACATGTCCAATTAGGATTTTATGATTTTATTTCGAATATGAGTCATCTTATATTTGAAATTAATGATTTTTTAACCTTTTGAAACCAAAGACATGTTTATAATAAAATAATGTTTTCACGCTTTCTTAAAGAGCCCCTCCTCTTCCTTTTAAAAGGAGACCACTTCTATCAAATTCCACACACCTATCAAGCCTTTTGGCTCGTCCAAACTCTGCCAAATTAAGCTCCCTACATCTCTCTCCTCCTACTTGAAGCCCTACCTTAGGAATAAGGCACATCAAGAAGCCTTTGGATCAATCCAAAGGTAGTTACCCAAATTAAAGGTAATTGTTTCTCTTAAATTGTTTTCTTTTATTTTACTTCTCCAACCCCTAAACTGTATTTATTCATTTCTTTTTTAACAACACCAGTATATTCAATATACTAGGATGTTTTTATGATAAGGATTCGAACTACACTTACACACATCTCCATCTAATGGATGAAGAACATAATGTTTCTGTGGATGTTAAACTAATGCCTCACGAAACAATGACTGTTCGATTAGCTCCTACCTCCTCTCATGATGGCCATTATGATGGAACTATATTTATATATGATATATATTGTGTTTAGGATTTATTTATGGTTCTATAATTTCCATTTATATCATTCCTTTATGGTTTCCATTATGGATTAACGCGATAATCACATTTGAGGATGTGCAGACTACCGCCCCTCTCAATGTAATATGACTCGTTAATGCCATATGTGGGATGAATAAAGGATAAAGTTAATGATTTTACACATTAAAATATATATGAAATTATACTAGAATTATAATATTCTAATGTATCATTATGTTTTAATTCCATTAAAATAATAAATAGATATGAAAGTTGTGTTCAATCGTACCTACGACTTACCGTCTCCATAAACGGTGCATTTCATTTCTTACCTCCAAATGTTATTTACTATTAATAAGACATGTATATACTAAATATATATGATATAGATGATATATAAATCATGAATATCATTCTGGATATAATGGACTATTGACGACATGGAGAAATTCTTATATAAGGTGGTCATTTTTGACTCAAGTACCAAATATCGACAAAATGAACATTATTTAATTAAATTATTACATAATGTTTATAACATGGTAATATGTGATATACAAACAATTATAAACAAGAAAAAGGTTTGTAAGAAAGTATAAATTATCTTTAGTTTTTTATTCAAGAGATTAAAGAACGATCGAGTCCTGTCGGATACGAGGTAAGGGACTTCATCTCAATCTCCTTTTACTGAGGAATATTTTGTTTTATACACGACATTATTTTATACGGTGTATAAACCCCTTTGAATTTTCATTTCATTAAAAGGAAATTTTTTTATACGAAACGTATTACTAAACGACAAAAAAGGATTGTTTTTTAATGTAAGTGGTGACAATGACCTTTCCACAGCCGCGCGTATTATTTGATCTTCAGCTTCCTTAACAAGCGATAATGTTTTTAAATGGAAAAATAATTACCATATACTACTTTAACTTATTTTGGTATTAAAATTGATTTTGAGAAAGGATTAATTATTTCAATATCTTGAAATGATATTTTCTTATTACAATGTAGAAATGTTATCTTTCTTTTATGCTTATTTGATGTGCTATGATCATGTTATGGTTCTGGGCATTATTTACGTATACGGGTGGTTCTGTGATAACCCTAGTGCAGGTGAGCCCGGGATTTCTCTCTAATGCATTGGGTAACATGACAGAGGTAAACATAGATATTTCTCCTAAGAGATTTAGGGAATATAATGTGATGGGTATTCCAAAGTAACTCCCTATGTTGTTGTGATATATACAATGTAAGTATGATAAGGATGCCAAAAGTTACCTTTATGATTTATGATTTCTATGTGTTATTCATAAATCTTATGTTTTCATGAGGTAATTAAAAGAGTTTATGTTTTTTATGTATTAATGAACAAATTTTTTATTTCATTGTTTTATAACCCTTAATGAGCCTTTTATGCGCATCCCGTGTTTTGGAATGTTTTCACAGGACTTAAAGATTAATAGGGTCATGGATGGGATCAAGGAAAAGTCATGCTGTCTAAAATCTGGAACTAGACATGGCTCTTTTTTTCAAGAGTTTTTATTTTATGAAAAAATGAAAACTATGTAGAAGTGTCTACTTTGTAATCTTTTGAGATGTAATAGTTATGTCCTAATTCTCTAAAACTCTAAACCTGAAAATATCCTCAATGTGAATTATTCATTTAATTCAATATTATGTAATGTTTAAGGTTGGGTCCTTATATCATAAGCTTGATTCTCATGACAGGTTTCCATAATAATGTCTTTTGGAAGCGGACTAAGACTAACTTAATCTATAATAAGGGAGTTCACCCGAAATGTTCAAACTAAAAAAAGGAAATTGAGTGATAAACATAATACGATGAGGATGTTATTCTACACCTAACCCTAATAAGAATATAGAAAAGTAACCCACTAAACCTATACATGTTTATATGATGCTAACCGAAGTGACATACAACATCACATTAGGTCACTGCTCCAATTCCATCCCATGTCCATCATTATGTCTAACATGGAAGTGTAATCGAGATATGATGATCATGGGCCTCCATCCAATTACTTAAAATAGAGATTCCTAAAATAAAATGTTTCGATTGTATGTACAAAACATGTACCCACAGTACATGTTGTGTCTCAAGAAATTTCTCCCAGGCTCTGTCCCTTATCAACAGTTGATTTGTATAAAGGGAAATACATAGAGTGTATCCCCTGTCACCAGGTGTGTGTCCTCCTCTGAATATTTGGGCACGTCCTCTCCCACACAGATCTTGGATGGAAATGTCTCTATACATAGTATCTATCTTGGTTCATGGAATCTGTTTTTTTGTTGGGAGCAACCCTTTCACATTGGTCATACGTTTTCAACACAACTGATGCCAATTTCTTCTAACTATGTATTGACCCATGGTTATGTCCCTTTTCCATGTCCATGGACACATTTCATATTTTCTCCTAATTTAATATTCATCGAATCATAAGATTATGGTGTGTGTTCTCCTACAATAAACACCATGTGATTAGAAATTCTGAATGAGAATCCCCTACAAGAAACTTGAAACCCCCATTATCCTCCTAAAACCTAGATATCTACCCATAGAGGTCAATAAGATTCGTAATATTGATTTAAAACCCTAAAAAATTTCATCAAATTTTATTGGGATATAAATCATATAAAAGATACCTTCTTTGTGATGAAAGCCCAAAAATTTGGGTCCAACGCAACAGTCAAAATTAGTTTCACCTTTTTCACCACCACCTCACCTTGTTTCTTCCATGTTACATCTATATCTATGGGTGAGAACCTCCCTCCTTTCCATATTCAAGAATATAAATTTGGGGGTAGGTTTTTTAATGTAATTTTTTAATATTAATAAACCATTATTTAATACCCCTCCAATAGTTGTCTCCAACTGGGTTCTCGATGCTAAAAAACATTATGTCATGCATAGGGTAATACCATCTTTTTAGATTAAACCATGTTAACATATTTTGTATCCAATAATCCAAATGTGAGTTACTCCATATTTATTAAAAACCATGCACACATCACCTAAAATATTTAATATCTTAATATCACTACATTGAGGCCCTATATGCATCAGAATTCCATACCAACTATGTGATTGGCTTGGAAAATATTGCAAAATTTTTTCTAAATAATTACATGGAAAAAATATGAGTTGTTATATAATCATTATGAATTTAAAATTATGGTATCCATAATGAATTCCTCAATTTATTCATTCATATCGTCTTCCCTTCTACAGTTCCTATTGAAACATTTCACAATCTCTATAAATGCATTAAGCACAAATTCTATGAAAAAATCTCGATTGAGGCATCTATTAGCAGCCTAATCCAAGATTAAATTCAACCAAAATTTAGGAGGAAGATTTTGGGAAACAAAAAACACATCACGATATTTGATAAAATTTTCTTGAATAGATATATTTCAATTATAAGGGATTTCAAGAACCATTTTATGAAATAACCCTTCTAATTAATGATAGACCATATCATTATATCAAAAATAAGTTACAAATAAATATCAAGTCAATCCCCTAGAAAATAATCCATCAATAATTTTAGATTCCACCAAATGATATTTTGAGAATCCTAGAGTCAAACCAGAAATAAATTACCCAAATAGAATGATAATATCAAATTTTTGAAAAGGTAACTAAATTATAGTATTAAGAATCCATTGTAATATTATAATTAAAAAAATAATCATTGAAATTCAAAAAATGTTGATAAAATAATGGAATAAATATATCATTAATGATTTCATTCTCCTACTTTTGTTAATGGAAAATAATGGAATGGAAAATTACAACTTATTTTAAATTAATGTATAATAGATTTTTACCATGAAATATACTAGAAATCTCGACATATAACAATTATGTACATTATTTATACTGAAAAATTTTCCAGGTATGTTTAGTATGATTGATCCTTCAATTGAAAAAATAAAATATTTTTTGGAATTAATGATTCTATCTTTGAAAGTATCACATAATATGGTATCTATAATATATATAAACTTATATCCATTAATGAAATCCTTAATAATCCAATAAATTCAATAATTGAATATTAAAAATTATATCTAATGTAGATATCATTTTCACGTATTAAATTATTTTATGAAAATAGTTGACTTAGTTCATTATGAGTAGATTCTATCTAGTTAGATTTCCAAAAAGGAAAGGAACACACTTTAGTAACAAACTATATATAATACATAATAATAGAGTATTAGATATCTCCAAAATTGAGAAAAAGGTATGAATTAGTTCCAAGAGAGATTCCAAATGTTGATTTATTAAAGTAATTTTTCTATAATGGAAATAGTGGTATCAGTACAATCTTAAAATAACGTATTTAAAAACTATTTCTTAAGAAGATTATTTTAGCTCATTTTTATTTTAATTCAGATGATCCTACCCCTATCTTGTTTTCCTGAGAACACGAATTCAAAATTATAAACTAATTCTAAATAACACTTACACATTTGAAAACTTTTAGTATAGTTTTTTTATTTTATTTTTTGTAATTAGGAGTATTTTTATAAACCATTAATAACTTCACTGGCTTGGAGATAATCATAGAGTTAACAATAAAATATCTACTATCAATGGAAAGGATCTATCCTGTAATTTTTTATAAATATTAGATAAATTTAAAAACAATCCTACAGAATGAAGTGAACTTGGGATTACCACAAAACTTATGGATCCCTTGATTCATTGTAGGAATTATCCCATTATTGATTCCTAAGATATTGACAAACAAATTATTCTTTAATAATGATATTTCTTACCCAAAATTATATAAGGATTTTTACAAAGAAATATACTAACTATAGATAGTTGTATATCTATAATAAAAATTTAAAATTTTCATGATATTCATCAATATTCCATTAAAAATATGATAATTTAAATATCAAATATCAAATGAGTGGGGAAAATCTGTCACCTGGAAGCTCTAACAGTTTATATAATCCCCTCCTACAAATTTCTCTACATAAATTTTATAATGTAGTATTCATCCATATAAAAGAGTTTATAATAAAATGTGTCTCCTTAACTATCCTATCTAGAGTAATAAATTATTCTTATTGGTTATCCATTAATAAAAATGGATTCTTAAATAGAATCAAAAAAACCCTTAACCCTTTCAATAAAAATTTCATGGACCAAAAAATTATTCACTATTAGAAATATAATATCCCACATAAAAATATCAAATACATTAAAAACTTCAATAATTAAATAAACATTCCCTCCAAAAATAGTTTTACTATTTTAATTAATGATTTCATAGGTTTATATAAGGAAATATTGGAGCACCAATCCATGAATGAATATATACATATTTTTAGAAACAATTTCTACCAAAATATTACTAAGTCTAAGGGATTGAAGATTGTTGGGAATATAATATATTGAGTATTCTATGGGAAATATAATGAATTTATAAATATCAGTAGAACTGTTCTCTTTAGTAATGTGAATAATAAATTGGGAATTAATATCTGATGGTAATATAATCTCAATAGAGAAGGCATGCCCTATTATCTCAATATCTCAGTGAACAATATCCCATAAGGAATGACAATAGTTTTTAGTAAACCATAAATACCCTTGATTCTATAAGGATTGAGGGATAATGTAGAATCCTTAATTTCCTCACCACTAGGTATATATTATCGTATCATGTTATCCATAATGTCATCTACTCTAATGATGAAAAATTATGGGACAACGTGAGTGTATGAGTTGATTAAATTAAAGAGATATTGATAGATGTTGAAAAAAATGAAGGAAATTTAATCACTTTAAAATTGGAAATAAAATCCCTTGTATATTAAATAAATATTTTCACTTATTAATTGTAATACATAGGATGAAAATTTAAAAAGTTTTAGGCCCCTTTTCTGTATTTATATTGTATGCAGTGATGCTGGGAAAATCATCAAAATTCATCTTAGAGAGATTTATGCAATATTCTTTATCCCTCAAATATAGAGAACTAAAATTAGAAAAAATATCTAACAAACATGCTAGTATTAATCCAATTTATAATATATCTATAACATATATATATTTTCCCCAATCTGGCTAACCTCAATCAAATATTTTCCTTCAATGTGTGATTTATACTTTATAGATGAAAGAAACAATAAATCAAAACCAGTCAATTCATGTAGATCTAAAATGGAATAAAATTCACCGATGATTATCCATGGATCATGAATTTGTTTCTTGAGAAATTACTATTTATTAAAATAATAAATTTCCCCTAAATGAATGTTAAAATTAATTTCCAAGGGAAAAAATTAATTGACGATAAAAAACATAAAAAATAATTTTTTTTGAATACATTTATACATTGACATGTTAGAGTTGTTATTAGATACCAATACCTAGAGAGTTTCAATATTCTAGAACCTATAGAATGATAACGTAATCACATATCATGCTTTAGGAATATTTATTACTAAATAATCAGAGAAAAATGTCATTGTTTCAAAATGTAAATAATAATTTTATTATGTTTCTTAATCAAATGAAGTGGTGATCTTGATGATTCGGTGTAATCTTGTCCATAGTAGTTCCAAAATAAAGAATTAATTCAATATTAGTTTCTATTATATTTTTTCTAAAACATGAGTGGAGTTTTTTCATTTATGTAGAGACCTTTGGATGACTAGATTCTTTATATTGAACCTAATTATCATGTTTTTAACTCCTCCATCATTTTATAATGTGATTTTCTATTATTGGATTCATCCTCCTTATCAAGGGTCATAACCATTTGATTTTTTCTCATAGTTCTACGTGAAACCACCTAATAATGAGTTATATGAATTTAATTCTCAACAACATTGGGATCCATTAAGAGAACAATGACATCACAATTTCTGTAATCCTCTATCTTATCAGGAGATTCGAGGCTTTCATTGTTATCCATTCCATCTATTGGAGTCTAGGATTATCATTCATTGATTCTAGAGGGACTACCAGCAGTCTAAATGGAATTATCATCATCAAATATTATTATATTAGCATGTTTATCTTCATTAATTGGAAAATTATTTCCCCCTTTTTCCTCATTTTCCCACCACTTAATTCTTGATAACTACAGAACATCATTATTAACCCTTTATTCCACATCCTCCATGTCACTCTACAACTTATTTTTACCATTTTTGTATTCCTGAATATAATTATTCACAGTTCATGATTCAGTTTTAGACGATTTACCCTTTTTATATATCCTCTTCATTGTAACATGCTTTATTTTATAAGTAAAATTTGACTTCATTGGGTCTTTCTGTACAACTATATATTTATCGATGGCATGTATTGCATCCGAGTAATAATTTTAGAATGGTGGTTGGGATTAATATTTTATTTTAACTTATAATTATGCCACATTTAATCGGATGGAATCCATTTTCTGTAGAGATTTTTAAAAATTAAGAATAAAAATAATTCGATCATAATACCCGAACATTCCATCCATGGTGTTCCACATATATTCAGAGGTATACTGATAATATTTGTAAAATAAATTTGAATTTGGTGATTCCAAAACAATAAATCTAGTCCCCTGATGCATGATCTAAAGATATTAATTCATGTATCTCGGTGGGAATAGGCTAATGTAAATATACCACTATAAGAGTGTGAAGAATAACATATTGAGGTTTATTTTTTCGAATCACTAATTTCTATAAAGTATATCAATGAATTTGAAGATATTATTATAATATAAACTTACAATTGGAATTATATGTGAATTATTTATCTTCCAAATCGATAAAAACTTCGACATCAATTCCCCTAATGACTAAGGATTGTCTCCCATGACTAGAGTAGTATAAAAAATAATGGAATATTTAATGATATATACCCTTTATTAAATAAACTATTTATTATCCTCAATTTCATCACTCGAATATTTGAATCTTGATATCACAACAACAATGATCCATACCTCCCTAATATATGGTAGTTAAGCACCTCAATAAATATAATTCCCCTTTTGGAAACAAAATTAATGGGTTTCTCAGGATTGAACACGTGAAAATGGAAAATCACAAACATATTCCACTATGAATAAATGGGAAACTACTAAAATCCTAAATTTCTTGAATAATGAAATTTACTCATTATCTTGGGAACCCCCATTTATTTAATTAATTAATTGGATTAAATACTTTAAAATTAATGTGATAACTTATTAAATAAATTTAAATTCTAAAAAATTTACAAATATCTTTATATCAATAACCATCATATAAATATTTCCAAGCTAATATATACTTATCCACCCATAATATATTTAATTAAACACAATAAATTGAAATTTAAAATAAGATATAATTGTATTTCATTTAAATTCCCTATACCAATGAATAAAAATAATGAAATTATTTACGTCTGATACGGTATTTGTAAGCCTAAAAAATTAAATGTTAATTAAAAACATATGGTATATAAATATAAATAATATTTTTAAAAAATACATTATATATGGGTCATCATACATTTTTTTACATATTATATTTCTTCATCTATCATTATAGACCAAAAAACCATAATACACTAAATAAACTATAAGGACCATTCCCATAAAACTGAAAAAAGGTGATGAATTCTAAATACAAAAAAATTCCACAAAAATAACCCTAAAATTAAATTCATATGAAATGGATTAAAGACATCAGTTTTCTAATCATTAGTGATTTGTTTAATTAAAATCATTTTGACATCACCTCACCATTTTGTTAATTAATGAATTGAATAAATTTACAATATATTAATTGTGAAATTGTATATGTTCGGTCACCTTCATTGATATGTATCTTATTTAAATACCTAAAATTATATTTACTCATACTTGAGACATAATATTATATAATTTCACTTAAATTCTACACTAATATTATGTTAATACAATAAATATAAATTGTATTCATTAAATACCACAAAAAATTCCTTTTAATATCATTATTTATAGAAATATTTCCAAAACTCTTTATATTTTCAATCAAACCTATTTTCTTCTTTTATTCATTAATTTCTACCATATATTTATTTATAAAAGTTTCACAATAAATTCTCTAAAAATTTGATGAAAATTATCATTTTATAACATTATTTCATCAATCTAAACCATATATTCTTTAGAAAAATACTTCATTTCCATGTATATATTGAAATCCACTTTCTCATCGTGAACACTCAATGAAAAATCCACACAATGAAAATTAATCAATGACCATTACACTACTCAAAAAATCCTTATAATCCTAATTGTTTATTTTTAATAATCTATCTCATGAATAATAAAATCAATCAAGTGTTAAAATTTATCTAATTTAACCAAAACATCCTCAATAATTTATTTTTGATATCTCACCATTTTTTCATAAAACAGAGATAATTTTTTTGGAACTTATATAAAAAAATAATATGTTTATAAATGTTAAATATGAAATGTTATTAACAACCACACCTTAATAAAGAAAATAATTTATAAATTCAGAGGATATAATATTGATTCAAATTAATAAAATTACCAAGATCATCATTCTCCAATGGTAAACTAATATATATCATAGCTAAAAATTCTCTCATAAGTTGTATTATACAAATACCAAAGGCCAAATTAGATTTTTTTTATTAAGCCATTTTAAGGAAAATGGAAAAAACCAGAGTACACTATAGGAGCACTACGCGCTGAAAGAGATTACAAAGTGGTGAAACACAAGGCTTAAGTTACTTGACTCTGCTGCTCTAAAGAGCTCCCATTTTAGCATACCAACCTGGATGTCAGGATCCTCTCTGATGAGTTCTTCAAAGTAGGAAATCATCCTCTCCATCGTCTGAATAAATTCCTCTGAGTTGATTTTTCCCTTATTGAACCCGCGGGCCAGAATTCTATCCTGTTTATCTAACCACACTTCTTGCTCCACTGTGGAATCAACTTGCAGCCTTTGTGCATAAATTCTGTTGAGCTCCTCTTCTGAAACATTAGGACGAATGGCTTGTTCAATCATATCTTCCTTGGAGTGCAGGATGAGTTTCAAGCACTCTCCATTCTCTTCTTCTTTGTCACATATGGGCTTGTTTGTTCCTTCTTTTCCCCCCTCCTGAAGGGTTGTGCTTACTTTGATCTTTCCCTTCTTGGCGGACCTAGTCTCCATTGGTTTTGGAAGATGAGAATAATCCTTGCGACTCTTAGTCTTTTTCCCCTGGACCACAATACATTTTCCAGAATCTCTAGCGACTTTTTTCCCCTTCTTCCGCCGAGGGCTATGAGGGCCTTTTCCTTTACATCGATCCATGCTGTCCATTGAAGGAGTACTATAACTGTCATCACCTGAAAAATAATCCTCCGGAGACAATATAGGATCCTGAACTTCCAATCCAACAAAGCGGTTCCCCAACGATAACTGCATGCCTTCGTAGAGAGGGCTCGGCTTGAAAAGTGAATGCTCCAGATCTACCTTCTTCTTCATGACCTTATCTTTGCCCCCAATCCCAACCTTCGGATGATCCCCAAGGGTGTTAGGATCTAGTGCCTTCAAGATATTGGCATTGGCCAACTTCTCCTGTTCTCTGGAAGAAGTAATAGCAGCCAAGAACGACTTCCCCGGAACCAAGGCCGATCCCATGGGTTGGTCATTTCCCCGACCCATGAATTGCAGATGATGGTTGTCACCCCGACCTCTCCCAGGAGAGCTTCCAACCCCATGAGCCTCACTGCCTTCACCTTCCTCGGCTTGGCTGGGTAATACATGATGAAGCCCCACATCCACAACGGTCATCTCCACACCATCACCCCTAACACCCAGATCATGCCTCAATCTAGAAAAAACATCTGCAACCCTCGGGCCAACCTCCTTGAGTTTCCCAGGTTTCTCAATCCTCACAGGACTCAAGAGAACCCCCGTCGCCCCTGGGTCCTCCCCGCGCGCCACACCAATCGCACCCGGATCCACTCTTGTGCATGACTGGTCCTCTGCCTCTAGAGCCACCAACACCTTCGAGGACCTGTCAAAACTCCCGCGGCGACATCCTGAAACGTCATGGCCGATCTTGCTGCAATCGGTACAGAACGCGGGCCAAGAATCAAACACCACCCGCTGCTTCCATTTTAGTTCTTCTCCAACCGATATCCATAGCCACTCAGTTGGGGGTTTCGAAATATCAACTTCAACGCAAACACGGGGCATAATAGGGTGACATACCGCCGAGGTTCGATGATTAGAATAGAGATACCGACCGATCAAGTTCCCAAGCATAAAAATGATAGAGGGATTCTGGAAAGGAAGAGGCAAATCGGGAAAGATAACCCAAATCGCGGCCGACGGCGGATCGCGGTTCAAGTTGAAGTCGAACGACCATCGTAGAAGGAAGAAGCCGCACCCATCAAACACTCACGGTGCGCTCGACCAGGCGACGACCAAGTCCTCCTCAGATTCAAAACGAATCATCAATTGACGCTGGTCGAGCAAACCCACCACCGCTCGATTTTGTAAACCCCAAGAACCAAAGACGAAGCGGTCGAAGGCATCTACCGAGGGACGACGACCTCTGAAATGATCCACTAGCGTTGATCTGTGCAGATCCGACGCCGCGTTGAATTCCTTGAGCGAAATCGCGAGCTGAGGAGAGCCTTCGTGGAGGTCAGGGCCCTTAGGGCTAAGCGAAATGGCCGGAAAGGGGGGGAGAAAAGCTGGGTTGGTGAAAGGGATGAATGGCCGAAGCACCGTGGGAGGAATCCCCCCTCCCCCCGTCGGGGAGGAGGGGGCCGGATCAACAGTCATCGTCGAGCTAGGGAATCTTCATAGATGCGAGAGCGAAAACGCGAGCGGACTGGTTGAGCATCCATTGAATATATATACAAATACCATATACCTTACTCTCATTTTAAAACAAATCCTCTAAAAAAATTTCTAAAACATTAATATATACAAACTAATCTTCGATGGTCAAATTAATTTAATGTTTAATAAAAAAAATTAGAAATATTATCCATTATTTATTGATTATATATTGAAACATCCATTACAAAAATAGTTTTTTTAGTATTATATTACTGTGGATCTTTTTCTAATACTTCTTTCTCCATATCATTTTCCTTCTACTTTTTATATAATCATAACATCTACATTTTTATTTTTTTATGTTTCTATCCATTGAGATTCAGTTCTTGTATCCTCAAATTTCTACTCATTATGGTTATACCTTTAACCTATTTAAATTGGTTAGATTATATATCACTAAGGATACTTCTTGTTACAACTCGTAGAGATTATTTTTATTTTTCTAACATTAATTCTAATATTTTACATCTCAATAAACTAATTTCTAGAATAAAAATTTAATTATATTTTAGAATCCTCAGTATAAGTTAGAAATATCCCAAAGGTTTCCTCTAAAAATACTATTTTACATTGAATTATTATTTATTATTGTATTTTATCCTTAACACTACCCCTCATACCTCAAATGATTAATTTTCATATATTCTGTAACTAATTTTTTTGATGATTAGAATGAACATAATTTATATTCTCATACAATATACTAGAGAGTTTGTTAACATATATATTTATATCCATCTTATTATTAATGATTCTAATTTTATATCAATAAACCTGCTAGATTTTTCTATATGAAAACCATTCATCAATTGAAGTTAGATTTTTTACTATTTAAAACTATTTATAGATATCTCATCTATCAAATTATTACTCTGTCATGGTATTCTAATCAACAGTAATCATCTGGAGACATTTTTGTTTCAAGAAAAACCACTATAAATTACTGGAACTAAAAATCATTTAAATAATCCAATTTTTTCCGTTGTCGATCAATTAAAATTTTATTAAATTTACCCTTACCAAAAAAATTAAAAATTCCATTTTACTGAAATATATTACAATGTCTAAGAAAACATTATATGTTTCATATAAAATTTTAATTTTAATTTTCTAGTGAATTGATCCATATTTAAGGTTATTTGAATGTTTTAAGATTTAACCTAAATGTTTTCATTGAAAAAAGTTTAATTAGTATTCTTCATTATCAAACAACCCATGTTGTAATTTTCTTTGAAATTATAGGGAAATATAAATTTCCTTTTTGGAATAAGATATTTTTTGTGAATTAGGGTTCAGATCAATAAACATGGAGAGTTACTAGGATTTTCAACTGAGAATAAAAATATTTTAGGTTTTATAACATGTTTATGTGGAAATGGAAATTTGTGCCATGGTAGGTCTGTAGAGGTCTCGTAAAGGATTTGGAATATAGTCTTAGTAGTATTTTTATTGTAGATTCTAGTTGCTGTTATTTTTAAATTTTGGTGTGTTTTGGGAGGATATGTAGTTGGTTAAATGGAATGATGTATTTTGGACTAATTTTTGTTAATTATTATTTTTAGTATATTTTCATAAAAATATATATGTCATAACCCTTACACAAAGTGAATAATAATATATATAACATTGGTATTTTCCTGGTTAGAGGTATACCATATATATTTGATAAAAATATTTCATATAGAATAAATTATATTACAAAAAGTAGTATAGGTAATTCATTTATCTTCTGTATGAATATACATATTAAGTACTAAAGATTTCATTAAGAAAAATACCTCACATATTAGAAATTATTATATGTAACATTGAGAATATATTATACAAGAGATTTAGAAAAAGAATATAACCACATATTTGGAGAAATATAATACATATAGATTAGAAATTTTTCATATAAAAAATAGCTAAGGATAACATATTTCCTATCATATGAGAGAGGATAAAATGATCACACATGTTAAATATGAAAAATTACATAAAACATATTAATATTGTCACTAAGTCGTATATCTATGTATCACAAAAAAATGTTAAATATGTTTTTCATTGAAATTTTTATATTTAAAATATAAAAGGTATAAATAGATATATTATGTACTGAATGAATATATTATAAATCGATATTTGATCAAAGGGAGAAATGTTTTATATTGGAAAATATATTATTTTTTGTTAGAAAATGTTACATAATGATTTTTTTCTATATAAAAGTTGTTTTGCAAGGATAAATATATTCTTCTAGGAAAAAATAGAATACTTATTGTTTTTTTACAATGGAAAAAATCATATCTATTATGATATATATAGTACATATGTAGTGTTGGAGTTTTTAATGTTGGTTATGTCCTACAATATATAATATATTTTCATATATATATTATATATGTTTCATAGAGAAGAAATACATAATTTATGTTTGTATAGGTTACATATTGGATCCCCTATGATGATATTCAACATATATTTAGAGTATATCCATTGTTTGTAAAATAATGAAAAATATGGGGGTTTCAACAATTTATTCTATGATAAATAAAAGAAAAAAAACTATTAATTGGAAAATCCTGTGTTTCCATGAATTTTTTATATTGTCTCAAAAAGAATAGGGATATAATAAAATCTTCAATTTAGACTGTTATTTAATTCAATACTCCATGGATTTAGTGTCATTCGATCTAGGTGATATCCAAATGTAAATATAACACTCCACATTGAATTGTCCTTGGTCTATTTCCTTTTTCTCTTTATTTTTTATTTTCTTTATTGTTCGATTGTCTTATTGATGATTATATCTAATCTTAGTGAAATATTATCTATGTGGTTGGGATTTTCTCAAATATACTAAAGGAGATTTCAAGAGGATGATCATATTTGGGTTTTTATTGATTCATAGATATATCTTTCTATATAAACTTATTTAAGGTGTCCAACAATTTGGGTGAAATTAATGGATGTATTATAGTGAAATTTGATTAATTTATTGTTTTAATGGTCTAGATGGATATCAGAGATTTTGTGCGCCCATTTCATTAAATGTTTGGGTTGTGGGAGAATTTCAGTGATCATTTACTTTATTATTAACCAATAATTAATTATGAAATTAATCTTGTAGTGATATATATAAATTATAAATTATTTATTTATAATTTTGATGATTCAATGATGGAGTTAAGGGCTCATACTAATAGAAATTTTTTTAATTGGATTTGATAATGTCACGACCCATCCTCGGGGCCCATGCCCTGACTACCCCAAGCCCACCTTCTATAGGCCTAGGGCTGGGGACTATCACCAAAGGCGTAAATCCCAATAGAAATGGAAGGCATTGCCATTATGAAACATAAACACACACACAAAGATAGTTCAAGAGGAAGAAAACACTAAGTAAAGAAATAACAGGTAGGCTGAAAGTAAAAATGGGCCGGAATACGAGCCCAACAGTAAAGAACAAGGGAAAAGACAAAACATCAAGAAGGTGTCATGTTGCTCCAGGATCGTCCTCTGGAGTTCCTACCTGAAGGTTAGTTACATATGGCCACCTCATCTCTCCACTTCTTTCTGTCACCTTAAGGTACCATCTTGTCGTGAAGTCCACCTCCTAGTACTGTCCAGCTCTACAAGCCTCAAATACGATCAATGTTATCTATCCTATGTAACCAACACAACGAGGTTCGGGCATAGCCCGTGGAAGGGTGAGTATAATGATACTCAGTTGGGACCCTAAGACCCTCATGGTCTCACTAAATCCAACAAGGATAAACCACAAAGAAGGATCTCAACAGATAACCATTACATAGGAATATGCCCATACATATACCTATGTTATCAAGTAACCCATCTCAAGAGTGAGGTAAACACAAAGGTCATTGACTCAGCTCAAACCAAGATTTTCATTCACGGTGACGAAAACACGACTACTGGAGAACTCCTCCTCTGTCAAGTGCAGCAGTCCTGTGACGACTCCGAGGTTCCACTCACTAATCTTAGACTACATAGGTACTCCTCCTGCTGAGTACCGCGGGTCTGCCATCCAAACACAGTAGTGCTCCCCGCCAAGGGTCTGCCACCCCAACACAGTAGTGCTCCCCCTCATAGCCTACAAAGGTACTCCTACTGTCGAGTACCGCGGGTCTGCCACAAAAACACAGTAGTCCTCCCCACTATGGGTCTTCCACCCCCACACAGTAGTGCTCCCCATTGGGCTATACAGGTCACTGTGAATCGAATCGGACAATAAATCATCAGGTCTCAGCCAGCTACAAGGTCACCGTACTCCATATGCTCATCCCGGGGAGGATCCACTCCACGAGCTACTGGTATATACTCCATGTATCACGAATTCCCATGAAGAAAAATCAATAAGGACCACCTCGTCATAGGGGTCCCAACGCAATAGAAGGCGCGTCCATCGGACGCCCGGTCTGTGAGTAATTAGCATTTTTGACTCCGGGGACCGGTTGGTTTCCTGTACGAACCAACCCGACCGTATCTCAACAGTACCCTGAACTCCCATTGGGTATACTCAAAGGAACTGTTTCTCAACGAGATTACAAACGTCGCTAACGTTTCGTCAAACTAACGTCTGGTCTGATAGTTATTGTATTTTCTATACTAGGGGCCATGTTGGTTTATAAGCTAAACCAACCCGACCGTACTCCAACTGCATCCGAACCTCGAGCGGAGTATGAAAAAATATTTGTCTCAACAATTGGAGGCCAACTTAATTAACGACACATCAATCAGATGTACGATCATTAAGTTATATGTGTTTCCCCTCTGAGGGGCCGGTTGGATTCTTGTTCGATCCAACCCAGTCGTACTAAAAAAGACACCGGATAACCAAACCAGTCACACCATTTCAATCCATACTGAAAAACACACGATATGGACTACCCATTTGTCCAAAACAGATAGCCGGTGAAAAAGTTACATTTGACTCCAACACGCGCGAACCGGGCCTTATGGGGCCCGCACCTCAACCTCAACATAAATATCCAAAATTGGTCCTGAATCATCCTTCTAAAATTCAGGGTCGTAACGTCACAGACGGTTCGTCATTCCAACACCGTATGAGAGGGATATGTCCGATACAAGATCCTGTAATAATAATAATTATATTATTATTCGGTGTTTCGTGGACCCGAGCCACAAACCAGAATTTAGTATCCAAAAGTAGACTTGAATCGACCATATTATTGACAGGATTACATCCCCACTGACAGAAAGCCAATCAAACATCACACGCATGAGTTATGGTGGGTCAAATATTTAATAATAATATTAAATCAATTATTTTTCGAGTGCTTCGGGTACCCGATCCAAAAACCAGAAAAAGACATTCAATATTGGACTCATAAATTCCATCTCGAAGTCAGGGTCGCAATGGCGCTGATGGTTCTTGAATCTAAGGTCGCACGAAGAAGATATAGTCAAAATACTGTTTACCCAACGAAAATAATAATAACATTATTATATTATTATTATTTTTAATTTAATTTAATTCCCTAAATCTCACACCCCAAATCCACGCACCACAAAAATGAAACTGCCTCCTTTGACTCCATTCCATCCACACCCCATCCTTGATTGATTTCATTTTATTTATTTTGATTTTATTTTATTTCATTTCAAAACATCTTCTCTCTCCAATCTATTCTACATACCACGAAAATTAACTCTCACGATTTTCTCTCCTCCAAACCCGCGGGCTGCCTCCTCTACTGAATCTGCTGCCTCCAGCCTACCTTCATCCTGGCCTGCCGCCATGCCGCCGCACCGCCCCCGGCTACCCGCGCCGGTGCACCTCAACCCAGCAGCATCGTCTGGCCCCCCGTTCGTAAGCCGCACCAATTCCTACTACCAAGAACCCGACCCCATGCCACCGCACATCCAGAACAAGTTAGCGGTGGGTCCGGAATTGTTCGTAGTTCATACCCACCACGTTATTAGTTTGAATTAACACCCAACATAATTTTCCTCCATGATCAAGGTAATGAATCACGTAAGAGAAAAAAATACAAAATTCCCCTACCCCATTGAAGTTTGTAGTCGCGCGGTCGTCCTCAAGTAGGTTAAGACGTCGACGTCGCTTTCCGGATCTGATATTCGAAAGGCATCGAAGAAGAAGATGTTTTGTGGGAATAGTTCTCTCTTCACTAGCGTGGAATTCTTTCAGAGTTTCGCCAGAGAAACCACCAATTTCTTTCATCCACATATTCTTGGTGTTCCAAATTATAAATAGGAGCAAGTCGCAGTGTTCCCATAATGGTGTCATTAAAGCGTTGTTATGCTATGAGTTTAATGATCCATTAATGAGACTCATTGATGTGCATCGTCACTGCCCTGTCGCTGCCCCGCAGTGTCACCGTCCGCCACTCCAAAGGGATAAAAAAATATAAATTCAATTAAATTATTTTATTATTTTTCTGGAAAGGTCTGAAAAAATAACTTTTTCTCTCGGGCCTTGCTGGCCAAAGATATGTCATTTCTAAGAGATTCACGGTGCCTCTGAATTCAACGGTGGCCTCAGATTTCAATTCCGAGCACCAGTTCAAAAGATAGAAAAACTCGCTCATTCGTTCACTGATCATACACGAGCTAAACTTCATAAATTGATTCCGGGCACACCAGGCCTCAGAATCAAGTGCTGTCAGAAGCCACAGACTCGTAAAATACCAATGAAATTAGGAAAAAAAATTCCTTGAAATTTCCCACTCTTTACATTACCCCAACCTCAGGGATTTACGTCCCCATAAAGCTTCAACACAAACTAGAGAAACAAAAGAGGGTATTGTGCACGCATCTGAGCCTCCTGCTCCCATTTACTCTCCTTGAGGTTCCCGTGCTGCCAACAAAAGTGCACAAGAGGAATCGATCGTCCTCATAGGACCTGCTCTTGTCGATCCTCAACCTCTACTTGATCCCCGTGAAGGTCGCCTCGTCATTAATGTCCAGCACCCCGTGGTCGATGATGATGGATAGGTTGTGCATACATCTCCTCAGCCGAGATATGTGGATGACGTCGTGCACCAGGTGCATATGAGGTGGAAAGGCTAGAAGAAACAGCGAGATAACTTTCCACCCCAGCCAAAACTCCATAGAAACCCTCGACGTGAGACTCGTAAGTAGACACGGTCTCCATCCTCGAACTCCAGTGCTCTCATCTCCAATCAGCATAGGACTTTTGTATGCTCTGTGCAGTCTTTATCTAATCCTGGATGATCCGCACCTTCTCTATCGTATCATGAACCATCTCTACTTCTACACGTGCTTACTCCATCTCTATCGACAAGGGATATTTGAAATGCGTCGAACTATTGTCTCGCCACTCCTGACAGCTGAATGCCCGATCTCCTACTAAGGGCACCTGATACAATGTTTCCCCTCCCTAGGAGTACAAACTACCTCTAAGTCAAGTCCTGGAGGAAAAAAAAGACATCGCCACTGTCTCAGGTTCATTTCCTTCTGAGAGAAGATACACCTGAGACTATTGATTAAGAGAGAACCATAAACCATTCACTCAACGAACAATGGGTGATACTAGCCAATTGTAAGAACTCAACTCCAACCTTCTTCATCTACATTCTACCAAAGTGCTGCTAAGATTTCTCCTCTACCGAAAAGTGAAATCTGGCCTCATCCCCTGGATGAACCACGTTCCATGATTAATACAGTAAATCCTGACATGAACGGTACAATTCAGGTCTTGAATGACGTCGTAAGGCCTCAACGCTACTACCAAGAGATCCAACCGTAACTCTTGCCTCCAAGGGTTGAGTCACACTTTCGGCATCAGTGCATGGTTACTGGGTCTCCTCCAGTAGGAATCTCACAAGTGAGGGTCATGTCATCAGTTTTAACTTGATACTCTTAGTATCAACCATTCAAAAAATCCAGGATAGTAAACGTCACAAGGAAAGGTGTCTTTTATTACTACAGATCAAAGTACAAGACATATCACAACCACAAACAACAACAAAAAGGAATATCAAATCACCACGAACAAAGGGATTACATGCCTGAAACAAGTCCTTCCCCGGTCCACCTGCATCTGGAGCTCCACTGCCTGATGTTGATCTCTCCCATATCCACCCATTCCTTGAACTCAGGGTGGGCCTCCTGGTGTTGGTGGAAACTCCTTGAAGCATCACATACCACCGTCTATATGGACAGCTCCTCTGCCCCATTCTGGTAGGTTCATATACTACCCGCTGCTCATCTACTAGACAGGTCGGGATGTCTCGAGCCATATGGACATGCTTACCGAATGCATAGTATTTAATTTTACTCATATGTATGGTGGTGTTTCGTTTTCATCGCACAAAAGAATCTAAAACCCAAGGTCTCCCACCTGTTGTCTTGGTCCACCTGGACCTCTGCGTCATCTGTCTTCTACCTACAGATGAGTCGGAAACCGACGGAAAACCCTGTGGCAAGGGAAGAAGCTCCTGAGCATGCTCAGAGTATAGAGTGGCTGGTATAATCTCCACCCTAAAAAACACTTAATGTCTCCCCAGATGAAGGTCATCTCATCGCAAAATTGGAGCATCTGGCTCCAAAACCTCTCAGCTTCTCCCTGAAAGAGGCTAACAGTAAGGTACACCATCAAGTTAGTGGGTGTCCCAGCTATGTGGAAAGCTCATGCTACAAACTCCAGCCAGTGCCCAATCGTCTGAGAATACGAATCACCTTGAAACCGCGGAGGCCTCTGTCGATGGAACTCATGCATCGCGCTCAAGTGGTGTGCACTCTCTGTTGGTGTCTGATCTAGAGGAGGGACCTGTACAGAGGCATCGTCGCTCAACGACATGTTAGTACATACAACTGTCGGGGCTCTAGCTGATCCTCTGCGGGGAGGAATCCTGAAAGAACTGATGCGACACGGTCAAAAAAATATACATGGTGAGCTAACCTGGTTTGAGATGACTTAAAAGACAATTTTAAAACACACACGCAATCAGTGTTTTCATGCACTAAGTCGGAAATCAGAAGTCAGGGTCCTGGTGTATGGATACGTCAGCCACTCGCACCAACACTGGACTCCCGGAACTGAGAACCACACTTAGTTCCCTTAACACTATTTCATCAAGGAAAGGAAATATCAGAGTCCTGTGTTCTGCGGTATAACCGACTCCTTTGATACCAATTTGTCACGACCCATCCTCGGGGCCCGTTCGGTGACTACCCCAAGCCCGCCTTCCATAGGCCAGGGGCTGGCGACTAGCACCAAAGGCGTAAATACCAATAAAAAGGGAAGGCATTGCCTTTATGAATCGTAAACACACACACACACACAGAGAACAATCAGAATCAAACACTATGTAAAGCAGTAACAGGTAGGATGAAAGTACAAAGGGGACGGAATACAATCCCAACAGTAAAGTACAAGAGAAAAGAAAAAAATGAAGGAAGGTTTCAAGCTGCTCCTGGATCGTCCTCCAGATTTCATACTTGAAGGGTAGGTACAGATGGCCACCTCATCTCTCCACGTCAGTCTGTCACTTCTGGGTACCGTCTTGTCGTGAATTCCACCTCCGGGTATTGTTTTGTCGTGAAGTCCACCTCTGGTTATCGTCCAGCTCTACAATCCTCAACCACGATCAGTGATGTCTGTCATCTATAACCAACACAACGAGGTGCGGCCATAGCCCGTGCAGGGGTGAGTATAACGATATTCAGTACGGACCCTGAGACCCTCAAGGTCTCAGTAAATCCCACAAGCATAAACCACAAAGAAGGATCTCAACAGATAACCTTTACTTAGGTATATTCCCATACATATACCTAAGTTATCAAGTAACCCATCTCAATCATGAGTTAAAAACAATAGTCATTGACTCATGTCAAACCGAAATTATCATTAATGATGAAGAAAACACGACTGCTAGAGAACTCCTCCTCTTTCGAGCGCAGTAGTCCTGCCACGACTCCGAGGTGCCACTCACTAACCTTAGACTGATGAGGTACTCCTCCTGTTGAGTAATGCGAGTCTTCCACCCAAACACAGTAGTTCTCTCCGCCATGGTTCTACCACCCCAACACAGTAGTCCTCCCACTCATAGCCTACGGAGGTACATCTCCTGTCGAGTAACACGAGTCTCCCACCCAAACACAGTTGTGCTCCCCGCTATGGGTATGCCACCCCAATACAGTAGTGCTCCCAACTGGGCTATACAAGTCACTCTGAATTGAATCAGACAAGCAGTCATCAGGTCTCAGCTAGCTACAAGGTCACTGTACTCTGTATTCTCGTCTACATGAGTATCCACTCCACGAGCTACTGGTCGATACTACAAGTTTCACCAAGTCCCACAATGAAAAATCACAAAGGACCGCCTCATCAATGGGGTCTCAACGCAATAGACGGCGCGTCAATCGGACACCCGGTCTGTGAGTTATTAGCCTTTTAGTCCCGGGGCCCCGGTTGGTTTCGTGTACGAACCAACACGACCATATCTCAGCATCACCCCAAACTACCATGGGGTATACTCAAAGGAACCATTACTCAACGAGATTACCAATGTCGCTGATGGTTTGTCAAACCGAAGTCCGGTCTGACAGTTATTGCCTTTTCCGTACCAGGGTCCCAATTGGTTTTTAAGCTAAACCAACCCAACCACACTCCAACTACGTCTGAACCTCAAGCGGATTATGCCAAAAGATCTGTCTCAACAAAAGGAGACCAACATAATTAACAAAATGTCGATTGGACTTCCGGTCATTAATTTATAGGCGTTTCCGCTCCGAGGGCCTAGTTGGATTCATGTTCGATCCAACCTGGTCGTACCACAAAAGACACCAGTTAACCAAACCTATCACACCATTGCAATCCATACTGAAAAACACATGAGATGGACTACCCATTGGTCCAAAACAGATACTTGTTGAAAAAGTAACATTTCACCGCAACACGCGCGAACTGGGCCTTGTGAGGCACACGCCTCGACCTCAACTCAAATATCCAAAATTGGTCCTGAAACATCCGTCTTAATTTCAGGGTCGCAACTTCGTAGATGGTTCATCATTCTGACACCATATGAGAGACATATGTCAGATACAAGATCCTGTAACAATAAAAATAATAATATTAATCGGTGTTTCGTGGACCCAAGCCACGAACCAGAATTTAGTTTCCAACATTAGACATGAATCGACAGTATTATTGACATGATTATATTGCACTGAAGGAAAGCCAATCGGACATCGCACGCATGAGTTATGGAAGGTCAAAGATTTAATAATAATAATAATAAATCAATTATTTTTCGAGTGCATCGGTCACCCGATCCAAAAACCCGAACAAGACATTAATTATTGGGCTCATAAATTCCGTCTCGAAGTCAGGGTCACCCTACCGCTGATGGTTCTTGAAACCGAGGTCGCACGAAGAAGATAACGTCAAAATACTATTTTCACAATGAAAATTATAATAACATTATTATATTATTATTATTTTTAATTTAATTTAATTCCGTAAATCTTACACCCCAAATCCATGCACCACAAGAATAAAACAGCCTCCTTTGACTACATGTCACCCACTCCCCATCCTTGATTTATTTCATTTTATTTGTTTTGATTTTATTTTATTTCTTTTCAAAACATCTTCTCTCTGCAATCTATTCTACATCCCACAAAAATTCACTCTCACTATTTCTTCTCCTCTAATCCCGCGGGCTGCCTCCTCCGCTGAATCTTCCGCCTCCGGCCTACCGCCATCTTGGCCTCCCGCCGCGCCGCCGCACCGCCCTCAGCTACCTGCATCAGCGCGCCTCAAACCAGCTGCATCGCCTGGACCCCCTTCCGCTCACCATGCCACCTCCTGCAACCATGAACCCGACCCCAAGCTGCCGCACATCAAGAACAAGTTGGCGGTGGGTCCGGACTTGTTCATAGTTCGTACCCACATCGTTAGTAGTTCGAATAAACACCCAACAAAATATTCATCAATTCTCATGGGAATGAGTCACATAAATGATACAAATACAAAATTCACCTACCTCTTTGAAGTTCATTGTCACGTGATCATCCTCATGGTGTTTAAGACATCGGTGTCGCTTTCTGGCTCTGATATTCTAAAGGCAACGAAGAAGAAATTTTTTTTTTCGGCGCTCTTTGTTCTTTGCTGGGGTTGAAGTCCGTCAGAGGTTTTCCAGATAATTCTCTAATTTCTTTCTTCCACATATTATTGGTGTTTCAAATTATAAATAGGAGCACGTCGCAGCGTTCCGATAATGGTGTCATTAAATAATCGTTACACTATGACTTTAATGACCCATTAATGAGCCTCATTAATGTGTATTGTCACCGACCTGTCACTACCCCGCAGTGTCACCATCCTCCTATCCAAAGGGAGAATGAAAATAAAATAATTCAAATAAATTATTTTTTTTATTTTTCTCAAAAGTTCTGAAAAAATAACTTTTTCTCTCGGCCCTTGTCGGCCGAAGATAAGTCATTTAAAAGAGAATCACGATTCTATAAATTCAACGGTGGCCTCAGATTTCAATTCCAAGCACCAGTTCAAAATATAGAAAAACTCGCTCATTCGTTCACTGAACATACCCGAGCTAAACTTTGGAAATTGATTCTGGGCACACCACGCCTCAGAATGAAGTGCTGTCAGAAGCCACAGACTCGTAAAATTCCAAATAAATTAGGAAAAAAAATTCCATGAAATTTCCCAGTCTTTACATTAATCCAACCTCAGTGATTTATTTCCCCATAAAGCATCAACACAAACTAGGGAAACAAAAGAGGGTATTGTGCACGCATCTGAGCCTCCCGCTCCCATTTTATCTCCTCGAGGTTCCCGTGCTACCAACAAAAGCGTACAAGAGGAATCGACCTTCCTCGAAGGACCAACTGCTATCAATCCTCAACCTCTACTGGAACCCCGTGATGGTCGCCCCATCATCGATGTCCAGCTCCACGTGGTCGATGATGATGGATAGGTCATGCACACATCTCCTCAGCTGATATATGTGGATGAAGTCATGCACCAGGTACATATGAGGTGGAAAGGCCAGAAGAAACGACGAGATAACTTGCCTCCCTATCCAAAACTCTATAGACTCCATCAAGGGGAGACTCGTAAGAAGACGTGGTCGCCACCCTCGAACTCCTGTGGTCTCATCTCCTATCAGCATAGGACTTTTTTCTGATCTGTGCAATCTTCATCCACTCATGGATGATCAGCACCATCTCTATCATAGCCTGATCTATCTCTACTTCTTAACGTGCTGACTCCATCACTATCCACAAGTGATATCTAAAATGCGTTGAACTGTTGTCTCGCCACTCTTGACATCTGAATGCCCGATCTCCAACTAAGAGAACCTGCTACAACGTTTCCCCTACCCAGGAGTACAAACTACCTCAAAGTCATAGTCCTAAAGGAAAAAAAAGTCATCACCACTGTCTCAAGTTCATGTCCTTCTGAGAGAAGATACACCTGAGACTATTGAGTTGGAGAAAACCGTAAACCGTTCGATCAATGAACAATGGGTTAGACTAGACAATTGTAAGAACACAACTCCACCCTCCTTCGTCTACGTTCTACCAAAGAGCTGGTGAGATTTCTCCTCTGCCGAAAAGAGAAATCTGGTCTTATCCCCAGGATGAACCACATTCCCTGACTAATACTACCAATCCTGACATGAACGGTAAAATTCATTTCTTGAATGATGTCGTAAGGCCTCGAAACTACTACCAAGAGATCCAACAGTTACTCTCGCCTCCAAGGGTTGAGTCACACTGTCAGCATTAGTGCGTGGTTACTGGGTCTCCTCTAGTAGGAATCTCACAAGTGAGGTTCATGTCAACTGTTTTAACCAGAACCTCGTAGTATCAACCATTCAAAAAAGCCTGGATAGCAAACGTCACAAAGAAAGGTGTCTTTTATTACTGCAGATCAAAGTACGAGACACATCACAACCACAAACAACAACAAAAAGGATGATAAGAGCAGCAAGAACAAAGGGCATACATGCTTGGAAAAAGTCCTACCCCTCTCCACCTACTTCAGGAGCTCCACTTCCTGATGCTGAGCCCTCTAATATCAACTCGTTCCCTGCGCTCGGGGTGGGCCTCCTCGTGTTGGTGGAAAATCATTGAAGCGTTGCATACCACCATCTATATGGATAGCTCCTCTACCCCATTATGGTAGGTTTCTATACTACTTGCTGCTCATCTGCTGGATAGGTCGGGCAGTCTCGAGCCAAATTGCTCTGCTTTCCACATGCATATCATTTCTTTCTCCTCGTATGGATGGCTCGGTTTCGTTTTCCTCACACAACCGAACCTAAAACCCGAGGTATCCCACCTGTTGTCATGGTCCTCCTGGACCTCTGCCTCATCCGTCTTCTACCTACAGATGACTCGGCTACTGACGGAAAACCCTGTGGCAAGGGAAGCATCTCTTGAGCATGATCAGAGTGTAGAGTCGTTGGTAGAAACTCCACCCTGAAAAAATAGTGATGTCTCCCCAGGTGAGGGTCTTCTCATTGCAAAACTGGAGCATCTTGCTCCACCACCTCTCACCTGCTCCCTGAAAGAGGCTAACAGATAGGTAGACATTCCAGTCAGTGGGTGTCCCAGGTTTGTGGAATGCTTGTGCTACAAACTCCAGCCAGTGCCCATCCATATGAGAATCCGACTCACCTTGAACCCTCGGAGGCCTCTGTCGGTGGAACTCATGCATCGCGCTCAATTGTCGTGAACTCTCTGCTAGTGTCTGATCTAGATGAGGACCCTGTACTGAGGCATTTTCAAACAATGGCATGTCGGTACGTACAACTGTCGGGGCTCTAGATGATCGTCTGCGGGGAGGCATCCTGAAAGAACAGATGCGACATGGTCAAAAGACTATAACTGGTGAGCTGACCTAGTTTGAGCTGACTTAAAAGAATCTTTGAAGAAACACACACAATCCCTGTTTTCATGCACTAAGTCGGAAATCAGAAGTCAGGGTCCATGTGTATGGATATGTCGTCCACCCGCACCAACACTGGACTCCCTGAACTGAGAACCACACATTATACGCTTTACAATATTGCTACAAGGAATGAAAATATCAGAGTCCGGAGTTCTATGGTAAAACTGACTCCTTTGATACCAATTTGTCACTACCCGTCCTAGGGGCCCATTCCGTGACTACCCCAAGCCCGCCTTCCATAGGCCAGGGGCTGGAAACTAGCACCAAAGGCGTAAATCCCTATAAAAGGGAAGTCATTTCCTTTATGAAACGTAAACACACACACAGAGAGAGAACAAGAAGAAGAAAACTGTAAGTAAAGAAGTAACAGGTAGGATAAATGTACAAAGGGGCCAGAATACAAGCCCAACAGTAAAGTACAATGGAAAATACAAAATAACAGGAAGGTGGAACGATGCTCCTGGATCGTCCTCCGTAATTCATACTTGATGGGTTGGTACATATGGCCACCTCAGCTTTCCACGTCCGTCTGTCACCTCTGGGTACCGTCTTGTCATGAATTCCACCTTCAGGTACTGCCTCGTCCTGAAGTCCTCTTATAGGTATCCTCCAACTCTAAAATCCTCAACCACGATCAGTGCTATCTGTCATCTACAACCAACCCAACGTGGTGCGGGCACAGCCCGTGCAGGGGTGAGTATAACGATACTCAGTAGGGACCCCGAGACACTCAAGGTCTCACTAAATCCAACCAGGATAAACCAAAAAGAAGGATATCAACAGATAACATTTACTTAGTTATATGACCATAAATATACCTAAGTTATCAAGTAACCCATATCAATCATGAGGTAAACACAGTGGTCATTGACTCATCTCAAACCAAAATTTTCATTCACGATGATGAAAACACGGAGGCTGGAGAACTCCTCCTCTGTGGAGCGTAGTAGTCCTGCCACGACTCCGAGGTGCCTCTCACAAACCTTAGACTGTTGAGGTACTCATCCTATCAAGTAATTCTGGTCTGGCACCAAAACACAGCAGTGCTCCCCACCATGGTCCTGCCACCCCAACACAGTAGTGCTCCCCCTCAAATCCTACGGAGGTACTCCTCCTGTCGAGTACCACAGTTCTGCCACCCAAACACAGTAGTGATCCCTGCTATGGGTCTGGCACCCCAACATAGTAGTTCTCTCGACTGGGCTATATAGGTTACTCCAAATCGAATCGGACACGCAGTCATCAGGTCTCAGCAAGCTACAAGGTTATTGTACTCCGTATACTCGTCTCTGGTAGGATTCACTCCACAAGCTACTGGTTGATACTCCATGTATCAACAAGTACCAAAAATAAAAATCACAATGGACCACCTCTTCATAGGGGTCTCAATGCAACAGACGACGCGTCAATCAGACGCCCGTTCTGTGAGTTATTAGAATTTTAGTCCCAGAGGCCTGGTTGGTTTCGTGTACGAACCAACCCGACCGTATCTAAACAGTACCCCGAACTCCCATGTGGTATACTCAAAGAAACTGTTTCTCAATGAGATTACCAACGTCGCTGATGGTTTGTCAAACCGATGCCTGGTCTGACAGTTAATGCCTTTTCCGTACCACGAGCCCGGTTGGTTTATAAGCTAAACCAACCCGACCATACTCCAACTGCGTCTGAACCTCGAGCGGAGTATTCCAATAGATATGTCACAACAAAAGGAGACCAACTTAATTAACGACCCGTCGATCGAACATCCGGTCATTATGTTATAAGCATTTCCGCTCCGAGGGCCCGGTTGGATTCATGTTCATTCGAACCTGGTCATACCACAAAAGACAATGGTTAACCAAACCAGTCACACCATTTCAATCCATACTGAAAAACACATGAGATGGACTACCCATTGGTCCAAAATGGATAGGTAGTGAAAAAGTTACATTTCACCGCAATATGCACAAACTGGGCCTTGTGAGGCCCGAACCTCGACCTCAACTTAAATATCCAAAATTGGTCTTGAAACATCCGTCTTAATTTTAGGGTGGCAACTTCGCTGACGGTTCGTCATTCTGACCCCGTATGAGAGAGATATGTCAGATACAAGATCCCATAACAATAATAATAATAATATTATTCGGTGATTTGTGGACCCGAGCCATGAACTAGAATTTAGTTTCCAAAATTAGACATGAATCTACCATATTATTGACATGATTAAATCGCACCGACAGAACGCCAATCGAACGTCGCACGCATGAGTTATGGTGGGTCAAATATTTAATAATAATAATAAATCAATTATTTTTCGAGTGCTTCGATTACCTGATCCAAAAACCAAAAAAAGACATTCAATATTGGGATCATAAATTCTGTCTCGAAGTCAGGGTCACAATGCCGCTGATGGTTCTTGAAACTGAGGTCACCGAAGAAGATACTGTCAAAATACAGTTTTCCCAACGAAATTAATAATAACATTATTATATTATTATTATTTTTAATTTAATATAATTCCCTAAATCTCACACCCCAAATCGACGCACCACAAAAATAAAACCGCCTCCTTTGACTCCATGCCATCCGCACCCCATCCTTGATTGATTTGTTTTTATTCATTTTGATTTTATTTTATTTCTTTTCAAAACATCTTCTCTCTCAAATATATTCTACATCCCACGAAAATTCACTCTCACGATTTTTTCTCCTCTAATCCTATAGGCTGCCTCCTCCACCGAATCTGCTGCATCTGGCCTACCTCCATCCTGGCCTCCCGCCGCGCCACCGTACCGCCCCCGGCTACCCACGTCGGCGCGCCTCAAACCAGCCGCATCGCATGGCCCCCCATCTGCTCACCGCACCACCTCCTGCTACCGTGCACCCGACCCCATGTCGTCGCACATCAAGAACAAGTTGGTGGTGGTTCCGGACTTGTTCGTAGTTCGTACCCACTATGTTAGTAGTTCGAATAAACACCCAATAAAATATTCTTCCATTCTCGAGGGAATGAATCATGTAAATGCAAAAAATACAAAATTCCCCTACCTCTTTCATGTTCCTTGTCGCGTGATCATCCTCAAGGGGGCTAGGACAATAGTGTCACTTTTTGGCTGTGATTTTCAAAAGGCATCGAAGAAGAATAAGTTTTGTTGTCATTTTTCATTCTTCGCTGGGGTGGAAGTCTGTCAGAGGTTCGCCATAGAATCCTCTAATTTCTTTCATCCACAGATTCTTGGTGTTCCAAATTATAAATAGGATCAAGTCATAGTGATCAAATAATGATGTCATTAAAGCATCGTTACTCTATGATTTTAATGATCAATTAATGAGCCTCATTGATGTGCATTGTCACAGCCCTTTCGCTGCCCCGTAGTGTCACCATCTGCCACTCCAAAGGGAGAAAGAAAATAAAATAATTCACTAAAATTATTTTATAATTTTTCTCAAAAGGTCCGAATAAAATAGCTTTTTCTCTCGACCGATTCCGGCCGAAGTTAAGTCATTTCTAGGAGAATCCTGGTGCTATAAATTTAACAGTTGCCTTATATTTCAATTCCAAGCACCGGTTCAAAAGATAGAAAAACACGCGCGATCGTTTACTGAACATACCCAAGATAAACTTTGAAAATTGATTCTGGGCACACCAGGCCGCGAAATCAAGTTCCGTCTGAACCCACAGACTCCTAAAGTTACAAAGAGATTAGGAAAAAAATTTCCTTGAAATTTCTGGGACTTTACAGATAAGATATGAAAAAGGTTTCAATGCTATTTTTTAATGTGAATAAATTATTATATAAATATGGATGTCCCATAATACCTCTATAAAGATTATTCATGGATTTTTTTTTCGTGTAATATTATCCCACCACTTCTTTGAGATTGAATATTAAATCAAAAAATGACGATTTCACTAAAACACCATGGGGGTTGTGGAAGTGTCTTGTTCCTTGGAAGACACTTGGTCATTAGTTTGATCCCTTGTTTAGTGATGTTTAAGGGGAACACTATTATAAATAAAATGAAATATAATGTCAATATAGTGATATCAATGATGTAAATGAACCTCAGGGGACTTTGATGTGTTTCCTTAAATCCTCTATGTTGGGGATATTGATGGATTGGGAATGGATAACCTAGGTATTATCCAAATAAGAGCCTTAAGATACACTATAGACTTTGGGATACTTCTCTAAAGAGTGGGGATAGAGTTCCTAACCCCATAAGAATGTGAGTACCCATGCGGATATACCATGGGTATAATTACAGAAAAGAGTGTTGTGAGAGGATAACATAGAAATACATTAGAAAAGAAATTTTATTGATGTAATCGATCTAGTATTATTCCTAAATTCTACTTTATATGAGTCCAATTACACCGATATGTGATCATGTTGATGAAAATGGATGTTACACACTGTGAGTGATAAGCATGTTCCCTAGAGTTATGAATGTGCATGTGGACAATATGTTAGGGGTCTGAGAGTAGGTGTGACCTTGAGTGACATAGTGGGTTCCCTAATCTCAGACTAATCATCGACAAGGTTAGTGCAACAAGGATAATGTGGTGATATCCTAGTTAGATATAGTGATGGGTTTTGGTTATGCATGAAAGAGGCCATAAAAAGTGATGTATGATGGGTTCGGTGATTGTAAATCCAATGCAGGGATGCTGGATGTTCCCGGAGATGAGGTGATATATCAAAAAAAACTAGTGCCCATGTGGTAAGTTGGGGACCTTGTGTAGATGTATTATATTACCTTTTAATATGAGATATGGTTCTAATGGTTCTGCATTGCAACTGATTACCTAATTAAATGAGTTATAATTTCCACATGGTAGTGTTTATTCCCACAATAACCTAATGATATGAGATATGATCACTATTAGGGAGAGGGTATTCTCGTGGGTAGATGATCATTTGATATATGATTCTAGGTAGGGAGTGGAGACTCCCCCAAGAACATGTGTATGTGATGTATGATTCAAGAGAAATGATATATTACTTGAGCTATTGATGACGTGATATATGATTCCTAGGTAGGGAGATTTTCCCAAAAGGATTACTATGATATGTTATTAAATTTAACGGTGTTGCTATTTTTCCTCTAGGTTCATAATGATATGTTACATTATTCCATGATTGGGACATTATACCACTATCTTCATTATGAAATTGTTATGTATAATTACTAGATAGGGAACCACCCCCAAGATGAAAGTGATACATTTATTATATTTCTATATGTAGATACCCATGTGGTTGTGTGATATTCTCAGATACATTTGACATTATACAATGTATGAATGTTTAATCTCGAGTGACACATTAAAACATAATGATCTATTGTGATAATTTATTTCACATGTAAACTTTTTATTATTATGATAATATCACATGTGCATCAATTAATGAAGTAGTTATGTTTGTAAAACCACTATTCATATCCCATGCCACTTTGGTACCCAAACGAATCTTCTATTCAAAGGTTTAGGTCTAGTAATGGCATAGTATTTCATGGTTAATATGGAAATACTAGAAAAATTAAAGCGATATAAAATGGTATTGACTTTAAAAAAGGTGTTTATTATTTCTAATTTAATTTATTTGAGTTATATTATATATTAAATTAAATGGATCATCTTTGTGTGGTCTTTATATCCATATTCCATTTAGATTTTTCATTTGTTATATCATTTGTTATATTTTTTTCTGTAATATTTGGTCGTATGGTCAATTTATTACTTGGGGTGATATGATTGATACTTTTATATTATTTGAGTTTGTATCTTTATGATGATATAAGGATATAGTCTCCCTATATAAACACCTTAGACCATTATTTCTAGTCAGAATCATTTCGCATATGAGGAGGCATGCTTGACTGTATATAGAAACCCAGTCTTGTTATTATATAGTGATCCATGATGATGATGTTACAAAGTGTAATTATTGAATTATATTATTTTCTTACTATTTGGGTTATTTTAAATAATATATATTATTTCTCAACACAATGGATGGACATTATTTCAGGTGTCTATCCAATAACATCACAAGATGAAGTCCGAGTAACTATGAAATTTGGATTAATGCATTTTCTTTTTAATGTTCCAAATATGTTGACTCGTTATAAAATTGTGATTTTTTTATTTATGTATTTGATTTTGATATGTTCTCTTAACCATGTTTGGAAAGATTTGTGAGTTTATGGATCTTATCGGCTAATAGATGAACATTGAATGTGCATGACTGTGTGTGTTTGAGAAACTTATTTTGGAAAAAATAAAAAATAAAAAATAAAGAACATGGATCATTTACTTAAATGTTAGTAATAAACTATATGGTTTTTTCCCATATATCTTATTTTTAATATTATCCTTAACTGAAGCAAGTGATTTATTAATACCACTTTTGCTGTAAATTCACCCAATCAAATTGTATTAGTTAAATAAAATTCCATTATACTTTTATAATGTGTCTTCAACAATAAATTATGAATGGAATTTTGATTAATCAACACTTGGGTAGGAACTTCTTTATTAAAATTTTCATATGGTTATGTCATATATATATATATAGGCATATATGAGACTTTAATCATAGAGGGAGATAATATATTTTAAAAATATATAGTCTGGATTAGTTCTCTAGAGAGTGTGATGTCTCTACTATGATATTTATGGTTTGTGTGTGTGTGTGTGTATATATATATATATATATATAATATTCCAAGATAAGTTTTCTTGGACATTCAAGGATGTGGTTTTGGAAAATTTTTGAGAGCATTCTGACTTCGAGATCTAACTAAGGATAATGGTTTTTCACATGTTGCTACTATGTAACAGAACACCTTCAAGTTATTATTAATGATAAATTTCATAAAGGATCATTGGTTAAGGGGAAGGTATACCAATCTTATAAAGGCATTAGAAATGGAAATCATGAGTAGATTATTTGTTTCTATTCTTGGTTCATGGATTATACAATTTTGTATGTCATATAAAAATGGAGATTCCTTGGGTATTGTTGGTGCGAAATAAGTTGTATTGTAAGCGTAGTGATTGGTATATCATACACGGGACATATATACATTATAATGATTTGGAAAGTGTGATTAAAATTAATGAGACAAAGATCAATTTGATGAGTGTTTTTCTAGGTAATTATGCTAGTGAACTTAGGATTGATGATATGTGAAAAATGATAACCAATGATGGGTGAAATGGAAGATTATTTTACTGTTTTTTGTTTTCATATATATGTTTTTTAGTATTGTGAGTAGTTTAGAACCATTATAAGCTGGGTTAGGATATTATCTCTTTCAATTGGATAAGGGAGTGATATTTCAATTATCCTATCTGTTTGATAGATTATATTGATATAATATTAGTCTATGTTTAGTGGGATTATTGTTTGGTTAGCCATGATCAATCCTGCATAACAGAATGGAATTGTCATAGATTTGATTTTGGGTAATCATTAGAATAAAATGATTAATCTGGGTAAGATTTATGAATCATTAAGAGTTCACATGATGAAAAATGTAAACGCATGGAAGAAATATTTGATTCATTCCTAGAGAGTTCATAAAATGTTATTTCATGTCAGTCACACATGAAATGGCTCATAGAATTAGTGATAATTGATATGGTTAGATATATCCAAAGAATCACTTTAGGATGTGGATACCATATATAGGATGGATAAAATCCAAAATAAATTCCTTGGGGATTTCTTATTTTAAGCACACTATGATATTTTTATATCGAGGTTTGGCTCTAGAAGGTTGGTTTGGTTATATTGCTATCCTTTTTGGTTTCAAATAGTTTTTATTTTGATTTGAATGATTTTTTCTATATGATGAATGTGGCCATGGATATCTATGGTATTAATGAGAATGAGATGATTTCACCTTATTAGGGGAAGATACATATGAGATGAATTTATGTAATATAGTCTAAGTGATCTGTGCATTTTTTGTGGAACTGTTGTAAAGGAGTGGTATAAGAATGTAATAATAGGAGTGACACTCAAGTATTATTAGAATATTTTTTTGGCATCATTAAAATTTAAATATTTATTAAAGGAAATGGAATATTAAAATCCATGTCATGGAAATCCACTACTAGCATAGAACAAACGGAGGCTACAGAGGCCCAAAATAGTGAAGGATGATGGAATCCCCTCTAACCAAATTGACCCCTTCAGGTTTCAAGATCAGAAAATTATGTAAAAATATAGTAACTGAACCATGGAAATCAAGAAAAGAAAGGTGGTCCAAAACTTTATTTCCCCCACTCCCAGTATGAACCACTTTGATGTTGTCGTTAGGCATTCCCAAACATTTTCTAATGATGTAAGATATCAACCAAAGTGTAGACACAATACAATGAAAATCATTGGGAAGGATCCTCAAGTTGGTTTTTTCCTCCAAAATATCAATCATCACTTGGTTTCACAAGATTAATAGAGAAACAAGCACCTTTTCCTATGCTTCAAGGGAGGATCCTTGGCCCAAATGGGCTGAAAAAACCAAGATGAATGAACATATAGAAACTCAGACCTATCCTCCTTCAAACATGACTCTGAGATTGAATTATCCATTAATGGTTAGATATAGGCCCGTGTAAGGGTGATGCCAATAGACTAAATGGATCCTTAAACTACTCATACTAGGATGGGTGACATCGGTACTCATTAAAAATAGGTGGACGATGGAAGTCTCATGCTAGTTGCTGATGAGACTGACCATATCAAGAAGTAGGTTCTTCATTATTATAGTGAGGGACCTTATTAAGGTTTGTACCCCATCATGCCTCGCTTTTTTCCTTGCATGTGATATAGGACAACATCAAACAAGCAATTCCATGGTTCTATCCATTTTCTTTAGGCCCCATTCTGTCAAATCATAACACCATAAATCTAGGAATGGTTGATCAACCATGATTTTGGAATGATGCTCATAGAGTAGAGTGATAAAGGTTATACGGTTGTAAGAACAATATATAAAGCCCAATCTTATAGTGCATTATTTAGTTAATTTCACTAAATGTTAGGAGTGATGTGTTTGTAGACCATATCATGATGTGGTTGTAGTATTTTGATCGTGATTGGATGTAAGAAGTTAAATTATATGGGTAAAATAAATATTATTTAGATATGGGTATTATTTAATGGAAATTGAGTTCAATAAATATGTCCAATAACTAAAAAACATAAGATGTTTGATATTGTATGTGTTGTATGATTGGGTAGGTGTATCAGGAAGAGGTTGGTGAGGGTAACTGAGTACGTGGAATAGTTTTTCTCGTGATATTCACACTAATTGGAAAATTATGAAATTATTTGTGTTATATATATTATGTAAATTGAGAGATGATATATTTTATAGATAATATAAGTGTTACTCTTTGGTATGAAAATGTGTGAATTATGGTCTAGTGTAGAATAGTAAATCCAAAAAATGGGACATTACGTCACTGAAATTGGAATTAACAAATGATACCATATGTGGGGAATTTATAGGGAATCATTTGAAATACTCATAACTGACACACGAGGGATGGAAAAGTATTGATGCAAGTATAGTATTTGGGTTTGATTTTGTCATGACTGAAACTAGTGAGAGGCATATAATTTGGGTCATGTATCATAATTTTATTACCGAAATGGTCTATGTAAGTTTCATTTTGGGACATATATGGGAAGAGAAGTGTTATGGTGGGGTGGTAATAATAAATTGTTCTGTTATAGGTTGTGAAATTCCAATGAAATTTTCATTTTGGTTCATAGGTAGGGAACATTTTGAGAAATGGTTACATATTAATATTCTTATGTGTTGTATAATAATATGGGGATGTTTTTGGATGCGATTGGGGGACATAAATATACCTCATGTTATCAGTTGAGTATCAAATTTTGGATTTAATAAGGACCTAGTTATGTGGAAATGGAAATTTGGGATGTAGTAGAGGTGTAGATATATAGAAGAATGTGGGGAATTATGTCTCCAAAATTGGGAATGTTTAGGGATTGGTTGTTGATTTATTTTTGAGAAAATGATGTTTCTAAAGAGGAAGTATAGCTCTGTAAATTTAAGATATGTATTTCTTAGTTATTATGTATATTTTTTGGTTTTAGAAAAATTTTCATAAAAATATTTCTATCAAAAAATGTACTCACTATAGGGGAGAAAAAAAAATTATATATGGCTTATCTAGTTAAGGAAAATTTCACATATATAAGATACGCATATAACACCAGTGAAGAAATATATTTTTTCTGAGAATTTAATAATTCCATTTATATTACATATGAATATATATATATATCACCTATAGGGTATTTCTCTAAATAAAATATCTTATATCTTGAGAAATGTGTTTCGTACCATAGAAGACATAGTACTCTTTTGTATTATGTAAAATAAAAAACCTTACATTTGGAGGAATATATAACATACAAGTAAGGAATTTAATATATCTGAAATTTGGATGTAGGTAAAATACTATTTATCATTGGAAGTAGAAAAAAATCTTATATATTTTATTTAATATAAAATATAATACCAATAATGATTTTTCTCAGTGAAATATCATACATATCATATATGATATATAAAATATTTTTATTTATTGAAAATTTTCCAAGTAAAATAAATAAATGATGAAAATCTATTTTATATATTCATCGAATATATTACATATCACGAATTTGTAAAATTGGAAAAATCTTTCAAGAATAAAAATATATTATGTATAACTTGAGTATGTTATGCATATAAATTTTTTATATGTAAAATATATTTCATGATGAGTAATATACTATGTAGAGAATAAATATATCCCCTATTGGATTATTTATTAAATGAAAAAATTCATGTTTTCAGATATATATTATGTAAAGATTGGTGAGTTTAGAAAATTAATTTAAACCCTATGACACATAATATATTTTCATTTAAATTACCAATGTATTATAAAATATAAATATGTGATATATTTATATTTATTTCTTATATAGAGTCTTTCATAGTTATTTTAATTATATATTTATAAGATAACAATAGTTTGTCAATTGTTCAACATTGATAGTTTTTTCAAAATTTAAAAAATATTAAATAATAGTTAAAAATCAAAATTAAATGTAAAATGTCATTTTCATGACCTATACATAGTGGAAAAAAAAATACAGATCTTCATCTAAAACTCATCTATGAGTAAGTTTTCATTTTATTCTAAATTGACCCAATAATATTTCAATCTAGGTGAAATAAAAAAGGTAAATATAACTCTATACATCAAATATTCTTTTATCCCCTCCCCTTTTTACTCATTATTTATTTTATCCTATACGGTGAGTTTTTTTGTAGTTATTATACAAGATCTTGGTGGCATATTGTCAATATGAATATTTTTTATTATATTAACAAAATGAGATCATGGGAGGGCGATTTCATTATTTTTTTTGTGGGGATTCAAAAAGGTATCTCACAATTATTAATTTATTTATAGTTTTTAATTTATTTTGGTTAAATTGGTGGAAGTAACAAAATGAGAAATTGGTTATTTTATGTGATAATGGTTTGGGTGGATACTGGCGGTGGTTTGAACCCAATTTCATAAATTTGTAAACTATTGGAGATTTCCAATGAGTATTTATATTGTTATTCCCCAATACATAACTATAGAAATCAAATAAGAGTAATATATTGATTAATTATAATTAAATATTATAATTAATTTGGATGACTGATTGATAGTGTTAGGTCCATGTGTTAATATATGATGGTAGGTTAGGATTCAACAATATTAGGAATGGTTGGTAAATCATCTCTTTAAAGGTCATAAATCCATGTATGAGATAGGTGGTACCAAAACATATCTCTAATTATTATTAACTATTTATATTAAATGTGATATGTGGTGTAACTTATTCATCCTTATTTAAAATTAAATTAAAATGAATATTTTGTTAAAACCCTATGGGATATGTGGATGTTTCTTGGGCCTATGTGGACCCGAGGAAACTGGTTTAATACCTTGGTCATACACAGATGTGGGATAAACTGTGTCAAGTGGTAATAAATATAAGGACTCTAAAATGGTATATTTGAAGTAAATGAATATATGAGATGTTACAAATGAGACATTAGTTCACATGATAAGGGAGATTAATGTATTTTAAATGGACATCCAATAGAAAGGACAACTATGATCATTGAGATACCCTATATCCTTTGGGCTAGTTGGATAAGGAGTGGCTCTAGAGATCCTTCCCCTAGGGTCGTGTGAGTACATTGGACGATATACCCACAATAATATTATAGATTTTTTTGGTTTTAGTGGATGAACTAATAGGTCTTTTGGAAATTATATAGAATTAATTACAACTATCTAATGTGATTCATGGATTAATCATCCTATAGGTCCAATTAAAAAATGATGTGATCATGGAGATACTGAGGGAATTTTTCCCCATAGAGTGATGGTTTACAATTTAATGGTGGTAATGTGTGTGAAGAGAAAATATATGTGTATGGGTGTAGGTATAGCCTAGGGGATCATAGGGGGTTCCCAAGTCTCATGTTAGGTCTAGAGAGGGTTAGTCCACCGAGGATAGTGTGGTTATAGTTTTTTAGATATGGTGAGGTGTTTGGTTGTGAGCTAGTGTATCCAACATAGTATATTTGTTATGGGTTTATTTTATTTTCTAACACTTGTGAATTATTTGATTTGTGTCATAATAAAAATGGTTAGTCCCCAGTGAAAGGTTACCTCTTTATGATCTATAGTGTTTGTGTATCGGGATTTGATTCATATTGTATACGAGAAATTATTCTAGGTGGGGAGTGGGTATGCGACCCGATGCCTAATGATTTGATATATGATTCCAGGATGGGATCAAATATTCACCTTGGATGATAATGATATTATATACGATTCTAGGAGGGGAGAAGAAATTATCTCATGTGGGAGTGGCTGTAATAATTATTCCATATAGGGAGTATGTAATCCCTCAGCTGATAAAGGATGTGATGTGTCATTCGAGGGTGCTGAGATCTTATTTGGGTTCCTAATCACGTGATATATGATCCAATCATAGGTATATTTTTTTAATTATGATCCCAATGATATGATATATTACTCCACATATAGTGGACACTTTCCCTTAGTTCATGATGAAATGATACATGATTCTTGAGTGGATAAATTTTTCCCGCATGTTCTAGATGAAATTTTTATCACTAATTACTTAATATGACACTATCCCTTACATATTATAAAGACACACTAATTCCATATTACAAAATTCATACCCCATTTACTTGTGTAACTTTCTCAAAGACATATTGTGCCTTCTAGAGCAAGTATAATCGATCTTAGGCGTCACCTTAGAACCAAATGTTTGATAATTAAAATTTATTTTTCACCCATACTATTTTTATTATTCCAAAAATATCCTATTTTAATCCACGATATTCACTTTTTATGTTGTGGATACTATTGGTGATGACCAACTGGGTTTTACCCAAGAAATTTTTAAATGCCCATGGAACATTGGTATATGAAAATACATCTTATCCCTATGTTTTATATAGGAAAAATCCTAGTATTTCAAAATATTTCATGATAGTATAAATAGAAATCTTCTCATGGTGGTAGTTATTTCCACTTTTATTTATTTGTGTTATGTTTTATATTATCTATGAATGGATATATTGTTTATTTCTTCATGTATGTGTTTCGTTTAAATAGTTAATTTTTTATATTATTTTTATATCATTTATATATTTTATTTTTCTCCATGATGTTTATTTATTCACATGGGTATTGATATATGTTATTGTGTATTATATTTTTATGTTTCTATACTATAATATAATTGAATATCCTCCCCAATGTAACACCTTAAACATTCACTACTAGTCGGCATCCTCTAGTGTACAGGGAGGAAAACATGGATAGATAGAGTTGAACTATATATTTACTATAGAGTGTGTCATAATAGGGATGTTATGAATTTCAACTCCAAGATTGAAGAAAAAATAAACCACACCAATGTAATTTTACCTAGAAATTATCACATTTACATCTTATTCAATTACATGAACTCTATTTATTCTTTTCACATGTTATTCCTTATTTTGTTTCATTGAGTTCTTATCAAGCCCAATATCATACCCCAAATGTGACTTTAATAATAAATTGTCATATTTTTGAGTAAAATCATTATTCATCAACTATATATACCTAAAAAATTATATCAAAATCCCAGAACGACAAAAAAAATTAGTAATAATAAAAATGAAAAAGAAAAAACCTACCATAATCAATCAAACATAATGTTCTCCTAAGATAACTTGACCACTAAAAGAGGCTCAAAAATATATATTATCCATGATTTGTTATAAGTAATCCTAGGAATCAATTTCCTAATTTAAAATATATATATTTTTAAATAAATACTACAAAGATGTAGTACATATCATATATGTGATCAATCATTCCATAATTAATGAACCCTATAAAATAAAATGAGGGTCCCATGTAAATAACAGAATGATATTAAGTAGTGGGATTGAATTACTGTGTTTTAAAATTTTCTTCAAGTTACCCATTTTAACATGTTAATATCATGATCCACATTGAAGCAAATAATCATCCTCACCCACCTATAATGAATATTAATAAAAATTTAAGAGCACATAATATTTTTATAAGGTTCAATAACATTGTGGGTATTAGTGTCCTCATTATCTTTGGATCAAGTGAAAGGCTCATATATAATAGTAATTTTATAATGAGATTATGTATTGGGAGGGTGTGAACATTGACCCCACATTTACTTCCCAACAATTGTTTTTTATAAATATTAATATTGAATCACAATAGTTTATAATTATGGTTTCCAATATAGAAACAAGAATATATTCTTCAACCTTATACTTATTTGACATTGGGTTAATGAAATTTTCATCACTACTTTTTATATATTGGGATTAACTCAATATTCCACAAATTTTTTTTGACATAAAATATTTTCTATTGAAATAGTATATCATCATTCATGACATCTCTAAATGATTCTTATCACATCCTCGATCAAAAAATATTTCATTACACAAATCTAATTCATTTGAATAGAACTCTTTATTTTTATTCAAATACTCATAATTTTTTTAAATTCACTACCAAATCATAGAGTATATTCATTTAATATCAAATTCATGGGTAACTATTTCATGATTCATCAATGATATCCTCCTCGATATTTAGACTCTAAATATATATAGATGGTAATAAAAAATAAATCAATAATATAGATTACATTTATGATTGGATATATAAAATTTTATTCAAATTAATCACTATGTGTTCACAATTACATTCCATGGATTTACATAAAAAAATCTATAGTATCATTCCATGTATTCTTTAGAACTTGTAATAAAATAATTATAGGGTGGAGTTTTTTATCATAGAACTGTCAATTTCAAATACGAAAACCATAATATATGTCTTGAATAATTACATTAAGTAATAAAGTATCATAATATTCAATAACATTATTATCATCATTGCATCATATCATTTAAATATTCCTATATTAAAATCATAAAATCTATTCTTTGAGATCCTTAAAATAATATCATATTTTTTAAAAATATTTTCAAATTTTTGATATAGTTAATATTATGTAGAATTTATTAAGATCAATATATATAGGTGGAATATTAATATACTCTTATGGGGAATTAAACCCTATCTCTTATTATTATAAATTTTTATTTAAATCTCCCATGACATCATTTTAGTTTGACCTGCAATTTTTGACATAATGTTAAAAAATATCATATTATTCTTACACATACCCATATCTCTTCTATTTATTATTCCCTCTCTATTTATCATAATCCTCTATGTGCATATGAATATTGGGGTTAATAGTAGGTATCAACAACATATTCTTATGCATGCTCCAAGTTACACTTACATATCCCTTGGACATAATATATTATTCTAACATATGATTCAAAATATCTTCCATATTTAGATATGTTATCGAATTTCTCTAGAATAGAACATGTATGATCTTTGATATATTGTAAATTCTATAAAAATAAGAAGTTACATTTATTTATTATCATATAAATATTATGTATCATACCGTGAACTTCTTTTTATTTTTCCATAATTCCATTCTAAGAGAACTTACAAATGACTTTCCCATTTTTTGGATATTATGTATGAACACTATACTTATTCAAATACCTTTATAACTTCTTGAAATCATTTATAAGATTCTCTACAAAATATAAATTATAATATCACGAAATTATATTTTTTGATAATTATTTTCATAAAAATGTGAAATAAAACAACAATACATCAACAATTTCATCTATTCTTCAATAATCCACATAAAATATGTTATCATCAATAAAAAACTCTTATACTAATCAAATAGTGTCCTATAAAAAAAAGAAATGTACAAACACCACACTCCTATATAATGAAATGTTTTTTAGATAGTTTTATCCCTTGGAGATGAATTTTTTTGGCTTGTGAAATTTATATAAACCCTTAATTAAATAACACATTTCATAAACTTTATGGAATGAAAATAGTATTGTATTAATCAATTGTATTTCAAGTATGATTTGTGAAACATTTTCCCCCATTAAAATAAAATATAAGGAATTAAAGGTATGCTAATATTTACAATATAAGAGAGAAATGCTTAAATTTCTTTCTAATACTCAAATCTATAAAGCTATCAATAGTGTGTCCTTTGTGAAAATATTCATAGTGTTATCTTTTTGGTGATGAATTCAATCTTCACATCCATATTGGAATCCTTCTCATTAATGAAATGATATTTTATATCAATATTCTATGACATGGAATATTGAAACTATTTCTATAATAGATCAGTTTCAATTTGATTATCACATAAAATTATCAACAGATTCATAATTATAAGTTTCAAGTCATAAAATTACTCTCTCTTACAAATAATCTATTTTCATGAAACTATATCTTCCATAGGATAAGACTAATTTGTTCATAGGTTCAATGATTTTTTCTTCATGAAATTAAAACTTACATATTTTTATTGAAAACAAATATTTAACCTGATATTGATTTCCTATCATAATATTCACCATCCTAGACATCAGTTTACCCACATAAAATATATTCGTAACCTATAATATAAATAAAACCAAAACTCAAGTTTACTTTTAATTATATGAGAACTGCCTTAAGATAATTCATGTTTCCTCTTTTTGGATCACATTGGAATGCTCCATAAAAAATTACTATATAAAAAATACTAGGTGATGATGAAGTGTGTTAGAATTGGCATCTAATCATCTTCCTAAATTCCTTTTAATTCACATATTCCCCTGAATCATGCTTTATTTGTTTCCAACTATCTATCATGGGTGATAATACCTCCCTAGAGTCTTCCATACCAATTATATATAAAAATTCAATAGAATGTTAGTCTTATTATTTGAAAAATTGTTTATATTCCAATAAAACATTTATTCTGAGTAATAAAATAATTTATCCAATCATTAAAATTTTAACTATACAACTTCATTTTTTTAAAACTAGGCATTAAGAAACTCCCTATCAATGAAAAATATTATATTATCATTATTGAGAAGGAAAATTATAAAACCTATATTTATCCTCCAATGGCCCGAAGTCCTTCATTTATTATTGATTTTTTATAATACACTTTTCAAGGGCTGAGGTGGGAACCTTACAAGGTCTGTAGGCGTAAGTATTACATGGCCCGCAGGCCTTAGAGGAAATCATTTCCTATAGGCTTCAAACAGTACATACTTCCCAGAATAACTACTTGGAACTACTCTTCCCCAACATCTTCATCGTGAAATCAGCTATCCACATTCACATGGCTATTCGGCTAGGTTTTCCCACATATGCACAGGCTTGTCCCAATGGCAGGTGACATACCCTCTCATTCTTGCAATTCGTTAAGATTCTACTATGGTGAATGCTCCTTGCTCTTCTTCCTTATGAAGTTTGTTCCTTTGTAGGTTTTCTGGTTTTCATCATCACTTAAAGAGACCTGAAGGCCTTGAGGTGGCACAAAGGCCTTACTGACTCGTAGGCCTGGGTGGCTTGAAGGCCTTAAAGGGCTCGAGAACCAAATCGGTGGCCCAAAATCCCAAACTGGGGAATATTCCCAGCTGCTACATTGTTAAACAGTGCCTACTATAGTTCTCGCTACAGTACCTACTACAGTTCGGCACAGTTCCTGCTATAGTACGTCCTATAGTAACTGCTACAAAACTGCTATAGTATCCTCCGCCTGGATTTGATCCCAGGTCTATTTGATTCACTTAATGAGTCCTCACCAACTGGGATGAGTCTCATGTGCAGCACATCAATTCATAACATTCAAATCTGTTTTGTTTTCCTAATTCACCTTAGTGAAATTTATTCCATTTTAATAGGTCTAAATCTTGTAATACCATGACTTGGGCGCCTGTTTCAATATATAAACTGATTTTTTATCTTTTAAACCTTTTTTCTATCACTTTAAAGGATAAATACTTCAGGTTTGTCAACAAATATTTCTTCCCCAACACCCTCATTCTATAGATTATACATCACATCCATTTTATATATATTTTGTTTTTTATGATCTACCAAAAGTAAGAATATTTTTATAGCTTCATGTCTTATTAACGGTGAAATTGTTTCTTTAAATTGAACTTCATCATGATGATAGTCTTAATAAACCAACCTAAATTTTTTTTAGAAATTTCTAATTTTATTTGTGATTTTATAAAAAAAATAACATGGATAAAATGATAATATTTAATTTTTTTCATTTAATATGTTACCATGTTGAATTATTTTCAATCAGATCCAGCTTTTCATTCAATGAATTAAAAAAATCCATATTCTAGATAACTTCAAAAAATAACTTTGGATTCATATTTCAAACAGGTGTTTTTGACTATTATACTTCTGCAGTATTTTATTCTATATAAGTTAAATCAAATTTATAAATATATCTACATGTTTTAAATGATATTACATCCTTCAATATTCAATTTGAAAATCCCTAAAGAAAAAACTATAACACTCATCATGTATATATCAGAATAAACATTTTCTTATTTATTAACAGGTTCTTCATCACTAACATTTTAATAATTATACGTGGTATCTTCATCATAAATCTCAAATTTTCCATTGTAATCCTCAAACATATTTGGATTAATGTCTTTGATATTTACAATATAAACTTCAAATTACTCATTCAACCTTTCCTAGAATTCATAAATGATTATGTTTCATTAATACCCCACGAAATATACTTCCTTGACTTTTTAATCAAACATATCCTAATATAAATAATAGAGTTTAATTAGGAATAGATTTACCAAATGAGTCAATGTAATAAAAAGTTGGATTCTTCTAATATCATACTTTATAAGATGTAATTTTAGATTCCTGCATCAATAATCCTCTATTTTGAATGTTAATAGTGACATCTACAACATCTTTCCAATATAAAAATTTTATTTTATATTAAAAAAGCATGGTTCATTGCAATTCAACCATGGTTCTATTATCCCTTTCTGAAACTCAATTTCTTTATAATATATGTAACGTTATATTGTTTTTTAATCATACTCTTTTAATTATATGATTTGACCGAATTACCAGTTAACATCCATCCATAATTTGTTCATAGATTCTTTCCATTCTCACCCAACTCATTCTCTACTTCTATTTTGAAATTTTTTGACATCTACATCTCTTCCAACCATTTCTTCATGGGCATTATCAAAATAATAATATTAAAAAAATTAATTAATGTAAGGTAATAATGATCACCACTAGTTGATTGATGTCGGATTGGTAAAAATAAATATGATTATTTTAATTACAGTAGCATTTGGTACTGATTTTACACCCTATTGTAACATAAATACAAAAATTTTAAATTATTATATATTTTTAAAATAGAACCCATTTCTCTCGTTATTTGGGGAATTTAATTTACTACTTATACCTTAGATATAAATCTCATAATTTATTTACTATTATGCCCATGTAATATATTCTAAAGATATTTCTCATCACATAAATGAAAATAATACGAGTCAAATGGATTTATAATTTTGAATTGATTATTTTCCATTTTCTATCTCTCTTTGAGATAAATATTAAATTCATTAAAAATTTAATGATGCTACAATTTATTATAAAAATGGTCTTATTCCCATCATGAAAAGTATCCCAAATTAATAGGCTATTTTTTATCAAACCAAAAATCAATGCATCTTGGGAATTCTGATTCGGAGTTTAAATATAAACTATACAAACAAATGAGGTCATTATGGAACACATTCATTGAGAAAGAAAACTAATCCCACATCATATTTTTTTAACGATCGATATTCCTCAATCCAAGTGAGATAAACAAATACAATACAGAATATATGGACTGTTCATTTTATATTCTTTATGAGCTACCTAAATAAGAAGTGAGTTCTCCCTTGTATAATATTAAAAAAATTAAAATAAAACACATATTTTTTATAATTTTTTTTTTCATATTTATAAACATAAATTATTTATCATAATGACCATAATGACTATAACAGCCAAATAATTATTCTATATAAATAATTTTTTTATCTTCACACACTACATTAATTTTTGTTTACAAATATTTGATATCCAAGTATAACTCTAATATTATTAAAATATATACACATAAATTTAAGACTTATTTGAATCCATAGAAATCACATGTTGTAAAATATAACATATAATTTATGGATACAAATCTCTTTGTATATACAATTTTATTTAAAACATGGTCTTCTATAAAATTTATAATTCTATCTGCAAAAAATATTTATTTCTCAGGTGCATCATGCACTTAATTATTCCATTTCATTATAGTTATATGAATTAAAAATTCATTTTCAACGACTTTTAATATAATACAATCATTTTCATTATTTCTCTCTGCCCAAATATTCCATGAACTATCAATAGAACCTATACTATTAGAAAAAATATATTTTACAGTTGTGCGATTCATAGGGGATGATTTTACCTTTATTAGACTAAACTTCTCAGCATATTGAGATGATTCATATTTTATATCTGTAGATTTTTTATCACATTAATTAATATTCAACAACGATTCTTTAGCATCAAATCACCTTTAGTGAACATTATTTAACTCCTATTATTTGGAATAATATTTATCTTCCATGTTTTTTAATATTTTACATTCTTCGGATATTCTATCATTGTTATGGTTGTGTTCTTTAATGTATTTATATTCTCTTATGTGTAACTCATATTGAAAATAATTCCTCACATAAACCTATATCTTAAGCATCCCAATAAATTTCTTGAGTTTTTTTCTCTCAATATAATCATGATGTTCAACTATCAAGGTTTTCTCAGTGTACGTCATAGAAATGTCATCAACATTAAATAATGTTTATATATAAATTTCAATATAAAAATAATTTTTTATAAACATTGAAATAGTTTTCAATCTTGATTAACTGTTAGAAGTGAAGAAATCAACCGCTTTGCTTATCAACATACTTATTGATTTTCTTCTTTTGAACATTTTAATATTATCAAACAATTTTATTACTTCAATAGAACCCATACTAAATTTTTTAATTGATTAATTTCTTTTAACTCATTATCCTCATACATAATTCCATTATTATTTAGAAAATAATTTTTTATGTTCTCAAATACAACAAATTTAAATTTTTATGGTAAGAGTTTTCTTAATTATTTTTCCTTCATTATTATAATGCTCTTCCACAATTATATGTATCATTATGAATTTTAATGATATATCATTATCCTCCTTCATCATATTCATGAAAGAAATGGTGTTTCCAATTTCTTAATAAATAGTAATATTTTTTAACTCAATAAGAGAAAATACATCCATCTTTTCCAATGTATTAACAATGGAATAATATTTTTTAGGAATATTTCGTACAAATTTCATGAAAATTGTAATGTCGGTCAAAGAGTCTCAAAGGTCTCTAATGATGAAATTTATATCATTTAATCTTGTGAAAAATGAATCAATAGCCTCATCATTAACGATTCTAATATAATAAAATATATCTATCAAAAATATTATATTGGGATACATCAATTTTAAATTTACGTCAAATAAATTTTATTCTTATCGAATATTTATTTGATACCTATGAGTCCCATCACCTAAATATACACATTTTTAGATATTAAAATCAAAATTACACTAATTACCTTGACATTAAGTTCTAAATTCTAATTATCAACTTGTTTCATTATATAATATATCTTAATTAGATTAAACTGAATAGTTGTAGAATCAAAAGTTTTAATTATTTCAAAAAGAAAAAAATAAATCATTTTATTCATAAACTAACCATAGATATTTCCATAAATTATTGGTATGCCTCTCCTATTTATGTAATTTTTATTTATCATCTATTTTTTCCCAAAATATGAACTTTTTTTGTGGGAATTTATCTCATAATGATACCACTAGAAGTGACCATTAGACTAGAAAGTTAACACTAATAATGGGGTTTAAATCAGGATCCATTTTTTTCTAATTGTAATTAAATAATCTTCTATGCAATTTTATGGTTAAGGTCTAGTAAAAATATATAACTCATACTCACATACTAAATGATTAATATTTTGATAAGACAAAATCCTTTTAAATAGAATATTAAGGTAGTATAAAATGGTATATCCCAATTCATCCTCTCATTAAATTTTTATACATTTATGGTGTAAAGAATCAGTATACGAGTGAATAATAAGGTCAACAAATTATTTCCCATTCTATTCAAGATAGAAATATACATTATTTCCATCTCAATTTGTATGAACATATATAAATATTGATTTATTAGGTTCCTACACGCTCTGATTTGATTGGTCATAGACCAGGGAGTTTTAAAATGTAATGGTACTATATTTTTCAATATTTTGGAGTCTATTTACAACCCAACTAGTGTGAGGATGTAAATTTTGAATTGGGAGAATCCATTTAAAAATTATTTATTTTGGGATACATGATAGTTAACATGTATATTGTATACCTATAATCCCCCATTGATAACTACCACATATCCCAAATTAATCGACCACCCTCATGACACCATGTTCACAATAGCCATTATTATTTAACTTGTAACACTGTTTATAGAATCCCAAAAAACCCAATGACCATTGTCAATAAATTTTTCATTACCTAACTACTAAAAAAGATACATAATGGGAATCTTGAGAGTATAAGACATCCACATCCATTGTTTCTAGTTAACAATATCTAAAATTAGGGGCCAATCATTAACCTCTATGTAAGAAGGATAAAATCACTGATTTTTTTTACAACCTCATTACAGGGCTTTAATAAAGCTCAACTTCATAATTCTACAACCAATATATGAACACTAATCTCCGCTACTGAGACTGTATTCTCAATAATCCATATGTAAATTATACATTTCATGGTATTACACTAGACCTCAATTCCCGTGCACCACCCAATCATTGAACATAGGGTCACCACCCATTCTCAATTAAAAGTAATCATCAAAAAGTTTAATCTCTTAAGAATTCCAAGATTCTATATTTTGAGGAAATTTGATTCCATTTATAATTTACTTCATAGTCAATAGAAAATGGAATCATTTAAAATAATATAAATTAAGATGATTTATTTCATAGGCATGGCCTTACAGCTGATCCATCTGACTCATTCACCATTTTTCTAGTTCACATAGAATGTAATCTTGAAATTAGACACATTAAAGGTTCCTAATCCCAATAAAGAAAACCCATATAAGTGTAGTTGTTTTGATATTTGAATTACCTAAAGACAACACATTTTATCATTACTGAGAACCATATGATTAAACCTTGGGTGATAGCTAGCTTACAAAAAATTGATGTTCAGGACATAGCACCGAGGAAAAAAGGGGATTCTTCAAGACCAAGTATCACTCAAGAAATTTCAATCACAACACCCAACAGACCAATATGACTCATTATTCATGATATTTAGGTACATATTCATGTTTCATCATAGATTAGATGTTATGATACTCATTTTAATCGATATATTATACATGTACTTGTATTTACATCGACTGGATATAGACCAAAGTATTTTTTCTATAATAATTTCACATGATAATTTTTTTTCAAAAATAAATTCATCATAACCAATCTGTTTCTTATTTTTATTCAACCCAAATAAATGTCATTTCATATCCAATTATATCTATATTAATGATATGTTCCCTCCTTGTATGAATAGAAAATAATCTTATTAATAATTTTTTTACTATTATGGATTAAAATTATGGGAACATGAAGCACATATTGTACATACATGGGAATAGAAGGGAAAAATCTATCCCACTTCCTAGGGGAATAAACCTAGTTTTTAAATTTTGGATTTGATCAATGATATAGTAAACCAACCCGTCATAGTGATATATTTGGATTCGACCCACAGATAAAGGTGCTCTCAGGTATTCCAAGGAATGTACCTACTATGTAAACCTATAATTCATATATCCTTTTTAATTATAATTTAGTTGATATCCATTGTAATTTACGACTTCTTGATGGTGGATTCTTTGGTTTTCTGATTAAAAATGAAATATTATGATCTTGTGAATCCACAGATGAATTATTTCTTTTCATTGATAAAAGAAGAATTAATATGAAAAATAATGTGACACACCCATGAATTTGATAATAGATATGTAAGAATATAAAATAACCATAAATTTATCTATATTGATATTTCTTTCAAAACAATAGTACACCAAGATGAATTTCATGGGCGAAAGGGGATCACATTAACAGAGTCTTCTTGTAGATATAAAAAACAAACACTCCATCTCCTGGGGAGAGATAGTGAACAATGGATACAAGTAGAATCAGAAGGGAAGGTAAAAATATAGTGATATAGACTTAACATACATGAATATTATAATATGTTAAATTGAATATTGCGAAAATTAAAAAAATAAATTCCCAACCACTATAATAGTTTACTTTCTTTAGAAACATGGAAACATAATCTTTAATCATGGTTAAATATCATCAATGTTGACAAAAAATACCATCCCCTTTAATTAATCTACATAAAACCAGTCTTTATAAACTATGTAATGGAAACATAAGAAAGGGGTGATCTCATATGGTCACTAATGGTAAACAATTGAAATATATTAGTATAAAATGAAAATAAGAGTATGATAAGATGTTCATAAAATTATAATATCACAGCATGAATATAAATGATCATAAACATGTTTCATGTCGTAAATATTGACAGTTAATTAAGGAATGAAATATAAGGAAATAATGTTTATAATCCATAAAATCATAACATAATATTAAGAGTTCTGATAATAGAAGAAACTTAAAAATATAATTTTTTTTCTGTATTTGTCATGAATTAATTCCAAGGCTATATTAGTGGAATGGGTTCACTCCCCTAACCATCTTTGTAGTAAAGGTTCACTCCCAAGACAATCGTTGTGGAAAAAGTTATTTAATTAATTGTGTTCACTTCATTTTTTAGCATTATATTTCTAAACTAGGATATCTTTCAGGTCTACTATTTATTATTATACTAGATTAACTTAATATTCCAACCCTAGATTACTCTATTAGGCTCACTTCCCATTCCATCCATGTATTACTGAATCTTATTCAATTCCCATTCCATCCATGTCATACTCAACCTATTTAACTCCTCATTCTATCCCTTTCATACTCATGATATTTAAATCCATACCAAATTCATTTGAGGTAGATATATGTTCCACCCATTAAATAATAGAATCACACTTATTTGTTCCAAAAGATAATAAAACTATAATCATATCCTGGCCCCAAAAAGATACGGGTTTCATAAAAATCATATCATAACCCATTAAATGAAATAGATATTACAAACACTTTATCCAATAATTTTTTAGAAAAGAGACATGTTTAACAATAATTTCATCATATAATAACCCAAGAAAAAGAGGTTGGTTTGATATGAATTTTATCAGGTTATAACCCATAAATGGGAACTGAGTACTATAAAAATATTTTCATCATATGAATCAACCATTAAATAAAAGAATATTATTTGGGTCCTTGGATCCTTTCCCAAATAATTAAAAAATTGTATCAAATTATTTCATATGAGATGGAAATTAAATTTTAAAGGATCATTTAAAACATTTCTTGAGGACAATATCCTTGTCAAATTGAAAAATAATTGGCATAAAACATAAAAAATTTTAAAAAAATTATTCATTAAATATAACCATGAAAAAATCAGATGTTTTATTTGAAAATAGTTTAAAACACTTCTACAATATAAAACCTCATATTTAAACCATTTTCATTGAGAACATGGTTTTTGGTGGGAAATAGATTTCCATTAAAAGAGGGAAATAAAGTTGTATTTAAAAAAACATTTTCTAAATAATATTATCTAATTAATAGAGGGAAAATATAAGGACCTGGCCTTAAAACATACATAATCTTGAATTAAGTTAATTGTTTACATTGATGATATTTTATGTTTTAGAGTCTTAATGAATTAGGCCATAACTATTTCATTACATCTCAAAAATTACAAATTAGACAATTCTATTTAGTTTACATTTTTTTCATTAAAAAAACTCTTGAATAAAAGAGTCATGTTCAGTTCCATGTTTTTAGATAGAATGACTTTCCCTTGATCTCATTCTGGACCCTATTCAGTTTATGTCATGTGAAAAACATTTCAAAACATGGGATGAGCATAAAAATCTCAGAAAGGGTTATAAGAAAATGAATGAAAACATTAGTTCATCAATACATACATAACATAAGCTATTTAACAAACACCATGAAATTATAAGATTTTTGAATAACACAGAGTAATAATAATTCATAAAGATAACTTGTGGCATCTATAACATACGTACGTTGTAGCTTTCAAGTCTTGGTAGGGAGTTACATTTGGAATACCCATTATAGTATATTACCTAAATATCTTAGGAGAAAATTCGCGTTTATCTCTGTCAGGATACCCAATGCATTGGAGAGCTATCTCGGGCCCACCCACCATAGGTTTAACAAGGAACCACCCGTATACCTAAATAATTCCAAATAACCATAACGTAATCCTTACAAATAACATAAGGATAAAAGAAAGATAAAATTCCAAAATTGCAATAACAATATAATATTTCAAGATATTTAAATATTAAATCCATTTTTAAAAAATCATTTTTAATACCAAAACACACAAAAACAGAATAAGGGGTTTTTTTATTTATTTAAAAAAACATTAAGGCTTATTAAAGAAGCCAAAGAATGATTACAGTGGAGGAGAGTTTATTGTCGCCGCAAAAGTTAAAAACATTCCTTTTGTGGTTTAGTAAAAGACTACGTAGAAAAATTATTCCCTTTGATTGAATTTGAAATTCGAATGGGTTTATACACCGTATAAATTAAAGTCATGTATAAAACAAAATATGCCTCAATGAAAGGAGATTGAGATGACGTTCCTTACATTGCATCCGACATGACCCGTTAATTCTTTAATCTCCATAATAATAATAAAATGATAATTTATACTTTATCAAAAAAATTATTCATATTTATTATTCCTTTTATATCACTTATTCCCAGGTTATAAACATTATGTAATCATTTACGTTAATAATTTTCATTTTGACGATAATTTGTACTCTGAGTCAAAAATGGACTTATTATAATTATGTGTTGTTGATGTGGTCAAAATTTCATTATATAAAAAATTATATTCATCATTTAGATATCATATATATAATATATATATACATTATATACATGTATTAATAATAGTACATAACATTTGTATGTAAGTAATGAAATGCACCGTTCATGGAGATAGTAAGTCGTACGTACGCATGAACGCTTCTTCCATATCTATTTCTTACTTTAATGGAATTAAAACATAATAAATCATATTTAAATTCTAATTACAGTATAATACCATATATAATATTATTAACTCCATCCTTTATACATCCCACATATGGAATTAAAGAGTCATATCACATTGAGGGGGTGGTAGTCTGCACTTCCTCAAATGTGATGATCACGTTTACCCATAGTGCGAACCATAAAGGCATCATATAAATGAAAAGTACAGAAGAATAATGAAAACATATATATAATATATATCATATATAAATATAGTTCCATAATAATTGCTACCATGAGCGGTGTTAGAGATAATTGAACAATCATCGTTTCGTGAGGTGTTAGTTTGTCATCCACAGAAACATTATGTTCCTCACCGATTAGATGGAGTTTTTTATAAGTGTAGTTCGAATTCTCTCATAAAAACATCATATTATATTGATAATACTGGTTTTGTCATAAAATAAAGGAATAAAAGGAGTTTAGGGGTTAGATAAGTAAAATAAAAGAAAACAATTTAAGATAAACTGTTACCTTTAATTTGGGTAACTCCCAATGGTTAGAACCAAAAGTACTTCTTGAAGTGGTTTCTTCCTAAGGTAAATCTTCTAGGTGTAATGGAAGGATGTAGGTAGCTTAATTGGGTAGAGGTTAGACGAGTCAAAAGGCTTGAGAGGTGTGAGAAATTGGTTAGAAGTGGTCTCCTTTTATAAGGGAAAGGAGGGGCTCTTTAGAAATGTATGAAAACATTGTTTTATTATAAACATATATTCGGTTTCAAAAGGGAAAAAAATCATTAAAGACAAAGATAATATTCCACATATTATTAATAAAATCATACAACAATAATTATACATGTTTTTGATTATATTTTGATCATTGTAATCTTATTTATTTAAATCATTTATTAATGAGGTAAATACTACATCATTATTGTGTCATAAATAATTTAATTAATTTGATGTCTAAAAATTATAAACGAATTACCATTATGTAGGAAATCGTTTATCTTTCCAAATAATATTTATAGTTTAAAATATAAGTTATATAACCCTATGTAATAATTAATTTACTAAAAGATATTTGTTTGTGTCATTTTTTTCTTTACCTTAAGTTAATTTATATAAAGGGTCATTATCACTCTTATGATTCTCCATGGGGTCCCACAATCAACCCATGTATTCGCATAGTTGTCCATGACTCATCCAATAAGCGTAGTATAGGTGTTAAGGTAATTTTGAATAATTATAATATCTTTTTTACCTTGAATGACCATATTTAACTTTAACCGCTGTAAATAAAAGTAAAAAGTTACTATTCACCAAAAAATTATTTTCAGCTCATTAAACCACATTTTACTGACCAATAACAACCATGTTTGTCACATTTTTGAAATTCAATTCACAGAAGTAGTAAAATTTAATTTAAATGAAAATGTTTATTTTTTTACTACTACTAGGTGGTTTCACTGTTCATCAAAATTGATGATTTTCAGAAAATACCAAAAACTCAGCATAAGCTATATTTGATATTATGAATTCAAAAATTATATCTATTTTACCAAATTAAAAATATTAAAGTTGGATTATTTAATTTCAAATTAATTCCCATTGTCAAAACAAATAATTTGTTTTTAAGAAACAATATATATCAAAACATTGACACTTGTTTATGTCCAATTTCAATGTGAAATTAATTTCAATGACCACCATTGGATTAAATGGGGAAAATATATTCCCATTAAAATTTAGAACTAATTAAGATGATAATATGACCATATAAATAAATTATATTAAAAGGAATATTTGAATTAAAATACAATATTTTTCATTATTCATAAAAAATGAATTTTATCAGAAAAATACCAAAATTTTACCCAGAGTGAATTTTGATGTCCTTATCCCAAAGAAAAATTATATTCTGTCAAATAGAACATAAAAAAGTGACAAAAATTATATTTAAAAAGGGTTCTCCATCAAAAGGTGGTAAATCGACCGTTTAGTTAATATTAGAGTATTTATGCTTGAAATGGAATTCTGTTCTTATTTTAAGGCTCTAACTTTTGTTGGATAAATGTAAAAACATTTAAAAAACATTTATAATCATGTTTTAGTTAGTTCTATTCATTCCCTCCAATAAAACGGCTAGTCGTAAACTACCATCTAAAATAATATTATTATATTATTAGTGTGAAATGTAAGATTTCAAAGAAACTCATTGTTTCGTATCGAGTACGACATTGAACATAGCATCCCCAATAAAGTAAAATTAATATTTAATTTAAAAATATTAATAAATACAAAAACATCATATTTCCCTATTTATCCTGGATTTTATATCCTTCCCCCCATTTGTAAATTGTGTCTGTGCAATTTTATTCACTTATCAAATAAGTGGGGGTATTTATCCCTCATAGCATTTCCATATTCCCACATTGCCTCTTCAACCGTATGGTTCTTCCACAGAACAATTACCGGATGAATTACCTTCTACAACACTTTCTCCTTCAGTCAAGAATCTCGACTGGTTGTTCCTCATAAAAGAGATTCTATTGCAACTGTACTACCTTTGGACTTAAGACATGAGATGGGTCTGGAATATACTTTCTCAACATTGAAACATGAAAAACCTTGTTTACATGGTATAAACTTGGAGGTAAATCCACTCGGTACGCAACTGATCCAATTTTCTAATGGATTTCATAGGGTCAAATGAACCTCAGACTCAACATTACCTTCTTACCAAAACGCATAACAATTTTCCGAGGAGAAACTTTAAGAAAGACATGATCACCTACCTCAAAAGTGAGAACCGTCCTCCGGTTATCCGTATAACCCTTCTGCCAACTCTAAGTTGTTCTCACATGCTTCTGAATCAACTGAACTTTATTTGTCATCTCTTATACCAATTCTTGTCACATCAGATTCCTTTCACCTACTTCATCCCAAAAAGCCGGATTTCAAAACACGTTTTCCATATAATGCCTCAAACGGAGCCATCTGTATACTGGAATGAAAACTGTTACTATAAGAGAATTCAACCAAGGAATGATGTTGGTCCCATGTTCTTAGGTAATCCAGTGAACAAGCACATAACATATCCTCTAGGTTATAAATTGTTCGTTCTGACTACCCATCTGATTGTGGATGAAAAGTTTTACTAAAATTTAATTCAGTACTAAACGGCTTTTGATGACCTTTCCAAAAGGTAGTAGTAAACTCGGGATCATGATCAAATACAATAGAGAGGGGAACTCCATGAAGCCTGACTATCTTCATAACATACAGCTGAGAAAGTTTATCTAGAGACAAAGTATATCAAATATGAAATAAATGAGCATATTTAGTCAATCGATCAACAATAACCCAGATTGCATTATTACCTCGAGATGTCTTTGGTAATACCACAACGAAGTCCATTGATATATTTTCTCATTTCCACTCTACCACATGTAATGACTGAAGCATCCCATTCGGAAACTATTTCTATCCTTTAACATGCTGAAAATTCACACACTTCACAGTAAAATCAGAAATATCTCTTTTCATTCCATCCCACTAGTAATACTCCCGACGATCTCTGTACATCTTAGTACTGCCAGGATGAACCGAAAAGGGAGAACTATGAGCTTCACATAACAACTCATTTTTCAACTCTTAATCATAATAACACATAATGTATTCCCAAAACTCAAAACAAAATCATTATTAATGTTAAAATCAGGCAACATACCATTCTGAAAAAGCTATACATTTTTCTGCAACTCACTATCTTCCTTCCGTGCTTTCTTAATTATGTCTGATAGAGATCATCTCACTGAAACCTGAAACAAAATAGAAGAACATCCTGCACCAAAAACGTCTATTCCAAATTTCATCAAATCAAAAACCAAAGGATCTCATTCCTAACGTGGCATGCTTATTATAGCATTTCTTTTTCAACTCAAATAATCAGCCACTTTATTTTCATTTCCCAGATGGTAAAGTATTGTGAAATCATAATCCTTGATTAATTCCTGCCATATCCTCGGTCACATGTTCAAATTTCTCTAAGTTAATATATAATTAAGACTTTTTTAATCAGTATATATTTCACACTTTACTCTATACAAATGATGCCTCCAAATTATAAAAGAAAAAATAATAGCTGCTAATTCCAAATCATGTGTAGTGTAATTTAACTCATGAGGTTTCAACTAACATGAATCATAAGAAATTACCTTATCATTATGCATAACGACACAACCATGTCCCTTCAACAAAGAATCATTGTAGATAACAATCTCACCATCTCTATAAGGCAGTTCCAAAACTAGCGCATTCACTAATCTTTTTTTCAATTCCGGAAAACAATCATCACATTTTTTTATCCAGATGACCATCAAACCTTTTTGTGTTAACTTAGTCATTAGAATAGATAACCATGAGAAATTATCAACGAACCATCAGAAATAACCTGAAAAATGAAGAAAAGTACAGATATCGGTTAAATTTTTGGGTCTTGGCCATTCTTCCACAACTTTTGTTTTAGCAGGATCGACAGTTCAATATTTTGAAAGAATTAGACCAATGAAATAAATTTGCTGTAACCAAAACTCACACTTGATGAATTTACCAAATAGTTTCTTTTCTTTTATAGTTTTCAAGACAACCCTTAAATGACTTTCATGATCCACATAGCTTTTAGAATAAACCAAAATATAATCAATGAACACAACCAAATACTTATACAAGAACTCACAGAAAACACTATTCATAAGATCCATGAATACAGCTGGTGAATTGATTAACCCAAAAGGAATAAATATAAATTCATAATGGCCATATCTAGTACGAAACCCTGTCTTTGGAATGTCTACTTTCTTTACACTGAACTGATGGTATCCCGATCTCATATCAATATTTGGAAAATACTGAGCTCCCTGGAGCTGATTAAAAAAATCGTTGATATGAGGCAAATGATACTTGTTCTTAATAGTGACGTAATTCAATGCTCTATAATCAATGAAAAGTATCATTGAACCATATTTATTTTTAACAAACAATACAAGATCACCACATGGTGATGAGCTAGGTTGAAAAAAACCATTATCTAATAACTACTGCAATTGATTCTTTAACTCTAAAATTTCAATTTGAGCCATTTGATAAGGGGGTTTTGAAACTGGATTAGCATCAAGAACTAAGTCAATAATAAATTCAACATCCTGGTCAAGTATAATACGAGACAACTCATCAATAAAAAAATCATGGTACTCATTTACCACTGACACATCATTAATCTCAACAATTTATTTATTTTCAACAATACGTGCAAGGTAACATTCATTTCTCTCTTTTACCAGTTTCCTAGCTTCCTGATATATTATCAAAATTAAGGGTTCATTCTTGTACACAAACTGAAAATATTTCTGAAAATAAACCTCTTTAGCTCTGCATTCAATTTTATCATGATAAACAGACATCAAATCCATGCCCAAATTAACATCAAACTCTACTAGAGAGAAAACAATAAGGTTTGCTGGTAGATTATTTCCACACACAATGAAATGAAGGTTCTTCTAATTTTCTCTTGTCTCAATGCTTCCCCCCGGTGTTTTTACCATAAGTTCAGGATTCATAAAATGAGATGGAATTCCCAATTTAATAGAAAACTACTCAGAAATTAAAGAGTGTGTAGACCCTGAATCTAACAACACATTAGCATAATCTGAACAAACAAACAATGTACCTGATAATAATTCATTTGATAGCCCAACATCTGATGAAGTAGTTTCAAATGATTTAACCACCCCTTTATGCATGTATTATGGCTGATTTCCCTCATTTATGTTCTTAGTTTGACACTCATTTCCATAATGACCCATTTAATTGCACTTAAAACATTTTATTGACTGTAAATTAGATTTTTGTCTTAAAATTACCCTCATCTTTTTCAATGCAATTACAACCCTTATGTCCTATTTTACCACATTGGTAGCACATACCATAATTCAAAATACATTCCCCAGCATGCTTTTGACAACAATTTTCACAAACTGTAAACTTAAATTTCTTACCATGAGAAGTTTTTTAATAGTTATTCCCTTTTTCCTTCCCCCTCGACCACTTATTCTGTGGTTTGTCAAAGAACACTTGGTCATCAAGAATGTCCATTTCCACCTTCTCTACACATAGAACATGTTTTTCATAACATTTGAACTAATAAGAAGCTAAATACCTTCAAAACATTGGATTTAATACTGAGTTAAAATGGTTGATTTTACGATCATGATCTCATATGGAATTTGAAGAATACCTTTATAGTCGAGTGAACTTTGCATCATAAGAAGCCACTGGGTCATCCTCATGCCTCAATTCTAGGAATAGGTTTTCCATAAAAAGATGAACCACCTTTGGAAAATATTTCTCAAGAAACATAGCTTTGAATTCCTCACAATCGAGAGCATCAATCTCTTCAATATCCCTGATATTTTTCATCATCGACCATTACTGATCAGATTCACCTTCAAAACGTTAAAAAGTGAGACTAACCTTTTGATGATATGAACACCCTATAACATAGAAAATCTTCTCCAGTGATTTAATTCATACTTCTTCTAGAACAGGGTCAGATGATCCTTTGAATGACGGGGGATACTGCCTCATGAAATGCTTCATTACTGACATGTTCGTTTGTGGTTGATCTGGCTGATCTCGTGCAAGGATATAACCACAATTTATAACCTGAGTAACTATGTCATCACTGTAACAAATTGTTCAGTTCCAATACTAACCATCTCGGGTTGCTAATTTGGAAGGTTATCTTCTTCCTGATGTCGTCTCAACATAACTTCCATGTTTCCTCTGTGAAAAACCATTATGAACCCAGAAATATCATGGGGGAAGAAACATGGTAATCTGTAAATTCGATATCATTAAGATAAATTAATTTATGGATATTAATTTAACAATACCCTAACTCTTAAAGTTTTCTAAACTGGCCTCTGATACCAACTATAAAGACTCGTCCATAAAACATACATAATCTTGAATTAAGTTAACATTGCACATTGAGTATCTTTCATATTTTAGAGTTTTATAGATTTAGGACATAATTATTAAATTACATCTCAAAAATTAAAAATTAGACACATCTACTCAGTTTATATATTTTTATAAAATAAAAAATCATGAAAAAAAGAGTCATATCCAGTTCAATGTTTTTAGACAACATGGGTTTCCCTTGACCCCATCCTTGACTCTATTCACTTTATGTCATGTGAAAAAAATTCAAAACATTGGATGAGCATAAAAATATCATTAAGGGTTATAAAATAATGAAAGAAAACATTAGTTCATCAATAAATACATAACATAATCTATTTAAAAAACCCCATGAAATCATATGATTAATGAATAACATAGAGTAATTATAAATCCTAAAGGATACTTGTGGCATCTATAACATTCTAATGTTGTAGCTTTCACAGCCACACAAGGAGTTACATTTGGAATACCCATCCCAGTATAGTCCTTAAATATCTTAGGATAAACATTCACGTTTACCTCTGTCACGTTACCCAATGAATTTAAGAGCTATCTCAGGCTCACCCACCCTAGGTTTACATAGATCCACCCGAATATATAAATAATGCCCAAGAACCATAAAATAATCATAATACATAACTTAAGCATAAAAGAAATATAACATTCCCACATTTCAATAACAATATAATAATACATTGAAATAATAAATCCATTTCAAAAATAAAATTTTTAATACCAAAACACCCAAAAAACAGAACAAGGTGTTTCTTTTTTTATTCAAAAAAACATTAAGGCATATAGAAAAAAGCTAAAGAACGATTACGGTGGCAGAGAGGTCATTGTCGCTGCAAAAGTTAAAAACATTCCTTTTGTCGTTTCATAAAGTGATACGTAGAAAAAATATTCCATTTGAATGAATTGAAATGTCAAAGGGGTTTATTCACCGTATAAAAGAATTCCGTGTATGAAAAAAATATGGCACAATGAAAGGAGATTGAGACGAAGTCCTTTACCTCATGCCAGACTTGACCCGTTCGTTCTTTAATCTCTTGTATAATAAAATAAAGTTAATTTATACTTGCTTAATAAACTTTTTCATGTTTATTATTCCTTTTATATCACTTCTTACCATGTTATAAACATTATGTTATCATTTAAATTAATAATGGTCATTTTTTTCATTAATTGGAACTCTGAGTAAAAAATGGACTTATTATAATTACATGTTGTTCAAGTGGTAAAAATTTCATTATATACAGAATTATATTAATAAATTAGATATCATACATATAATATATATCCATTATATACATGTATTTATAATATTACATAACATTTTTAGGTAATAAATGAAATGCAGCATTAATGGAGATGATAAGTCATACATACGAATGAACGCTACTTGCATTTCTATTTCTTATTTAAATGGAATTAAAACATAATGATACATAGTTATATTATAATTCCAGTATAATATCATATATAATATTATTAACTCCATCCTTTATATGTCCCACATAAGGCATTAGCGAGTCATATCACTTTGATGGGGTGGTAGTCCGCACTTCCTCAAATGAGATTATCGTGTTTACCCATAATGGGAAATATAAAAGCCTAATATAATTGGAATGAAATGATGAATAATGAAAAAAGAAACATAATATATATCATATATAAATACAGTTCCACCATAATGACCACCATGAGTGGTAGGAGATAATTGAACAATCATTGTTTTGTGAGGCCTTAGTTTGCCATCCATAGAAACATTATATTCTTCACCGATTAGATGGAGGAGTGTGTAAGTGTTATTTGAATAAATATAATAAAAACATCCTAGTATATTCGGTATACTGTTGTTGTTATAAAATCATATATTAAAAATATTTTAGGATTTGGAGAAGTAAAATAAAAGAAAACAATTTAAGAAAAACTATTACCTTAAATTTGGGTAACTGGATTTGGTTAGAAACAAAAAGAATTATTGATGTTTCTTATACATAAGGGTAGGCTTCTAGGTGGAAGATATTGATGTATGAAGTTTAATTGTTTAGATTTTGTACGAAACACAATGCTTGAGTGGTGTGAGGAATTGGTTATAAATTGTATCCTTTTATAAGGGAGATGAGGGGATCATTAAGAAAGTGTGAAAACATTATTTTATTGTAATCTGATCATCTGTTTAAAAAGGTTGAAAATCATTAAAGTCAAAGATAAGATAAATCCTATTCGAAATAAAATAATCCAATAAAAATTGGACATGTTTTGGATTATATTTTAATCAATAAAATCTTATTTATTTTAATCATTTATAAATGAGGTAAATACTGAATCATTATTGTGTCATAAATATTTTAATATATTTGATGTCTAAAAATTATAAAAAATATTTAATGATGTAGGAAATATTTTTATCTTTTCAAATAATATTTATTGTCGAAATTATAACTTATATAACCATATGTAAAAATTAATTTACAGAAATCTATTTGTTCATGTCATTTTTTTTATAGTATAAGTTAATTAAAATAAAGGGTCATTATCATTAATAAGTGTCTCCATAGAGTCCCAAAATCGAACCAAGGATTCCCATGGTCGTCCATGACTCATCCAATAAGGTTTGGATAAGTTTTATGATAACTTTATGTGATTATAATATCATTGTTACCTTTAATTACCCTATTTACCTTTGACCGCGGTAAATAAAAGTCAAATGTTACTATTCACCAAAAAATATTTTCATCTCATTGAACCACATTTTATTTACTAATAAAAACCATGTATGTTTGATTTTTGAAATTAAATTCACAAAAGTTGTAAAATTTTATTTAAATGAAAATGTCTGTATTTTTACTTCTACTAAGTGGTATCACTATTCATAAAAAATTGATGTTTTTCAGAAAAATACAAAAAACATAGCCTATTCTATATTTGATATTCCGAATTAAAAAATGATGTCTATTTTACCAAATTAAAAACATAGATGTTTCATTATTTAATTAAAAATTAATTCCTATTGTCAAAACAAATATCGTGTTTTTAAAAAACAATATCAATCAAAAGATTGACACTTATTTAGGTCCAATTTCAAAGTGAAATTAATTCCAATGACCGCCATTGGATTAAATGGTAAAACTATATTCCAATAACAATTTAGAGCTAACTATGAAGATAATATAACTATATAAATAAATTATATTAAAAGGAATATTTGAATTAAAATACAATATTTTTCATTATTCATAAAAAAATGAATTTTATTGGAAAAATAACAAAATTTTACCCAAAGTAAATTTTGATTCCCCGATTACAAAGAAGATTTTTATTTTGTCAAATAGAATATAAAAATTTGACAAAAACTATATTTAAAAATGGTTCTCCCTCAAAAGGTGGTAAATCGACCTTTTAGTGAATATTAGAGTATTTATGCTTAAAATCGAATTCTTTTCTTATTTTAAGCACTTAAATTTTGTAGGATAAAAGAAAAAACATTTAACAATCATTTAAAATCAAAATTTTACCTAGTTCTATTCATTTCTGCCAATACAATGTTTAGGCATTAACTACCATTTAAAATAATATTATTATATTATTAGTGCGCAACATAAGATTTCAATGAAACTCATTGTTGCGTATCGAGTAAGCCATTGATCACAGCATCAACTTTAAAGTAAAATTAATATTTATTTCCCTAATATTAATAAATATGAAAATTTAATTTTTCTTTATTTATGTGGGATATTAAAAAAATTGGATGAATACATGAAAATATAATTAATAATATTAGGAGAAAAAACTTATGAGTGTTATTGTGACCTGGATCGCAATATTTCATCAATGTAAACATAATCATAAATAATTTTGATAAATGGTGATATTGTTGCAATAAACTAATACAACGTTTGTCACTTTGAATCAAAATACACATGATTCAATAACATTACATGAAGCATAAAATATAAATTCATAAAATATATCATGGTATAAAATTTCAAATAGAAGTAAATACGGATCATATACGAATATAGATGCATAACATGGTATGTATCTCGAAGAAGGAAAATTGATATAGGAATTACATTACCGATTTTTTAACTTTTAAGCCAAAACACCCATGAAATAATGATAAAAATGGACATTTAAATACCCCAGAATTTAAGTATAATATTAATATAATGCAATCATGGTCATTACATACATATCATAAAAAATGAGTGGTGAATAAGTAAAAAGTCTCATAGAAATAAATGTGAGATGAGAAATCCAATTCCATAAGTCTTGACATTCTTCATACATGTTCAATCCTCCTATATAATAAGTAAGAAATTATTATAATTCTACTACAGAATCATATTATCATATATATTATCATGTATTATTTTATTGTGACTTTATATAAATCATTCATTACATGTTTAATGTTAATGTTACATTTCAGGTATTATATGTTTTTTAATATATATTTTGACTAGTTATATTTGTTTTTTTAATTAAATAATTATTTATCTAATTAAAGAGTGAAAAAAATAACATAAATATAATAAATATTTAGTAAATAAATATTTATAATTATATATATAATATATAAATTTGAAAGGAATACACCATTAATGGAGACGGTAGGTCGTACGTACACATGAAAGTTGTTTTCGTATTATTGTTGATTTGAATGAAATACTGTAAGTGTAATATATCTATATATATATGATAATTATAGTAAAATTATTATTTCATATATATCATATATTTTTCTAAAGATATCATTAATATATTCTATGTAATATGTGAAAGAATCGTGTCGCAATGATGAGGTAGTCCACACGTCCACAAACAATGTTATGGTATTCACACAAAATAGAAAGCATGAATTTATGTTTTATTTAACATTTTAATAATAATATATATATCAAATATATGATTTATAAGATATAAATATAGTATTTCTATCATAATCCCCAAATATTACATTTTTTTAATGAAAAACAAACGACATTATTTCGTTAGGCGGTAGTTTGTCGTACACATGAATGGTAAGTTTGTTACTCATTTGATGGAAGTGATTATAGTTTTAGGTGAAAACTGTGACAATCGGGCTCCGGTGACAGCACAGCCACCCCGCCTTAACATGGCCATCGGGTCCTAGCCCACCAGGTACCAGTGGTTGCCTAGCAGACACGTGGGGCCCACTCCAGGGTCCACCCACATGCCTGAACGGGTCATCTGACTAATGAAAATTCCGAAAGGCCAACACTTGTCCTTTCCAGTGTGCTTTTTCCTCACTCACACATACCCTGGAAACTTCCCAGAAAGTCACCCATCCTGATCACTACTCCAGGCCAAGCACACTTAAATGTGGAGTTCTAATCAGACATGCTCCCGAAAAGGAAGGTCCACCCTGTTGACATGAGTCATATCATTTAGTAATTTAACCCTTTATCATTTGGAGATGTTACAATTCCCCCCTTTAAAGCACAACACCCTCATTGTGGGTCCTACATCTCAACCCAGGTAGTGCCCCGCGCACTTATGGCTGGGTTCCTCCTCTGATACCAAATGTGACAAACGGGCTCCAGTGACAGCACAACCACCCCGCCTTAACATGGTCGTCGGGTCCTAGCCCACCAGGTACCACTGGTTGCCCCGCAGACACGTGGGGCCCACCCCAGGGTCCATCCACATGCCTGAACGGGTCATTTGACTAATGACAATCCCCACAGGCCAACACTTGTCCTTTCCAGTGTGCATTGTACTCACTCACACACACCCTGGAAACATTCCAGAAGGTCACCCATCCTGAACAGTACACCTGGCCAAGCACGCTTAACTGTGGATTTCTAATCAGACAGGCTCCCGAAAAGGAAGGTGCACCTTGTTGACATGAGTTATATCATTTAGTCATTTAACCCTTTATCATTTGGGGATGTTACAAAAACCATAGTATTAAAACATTTCACTATATTATTTACAATAGGATATTATATAATCATATAATAAAATTAATTTAGTGGTTGGATAAGAAAAATTACACAAAAGAGCATGTAGATTGGTGTTACATCTTCTTTGGGTAACTCCTTTTAGTTTTCACGAAAGAACTAATTTAGTTATATTTATCCAAAATGCGAGGCTTACATAATTATAGGATTAATGATAGGGGGTTTATTTTTCTGATTAAGTGATGGTTTTTATTACTTTTATATATTGAAGGATGAGTGGAACTCTTGTAAATATAGAGGAAAACACTATTGAGAGGCCCCCCTTACATCATATGCCAACAATAATTTTAAAATTTCGTGAAAATGGAGGATATGGTCTAAATTTGGAAATAAATTATCTTTTTTATATGTTTATAAGGAATTTGGATCCTTACGTTATGGTTTTTCCACTAAGTAAAATTGTGTTTTACCTTAATCAATGTAATAAATCTTAATTACACTCAGAAATAATTTTCATAAAAAATCAATGTTGTCCTTAATATAAGTTATCACTATGGGGATTCAAAATATGTAATCAATTTTTAAAAATTATAAACACATAATATGTATAAATAAATTTGAAATTAATGTCAGAGACGTATATCAAAATCATGGTTTTAAATCAATAGAGTCCAAAAGTTTTCAATGATTTTATATCCAATTTCAATGGAAAATTGGTTCAAATGACTTAAATTGAATTATTTTTTGTATTATAAATATTTTTATACTTTTAAATTTAAATAATATAAAATTTATATATATAAATAATGTAGATGAAAAATAATTTTTAAATTAAAATTCATTATATTTCACTATTAATCGAAAAATGTAACATCTCAAAAAAATTAACCAAACCTAAATTTTGATATTATAATTCTTAAAATTTGGTATATATTTTCAAATAAAATTATAATATAGTCATACTTTATATTGAAAATCAAATTTACATTAAAATGTTGTAAAATAACATTTTAGAAAAATGCATATTTTTATTTTTAAAATTGGTTTTATTATGATATTATTCTTATCAAATCTATTGGATGGGTAAAAAAAATAATTATTGAATATATAATATAAAAATTTTATTTAATATATTCAAAAAATGAGTTTTGTTTAATTTATTTATAAATAATTTTGTTTATAAATAAAAAAAATATGTTTTTTAGAAAAAGTAATGTCTTTATTTTAAAGTTGTTCTTACATTTAATTATAACTAATTATTCACCAAAGGATCCATTTTATATATATGTGTAAATAATATTTTCACAGTTTACTTAATATTATATGTCACTTCCATTCCAATGGATTAGTGGTAATTATAATAATATTTTAATAAAAATATTAATAGTATATTGTAGTTCGGTAAATCGTGACAATCCATGTAATGAAATTTATTGAAGGAAGTAGGAATTTTTTGTAACACATGAAAAAAATTCTGATGCGTTTATTGAAATATAATATATGAGTATTTTGTCTAATAATATTAACACAATGTTTTATATAATGAAATAAAAATTTATAGATTTCATATAATAGAATATAAATTCATTGTTGGGTGGAATGAAAAATATCAAAACAAGTAAATTTATTAAAAAAATAATTCACAAAAATCAGGGTATTGAATTTAATTCTATTATGATAATTCGGGTAATTTCATGATCTGAAAAATATACTTACACAATCTCTTGTTGTAATATTTTCACAATACTACTTTCACCATTATAATAGATCATTTTTTTTCTGTTAATATCTTCATTAATTTCATGAGCCAATCATATTACCACATTCACACATCCTTTGAGGATTGAACAACTTTTAATTATAATGTAATCATTGGGATAAAATTAATAATCTAAATATTGATAATATTTTCCAATACCATTAATGGTTAGATACCCAAGAATATCAGGTTGTATTGGATAAATGAGCTAAATTAATTTAATATAGGAATTAGAAAAATGGTTGATTAACATGATAATCTATTTCAGGTACCTCTTCTAAATAATATTTCCAAGTATTTAATTATCAATTCTTTATTGGTAACCTAGGTTAATGATAATCAAGAACCAGTAAACCTATTATGGTTGGGAGTACTATCTAGGTTGTGTTAGTACACAACCTCTCTAATCGGTACCTCTTCATAAATCATTTTCACATTCCTATTATTTATGACATTACATAACTGGGAGATGTTACTTAAGAAATGTCCCACCCATTTTTCTAATTATTTCCACCCTTTATATCCTACATCATATTAACTATCAATACATTAAAATTAGATACCTTAATAATACCCAGATCTTATATATCATTGTTGAATGATCTATATTCTGAGAGAATTTTAAAATTCCTATAATAATTCTTCACCATAATACACACATGGATGTATGTGATGTTTTTGTTTCAATTCATTTAACATAACTCTCCAAATCTATTCCTTAAATTCCTTTTTAATTTGAGCAGATTATATGCTATGCTATTTTGTTTTCTCAAGAGAAAAGCGAAAGCCTCATCCTCCCATATGTCTAATAGTTAATAATCATGAAAATTTATTGTATTCATTAGTGCATCTTGGATAGAGTACATATTATGATTTTTTTAATTACATTACGTTGTCTTTATCATATTTTAACTAATTTTAAAGAATCAACCACGCATTCCCATACATGGGTCAATTCACTAGATTATGTACTACACACAAAAAGGGTTCATCCAATTTCAAAATATAAGAGAAAGATAAACTACAATTATTTTTATCAGTGACCTTAAATATTACAGGGGACAAGGAATGGTTTGATATTTCCCGATCCTTATGAGTCATAAATTCATACTGAAATGTTCAGATTCATTAGACATTTCTAATGAAGAGATCCAAATGATCCCACATGTAACTATTGACCTATTTTTTATATCATATATTCTCAGTATATTATATAATGGTATTGAATTACCCCATATGTACCCATATAAGACAAATGGGTTTATGTAGGAATTTGATTTCCATAGGGAATACCTTGTAATCACATTTCATTTTGAGAAAATTTTTAGAATTTATATTGAAAATTCTCAACAACTAATAATAATCATGATAATTTTAGATGTATCTTCTTCCGTCCCCACTTCTATTTAATATTATCATCATATTAATATATGGATGTTATAAGGACCAATAAACAATAACTCTCTTAACCCTAGTATATCCGAGAATGATAAATTATGATATACCCTCAATTTTATCTCAATTATTGTGATAAAAAGAGTTATCAGTATGAAATTAATTGTTTAGAATGTCAAATGTGGAATTCGGTAGTAGGCCTTGGTATTCCACATAATTATTGAAAATATTAGATTTTTAAATCCTCTACCTTCTGGTTTGAAACTACCTAATTTGTAACACCTTGACATTTTGTGATTTTTTTGAATCAATTTAACCATTTGATATTTAACATTTCACACAACACTGATAATATATTATTTCATATTAAATAATTCTTTTTAGCTTGAGTTATAAAAAAACATGGTAAACCATGCACCACACATGACATAAATTTTAGATTTCTCTATATATAACACCGATGTTAGCTTGCATCAGATGCACTAATGATTTTTCTCAATGGATTCTATAACACGCTAGACCATGTTTTACAAAACCATAATATATTATATATAATTAGATATAACCAAGTTATTAAATTATACATTTGTAATGGAATTAACTAATATTTGAAAATATATAGTTTAATCAAATATAACATGAATTCAAATAATAAATTAAAATATCTAACATATTGAATATTAAGGATATATTTTTATTGGTATGATCCCAAAGGTGTTTTTTATTAAAAATTATACTAATTATAATTAGTGAGTGATATTAATGAAATATATATGTTATATATTCAATAAACTATTTTTTATTTCTATGAAAAATATTTCATTTAAATAAGATTTGAATAGAATCCAGTTTTATGATTAAATACCTCTATTTATTATTAAGGCATGTGTATCAATTTTTAATGGATAACCCATTTTAAGTACAATTTTTTTTGGAAATTTGATATATTTAATATTTAAAATCAAATTTAATATATTAAATAAGATGATAATAATTAGGATAGAATTTTTTTTTTTATTTTTCTATGAATTTTCATTTTTTAATCAATAGTGAAAAATACTAAATTTTAGTTCAAAAATAATTTTTTCATCTAATTTATTTATAATGATAAATTAAATATTAAATTTCTTCAAAATTTAAATTACATAATATTTTGAGAAATAAACCTAATGTGGGTTATTTTAATCAATTTCACGTGAAAAATGGATATAAAAACTTCATAAAACTCTGGATGTATGTACGTTTAAAACCTGTGTTATCCACCCGACTCTTGAATTAAATTAAAATTAATTTCCACCACTTCTATTATATAAATTTGAAAAAATGGATTCCATATTTGGAATCTTACTACTTTATAATTTTTACAATGGCTTAATTGGTTTTTTACCAAAAATATTAGTAAAAGTATTTAAAATTAAGTACATCGATTAAGGTAAAATTATGAATAAATAAAGACTAAACCTTAATCTCAAGGGCCTAAATGACCTATACACTTTTCGAAAATCAATTTTATTGCTATATAAACACATTATTATCAATTTTATCAATTTTTGTTTATTATATTATCTGATTTATATGTGAAAACATTATATATAATTCCTTGTCAAAATATTGCAAGAGTACCACTCCTCATCCACTGTAAAAGTCCTCCTCTCCTCTCACTTCCTCACACCTCTGACGCATCTTTTATGCAAAAAATATATAAGTAAATTCTCTTAATAATCCATCCCCATATCCCAAATACCTATTATTTGTTATAAATAAATCCAAGTAATCCCATTGTTGAAAACCAAATGTTGTTACCTGAATAAGAGGTAATATTTTTCGTCATTCTCATTATTTTAATTTCAATTATCCACCCATAAACACATATTATACACTATTTTTATAACAAAACTAGTATCCTAAGTATACAATTCTGTTTGTATGCTAATTTTTCAACCTACAATTACACAAACTTCCATCTAATGGGTTATAAACGTACTTTTTATGTGTATGGTGAACTACCGCCACACGAAATGATGATTGTTCATATTTCCTTTACCACCTATCATGGTAGAAATTCTGAGATAAACTCTATTTATATATGTTATATATTATATTAAATATGTCTTTAGACTTATATAATACATTTATAATAGTTATCTTTATAATTTCCTTTTGTGTAAATATGATAATTTCATTTGAGGAAGTGTGGACTACCGCCCCTCAAAGTAATGTGATTCATTCACACTGTACATGGAATGTAAAAAGGATCTGTTTATTGATCCTATATGATAATTATTATATATTAATTATATTTTAATAATGATATATATACATACACATATATATATTTATATTTCATTTCCTCTCTTTCTTTCAATATGACAATAAAACAAGAATAGCGTTCATGCGTCTGTTTGGTTAACCATCTCCATGAACGCTGTATTCCATTTCAAAATTTTATATGATATAGATTATTATAATAAAATTATAATAAAAATATTTGATATTTATTTCATGGATTTACTTTCTAGAAATCATGTTATAATAATATGGAGACACATAAAATTAAGACATGTGCGTTGAACAAAGCGAATATTACCATTAGTGAAACATTAAAATAATATTGTTATCAATAGGGTAATCTAAATTCATAATAAGCCATATGTGGTATTTGATGTAAAAATATTATACAGAAAATTATTTATAGTAAACTTAAATTTATTATACAGGATGCTCGTATGAGTATGAAGATAGTCAAAAAATAAGGTAAGGGGATTTCATATAAATTTTTATATTCATGAGATACATGTCGTAGTAACCACTATTTTATTTTGTGTGGTGTATATATTTACCATGAATGTATTGTCTGATTATTATTATTATATATATGGGTATTAAAATATCCATTATATGATATTTCATTCATGGGTCTTAATGTTCCAAAAGTTAATAAATCGGCAAAGTAGCTTTGTCTCAATATTCATTCTTTAAGGAACATGCCATGTTATTTCCCAATATTTTTCCACGAGATGTATACACTATCATAAATATGTTTATTAATTTATATCATTTTATCATGATATTTTATGCTTTATTTAATTTCATTTTCTTACAAGTGGAGTATATTTTAATGTAATCATGTAATAAGGTTTTATTTAAACTATATTATCACTTCTCAAGATTATTTGTGATTATTATTCCATTGCTGAAATATTATGATCCATCTCTTAAAAAATTGTATGATTTTTATTATCCTATGGTTATTAAATATTACTTCATGATTTGGTTCCATTTTTTCAGTCTTGGGTACATAAGATAGTTAAGAATGTTTTATTAAGGATGTCTACATTACCCTTTCTTTGGTTGGAAATATTTGTTCCTTAAAAACCATTTATTCAAAAAGGTATCCAGAATTATTATATTATTATCCTATTATCCATAAAATACATTTTAACCCATGTTTTACCTATTTAAATAATATGATTTTTAATAAGGAATTTTATTTCCATTTTCAGGTCGATCCACGTTTCTATCCATTTTACTATGAAAAAAGGAAATATCGGCATGTATGAGTTTATTCACCATCATGACCAAAATTACCATACATCTACATTTACAAAATTAAATTTTCCAAAAAATGAAATTTTTTCCTAAAATTATTGAAATTCATTATTTCATATTATTTTAATAGAAATGGATTTCAAAATGTTTTCAAGCATTATTTATAAGTTTTCAAAGTATTTTCTAAGGATATGGTTTACAAAATATTTTCCAGAATTCTTTATAAGTTTTCATATTTAATTTTTGAGAAATATTTTTAAAAAATATTTATGTTTAAAGAGAAATTTTCAAGGGAGAAAGGACATTTTCTTCAATAAATTTTTGGAAAACATATTTCAAATATTTTTTTAAATATTTGATGACATCTATTGACTATAATAATGATCCAATGGGTAAATTCATATTATTTCTAGAATGGTTTATGTTTTGATTGAATTACTATTATGAAACCAATTTCTCTTCCAAAGGTTATATGATTTTGATACCAACATTCTTCATGGGTTTTAGAATGATGAAATTATTATGAAACCTATATAATTTCCTTAGGATATGATATGATGAAATATTAATAATACCCATTTCATTTCAGGTGTAATGATTTAATGTTTAGAGAACTCATATATTTTATTGGGCTAAGATATGATACATGTTTTACAATCCTGTAGAAAATGTATGTATGATTTTTTTATGTGAGTTATGTGACCTATATCTCCCTCTACTACATTGGTAAATAATAAATGATATATGAGATCAAAGGGTGGATGGGTTGTATCCCAATCTTGAAAATAAGAAGGTAAATGGGTTGTAGCCCATGAACAAAAACCGGAAGTTACACGGGTAATATATGAAGCCAAAAAACATGAAGGAATATAGGATAAAGCCCACGAATAAAAATAAGTATGCTCACGTGTTATAGCCCAAGACTAAAAATAAGTCAGTGCATGGGTTGTAGCCTAATACTAAATGTAAGAGGGTGTACGAGTTGTGGTCCAATCATGAAAATAAGAAGGTACACAGGTTTTTAGCCAATTCCAAATCAGATACATGGGTCATAGTCCAACCCTAACATGTAATGATGGACTTGGTAATAGCCTTTATACAGTACATTTTATGTTTATGTGTAGTCAACAATTACATGTCTTACTCCAATGTCATGTTTTTAGGGCATATGCTCTTGATTCGATTTTGATTCATGTGTTATGAACAACAGATATTTTTTCCAAGATTTGTGTATATAATCTTTGATATGTAGGTTACAGTCTTCTAAAGCTATTATCATGTTATTAAACCATTATGCTCATGTTTATTCTTAAATATATCTCTTTTTTGCATTTCTAATCATTTGAGCTCCCCCTTTTTATTTTTCCTTCCCTCTGTTATGAAGATATATTTTATGTATGATATGTCTATTAGGGGTTCTATTCTAGGAGAACCTAGGAGGAGATATTGTATCTCACTGATGTAGCAGTACTTATGTTTCCTTGTTTCCAAAGACACTATAATAATAAAGTAATTGGGAATCTATTTGTATAATTTATTATGTATATCATAAAATATTTTTAATCTTAATGTATGAAAATTGAGGGTCACTATAGTTGGAATCATAAAAATGGCATACTTAACCTTTGGAAACTATGATGATAAAACCTTAATGAGAACTCTAAGAATATGTCTATAGATTATTCTAAGGATAATGATATGTATATGAAAATGTTATAGAGTTTTTTTAATGGTTAGGGTAAGTTTTTATTTTGACAATACATCCTTTTTTGGATACTATAAGTGGATTTGGATCTAGCACATATGTACCGATAAGTAAAAACTATGAGATGATGTTTCCGACCTAACATGGGGAAATCTAGTAGACTACAACATGCCTTGACACATAACTAGTTTGAATCTCCTTGTAGATATGTTATAAGAATTCAAAAACACATTGTAAACCATCATAATGTTTTTAATAGATGTTGGTAATGAATAACCTTGGATAAAATTGAGGTGTCATAGTTTGAGAAATGTGTCAAAATTTAGTCATCTGAAAATTAAATATTATTCATGATTAGATTATTGTCCATTGTGCTAAATGTTTCTCACACTATGGTTTCTGGGTTTAGTCAATTACAGGAACAAGAATGAAAAAGTTTAATTTTGAATATGATGGATATTTTTATGATGATCAATAAATTTGGATGATCACTACTGTGAAAGATGTTTTGGTCATGCCTAATTAGTTTTCATGGAACATGATTAACAACATGTAACTTAACCAACTCTCAGAGTCACCTACAAATAGAAGAAAGGATTTCTTTGAGAGTTAGGGTAATGGAAACCATGGATTAAAGTAGATTCAATTTCTTTTATATCTATAATATGAAAAAAATCACCCAAGTGAATGTCTTACTGGAAGAGGAAGTTGTTTTGACTATAAAAAAGAATTTTTTAAATAAAGTAACTCTAAGGGAAAATTAAAAGTTTTGATGAGAAAATAGATTGGAATGATGGATTTTCTGAGGTATTATCAGTTGATGACTACATTATATGTTTAAATTATGGGAATCATGAAAATCAATATCCATTATGGAAGGTTGACAAAGACAATAAAAAATGTGGAACAAGTAATAGTTATGTTGTAGCTAATAAAGAGACCACAAAGGGCTTGTGAAATTAATGTAATGTACTTCCAGTATTTATTACATTAAAAAATATAATCATGGTTATATTGTGGCTGAGGAACCATAATACATGATTTATATTTCATATTCAAGGAAAGTGGTATTAAGGAATAAGTTGATGAATCCTGAGTAATAGATTTTGAAGAATGTTGCATGGATAAATTATTTCTGTTTTGGAATTAAATGATTATGTTATAGAAATCATGATATTTATAAGTATTTTAATATAAATTTTCATTGATTATTTATAATGGTATGAAAATCGTGATGAAGGAATAGAAAAATAATTTCTTGGAAGGGTTATATTTTGGTTATGTGAAGGTAACCCTTATTTAATTATTGATTTTAAGATAAGGATATTTGGATAAAGATATGTTGGAAATGAATAAGTAAATTGGATGCTACAGTTACCCATTTAATGATCATTGAAAATGTGGTCTATGTTAGCATGGATAATGTTTACAAATTATTTGATTTAAATAATATTTTTTGTAATTTCTAGATTAAAAAACCATGCATGTTTTCCAAAAGGATTTATGGTAATTCAAGTTATTACCATCTTATGGATGACTGAGGTTATATTGCATTAGACATGACACTGACATTCCCCAATGTCTTGCATAACCCATAAGACCATATATTAAAAAACAATAATACATTATATATAATTCGACATAACCCAAACATTAAAATAGAAGTTATTAATAGTATTATCTAACTTATTAAAATATATTGTGCAAAAATTTATAATAATAATAAATAATTATAAATATATATACAAAAACATATTGAATATAAAGGATATATTTTTATTTTTATTCTTCCAAAGTTGATTTGTCTTAAAAAATTTAATTATTTATAATTAATGGGTTATATTAAAATAATATATATTATATATATTCAATAATTTTTTTATATTAATCCAATAGATTTTATTGACATAAGATGTCAACCAAACACATTTTATCCTTAAGACACTATTTTTTATTTTGAAAATTTTACCTCCATTTAATTCAGAGTCCATTTTTATCCACTTTTAGAAATTTCATATATTAAATATTTCAAAAAAATCATATTTTAAATCATAACATAATATTTTGTGTAGGTTAATATTTTCTATTTTTCTATGAAGTTTCATTCCTTAAGGAATAGCTAAAATAATAAATCTGCAGTTTAAATATATCTTTTTCATCTAATTTATTTATAAGGTAAAATTAAATATTAAATTGGTTTATATTTTTAATTAGATCCTATTTTTTCCAATATTCCAAAATTGGTTAATTTGAACAAATTTCACTATGAAATTGAATATAAAAACTAAGAAAACTGTTGAATGTTTATTCTTTAAAACCCATCATTCTTAACCCGATTGCGGAATTCAATTTTAATTAATTTCATCAGCCACAATGGTTAAAATTTTTAAAAATGGGTTAAATATATTTAATAAGAATAATTTATAATTTATAACAATGTTAATATATTTCTTGGCAAAAAATATCAGTGAATGTAATTAAAATTAATTGCATTGATATTTGTAAATTTAAGCAAAACTAAGGAAAACACCTCAATCATAAGAACCAGAATGACCTATGAACATTTCCAAAATACATTGGTAGAAAATATTTCGAACATATCATCAAATTTTTTTGAATTTTTCAATTAGTAGAACCACATGACCTGTGAAAACTATGTATAGAACTGCTTGTAAAAATATTACAAGTGTGCCAGTACTCCCCTATAAAAGGCCACCTCTAATCCAACATCCTCACACCCCACAAGCCAAATTTACATGAATAATATACAATAAAATATATCATAAAATTACAACAATAATCCAATTAAGACTCCCCTTGGCCATAATGAAAAGCACTTAAGCCCTTTGATGCAAAAAAAGGAGTTACTTGAATAAGAGGTTACATTTTTCCTCAAGTAATTTTTATTACATTACATTCTCCACCCACTAAAAAATTATAATTCCATGATTATATAACAACACCATTATCTTCAATATACTAGTATGTTTTTATTATATGATTTTCTTATACACTTACACACACATCCATCAAATGGGTAATAGACATACTTTTTACCTGTACATCGAACTACCGCCTCACGAAATGATGATTATCTATTTTTATTTGACCACATATCATGGATGAAATTATTATAAAAAATATATTTATATATTTTGTATATTATATTTATTATTCCTTCATAATTATTTAATCATTTTATAACAAATATTTTTATACCTTAAATTTGGTGTAAATATGGTAATTTCGTTTGACGATGTGTGGAATACCGCCCAATCGATGTGATGTGATTTATTCACAAAATACATTTAATGCGTTAAAGATGTGTTTGTTGAACATATATTATGTTTAATATATAGTAAATCTACTTAAATAATGATACATATACAATTATATATACATATATTTCATTTAGTCTCTTTCTTCTAATACGACAAAAATTGAAAACTTCATTCATGCATATGTGTGACTTACTATCTCCATGAACAGTGTAATTAATTTTTTTCATCTATAAAATATAGATTAATTTAATACAAATATAGTGAATATAAATTTTATTTATATAATGGATTAAATTCATGAAATAAAGACATATTTATAAGTACCAACAACGTATCAAATTAAGATATATCGGAAGAACAAAGTGGATATTACCCTTAGTAAAACAATAACATAGAATTGGTAAAATATAGATAATATAAATTCATCATCAAAAATATATTGTATTAGATATAATCATATGATTTTATAAAATATTTATAATAAAATTACATTTATTATATAGGAATCATGTACGTGTACTAACAGATCATAAAACATAAGGTAAGGGGATATCATCTGACTTTTTATATCCGTGAGTTACCTATCATGTTCACCACTCATTTATTTTTCATAGAGTAAATAAAAAACTTGGATTTATTATATAATTGTTATTATTAAATTTATTTGTATTTACATATCAATTATATGATCTTTCTTTCATGGGTTTTAATTTTTTAAAAGATACCAAATCAATAATGTTGTTCTGTATCAATTTTCCATCATTGAGACACATGCCTTATTATGCACCTTTTTTTTCAATAGGTGTATAAACTACATTGTACATGGTATATAATGAATCTCATTCATTTAATTTTATTCTAATCTTCATGAAATTTCATTTTATTACATGGGGTATAATTCAAATTTACAACGTATTAAGAGTTTATTAAAATAATATCATCGCTTCTCGAGATTGATTAAGATAATGGTTCTATTGAAAAAATATTATGATAAATCTCGAAAAAACTATCATCCATTTTTCCCCTATTTTTTCAATATATCTTAATGTATTGGTAACATTTTGAACTCTATAGTACATTATATTATTAAGAAAGTCTATTTAATAAAGCCCGACTTTACCCTATCTTCGGTAATAAATATAATTTATTTTAAAACCATATCATATAAAAGGATTCCAAAAATATTATATTATTATTCAATGATAATTAAATTAAAGTTTTATCCATTTTTTCCTTCATAAACAAATGGGTCTTCATTAAGTAATTTTCTTGTCATTTTTTGGTCGAGGAACATTTCTAATGTTTTTATTGTGCGAAAAAAATGTATGGTGTGTAAATATTTATCCACTGTATTGACTGAAATTTCCATGATTATTCCATTAAATGGTTAAAGATATATTTTTAATGAATTTTTTCCCAAATATTCATTAAATTAATTGATTTAAAGGATTTTAAAATACATGTGTTTCAAAAAAATGGAAATAACTCATTATAAATTTCTAAGTATTTTACAATTTTTTTAAAAAGTATCTTAAATATTTATTTATAAATGTATAATTTTATTATTGAGAAAATATTTTTCAAAAGGGTTTATATTTTAAAATTTAATTTTGCAACTGGAAAGTATATTTTCCACAACCTTTTTTGAAATGATATTCAAAAAATTATTTTCCTTCTAAGATGACATGTGATGATGATATAGATGATCCAAAGGATTCATTAATATTATTTCATGATTGTTTTATGTTTTTATGGAATTCTTCTAATAAACACTTTTTATCTACCATGGTTTATATGGTTTTGAAACCGCATTTTTTTCATAGGTTATGCTTTTATGAAATAACTATGAAACCTGTCTCTTTTCTATATGTCATGATGTTATGAAATATTAATGATACCCTTTTCATTTCTTATGATATGATTTTATGTTTATAAAACCCATATCTTTTTATGGGTCATGTTATGAATCATGTTTTATTATTGTGTTTCACATTTATGTATTATTTTTTTATCTGGAATGTGGGACCTATATTTCCCTCCAATGTATTGGGTATTAATAAATTGTTTATGATATAAAAGTGTAAACGGGTTCTAGCCCAGGCCTAGAAACACCAGGGTAAAATAATTATATCTCAATCCAAATAAAAGATCATACACGAGTTATATCCCATTCCAAAAAACAATAAGGTACATGATTTGAAGAACAAACATAAAAATAAGAAAGTGCATCGGTTGTATCCCATGCCTGTAAATAATCAAGTACACGGGTTGAAGCCCAAGCTTGAATGTAAGAGGGTGAACAGGTTGTACCCAATCCAAAAAATAATAGGGTACAATATTTCTTATCCAAATCCTGAATCTGGTCCATGGGTTGTAGCCCAAGCCTAATAGGTTATGAATTTCATTATTGGTAGCCTTGACATAATACTTTCAATGTCTATTTTTATGAAATAATTACAAGTCTTACACCGATGTTATGTTTTCATGGCTTATGATATTGATTCCATTATGATTCTTGTTTTATGAATGGCTGGTCATTATTCCTTGTTTTATGTTTATGATATTTGATATGTTGGGTATGATATTATAATGCTATGATCACACTCTCATACCCTTATGTTCATGTTAATGTTTACATAACTTCCTTGTTTACTGGCACTGAGCATTTGAGATCACCCAAATTTATGTTTCCTTCCAAATGATATGAAGATATATTTTATATATGATATGTCTATGAGGGGATATATTAAAGGTTCACATAGTGAGAGATAATTCAGCTCACCCATATACTAGTGTTTACGTTTCCATATTTCCAATGGATATAGACTAATAGGATCTTTAGGCGTTAGTTTGTATAATGTTTTATATATTTCGAACAATTTAACTAAGGTTAGTGTTTGAAAACCAAGGTTTTCTATATAATTCTTTGTCGAACCATTTATTATTTTGATAGATAATAAAAATTTGGAACACGTTATAAAACTATTAGAAAAATATGTGGATTTTATTTTTTAGGGTACTTGTCAACTGATGTCAGTTCCACTTGGAGCACATCATCCTTATCATCCAAAACTAATAAATATCAATGGGATTGAACCAATCATCCAAAATGTTGGTATTAATATTATAAATAGTCTATGATAGAACAAATTACTCTATCATAACAAGTACCCAAACAATACATTTAATCAATAACACATAATTCCTCCCCCTTCCATCTGATATTGATTCATTTTCTTTAAAACTAATTTCTCAGTAAGGGATACTTCATTTGAAAAAGTGCTTACCACCATACCTAGCTTTTCTAACTGAAAATATTTAGTATGAAAGACATTATAGACTATAGAATAAATAACATTAACACCAGAATCTACCCAATACTATTTTTCAGAGGTTCAATCCATATCACTCGTGAAATATTCAATCATTATAAAAACCATGATAAGTTTTTTTCCTACAGTTTTGAGAAAAAATGTTAATATTGGTCAAAACCCCCTCTTATTATATCTTGGATAAACCCCAATTTTATTGGGAAAAGAAATGGAATATTCCATGATAATGGATTCTTGATTCTATATTCCCTAGAAATATCCTTGTGAATGAAAAGGAAGTGGTACTTCCTAATCCTTCGATGAGCCTCCTTTTAGAAAATAAATATGATCCCACTCAGGTTCTTCCACAGAGAATGATACATTAAATCCTATAAAAAATAATCGATAGTCAGAAGTGGTTTAAATTGATTATTTTATTATTGAATGAATACCATTTTGAATGAAAGAGTAACATCTTCTCGTAGAAGAATACACACCCACATGAATCAACATTCAAAGAGGAAGTTCAAGAGAGATGAAAATCTTTATAAAATTTACTCTAAAATTATTTTTTCCATTTGAATCATGACATCATCTACACAAATAAAGTGTACAATAGAATCACCAAATATATTTAGCATGTTCAGCGGTGAATGGTATGTGGAGGCCCCAACAAGACAACAAATATAGTATCAAATTTGGGCCCCTACCTAGATGATTTTCTAACATATATATAAAAAGGATAAAACACAACCACCTATTGGAGTGAGATTATCTCAAATAATCATTAAAAAAAATACTAAACATATAATATATATATTAATAATGCCTAATTTTTGAGAACTAACATTTTATCTATTGATTAATGACCCTGAGGGTTAACAAAAAATCTTGTGCACACATTATTTTTTTTAAAAACAATACCAATTTTGTAATTAACATTATTGTTTTTTTGAGGTTGAGTATGATAATAAAGTGAATCAATAATTTAATAATGTTATTACATGAAATTAAGGTTACATATATTACCCAGAATCTATTTCACAATAACATCTATATTTTTATAAATATTTTTATGAATTTCCTCTTGTTTAAAATGAAGGTGTTTAAACGAGAAACAAAAAAATCTTCGGGAACCTCATAATGATTTAACCATTTTTAAAATATTTATTCCTTAATCCATTGAAATAAATAACATGGAATCAGTATTTCTCTTAGGAAAATTAATTTTTATAATTCTAAATTATGGTATGAGATCATAGATCTTTCTCTCTATCAAGGATTCTTCACAATTTATATGTCATCAATATTGTGAAACTCACATCTACTTATTTGATTAATCATCCCTATTTTTTTTTTCAAATCTTAGAAATTAATTTCTTGGATTCTCTAGTAAATAATCTAATAATATTATCTTATATTAAATTAATGGGTAACTGATCATGTTGCTCCAACAACATCCACCTTTATAATCTTCTTCTAAAATACAAACATAGGTTTAGAAAGAAAATCATGAAATTGGATGTATTCTATGACTAGTGAAATAACTGTAAAATCCCATTAAATATAGACACAAATAAATTTCATTCAATTGATATTCCATTAAAGACCAAATATTTATTCAATTTGATCATATCCATATAAAATAATATAAATATTTTGTATATTTTCATTTCACAGTACAATATTCTATAAGTACACAAATCGTAATCTTAGGCTTATATTATCAATTTAATTACTAAATAATTTATATAATTTATCACAGAATTGTAATTAATAATATTTTCATTTTCATTTTCTAAAATATCATCCTACATAACCATAATGTTATTCTATTTTTTCAAAGAGCTTGTTCTAATATATGCAGTAGTTATTTTTACAGAGCCTTCAGTGAGATAAATATATTCTTTTGGAGTGAATAATTAGAATGGAATGAGAGTGTTGATCAAGAGATATATATGTGACCCTCACATATTAAACATGGTGGTTATAGTTTATGTACTATCCCCTCTCACTTTTGATGGGGGGGGGACTTTAGAAATCACTCTAGGGGTATCAACATCATTACTTTCCCCCTTTCGCCAATACCAATTTTATGTCCCCCACAATTCGTCATATTTATCTTATCCCTAAAGTTCCTTATTTTTTTATTTCATCATGGAACATTCTCTTGTCCTCAATTAGTATATATTCCTCATTCCTACTGAATTTGACACTAGTTTCATGCTTCAAACAATGTAATAAATTGATGCATTCATTTGACATATTTTTTTTGGATATTGGGAATTAAAAAACCAATAATCTATTTTTATCCTAGATAATAGGCACATCATGATTCATTTTTTATTAGAGAATTATATAATACTAGATTGGTCTAGACTCCCTCACATCTACAATGAATTTTGTTTCTACTTAATCAGGTGGACATACAATTTCCACATGAAATGTGAAACCATGACCTTACTGATTTGGGTTAGTTTCCCAAAACTCCCTATTAAATTTTAGAATATATATTATTTAAATGTTTGGGAATTTAGTTAAATTTTGTTTATGTTTTTATATTATAACATTTTATATTTCACATCATATTTCCCCTAAAAACCGTGTTAAAGTAAATGTTTCAAGGAAGAGGGTATAGTATGTTTGGATTGTAGTTGGGGAAGTGTGCCTTTATAATAAATTATATTTTTGTGAGATTTGGGTTTATTTTTTTCTATATATAAGAGTTAGGGTATCTTGATGGAAATGTGTAGGTGGGGGACCAAAATCCACCATCAAAATATAGAATCATGTAGAAAATATCCTGATGGTAATGGTTTGTTTTCCATTAATGGTGTAGATTCAATGATATAGATTTATATTGGGGATCTTTTAGAATTTAATATTAGAATAAAAAAGGAATTAACTTATATGTAGGTACTTCTCATTGGATATGATCTAAAATAGGAGGGGATTATAATGGAGAAAAGTGAAGAAGGTCATTCTATCCACATATACTATAGATCATTAGGCCTCGCAGTTGATCACTTGGTTCCAAACAATTTTTAAAATCCTAGTCCCATCAAGAAAAAGGTATGATCTATGAATATTGATCTAATGGTGGTGGATATCTTTACAATATTGAGCAAGGATATGGTTGATTTTAAAATGTTTGTGTAGGTACTATATGGGTTGGATGGGATAAATGTGTTCTATGAAACAACTTCTTCAAAACCAAACATCAACATCTCCAAATCATAAACCTATGAAGTCATATTTAAAATAGGTGATGGATATACACATAAATAGGTGGTTCATGTGAATTTAAGGGATTCCCACCTGTCTTCATTGACAATGGAAATAAATGTTTGGTCACACTGGTAATAAAATACGGTTGGGAGAGTGTAAAGAGTAGGTTAATCTTGATAGGTACTCCTCTGACCATTAATCTATAGAACCACTTTCACAGTCTTCAGGTTAAATACCTAGTTCGTAAAAAGGGAATCTGATTCAAGAGGAAATGGAGAACCATACCATAATGATATAGGTGAATTTAAATGATGTCTAAGGATTATCTAAGGTCGATCATGATGAAATGATCTCTAGTTATTTCTCTATTGATAGTATTGATGGAATATATGGTAGAGTACATCACACCCTAATTTGGAAAAAGTTGGTGAAAGGGAAAATGGGATGTGGGGAGCTACGTTATTGTTAAGGTATATAAGTATAATGAAAATAAAGTTTACTCTCAATTAAAAAAGGTGATGGAAACATGGTCTGAAGAAACCACCAAGATGGGGGTTGTTGAGCCCATGATTCAAGAAGATGGGTGAAATAAGAGTTCAGACCACTAAATTGAGAAGCAAATGGAGTAATGTGGTAATTTTATGGAACAAGAGTAGTAAAGTGTGGAATGATAGTTGAAATTGGATAAGAAAAAATGATTATAGCTCATTGCACACTCAATGGAATAAATAATAGAATGAGTGTTCAATATCAATTATCCATAAGAGGATGTTATCCAAATATAAAAGAGAATTATGCTTGTTGATGTCAATGATGATCAAAATGATTGGATTAATAATCAATAACTCATTTTGGAATGTTCCTTTAATGATATAAAGATCAATTTTTAGTAAGGTATCTAGTCTTGGGATAGGATGGCCAATTGTTTTGTTGATATAATCATGGATTACCCAAAAACTAAGCTAAAAACTCTTAATTGGGGGTTATATAGGGTGATTGGTTCTAATCATCCCATTATATTTATTAATGATTTTTTTCTTTCTTTTAGTGTACAATGATCTTTGGTTTTTGACTTATGTGGTTTCTAGTTTTCTCTTCAGAATAGTATTATAAATAAAAAACATGATTTTTAGGTCAAATCATCATATTCAAATGATAGATAGATTTACATGTATTGGATGATTGTGAAATATATCTTATATTCATATAGAATCCATTAAATTTTATGTGTGATATATTTAATTTGATGAAACATCAAAATATTCTTGGTTAATGTCACCTCAGGGAATAATGTTACTATGATACTATAAATTGATTCAATTTATTCTTGCACATCCACTAAAGTTAATTTTATATACATATATATGAATTATGGGGTAAATATTGTGTATAATATACTTATTATTTAATATTTTCTAAGTTATAGTTATATATAACTTATATGCACTAAGACCTTATAACATGTCATCTAGAATATATTATGTTTTCTGATACTTTTCTGAATTCATGAATGATACATTGAATCTCATCTATGAGTCATTACTTGTTTTTTAGAAGGAAATATTTAATCATATATATTCTCATACTGATCATATGTAGTAGCATTTGAAATTATTATAAATTTTCCAACATTATATTATGAGAGATCATACATATGCATTTATTATTTTCCAAGATATTTAACATGAACTCCATAATTTTTCAAATCATTTCTGAAATTCCATAACACATCTCTAGCAATATTAGAACAACATGAAAACATTCTAAACCACTTTGAAGGTTTCCAAATGATTCTCATATAATTTTGTTAGATAATATAGAATAAAATCAATTATTTCATATTTTTATGAAAACATTAATTCAATTGTTTGATGAAATGAGAAAAATGATAAAAATTAACTAATTTAATAATATTTAAATTATTAATTAATGTTTGTTTTCCATAGAATAAGTTCATTTGGTAATTGATGTTCTAATGTTTTTAATGAATATATTTTTATTTCATAAATTAAATCAAGGAAAATATTTTTTTTAAAAACTTCACTAATTTTTAAAAGTAAATGTTCTAATTAACATGTACATATATCAATTAAATAATTAGACAATATAACATAGGTTACACAAACTGATTTCTTAACTATGAATGAATTCATTAAACTAGTTATTAGGTAAAATAGAAATTTACTATTCAATAATCATTTAATATGAATAAATAAATAATAATAATAATATATGTAATATAATAAATAAATTGATAAAGAAAACACTATTCATAATTTAAAACAATATAATTTAATTATTGAGTAATATACTTATAAATAAGCCCTAGGTTCCTCGAATATTATTAATATTTTTTAAAATAGAAAAAAGTATGTCAATTTTTTTTATATGAGGTTTATTTGGATTGAATTTTTATATTAATTTTTCAATAAAGTTCATGCACGACTAGGAATTACTAGACCAGACTAAGTATAAAAAATTTATGGAAAATGATTATCACGTTTCATAAATATTGAGTATTGAAAAATTCTAGCATTAGTACAGTAATTAATAAAATAATTTATAGTGTAGAACTAATAGGATAGTAAGGCTTCTTGGGTAAACATGAGTAATCAAAATCAAAGGCAGATATAAGAATTCACAATATCTATAAGAATTAACTAAAAGATATTTTTATAAATTTTTTCTCAACAAAATTAACTATTATTTAATCGGTTTATTATGGTGATATATATATATATATATATATATTTATTTAAAGACTCACTATGTAATCTCCAAAATAATTTTCCTTGATAAAAAAGAAATATCATAATATATATTTGGATATTAAATGATTTATCACAATGAAAATGAATCATCCCTTAATCAAATCATGGTATATATTCCTTATATTTAGAATCCAGGCATTAAGAAAAAAATTTCATCCTATAATTATTACTTTATTTTTTCCATTTTCCATCAATAACTATGGAATGAATCATATTTATACGATATAATATAATAATAATAAATGTAATAACTCCTTGTAAATTCAAATTTCTCTATTTTTTATTAGTTAGTTTTTTATTATTCATGGATACACTAAAAAACCTTCATGATTCTATAACATTTCAGTCATACACATCAATTATAGTATACAATTTCCTATTGAAAACACAATATTTCACATTTAATGAGTTCTCCAACTCCATAAAATAATCATGTTGCAATGACATATTATTATACCATGATTTCCATATTTGATCTTTAAAATCATCCAAACCTTCCGGAAATAATATTGAAGGTCAATTTATAAATATAACATCATAATTAAAATTTAATATATTTTTTGATTAAAATTTAAACCATATTAATTTTCTATACTTATTGAAAAAAAATTCTCATTAATATTTTTTATTCTCCCTTTATTTTTCATGCATTATTCTCATGGTTATGTTAGAAATAGTTTATTTTGATGTATTATACATGGTTATATAAAAAAATTGTGCTTATTTTATGATATTTTTGATATATAATTTATATTATATTTCATTCTATAAAAATAAATTAAATGTTATAATATAGTTATCCAATCAATATTTATTTATTTGTGGGTATTCATTGTGGTATATGGATATTTTTTTAATGGATATTATCCAAAAGTCACAATGTATCTTTGAAAATATACTTAATAGTAAAATAGAGTGGATTATAAATTAATTTATTTTCTTATATGGAAATAGGGTACTGAAATTGTATGTTATATTCTATGATACATATTTTATGATGATGATATAGATTAATTGTGATAAGGATGTTAGTTTGTTTTTCCTTAGAGTTGTCCATATAGTTAGAGGGTGGACTTTGTATTACTAGTTTGAGTAACTGAACCATGTGTTATTCACATGTTTTCATACAATTATGATAAATATTAACTAATAATGATTTTTATATAATAAATAATATGACTATTAGTGTTGGTTACACTGATACTATGATTATAAATTTTATTATTATCCCAATTATGGGTATATGATTATGTTTGTTATTTCTAATTTCATGTCATTTTTATTTCAATGAAGTCATTATCATTATATACATGAACACCACTTGAGGATGGCATTATAATGTATAATGAATCATTCATATTATTTAGCGGAATAAAAAATGGTACACTACGATAGCATCGATCTCTCCACTGGTTTTTATAGACTAGATTTGGATTTGATATAGATTATTTTTGTGGGTGGTGACTGAAAATTTTGATTGGTTAAGACATTGAAGGATACCCATGTTATAAGTTCAAATATATGGTGTTGTGAAGAACTCAATCGAGACATGATCAACATATTATTGATCCTTTCACTATCATTTGGAGTACTCTCAAACACATTAATCTATACGTTGATGTGCTATTTTTAAAACTCTCACATAATTAGACCATTCTATTTAGATGACCATTATTTTGTTTTATCATTTTATTTCTTATTGTATATTTTCTCAACATGTTATTATATTTAAAGGATATCATTTGGAGGTTAATAATAAATTTTATTATGAAATATTTAATAGAATAATAAACCATATTAGGGTATTCAAAAAAATATAATAGTTGATGTCATATAAAATATATTATAATGATTTTGAAGAAAAATAATAGTTAATGTGATCATGTTTTTGGAATTCTTTTTAAAGGAAAATGAGTCAATAAAATATATTATAGCTAATACACAATGTTATATTTTACGAAAAAATTATTGGTGTTCATTTTTATGCCTCCTACAGTTTGAATAGTTGAATTTTTTGTCAATCACGAGGAAAAAAAATTTATACATTCAGAATCGTGTCATAGATGAAATGAAAAATTATTTTTACTCAATAAAAATTGAATAATAAAATATTCAATAAAAATATTCAATAAATAAATTCATGGAGTAAAAATATGTAGATGATGGGGGTATCCATTTAAAAATTGTTAAAATTGTTCATGGGAAGAAAAAAACTCAAATTTGTAGTTATATTGTATGTATGGTAACTTTAGGATGAATGAAAATCCACTACTATGTCATACACTCAGCATTTATGACAAAATTAAACATATAAAGAAATAATGTTTACAAAATATCCAACAGTGTACACAATATTAAATAGACTGGATGTGTGTCCCAATAATTATTGTATAACCATGCTAGAGTCATTTTTTTGAGTTGGATATTAATAATTGTTTCCTTATGGATAGTAACAAAATTGAGGATAACTTGAGATTCATCTTGAATTTATTTTGAATATGTAAAAATAGATGATAATTTCTTAATGAATACACCCTAGTATCCAGAACAAGACCACCAACAATCATAATACCATGAAGGAATTTTCTTTCCATTTTCAATATCAATTCGTGATTGGGGGCCATCCTATTAACCATGCAGTGAGACACCCCCTATATATACCTAACAATATATAACTACGTAATAGAAATGATCCCTGCATGATTTGGGGAAATGAATCCCACAATAAAAAAAAATTCTGATCATAATTTAGTTGTACAATTGTTATTTTTTAAAATAAAGAATTCATATTCATCTCTTCATGGTAGATACATTTATTATATTCCTATAAACCCCACTAGTGTGTAATGAAAATAATTCAACTACCATGTTTAACTGATATTGTGACATACTTAATCTCATAAGATGAATGAACTAAATCATTAATATAATTATATTGTATATCATTACCAATTAGAACACATATGGGAATTAGATAAAATTTCCCCAATCACATTTTTTGAAAAGATTATTACATAATAAAATATAAATTTTTGAAAAAACATTGAATTGGAAGTAAAATGAATTCCTTTATGTTATATATTAACCTCTATTGGAATGTGATGTTGATGTATTATCCAGAAGAGGAAGTAAATTTTAGGACGACGTGTTTTAAACAACATCATATTCCCCATATGATAATGTTTCATTTGAGAAAGAATAATTTTTCAAAACAATGAGCAAGGGAATTTAACCAAATGTGAAGTGGTAATTATATATTGGTTGAGTTAATTTCTATATAAAATATAAATAATTTCCATCAACTGATTTTTAAAAACTTATTTATTAAAAAAATTATGGTCAATAGCTTTCTTGATACTGATATTGGTAACTGGATACCCTAGGTTGAATAGAGTGAAGTTCTCTCAGTTGTCCTACCAAATATCATTATCACATTTACCTATAATCTATTTTGAATTTTTAAAAATTATTTTATTGTTACATTTAATACTACACCATATGTGATATCCATATGATGTCTTAGGCCATATTATAAGATAAGTTTCATAATTACTCCTAAGGAAACATGATAAGAGAGAGTATCCTTCAATTAACAAGAAAACAGTTTATTCTAAAATTATGTTCATTGTTTCCTCTATTCCCTAGAGATTAATTCCAACTTATTCAAGAGAATTTTAATTTACAGACATTATTAATGAGTTATATCGGAATTAATATAGGTAATAACCAATAAAATTATAAAGACAAATTTCAAAATTCATTAAGACATCCTTTGGTGATTGTCATACCGAAAGAATGTGCATGTAAATACAAGAAAGAGCTTTATTAACCATGGTAATTCTACCTAAAAATGAAAGGAAACCACATTTATAATTAATTATTTTACTACTAATTCCATTAAAAATACCATAAAAATAAATTATTAGTATTAATCCATTATATAAGGGTACACTGTGATATTCCATAGGACATCTTCCTTTTGGAATTCTAATTATCTATAAAATGACATTAAATTTCCTAGAAGTGCAATTATTAGATATATATATATATATATTATTTTTTTAAGATAATAATTTTTCTAATATTTTTTTATGTATTAATAATGAACAAAATTGTTATTTTAGCCATTATGGTTTACAGAAAAAGCTTTCAAAATCCCACTATGATACCCATAGAGAAACGACATCAAGGATTAAGAATCCATGACATGGTTATAATATTAAATGGCCATGGAGTGTTAATTATAGGTATTTTTTAATTATTCACCCTTAAGACATTACATAATCTTTAGATAAGTCAGGAATTCAAATTTAATTCAAATTGAAAATCTATTTTGGTTTAATGATTTTGAGAATTAGGCCCTAACTAAAACATACAGAAGCATAATAATTCAAAGTTGACACATACGAATAGAATCAATTTTCTCCATAATCTAAAACATTTAAAAAACATTAAATAAAATGATAATAAATAAATTATAGATATAATATGTCATGGGGTCAATATATACTCATAATAAATGAAGGTGGTGTATATCAAAAAAATATTCCCCAGTGAAAGGATATTGGAATGGATTCCCTTAGCTTGAGATTTATTTTTCACGTACAATATTTAGCATCATGAATAATAAAAATATTTTAATTTTTTTACTTTATTTATAAATTTTTTCATGTTTATTATTATTTTAACTTCACTTATGACCATTTTATTACAATTACATATTTATTTAGGTTCACATCAAATGTTTTGATGATATTCAATACATTAGTCTAAAATGACAGGGTATGATGTAAATTGTCACAATGGTCATTAGTATATAATATCTAGAATAATATTAATGAAATAATAATAAATTTTATATAGAAAAAAATACTTCTATATACATTAATTAAACATGGATATTAAAAATGATCTGTGTTACAATCATGGAGATAGTAAATCGTCTGTACGCCTGAGAAAAATTTTCATTTTTCCACAATCATTATGGAACGAAGGTAAATATTATATTATATTTCATGAATGATAGTAATATAATTAATATAATTTTAATAATTTTAATATACTTATATATAACATACATGGGATGTGGTTATGAAAAATAAATCACATCTCTTCATGGAGGTGATAGTTCACACGTATACATGAATGACGTTATCATTTATATGTTAATGGAAATATAAAAAAATAAATTATATAATATTCAATAATAATGATAAATATGACATTAATATAATATATGAAAATTAATTAAATAATTATAACCTTTGTTGATTTATGGTAATGAAACAAAATATCAGTTTGTGAGGAAGTAGTTTGTCTTACACATGAATCATAATTATTTTCCCATTTGATAGAAGTTGAGATGGATTTTGGTGATGATATTAACACTATTAAATAAAATTATATTGATGATACTAGATTTATTATTTCATAATTTTTTATTTAAATTTTAGTTATGTTTATGATAAAATTAAATAGAAATACTAAATTATAAATGATACATATTCTTCAGATGATCTCTTTCGATTAACACCTTAACACCTCAAAAGATGTTGTTCTCTCTTAGATAATGCCTCTACAATGTCTAGAAATATTATATCAATGTATTTGGGAATATGTTGGCTAATGAATTTTTTTTAAGTTATAATAAAATAGAAGAAAGTGTTATGTTTTATTGGACTAGGGAGAAGCACTATTTTAATTCTTCAAATTATTAAATGAATATATAATAACTTTCTAATCGAAATGTATAAAAACTAATTTATTTAGAATATATGATGGTTTTGTATCGACATACAACCCTAAAATGAAAATTAAACATGTTTTAATTATTTTTTAATACTAATCTTTTTGTTTTAATCCTTATTTAACCCTTATACCTTTTATCATGGTTGCATGTAATTTACAATTTGAGGGTTAAATTAATTACTATAAAGTTCTAAAAGGACAATAAATGAAGAATCAGTGAAATTTTATGAAATATTCAAATCACATGGATGAAAATCAGGTTTTATGTAATTTTATATCATTCAATACAAAATTATTTATTTTTTAATGTCATTAATGTCAATTTTGACACTATTCATTACTTGACTTTTCAAAATATTATAAAAACAATACAAATTAAGATTAATTATTCGAAAACTTCCATAACATGAAAAATAAATCTAAAAAATATGTGTATAATATTAATCATTTCTAAATATATTTATTTTAGTATTTGTATATTCATTTATTTGGTATTTCATTTAATAAGACAATTATTGTATCATCGTTATTCCACCATATAGGTAATTATTTTACAATTAAAAATAAAAAATAAAATAACAATATGTAGATATAAATTTTATATTTAAAAGGACTCTTTATAGTCGAACATATCACCTATATGTCATCATATTTAAAATTTCTATCTTTTTAAAAAATAAAATATGACCAGATTGACATTCCATTTAATATAATATTATGACGATAATATTATAATCTAAAAGGCCATACATGGTCTCATAACTAATCATTAAAGTCTTATGGAGTGAAAATATTTATCTAATAAAATTAGAAAATGTTTTAGGAAAATTTTATATTATTTATAATATTATTTTTACCCATAATTACCAAATTTACATATAACCAATGGAATAAATATTGCCAAAAATTACTATCCAAATTGCCCATAAATAAAAGGTTCATATTTAATAAATATTTAACTTACTATTAAAAATATGGTCACATTTTTAAAAATTCCAAACATAAAAACTGTATAAATTAATTAATATTTAATCCCATGAACGGAACAAGATTTGAGTTTTAAAAGTAAAAAACGTTCAAAATATCATAATGTTTTTATATCCAATTTCAATGTTAAATTGTTTAAAATGATCTAAATTTTATTTAATTATATAAAATTTATCTCATAATAACATATAAAAAATCACAATTATAATTTTAAAAAATAAAATATATATAAAAAAAGATATTTTCAATTAAAATGAAATATTTTTCTCAATATTCATCAAAATATGAAACTTATCATAAAAATTTCAGAAATTCACCCAAAATATTTTTTGATATTTTTTTCAAAGATATATTTTTTTTTCAGATAGAATCTTTAAAAGTTTTAAAAACTATATTTAAAACAACTAGGCCATCAAAAGGCATTAAAACTATTTTTTTAAAAAAATAATAATTTTATGTATAAAATTTTATTTATTTGTACATCATGTCTAGAAAACAGGTAAGATTAATAATAAACAATATATTTAATATTTTAAATATAAATTTAATTAATATCATCCAACAAGATTGATTTGATTATTACAATTTTTCACATATAAATATTTTTTCAGAGAAACAATTACTTTTATTTTAAAAAGGGTTTTACATTCATTTATTATTAATTATAAAAACTATTATATATATATATATATATACGGGTAAACAATGTTTTCATAATTATTTTAACCCATTTCTTTCCCACCCTTATAATGTCGCTGTTATAATGATAAAATTTAAATAATAATATTTAATTGTTTGGTTGAGCTCGATATTGCATATCATGTATGCTATTGAACAAGGTTATTCATTATTAAAATCAAGGGATGTTAAATTTCCCACTGCGTGTTTCATAAACTTCATTCTCATCATTTAATCTCCGGATAAAAAACTAGGGGTGAGATTTTTAACATACCTTTTCGAAATCCAACATTAGAAAATGGATTAATAAAACATCCACTTCAAATAATAGAAAGGTAAGTATGAAGGACACCTGAGATAACAAAAACAAGGTTTCCATGTACTAAAAATGGAAATGTAAGAGAAAAAAACCATCATGTTCTGATGGAGAGTGATAGAGCACATGGTCATGAGATATTTACCAATCACAAAACCATAAATCTATAATGGGTTAAAAGGTCATTTATTTCATAGTAAAAAAGTAAAAATATAACGTTTTTATTTTTATATCCTTTTCATAGATATGAAGAATTAATTTACTATATAGACTAAGAACATAAAAAAATATACTTACATGAAAAGTTGAATTTCATCCTTTAAACATTTTCCACCAAAACTAAACTTTTTATCCAATTTTTTAGTATTTACAATGAAGTTTTCAATGATTAATAACTATAATCAACTTCTAGAGAATCACATCATCCTCAAATTATTAAATATCTATTCCTTTTTTATTTAGACATTAATCAAATCCATAATGGTTAGAACGTAATAAGATAATTCCAACAAATTAATACTACATATATGAAGAAAAAATAATTCAATATCCAAAAATCAATAGTGATACCTAAAGTTCAACATTGAACATTTGAAAAAAAATGATTCCGTAAAATGCTTCAATATATTCCCAACTAATATTGATACCCAAAATCTACAGATATTTTTTCACATTGTCTTCTAAGATATATTTAAAGACTTATCACATAATATAATTAATCAATATTAATTCCTCATTTAAAAAATTTAAATTCCTAAATCAAATAATCCATAAGTATGTTATCCATTTCCATAAATGACCTGAATAACCATAAAATCATATTTACCTCTAAAATATAATTCCTCTTATATTGATAAAATAAAATCTCGTAATATTCTATTTAATTAAAACATATAATGTTCCCAAATTATTGAACATATTCTGAAATGACATTAATCACTTAATCAAGAAATTATTTCCAAATTCCAAGGTTGTATATTCACTAAAACAATTTTTCCCAAAAATATATTTATTCTTCATTAATAAAATTGTTTAACTAAAACGAATATGAAATTCTATACATATCATTATGTAGGATAGTTCTAGGTGATGCACCATTATCCCCCTTCTGTTGTGGATTCAATTCTAGTGGGATTCACAGATGTGACGGGTGTTCAACCAGCCTACGAGTTGTCCTTTTTGTAAGGCCATTTAATACTCATACCATTCCGAAAATATTAAATTTTTTTAAACAACCATAACATGGTTTAACCTCAAATTATATCTCATTTCTTTCATTTTGAATCCCAAAAATTAATAACCAAAAATTACCTTATAAAGAATAATCCCTATAAAATCAATAAGACACATTAAAATTTTGGATTCTAAAGCATTAAAAGTGGTTTCCATGACACTGAACTTATAATGAATGAGAAAATGTTAATCCATGATGACATCCATAACTCTAATGAAAACATCCTAATATACAATATTTTTATACCCACCATTAATCGCAATTGTATAGACCTAACGTTAAAATATTTCATAATATTGACATAAGTTCGGAAATTTTATTTCTTTTACATTGAAGATCATTCTAGATTTAGAGATTTAGATAATTAGGCCATACACAAATAAAACAAGTCAATAATAATACCAAATGGACACTTCTAGATAGTATCTACTTTCCCATAGACAAATATATTTTAAAAAAGTTAAATAACATGATTATTGGTGAATTGTTGATATTATAACTCAAAAAGCATGTATATACACCTCATAAAATAATTATAGTGTATAACATCAAAATATTCCTCATTAAAAATAGATTGAGAATAATTCCAATACATTGAGTCTGATTTGTCACATACTATGATTATAATAAATAAAATTAAAGGTAGGTTAATTATTTAAAATATTGAGAACTTGTTTCAAGTATATTATTTGTTTTATATCACTAATTATCTTGTAATAATAATTAGTTATTTATTTATTTTCACATCATACCTTTTGATGTTATTTGATACAAGAGTCAAAAATTACTTTGGTATGATGTTAATAGTAAAAGTAGTCATTAGTCCATCATCTATAGACATATATTCATGAAATAATAATAACAATTATATATTAATTAATAGTGAAACATATTTCATTAATATCATATATAAACATTAATTACATCATTATAACTAGTCTCGAGACATGGCCATGGAAAATGAATTATATTAGTTTTAATGGATATAGTTTATCATACACATGAATGATAATTATTTTACCATTTGATGGAAGGGAGATGTATTTAGGTATTAATATTGACAAAATACAATATATATATATTTACATTATTGTATTTATTATTTAATCATGTTTTTAGTAGATTAAATGGATGTGTAAGATGAAATGAAATACAAATTCTAAATTAAAAATAATATCTCTTCTTCAGACGATCTCCATTGATTATAAACTTAACACCTCTATGTACTATGTTATACCAAAACTAAATACACTATAATGTGTGGAGGGATTAGATATAGGTATTTGGGTTTCTATTTTTTGAATCAAATAAGGTTTTAAGTGTGAATAAATGATAATAATGGGTTCCCTTTTATTGGAGAGGGGAGGGGAACTCTTGAAACTAAAAAAATTATTAAATTAATATAAAATCATTTTCTATTCCAAATGGATCCAAAAATATTAATTTATATGAAGATATGAGTTTGCATCTAGATCTAATAATACAATTAATATATTACTTGTTTTGATTATTTTTTAATCCTTATCTTTTTCTTTTATCCCTTTTAAATCATAGAGTTATATCATGTAATTTTAAATTTGCACTTAATATATATTATATAAAATATGAAAAGTGAAATAAATTTTTAATTTACGAAACATTAAGAGATATCCAAATCAAATCACTGAAATTTATATTTAAAAATAATTACATCATTTAATAAAATATTATTTATTTTAAAATATCAATAATGTTAATTTTGACACTATTCATTTCGTTAGTTTTTAAAAATATCATAAAAACCAAGTAAACTAGAAAAACTACATATAAAACCACTAGAAAGTAAATATCAACTAGAAAATTCATGTATTCCATTATTAAATTCAAATAATTTTTTTTTGTATTTGTAAAATCATTTCTTTTATATTTTCTTTTAATAAAAAGTGATTACATCATCATTTTATCCCCATTCTAGGTAATTATTTTATCACTAAAAATTATAAATAGATTATAATGATGAATATAAACATTTAATATTTATAACTAATATTTATAATGGAACATATCACATATAGTTTTGTGTATTAAATATATTTTACTTTTTAATAACAGAGCAATGACAAAATTGACTTTTGTTAATACATAATATTATAAAGGATATATTCTCATTTAAAAGTCCATTAATGGTTCCACAACCAGTATTTTAAGGATTATGAATGAATAATATTTATACAATAATGGTATGACAAATTTTGGGGAAATTTTATATTATTTATGTATAATTTTTACCCTTAATTACACAATTTACTGTTAATCATGGTAATAAAATTACTAAAGATACAATTCATATTGTCTAAAAAATAAAAGGAACCTATTTATGAAATTTTCACATTTAGGATTAAAATATGGGATCCATTTTTCAAATTTCTGCACATAGAAATTGATGAATGTTTTAAAAATTAATCTCATTTATGGATTGAGAAAACGAGTTCTTAGTGTAAAAACGATCAAAAATTCAAAATGATTTTATATCCAATTTCAAATCTTATTTGACTAAAATATCTTATATTTTTTTAAATAAAAAAATTATATCTAATTTTACAATATAACCAATCAAAATTATAATTTTTAACAATAAATTATTTAGAAAGAAAATGTGTTTTCAAATAAAATGAAATATTTTTCTAACTATTTATCAAAACATGATACTTATCATAAAAATAAGACAAATTAAACCAAAGTTTGTTTTTATATAAATATTTAAAATAAAATGTTTTATTTCCATATATAATTTATAAAAGTTTTAAAACAACCTTTAAAACAATTTTTCCATTAATAGGCGCCAAAACATCTATTTTTGAAAAATAAAACTTTTATGTGTATATTTGGATTTGTTCATTAATAATATCTAGAAAACTCTTCATATAAATATGAAACATTATATTGAAAATATAATGTATAAATCTAATTAATATTATCCAACAAGATTGAATTTTTTTATTTCACTTTTTCACATTTAAATAGTTTTTTAAAAAAAATCTATTTATATTAAAAAGGGTTTTACTATAATTAATAATATATTGTTTAATGGATTATAAATAAGAGTGTAACCCATATTTTCATAATTCAGTTATCTCTATTAATACCCACCATTCTACCGTCCTGGTTATAATGAGATCATTTGAATAATAATATTTAATTGTTTGTTTAGGCTCAACGTGGCGTATCATGTACGTTATTTAACATGGTGTTTCCTTATTTATATATTGGGATGTCACTTATAGAGCTTAATAAAAATACCATAGTGGGATCAAAACACAACATGGATCCAATAAACATTATATATATTGAATGTGGTGGAATAAACATCAAAATTCAATGCTCATAAGGATTTCAATTGTGTTTTTTGGATCTCCTAGTAACAAGATAAAACCAAATCAATGTATAAGTCATCATGTTTAGGTTTAGAAAAAATTATATAGATATTATCTTTTTTTAAGATAATGAATATGACACATGGATATAATTTCTAATACATTTTTGGGGGAAACATTAAAGCTTTTAGACATAATTATTTTCATGAAATAATTTAAATAATTGGTCTTCCTTGGTGGAACCTATGTATGGAACAAATATGATTTAATGTTGTTGATTATTGTTTTAATCCTACCCATTTATATTTTATATTGAATACTTTTAAGTATCTAGGACTATATTTCTACTCCATTCAACTTATTCATTAATAATAATAAAACAATGGTAAGAGAAACATGATCACATTTTCTATACAACAAGGATATAACTAGTAAATATAAAGATTTAGAAAAACATTTAAATCAATTATTTCATGTTTTTATGCCATATCCCTATATTTTATATTCTATGATAGGTTACTTTGAGATTTTCAAATTTATTTTCCCCAAAAATGTTCTCGTATACTTGTATGAATATTTTCATCACAATGACTAACCCAATTGCTTCTAAATTTTCTTTTTTGGGGACATCATTTTGTATTAGAGGTAGAATATTATACATGATCCCATTTGATGAAGGTATTTGGGTATATAATGGATAATAGAAATAGTCTTTTAACTATTAGGAAAAGTGAATAATGGTTTCTATTTTATATGAGTAGGGAGAAACACTTTTGGAAATCTTCAAATTAATAATTTAATTAAAATTATTTTTATATTAAAAATGGATCAAAATAATTTTATTTAGAATATATGATGGTTTCTTATTAGCAAAAATTTTGGAAATGAAATCCACACATGTTTTCATTATTTTTTATTCATTGTCTTTTTTTACACTTACATAACCCTTTCAACTCTTATCGTGATATCATGAAATTTACATTGGAGGGATAATATAATTACTATAAAATTTAAAAATACCAATAACTGAATAATTGGTGAAATTTAAGAAATATCCCAATCACTTGGATTAAATTTATGTTTTATTAAATTTTATATCATTTAATAAAATGTTATTTATTTTAAAATGGAAATTTTGACACTATTTATTACTTGACTTTTAAAAATATCAAAAAAAATTGGATTGATACTTATAAAACATAAAAAATATGAAAAACAATCATCTAAATAATTCAGGTATGATGTTAAAAATTTGGTAATATATTTATTTTAGTATTTTTAATATCATTTATTTTATATTTAATTTAATTAAACCATAATTGTATCCTTACTGTGTCACCACTTTAGGTAATTATTTTATAACTAAAAATAATAAATATATTTCCATAATATAGATAATAATTTTACCTTTAAAATTACTCTTTATAGTAGAACATATCACCTATATGACCTCATGTTAGAATTATTTAACTTGTTAAAAACAAAATTATGAAAAAATTTACTTTCCATTAAATATAATATTATAACAATTATATTATAATCCAAAGGCCATAAATTGTCTCATAACTAATCCATTAAATCTTAGGGATTAAAAAAAATTATCCCATAAAATGATTACACATTTTATGGCATTTAATGTTATTTATAATTATATTTGAACAAATAATTTACAGATTTACCCTTAACTATGGAAATAAAAAAAAGTTAATATTCATATTTCCCAAAAATAAACTGTAACTATTTAATAAATTTTTACCTTATTAATATAAAATATGGCCCCATTTCAAAAAAATTTGAACACAGAAATCGTATAATAAAATTAATATTTAATCACATTAACAAAATGAGAAACGAGTTTTTCAAATAAAAATGTTCAAAAGTTCACAATGTTTTTATATCTAATTTAAATGTAAATTGATAAAAATGACCTAAATTGGATTAAATTATATATAATGTATATAATTATACTTTATTACCGTAGAAAAATTTAATTTAAACGACTAATTATTTATACAAAAAATCAATTACCAATTAAAAAGCAATAATTTTATCACTATTCATCAAAATACGATGTTTATTAAAAAATTACTAAAAATACAAAAAAATTATTTTTGATATTTTTTTCAAGTAAAAAGTTTACTTTTTCAAATAGAATTTATAAAAGAGACAAAAACTATATTTAAAACAATTATGCCTTCAAAATGTGGAAAAAATATTTTTTTAGAAAAATGAATATTTTATGCGTAAAATCAGATTTGTTATTACATCATTTCTAGATAAAAAATATGATGAAAAATAATCTATATATTGAATATATTATATATAAATTTCATTAATATATTCCATTAAGATTGATTTGTTTGTTAATCATGTTCACACTTAAACAGTTTATCAGAAAACATCTCCATTTATTTTAAAAATGGGTTTACATTCATTTATTATTAATTGGTAAAAAGATTATATATATCATTTTAAACCATGTTTTTATAATTAAGATAAACCAGTTCATAACCTCTATTCTAACAGCTATGTTATAATAATAATATTTAATGGATTTTTTGATCTCGATGCAACGTATCATGAACACTATCAAACATGGTGCTTCTTTATTAAATTGTTTGGATGTTACATTCCCTGACTCCACTTTAATAAATTGCATCCTTAGAATATAAAATTAGGAGGTAAATTGGTGGTTGGATTTTCAAAATACATTTTTTGAAATCCTATATAGAAAAAAGTATTAATAAAACAACCACTTTAAATGAAAAAAGGGGAAGTATGAAGGTCACCGTGGATAACACATACTAGGGTAATATGTAGTAAAAGAAGGAAATGGAAGAGAAAAACCATTATGTTTTGATGGAGAGTGATAGAGAACATAGTCATAAAAAATTTAAAATCAAAAAACCATATATCTGTGATGGGTTATAAGGTTATTGATTTCTTGATAAGAAAGTTAAAATATTAATGTTTTTATTTGAAGATTATTTTCATAGAGTTGAATAATTTACGTACAACCAAGACTATGATCATAATGAAATATACATATATGAAAATATTAATGTCATCCTTTAATTAGTTTCCACCAAAACTCATATTTTTCTCTGAATATTGGGTATTTACGATGAATTTTTCACTTTTGAAGAACAAAAATAATCTTCTAGAGAATCAAATAATCTTCAAAAGAATAAATATTTATTCCACATGTTTTTAGACATTATTCAAAAAAAAATTGGACATGAAAATATAATTCCTCTAATTGAATCAATCATATACGATAAAACAATTATTCAATATTCAACATGAAATAGTGATACCCAAATTTCAACATAGGCCATTTAATAATAAAATTCCTTAAAATTTTACAAAATATTCCCAACTATGATTGAAACCAAAAATCTAGTAATATTTGATCACATAGTCTTCCATTTTATATTGGTATAATTATCTCCAAATATCATAAATCAATCATAATTCTTCAAAAAAATTGTAACTTCCTAAATCATATAACCTCCATGTATGTTATCCATTTCCAAAAATTTCCTGAATAACCATAAAATAATATTTACCTCTAAAATATAAATCATCCTTTATTTATCAAACAAAATAAAACAATATTTTATTTATCATAAACATATAATGTTTCCATGATATTGAATATATACTAAAATGACATTAATCAATAAATTATCACCCAAACCCAAGGCTGTATACTCGATTAAAAATATTTATCAAATATCAACCTTTTCTTTATCTATAAAATCATTTAAGTAAAAAGAAAAAGACATTATCAAAAGGACTTCAAGTAGGTAGTGGTAGGTGATGCACCCTTATCACCTTTCAGTTATGGATTCGATTCCTGAAGGATTGATGGTAGTGACAAGTGTCCAACTAACCTGCAAGTTGTCATATTTCTAGAACCATATAATTCTTATACCATTACTAAAATAATAAAAAATAATTAAAAATAACCATACCACGTTTTACCCACAAATTTTATCTCAAGCCTTTCATTTTTCAACAACAAATGTAATAACCTGAAATTAGCTTAAAATTAATAGCCATGAAAATTTTAATTAGTCACCTTTAAATTTCATTGGTTAAATCATTAAAATGGGTTTCTATGAAATCAATATTATAATGAACCTAAAAAATACAAACCAATGATAATACCCATAACTGTTATGAAAACATCATAGTCTCTAATATTGTCTAAACCATACATTGATAGAAAATCTAAGGACCAATCCTTAAAAAAAATATTTAATCATGAGTTATGTTAATAATTTTATCTTCCTTCACACTTAGGATATTTTATCATTTTTATATTTAGATAATTAGATCCTAACTCATAAATAACAAGACCATAACAATAAAAAATGGACACTTCCAAACATTAGTTTTTTCCCATAATAAAAAATATATTAAAAAAATTTAAATAACATGATTATAAGAAAATTATTGATATTATATTTGTATGGGGATATATATACCCCTCATAAATTAAGTTTGGTGTTTAACATCAAAATATGCTTCAATGAAAGGAGATTGAGATGAATTCCATTACATTAAGTCTAATTAATCACATATAATCTTTATCTTCCATTATAATAAAAATAGGATAATTATTAACTTAATAGAGAACCATTTTAAATTATGTTATTTGTTTTATGTCATAATAAACTTTTTATAATAATTTATTAATTATTTATCTTCAAATCGAATGTTTTGATGATATTCGGTACATGAGTCAAAAATGAATTTGGTATGATGTCAATAGTGAAAGAGGTCATTAGTCCATCATCTACAGAATAATATTAATCAAATAATAAAAACATTTATATATTCAATAATAACTAAAAACATAAAATTAATATCATATATAATCATTAATTCCATCATTATAACCAATCTTGGGAGACGGTGATAGAAAATAAATTATATCAGTTTGCAAGGCGGTAGTTCATCATGCACATGAACAATAATTCATTTCCCATTTTATGGAAGGGAGATAGATTTAGTTTTTGATATTTGAAATAATAAAATCTAAGTATTTTTAAAATATTGGATTTTTTATTTTATCATGTTTGAAGTATATTTTGAGGAAGTGGAAGAAAAATAAAACACAAATACTAAATAAGAAATGATATCTCTTCTTCAAACAATCTCTATTGATTAACAACTTAACCTCTATAAGTAGACTATTATACCTAAAAAGCCTCTATAATGTGGGGAGGGACATAAAGATGGTATTTGGGTATAGATTTCCTGAAGAAAATAGGTTTTGAAATGTTAATAAAAGTAAATAAAGGGTTCTCATACAAAAGAGAGGGGAAGGGTAGTCTTCAAATTATACAAAATATTAAATTAATATAAAATCATTTTCTATTCCCAATGGCCCAAAAATTATTCTTTAATATAATAGTATCATTTTCGATCTCAAACCATTCATACATGGAATTTAATAATGGTTTTTGTTTTTATAATCTTTACCTTTTTTTAACCATTATTTATCCCTTCTAACTGTTATAGTGATATCATGTAATTTAAACATTTAGGGTTAATCTAATTTTCAATAAATTTGAAACATAATAATAAATGGGTAATTAATTAAACTATATGACATGTATAAGTCATATCACAGAAATTGAGATTTAAAAAATATATCATTTAATAAAATATTATTTATTTTAAAAAAATCAATAATGTCAACTTTGACACTATTCATTACATGCCTTTATAAAAATATCACACAAACCAGATAAATTCAAAGATGTTCTTATAGAATAAATACCATGAAATTTATAGCAAAAAACTTAATGTATTACATTATTAATCACATATTATATTTTTATTAGTATTTGTTACATCATTTACTTGATATTTTCATTAATTAAAAAATTATTGCATCATCATTGTGTCACTATTTTAGTTATTTATTTTGCCAAAAAAATTATAAATAATTTATAATGATGTATAAAAAATTTACATTTCAAATGAATATTAATATTCTAATATATCACATAAATTAACCCATATTAAAAATGTTTAACTTGTTAAAAATAAAACTCTGACTAAATTGACATTCCTTTAAATATATTGTTATTAAATGTTAAAATCTCCTTCAAAAGCATATAAATTATCTCATAATTGATCTTTTAATGATTATGGCTGAGGAATAATTATCCAAAAATATTATATAAAGGTTTATGGTAATTTTATATCATTTATAATATTATTTTTTCCCTTAATTTCCCAATTTACACATAATCATGGTAATAAAAATTACCAAAGATACCAATCATATTGTAAAAAAATAAAAGGAACCTATTTACTAAATTTGGATGTTTTTCTTATAATATGGGATCCAGTTTTCAATGTTCTAAACATAGAAATAGAATAATTAATAAAAAATAATCTCATTGACGGAACGAGAAAATGAGATTTTAATGTAAAAACTATTTGAAGATCACCTTGATTTTATACATAATTTAAATGAGAAATCGATTAAAATGACCTAAATTTGATTAAATTATATAAAATATATCTAATTATACTTTATCACAAATAAAAATTATAATTTAAAAATGTTAATTATTTAGATGAAAAGGATGTTTTCAAATAAAATGCATTTTTTTTTCTAACTATACATCATAACATGATAAATTTCGTAAAAATACCACAAATAAAACTAATGTACGTTTTTATTCATATTTATAATTAAGAGATTATTTTTTCAAATATAATTTATAAAAGTGTTAAACATACTTTTAAAACAAATGTTCCATTAATAGGCACCAAAACCGCCTTTTTAAAAACAATCATTCCTGTGTAACTTGAAATTTGTTCTTAAATAATATCTAGAAAACATATAATATTAATATTAAACCATATATTGAATATATTATATGTAAATTTCATTAATATTATCCAAAAATGATGAATTATTTATTTCAATTTTTCACATTTAAATAGTTTTTTCAAAACAACATTTCCTATTATTTTTAAAAAGGGTTTAATTAATTAATAATTACTTATTCAATGGATTATATATACAACTGTACCACTTATTTTTATAATTTTTTTAACCATATTGATAACCACAATTCTCTCAGCTAGGTTATAATGATAACATTATAATAATAATATTTAATTGTTCTTTTAATCTCAATGTCGAGTATCTTGTATGCTATCGAACTTGGTGTTTCCTTCTTAGAATCATTGGATTTTACATATTGATCTGAATATAAATGTCACAGTGGGACCCAAACATAGCATGGTGAAATTTAACATTATATATATTGAATAAGGAACAAACATCAAAATATTATGGTGATAAGGCTTTTGATTGTGGTTTTTGGATCTCGTAGTAACAAGATAAAACAAATTCATGGTATACATCACTGTGTTTAGTTTCGGAAAACCATATATATTTTTTAATTTTTGTTCAGAGATAGAATATAAAACATGGATTTAATTTCCAAGACATTTTTATGGAATTTTTAATTCTTTTAGTCATAGTTTTTTTATGAAATAATTTAAATAATATATCTTCCTTGTAGGAACCTATATAAGGAAAAAAGATGATTTAATGTTATTGATTATCAGTTTTATCTTACTTATTTTGATTTCATATTGTATACCGGTAGAATTGGAGGAATCTATTTATACTCTATTCAACTTATTCATTGATGATAATAAAACAAAGTGGTGAGAAGCATGATCACATTTTCTATGAAAAAAAGACATAAATAGTAAATAAAAAGATTTAAAAAAACTTTTAAATATGTTAGGTCCTATTTTTTTATTCCATCCATCTATAATTTTAATTTTATGTTGCATTAATTTGGAATTATATGAATTATCATCTATAGGATTTTTTTTGATATACTAGTATGAATATGTTTGATCACATTGACTCACCCAAAGTGCTTCTTAATTTTTATTTTGGGAAAAAACTTTGTATTTGGGGGTGGTTGTTCTATGGGATCTGATTTGATAAATAAATAATTAATTAATTTTTTAAATAATATTTCATTGACACCGAATTTATTCAATAATAAGGGAATTCCATTTATTAATGGAAGCTTAATATACTTCTTTGGGAGTAAATGGTTCTATTTCTTCTATCATTAGGATTGGGAATTAATAGATTCATAAAGAATTGTTTTTTCCTACAGAAATAAAAAAATCATTTAATTTATAGCATTATAATTATTTTGATGTTGATTGGAGAGTGTGGAATGAACATCCCTAATAACACTTAGAGAATGAATTGACTCAATTTATTGGTTCCAAAACACCAATATCCATATGTTACAAACATCACGACATTCATTAATAACATAATAATTTTAGATAGTCATGACAAAAAATATTTTAATCACATATATGAAGGTTTAAATAAGAATTATTGGGTGATTTATTTATTCTTGTAAACAATGTAATTATATTCATCCGAAGTTTCAGATATATTTTTAAATATCAAAACATTACAAAAAAATTATTTTGAATGTACTAGAAATGATTGTTTCTAAATAATTTAATTCATTGGATCAATAAAATGATAAGTTTACTGATGAAATATGAAAAATTATGTTAATAGACTATGATATTAGAAGGAGATCATACATTGAGAAGGTAAATCAATGTGAAATACTACACTTAAAGCTATAAAATGCTTGAAAATAAATTATTTAGGGTAGTTGATAATGGAAAATGCAATGCTATATATTATTCAATTAATTTCAACTAGTTTTCTTTAAATTTTTTCGATATATATTCAATGAATAAAAGGTATCTGAAAGAGGTAGTATTCATATTTATTCCCAAGTTGTCTTTAATTGTATTTGATACCATTTTTTTGTATTTTCCAATCGTTATATTATATGACAATATGAAATATATATTTTTCATTATAACTTCCCTCTCAAACATTATGTGTTATAAAATCAATGTTGTGTTGTATAAGAAGAACACAAAATTCATACAACCTCAATTATCCTACAATATGATTGGTTGGATGAAAATACGTGGTTGTTGGAAACCCCATATTATCAAAGTAAATGTTTTCCAATATTGCATAATATCTTTTTAAATAATACAGATGGAAATTTTTTTGAATTAAGGTTGACCCTCACATCTTACATTGTCAATTGAAATTTATAAGAGTTATACTACATAACGATATTATTTGTTCATACATACAAGACATGTTGGTCAATGCTTTAAATCATGCAATATAACACATGCGTAAATGATCGAACGCTTAAATATTGTTCTCTATGGTAATATATTACCCATTTATATTTAGATAGTTGTGGGAATGGTCATGATGATGAATCTGTAATCCTAGTAACCAAAATCTCTCATTATATTCAAAATTCATTGATTTTGGTGTTGGAATGTGTTAGGCTAGAGGTGGATTCTACATGTGCGACATGTGATTTAACGTAAACCATGAATTTAGAATGAACATGAGATTTCATTTGGATTCCCCATGTGATCTGTATCATTCCATTAAATGTATAATGCATGTCTTGAAAAATCTTCCTTTATTTAAGTGATACAAGTTTACCGTGTTCGTAATTTCCAGTTTTCATGTTTTCTATATTTTGTATTCATGGTAATAATTGTTTAGGTTTCTATTTTCATTCAATTGTTAAATTATTTTTTCTTAATAACCTATTAAATAATGAAATGGTATCATTCCCATCCATTCTATTCTTTTTAAGAAATCATTTGAGAAAATGACGAAATCAAAGTCACGATGAGTTATACTGACGCATAATTTTCATAGAAAAATAACATATTTTATATAATGAATAGTCAATAAAAACATCATGATCTATGATAGAATAATATAGATTTGGTTCCATTAAATTATTTATTCATAGAATTTTTTTATTAAATATCTACATCTTCTCCCACTATTTTCTTCATTACTAGAACACTTCTTATAAATTTCATACTAAAAACTATTCTTCATAAACCGGGGAAAGGAATCATGAAAAGGGTCAGATCCATTTCTTTATAACGGTATGTAAGGGAGATATAAATGATCACATAAGCATAAAAGGAGTGAAATTAAATGAAATTAACATGGAAAAATCATACATATTATTTTACAGATCATAGTAATGAGATATCTCATAATGATTGGAATTTCATAAGAATGAATCATAATAGATTAAAATAATATAATCAATGAATGTATTAAATTTTCATAATAAATATAAAAATTTTATACACATAAACATAGAAAAAAATTTCACTTATCATTGATCACTTCTAAGACTATCGTATTGGATTAAGTTCACACACCATTCCATCATATCCTTAGTGAAGGTTCACTATCAACACTATCATAGTGAATAATTTACCTTTATGAAAAAGGTTCACTCCTCATATCAGTCCTTATTATATCAATAGATATCCATATATACCAAATTTATTTTTGGTTTAAATAATTTTACGTCAAAAAATATAATAATCAATATACACTCATATGTGCTGCAAAAGATGATAAAACATTCAACATATATCATACCCCATGTAATAGAAATGGGTTTAATAATAATCTGATCAGCATAATTATAATGAATCAAAAGAATAAATAGGGATTGTGTCGTTACATAACTTACCCAATAATATATAAATAACATCATTTAAGTTATCATAGATGAAATAATTCTTTATAATATAATTGGAACATTTCTGGAGGAAAATAACCTTTTATCTATGAAATAAATTTTTAAAAATATAAAAAATTCCCAAGTATTAAGTAAAAAAATTGTCCAAAATTAACCATGGAAACATGTAATTGATTATTTAAAGAATTTTTCAGTCACGACTGCTTTAAATTATTCTTATTCTATGTATGTTAAAACAATGATTCAATTCATAATTTTAGTAAAAAATAAAACCTTTCTTATTTTGAAAATGAAAATAGTATTACTTTTAAATAATTATTTATAAATTCATGAATTTATAAAAATTACTGTATAAAATAATAGAATAATATTATAATGTTGTTTTTTATATTTGAAAAATTGACATTGAAGAAAAATTATTTTTAATCAAAGAGGGTAATAGAGTCATTTTTTATTAAATATAAACTTTCAACATCTTGAGTTTATAAATACATAATTATATACTTCATATAGAGCAATAAAAATATGTGAATATGGCTTGTATCTTTCATAAATAAATTTTATATTGAAATCACTTATCTCAAGTTTAGATTTCTTCGAAAGTGCACAAACTACTAGTATAATAATATTAAATTTATTATAATTAAGTACCAAACACATTAAAATAATTATAATATAATATAGGATATATTTATATCATTTTATCACCCATTTATTAATAATTCATTAATAAACCCTCATTTTCGAGTGTTAACTGCTTCATTTTTAATGAATTGTTTTTGTCAGTTGTTTCTATCTTTGAACATGGATCATGGTTATATATTATAGAAAATATTGATCATGATATTAATATAGTATATATGAATTATATTAATATTTACATTTATCTAATATATATATATATTGAAAAATTAATTACACCATTCATGGAGATGAGAGGATATAAGCACACAAAAATGTTATTTTCACATTTCAAAAAAAAAGAAATAAAAGAATGTTAAATAATAATTATCATTTAAATAATAATTATTATATCATATATAACATTTATATTCATATTATATTTCTGTATTACTATAAAAGAGAATAAAAAATGAAAAATGTATCACATCGCTTTGCTGAGGGTGTAATCCAAATGTACATATTATGAAAGATATCCCAATTTATTACTAGTAACCATGAAAACATGGAGAAATATGTGTTCCATTGAATGATATACTAATAATGGATCATTTATTTGGATATAATCCTCATATTTTTTATGGAACTAATAATTTAGTTATTTCTGAGAAATGGATTAAGTCCCTTCAAAAGATATTTGTCATTTTACGATATAATGTAAATGAAATGGTTATAAGAAATTTAGATTTTAAAAACAAGATATTCATTCCAATGGTGGTCATTATTCTAGAATACAAGGGATGAAGAAGAAATATAACATATCAAATATAAACTGTTCAATGTAACAATGAAATATAAATACCTCCCTTGTGAGAATATATATGAAATGAAGAGAATGTTCCATACATTAATGAAAAACATAAATCAATCTATTTATGAATATAATGATAACTTTAAAATACTAAATAGGTATTATATAGATTACAAGAGTAATTAAGAAATCATTATTGTCCATTTGTTTAAATTTCATAAGACAATCCCCAAAAGATAACTCATTTCTCAAATTTTTTCATCATATGATGTAATAGTATTCTGATACATCAAAATAGAGATCTAAGTTTCTATATCCAATATATTCAAGGAAAATAAAGATACTAAGATGTTGGATGAACACTAAAAAAATAACATTCCAAAATGATAAGAATAAAATGATGTAACATACATCATGTGAGAATTGTGAAAATAAAAACCCCGAGGAATTATTTATGGGAATGGGAATATGTTAAAGGTTTAGAGATAAGGTCCATTTGGATAATTAATGTAAGGGGATTAAGGAGTCCACTCATTTCTAGTTCATCGACTATTAATAAGTGGTTACTATTTATACCAATGTAAAAAGCCTCAAGGGAAAATAACACAAAAGATTCCAAGGGGATTAAGATATGCTTATATGATCACAAAAACTAATGATAACATTCCAATGGATGTGGTGGTAGTCACATTAATAGTATCCTAATATTTTTAGAATTATTTTTTTCATTCTAGATTTTTTACCTCATTTATATTTACCATTTTCCATGAAAATTATATATTTCCCCAACACCTTTATATGGGTGTTTCATTTTAAAATTCATAGTGTAAATCTCACCACATCAAGTATCTATCAGTCAGGTCCATTATAAAGCGTAAATGTTCCATATTTTCTAAATTCATCATCATACCTATGGTTCATTTTTATATAATCTTTTATATGGTCTAGATTTCCAGATATTATTAAAAAAAATATAAGAGAATGAAATTATGATTTTTGATGAATATTTGGAATTAATTATCTTTAAATGGGAGACATCATCATCAGAGTCACATCTAGATTCTCCCTAGGTATCTCTTTGGGATGAAATTTTTGGGGTTGAATAGAAAAACATTATACGGATAGAAAAGGTAATCTTTGAATAGAGGATGCACCTATTTAATAGGAGAACATTGATGTATTTCCTTTTAAATAACATTGTAATCAACAATAAAATCAGTTTTAGTTTTCTATAACATTTATCTATGGTAGAAGTCATATAACTCAATGAAACAATATAGAATATACACTAATGAATTATTGGACTTAATGAAACAACTAGAGGTGCTATGTGGTATGTTATTTATAAGCCCTTATGTTTCACCATGGGGAGCCCCTATTATTTCCTATAATAAGAATGATAGATCTATGAGAATGTATATATAATATCAGGTAACAAATAATATTATTTTTATATATATGTAACATCTACCTTGTATTAATATCATATTCTATAAACTCCACTGAGCCCATTATTTTTTACTACATTACATTAACTATGGGTTTTATCAATTGTACGTAAATAAACAATACATTCCATTGAAAGAATAATGAATAAGGTATGTACATTAAGTTTTTACAGTAATTCCATTTGGTTTGAAAAACTCACTCCCAATTTTATTGGATTTAGTGAACATTTATTTAACGAATATCTTAATTTTTTTATTTTTTTAAAATATTTTGTTTTATTCTATAATAAATTATGATAATGAAAATCTCTTATAGATCATTCTTGTAATATTATAGGAAATGTGATACATGAGAAATTTTAAAGTGTGAATTTTGGCATCATATTTTGTTTTCTATGTTGGCTCCAAAGATGGAATCTTAGATGATCATGTTTAGAAAAAGGTGCTCAAAAGATGGAATACACCAATGAATATGACTAATTTATGTAGTTTCATAAGATTCACATGTTACTGTCAATTATTATTTTCCAAATGTTTATAGATTGGATAACCCATTATCCAAGCTTACAAATAACGGGGATATGTTCACATGAATAAAATAATGTGAAGGATTTTATGAATAATTGAATAGGGTATTTTCAATGCTCTTATTTTGAATACCATCATCAAATGATGAATATTTTGATATACATCGATGCATCTAATAGGGAACTTGGTTGTTTACTTATACATAATGATAAATTTATTGCAATAGAATATTGATAGTCATCGACTCATTAACAAAACCCTCCAACTCATTATCATGAGTTCGTAGTTGTGATCATTTCATTGAAGATATATACAAATTATATCTATGGTGATAATAAGTGAGATATACATAGATAACAAGTGTTTGAAATATACATTTTCATTGAAAGTGATCAAAATGAGAGAAAGTTGATGTATTGAGATAATACAGGGTTATCAATCCTCCAAACACTACCACCCAAAAATGGAAATATGGGAGTATAATCATTGAGTAAAGATGATTTAGGAGTTGTGACTAAAATGAGAATTGGCATGGGTTTTATATTCCTTGATTTAATGAATATTTAAATGATAATAATTTAAGAAACTGAAATATCACTATATTTTCAAATCATTATCAACACATATTTATTGTAAAATATTAAATTTTCTCCATCAGATGATTTTAATGTTAAAAATAAAATTATTCCTATGAAGGATTGGTAATTAGAATACATTTTCTGTGAAAATGATATTCTTAATTTGGGAAGACACTATGTTTTCCATATATTCCAAAGATAAGAATCATATTTTTAAATGATTTTAAAATCATTAAATCCTCTATACACCTTTGTAGATTCAATATGAATATAGATTAAAAGGATAATTTTTAGTGGGATAATATGAAGTGAGAAATTGCTCACTATATATCATGATTCTTAGTTTTTATACAAGTCATGGATAAAAGAAAACAACAAAGAGAATTCATAAAGCCTCTACCTATTCCTATATAGATATGTGATGAAATTACAATTCTCTTGGTCATTAGATTACCAAACACTCTAAAAAAGAATGATGTAATATGGGTTATTTTTTATCACCATACAAAATATGCACATTTTATTGCTATAAGAGAATGTTTTATTCTTTAGTGATTTGAATAACTCTATATTAATGATTTTATATGACTTATTAATGCACATATATAAATTTATTATAACCATAATCCTAATATAATATTAAATTTTTTAAAATACTTTTAATGGATCATGAAGTGGAGCTTCATATTGAGCACCACTTCCCATATTCCTAATGATGAAAATTATAAAAGGATCATGCAATCATTAGAAGATTTTTTAGGTCATAATCACACGAATTTCAAGTTATTTGTGACCTGTGTCTACCTTTGGTATTGTTTTACTATAAAAATACCAAATATTAAAGTACTAAATTGTGGTGTATGAAGTATTCACCAGTAAAAATAAGGTATTCAACATCATGAATATGAAATATATTTTTTATAAATTGATGATAAATGAATATGTGTGAATTTTATCATTGGTTTTAGCATAAACAAATGAAAAAAATAGATTGTCATTAGGCATGTGGTTTTACATAATCTAACACAAAAACCCCCAAAGTTATTGATTTATGACATCAGGTTTTATAAAAACCCAACACCGTAAATGAAAAAAATATTCAGTGTCACTTTTTATAAAACCCAATTCCATAAATAAAAAAACAGTTGGGAATCATTTTTTGCAAAATTTGACACTGAATGAATTTAAAAAAATCACAAGATTACAAAACACTCCTTTTTAGAACATTCAAACCATCTCTCGACTCACAAGGAGCCTGATGGTAAATTGGTGATCAAAACAATAACTATTGTTTCATTTTATTGATATTTTTCATAATTTTATGATATTTTGTCTTTATTATTCCTCCTATGTCATTATTATTTCATCTAAAGATGTATTTCCCTTTGGAAAATATTTTATCGCCAACCATCTTCTGTAGTATGATTTGTTTTCTTATTTATTGTTCATTTCTCCAAATATTTTTGTTAGCTCTTATAGTGTTTGTTATTCTAAATAATTTGAGGGAGAATGTTCAAAATATGGATCCATTTTCCTTGGTGAAACCCAAATTTTGATAGAAAAATATATATTAATGTTAAATAACTTATCATTTAGTTACATTGTAGTGATTTTGTTTAAATTATTTGAATGAATTTCATTATTATTTTTAAATATTGTTCTTAAGTATTTTTATTTTGTAAAATTTCTTATTTAATGAAACTATAAAATGTTTGTGATGATTTATATTATACAATGAACAATAATATACTATCTAATCAATCATCAATATCGTGTACCTCACATGTAATGACTCCATATTTCTCACTTGTAAAATTAATACAACTTTCAATACCTTTTGACACATGGGATACTGAACTAATGTAATTACTATATAAGATGAATTGATACATGGCATATGAATGAAAATAATTAAATTATAATATCAACCAACCACATCTATATAACATGAAAATAAATAATTTACTATTTTTAAATTCATAAGATATAAAATTTATATTACCATAGTATTTTTTCAAATAAAATATGTTATCATTTTGTGTAATTTACCTTAATAAATTTAATTTATGACTTTTAAATGATTGAAACAGAATTTCCATATATTAACTAATATATTATAATTTATTTATTTTCAAATTATTTTTTAATAATATTAAAAAAATGATCAAATGGCCATATTCTTTCGAAATAATAGACTAGTGTTAATTATTTTCTTATTATTTTTATGTTTCTTATTTCATTAACAATAATTTTTAAATAATGAGTTAATGATTAAATTTTATTTTTTTATATATATATTTTAATTCTTATATATTTTAGTTTATTCAATGATTATATTGTTATATTAGGTATTGAATGTATCGTAATTGGATAAATTTATAAGAAACCACTAGTGAATATGGAAAAGGAGTTGATGAATTCATGAAAGATTCTTAATGAATTCTTTAAAACCTAGATTTTACTTTCCTTCTATTTGTGAAGTCTGTGAATATGAGAATGTTAAATTCTAGATAAATCAAGGATCATCTCTATTGGTATGGTTTTAGCCTTAATTACTAATGTTGGATATAGAATAGTGTTAAAACTAAAAATTCAACAATAATGTTGATGACAATATTCATAATGAGGCATAAGAACATATGGAATAATTAATTCATGTTTTAGGTGTTGAGACAATTAAAAAATAGTGAATGTTTTTCATGAACTACGTATAGTTTCAATCACAATTGGAAACTAACCCGGTCCGCAGCAGTTCCAAAAAGTTGTTCCCGGTCTCCACGAGTTGGCAGAAGTTCTTGGGTATCAAAAAAGTAAAAAATGGGAACAATTTATAGGAATTTATAATCATAGCACAAATAATAATGTCTAATAAAACGAATCTGAATTTTTCAAATCAAACAATACATAAAAAAATCTATAATTGAAAAAAATGTGTTTATTATAAAATAAAGACTATTATAATAGATGATAGACAAAAAGGACATCCCAAGAACCACCTCATGGAAATGGGAAACACCCTAAAGCCATCTCCACGACACCGCATCACAACAGACAGCTAGAAACCCAGACCACCGTTTCTAAGAGCATTACCTAAACCTACAAAAAATCATACCAATTCCATATACACCAAAAATAATAAGATAAGTGTGAGCCTAATCCTGGTAGGATTCCATTCAAAAGAGATTGTATTAGATAAATTTTTTTAAACAATCTTGCATGTTTCAGAAACAAAAATACTAGTAACAATATCAAAATGATGCAACATTAAATGAAAATAGTTTTTAAGAGTGTTTTTATAATGAAATGAAACTTTAAAAAAACACATGCTACTAATTATTCCATCCAGCACACTATACGCTGACGATAAGTACAATAAATCCATTGATCACTAGTTATAGAAACACCCCTAGGCACTAGCTCACTGTGGGCCCCAAGTACCTTGTATCTCAGTGATAAGTAACCATAAAAATACTTTTTCTTGTGCACGAGACAGTAATAAGGAACATACCCATAACTTAGTGGTCCCCAAAATCATCATAATATTTTATTTACTATTGTCATCATCAAACATTCAATGTGAAATAGGAATGAAATCACTCTGAATCAATAGTATACCAGTACCCATCCACCGACCTAGATACCCAAGTATTCCATTTTTGTGAACAATCATGTTCATCATATAATAAATACAATTTTATAATAACGATTCCATTTAGAAATAAGTCACACACACCAATGATCCCACACACATGTCACATAATATGCATTTAACCTTCAAATTCATTTTAACACGATACTCAAATCAAAACAGCCATCAAATATGCTTCACACCATTCTAAAAAAATAAATAAATAATTTCAAAACTTTATAAAATGTACTCAAAAAGTTTGACATCACAAATAACCACATTAAATTTAAAAAATCCCATTTTATAAACATAACCCCACCAAAACAGTATATAAACATTTTTTTCACAAATTGTGTAACTCAACAAACCAATTACAATTTTCATAAAACACGTTCAAGAAACATAAAAAGGTTCTTCACATAAAATCTATTTAAAAACCCTCTCTTAAGGAAAAAGGAACTCTAAAAACCTTCCATAATAGAATTGGAATCCCAAGACACATTTCACAAACCACTTTCACATGTTATAAAATGACCCCAAACAATACCTCAAGAGTTACTCATAGAAAACAAACAATTTCATGAAAAAAAATCTTTAAAATAAAAAACATAACCAATTTCATAATAAACTATTTTTGTACCTCACTAAGCATATGAGGAACAGAAAATTTATGTAATTCAAGGTAGCTAACACATAAAAAAATTATACAAGGAATCAACTACCATTTGTGACAAAAACACCAAATAAGTGGGTGAATCATCAACCGCACCACCACCTCATCTTAAAGTAAAGAAAACGAACTGTAATCCATAATATTTAACAAAAAAATTAATGATTAAACAATAGTTATAAAAACAGAGCTTGTAATTTTTTTTAACTTCAAGAAGTTGGGATTAAACCCTAAGGACAAGGAAGAAAACAAGTAGAGAATTACTTATATTCATGATTTTGAAGTTTCCCCACCAAATTCCCCTTCAAAAAAAGAAATACATGGGGTCATGAAGAATGCTGGAGACCTCCAATGGCTGATATGAATGAATGGGGGAAGAAATTGGAACACTGGGATTAAGCCTAGATGTGAAAAATTGGAATTACGTATAAACAATTTGTAGGACACCACAAATGGTTTGGTTGCATGGTTTAGTAAACTGTGCGGATAGACCATGTGGCATGTTCTGTCCACCCAAAAACATTCCATTTCTATCCATATTGAAGGGGGGAAAGTGGAAATCACGGTGATCTTAGGAGGGTTTCAATAAGAGTCTAGGGATGGGAATATAGGCCATGCAAAAAGAGGAAATGATGCCCCGATGTCTCAAACGTATCATGTCACGACCCACCTTCACCAAGATGTTGGAAGGGACAACAGATTTCCAAAACCTTCCTTCTTCAAGTTGAAGGAGAAATAATGACCCTTTGAGACCCGCCTTCAATAGGCCCCGGAGTGGTGACTATCACCGAGGGTATGGAATCACACACAAGATGGAAGGCATTACCCTTTTTCTTTATTAGGATCAGAAGATAAGATAGTAAATCCCATCAACACCAAAACTAGGGGGTAAGAGTAAAGCCAAAGGAAAACCATTCTTATATGAATGTTACAAAATTAAATACCACAATGTGCAGGGATACTACAATGGTAAGGTACCAAATAAAAAAAAATAACAACAACAACTGTCCCAACGTTTGAGCTAGTACGAGCCTACACAATTCCTAACATCCTCTTGGAAACCTCAAAGCAGTTTTATATATGTTGGGTGATCATACAAGTATACTCAGTAGGGAAAACCAAAGACTCTCGTGCACAAGTGGGGGGGCATTCTAATGCCCTGTTAGAAAAGATATAACAAAAGAACCTAGCAAGGAAAACTATCCACCCAAGCTTCACCAAGGCATAATCCCCAAATAATGCAATTCAAGTAATTTATAGTAATAACACGTCAATATTTGGGTACCCTGCGCCACTTTCCCACTGGGTATTGAAGACATCCTACGCATCGAACCAATCCTGCCATTTTCACCACAGTCCCACTGCCACACCCTGCCCGCACAAACCTGGGCTGTAAACCACACATCCAACCCACAAACACCTGGGCCATAACCACCATCTCGCCCACTGACACCTGGGCCACAACCACCACACATAACCATGCCCACAAACACATAGTCTAGAACAACTGCGGCATTTCCCAAAGACACCTGGGCCTCATCCCAAAGATTCTTGGGAAACAACAAGCCCGCACACACCTGGCCCACCACCAAAAGTATCATGCCCGATGAATCGTGGGCTATAATAGACCTCATGCCATCACATCCTGCCCGAAGAGTCTTGGTATTTTTGGGAATGTGACCAGAAAAGGAGCTAATAACCATCCACTCATGGGAGCATTGGAAAAAACACCCTCCCCATGAAATGTGGGTGTTCGGCACTGAGTTCTCGGCTTGGGTGGGGCATGAATAATAAACATAAAAAACAACAGATATATGTATAGATAACATGTACTAATCAAAACCTAGTGTTTCCAAAGCCATCCTAAGCACGACACCCATGTTACTATTCATTCATAAAAGAAGGCATAACATTGATAGAGATGTCACAACTCATTCCCCAAAAAAAATTCCCCATTTAAACCATTATTGTTTCATGTTCAAGTGATCCCATTTAGGTGAATTCTATAATAATGGGTAAATAACAGGGAAAACCACAAACCAGAGAAAAATAAACATCAAGACAGTAATTGAAGCATTCACACCTGATTCTCTTGTAAATTCACAACAATAAAAGGGATCAGTGAGATCCCTCAAAGTACTGAAACCATACCAAGCCTCGAGATACATCCCCACACATCTTCAGATTTACAATCAACAAATGTTCCACAATAGAGGATCCCATCCTCATCCACATCACACCATAAGCATCAAACCGAACAAACATACATGTCACTAAGATAGAACAAGGTATTTTGCAGACCCAAGTTCATCATCCACTAAGTTTTCACCTTTCAGTTTGGTTAACCCGGGTGATCACGCAAGGATTGTTGTTCACTAGAAATTTATTTAATTAGCTTAGTTTACATGATTAACGAAATTCCCATGTTGGATCCATTCAATCATCATAGATGACAAGGGTTCATTGATGCACATAGGAAGACCACCAACGTCCATGATTTTCAGGGGGCATAGGCCCGCACAATTCACAACCTAAATAATCAAGGGTAAGGAAAAGCAGCAAAACATCTATCACATCTCCCTTAATTATTTAAAAATCTATTTATTATCTTTTTTAGGGTTTGGTTCCATTCATTGCCACTTAAAAATAGCGTACCCACCCCACATGATACACAGTAAGAAGAGACGAAGGAAAATACCTACCTGGTTGATTAATGATCGAAGTTCTTCTTCACGCACCAAGAACATTGGAAGTGCGACTTACAGGGGAGGAATTTCGGGGACTACAAGGATGAGCATAAAGGCCCCATTTTAGGCACACCACTTCCTCAAGAAGGTGGAACTCCAAGATCACCAGCAAGAAGAAGGAAATCCAGCCAAGAAAGGGAAGAAGATGAAATTCCTGTGCTATATAAGGATAAGATCCCGTTATTACGGGATATGGAAATGTGAACGCTTTAATGTTGAATCTTGGTTTCCTATGAAGTTCGGAGGTTACACATTATGGGATTAATTATTATTTAATTATTCTCATCAATGTGTTGGCATAACGGCTTTTGCGTTAAACTGTTTCATTTACACAACAGAAAATGCGCAATGGGGGCGGAACTGGAAGGTACGAGGAAAGGGTGTGACACTGAGGAAAAAACAAAAGTTTTGATTTGCTTATGGTTTTCTCGACCTTTGGGGAGTTTTAGATATTATTTATGGGCTTTAAATGGATTTAAATGGGCATTAAATTATTTTTACATTAAAAGATATGTTATGGGAGCAGAAAAAGTCAGAACTTGAAAAAGGGATGAAGACACGGTGAGGACACGGTGCCACCATCATGATGCCACCCTCGTGGTGCTGCCCTCATGGTGTCACCCTCACGGTTCCACCGTCATGGTTTCACTCTTACGGTGCCACCGTCACAGTTCCACCGTGACCGGTGTGGGAACGTCATGGTGCCGCCGTAATCGGTGCCCCATGACTAGTGCCACTATTTGGGTGGAGCCATGTTTTGGAAAAGTAATGGACCAGGTGGGTCCATGACATTACATTGGATACCTCTAAAAATATTCTCCTCCTCAAGAATCGAAACTATGCCAGGAGAAAAAATGGGCGGTCCGAACAACCACCTCGAAAGATAACTCTCATAAGAAAACCTCATCCATCTTTCGAATGACCATGGGTACACTACCGCACCTTTTCCCCCATGTAATCACACAAACATTCAAGGGTCAAACTCTCCATTCATATGGGTTAGGGAGTTTTCTTCCTCCATGTCATGATACTATCTGCTTTGGGTGGCACTGACTCGCCCGCACGGGTTTAATCACATCCACCTTAATGCGTCCTGATTAGGGATCAAGTCCTCCATTCCCCACATATAAGAACTTTTCATGACATTTACAAGGTAGGGAAACAAAACATCTCATAAACCAACATGGTCAGAATTACAACACAAACAAGTACAAACAAAACAGAACAAAACTCAAAACAACTCTGGGTACTCGTCACATATCTGTGTCTCCCGTTCCTAGGTACTTTCCTTGATCCTGACATGCCTCCACAACACACGAACCAAAGGAATAGTCCGTCCATGAAGCACCTTCTCCTCACGATCCTCGATCCTCCCATGTCTTTACACAAAAGACATGTCATCCTCGATATCCTGCTTTCCCTAGTCGAGGACGTGTGAATTGTTGTGTAGATACCATCAGAGTTGTGACAGATGGAAGATGTCATATATTCTCAATAAGCAGCATTGGTAGCGCTAGGTGATAAACCACTTCTCTGACCTGCTGCAACACTTAGAAGGGTCCGATGAACCTTGGATAAATCTTATACCCCTTCTGATCCTCTATTGCCCTCATAGAAGGGAGTCCTTCAAGAATACATGGTCCCTGAACTCGAATTTTAATGGTCTCCACCTATTATCGGGATATGAATTCTACCGGTCCTGAGCCACCTTCATCCTCTCCCATATAAGCTGAACCTTCTCCACTGTGCTCTGCACCAATTCCCGGCCAAGGACACTTGTTTCCCCATCCTTGGTCCATCACACGGGTGAGCGACATGGCCTTCTATACAAGGCTTCTAACGGATCCATGCCAATGTTAGAGTGATAGCTATTATTTTAGGAAAACTCTACCAGTGGAAAGTGTCACATCCACGATCCCCCAAAATCCAAAATACATGCTTGTAGCATATCCTCCAATGTCTGGATGGTGCACTCTGTTTGTCCATCTGTCTGGGGATGAAAGGTAGTGCTAAGATGCAGCTGGGTTCCAAAAGCATGCTGCAACCCTCTTCAGATTCGCGAGGTAAACAGTACATCCTTATCTGAGAGTATGGTCCTCGAAACTCCATGCAACCTCACCACCTTATCCATGTATCTCTATGATAAGGAATCCACTGCACCTGACTCCTTGATCGAAAAAAGTGACCTGACTTCATCAACCGGTCTACTACTACCTAGATAGCATCACAACCTCCTTGAACCTTTGGTAGTCCTGTGATGAAATCCATCGAGATGTCATACCACTTCCACTCGGGGATGTCTAAAGGATACAACAAACCTCATGGAACACGGTGTTCAGCCATCACATACTCACACACTAGGAACTTTTCCACGAACTCTGCCATCGCCTGCTTTACCTTGGGCCACTAGAACTGACCCCTCAAGCCCCTGTACATTTTGGAAACTCCCGATTGTACTGCTATGGGTGATTTGTGGAACTCACCAAGAACCCTCTCACACATAGTCTCTGGGAAAAACATCTTATCTCGGAAAATAATCTAATTCTAACCATCCTCTTACCATCCTATCGGAGCATTGCCTTGGTTAGCCCGATCGTGCATCACTTCACTCTCTATGTCTCGCCACAGAGACTCCTCCACCTTCCGTAGTATAGAGTACTGTACTATCATCTGATACAGGAAACCCCTACCACCATCCATATTCGCATCCAGGTGCAGAGTAGCCATGTCCTCAATCTCCTTCCAAGAATATGCCGACTCTCGAACCACATCCTTCTGCGACTTCCTGCTCAAGGCATTGGCCACCACATTCCCTTTTCCTGAGGTGTAGGAAATATCAAAGTCATAGTCCTAAAGGAACTCCATCCACCTTCACTGTTGTAAGTTCAAGTCCCACTAAGAGAAGATATACTTCAAGATTTTGTGATCCCTGAAGACCATGAAGCGCACACTGATGAGGTAATGCTGGAACAAATTTAGTGCGAACATGACCGCCGCAAGATCTAGATCATGGGTGGAATAATTACGTTCATGGAGACGTAACTGTCTGTACCCATAAGAGATCACCCCATTTCGTTGCATCATCACACACCCGAGGCCTTTTCTTGATGCATCACAGAACACCAAATATTTTTCCCCTTCTTCTGGAAACCTCAGCACTGGTGCACATTACAACTTCTCCTTCAGATAGCTAAAGGCTTCCTGGAACTGTCCATTGCACACAAAATCCTGGTCCTTCTTGGTCAATGTTGTCAAAGGTGTTGCAACTCGGGAGAAGTTGGGTACGAACCTCCGGTATTAACCTTCCAGTCCAAGGAAACTATAAACCCATGCAATGTTCTTGGGTGATGCGCAAGAAACAACCACCATAAACTTCGATGGGTCCACCACTATTCCTTTCTCAGACACAATGTGCCCAAGGAAGTTCACTTCTCGCCTCCAGAACATTCACTTGGAAAACTTCCCATATAGTTGGTGTTGTCTGAGGACCTGTGATACCGTTCTCAGGTGCTCAGTGTGATCCTCTTATGATCTTGAGTAGATCAGGATGTCGTTAATAAACACAACTACGAACCGATCCAGGTATTCCTGGATGACTGAGTTCATGGGCCCCATAAACATAGATGGAGAATTCGTAACACCTAACGGCACGACCACAAACTCAAAGTTCACATTTCTGCATCTCAAGGTAGTCTTCGAGATGTCACCCTCTTTCACCCTTAGCTAGTGATACCCCAACCACAGGTCAATCTTAGAGAACCATCCTTCCCCTTTTAACTGGTCGAAAAGGCCATCTATCCTCGAGAGAGGGTAACGATTCTTGACCATTTCTTGATTCAGTCTCCGGTACTCTATGCACAGCCTAAGTCCACCATCTTCCTTCTTCATGAATAGGACTAGAGCACCCCATGGTGATGCAATTGGTCGAAAAAAACCTTCCATCAACAGATCATCAATCTGAATCTGCAACTCCCGCAACTCAGAAGGTTCCATCCTTTAAGGAGCCATCGAAATCGGAAGGGCACCAGGTTGCAAGTCTATCTCGAACTCAATATCACGTCGTGGGGGTAGAGTCACCATATCCTCAGGGAAGAAGTCTATAAACTCACTGAAGATCCATGGGACTTCCACCATTTCTGCATCCACTGACTCCGCTGATAGTTCAGCTAACAAGGAATGGAGGAGCTCCTCCCGCCTGCTACTTTTCTCGCAACCCCGCTCGTCGATGAAAGTTACATGTCGGCTGCCTAATTCTAAAAACACGACCCTTCCTCAGAAGCATTCCATGACGTCACATACAGAGAACAGCCAGTAAATGCCTAGGATGACATTGTAAGGTTTTATCTGTAATAGTAGAATATCCCTGATAGACTGATCTGGCCCTACCATCAGTCTACACCCTCGGCAAACATAAAACAAGTCGGGCTGCCCTTTGACTGGTGTGCTCAGCACCAGGGGAACTGGAAGTCTCTCAACGTTTAAACTCAGAGCATGGTCCATACTGGGTGGAACAAAGGATTGTGAATCTCCTGTATCAAACAAGGCATTGGATAGGGTACTAAACAAGCTGATCATACATCGAACAACTTATGTCCCTACTGGAACTGATACCTCTACGGCGTGCAACTGTCCACACCCTGCTCCCCTACCTCTTAGATATCGGCCTCCTCCCCTACCATACCCTGGTCGAGGTCCTTGAGGGGAACCCTGGGTCAGCCTCCTCCTACCACATCTAGTCTCAGAGGGGTGGGAGATTGCTACCCCTGCTGTTTCTACTGAAAGGGCCTAGCTGGAAACTACTGCTGATGAGGTGGGCGCTGAACCTGTCCACCATCTCTGTACTATAATCTGTTCGAGCACAAATTTATTAGGTGCCCATGGATTCTATAGATGAAGCATCTCGGCCCTGGGCCTAAAAGGAATGGGTGAGGGTTGAGATATTGTAACTGAAACTGATGAGGCATGCTTCCTGCTGGTCGAAACCTAGAGGGCCCTGATGCTGGAGGCTTGCTGCTGATGGCCTTCCCCTTCGATGAGCCCAAATGGATTCCCTCTCACGATACACCTCCCAGCGTGTGAATCCTCTCTACTACTTCGGCCTTCTTCTAAACATCTAAGTATATCGGTAGGGTGATGTGAGTAACAACATAATGGAGAGAGGGTCGAAGTGCCTCCTCCAAACGTCTCACCCGAGACTCCTCATCTGGAAAGAGGTCCAGAGAAATGTGGAGGAGATCCTTGATCTTGATCTCGAACTCTCTCACTGACATTCTCCCCTACAGGAGGGAGAGTATCTCCTGCCTCTTGTCATCCTTCATCATGGAAGAGAGGATTTTCTCTCGGAACTCCTTCTCGAATTCAGCCCACGTAACCTCACCATCCCACTTCTCCCCAAGATAGAGCGTCCACCACTGATGCGCTGTTCCCTGCATCTGGCTTAAAGCTAGAGGAACCCAGTACTCTGTCAGAGCCCAGATCAAGCTGAAAGGTATCACCAGCTCCTCTAACCATCTCTCTTTCTCCATGTATGAGATGTTACCCTCGTACTTCCCGAGTGTCTGCCGCTGAAAGGTATGAAACGCCCTCTTCCACTGATCGTCCTCCTCCTCTCGGTCAAAACTCTTCCAATCAGCCAAGTTTTCCTTTTGGGCCTCGATCATCCACACTACTAGTGGTCATCTCCTAGGTGCCATTGCAGTAAGGTAAACAAGGAATGCCTAAGATCGAGTAGTGTGGAATATTGTTATTAAATTTTTCTTAGACTTCTTATTCATTTCCAAACCCCCAAAATACCCATGAAATACATGAACACAAGTAATTATGATCGATGTACATTTTCTAGGGTCTCTACCCTGTAATCAGTGAAACCTCATTTGGTTGTTCAGTAGGCCTAGAGTCATTGCATCGGATCACGGGGGGCCCTAAAATCTCGTGTCCTAGCCGGTCATCCCTGGACTATTTCACACACCAAGATTGTCCAACACTGTTTCCCTACCATCCCATGCAATCTTCACTATGCATAACTCTGAACTCCATCCTATCGCTCAACCATTGGGCTCTAATACCATTCTGTCACAACTCACCTTCACCAAGATGATGGAAGGGACAAAAAATTGCCAAAACCTTCCTTCTTGAAGTTAAAGTAGAGATAATAACCCCCAAGACCCACCTTCAATAGGCCCCAGAGTGGAGACTAGTACCAAGGTTATGGAATCACACACAAGATGGATGGAATTACCCATTTTATTTATTAGGATCAGGAGATAAGATAGTAAATACCAACATCACCAAAACTAGGGGGTAAGAGTAAAGACAAAGAAAAAACCATTCCCATATGCATGTTACAAAAGTAAATACCATAAAGTGCATGGAGACTACAAAGGTAAAGTACCAAAGAAATGAAAAACAACAACAACAATTGTCCCAATGTTCGAGCTAGTACGGCCCTGCACGATCCTTGAAGTCCTCCTGGAAACCGGAAAGCAGTTTGATATACATAGGGTGAGAATACAAGTATACTCATTAAGTAAAACCAAAAACTCTCGTTCACAAGTGGGGAGGAATTTTAATGCCCTGTGAGAAAAGAGATAACCAAAGCACCTAGCAAGGAATACAATCCACCGAAGCCTCACCAAGGAACACTCCCCAAAAAATTAAAGTCAAGTAATGTATAGTAATAGAACATCGATATTTGGGTACCCTGTGCCACTTTCCCACTGGTTATTGAAGACATCTTATGCATAGAACCAATCCCGCTATTCTCAGCGCAGTCCCACTTCCACACCCCGCCCACACACACCTGGGACGCAAACCACAAATCCCGCCCGCAAACACATGGGCTGGAACCACCATCTCGCCCGCAGACACCTGGCCCACAACCACCACGCGTAACCATGCCCGCAAACACCTGGTCCAGAACAACTTCTTCCACGCCCGAAGTCACATGGGCCTCATCCCGAAGATTCTTGGGAAGAAACCTGCCCGCACACACCAGGGACAACAACCAAAACTACAATGCTCGATGAATCTTTGGATATAATGGACCTCATGCCATTACTGCGTGCCCGAAGTGTCTTGGGCTATTCAGGAAAGGGAGCAGAAAAAGAGCTAATAACCATCCACTCATGGGAGCATTGTAAAAAACACCCTCTGCCATGAAATGGTGGTGTTCAGCACTATGTTATCAACTTGGCTGGGGCGCGAATAAGAAACATAAAAACTACATATATATGTATAGGTATCCATCACGCATCCCAACATAGGGTTTCCCAATCCAACCTAATCACAACACCCATGTTACTATTCATTCATAAAAGAAGTCACACCACTGACGGCCAAGTCACAACTCATTCCCATAAAAACAATTCTCTATTTTAACCATTCTTGTTTCCATCTTCAAGTGATCCCATTTAGGTGAATTCGACAATATTGGGCAACTAACAGGAAAAATCAAAAACCATAGAAAGAGAAAAAGCCAGACAGTAATTTAAGAATTCACACCTAGTTCTCTTGTAAATTCACAACAACAAAAGGGATCAGTGAGATCCCTCAAAGTAATGAAACCAAACCAAGCCTCGAGATACAGCCCCACACGTCTTCATCTTTACAACCAACAACCGCCCCACAACAAAAGATCCCATCTTCATCGATGTCACCCCATTATCATCGAACAGAACAAAGAGACATGTCACCAAGACAGAAAAAAGAAGTATCCAGACCGAAGTACATCATTCAATAATTTCTCACCTTTCTATTTGGTTTACCGGGGTGATCATGCAAGGATGGTTTTTCACTAGACATTCATTTAATTGGCTGAATTTACGTGATTAAAAAAAGTCCCTTGTTGTATCCATTCAATCATCATATAAGACAAGGGTTCATTGATGCACATAGAAAGACCACCAATGGCCATGATATTCAGTTGGCATAGGCCTACACAATTCACAATATAAATAATCAAGGGTAAGGAAAAGAAGTAGAACATAAATCAAACCACCCTTCATTCTTTAAAAATATGTTTATTATCTTGGTTATGTTTTGGTTCCATCCATTGCAATAGAAACATAGTGTACCAACCCCGCATGATACATGGTAAGGAGAGACAAAGGAAAATCTCTACCTGGTTGATCAAAGATTTAAGTTCATCTTCATGAGCCAAGAACTGGGGATGCATAACTTGTAGGGGAGGAACGTCGAGGACTCCAAGGATGAGCAAAAAGGTCCTATCATAGGTGAACTACTTCCTCGGGATATAGGGACTCTAAGAGCACTCGGGTGAAGAATGAAATCCAGCCAAGAAGGATAAGAAGAGGAAATTCATGTGCGATATAAGGATGGGATCCCATTATTAAGGGATATGGATATTTGAATGCTTTATAGTCATATTTTTGTTTCTTATGCGGTTGGGAGGTTACACACGATGGGATTAAATCATATTTAATTATTTCCATTAGGTTGGTGGCATAATGACTTCTGTGTTAAATGTCATTCATTTAAATATGGGAAAACATGCAATAGGGGTGGAACTGGAAGGTACGGGGAAAGGGAGTGACACCGAGGAAAAACACACGTTTTGGTAAGATTATGGTTTTCCCGACCTTTGGGGAATTTTAGATATTATTTATGGGCTTTAAATGGATTAAAAGGGGCATTAAATCATTTTTTCATCAATAGATACGTTCCTGGAGCGGAAAAAACCAGAACTCGAAAAAGGGACGAAGAAATGGTGCGGACACGGTGCCACCATCACGATGCCACCCTCAGGGTGCCACCGTCACAGTGTTACACTTACGGTGCCACCATCATGGTGCCACCATGACCGGTGTGTGACCTTCACAGTGCCATCGTAACCGGTGCCCCCATGAATAGTGCCATTATTTGGGTGGAGCAGTGTTTTGGCAACGTAATGGACCACGTGGGTCCGGGCCATTAGATATCACACCTGGCTCCCAAGGGAATAAATAAGAACCATAATGATATGAAAACTAACTTCCAACATGTGACAATTATCCCCACCATAATGAATTCTACCCCTAGAAATCCATAGAAAGGTCAGATGAAAAAAAAACAACATTATTTCGACATTCAACAGGGGGGGTCCTAATGAAAAGACAACATGGGAACTACTAGCAGGAAAAAATGGCTATTAGTTAACTCGAGAGGCCAGGACAGACTCTCCCGATAAGGGTCACCCACCCCCAAAATCAAAAAACCCTCCAGTTGATCAAAAAATTGAAAATATACTCTGACAAACAAATATTTACACCACATTACTAAAAATAGAAACATAATCAAACAACATCCTATGATAAAACACCTGAAACCCTAACAGACTAAGCTCATGCAATTGACATAAAACATACAAAAAAGATGATCAAGGTCACCATAACCTTATATCAACAAATCCATTTGGCATGATCCAAACCCAATGTTTACCAATGACTGAATTTAGTGGTTATATATCACCGAAAAATAATACCTCTCAGCAAGAAAACACCAATAATAACCATTTTAATGTGCTGGGATATCCACACAGTTAGTTATCATGGTTTGGGAAACCGTGCTGTAACTGTGGAGACCATTCTTTCTGAAGTGGAAACCTCAAATGCTTACCCGGGGCGAGGAGTAGGGCCGTTTAGAGACTATGAGGTATGTTATGTCTCCTACCGAACAATTTCTAGGTTGGGAGCAGAGTTAGCACTAACTGTGTGAAAACCATTCGGAGGGGCCTACCCTCCAAATATAATAATATTATCTATAAAAACAAAAAGGAAACTCAAGGGGGAAAGCTAGACCAACACACCAGACTGAACCAGAGCACCAAAATAGGGAGGTTTGGACAAAATCCCCACTATAAGATACAATATTATATCCTAATATAGAACCGGGAAACAATAGAGGGAGGCCCAAATAGACTCCCCACTATAAGAACAAACTTTCATAACCAACTATCATGGGCCAACATGAAAAAGTCCCCATAAGACCCAATCCCCACAATAAGGGTGGTCGATCTATGAAAATTAAAACTATCAGAGACACTACATAGTTCACCACACCCACATGGATCACTATCTTTGATTGATCCCAACTATAAATGAAATAAAAAAGCCTACCAGGCTATTCATACATTAACAAGCATACTGAGATTTGCACCAACAGGGATTCAACCACTGGTGTTTGAGAAAAAAACCACCCACCTCCTTATAACCAAGTAGGAACTTCTTCTCTAACACTTATTACAACACTATGGAATAGGTTATGCACTTCTCTATCCACCACAACAGACCACATAGAAAAAAACCACCACATTAAAACTTCAAAATGTCTCCACATCCCACACAAGAGACAGAAGTTAAGACATGATCCCTTACACCCGTGGGGTTTCTTGACTACACACCAGCTTCCCTCTGGGACTTACGACTATATCTCATATGATTTAAGAATCTCTTGTTTCTCTATCATGCACTAAAACACCCAAATAGAAATTCTTATCTGGTGCCACAATCAACTACTCCACAATCCAACTGTATAAACAGAACATATCATGACAACACGCTACCGAACATGACCCTTACAAGTGAAGAAAACATTACTAGGAGTGGAACCTTGAATAGGGTTCCGATTAACAATATATTACCATAAGAAACCATAACATCCTTGAATGATATGATTTTTTCACATTGGTGGACTATCATGATCCATAGCATCGAAGAGACTAACCAACGTCCCAGAAGCCTCCACAAGCAACATATTTCACTGACAACCCCAGAACCATTTCACATTCCCTACTGTAATCCACCTTCACCCATTCCAAATAAAACTTATAGGCACAAAGATGTCAAACCCTAACATTGACGATTTAAAAAACTCATGAATCATAGGGAACCATGGTGTATTTCAACCTTCTACAACCCCTATCCTACTTCTCCAGGATCCAAATAACCAAAATAAATGATAGAATGACTCAATATCCAATTCTCAAGAAAAAAACATTTATTTTGATCAACCGGACGGCCATGCAATGGTGAATTTCCCATAGTCACTCTTCAACCGTGCATTATTTCTTTATGGGAGTGTACCCAAGCCAACCAGAAAACCCAAGGACCCAACCAATATGGTTAATTGGTCATAGCGTACAACAAACTAGATCCAAACACACGAGGGGAATCACTAAAAAGGATTCCTGAAACATTTCTAGCAAAATACCCCCAACAAACACTTTACCCAACATGCCATCAAAAAAACCCAAAACATTATTCAAACAAGAGGGGTTCTAAAACTAAAAATATCCCACAACAAAAATCACAAAACCATTTAATACAAACCACTCAATGGTATCCATTGGGCATCATGCATTGATATCTTCATGCCATACCATTAACCCACATCATATTCATTCTGGAACTCATCCATCCATGAAATTAACCATCCATCTTCCTATGTAAACCCATGCATGTGATCATTCTTGAAAATACTAAAGTTTAAAAAAAATGTCTTTCCACTTTTCAAAACCATGACATTCAACCGACACATCCTTTTTCTCAAAACCACTAGTCTCAAAATCTTACCCCCATTCAGATATTACAATAATTTTCAGAAAAGAAGGAGCCATTCACATAATATTCACTTTCCAGTCATACACATTAATTTCAAAAAATTATTACCCCATTTTAAAACACTTATCAATTTTTTAACAAATTATATTTGTAACATATTTTCAAAACTCACATTTAAATAATTCGTGATTTTTAAAATACTTTTGCAAAAAATTACAAAAAATCACTTTAAACATTTCATAAATCAACCCATTTACATTCTACTAGAAAATCATGTCCTAATAATTCCTATTTTTTTAAACAATTTCATTTTTACTTCAAAACCGTGTCTCGATAATTCCAATATAAGGGCTTTTCAAAATGATTTCCAAAACTGAAAGAGACACAAGACACTTCTAAAAGTAGGGAAACTAGTATCGATGGGTGACACAGAAAAAAGGTTGGTGGCCATACATCAGTCACAGCCCCATCATATAGAGTGTTTTAGGACCATATCTTCTACTCTACATGGCTTTCAAGGCCATATGAGCTCATTGGGACTGTTGACCCAACACCCATTTCATTTCACAAACAAGGAGAAACAACAAGGACTAAAAGACTTAGATGGAACCTAATATATCCTGGTAGCTCAAGTCCTACCATGATTTGTGCTGGCTAGGAACCTAACTAATAACTAGAACATCATGTTCTGACAATCCTAGCTCAATTCTATCAATACTCTTTCCCAAATGGACATGACACAAAAAGAGGGAACCTCCTTTGATACCATTTTATCACGAACTAGATCTAGTCTCAATCAAAAATATCACCGAACCCGGTCAAAAATATGGCCCAAAGGGTGTTCGAAATATCCATAGACTATAAAAAGTTCTCATGTATGATAAAATAAATATTGGGAATGATTTACCTGAATTTATAAACCTAACACAAAAAATTAACACTAATAAATCAAATCTGAATTTTTCAATCCAAACGATCAATTAAAAAATATATAATTAAATGAAATAGGTTTAGAAAAACTCAAAATAATAATAAAATTCAATAAAGACAAAAATATCAGCCCAAGAACAACCTCATTTAAAGGTGAAATTCCCTCAATCCATCTCCAGGACACTACATCATGGAGGACTCATTGAAACCTGGACATCTTGTTCTAAAAGCATTACTCAAACCTGTAACAAATATTACCTGGTCTACATACACCCAAAGGTGTAAGTAGGGTGTGATACTATACAAATTATTATTCCACCCAAAATATATTCCGTGTGATATCTATTTTTATTCAAAAATCTTACATGTTTTTTAAAAAATGCTACTAACAATTTCAAAGCGATAAATATTAAATGAAAATAGTTTTCAAGAGGGTTACTTTAATGAATGAAATGTTATAAAAAAACATACATCATACATAATTTTATATACAAACACATTGTATGTCAATGGTAAGTACAATAAATCCATTGATCACTATTTATGGGAACACCACTAGGCACTAGCTAGCTTTGGGCCCCAGGTACCATGTATCTCGGTGAAATGTAACCATAAAAAATATTTGTTCTTGTGAAAGATACACTTGTAGGGAATATTCCCATAACCTTTTATTCCATATCAATATAATAATAGTTTTTTTAGTATTTTCATCATCAAAATTTCCATGTGAAATAGGGACAAAACCACATCAAATCACTAGTATACTAGTTTATGTCCGCCCAATTAGATACCATGGTTTTCACTTTTGTGCTCAATCATTTCCCACATATTATAAATACCATTTTAACATGAAGATTCCATTTCCAAATCACACACACAAAAAAAATCCAACAAACATGTCACATAATACCCTTTTTACCTTCAAATTGTTTTTAACTTGATACTAACATTAACACAACCCACAAACATGCCTCACACATTTCTCACAAATTAAAATAACATTTAAAAAATTTACAAAACCATATAAAAAATTTTAACACCACAAATAAAAAATGACATTTCAAAAACCCACTTTAAGAACATAACCCCATGAAAAATTACATAAACATCCTTTCCACACACTTTGTTACTCAATAAACCAATTATAATTTTTATAAAACATGTTCATGAAACATAACAATGATTTGCACATAAAATCCATATAAACCATGTTTCATACAAAAATGGAACACTAAAACCCTACTAAATAGAATTGGAAGCCCAAGAACCATTGAAGAAACCACTTTCAGATTTTATAAAATGACCCAAAATAATACCACAAGATATACACATGGGAAACAAAAAATTTCAAGCGAACATGCAACTATAAAATTATATGCTTAATTAATTACATAAAATAAATTTCACAACACAAAAAAATGATGAGGAACACGAAAAATATGAAAATCATGCAATCTAACTCATAAAATAATGCTCACACGTGGAGTCACCTACCTTTTGTAAAAAAATAACAAATAATTCTGCAAAACATCAAATACACCAACACCTCTCAATAATGGAATGAAAACGGATCAAAATCCATAAGATGTAACCATTAAAACTCAATATTAAGCCATAGGTAGGAATCCCACACTTCTAGAAATTTTTGAACATCTATAAGGAGGGAAAACAATACACGGAAGGAAGAAAACAAGGAGAGAATCACTTACTTGTAAGATTTTGAAGTTTCCTCACAAAAACCCGTTCAGAAATGACTTCCATGGGGGAATGTCGAATTTTTGAGACCTCCCAAGGCTACTAGGTATGTATCGGGGAATAAAGGGGAGAACTAGTGTTAATCTCATAAGGGAAAATTTAAATTACATAAAAAAATTAATGTTTTGGTCACCTTGAATGCTTTGGCTGCATGGTTTAGTAAAAAGTGCGGTCAACATGTGTGACATGTTCTGTCCAACCAAAAACATGCCATTTTTCTCCAAATTCATGGGGAAAAGGGGTAAATGAAGGGGAACATAGGGGGGCTTATATATAAGCCTAGGTATGGATTTCTAGGCCATTCATAGTAAGAAATGATTCCCCAAAGTCTCAATCATTTCACACATGGATCCCCAGGAAAAGAACAACAATTGGATAAAAATGAAAAATGAAATCCTGAGTGTGACACTTTTGAATGATTTTATGATGATTCAGAGAAATATTTATTCCCTTTTTTAATTATATATATATTTTTATTGGTAGTTTTGAGATTTTTTAAATTTAAAAAATTATATCGGTAGAGTGATAAATATTTCTATAACTTATTTTCACTTTAAAAAGAGTTACATCCAGAAGGCAATGGGATTATATATTACAGTTATGAGGGGAAGAGAATATTATACCCAATGGGATGGGGAAATATTAATATTCATTCTTTACCCAATTATTGTGTCTTGTATATGAAATAATATCAATATTTATCAAGTTTTCCTATATGAGGTACATCATTCTATATGATGGATGAAAAATTCAACTATGATTCTATCTCATTTACTAATATATTACCACCTGAAAAATACATTTTTTACTATATAATTATATCATCAAATAATTTCTTCATAAAATTTTGATAATTCTACTATGATTCATACTTAGTACCCAGAATCGGAGCTCCTGCTAAAGCAATTTGGTAGCTTCCAATAATTCCACATTTGATGCTTCTATTTGAAAATTCAATTAATCAAAATTGGTCATGATGGCATTCATATGATTTCAACTCTGATGATAACTTATGTCAGACTAATGATTCACCATAGAGGAATATATCTGATATAAAATTACATGTTTTTTGGAATTGAAGGTCGAAATATTTTAATGGTATTTTGAACTAATGGAATGAATCCATATCAGAGCCTATGTAACCACCATAGTTTGTGGCCTATTTTGTTGGTTATTTAAAAAAATTTCCCAAATATATGTATGAAGAAAAAATAGTTTATGATGAGCATGATGATTTCTAGAACAAAAATCTAAGAAATGATGTTTATGTGTTTCTTTCTCCATTGATTGTTTATTTGAAACTGTTATAGGAGACATGTGTTCATGTTTTTGATGAATACAAGAAAGAGTATTTTCATTTGTGTTCTATGATAATGTTCAATGCAAATGACATTCCCTTATATGGAATCATATCTAGATATAGTGTTAAGGTACATAAATCATCTTCAATTTGTGAAGAATGGACTTTATATTATCAATTGAAAAATGGAAGAAAGATAGTTCACATGGGACACCAAATATTTTTGTGAATTTGTCATACTTATCATAGATTGAAAAGGGCATGTAACAGTTTATAGGAATACAATTTTTTCCCACTACCATTATCCATTTATAAATATTATGAAAAGGTAAAATTATTGATTAAAAATTTGGAAAGATTATATGTTATGGTCTTCAAAAAAATATCTGGATGGAATAGTATATCTTTTTTTAACTACCATATTGGATATTTTTAGAGATAAAAAACAAAACTTATGTATGAATGTTTAGAAGAAAATATGTGATAGTTTTATTGGAAAATTTTTATAAATAAACTGATACAAAAAATATGTATTTCATGGTAGATTTTACTTGATGTCAATGGGAATACATTTAGAGTTAGTTCCCAATTTGAAAGGAAATAGAACATATTTACCACTATCTTGTCACACATTAATAATGGTTGAGAAGATGAAATTTTGTTAGTGTCTTCAGTGTATTAAAGTACATAGTGGTTATTCATAAATTGGGATTATTTTTTTTGTCTTTGAAGGATTGAAAATTAATTGGTATGAATTCATGTGATTGTCACGTATTGAAGCAACAACTCCAACCAGTCACACTGCATGGTATATTGAAAAAATCTATCAGAATGACTATCATATGTTTATGTAATTTTTTCAAATTCATTTGTATCAATGTTGTTTATGAAATTTAGTTACATTTTGTGAGAATGAAACTAATATTATTCATTATCAACTATAAAGGTATTTCCCACATATTTTTTTTGATATAATTGTTCATCTGGTGATTCATTTGACGCATGAGTTAAGAATATGTTGGCTTGTATATATAAGATTGATGTATCCTTTTGAATGGTATTTGAATATTTTTAAGGGATATGATAATAATAATTCTAAACCAGAGACTTATATTGTTCAGAAATATGTATCTGAGGAGGCGATTGAACTATTTACTGATTATTTATATGAATTTTTTCATATTGGTCTTCCTATATCTCAATATATGACATTTGATATTGAATTTTGAGGGATTCTAAGATTAATTTAAAATTTAATTCCATATGATGAAGTGATATAGACACATTTATACATTTTTAACAATACAAATGTGGTTTATTTTATATATAATCACGTATTGTATAGTAAAAGTTGTGGTGTCCTAAATGAAATGAAATTGGCTAATGATTGAGCATAAAAATACAATTATTTCATGGTTAGACAATAAATTCATCATAGATATATATTCATAAGAAAAATTGAAATGGATGGTAGGGGGACCACACCTTAATGTGATAACATGGTTTGGTTTTGATATTAATTGGTACACGTTTTACAAAAAGAAGTTGAATGATACCAATACAGCTGAAAATAGTGGGGTAATATTAATTTCTTAAGTGATACATTTTCTGACAACAAAAGGTAGAAACTCTAATTCTGCATTAATGCCATATTCTGGATTTCTTCATGAAAAATGGTAAATTGATTATATTTAATTTTCCATAACCATGTTTAAGTGTTATTGTATTGAATGAAATAATGGTGTGAACATGATGAATATCAGATTAAACCAGTTGATTTGAATTTATTTACTTGCAACAAATAACCATTTATCATGGCCACACATACAATGAAAATATGGTATGTCATTGATTCATCGAATAACCAGTGGTCCATCATTTTCAATGGGAAAAGAATCCATTTTGTTATTGAGGATGATTACGATGTTATTTATTTATTTGGGGATTCATGTCCTATTACTATATTTTGATATAAAACTGATTATAATGCAGACATAATTCTTGTCATACAAATTGATCATTAAAATGGATATGGGACACCACCAAATTACACTCCTAATCAATATGGCCATTACTTACATTATATTTAGTTTTTTAAATTTTCAAGTTTAAAAGGTAATGATCCATACCTTACATACATTGATATTACTTCATAATTGAAGTATATTCATTACAACATATAACAAAACCATGACAAGACTATATAGGTATAGTGTCATTACAAACTGGGAAACATAAATAACTTGTTCATAAAGAATCTATATTGTGTCCCATTTATTTCATCATAACTATACTCTATTTAGGAATATCATACTTAATACCCTTCTTCCTGACCTGGGGAAACGAAGCATATAAAAGGGTGAGATCAAATTCTCAGTAAGGGAAAACATGTAAAACATAAAACAAGCCACATACATTTGAATGTAAAAACATGAACATAAAGTTTAAACCTCAAAATATTGAGTCCTGAAAGAAATATTGGCAGTACATAAGTCATAGATCATAGAGGAACATAAACCATGATAGAATATAATTGGAATAAACATGTAATTGTTGCAAACTAGTAAGCAAATAATATTTTTTCCATAGTATCCAAGTTATTGCTTCCAGGAAAATCATAGTAGACAAAGTCCATTACAAAACTGGGTTTACTTTCTGTTCCAGTAATGTATTAATGAATCTGATTTACTTGTCATTCCATCCCTATATTACTGAACTGATTTAACTGTTGTTTCACACATGTATATCTCATGATATATAAATATTTACCATATGCATTGTAGGAAGATATAGGTCCCACCCATCTCATAGTAAAATAAATCATACATATGCTGCAAAAACATTAATCATTCATCATAGAAGAACCCATGAAATAAAATGGGTTTCTTAAACATCAGTCCATCATAACAAAATCCATATAAGATAATTGGACTTCAAAAAAATAATTCCATCATATACATAATCAAATAAAATTAATAATAGGCATATAAACATAAAAATATGTCATCATAGATTGAAAAGAATTTTGATAAAACACTTGAACTAAATTTTGGAGGAAAATATCATTTTTTCTTCAAAAATGTTTTCTTTTCTCAAAACGTTTTTCAATTTTAAATGAAATGAATTTAATTTAAAATAACATGAAATATTGTAAATAAATATTCATGGAAATAATTTTTTATGAAATCATAATAATACATTCCTTCTGAATAAGATACATAATATTATCCTCTTACTTTTATGGGTAACTCAAAAAGTACCTCATATTATAAGCAAAAGAATTATTCCATCCATACCATGTAATAAAAGTAATAATTGGTTATAAATGAATTTAAGCATACATAGAAGAATAATAAACATTTTATGAAATTTTTTTAATAAATAATGTATATGGATGGTAATAATATCTCTAGTAAATACTCATATATAAAAAATCTCTAATAAATATGAGATTTCAATATTATCCCTTACCCTGTACTTTTCGTTAGTTGGGGGTGTGGTCACCTCCGCGTCTTCGTCACATCTCCTCTAGATCTATTCTTAGAGACACTAGCAATGGAATTTTTGGAAAAATAGGACCTCTAATAGATAACTAAGAATGTTGATAGGATAATCAGTTATGGATTGGTTGAGAAAAAAAGATGAAGGTGGTGTGAGGAAATGTGGGAGGATATTCCTTTTTATAAGAGAGGAGGAGGGGCACTTTTGGAAGGTATTGAAATATTATTTTATTATATAATGATTCTATATTTCAAAAGGTCCTAAACTCATTTAATTCAAATATAAAATTAGGATTTTTTTAAATCCTCTCAAAAATTATTTTTTAGAAAAGTTTCGGTTTTAAATTTAACATTATCTTTTACCTTTAAACATTAGTTATCTAATTTAACTCTTACCATGTCTTCTTGTATATTCATACTATATGGTTAATATAGTTACTATAAAATACCAATCAAACCTCGATTTTTTCATAAATGACATGTTAAACATTATCTATTTTATTTTCTTGAATAATTGATTTTTAGGAATATTATATCATTTAATAAAATATTTTTTTTAAATCTCATTTATGTCAATTTTATACTATTCATATAATGACTTTTTAAAAATCCATAAAAACATGATTATATCAAGAAACCATAATTAACTCAATCATAACAAGTCATAATAATCAATATAATTTGTTTATGGCATAAAAAGTTTCAAAATATATTTATTTTAATATTTATGTATTCATTTATTTAAATCATTCAATAATAATGTAATCACTACATCATCATTGATTAATAAATTAATTTATTTATTTTGTATTTTAAAATTAAAAATAAATTACAATGACCTAAGAAATATTTTTATATTTATAATTACTATTTATAGTCGAATTTATCTTATATATAAACCCATATTAAAATTGTTTTATTATGATGATACAAGCTTATGTCAAATTTCTCTAATTTAAATTAATTCTTATAAAATGTCATTTTCACATCCATGTGGTTCCATGGGGTCCCAAAATTGACCAAAGGAGTCCCATGGTCATAAATATATCAACCTATAGGATTGGGATATGTGTTAGGGTAGTTTAATAATATTATAATATTATTTTTTACCTTTATTTATCAGATTTAGCCTTTAACCATAGTAAATAAAATAATTACTAAAGTTACTATATATAATCTCCCAAAATAAAAGGTACATATTTAAAGAATTCCATCCTTATGATTATAAATATATAATAATTTTTTTTAAATTAGGAACACATAATTTTCAGAAATTAATTTATATTTTATTCCTATTGTCAAAACCAAGAAGCGGGGTTTTACGAAGTAATAACTATCAAAATATTGACATGTGTTTAAGTCAAATATGAAAGTTAAATTACTTATAATGACTAAAATTTTATTAAATGATAAAAATATAACTCAATTACACTTTAAAATTATTAAAACATATAATATAAAAATATAAATAAATTAGATGAAAATGCAGTTTTGAATTAAAATGCGGTATATTTTACTATTCATTTAAAAATGTACTTTATCAGAAATTTACCAATAATTTATCCAAAGTAACTATTTAAATCCCTATTAAAAATGACATGTTTATTTTATCATATATAAATTATTAATGTTTGAAAATATTAAATTAAAATGTTTTTTCCATTCAATGGTGTAAAATTAACCTTTAAAAAAAGTTTTTATTTATAAAATAGGATTTAATTTAGACCCTATGACAAGAATTTTCTTTGGATGAATACAAAAAATATTTTATTAAGTATATAACACATATATATCTTATAAATTTCATTACCAAAAGTAATTCACAATAAAAAAAATATAAATGATTAATATTTTTTGTAAATAATTGATACCCAATGAATTCATTGTGCATTTTGATAAGTTAGTTATAATTTTACTTTCTAACCAAATTAATAGGATATACAATATTTTTATAATAAGGGAATCTCTCGGTTCTATTAAACTCTTGATTGTGTGCAGATCAAGCTACTAAAGAATAAAAATTATTTAATGAAAATATTCCCTAAAAACATATGGGTGTTACATTATACCCCCCCTTAAACTGAATTTCACCCTCAATATTTTTCACTTAGAAAAAAATAGATGAGGATACCTCTCCCTCAACACATCATCTAGTTCCCATGTAGCTTATTCAAATTGGTGGTACCTGCATAAAATTTTAACCAAGCGAGTTGTATTTTTTCATAGGAATTGTTCTCTATGATCCAGAATTTCTATCAGTTGTTCCTTATAAGAATGATATTCTCTAGAGGTAAAAATTCTGAGCTTAGTACATGTAAAGTATTGGGTATGTACTTTCCCATGAGAGATACGTGGAACACATCCTGAATTTCATAGAGATTTAATCAGTAATCTACCTTCCCAACATGATCCAATATTTCAGAAGGACTAATATACCTAGGTCTCACCATCCCCTTCTTTCTGAATATCATTACTCTCAAACAGGGAGATATTCATAAGAACACCTTATCACCCACATCAAACTCCAGGTCCTTTATTAGTTTGTCAGCAAAACTTTTTTTTCGACTCTGAGCTACTCTTATGTGTAGTTCAATAGATCTGACCTTTTTTTCTATTTCATCGATAAGATCATGTCATAATAGCTTTCATACCCCATATTCATCCCAGAAAGAAGTAGTTATTCACTTTTTACCATAGAGGGCTTCAGAAGGAGCTATCTGAATACTCGACTGAAAGTTGTTATTGTAAGAAAATTCCACAAATGGTTGGTGTTGGTCCCAACCAAATTTGAAATCTATAGTGAAAAGTCTCAACATGTCTTCCAGAGTTTAAATTCACCTCTTTGACTGACCATATGTCTGAGGATGATTAACAGTGCTAAAACCCACATCTATATCCATATCTTCCTGAAGAATTTTCAAGAACATTGAGGTAAATGTTGGATCCGGATCAGATATATTGGAAAGTGGTACTCCATATAATATTAACACTTTCGTTACATATATCATTTCAAGATAATCAAGAGTGAAATCCTCCCTAACATAAATGAAGTGTGACGACTTTGTAGAACGATCAACTATAACCCAGATAGCATCATTTATTTGGGTGTTTTGGAATGTTTGATTACAAAGTCCATAATGATGTTTTCCCATTTCAATTCTTTTATGGGTAATGGGTGAAACATACCCTTAGACTTCAATCACTCCGCCTTAACTTGCTGACAAACCAAGAATTGAAGGACATATTCGGTGACATATCTTCTCATGTCATCCAACCAGAAGTACTCTTTTAGATCCTTGTAAATCATTGTGATTCCAGGGTGAATAGAGATCTAGGAACTATGAGCATCAACCAATAGCTACTTCATTAATTTAAGTATGGGGTAAATACCAACCTAGTTCCCAAATGTTATTGTTTTATCATAATCAAGGTTGAATTCATGAACATTTCTCTCCATCTTTTGTAGCTCTATATCTTTATTTTGATCCTCCTTAATCTTTACTTGTAATAATGGTTGAAAATTCATTTGAGAAAGATAAGATTCCACTCCTTCTATTAAAATTTCAAGATCTATCCTTTGGAAATACATAAATATTGTTTATTTTGTGATCCTCCTCATGGATAGGCTAGCATAGACTTTTCGACTCAAAGCATCTGCCACCATCTTTGCATCCCCAGGGTGGTAATGTATTTATAATTTGTAATCTTTAATCAAATCCAACCATTTTATTGGGTGTATATTCAACTCCTTTTGTATTAAAATATACTTTAAGTATTTACGATCAGTATGAATTTCACACCTTCCACCATTAATATAATGCCTATATATCTTTAATGCAATGATTATAGTAGCTAACTCCAAATCATGATTTGGGTTTTTTTTTCTCATGGATTTTCAACTGCCGTGAGGCATAATATATCACCATGTCATTTTTCATGAGAACACATCCCAACCCCTTCTGAGATACATCACTATAGATCACAATCCATTATCAACTATAAGTTAGTGTGAGTACATGTTCAATAGCTAAAGTTCATTTTTTCTCTTTAAATTTTTCTTCACATTCCTCCATCCAAACGAACATAACTTCTTTAGGAGTCAATATGTTGAGTTGATTAGATAATAATGAAAAATGTTTCACAAACCATTAATAATATCTAACAAAACCATGAAAGCATAGGATCTCAACTACTTTTGTTGGTCTCGACTATCTTTAAATATCTTCTGTTTTTTCTGGATCCATAGATATCCCCTCTCTTGAGATTATGTGACCCAAAAATGATAAATTCTGGATCCAAAAATCAAACTTTTTAAATTTTACATAATGATTCTATTTTCTCAGGGACATTAGTAAAATTCTAAAGTGATATTCATGTTCTTCCTTCCTCTTTGAATAGGATAGAATATCATCTATAAAGACTACCAAAAACTAATCAAGATTGTCTCTGATGACTCTATTAACTAGATCCATGAATATAATCAGGGAATTAGTAAGACCAAAAGGAATCACTATTAATTCAGAGTGTCAATACCTTTTACGGAATGTTGTCTTTTGTATATCATCCTTTTTGAACCTAAATTAATGATATCCTAAATGAAGATCAATCTTGAAAAAGTATTACACTCCATTTAGTTGGTAAAATATGTCATCAATGTGAGGAAGTGGATATTTTTTCATAATAGTGATCTTGTAATGTTTTTGATAATCAATGCAGAGTATCATTGATATATATTTCTTTTTATCAAATAGAACAAGTTCTCGCCAAGATGAAACACTAGGGTGTATGAATCCCTATTATGATTTCATTGGAGTTTGTTCTTCAATTTATCCAACCCAATTAAGGGCATTCTATAAGGTGTCTTTGAAATATGCCAAACACTCGGTATGAGTTATATTAAAAACTCAAATTCATGATTCTGTAAAAGATCTACATATTATTCTGGAATGACATAATCCAACTCTCATGCAATGGGTGTATTATTAATCAGGAGTTTCTCCCCAACCATTTGAGATAAATAACCTTTATTTATTGGAATCAAAACCGATAAGATGAATGAAATTTATACCCGATGGTTAGACATATCCTAGCATCGATATATGATTATAGATTGATCTGGAATATGAAATGTTACTTTACATACTTAGAAATTGATATGAGATCCATATTGAGAAAGCTTATCCATGCCATGAATCACATCAATTTACACTATAGGAAGGATCACATGATTTAAAGGAAATACTTTCTCAAAAACATAAACTGGAGAATAATGATAAATTTTTCATGTGACTGTTGTGCCACTAGGCGTTGTAACAACTAACTCAACATCTAATTATTGAGTATATATGACAATAACCAAAGAAAAACCTTCAGAAATAAAAGAGTGGGTGGATCCAAAATCAAATAAATGATTTGATACATTAGAGTGGATGGTAAGTGTACAATTCACCTCTTCATTATCATTCCCCACATCACCGATAGTGATTGAATATAAGTTTCCTTTTTCTTTCTCTTTAAGAGTATGTTGACATTGATCATCATCAATGACCCTTGTATTAAGGAATTTATGGGCATAATTCCCCATTTTCTTAAATTTGTAACATTGAAGTGTAGGAGGTACGTTTTGTTTAGTGTTTTCTTTGTTCTCATCATTAGATATATATTCCCCATTAGATTGACATTCAACTACACGATGACCTTTTTCAACACTTAAAAACATTTACTAGTACTTTTTAGACAATTCCCTCCATGTTTATTTCAACACATTGAGCAGAAGGGAAAAATCATCATCTTTTTAGATTGGTCATTATATTTTCTTTTGAATTCCATTTTATTCGTCTTATCAAACTCATATGACTAGTGGGGTACTCCAATATCCATCTCAAACTTTAGAGAAAATAAAAAAATTTATACCTACAAATTGAGGTACCTTTTGGCTAATTAACATTAGATACTTGGTTTTTTGCCACTAAAGAATCAATCAATCTTACTCTCATGTTGGATAATAATCCTTGAAGCATAATTTTTAAATAATTTATAATTTTCTTCGTATGTACAAAAAATTAGTCATCATTTTTCTTAAGTTCAAGGAACTCATTCCCTATATTTTTTCAAAGAATTAGAGAAAATTACTTATTGAAAATTAATTGCTCGAACTAATCCCATTCAATTGATTCAATTTCTTATTGAGGCCTTTTATTGATAATTAGAGTCAATCATTTGTCTTATTCACCTTCTAAATTATAGACATCCAAAATGATTTTTTCATGTTTTGAACAGTAATGTATGTAAAATATATTTTCGATGATACAGATCTATTGTTCAGAAAAAAGTGGATCAAAAGGCCTACTGAAAGAAGATGGAAGTTTCCTCATTAAGGACTCAATAGAATGTTGTTCCCTTCTCTACTCATTTGGATGTCTCAAATGATTCATATATTGTGTAAGTACAACAATTTGAATTTTAATTCCATCTCCCATAATATTTGGTTATTCATGAGGACAATCATTGCATTTACTAGTGAATTTATCATTAAAAAGGTTCCTTATGGTTACATCCATTGTCTAAAACCAAAAAAAATAGTGGGAGAAGAAAAATGAATAATAAGAATAAAAAATAATCTAGAATAAAATTTCAATTTATTACACAATAGGTTTAATCCTAGGTTATCAATGGTAAATTGTAAAACACTTTGATTGTATCCTATACATTGATATATCAGTAGGGTTCTTAATAAGGTTTTCTCACCATATTTTCCAAATGTGAACTATACCATTCCTCTAATACCAAATATAGAGACCCACACCTTATATACATTTATATTACTTCAGAATTGGAGTATATTCATTGCAACATATAACAAACCAATGATTGGACCATATAGGTATAATGTCTTTATAAGCTCGAAAAAAACAACTAGTTCATAAAAAATCTATTTTTTATTCTATTTATTTCATCAAAACTAGACTCCTTTTTGTATATCATACTTAATACCTATATTCATGACATGGGGAAAATAAACATATAAAAGTTTGTTCTCAAATGGTTAGTAAGGGTAAACATTGAGGATGTAAAACAAACCATAAATATTTGAACATAAAAACATGAACCTACAGATTAAACATCAACATATTGAGTCATGAAATAAATCTTAGCAGTAAATAAGGCATTGATCATAATGTAACAATTACCATGATAGAATATCATTAGAATAAAACTTGTAATTGGGGAAAACTAATAAACACATTATATGATTTCAAATGTATCCAATGCATTACTTCCAAGACCATCATATTGGATAATGACCATTACTAAACTGGGAATACATTTTGTTCCAACCATGTATTCTTGAATTATATTTACTTGTCATTCCATCCCTGTATTACTGAACCAGATTTATTTTTTATTTCAGTAATGTCTATCTCATGAGATATAAATCATTACCAATTTAATTGGAGGGAGATATAGTTCCCACCCATCTCATAGTGAAATCATTCTTACATGTTCCACAAAAACATTAATCATTCATTATAGCATAACCCATGAAATAAAATGGGATTCTTAAAAATCATTCCATCATAACATAATACATATAAGATAAATAGACATTATAAAAATAATTACATTTAAAAAATAAAATAAAATCATAGTAATAATAGGGATAGAAACATAACCCTATGTCATCTTAGATAGAAATTAATTTTCATTAAACACTTTAATTTAATTTCTGATTAAAATTTCATTTCTTATTCAACAACTTTTTATTTTCTCAAAATGTGTTGCAATTTTAATAGAAAATAATTTAATTTATTATAAACATGAAATCTTGTAAAGGAAGATTAATGGAAATAATGCATTATGAAAGTGTAAAAATCCAATCATGTCATATAAGTTAAAAAAATTCTCCTCGTACATTTGCTGTAAAATACAAAAAGTACCTCATATGGTAAACAATAGAAATATTCCATCCATGCCATGTATTAAAATTAAAAAATGGGTACAAATGAAATTAAACATATATAGAGGAATAATGAACATTTTAAGAAAACATTTTTATAATGAATGGACATGGATAATTATTAAAAAATTACATATTAACAATACTGTATGAAAATTAGATTTCCAAATTATCCCTTACATTGTAGTTTTCGTTAGTTGAGGTTGTGGTCACCTCCTCTTCTTCATTTGACATTCTTTTGGATCTCTACATAGGGACACTAAGGATGGAATATTTTGAAAAAAAGTACCTCCAAAAGTTAACTAAGAATTATGATAGGAGAATTGGGTAGGGTATGGTCAAGCTAGAAGGCTCATGGTGGTGTGAGGAAATATGGGAGGAGATGAAATTTTATAATAGAGGAGGAGGGGCAGTTTAGGAAGGTATATAAATATTTCTTTATTATTAAATGATTTTCTGTTTAAAAAGGTCCACACCTAAATTAATTCAATGATAAGACGATGATTGTTCAATATCCTCTCATCCAATAGGTTGTAGACAGGTTGAGGTCTCAAATTTAACCTTACCTGAATCTTTAACCTTTAGTTAACTAATTTAACTCTTACAATATGTTCTTGTATATTCATAATATATGGTTAATATAGTTACTATAAATTTCCAATAGTACCTAAAGTGGTTCCTTAATGACATTCTAAACATTATGTAAGTCATTTTCCCGAATCTTATATTTTTAGAATTATTATATCACTGAATAAAATAGTATTTGTTTTAAAAACTCATTTATGTCAATTTTTATACTATTCATATCACGAATTTTCAAATATAAATAACAACATTAGTATTTAGAAAAATTAATTATTTTAATTATAACAATTCATACCCATCCATCAAATTCATAGATGGTATAAAATTTTCAAAATAAATTTATTTTCATATTTATAATCTCATTTTTTTATAATCATTCATTAATAAGGTAATCACTATATCTATAATGTCCCGGTACCTGAAGCCTCCCAGAGGCACCCCGTACCTGGTTGGTCACATGGTCTCAAATGCATTTCACCTAATTCCATAGGTTTCCGACTAGTAGTTAGGGCCTTGGGTGTGATCGTGGGGAATCTATGCCCCCATCGAAAGAGTACACAACAGAAGTAAACAACATATAATAGCAGAAGTAGTAAAAATCCATACAAAAGTAAATAGTGAAAGACTGAATGAAGTGAAATGGAGCACACACATATATATATAACAATTATATATGATACATATATGTCTAGAAAATCATCCAAATAAACCACAATTCTAGAATAAAACAGTACTAAACCAAAGTACAAAAGGAACAGATAAACAACTACTTATCATTGCAAGACTAAACTTGGTCCCATGCTCTCCATCTCCACAGCAAGTAAAGTACCTGATGTAGAAGTGTGCTTTCCATTATCGATACCTATAGAAATATAATATTTTTGGACAAAAATCATGACCTAAACAGGGTGTGAGGCTAAATCCTAGTAGGCAACCACCAAAAAATATGTGCCTAACAGTCAGTAAATATATATATATCAGGAAAAGTATAGAAGGCCGTAAATAGAAAAAATACTCAGCAGTAAATAATCCACAGTTCAATATCAAGAAACAGTTAAACACCAACAGGTAACCCTCTGGGAAGCACACACAAACATCCTCTCTGGTTCTTCCTAACAAGTAAGAGAAACCCTTTGGGTAGTACACTCAGACTAACCCCTCTGGTTCATATGAAATCATGAAGACTCTATGACTAAGCACGTTCAGTAAATTCCCCTTATAGTCTAAGGTAGTCAAGGACTCTCTGAGGATGCTCACAAGGTCAATTCCCCTTATAGCCTCAAGGTCTAGGACACTCTGAGGAAGCACACTCGGTCAATTCCCCTTATAGCCCACGCCGTTCATAGACTCTCTGAGGATGCTCACCCGGTCAATTCTTAGCATGGAGTGGTTCAAGGTAATTCAAAGTAAAACAAAAATTCTCTATAGAACCACACTCGGTCAATCCCCTCATATTCTATACTACTCAAAGCCTCTATGAGGAAGCTCACTCGGTCTATCACTATATAGTCTCTAATGCTCAAATACTCTCTAAGAAAGCACACTCAGTCTACCCCCTTATAGTCTATAATGCACAAAGACACTCTGAGGAAGTACAATCGTTCTACCCCCTTATAGTATACTAAACTAGGTTCTCATGGCCCTACGTAATTCAATGAGAATAATATTGTAATATGGACAAATTAAACCTACAGAACTACTTGGCTAACCTATGTACAACATATCAAGCATGTCTGAATACAACACTCCATCCTACAATCACTAGGCTTGGGAAAATCAGGCAAACAAGACCAAACGGTCCTGAATAGAACATGCATGGAAAAACATCCAAAGAATGGTAAAAAACTCTACTCACCTCCAATTAACCTCTACACAACCAAACATGCATAGAAGGAAAAGCATAGGGGTAAAACAGTAAACGCACAATACATCGTTCAAGGGTATTGAAAAAATCACACATAATATTTAACGACATTCAATGGAAAGGAACAAACCATCTACATCGGTGTGAGGAGAGCGCTATACATGAACCTCAAGGCTTGAATCTCCATAGAACGTTGAAGATCTACAAGAACGTCCAAATTAATAAACCCACGATATCTCATGAGAGAAAATAAATTAGAAGATGGTGCTCTAGGAGAAGATAGAACTCCGGATGCAATTCATACTCAACTGATTGTGTTCGATTCAGAGAACTGATGCACGCTCGGGGGTTTGTCAAAGATCAACGGTCGTACGGAGCTCTCGGTCAAATAGGACCAAAATGAAGAGTGTTCTGGTGATTAGACGCGACCCTAGTGACTTTAATGAAAAAAATTATGTACACATCTTGTACTTTTCAAGCACATAGCGTGTGCTCACTATTTCTATACTCTGCTTTAAGCAGCCACCGAAACACCCCCACATGGCCATGTGTGTGTCCATGACACGACCATAACACGACCTCCCACGGAAAGGCAGTACATGGAATTTACTCATAAAGTATACGGCGTGTATTTCAATAATTTCCAGAATTTCCTCTTTTTCACAAAAAATCCAGAAAAAGAAAAACATACATGAAAAGATTTTATGGGTTCTTAAAAAATTCCCCCCTTCATGAAATTTATCCCCAAATTTCCCTAGCATGGTGGCGCAGAAGAAGAAATGTCAAACAGTTCCAGCCACTCCAAATGTACAACGACCACCCTATCCCAAGCCTCGTTCTATACTCACTCATGCTGCCATATCAGCCATACCATAGTAATATACTGGCCATGGAGAACCTTTTTATTGCGATCAAAAATCTGGATTGATGCTTCTCGAACGAGGCATCCACCTTTAACTCAACCGCCTCGTGTTAAAAAACATGAGATAGGTCTGAGAAGTAACAAAAATAATGATAAATATAGAAGACGTTGTGCATATCTTGATACCACTGAGGTAACTACAACTGATAAGCGACCAGACCAACTCTCTCAAATACCTCAAACAGCCCGACGTAGCTTACCCTATCTCCTAATCCTCTTCTGTCCCAACCTCAGTGTGACATGAAAAAAAACATTATCCCATACCTCTAACTCTAGAGGTTATCTCTATTAATCAACATAATATTTATGACGAGACTGTGCAGTATACATCCTCTTCTAAATCAACTCTATCTACGTCGTGGTCTCCTAGACAAGACAAGGTCCCATCATAGCTTCCACTCCTGCCTCCAGCCAATAGAAGGGTGATTGTCATGGCCTCCCATACAAAGCCTCATAAGGTTCCATCTCAATAGTTGCCTAGAAACTATTGATGTAGGAAAACTCCACAAGAGGTATGTGTCTCTTCCATGAACCTCTAAAATATAGAATACATGCTCGTAGCATGTCCTTAAGCACTTCAATCGTACGCTCAGACTGGCCATCTCTCTGGGGATGGTATATTGTAATCAAAAGTACTTGTGTACCCGAAGCCTACTGAATCCCTTTCCAGACCAAAGAAGTAAAACGTTAATCTCTGTCTGATACAATTGAGTGCGAAACTCCATGTAGATATAAAATCCTTCGGATATACAACAGGCTCAGCTGATCAACACTGATGGTCTCTTTGATTGGCTAGAAGTGAGAAACCTTCATGAGTCTGTCAATGAAAACCCATAAAACATCATTCCCTAGTGGTTTTCTTGGAAAACCAGTCATGAAATCCATCGCGACATCATTCCACTTCAACTCGGGAATGGGTAACTGTTGTAGAAGTCATGTTGTTCGCTGATGCTCTGCATTCACCTGCTGACCGACGGAACATCTCATGATGAAACCAACAACATCTCTCTCAATACCTGGCCACCAATACTGATGGTGAATATCACAATACATCTTGGTGAGGACAAGATAAACGTTCCAAATAGAGGAATTAATGTCCCATATAAACTCCTCATGTATGTCAGCCGACACCCATACGTGCCTCTTGAAATGCAAGACATCATCCTCGCCTATAGTCCATCCATGAATAGGGTCCTCTCCTAACACGATTTCACATTGGACTAGGACTTCTGAATCTGATATCTTCTTCACACGTACTCGATCAAGAATGGTTGAGGTAATAACTATAGTAAAAAGGAATGTCTTCCCTTGTCTATTGTGAAACTCTAAATGTATCTCAGAGAACAGATCCATAAGCTGCCACTCAATGTTGGCATACTAATCTTCCTATATCTAAGTCCTCCTGCTTAGTGAATCAGCCACTTCATTTGACTTTCACAGGCGTATAGGCAAGCTCAATTTCAATGGAATTAAGGTACTCAACCCACCTTCGTAGACTCAAATTCAAGTCACGCTGAGTGAAAATGTACTTGAGACTTTTATGGTCGGTGAAATCCACAAAATTCTCTCCTAGAAGTTAATGTCTATAACAGCGTAAGTCATGAACAACTACAACCAACTTGAGGTCATACGTTGGGTAATTCCTCTAGTGTGGCCTCAACTGTCGAGAACCATTTGCAACGACTCCATCTCCTTTCATAAGAACAGCTCCCAAACCAATACCTGAGGCATCGTAGTACACAGTATAACTCTTGCACGGCTCATGAAATAATAGTATCGATGCTGAAGTAAACCTCCCCTTCAGCTCCTGAAAGGCTAACTCACAAGAATCTGACCACATGAACTTGGCACCCTTCTTATTCAATCCCATCAGTGGCGCTGCTATGCGTGAAAAGTCTTATATAAAGAATCTGTAGTATCCATCCAGCCCTAGAAAACTCTGCAACTCAAATTTGTTCTTATGATCCTCCAATGAAACTACTGCTCTCACATTCTATAGGTCTACTAATACTCTATTCTCTGAGATAACATGACCCATTAAGTGAATCTGATACATCCGTAAGTGGCATTTTGAGAGCTTATCATATAATTGATGCTCTCTCAGTGTACTCAAAATGATCTCATGATGTTTGGAATGGTCGTGTCGAGTGTGAGAGTACACTAAGATATTGTCCATGAAGACAACCATGAAAGAATCCAAATATGGATGGAACACTCGTTTAATCAGTGCCATGAAAACTACAGGCGCGTTCATGAGACCAAACGGCATAACCAAATATTCATATACACCATACTTGATTCGAAAGGCTAAAAGAGGTATATCTGATGGTCTAACATGCAACTGATGGTAACCGGGCCTCAAATAAATCTTCGAGAACACCAGGGCTCCTTGATGATGATCAAAGAGATCATCAATCGTCGGTAAGGGATATCGGTTCATGACCGTCAACTGGTTCAACTCCCAAAAATCCACACAAATCCTGAGAGTTTCGTATTCCTTCTTCGCAAAAAGTACATGCGAACCCAAAAGTGAAGTAATGGGTTGGATGAAACAATTTTCCTACAACTCATCCAACTTTTTCTTGAGCTCCGGAAACTCTGGTGTAGCCATCCTATAACGAGGAATTGACACCGGTGCTACTCCTGGCGCGAGCTCAATAGAAAATTCCACCTCTCACATTGGAGGCAAACATGAAAAGTCCTCTGAAAAGACAACCCTGAAACGGTCCAGCACTGGAGGAATGTCCATTTGTGAAGTCCCTTGATCATTCAGATACATACATTAAATTTGGGATGTGACTCCTCTTAACCTATGATGCTCTGGTCCCACTCTACTCTCTTGGACATCCCATTCACCCATATGAAGAAACAATACACCCTCTAGGGATATGAAACTCACTCTAGGGTGATTGCAATTAACAACTATCTGAAAGGGACCTAACCAGTCCATTATGAGAATGAAATCATAGCCAATCATCTCTAGGACATAGAGATCCCAAAGGAAGTTACACCCAGTAACCTCAAGAGGGAACTCCTTTCACTGACATACAATAGATGTTGTCATCCCCAAAAGAGTTTCTAGAGTCCTGATATTGGCATAAGAAAGAATATAAAGCCCATGGATCCCAACAACATCAACATATATTAAACTATGGGAAGACCGAGTGTCAAAAAGACCAGAAGTTAAAATGGAGGAAACTAGAATTGTACCTAGAACTATAGAGGGTTCGGGATCCTGCTTCTTGTGGGTATGCTCTACTAAAAATCTATGGCCTACTCCATGACCCTATGAACACGACTGGCCACTTGGAGCTGATCCACCCTGCTATCACAAATAGCCTGGCGACTAACCACCGCGGCCGCGACCTCCACTTTGGCCGGAACACCCAGAAGAACTCCAGTTCCCAGACTGGTGAGAAAATGGTGTCCCTGATCTTGTATGAGGATTCATAAATGAACCCATATCACCAGTTGATGTTGATAAGATCTGACAGAAATGCTGAAGATGGCCCATCTTAACGCAAGATCGCCACTCTATCCGGTCTCTCTGGCACTGGGGCCTAGTGTTCCCACTCCTCCCGCACTGGTATCATACTATCTGGCGACCTGAAGTTGAATCGTGCCTACTCTTATCTCCTTGTGCAGTATCCCTGCGGTGCTTCCTGCTATCAGTATGAGGAATACCAGCACTTGATGTCGAACCGCCCTGGCTCACTACTTCATAATCTCTCATATTTCACATTGTTATCAGCTCCTAATTGACGATAGAAGATATCTAAGTCAACATGAAGATGTTCACCTGTGATCGGATGTCATGCCTCAGACCATCCTGAAACTTCCTGGTAGGGAACAACTCATCGCCTTCTAAAATAGGCGTGAAACACTGCAGCTCTGTGAAGTGAGATGAATACTCCATCAAAGAAAGAGTACCCTGCTCCAGAATCATAAAATCCCAGGCTCGATCGTCCCTCAAGGTCTCTGGATAGAATTAATTGTAGAAGATGCACCAAAACTCTTCCCAAACTATACTCTGCTGGCACCCTACCTGTGAGATCACCTCCCACCTCCTCTTGGAGGATTCTCAAAGAATGTAGGTAGCGAGCTTCACCCTCTTCTATGGAGGTATCTCCAAATGATCGAAAATCATAACTGTGGCTTCTAGACATGACCATGCAGCCTGGTTCCTCCATTCCATGAGAAAGTATGCGAATTCTGCTACTGAAATACTTGTGTCAATTCTGCCATCAATGAGGCAGGAGACGGTGCTCCCCGAAATGTTTTCATCATCCTCATAAATCCTTCTCTGAACGGAGAATTATCTCCTATGTCAGGTATAATGGCTGGTGCCAAGACTGGCATGACTGGAGGATTTGCAGGAAGTCCCTAATCAGCCATATCCGGTGTCTAATCATCGCCCTGTAAGTGGCAGACCACTGGAAGATATCTCGGTGGCATGACTCTACAAGGTCAAACGCACCTCTTAGATCTAGTTTAACAGGAACTAAAACATATAAGTGCATGAAAGGAACAGGAGAAGGAAAGAATTCAATTATAAAAAACCAAACTACATGGCATGTATTTACCCAACACATCGTGTTCCCTAAATTCATTTACATGCACGTGTACTCCTGCCACAACTGGTCGTGTAACACCCCAAACACACGACGTGTTGTCCATACACATGGCATGTACTTGCACTCTATTTCCCTTCCCGATTCCCCTTGAAAGGCTAACCTAGACAGTCCACCTGACCCAAGACTACATGGTGTGTTCAGCTAAGACACGACGTGTATTAGACAAGGTTCGACGACACGTTTTGTATGTTACACGGCCATCTACATTATTCACTCTACACGACATGTTCCATGTGGACACGACTTGTACTTGATGAATTTTTCTGACCTGTGTTGTTAGATCCACGGATGGATATTTAGGTTACATGACACATCATGTTCAATACTAAAACTGTGTGTATATCTCAAGCTTCAGCCATCCGTGTCGTTAGTCATATGGGTAGAAAAACAATCACTACAACATGGTGTTTACATACTATACACGGTGTGTTCCAGCAAGATTTACACAACCATGTGTCCCTTCCACATAGTCAGGGACACTGTTAGATATTACACGGATTTTATTCATAAAGTATATGCCTTGTATTATGGGTTTTTCCAGACAACATCCTCATAAACTGCTCCGGATCCCAGATAACACATAAAATGAGCATTAAGGATCTAAATTATGACCCATAGAGGCCCATAATCCCTGTGAATCAAATCATGGAATCATACACATGTCATATACAATTAATAGAAGGTCAATGATCCACTATATTCTGATTCATCAGGGACCATAACACCTCAAGAACCAAAATTTGGCATTTATTCAAACAAGACCTTACACAATGCAATTCTTATAAACAACAAGTATTATTTCAAGGAATCTATCACAACAGAATGTATATTATATACAAAATCTATCACAACAACATGAAATTTCTAATGCACCCTAAATGGCATAGTAAAAATGCATGACATGTGATATATAACAAGTTCATGTATGATGCATGAGATGGAATACCCTCATCTAATCGGGTTGAAACAAAAATAGACCCTCAATAATATCAATGATAACATCACAATACATTTTAGTCACCCAATGGTGAAATCAAATCAATCGTAAAATTAAATAGATCAGAAAAAAATCAAACAATCAAAGTAAATTATCTTTTCCCTATAAATGGGTTAGCTATGCTCGGGAAAAACTTATTACTAATTACCTATTCAGTCCCATCCCTTACTAATGTTCCCAAACATAATGTCAAGAAGAAAATAATTCCTCTGATACCACTTTGTGACGTCCCAGTTCCAGAAACCACCCAGGGGCACCCCGTACTTGGTTGGTCACATGGACTCAAGCGCATTTCCCATAACGCTAGTGGCTGCCGACTGGCAGCGATGGAATTGGGTGTGATAGTGGGGAAATTATTCCATCATCATCAGAGTTCACAGCAGAAGTAAACAACATACAATAGAGGAAGCAGTAATAATCCATACAAAAGTAAACAACGGATGACTGAAATAAGTAAACTAGAGCACACATATATATAACAATGATGAATGATACATATATGTCATGGAATGCAGCCAAACAAACCACAATGCTGGAATACAACAGTACTAAACAAAAGTAAAAAATAAAATAAATAAACTGCTCCTTAGCACCGCAAGCCTAAGCTTGTTCCCATGCTCTCCAGCTCTACAACAAGGCACGCACCTGAAGTAGAAGGGTGCTTACCCTTATCTATACCTGTATAAATAAAATCTTTTTGTGCCCAAAATCAAGACCCAAATAGGGTGTGAGATTATATTCTAGAAGGAAACCACCCAAAGATCTGTGCCTAACAGTCAGTGTATATATATATGGCAAGAAAAGTACAGATGGCAGTAAATAGGGAAAATACTCACCTTTAAATAATCCACCGTTCAATATCAATAAAAAGATAAACACCAACAGGTAACCCTTTGGGAAGCACACACATACATCTGCTCTGGTCCTACCTAACAAGTACGAGCAACCCTATGGATAGTACACTCAGCCTAACCCCTCTGGTTCATATGAAATCATGAAGACTCTCTGAGGAAGTGCACTCAGTCAATTCCCCTTATAGTCTAAGGTAGTCAACAAATCTCTGAGAAATCTGACAAGTTCAATTCCCTTAATAGCCCCATAGTCTAGGACTCTCTGAGGAAGAACACTTGGTCAATTCCCCTTATAGCCCTGGTCATTCAAATACTCTCTGAGGAAGCTCACCCGGTCAGTCCCCCTTATATCCCTGAGTGGTTTAAGGTAATTCAAAGTAAAAAAAGACTCTTTGAGGAAGAATACTTTGTCTATCTCTTAATAGTTTATACTTCTCAAAAACTCTCTAAGGAAGCTCAATCAGTCTAACCCCTTATAGTCTATAATGATCAAAGACTCTCTGAGGAATCTCACTCGTTATATCCCCTTATAATATATAATTCTCAAATTCCGTCTGAGGAAACACACTCGGTATACCCCCTTATAGTATATAATGATCAAAGACTCTCTGAAGAAGCACATTCTGTCTACCCCCTTATTGTCTACTACACCAGGTTCTCACGGCCTTGTGTAAGTCAATGAACATAACCATGTAATATGGACAAAGTAAACATATAGAACTACTTGGCTAACCATTCTACAACATATCAAGCATGTCAGAATACAATAATCCATCCTAAAATCACTAGGCATGGTAAAAACATGCAAACATGACGAAATGGTCATAAAAAGAACATGCATAGAAAAACATCCAAAGCCTGGTAAACAACTCCATTCACATCCAATTAACCACTACACAAGCATACAAGTATGGGAGGAAACGAACATGGGTAAAACAGTAAATGCGCAATACCCCATTCAATGGTATTGGCACAATTTCACATAATATTCAACAACATTCAAAGAAAATGCACAACCCAACTACCTTGGTGTTAGAAGATCACTATACGTGAACCTAAAGGATCGAATCTCCTTATAACATTGATGATCTACAAAAACGTCCGAAACGTTCAACCCATGATATCTCACAAGAGAGGAGAAATCAAAAGATGGTGATCTTGGAGAAGATAGAACTCACCGATGTGATTCCAACACAACTAATGGTGTTCAATTTGGAGAACTGATGCATGTTCAGGGGTTCATCGAAGATCTACGTCCTTATGGAGCTCTCGGTCGAACGAGATCTCAAAGAAGAGCATTCTGGTGATTAGATGTGACCCCGAGGTGTTTAATGAAAAAAAATGAAAGTACACGTCATGTACTCGCCGTATCCATACACCGATTTAGGCCTCCACTGAAACACCCCCACACGCCGTGTGTGTTGCCATGACCCGACCAACATACGTCGTGTACTCATAAAGTACACAGAGTGTACTATAATAATTTCTAGAATTTCCTTTTTTTCTAAAAAATGCCAGAAAAGGGAAAACGTACCTTAAAAGAAAGTTCGGGTTCTTACAACATCAACATTTTCATAATTAAATTTATTTATTTGGTTTCTAAAAAGTATAAATAAAATTCCATGATGTAGGAAATTTTTTTATCTTTCCAATTACTATTTAAAATATAATTTATCTTATGTATAACCCCGTATTAATGTTTATTATGAAAGAAAATACATGCTTATGTAAAATTTCTGTTTACCTTAAATTAATTCTTATAAAATGTCTCTTTCACATACATGTGGTTTCAGGGTATCCCAAAATCAACCTAAGGATGACCATGGTGTGAAATATCTCATCCAATAGGATTAGGAAATTTGTTAGTGGAGTTCAATTTTATTATTATATTATTATTTAGCATTATTTACCATATTTACCTTTTAACCATGGTAAATAAAAAATTTTCTAAAGTTACTATTAATAATGCCAAATAATAAAAGATAACTATTCACACAATTTTTAAACTCTAATTTCAAATATGGAATCCATTTTTCCAAATTTAAAACACATAAGTTTTAGTAATTAATTTAAGATTAATTCATATTTTCCAAACAAAAAGGTGAGTATTTTAGAAGTAATAACTATCAATCGATTGACACTTGTTTATGTCCAATTTAAAAGTGAAATTACTTATAATGAACAACATTGGATTAAATGAAAAAACTATAATCTAGTTACTATTTGAAACCAATTATAAGTACAATATAAGAATATAAATAAATTAGATGGAAGTGCAGTTTTGACTTAAAATGCGGCATTTTTCACTATTCATTAAAAAATGAACTTTGTACGAAAATTAACAAAAATATATCCGAAGAAAATTTTAATATCCAGATTCAAAATAACATGTTTATTTTTTCATATATAAATTATTAATGTGTCAAAATATAAATTTAAAATGGGTTCTCCATTCAAAGGTTTGAAATTAACCATTTAAAAAAATATGTTTTTATTCACCAAATAAGGTTTTATTCATACCCTATGACTAAAATATCTATTTAGTTAATATAAAAAATATTTCATTAAGTATATAACACATATATATCTCATTATTTTCATTACCAAAACAAATTCACTCTAAAATACAAATATCTAAATGATTTATATTTTTCATAATTAACTAATAGCCAATGAATTCATAATAAATGTTCATAAGTATGTTTTAATTATTCCCGATAACCTAATAGATAGACTATAATAGAAATTTTATAATAATGGAATCTCACTGTTTTTTGAACTCATGATTGTGTGCAAAGTAAGCTATTAAAAAATAAATATTATTTAACAAAAATATTCTATAAAAACATTTGGGTCTTACAAAAAGACAATATTATTTAATAACTATTGTATATTTAATAATATATATTTGATTATTTATTTTATTTTTTGTGTTTAATATTGATTTTCCAAAGTTATTTTAAAAAAATTTCATTCAAATAATTAATGCACATTGTTATATACTTGTTTAATTTATGCATATGAGAACTCCTTATGAAACATTCATATGTGAATTTTAAAATGTATATATCTTTATGGATGTAATTTTTATATTTAATAGTTCAACTTCCATTTTATAATTTATGAATCATGACATAATTAATTTTTTTAACATACAAAATCTTGCAACATTTTTTACTAACATATTTCTGTTTTCCTTTTTCCTAATTATGAACATGCCTAATAATATTCAGGTATATAACAATGTCATTAAAATTTCATGTTATAATGAAAGATACATATACAAGGATATAAGAACATATAAAGATGTATTTGTATTTTTTTTCATATTGTTAAATATCACATAATATACTTATTTCATGAAAGAAAGCGTTTAATTTAAAAAATAATTGCAGGAGTACTGATGGGACTTCAGTGTGGAAGTCTTTTAATTTTATTATTTAGAAATAGAAATCTTGAAATGGTAAATTTGGAAGTAAACATTTTCCAAAAATGTCACTTTATCATTGATAAGAGTTATTACATAAAATTGTTGATGATGATAATAATGAATCTAACCCAAATACCACCAAATTTATTAGCTATATCTGCCTGTGATGCCATTGGAGGATTATTATTTTATATCATGATTGGATGTCTTGTCGACAAAGAGGTGATAGATCAGATTTTGGGGCCATAATAGTAAAATATCTCCTTTTTCAAAAATAAAATATTTTAAATGATTAATATATATGTTATGAAATTATAGTTGACATTCAATTTTGATGAACTTACTGAAGCCAAGAAAATATTTCTTACTTTAGCGGTGTTTTAATGGATGGATTTCAAAACAATGTTGAAAATTATTTATTTGAAGGATAAAAAATGGAATCTATTTCTCAAGTATCTATTTTTTTTATGAAGATATATAGAATATATTTTTTTCACCCGACACGATGAAACATTTACGGTATAATAATTACATTATATTATATTGTCAAATTTCATATATATATATATATACATAATTACTTATTTTTTTATTTTTATATAATAGGCCTCGAGGAAATCCCATCAAGACATCCATTTCCAGAATGTAAACCCTCATACTTTAGCACATGGAGGGCATCATTTATGGAAGAAAACAAATGATTAGGGAGATGTTTGAATCACTAATAACTCACTCCACTAGTTCTTCTGAGGAGGTCCAATTAGAGCCTCCATCTCCACCCACCTACCATGTGTAATGGAAAATGATGATAATAATAAAAATTAAAAGGTATCTTATAGAGAAATATGTGGATGTAGCTAAACTAATTTTATGTAAATAATTATTATTTTAAAATAATTTCTTAATTTATAAATTACCATCCCTAATATACCATTTTCATATTTCATTTAAGGATGAACATCAGGACTAATCGATATAAGGAAATTTTATTCCTAAGGGTAGTTGGGATATCCTAGACACTACTTTAGAAAAGACAGATCACCTCATCCGCATAATAGGATATAAGGCGGGCATTTGTATTCGAGATGTTTTTTGTTATAAAATAAAACAATCGAGACACCTAGAAATTGAACCCTGAGAAGGTAAAACGATTGATATGACAGAATCCATTGGAAATAGAATTAATTTAGTTATGCCACATGCTATGTTATAACAATCTACGAGATAGTCACATTCTGCCCATCCTACAAATCTTGCCTACTCAGATCCTCCACCTCCTTTCTTGGACACAACCTTATATTGTGAGTTTTATCCAAGAGATCCTGATATACATATTGTAGAATTCAGAGCCATACATGTTTTAGGGATTCTGAAGGTCACTATCCTATTTAGAGGGGTTATGTTATAGTGTTAGTACATGATATTAGTGATCCTACTACTCTTCTACCACTGCCTATAGTGGATGTTACCAAAATTTTGGATTTAATGGGTCATTTTTACCATTGTTCATCTATTATTCATCCTCATATTTCATATGAGGTATGTTTTTTTAATATTAATTACATCTTATGGAAAATAAATTATATTTATTTATGAAATTTAACATATATAGAAGTATCTAAAATCCACCAAAATGTCCCATGGGAAACCAAAGGTTCATGAACAAACAACTTTAGATACTTTATATATTTCAGATGGGATATAAATATTATCATAGGTTTCATTTTCCATTGATAATATTTATGAGTTTCAGATGTTATCCAATATATATGAAAGATATTTCCATTGAGAAAATTCAGAAAATATATCATGGATTTTGTTAATTTTCAAGATCTCTACATGCATATGTTGCAATTGTCTTCCATGTTTGTAAATTGACACTTCTATTTTTATTTTTTAAACTAATTATGGTATAAATTGACTAACAATATTAATTTTTCATTAGGTATCTACAGACAATTATTTTTTAAATTGACACCATAAGAAATTATGGTTTTATGGATACATATTATTTTAAATGGTTTTTCAATACGTGTAGACCGAAAATAGAGAGGCATATATGTGTGAGAGGATATTAATGAAAAATATTATGTGTTGGTTTATTCCATTTTTTAATGGGTAAGAATGGAAACATAATTATGAACTAATGTTCATTATAATGTGATTAAATGTGAAGGTAGTCTGTTTTAGGGGTAATTAATTATTTGGTGTATTCTACCCAAGTAAAAATAGATTATATTGGTTTTTCTCTTTATTAGGCGGTGTTTGTAGAAACCATTCCTCCATATTAGAAAAGAAAAATTTAATTTATTATAATCTTATTATCATTAATTTAAATTGATTATACACATAATATTAGATGACATATATGAAAAATGATGGTCATTAATTTTTTTAATAAAGATAAATTATCAATAATGAATCCAAATGAAATCAATAATGTTAAAACAAAGGAAATTTTGTTTAGTACTAGATATTATTTTGATTATATATATATATATAATTGTATATATTATCAAGTTAATGTTTTATTAACAATACTGTCATATTCAACTAGGATATTTCGAATGTGGTTTTAATGTTTTACGATTCATGTATGAGATAATCATAAATGGGGTAATGTTTGATTTTGATCAGGATATTCACATTAATTATTTTACATTTTTTATCATAGTATTATATTTTTTAATCTTATATAATTCAATGTTATTGTAGAAGTCCAATAATGTTGATTCATACATGAAATATGATGTTAACCATCTTCAATATTTGTTTTTGAACTATTTGTCAAGTGTGATTATGATTTATGCTATGTATATTCTATTGATTCTAATTATCATTACAGTTTCCTAAAAACCAGTTTTCGAAAATAGATTCATTTTTTATAATAAGTGTTCAAACATAATGATATGAAATGAATAAATAAAAAATTTCCAATAATGATCATCTTGTAAATGTCAGGAACATGCTTTTTATTCTACTTTATAGTACAAATACATACATAATTTTTTGATTGAGTTGTTGAAAGTATGTATGTTTTTATATATATTTATTCATTGTTAAATTCTGGTTGATGGTTGTATAATATTTTTCTATTACAGTGTTTTTGATTTTTTATGTTGTGTAATATTTATAAGTTTCTAAAAAAAATTTAATAGTTGGCATCCGTTTTTAGAAAAAATGATGATAAATCATTAAAAAATCAATTGGATTTCGGTAGAAGTTTCATGTATTAAACAACAGTGAAAATGATAGTCATTCACATATTTGTAATTAGTTTTTAGAAAACCAACATAAAGAAATTAATGTAACCTTTATATATGTAGGTTAAAACATAATGTTAGAAATGAAAAACAATGTTAATTCTTGTTTATTCACTAATGATTATATGGAAAGGGATGTCATACAAAAAATTATCGGATGAGGTTGGTAAAATGAATCTCATTTTCCCATAACATATTCAAAAGATGATGGAAAAGTTAAAGACTATTCAGAATCATATAAGAACCTCCTAGATTTGGGAAAATAGTTATGCTGATAAAATGATGAAAGATTTGGGATTTTTAGTGGGAGATCACATTTTCTTGAAAGTATCTCCATGGGTAGGTGTTATAAGATTTGGTGAGGGATAACTGATCCACATGTACAATAGACTAATTTAAATAATTGAATGATTTGGAGATTTGTCTTACTGAATATAAAGTACACTAATCCTATCCAAATTCAAAGAGTTTTCCATTTCTCAATTTTAAGGTGTTACATGCCAGACACTATGCATATGCCCACCTCTGGTGAAATAGAATTTGAACATGATCTATCTTACATTGAAAAGACTATCCTGATTGTTGAAACTGTATAAAAAGTATTTTGGATTCAAATGACCCAACCAGTGTACATATTTTTGGTAAATCACATAATTATAATAAGAATCATTAGAACCTATTGATGTTTTGATGAAGAACTTCCAACATTTTTTTAAAAAGTAATATCCATAAAAATTCCAATGAATTTTTTTTATTTGGGGAGAATGTGACAACTGAGTTTCCGTTATAGTAATTAATGATTTTATACACAATATTATATTTCATGGGACAAAAATTGTAATTTTTGAAGCTAAATATTTATTTATTAATTACTAGGAAAAAATAAGTCCATAATCAGTTTTTGAAATTTTCCCTTAGAAATTATATTTTACGAATGATTAAAAATATAGTATTTAACTATACACAATTTTACATATAATAATAATTTAAAATATGTATAATTAACCTTTTATTGAATATAAATTTAGTATAAATAAATATTATATAATTTAATTGAGAAAAGGGGTATTTTTCTCATAAAATATTGGTTTTTAAATAATAATGTTGTTAGTCAAAATTATAATAATTAATAAAATATTTAAATGAAATTTATAAATTCAATATCAAAATATATGTACTAAAATTCATGTATTTATTATTACAATTCATATAGTAAATTTATTATCATGTTATTCTTAAAAAATAAGGTTCTTGATAATTTGATTTTTATCATGTTTTTTGGGATTATTTCGAAATTTAGTTATATAAATTCTATTGTTTTAACTTCCTAAAATGAATTCATTATTTAGAGTCATCCTTTAGAAAAAAATTATTGATGACCCTTTAATTTTTTATCATAAAAAATTTGTTAATACTGTAAAGAACTATCATGACAGTTATGGATAAAACATGTTTCCCTAAGGTTAACCAGATAATTTTATGGGATGAAATGACCTAATAATTTTTATTACATAAATTGGTAGGTTTTATCTCAATATAATATTGTCACACCAGCTAAGCACTCAATATTTGGAATCAATTTTCTTTATTATGACATTATAATATTTTAATATTTTGATAAATCACATGTTCCCCCGCTTATAAAAGGGCATACCCCTCTCTTATTTACACCACATTGAGTCATGTACTCTTTAAAGAACTAAAATAATATCTCCTAGGGAATATTATCAATGTTATAGATCAATTTATCTTCCTAAATAACCACTCCTAGGACCGTTAAAATGAGATACAAATGTGGTTTTTCTAAGAGATGGTAATCATCTTAACAAAGCTCTTTATTTTTGTATTTATTCTTTCACCATGATCAATTGTGTCCGAAAAATAAAATTTAACAACTATAATATCATTAAAGTATTGATATTTTTTTATTGAAACAATAATATTCGTCTATGTTATTTTTTATCAAATAGGAAAGAATGCCAACAATTGTGTGTACATTGGACTACCATAATAGGAACTGATATAATTTTTTAATCAATGAATCACTTGGATTATCATAATGATTGAAAAAAGTATTTGATATGATAATAATAACATTATATTTATTATAAAAAAATAATATATAATTCAATTCCTTACCCTTTTACATTTTTAAAAAATGATAACATCCCTCGTTTATATGTTTGACATGCCATCTCTACAAAGTGATGTTATTAATTTTATATGTCCACATTTCATGATTGGTCAAAAATGTATCTATTTAATGTTTAGGATATTTATAACTGTGATATAAGAATAGATATTATTTAACCATATCCAATGAATAAGAATTGGGACTTCCATTACAAAACATAGCACACCAAAACAAAATAGTAATCACCTTAATAAAAGGTAATAATAAACTATTTTTAATTAACGTGTAATAAGATCTATAAAAGGATCATATGGAATATTATAAATATGAGTATATTTCTAATTTAGATTAATATCATTTTAAAAACATTATATAGGATATTAAATCACATTTTTCTAATGGAAGGTCTAGGGTAAAGAACTTCATCTTAATTTCATCTTCATCGGGCCATATTTAGTATTATACACATAATTCTTTTTATGTGGTGTATATATTACTTGTTTGATATATTTGAAATTAATAACTACTTATTCATGTTAATTAACGAATCAAATAATTTTTTTCTTTTAAGGGGTTTGTAGAGGCCAATTTATTATCTTCTAAAAATTTCAAATATATCTAGATTATTTTTATGGATAAGAGACAATGTGTTGCATGATTCCAATGCATGATGTGCCTGAATTGTTTTAAAAAAAATACTAAATATCACATGTTGTCAGTAATTCATAAAAATTTAATATGTCATAAATGGTGTCTTGAAATGAAAATATGTGATCGTAGTTGTGTCCAGAGCATGGGATTTACCCTAGATGCAGCCTAATATTGTTTGGCTAGGATGCTCGCATAAGGCGAGGTTTCCACCTATGATAAGTTAATTAAGTATGAATTTAAATAAATTAATTTAAATTTTTTTCCCTTATTAAATAGATTATTTTGGAAAACATCTAGGCTTAGAAACATAACCCTAGGACAGTTGAGAGGATGAGAAATTTTTCTTCATTAGCGAATTGATATTGGGTGATGAAGAGTTTCTGAATCCTGGTGAATCAAGGTGTAGTGAATGAAACAGATATTTCCCCATCATCAGTGAGTATCTTATTCACTAGTGATCAATCCAAATTAATGTAAGACTCTTCATTTTTGGATTCAAACCTATATTATTATGATATTTATTATGATTAGATAATTTCATTGAACAACATTTAATCTGAGTCTTTTCATTCACCTGTGTGTGTTTTTAAATTCATGTTACAATTTATCCCCATTGTGGAATATTTCACACATTGGTTATCCCTAAAAAATATATTTTTTTCATGATTTGTTTTTCAACATATTGATTCAATTTTTCTATGAACTTTTTCCCATCATTATTTGTGATCACCACCTTTAGCCAATGGGGTGATGGTTTGAAATTTTCAGGGGGGATTGAGCATAAATGAACCCATAGATTCATGAATTATTTTCATGTGATTAATAGTTTTGTTTTTATCAGATGGATGTTGATGGTTTTTGGATTTGGGTGATTCTAAAAAACATCTGGAATCTGTTGATAAAAAGGGATTTTCCATGAGAAATAGTTGTACATGGTCGGTTCTTACTAGTTAGTCGGATTTAATATTCCAGCTAATTGAGGGCTGAAAACGATGTCTATATGTGATTAACACCAATTATGGCTTGCATATAGTTTTTATTTTAGGTGGATATTAATGGCTGGTATGAATGCATGGTAGATATGATTTTCTATGAAAATTGTAACTAAACGTCATATAGTTTGGAAGAACACACAACGTGTTCGTAAAAAATCAGGGGTGTTAGGGTTTTTGGGAGATCGTAAGGATCACATTTCACCTGGAACCCCCACAGGAAATGATTCCTATTGATGGAAGATCTACATGTTCTCTAAAATTACACAGACATTCTCGTGGTAAGGAACATGTCCACTGTAAGTATACACACCCCGAAGGACACTAGCATGACCAGTCACATGACCCGTGTTCAAATACATAACCTGAAGGGCACGGGAAATTCAATGAGAACATTGATCATCCCTAGGTGGGTGAGACATTCCTTTTTAGTACACTTACATGCCATGTGGGACTATATGTATTGTGATTTTTGTGATGGTAAGGACATTTCTAAGAAGTAGAGTGAGACCACACACCATGCGGGTCCCCTACACACTGTGAACCTCCTATTCGGGGAACATACACCTCATATATCACATTTTTTAGAGACATATATTATTTCCCACGAATAGGATATCCTATACTTTTTTCAACTAGAATTATATTGTACCCTGCTATGTGTATTTTGAGATAGAATGTGAGATGTTTCAAGTGCTCCACATTTTTAGCCGACGCTCGATGATAGAAGTGATGGGGAAGGATCATAATAGATATCATAGTTGAACCCTCATGATGGAATAAGTAATGGGTCCTATATGTACCTATTGAAGTGGAACTCTCCAACTAGGATAGGTAATGGGTCCTCTATCTACAATTATAGTGGAACCATCCTGCAGTGTCACAGTATGGATCCTATACCTACTAAATAGAACCCTACAATCGAGTTAGGGAATGGGTCATGAACCTACTGTTAGGAACTGTCATATAAAGATAGGTAATGGTTCATCTACTTACTGAGCAAAACCCTCCTATAGATTCATGGAATTGGTCTTCAACAATCTTAGTGTTACCCTCCGGTGGATTCAGGGTATTGTTCTTCTACATAATAAGTGGAACCATCATGAAGATTCATTGTGTGAGTCTTATACATACTGACTAGAACCTTCATATAGGGTTATGTCAGGGGTCCTTTTAATACTGATTCTCACTCTCCTATGAATTTTGGGCATGGGTTCTCTTGCTATTGAGTGGTACCCTCCTAATGTGTTACAGAATGGATCCTCTAACTACTAAATTTCACATTCATGTATAGTTAGGGAATTTGTCCCCTACATACATACATGTACCCTTATGTAGTGTCAGGGAATGGTTCCTCTACTTACTATGTTCCACCCTCTTATACAGACATGGAATTGGTCTTTCACCAATTGAGTGGAACCCTCTTGTAGTGTCATGAATGGGGACCTCTTTCTATTGAGTGGAATGCTCCAACTGGGATAGGCCCTAGGTCCTCTATCTACCCTTAGATTAAAATCCCCCAATGGGGTCATGGTATGGTTCCTCTAAAATTAGACTGAAACCCTCCCATTGTATTATGGTTTGGGTCCCTTATATAGATATTGTGTCCCCTCGACAGTGCAATACAATGGTGAGGTGTGGCTCGAAATGGATATTTCTTCTTGTAGACATGCAAGATGGTGGGAATCGTTGATGAACCACTAGAAATTGATGGATGAAACATTTTGTAGACTGTTATATTAAATAGGGATCCCCATTATATACCCATTGGGTGTATGATGTTATCATATTTATATGTGTTCATGTGTGTGTGTTTTATTGGTTTTCATTCCTCTCTTTCTATAGGTCGAGTTGTCAACATCTATTGCTTCTTTTATGGCTCCCCAATTAGCTTTCAGTGTGTCCAACTAAGTATGTATATACTCACTCCTACATAATATTTTTTCACATGTATCATGTCTTATGAAGATGACAAACAGGTCGATGGTGATTTAAGACGAGGATATGGATACCCCAATGTATTTGATTCCATACAGAAATCGATGATTGGAGATCTGGAGTTAAGATCTCTTGGTATTTATATTGTAAGTTTATTTTTTATGTTGAGATATAACTCTTTTTGGGAGTATTTTTTTAATTTAATTTTATGTTTATCATTTCATACATATGTATTCTGTAGAGGTTGTTTTATGCATAGTTGTTTCAAATTTTGTTACTGTACTTTATCAATATTAAACATCTCTTCTATATTGAGATAATAGGGTGGTTCCATACATGTTTATTAGGAAACTTCATACCATATTAATTATTTATTTTTGTGATTTTTATTTTCAAAAGGCTTATGGAGTTATTCTTAGGGTAGTTGTGGCTCTTATCTTCATAGACCATGCTAGCCCGAGTGGGTCAGGTTGTGATAGATTTGATCATATAAGTTCATTCCTTATGATGGTGTTCAGTTTTATACCTTTTCTAGGGTATTAATGGGGATAAGTACATCAATTTTGATGTTTAATGAATCACAATTTTAGGATAGAGAACCCAATGTTGGTGTTGTGGCAGCCATATCAATACAATAGGACTCTGACCACCGATTTGTCAATTCGGCATATCAATATATTGTTTGTAGTGAACATTGGAACATACATCATATAGAATTGAGTATTTGACTATAGTTAAAGAGTCATCTCTACATTATATATATACATATAAATATTCCCATATGACAATTATATATCATGATTAAAATTTCCACATTCCTCCATGATGAAATCCATATAGGTTACCATTTTAGCAATGTGATAATGATTTAATAAGTGATGAGGTCTCAGTTCTGGGGACATCATGCGAGATCATACCTTTTGAAGGATAATTAGCATCACCCATACTTTCATCAACATTATATTAATAGAAATTTAGTCTAAGGATGTTCACAATCATAACACGCTCTACAATTTCTACCATCAATGGCTGTTGAAGTTCCATGTTGTTCCAGATCCCTTGGTCTAGTAGGATTGTTTAGAGTCGGGGATCCAAATTTTGAAGCTTATTAATACATAGATAGATCAAGTGGTTTCATTGAAATTAATTTTTTTTTCATGGAGAATCTAGGATCATGTTTCGTCTTTTCATACATATGTATGATGAATCAACACTCTCTTAGAATTAATTCCAACAGATATTTCTTAAACAATATTACTCATCATGTTTACATTCAGTTTTGATTTGTGATTGACTAAAGATGCGGTAGGGAGTGATGACTATTATTGAGTATTACAAGAAGGTTATTGGCCTTAAGAAACTCTCCGTCGATAAAATTTTGGATTCATACTTCTGAGTGGAGATGTTTGAGCAGGGTATCTAGATAGACATCCATGGTAGTGTATTATCACTATAAATTTAAACATATTATGGACTATTGTAATATAAAATGATGATGGATAAATACTTATTATAGGGACATCATGTATTATAATATGGTAGTAGGAATTATAGTCATTGGTCCTCTGAATTATCTAGAAGGATCCAGTTGATATGATCTCAGTGCTGGAGATCTTCTCACAGTTGGACTCAAGAACATGTTGTTTGGGAAGAATGACCGTGCAAGGGGATAGGGAAGCCTATATAGGTTTAGTAGTATGAATATGATGTGAGAGGTCACAAGGAACATTATTTTCTAACCCAACATGTTGAGGTGGGTAGAAAGATAACAGAGAAACCACCATGGTGGAGGAAGCGTCATGATCATGGATCACCCAGTAGTGGGTAGGGTGGATCCTAGGAGTTATAACTACAAAAATAGTGGGTTTGTATTTAAGAGGAGGATCTGCGGGTTGTGTATGACCTAATGAGATACATCCACCACCACCAGGTATCCAAGCCGAAATCATGGAGACATCTATTAGGGTCGTGGGAAGCTATAGGATATAGAGACTTACGACCCGGTGGTTCTGATTATAATTAGATGAAATACATGTTTTTATTATACCCTTTCATCAATAATATTATACATAGGTTTGATTCATTCATTATTCTCATTACTCGTGGTGGAAGAGATGGATATCCAAGTTGAGATAATGGACCTATAGTTTTTTCTCGTGGGTCTTAAATGGAATCCTTCTTCGGTATCATTTATCTACTGGTAGTGTGAGATATTTCATGGTGGACATAGTTTTATAGGACCTTTTGGTCATCCTGATGCGAAATTTTGAATTAATATATTTTATAAATTTTTCCCATGTTTTGAGCCCCAAATAAATATCATTTTAGATTATTCTTATGCCTTAAAACTAATGGGATGATATTCTTATTTTGTGGGAGAGAGATATATCACATGGTAATGTGAGATGGAATTTTGATTATGATGCTACAAGCCCTCACCCAATAGTTATAGAGTTTATACCATAGTGTAATGGGATCATCATGAATATGAATTCCTTTAGTTGTGGAACAATTTATGGTTTTATTTCCTAAGGATGTTTAGGGGATACAATCAAGGAAATAGATAGTGTTTTTCATTAACATGGTATGTGGGACCACTCCAATATCTCCTATAGAATATAAAATTTCCCCTAACAATATCTAAGAGTTGTAGTTTTAGTTGGAGGTCCATCAAGGGAAGGGTATTATTAAAACCATTGTTTCCTCCTATGCATCCCCATTGTTGTCCTTGAAAACGTTGGATGGGTGTTTGTGGTTTTTTAAAGATTATCATCCCTTGAATAGAGACACAATACCTAAAATTTACCCCTTTCCAAGTATTTGTGACCTATTTGATTAGTTTTTTTCTCTGAGATAGTTCTCGAAGATCAATCATAGGTTCGGCTACCATGAGGTGATAGTTTTCAAAGATGATATTCTAAATCTACAATTCCAATGTTAGTAAGAACGTTATTAGTTCATGTTTTTTCCTTTTAGTGGAGTGAATTACCCAACTTTTTTTTATGGAATTTATGAACCATGTTTTCTAGTATTACCTAGATATTATTTTTTATATTCATTGATGACATTCTCATATATTGTTCATCATAAGAGGTGAATGAAACTAACATTAGGATGGCCATAGACATTCTTCAGGAGCACCATTGTTATTGTAATATCTCGAACATACAGTTCTAGATCCATAGGGTTAACATTATTTGGAATATAATTTATCAACATTGATTAGATATAGAACCAGTGATGATCGATGATTTTGTTTCTCGAGATCCACCCAATATTGTGTTAGAGGTGAAATGTATTAATTTAATGATGAGGTACTACATTATATTTGTGGAACAATTCTCCATGATTGCATCCCTGTTAACTAACATGATTAACAAAGGAAATCCATTTACCTAGACTAAGTAACTATTGAGATATTTCAAGTAGTTTATCTTGATGTTGATGAGAGATTCTCTTATAGACTAGAGAGAAATTTGTAGATTATGTAGTATATTTTGATGCCTATAGAGTTGGGATTGGTGGAATGTTGATACAGAGGCATGCAGTTATCTCATATATGTCATGGAAAGAGTGAAACTAGTAGATAAAATATTTGACTCATGGAATAGAGTATGTAGTTGTACATAGATCATTATAGTATTTTTTTTACTCAGACCATTAGAGTATTAGGTATGACTTCATGTAGAATGTCCCACACCTGAGATAGTTGTGCTGGTCTAAGTTCTTATATGACTATGACATTATGGTAGTATATAATCTTGGGAAGGGAAACATGGTGCAAATTTACCATAGAAGGAATTTGAAAGATCAATTTGTGTTGGACACATCTAAGGATTTATCTTAATTGCAGTTGATCCTGGTAGAGGACAAGGGTGTATATTTTATTCATTTGATTATGTTAAATCCTCCACTTATCCAGTATATGGGAGAGGCCCAGTTGGGAGACATCAACTATGATCTCGTTCACGACTATATGTCCTTAGGAGATTCACTATATGGATTTTCTGAAGGATGTACTCACATCATATTTTTTCTTAGATAGATAGTTGTCCAAAAAACATTTCGGGAGGAGGTTATATGAGAGTTTAACACATCACTTTTGGATATACATATCGATGTATGGAAGTTATATAGAGACCACACATGTTAGTTTTGGAGGGTTTTCTTGAGGTGTAGTGTGGCTAAGTTTATCTCTCAATACCTCACATGTCATCATGTAATGGCTGAGCACAATGTTTAGAAAAAGTTTTTTGAAGCCTATTCGGATAAAAAAGTATATATTAGATAGAATATACCTAGAATTTGTGATAAGGATATCACATAAATTGAGGGTCCATGATTCCATTTAGGTGATAGTTGACTTACTTACATAGTCTATGAAATTCCATACAATTAGGCAGAAAAGTTCAGAGTAGAGTTTGGGGTATATCTATGTATATTAGATATACTCCCTTCATGGGGTTTCTTTGATGATTGTCTCCAATCCTGATTCATGGTTGACTTCATGATTATCGATATTCCACTAGTGTGAATTCAAGTCATAGATGAGGATGAGTACAAACATTAACCCCTAAAAGGATGGAAAACCAGGTTCACTATCTTGGTGTTGAAGGATATGTTGAGGGCCTTCATGTTAAACTTTTATTAAATATTTGTGAATCACATACCTATAGTAGAGATTGATTATAATAATAACTACCACTCTACTATCAACATGAAAACTTATGATTCCCTTTACATGATTATCCATAGGTCACACATTTACTAGGATTATATGGGTGAGGCATCTCTTGTCGATCTAGAGATGGTACATGTGATTATTGAGACGGTCCAGGTGATCTACAAGTTGATGATAAGAAATAAAATTAGACATAAATCTTATAAAAACTGATGTCATAGTCCCTTGTAGTTTGAAAAGGGAGATCATGTTTTCCTAAGAGTCTCCCCATGATAAGGATTATATAGATTTATCTAGGAAGGAATGTAATCCCCATGGTTTATCATGCAATTTGAGATGTTGTAGAGGGTTTTTGAGGTTACTTACCTCCTCTCCATACCCTCACAAGTGGAGTGGGTCCACAACGTCATCTATGTATCAAATATAAGGGGAAAATACACAATCCCACCCAAATTATTGACTAGGGAGAGATGTACATTCAAGATGGTTCCATTTTCCCCAATCACCGTATTGGAGATCGACGACCAGTGAGAAAGAATCTCATGTAGATAGACCAAACCCTTGGATCCTGTGTTATGGAAGCATGTGAGCATGTAAAAGAGATCTTGGGAGTGGGAGACATATATGTAGGCTTAGTATCCCCAAATTATTTCTTTCATTTTTCCAATCTCAGGGTTGAAAATCATAAATAATGGAATAATTAAGAGACTCCATTTTTATAGGATTGTTAAATATATCAAGGAATTTTTTCATAGCAAAGACCTGATATGGCTCTCAATTTCGAGGATTGGTGCATCTAGAATTAATTTTATAAAAATATAAATATTATTTTATACCAAACATGCATGGTATTTTAAAAATAATAGAATGCCTCTTATATGGTGTCTCAGAAAAGAACTCTTACACCCCAGCGGAATATGCAACATGGGTTTTACCTTTAGATCGACAAAAATTTGTCCTGCATGGGACATTTGGATAGTGTGACAGTCGGTGGATCAGTTAAGTAAAATAATTATTTATTTTAAGTATTTAATTTAAAACTAACTCTCCCTATAATTATTTTATTATGAAAAAAATCTATGGGTTGCTGTATAACTCAAGGATTTTTGAGTGGATGATCAACCGTTAGTCATTTTAGAACTGATATTGTGCGACAATGAGAACTAGATCTTTATAAATTGATGTACAATGAACACAAAAGATCTTACATGATCATTTTAAAGCATATTATTCTCTATAAATAAACCCAATTTGAGGTACGTCTTTTAATTTTTGGATTATTTCCTTTATGATTAAAATAATGATCATCATTAATTCCTTTTCATTTATCTTCATTTAATATGATCCTTTTCTGGAACCCATGTATCATTTTTCAATTTTTTATCCAATTTATACCCAATGTACCATGATTCTCACCCTATTTTCTCCAATACTATATTTGTGGCCTACAAATACAGGCCAACAATTATTTCACGTTTTTATGCTCTTTTTTCACCACCATTATTCACGATCATCATTGTTGGAAAATGGGGTCACAGATCGACATTGTTTGGTGTTATTGAGTGTCATTGAGCCATACTTCATAGAATTTTTATCGGTGATTTATAAATTGATGATCATAGGATGTATTAGAATGGTATTTAGGATATCAATGATTCCATTTGGGATTAGGAATCCAATGAGGCTACAGGTGGTACCACAAGCAGTGGTGGTGTAAGGAGGTTTTGTAAAGGATTGTTGAATTCTTTTTCCATAAAATGAGTAGTAGGAAATGATGGTTGAAGGTGATTAATACATTTTTTAGGAAGCCTATAGTCTTGATTTGAGGAGGCCATGTAAGATCTATAAGAATTCATATATCCAAGATTCAATAAAAATAACAACAAAAGTTCATGTAGTATATACGAAAACATTGTGTATTCTTGTGAAATCCATGAGGACATGGTTTTTGGGATATCACAAGAAAAAAAACCATGTGGGACCCCAACATGTCATGTTTCCCCGTGATGGTGATCTAGTGTGTACAATGGGAGTACAAAGGCATGGTCTTGGCTAGGAACATGACAAGCGTACGCTGACATGTCCTGAAGGATATGAGAATGCAAAGGAACATGGACAATGTACACAATGATTCCAAAAGGAAATATGCATGGATAAGTTAACACAACATGACCCTATGAGGATGAGACACACCATAATGTTTCAATAAACACCATGAGAGACTACATGGACATTTACTCATTTTCTAAAGAGAAAACAATGTGGCATTAGAGGAGGACCACACATTGTGTGGGTCCGAAACACATCATGTCTCTCCTTTTGAATAAACTATTACCTCCATATATCATTCATTTGGACACTGATATTAGCCTATGATTAGCCTATACTACTTTTCAATTTTCACAGAAAACATGATGGTATCTTTATAGTGGATTTTGAGATATGATGTGATATGTTATGGGTATGATGCCTTTTTTAGGCAATGATCGACTATGGCAGTGATCATAGACGATCATCTAAGCTATCATAGCAGAGCCCAACTAATGGTATAGGGAGTGGGTCCACCATATACTTATTATAGTGGAACCCACATTTTGAGATATGGAATGAGCCCTATATATACCATTAAAAGGTCACCCTCCTACAGCGTCTGTCCATGGCTCTACCTACATAGTGTCACCCTCCTACAATGTCAGGGCATGGGTCCTCCACCAGTTCTGTGTCCCCCTCCTTTGGAGTTATGGTATGGGTCCTCTACCTTTTGAGGGGAACTACTCTATGGATAAATGGATTGATTCCTCCACCTACTGAGTAGGATTCTACTGAAAAGTCTATGAATGGGTCCTATTACTATTGTATGGCACCCTCCAGCAGAATCAGCACATGTGTGCTCTACATACCAAGTACCTCCCTCTTATAGAGTTAAACACATATCCTACACATAATAAGTGGAAACCTCATGTGGAGTCATCACATTGGTCGTCTACCTTCAGAGTTTGACCATCCTAAAACGTTAGGAAACTGGTCCTCTACCTACTAAGTGTCTCCCTCCTATGGCATCATAGAATGGTCCCTATACCTACTAATTTGAACCCTTCTATGTTGGTAGGAATAGATCCTCTACCTAAAAAGTGGAACTGTTCTATAGGTTTTGGAAATGGGTCCTCTACCTATTGAGTTTCATCCTTGTACAATGTTAGGTCATGGATTATATGTCTACTATACGGAATCCTCTAGCTAGGATTGGGCATGGGTCCTCTATCTACCATAAGAGTGGAACCCCCATATAGTGTTAGTGAATGGATTCTCTACCATTATAGGGGAACCCACATGTGGTAATATGGTATATTTCATCTACATAGATATTATTTCCCATCTATTTTTCATCACAGTGGTGAGTTGTGTCTTGAAATGGATACTTCTTCAGTCATACACATGAGATGTAGGCAATCATTGATGAACCAATTTTAACTGAAAGTACAATATTTTCCTGGGTTTGGATTTTAGATGGAGATCCCCTTTCTCTGTGGTTTGGGTTTTTTATGTGAGAATATATATATATATATATATTGTTAGTTTTAGAATTTATTTTTCTATGGATTGAGCTACATACCTCTATCGTGTCTCTAATTAATGCCCCCTTCACCTGTTAGGTCATCCTAATAGGTATTAATATACTCACAACTACATAGGTTTTAAATTAAAAATTCCATCATTATTAATATGATAGACAATTCGATAATGATCTTAGATGAGTATAGGGACACCATGGTTCATTTGACTACATATGGAGCATGGGTCATTGAGTACTAAATTTAGGCGCTCTCAACATTTTTATTTTCTAGTTGATATAAGGTTTTTACATCCTTCTAGTTGGGAAGGTATTTTCCTTAATTCATTTTTGTTTACATTTTCATACAATTATATTCCCTTGATTTTTTTTGCATTTTTGTATCTTTAGATGTTACTGTGATTTATTATTATTCCTCCACACCTATCCACCGAGATGGTTGGGATTCTGCATACATGAACATTAAGAAAATGCCTCCCATATTGGTATACCATTTGGAAATATTTTCTAGAACCTACCTTAATAGGTGGGCGTGCGGTATTTTTCGAACATCTCTCAACCTTCTAGGCCGGCCCAGGGGGGTCGGGTCATAATAGCATTATAATTTTAATATTTCTAAAGTAGTAATAAATTATTTCATAACATATTTTTTTTGGATTTTTATTATTTTTATATAATGGATCATATAATCTATCATCCATAAAGATTATAATTTTTATACACTAGGTATTTTATGAATTTAAAACATATTCTTGAAACTTTTCATTTATTTAGAATATGAATTGGGTAACAAATTTTTTAACATAAAATTAGATATTATTTCTCTTTATGAATGGGTATTGTTTTATTTCATATCTATATTTTACAAAACTATTTTAAAATTTTGTTTTTATTTACTCATGTTATTTACTATGACTATTTTATTTTAACTCCAACTTTTAGAGAGGTTTTTTAGAATATTACACCTTTTTTTCAAAAGGACTATTTTCTACATTGTAAAAAAGAAAACGTAATATTTTTTAATGTGTACAACATTAAATGATTTTCCCATGTCCATAACTATTTTATTCACATTGTATTATTCAATAAGTTTTAAATGATTTTAGAGAGAATTATATTTGTATTTCATTTACTTTTACACTCGAGAAGTCATGTAATTATCGAAAAATCTATATTATCTCCCATTGATTTTATTGTCGTCAAATCACTCTTGAAACCTTAAATTTCTTGTGGTCATTGAACAATACATTTATCATAAATATCCATATTCTTTTTATCATTGATATGATTATTTCCTAAACTATTGACCATTTATAAAAAAAAGTTACTTTTTAAATTATGTCATTGAATTCCAAAATATTTATATTATATATTCTTCACTCAATCAGAAATATATTGATAAAGAATATTTTTTATGAATATGATGGATCATTTAATATATGAAAAATTCATTAATCATATAGTTATGAGTAGGGATCATAATTATATATCCCCTCAATGTTTTGATATGTCTCAAGGGATAAATCCGTTATGTAAATTAAATGGTATTTATCTGTATAACTACCCATCGATTAAAATGTCTCGATGAAAGGTCCCAAAAGTATAGATATCATGATTTCTGGGATCTTGAAATACAATATTATGCGTTTTCTTCCATGAGAATTAAGTTATTATTATCCATGAGACTACATCATTGATATTATACATTAATTATTTTCATTATCTATTTATTAATTATATTCTATGTGTTTTCGATTATTTACCATTCATAACTAATTATTCCTTATTTTCTCACTATAGATTCCATTTTATGTAACATGTATTGAGTTTTTAAGAACGTTATTTTATTTATTTTCCATTCCCCAATATTTCAATATTATTAATAAAATCATAGAATAATGAATATAATTTTTAATTTATTTTCTATTTATAATGTAATATTGTAATTATTTATGTATCATATTTTCCAAAAACTACTATAATCCTTGATCATATGTGGTGAGAACCCTTGTATATTATTCCAAATAAATAAAGTAGGAACCATATCTATTTTACTAGTGTGGGGGTTGTAATAGTGATATAATATCTATAATATTAAATATGATGAAAATATATAACATATTCTTTATACATATTGAGATTCATTAGAAAAATGTAATGATATAAATATTGATGCACCCATTTATGGAGATTCAGGGTTATACGTATGAACTAATATTGGTACATCTTTATCAAGATGGAATGAAATATATATAATTCTTAAATATCCATTATTGAATCATAATAATATCAACAATAACAAATATAATTATTGAATGTTTCATTATAACTATCCTTGTATAGTGGTGATGAAAAACTTATTACACAACTATGTGGACCTAGTAAGTCATGCATATGCATGAGTTATGTTTCCATAGGATAGAAATAACATGAAAAATGTCTTTTCCATAATCTTTGAAAAATTAGTTTGTTTTTAGTATACTGAAATAAATATTTAATAATGGATACCATGTATTGTTAGTAGGTATTTTAATAAATATATATAAAACATTTGGATAAAAGTATTTCCTCTTCATCATAATTTTTTTTAAATTATAGATTAATTCAACTCTAGTTTGTATTTTATCCTAAATAATACATCTAAAACAATAGTATAGATTTTATGAATATATTTTTCTAGAAATAATTTATTATAGAGTACTCAAAATGTGTGAAGAAGAGAGGATAAGAGGTTCCCTTTTATAATTGAGGGGAATGGAATACTTGTAATGACTCAAAAGATTAAAGAATATAGAAACCATCGTCATGTAAAAAAGAACCAAGGAACCCCAAATGAAAATTTAATGTGATATATGTTTGAAATATACTCTACCAATTTCATTTTGGAATGTTTTGAATACATTTTAAACCTTATCTCTTAGCTAAGCCATGTTAAAATCAGTTTAGCCTTATCCATTATAACATTAATTTTTAACATGATAACTTATTTATATGACAAATAATAAATGTTCCCTTAAAATGTAATTTAAAATTTTAATTCCAATTTTTTATATAGTTAAGCTAATTCAATTTCTTAATATGGATGAAATAACTTCTCATATATGAACAAAAAACACATGAAAAATAGTTTTTAAGATAACAAAATATTTTTAGAGTAAAATTCATTTCATCATAAAATAAAAAATGTAATAAATGAATATAATTAAATACATACTAAATAATGGAATGGGGTTATACTTTTCATTAATTTAATACCGAATTACATCATGCAAACATGTAATTAAATGAAAAAAAACCAAAAATTACTTTTAAATATGAATAAAATAGGAATTATCTTTTAAAAATTCATGATTTGGTTCCAAATATAATTTAAAACATTAAAATATATTATTTACCTCCCTAAATAGTTTTTTGGTTAGAAAAAACTCAACAAATATTATAAACGTTGTGATCGTGAGATAAAGGATCTGAATCCTCTATTTACAATATTAAATTTGAATAAGATATAATGGATCACAACTTAATGTACTTAACAGTTCAGTATTCTAGGTAAACTATACTCAAAAGTGGATTCATAATGCATTGTAAAACATAAAATTCAAAAAGTATTTTCTTTGATGACACAATAATTTCACATAGCATGTTCCTTGATATCAATCATAAAACACTTATAGCTAACCTAGGCAAAATAAATCATAAGAAATTGGTGTTATCAGATTCTCAATAAGGATGTGATTGAAAAGGAATCTATGAATATAATATTGCATAATGAATATAGGTTGGTAAATAAATGAAACATGTTGCATTTACTAATTAACATGAAATTAATATATTAGGAATAAATGATGATAAAAAAATTCCACATAACTAATCACTTGAACATAAAACAAAACCATGGATAATATAACTAATTGAATAATCATAGAGAATATTAGTAATTTAATTCATAATGAAGGAATACATAATGATATACATACAAAACATACCATTGAGTAATTGTTAGAAAAAATTTAATTTATTGGGTAGGGCCTCCACGAAAACCCAATATAGTTTGTCTAATGATCCCTACTAAGGAATTGAGGGACTATAGTGGGACCCCACCATCACTTACTATATCCAATTAATTCCCCGTATGAAACGGGAGACACCTAATCAACATAAATATTATTTTTCAAAATATAACATATGAAATGATAATAATTACTTTAATAAAATATTAATAATCATAAATCATCAAGAGTAACATGTTGAATTGTAATAAAATTGTAAATCCTCAATAAAGTTCATCATAAACCATGCATAGAAGGGACAAAAAGGATTACAATAAAATGTTTCCCCAAGGGATTATAATTAAAATAAAATGTTTTATGTCATTAACGAATATAAATACCAATAAAATGTCATTAATACATTTTGGAGGGAAATTCCCTATTAGTTAAAATATCTTTTTAAATATGAAATTTGAAAAAAAATAAAAAAAATTATATTAAAATAATATTTTAATCACTAAGTTTTAATGATGATGGAATAATTTATTCAATTCATAATTGTTGGAATAAATAACTCATTCAAATTTCTGGTAAAATAAACAATAGGAATTTTAATAAAAATTGAATGAAGAATCCTTTAAAAACATTTTGTAAAAAAATTGGGTAAAATTATCTTTAATATTTTATTTTGAAAATGTTCAAAAAATATATAAAATATTAGAAAACATGTATTTTGATTCTAATGCCTTTACAACTTATGAGAGAAATAAAGTCAAATTTTCTTAAAACACATTTCTTATTCTTTTTATATACCAAAGAGATGGAATATGATAATATTACTTTAAAATGATAATTAATAAGGAGTGTAAAATTAAATATATTTAATTCAAGATATAAATATCATATAAATTCTTTAATGGAAACATAAACATAAACAATACCAAATAATGAAGAAATTGGGATATAAACCATTACTATATTGGTTTCTTTTGAATCATAAACCCCATAAATGAATTAACATAAAATAAAACATTTAATACCATAAATGTAAATATATTCATAGTAAAACTTGAGAGAAGGGTATTATATACCCCAAGGAAAGGAAAGATGTTATGTATATGGAATATCTATCACGAAAGTTAATGTGAAATGAGAAACAGTTACCTCGTGTCTGATTTCAATCACACATGTATTTAAATCATGTATATTGTATTTAAGAATGTTTTTAATTTTTACTATAATCATAATTATATTAATAACATCATATATGATCCTATTATAATATTTTTCATCATATTCATTAATAGAATATTATTATTTTCATTGTTTTAAGTATTAATTTCCTTGTTTTCTCATGTATGTTTTCACATTAATGGTCCATTTATTGTGAATTATATATATATATATATCATATCCATAATAATTAAAATTTTAAATAATTTTCATATTTTACCATAAATACATTTTCAGGAAAATTTATGAATCCATTATATGGAAACTGAATAACATCGTTTTGTGGATATAGTATGTCATATATATGCATAACTGACAATATAATTCACTTAATAACAGAAAGGGTAAGGAAGTGTGTGATATATTAAATTTAATGTATAATTATAATATCATTTATGTAAAATATTTTGATTAGTTTTATACTTATTACATTAAATTTAAATCATAATTGAAAATCAATTCACATAGGTTCAGGGGGCAGTAGCCCATCATACGCATGAACGACGTTTTCATATTTGAAAAGGAATTGAGCGTGAAAAGTTATATGTGATATTAAAATTCATTAGGAATAATAATATCTTAAATATATTATACAAGTTCTAAATTTAACATTATTTCCAACCATGATTGGTGGTGATAGAAAATGAACTACATCGATTTGTGGGACAATAGTCTGCTATTCAAATATTCGATGATTTAATTTAACTTTTGATGGATGTGGGGATGGATAAATATTGGACCATGAGAATAATAAAATATCATTTTATGTTAAACACAAGTTTTATTATATTGTATTATTTAATAAACAATTAATGGTGCAAAAGGAAGAATGAAAATAAAAGAACTTTTTTGGGAAACTACCCTCTTTATGAGAATCCTCTTGAGGACCCTAAGGATTGAATTTTTGGAGGATCAGGAGCTCTAAAATATGTATATGTATGTTTATGAAATATTTTATAATGTTAATTTGTATAAAAATCTCTTTAGTGTAGTGAAAAATTGATAGGAGGGATTTCCCTTTTATAAGATGGGAAAGGGAACCCTCTTGGAAATCACATTGAAATTTTCCAAAAGAATCTAATAGGATAACGTCATTTACATGCCAAAGGCTTCAAAATAACCTAAAATTAAAATTTGTGATGGGTTAATTAGGAAATATAGAAATCCAATATTATTTTTACATGTTGGTAGCTCATTTCAAACCTTATCATCAATGTTTAACATCAAAATAATCTAATTTTTACCTTAACCATAATAATTAGTTTTTAATATTTTCGCTCTTTTTTGGTAAAAAATTATTTTGAAACTATTCGATAATATAACTTATTTTTATTACAAATATTAAATCCATTTTTTTAAAATTAAATTCATATTATTATTATTATTGAATTTTAAAATATATCCACAAATGCTACAAAAAATAGGGTCTTCAAAAGGAAAATTTTCAAACGTGTAAAGGGTTTTAATATCAAATTTCAATATTAATTTTATTAAAATGAACTAAATTAGTTACATGATTAAATAATGTGAGTAATTACACATTAAATAAAATTTAAAATATAAATTTACTTTTTAAATATTTAAAATGGAGAGGTTGTTTTCAATTTAAAATTATGTATTTTCACTTTCGAACAAAAAAATTGTTGGAAAATAAAAAAATTAATCTATAGATCATTTTTATACCATTATTTCAGAAATTAATTTACTTTTCTCAAATAAATTTGATAAAATTGTTAAAAATTAATTATAATTTTTTTCGCAAATCACGACTAAACCACCATTAATTAAAATATATTTGTTCAAAAAAAACATTTCATTTACATTCAAATCAGTATTTTTTCCAAATCAATGGATATCAATTTTGTTAATTTTATACACATGTAGGCCATTTGATATTAATATTTTAGTTAACATTATTAATGCTCTCCAAATTAATAGCTTTATTGTAACGGTTATGGTAAAATTATAATATTTTAATATTGTAAAATGTTTCATTTAAAACCATTATTCTCTACATTATATGATATTATAGATATTAAATTTATATGGAAATAAATATATCATAAAATATATGGAAATTAAGCTATCTTTTATTACTTTTTTACACATCATTATGCTATCAACTATAATTTTCATTTTTCAAAATCTCTGGGGGTCACATTCTACACCGCTTAAATAAATAGTTTTCGCACAATTTAAGCATGATCTTGGTAATCAATGCTTTGAATTTTAAAAAAAATCATAATGATATCCATCATCATGGTTGGTTTTAATAAAAAAACAACTTAGTAAGATGGAATGAAAAGTAATAAGGTCATCTGGAATAATAAAATAACAAGGTTTCCATGTAGGATAATATAGGTGGTAAGTGAAGATATAGACATGGATGAAAATGTTAATTCCAAAATAATGATGAAGGGTGATATAGGTTATTCGTAAAAAGTATGTTACTAATTAAGATAAATTCAAAAACCATAAAACCATAAATATATAATGAGTTAATGGTCCATTTTTTTTTTCAAAAATGATTGTTCTAGGATGAAATTTTTGTTTCAATATCATTTTCCATGGAGTTAAAGAATTACATTACCTTATAGACTTAGAACATATGAAAATTTAATTTATTTATAAATAAATATTTCATAGGTATAATTTCATCCATTGTTTTCTCTTCAATCAATTACCACATGATTTCATAATCGCTGAAATGTAAGTTAGAAATGAATTTTTATGTCTGAAGCATTTTGAAAAATCACCAAAAAATCCAAGTCATTCCTTATATCTCTAGATATTTTCCAAATCAAAATGTTTATAAAAAATATCTAATAACAAAAAATTAAAACATTATCAATAATTCTCATCCCAAATATGTCTCTCTAAATTAAAATTTCATGAATTCAGATGAAATTTCACTAAATAATTATTCTATTCCACAAACAACTTATAGTTTCTCTTAATTCAAAATTAAAAATATGTGAATACCACAGTCACTATAAAACATCAATAATAGAAATCATATTTATTAAAAAAAAATTATTTCATCAAAAATATTTAATAGATCCAAACTTGCAGTATACTTCATCAAAGATAACATAGACCATCAAATCAGTAACCAATTTAATGGACACAAATACTCTCCAATAATAACATATTTATATTTATTATCTCGACATTGATAATATACTAATGGTCTTCCTCCCTTAATCTTGTGTTTTACAATAGGTATAAAATCCCACTGAATCATTTTTCATGGTATCATTCAACACATCCTTCCAAATTCATAATTAAATACTATAATAATAAAATCTGTATACACTTCATAATAATTATAAAAATAATATCATTCTATAAAATACTCTTTTAGCATAAATCTTGAATTTAAACGCATGAACATTAATCAGTTGACTTCTTCTATAGAAATAACAAAAACCCTACCTTGTTTTTGTAGCTTATTTTGATGTACATTCCCTTAACTCATAGGGAATTAATTGGCATAGTTCTCTATAGACTACAATGGAATAATTTTACAATTGTATATTATTTCATTCCCTTGAAATCATGATCATGGTGAAATTCTTATCAAAACATTAATCAAACTCGTATTCCATTTAAGGTGTTTCATTCCTCAAGTATCACATGTTGAAAAATATTTCATTCCCTTCTCCCCTTTATCCTCCTTTTTCTCAACCACCGTATTCTTATCATGATTCCATTTTATGGTATTGGACTTGGACAATTCTATCTTTATCATTTTTGGACATCACTATTTATCCTAATATGATGAGAATTTTTTAGAGACATGTTTCTTTTTAAATATTTTCTTAATCTCACCAAATAAATTATAGTTCATACTATTTTTATTGAGTGCATTGAAAAAATATACATTCCTGCCACTAGGAACTATTTTTAAACAATAGTGTACACCATAATAGATCGAATCAGTATAATATATTTCGCATAATCCCAAAACTAGTGAGACACATTAAAAAATTGTAAAATTTATTCATAGATAATCTTGTAATAATAAACATGATTTATTTGGGGATATATTTATTTTCAAATCTCTATAATGGTTTGTAAATAAAATGTGATTTTCCCTAGGCATGTCCCTAAGGAAGGTCAGTCCATGTGTGCAGTAAGACCTATTTTTGTGTTGTAGGGGAAAATATGGTCAATCCCAATGTTCCCTCTCCAATGTGATTACCCCTTAATAAAACTATTCCAAATCCACATCAGAATTTAGTATCTATATAGTGGTGTATTTTATAGGAAAATACAAGTAATCACGTCCATAGCTAAACATTAGGGGTCTCTTATATAAATAACCCCAATGTATATCATATGGTTATGTTCCCTAATAATTTTTTTTCCTTAATATAGTTCTGAACATATTTGTTATACATCCATTGATACCAACCATAGTGACTATGAGCCAATTAACACAATATTGGTTTCAACATTATTACATTAGCCTAAGATATAAGGAATCACATCCTAATGTACAAAATAGTTTATTACACTTGGTAAAATTGACACATACCTGAATTCACAATACAATTCAAAACATAAAATGAAGAATTTGTTTTCATTAATAACACCACTATTCCACTTAACAAATTCATGCATATCAATCATAGAACACATATCTATTTCTCGATGAAAATAAAACATAAGAAACAAATGAGCTCAGATGCTCGGTAAGAGTTATCATACAATTGAAAATATAAATAATTATGGAATAATGAATATGTAAAGGAAACTAACTTAAACAAATATTGTTTTACTAATAGCATGAACATAATATATAAGGATTAAATGAGGATCAAATAATTTCATATACATTTTCACATGAGGTTGAAAACATAATCAGGGATATTCTAAAAAATAAAATAATCACATTGAATTCCAATATCTGAATTCATAATGATCGAATAAATTATTATAGATATCTATAAAATAATTTTTAGGCCATCCTTCAAGAAATCTAAATAAATGGGTATGGATTCTAAGAAAATGATATATAATTTTTTCCATGAGAGAAACCAAGGCATCGAGCGGTTAAATTTGGCCCAACCCATCACTCACTAATCCTAATGCATTCCTCATATAAAATATGGGAATCATAATCAATATAAATGTTCGTATTTTAATGCTAACATATATTATTTAAATAAATACCATAATCAATTAAGCATAATCATAAACCATCTAGAGTGATATGGTGAATAGAAATAAAATTGTACCACCTCAATCAAATTTATAATAAACCATGTCAAGAATTAATTATGATTATTTCAATAAAATATATCCCTAGTGGATCATAGGTAAAATAAAATTGTTGATATCCCTGATGATTATAAATACCAGAAAAATTTCATTAGAAACTATTCTAAGGAAAATAATATTTTCTCTTTGAAAATAACCTTTATAAAAAGTTCACAAATTTGTTCGAATATAAACATTGAAAACGTCTGAAATAATCCATAAAAAATGAGTGGGTTTGATGGTGGGAATTTTTTTTGATTCCATACATCCTAAAATATTGATATCTTTGAAATTTTTTATAGAAAACAAATGGTGTAGTTTTTAAAAAAACATGAGGATTCTATTAAAAAAATTAAAAAAAGTAAAAATGGGTAAAAAATTCATTAATATATAGTCTATTAGATGATAAAAACATTTAAGAATATTTTTTTTAAAAAACAAGGGTTTTGATAAGAAATTATTTCTAACTAAAAAGGGAAATAAAGTCATATTTTCTTAATAAAAGTCATCATTTTAAATATCGATGAGTATCAAGATGGTATTATTACATTAATAATGTCATGATTAACTATATTAAAATGAAATTTATTGTATTTAATATATAAATATCAAATAATTCCCACAATGGATATGTAGACATAAGTAGTTCAGAATAATTATGAGTTTGTAAAATAAAAACTTACCACGTTGTTAACTTCTGAATCACAACCCCATGAAGTAAATGAAATTAAATAAAACATCAAATATCTAGATGATAAGGTGAATCATTATATAATTTAAAAAATGGTTATTATAAACAACATATAATTGAAATAATTGGTGATTATGACATATGTCTCACAAAAATAAAAGTGATATGAGAAACACATAACTCAGGTCAGATTTCCTTCAAATGAGTATCTACATATTGTATAGTGGATTTATAAATATTATTAATGTATAAAATAAACATAATTTTATCTATAATTTTATATATGATCTAATTATAACATTTCACCACTCATTTGTTAAAAATAATTTTTTTACATTTATTGTTTCAAGTGTTAATTGACTTGTTATCTCAGGTGTTTTTTTTCATGATGTTCTGGTTATTATTCATAATATATATATATATATATATATATTATAAAAAATTGAAAATGTTATAAATTTCATATGTACTCTTTAGATATATTTTCATAACCTACAATGAATATTGGACATGGTAATTAAATTGCATCGCTTCATAAAGATGGAAGGTTCTACATATGCAAGATCAATGATATCATTCCCATAATGAGTAAAAGGGTAAGGAATTGGATGATATATTAATTTTATATAATCAATATCATATCATATATATATATCAAATATATTCATTATTTTTATTGTAATTACATTCCCTGTAAATAGTATGTGAAAAATAAACCACATCGCTTCGCGAGGTAATAGTACACCGTACACATGAGCAACATTATCATATTTGAAAAGGAAAGGATTATAATTAGTTATTTGTGATATTAAAATAATAAAATAATTATAATAACATAAATAACATATAAATGTCGGAATCCATAATTTTATCAAGAAATGAAATACAGTGATGGAAAAACAATCAATATTAGTTTTCAATGTGGTGGTCTGATGTACATATGATAAACGATTTTATTTTCAATTTGATGTAAGTGGAGATGAATAAATATTATTCAATAATCATAATAATGTATAAGTATATGGTAGATATATATTTTTATTATATATATTATGTTTTAATAAAAAATTTCTATTGTTATGATAATAAATAATATTAAAGATCTTTGTTAAGATAATTACCTTCTCTATGAGAAAACGTTTTTGGATCTCCACTTAAGGATACTTGGTATGGTCTACTGGGTAGACCAAATGCTCTTAGATATGAATAATGTTGTTTGGGATATATTTTCATAAGTTTTTATTGATCCAAAGGGATTTAGGGTTGTGTATAAGTGAGGAGATAGAGTGCACTTTTATATGTTTCGAAAGAGAACCCTCTTGGAAATTACATGGAAATCTCCCAAAAACATTCAAAATAATAAATTCATTAACATTAAAAAATTATCCAAATATCGTTATGTTATAATTTGGATTCGGATATGGTTAAAATATTACCATACAATAAGATTTTGAGGCGTTTTAGATCATTTAACCCTTGTCTTCTTATACTAACCTCAATAGTAAAACAATTTTACCTTAACCACAATAATTAGTTTTTACTATTTTCACAACTAATTTTCATAAAAAATTATGTTCATCATATATAAAATATATTTTTGTTATTATTAAAAATATAAAACCTATATTTCAAAATTTAGTTAATATACATTATATAATGAAATTTAAAAGTATACCTGCAGATGTAATGAAAAAGAGGGTTTTCAAGTAGAATACTCTCATAAGTATAAATGGTTTTAAAATTAAAATTAAATATGAAATTTATTCCAAGGACCAGAATTAGTTAAAATATACAAAAATTGAATTAATTTCACTTTAAATAAAATTTAAAATAAAATTTATTTTTATATATATTTTAAATGGAAATGTATTTTTCATTTAAAATTCACTATTTTTCTCTAATCATCAAAAAATGACACATTTTAGAAAAATCCCAAAAATTCAACCTAAGAGAATTTTGATATTAAGATTTCAAAAATTACATTTATTTTTTAATATAAAATTTTTAAATGTTGTAAAATTAAATATTAAATTATATTCAATAAACACATCTAAACTACCATTTAGACAAATACTATTATTCCGAAGGCATTTTTTTACATAAAAAATATTTATTTTATGTTTAAACAATCGATATAGATTTATTTTGTTTTAATCATTTCTAAACTAATTAATTTTTTTTATTTTGTTATTACTATTCATATCCACCAATTTAACATCATGTTTATAATGGTCATGTATAAATAATAGTATTTTAATGAGTATCATGTTTTTTTTAAACTCGGTGTTGTTTGTATGGAAAGCTATTAAAGAGATTGGATTTATTTAAAAATAATTATAGGTTAAACTGTTTTTGTGTGAAGTTCTTTCATTTGATGGTTTTTTTGTGTCATATATGCTATCAAATATTATGTTCCACTTTTAAAATATTTAGGTGTTACAATAATGGTAGGTGTTATTCTTATTTTAGTGTTTTCCCAATATTTAAAACCTTTTATAAATTTTACCATTTGTTGATGTGATAAAATTGATGGCAGTTACTATTCATAATATTTTTAAAAATATAAATGAAATAATTACCAAATTTAGACCTACTAATTAAAAATATAAAATATATTTCTCAAAATTAATATTCATGAAGTGGTATAAATTAATTTATTAATAAAAATAAAAATAAAAATAAAAATTGTTTTTTGAAAATTGTTATTTTTAGTATAAAATAGATCTTATTGCAAAATGAGTTATAATGATAATTCAAATTTAATAAATTAGAATACATTTATTAAGGAAATCTTATATCATTTGGATATTAAATTCAAAGGACAATGATGCATTTTAATGAATGGAAATGATAGTTTAATAAAATTTTGAACTTTCATTCTTCATTGAAAAATATATATTTTAAAAAAATTCCCAAAATTTCACAGTAAACTAAATTTGATAATCTGATTTACAAAACTATTTATTTTTTATAGATTAGTATTTATAAATTTTTTGGGAAATTTAATAAAAAATCTTTCAAAAAAAGAAAAAAAGTGTTTTTAAGAAACTCTATTTTTGACGGAATTTTCATTGAGAAATAACATTATATGTATATATATTAATAAAATGGTATTTTCTATACATACTATCATGACCCGTCCCCCAGGTCTCGTGCCGTGACTACCCCAAGCCCTCCTTCCATTGTCCATGGGCTGGCGACTAGCACCCAAGGGGTAATTCCCTAAAACTGGGAAGGCATTGCCTTTATAACCTGTAAACACACATAACCAAGCACACAGAAAGATAGGAACACACATAAAATGAACTATAAACTCAGTGAGTGCAGTAAGTAAAAGGGGCTAGAATACAATCCCAACTGGAAAGTACGAGTACAACTGGAAAGGGAAAAACCACTAAAGGGTGAATAGCAGATCCTAGATTATCCACCACGGATCCAACCTGAAGGGTAGGTACATCTCTCCTACTAAGAACTCCATTTCCATCTTTCTCTACCATGTACCGACTCGTCGTATGGTCCACCTTCGGGTACCGTCCAGTTCTGGTACTCTATGCCTCAGTCAGCATTGTCTGTCGTCTGCATCAAACACAACAAGGTGCAGGCATAGCCTGTGTAGGGGTGACTATAACGATACTCAGTTGGGACCCCAAGACCCTCAAGGTCTCACAATATCAACCAAGGATAACCACAAAGTATGAAATCAACATATGACCTTACTTAAGTTTATGCCCATATATATGCCTAAGTTACCAAGTAATCCATCTCAATCATGAGGGAAAACACAAAAGTACTGACTAAGATCTAACCAGGATTTTATTCTAGGAGTAGTATCACGTAACATCCTCAGTCACATTGTCTAAATCTAAGCTAATAGAGAACTCCTCCTCTATCGATTACAATGGGCATGTCGTGACACTAAACGCGCTTCCCACTATCCATGGACTACTGAGGTACTCCTCCTGTCGAGTATCGTGGGTGTGCTGCAACACTAAGGCACTCCTCCCCATGGGTCTTCCACGTCACCAATATAGCTTCCCCTCGTAGCCTGATGAGGTACTTCTCTTGTCGAGTACTGCGGGTCTTCTACAACACCAAGTCACTCCCCACTATGGGTATTCCGCGTAACCAAGGCGCTCTCCACTGGGCTAGTCGAGTCACTCTGCATTGTAATGGTCAGATGTCGCCAGGTCTTAGCCAGCTACTATGTCGGCGCACTACGCATGTTCCTCTCCATGAGGATCTGCTCTACAAGCTACTAGTCGATACACCAACTGTCACTATGTTCTGATAAAAAGTATCTCAAAGATCTGCCATGTCATAGGGGTCTCAACGCAAAATATGGTGTGTCAATCGGACGCCTGGTCTGTGAGTTATTAACCTTTTAGTCCTGGGGGCCCGGTTGGATTCGTGCTCGATCTAACATGACCATTCAAAACTATAAAAGAAATTTCAATGGGGTATCCTCAAAGGGATCGTCATTCTCCAAGATTTCTGGCACCGCTGATGGTTCATCAAACGGACGTCCAGTGCCAAAGTTATGGCCAATGTAATGTAAATGGGTCATAGTGGGCATGGGTCCGGTCCGGCCCGGGAAGACCGACCCGGTCCGACCCGGCCTGGGCCGACACAGTTCGGTTCGGTCCGGCGCGCTGGGCCCAGCCCCGTAGGCCGTGACAGGCCGCAGATATCCACAAGGGCGCGGGGAGACTTGGCCCAGCGCAGGGAGGCTTGGCCCAGAAGGGCACCGCGAGGGCCTAGTTTGGCTGGGGTGCCACAAAGGGCGCGGGCCGGTTCGTCCAGGGAACCACAATGATGTCAGACGATTTGACAGGGGCGCCAAGAGGGGCCGGAGGTTGGGCGCCATTGGGGTGTCTTAGGAGGACAGCGAGTGGTGAGACCTATGAGGTGCAGCGCGGCTGGCGGGCGGCGGCGCAGCTGGGGTGCGGCGCAACCGGGGAGTGGCACATCTGGGGTGCGGATGAAGAGGGGGGGAAAGCCGGCGGTGTATGGTACGGCCGGGATGCGGTTCAACCAAGGTGCGGCGCGGCTGGGGCACAGGTTCCAGTTTGGCCAGCGGTCGAAATGTCGTGGGGGCGGGGCACGAGTTGCGGGGGCCACATGTAGTGTGGCCATTGCCTTCGTCGCCATTGTTGCCTTCCTCTATTTCGAAGAACACCACAAAGAAGAACGGCGGGGGGTCGGGCCATGTTTTTTTGTCGAGCACCCTCTGCGTTTAGAGTGGAATCATATGGTTCACAATAACGAAGCCAAGAACCAGCATGGAAGATATTTTAAACATCAATTCCAAAATTCCCTCGTTAATTTCTATTCCCAACACCACAAAGGAAAACAAATATGGGAGAACATGGGAAGTGTTAATCAAATAACATTACACCCCTACCTTGTTCGTTGTTCGTTGAAGTTGGTACAAAAAGGCGGACGTCAATTCGTTGTAGACGAACACATCCAACGTTGGAGGAAGTCCCAACGAAGAAGGTCCAAGGAGGTCAGTGTTTTTCATCGGCGGAGCGTAAAAATCCTACTGTTTGGAATCACATCACTTTACAAGCACTTCGTCTCTTGGTGAAGTCATCCCAAATCCTACTCCCAAACATCATATTTATAGGATAGCAGAATGAATAAAAAACAATAAAGTTGTGTAGCTTTGTTTTTTATTTTGTTTGTAAAAACCTCCGTGATGAAGTTGGAAGTGGGGACCACTAGACCATAACCTCCCATGAGAGGTTATGGTGGTGCGGACCACCTCACCTTAACCTCCCATGAAAGGTTATGGTGGTGGGGACCACCCGAATCCAAAACCACTCAACTCCCCTCACTTTACCAGCGCTTCGTCGCTTGGTGATGTCGTCCAAAATCCTACTCCCAAGCATCATATTTATAGGAGTGCAGAAGAAGGTATGTATCGATCGTGGAATTTATGACGATTCATTTATTAGGAACCTTCCTAAATTCCAACAACTTTTTTACATAATTTTTTAAAAAGGGGGTAAGCCAATTAACTAGGTTGGCACATTTAATTGGTGTGTTAGCAGAATTAATGTGGAGGAAGTCCAGAGAATCCTCCACATTAAATGAGGGGGGTTGAGAGGTTTCTCCCTCATTAAGAGGGGATTTGAGAGGTTTTGGATTTGGGTGGTCCCCACCACCATCACCTTTCATTGGAGGTTAATGTGTGGTGGTCCCCACCACGATAACCTCTCATGGAAGGTTAAGGTCTAGTGGTACCCACTTCCAAATTCATCACAAAGGTTTTTACAAACAAAAGAAAAATAACCCTACACAACTTTATTGTTTTTTATTCATTCACAAAAAACCCCCAAAAACTAACTTTCAACCTCGACCTATTGCCATCAAGGTGAAAGTCTCATTATGAAAATAACGGCACTGTGTGTTCAACGGTGCCATCAGATTTCCGTTCCGATCTTCGGATAAAAATTTATAAAAACCTACTCATACGTTCGCTGAACGTACATGAATAAAACTTCAGAAATTTATTCCAGGCACTCCAGGCCTCAGAATCACTCGCCTTCAGCTTTCACGGACTTGTAAAATTCCCATATACTTTTAAAAAATTACATGGAAATCTTGGGTCATTACACATACCCCCTGATTCAATAGTTATGTTATAACTATCATTTTTAAATAATAATAGTTTTTTTCATTTAATATTGAGGTTGTTTGTCATATAAAATATTTAACATAATATTCTTCTTAAATACACAGGGTGTTACCTTCTACCCATTTAATAAACTTAATCCTCACAATTTTAACTTCATATCAACAATCAAGGGATTGAAATCTAATATTACATTTGTTAAAAACACATATTATAATGGTTGTTAATGAATATTCCGTTGAAAATGTTTAGTGGAAAACATAAAGGTTACCCAAAATAATATATAATTAGGTTCTCAGATAAGGATATCATTTTTTGGATGATAAATTATATACATTGGAGAGAATACTAAAATTAATGAAATAATTGAGAGTAATAATGAACATGGTCATGATAAAGCTAACGACTACAAAACCATACATCAATGAGTGGTGAAAAGACCATCAATTTATCATAAATGAAGGTAAAATGATATAATTTTTATTGATGGAACCTTTTCATAAAGTTGAGTGGGGATTTTACTACAAATATAATGTTAAAATGAAAATATAAATACTTTATTTCATTCCACTTCATGGGAAAATTCCATCCAATGGATTTTATTTGATCAATTTCACTTCAATATCATCACTTTCTCTATGAAATTGATTTTAACGAAGAATTTTTCAATCCTGATGATTTATAATTTTCTTTTCATGAATCATAAGATCCATAATTTGTTTATTTTGCATCAAAATATTTCCCAAAATAAAAATTTCCAATATAAGTTATCCAATTTTTGTAAATAAATAAATTAATATGTAAAACGTCAAATATAACAAACAGTGTTCATCTTAATCTATTCCATAAATAGATTATATTAATAATCCTACAAAATAATTTTAAATAAATTGCAAACCAATAAATAATAGTGATTTTATCACATATAGATATATATATTTATATTCATGATCTTATTTAAAAATTATCCCAAAAAACATGAATTGGAACATAATGTAACATGCCAAACACACAAATACCTTGATTATCATTAAATAGAAAAATAACCTAAATCACAAAAAATATAATTGAAATCATATCAACTTCCAAAAGACACTTCAACCTATATTCCTTATAATATATCATATATTATCCAAAATTATTTCCATTGGATTTTCGAGCTCTTCCTTGCACTGATAAATGACCAAAGGTTTCATCAAAATATAGAATTTAAATTTCATTTTTCCAATATTGTAGTTGGAATCTATAGATAAGGAGACTGAATCAGTGATAAAAATCCCGTAAAATTTGTATAATGGGTGAAAAATAAAATTTTAATATGGCCCATTCATAAAAACAAAAATATAAAATTGCAAATTCTAGAGTCGATGATAGTGTGCCAAAATTATCACGGTTCAATTAAGTTATTGTTATTTAATAAGATTTAACTCTTTCATTTTATTTAAAATGTTCTTGTGGATTATTAACCTCGTCATCCCTTAGATTAGGGAATTGATTAGCATATTTCCTAAACTCCTTTAATCTATAGCACAATAGTGTGGCCAATGTATTCTGTTGATATCTCTCTCTGTAATCATTTCATTTACCATCCCCTTTACATAACATTGAAATTATTTTACTCGATGGTTAGTCTTCCCACACATAAATCATATTAATAATCCTTAAATTTATTTACCAGATTTCCCCTTCTTGTATTTTTCTCAAGAGATCCAGACATTTTTTCCCTCCATGTTACATACCATTGGAGCTTCCACAAAACATGATAATCATAAGAGTTTGGAATCATCAAATATAATTCATGTCCCTTGAAGGAATAACATATACATAAGAATGTGAAAAAACATAAGCTTATAACATTGTAAACATTTATAAATAGAAAAGTTTCAAACTTTTAGATAATGGATTGAAATAATGCACTTTTGTAAACTTACTGATATGAAAATAGCTCCAGGTTTAATATTAACGATTAGAAAATAAATTCCATGCATAATGTTGTGGACATGATGACTTTTTCAGTGCATTAGCTTATGGGAATGAAAACTAGGTAAATTCATAAAATTGTAAACATGACATTATGTCACATATAAAAAGATTTCTCACGAGTTATCAACATTTGACTAATTTATTGGAAGGATATAATTGATCCATCAATCATATAATCATAATCCATTGACTTTTATGCTATAAGATCATGAACAAATTAACATTTCATCATAAAATAACTTGTGGACAAGAAAACAACTTTCATAAATATATTATTATCATAATAAAAAACATTATTAAAAAATAATTAGGATGGTACCATATAATCAAATCCCTAGTGAACCAAACTAGCGTTAACTAATATCATCAAACAAATAAATTCTTTTAAATGATTATATAGAACAATATTTTAGGATAATAACCTTTTCAATTAAGATCCACCTATTTAAAAAAATATTAAAAACATAATACGGCAATAAAATTATGATAAAATTCTAATGGAAATTTAAATTACACTTAAAATCATGGATTGGTCATTATGTTAGGAGATTATGTTCATATCGATTATGTTAAAAAGAATATTCATTTAACATTTTTTTTGTAAAAGTCAAAAGTAATTCATTTTGAAAAAGATAAAAGAATGAGAAAAATTAGATAAAAATGACTTGAACATAATAGGATAAATTTAAAAACAATCATAAAAACATTTTTATGTAATCATGTTCCTAGGAAAAAAATATTCCAAACCAATTATTAAATATAGTCAATTTTTTTCAAAACATCTTCCTAGCCATTTCAAGTACAAAAAAAGTGAGAAATTCTACTGTTATATAGAAATAAGATGAATAACTAAATGATAAGAAAAATTCAAGGGTTTTCTTAGATAATAATCAAATAATTTCCCCAAGAGTAATTTATGTTAAGAAATCTCTTTAAAAATGAAATCGAAACCTAAATATCATACCTCTTTGGTACCTTTTGACTCACAATCCACATGAAAGGATAAAATAATAAGAGACATTAAATATAATGAAAAATATAATATTCCTTATATTACATGTAAAATATTCTTTTATACACACCTGATAAAATCTGATACATGCATCACATGACATATAGCTCAGAGAAACAAATTTGAGACGATAAACCCTTACAACTTTAGTAACATTAAAATCAAAACCGTAGGAAATAGAGAACCGTAGATGGGTTTTTAAATACACATATTTTTCAAGAATGTAATTGAAAAATAAATTCCAGTTCATACCATACATCACCTATAGGAAAAAATTTGTGAATATAGTATATGCCTCATATAAATAAGTGTGAGTTGAGAAACCATTACCTCAAGTAACTTGTTTCTCTATACACATTGAAAACACATGTATAATAAAGATAGATTTATTATTAATTTATGAATAAGAATAAATTATATATATCATACCATATCAGATTTACCTTGAACATATTAACATATTTTTTTTAATAAGTAATCATTAAAATCATTTCTTCGGTTAAGAGCTGCTTCATTTTTCATACATATTTCAATTCTATAGTTCGTGTCCTTATATATTGGTCATAGATTCATAATATCGAAAATTTTAACCACAACACAAATATCATAAATATAAATTGTTTTTATATATATTATTATATATATTATATATATATAGGTTGATTACACCATTTGTGGAGACGGTTGGTCGGAAGTACGCATGAACGCTAATTCAACATTTCGATGGATGGAATGAAAGAAATACTACTAATAACACACCATTAATGAATTATAATAACATACATAATGATATATATATTTTTTAAATCAATCATTATGTAAATCCAAGTATTGTTGAGATGGGAAAAAATTACACCACCGTGGAGACGGTAAGTCGTACATATGTGCTAGCGATGAATTTTCTATTCATTGGATCGAATAAATATCGATAAATGATTTCCCATCATCATAATAATAATTAAGTATATTGGATATTCTAAAATAATTATTTTTTAATGGATTAATTGTATTTATTTGAGGTATAATAACAAATAATGCTAAAACATTCAGTTAAAATCTATAATAATTCTTCACACAACCTACTTTTCTTTTCACCTGAAGCCATCAATGTATGGTACTGTATCTCAAATAAGACCTCTAAAACATGGGTAGAAATGATTTTAAGTGATTTTAGAACGTAATTGATTTTCTAGTGTGCTTAAAAGGTGTGAGGAATATCAGATATAAGGTGTCCCTTAATAACTAAAGAGAGGGGCATTATTGGAATTTCACAAAATATTAAATAATATATAAATTGTAATCATGTAGAGTGGAACTAAGTTAAAAAAATTAAAATATTTTGTGTAATAGGGTATAGATAAAATCCTAAAATCAAAATTAGACAATTATTGGACACATTTAATGACTTATCTCATAGTTAAACCACTTTAAAAACAATTAAACCTTAACCGTGATAACATAAATTTTTACCATGACAACGTAATTTTATGAAACAATATAAAAGCGAGATCCTTGTAAAATTAAAAAATTATTATTGAACATTTGGAAAAAATATGCTGATATTAATGTTCTTTATGTGGTAGAAATTAATTTTAATATTATAACACAAAGAACGTGAAAAAAAAGGTTTTAGGAAAATACATATTTTTAGTTTAAAAATCATTTAATCTTGAAATCAACTGATAATTTTTTTATAGAAGTTTATTTGTAGTTAAATAAAAAAATATATAATTTTTATAAATTGTAATAAAACCAAAAAAAATTGAATCTTTTAATCATTTTATTAAATTCAAATAACCAAATATTGATCCAAATAAAATAAAATATTATTTATCATTTCAAAAGTCATGCTTGGGATCCAAAATTCAATGTAATGTTTTAAAATATATGATTTAACTACAAAAAATATAAATTTGGTTGAGAAAAACACATAAAGTAGTATAATATTTTGTGTTAGGGTTATTCCAATAATTTACTCAAAAGTTTTAAGTTTGTATACCTCATTTATCCTATTACAAATGTGATAAATTTTACCATGAACAGTATTAATAATGCTAAGAAATAAAAGAGACATTTTTTATAGATTATTAAATCATGATTTAAAATATAGAATGTATTTTTCAATATAATATTTCAATAATTTAGAGAAAATAATTAAATAATAAAATGAACAACATAATGAACAACAATTTTTAGAAAAAAATGTGTATTTTAGAATAAAAACAACATATACCAAAAGAATGTATAATTCTAATTAAAATGTAATATTATATATAATAAAATAATTATTATTAATTATATATTTATGTTAAATCATAATGCGATATTTTAATTAAATAAATTGACAGTCTTTCCAAAATCAATATTTTCATTATTCACTAAAAAATCATTCTTTTTAGAAAAATCATAACATTTAACCCTAAGAAGAATTTGATATGAATATGTTAAAATAAATATATTTTTATCAAATAAACATTAATAAAATTAAATAAATTTACTACAATATGTTCTCGAAAAAATAAAAAAACATACTTTTTGATGGAAACATATTTTTGAAGCACAAAATGAATTTGGTAAAAATTTGGTGATTATATAAAAGTTATTATTTTATACATTTTTATTAGAAAATACCTATATATATATATATCATAATATGGTTACACCTATTCATTATGTTAAATTCAATGAATATATTATGATTTTTAGATATAAATAATAATATTTCATCTAACATTTAAGCTTAGCATTTTGAGTCTTACACATTATCGAACATAGTCCAATTTAAAGAATACTTCTAGTAATATAGATTGAAAAATTGAAATCATCATCCTATAAATCCTTCATAAAATTAGAAATGGACAAAACACATACATGGTTCCTAAAAATTTTCATTCCATCTCAACTGAGGGTGAACATAAGAACAATTCTCACCCTCTTTTGTAGCTCAAGATCAACCTTATTCACACTCTTAGACTTGAATTTGTTAGATGGTTGAATTCTTATATGAGTAAGATAATATTTCTAATCTTCTATATATATATATATGGATCTATCCATTGAAAATCTGAAAATAATTTATTTATTGTGATCTTCATATTAAATTAGCCTACAATATCCTTTCATCAAAGATAATTTTTCACCTAGTTCTCTTTTCGAGTATTGTAATGGATTATGTTGTCATAATATTTATTCAGATCCAACCACCTTCTATGACAATTATTCCACTTCCCCTATGTTAATATATACTTTAAATTTTTTTGATCAACATATATATCAATATTTCCCTGTATTGATAATTCCACTATATCATTAATTCGTAAAATACCATAGTTAATTCCATACCATGAGTTAGGTAATTTTTCTCATAAACCATCAATTATTATTATTTATAACTGATAACCATGACATTCGACATGATTAAACATCACATACCGTTATTTTATACAATACTATATATCAAAAATCCTTATCCACCTGAGGTTAGTGTTATCATAGGTATTTTGAATAACCTTCTCCAAAATTGCTTAATATTTTCCTCAAATTCATCAATCTAAGGTGACATGTATACCTTCTATGTAAACATAGTTTGTGGATGATATATTGGCTAAAAGTATAAACAAATAATCATTAATATCCATCAAAACCAACAAATCTCAAGATCGCTGTCATTGTGGTTATTTTTGGGCTGATGATAAATAACTAATTCCTCTCATGGATAAATATATATACCATCTCTTGAGATTATATGACCAAAAAAATAAAAAAAATTACTACGTTATTTGGTAATTGGTAAAAAAAATTATATATATTTTCTTCGTGTCTTTGGTATAATTCCTAGGTGTCCTTCATGACCTTTTTTAATATTTGAATATATAATATTATCATCTATAATAAATACCAAAAACCGATTAAGGTAATATAAAACTAACCAATTCATTAAGTACATGAAGATAGTATGGGAATTAGTACTAAAAAATGGAATCCCTACAAATTCATAATGTTCATATCACATATGGAAGATAGTCTTAGGCATGTCTTCCTTTTTGAACTCCAATTAATGAAATCAAAATTTATGGTAAATCATGGGACCATAATGATCTACAAAAAGTTGAAAAATATGTCATAAATACATGGTGGGGGATACTTTTTTGTAGATAGTGTTCTAGAAATGTTTTTGATAATAAATTTAGAGTCACACATATCCATATTTCATCTCAAGAAAATGAGAATGTGCACCCAAACATAATTTACTTTTCTAAATGAATCCCTTATTAATATTCATTGGTACTTGAATACTCAATTATAATGTCATAATAAACTCCATTCTATATTTATTATTTAACAATGTTGTAGCATTAGGTGTCAGTTATATTGTGAAATGAACATCATGATTTAGAGGAATACTAGGAATCTATTTAAAAGATATAAAAAATTAATCATACAACAGCATATTTTCAATGTTGAGTTTCTCCATTTCCTATTCATATAAAAACCCAATTTGAATAGTAATCAAGACCCATATAATGTATATAATCCAAAAAAAAATTCATATTTATCAACATATTGATAGAAGATCATATGTTTGTTTGGAATATTAAATGTTACTTACCTTCCTCTAAAATTGATGTTTCATTTATGAATATGAAACTAATAAATTATAATGATAAAATCTAATTCAACTAGATGTTAAATAATGATATTTTATAGAAGAAAATTCCAAAAAATATAAATAAATGATTAATCATATACCTAAGTTGATACAATCATACAATTAGGTGTTTTCCCTATTAATTTGATATCTAATAATTGATTGGGTATTATTATTCCCTTATGAAATTATTCATATATAAAATACTGGGTAGATCCTAAATCAAATAAGAGAATAGAAGTTCGAGGGTGAATTATAATTTTACCTTTTCCAACTTCATTGTCTTTATAAGTAATTGTTATCAAATGATATTTCCATTTGTCTCTAGGATTAAGAGGTTTCAAACATAAATAATCATATTTATCCTTCCTATTTTAGTGTCAGTTATCTTAATTCATGTATACTATGAATTGAAAAAATTAGATTGTGGGTGTTTATTCTATGGTTATTTTTCTAAATCATTAGCTATCTACTTCTTCTTATAACATCAACGTTCACCTGCATGATGACCTTCATTTCAAAATTTAATATTTTTTTCATTCCCTTTAATAATGATTCTTCTTTATTTTATTCTACACTTTATTATTAAAGGATATATTTTACTCTTTTCTTTCTGGAATTTATAATTTCTTTTGATTTATACCATACTTTTCATTTCAGAAGCGTGATCTTTATGGGTCATTCTTATATCCATTTCCTCCTTAATAGGACATAATATTATTTATTTATAGCTAATATGTCCCTTATGTCTAGAACCCTTAGGATACATGGTTCTAATCCCCATAGGAATCAATCAGACATAATTTTAGGTTTGATGATTAAACCAAAAGCATACCTTACACATATTGTAATATTTTACTCATAGGAACTGACATATTCTTTATCCTTCTAAATTATTAAAAGAAATTCAATATTCATATTCACTTGAAGTATATTACAAAATTTATTATTGAAAAATATTATACTAAACTCATCTTACACAACAGATTTAATTTCTTCCCCTTTCCTTGTGTTCTTCATAAGTTACAATCATTGATATTATTATCCTACAAAATAATAAATAGGTAAAATAAATTTTTAATGTTTATAACACGAGAGAGTGGAAAATATATTTTTACTATTACAATTCCATTAATCTATAAATAGTGGAACTCTACACCCACTACAAGTAGAAGGAAAACATATTTTATGTGTTAAACCATGTTCATATTAACTTAACACACAATATTAACTAGAATTAATTTTGAGATATTCATAACCAACTCTTTTTGGGGTTATGACCCCAGGTTGAATTTTCTAAAAATGATTATCCCTCCTATAGTATCTAGATAGGGAATTGTTTTCTAGGAAAACCATAAACATTTATTTACACTGACATTGGATATTATCCTTTTTATAAGATTATCCAAAGTGTTAGGAATATATTTTTCTAATATAATTATTCAATGATAACCATACATTGGTCTAATAGATGTGAAAATGACCCATTATTTTCATACATGAATATCTCATCTTATATGATTAATATTCAATACATAACATTATAATCCATTCAAGAATCATAATGGTTTGTGTATATGGAAATTTGGATACAAAAAAACTATTACATAGGAGATCTACATCTTCTCCCACTATGTTCATAACATGTTTCACCTTTCATATACATATCAAACTCAAAAACAATCTTCATATAATATTGAAATGAAACCAAAGAAATTATGTGATTAAATTTTCATTAAGTGTATATTTTGGATATATCAATTACCACATATCAATTTTTAGTTATTACTATCTCATTAGATATCCATATTTAACTAAATAATTAGAGATATATATAATTACGGGACCACCCATCATAAAATATTAATCTTCAAAAATGTATTCAACAAGATCCTAAAACATTCATCATATATAATAACTACAACAAAAGAAACATTTTTGATAAATAACTCATATTCAATATCATAAATCATCCATATAAATAATAATGATTTTATCATTGGATCTTATCCCCAATAAATCATAAGTAACATCAATGATGTTATCATAGATGAAAAATTACTTTTAAATTTAACTTGAACATATCTTGTGGAAAATACCATTTTCACTTTGAAATAAATTATGTAAAATATAAAAATTTCCAAGTTGTTATGGAAAAAAAATTCTCTAAAAATAATATTGGAACATTATAAATGAATCTTCAAATTTCCTAGCGGTTATGATGGGAGGAAATATTGATCATATCGCGTATTTGCAAAAAAAATATTCCAATCACATTTTCAATGAAAATTCATATGTATGATCTTCATAACATAATGAATCATATGCCCCATGAAGGAATAATATAAAATAGAAATTGAAATATAATATATATAAAAACCAATGATATAAAATTTTAAATAGGTTCATAAATGCCTCGAGGAATAATATAGGTTCATAAAATAACATATGTCTCCAAGAAGGAAAATTGAGACAATAATCCTCTATAAATTTGGTAACTACTGAAAAATAAATACCATGAAATAAATATCCAAAAGTGGATATGTAAATCAAAAATAATTGCTGGGGAAGAATCATAAAATACATTCATGGGATGTATATACACAATATAAAAGAAATATATGGTGAATATGGAATGTGTCTTACATAAATAAAAAGTTAGTTGGAAATCCATTACTATAAGTCCGTACTTTCTTTGAACATGATTGAACCACATATATAAAAAATAACTTTATTATACATAGATTATGGAACAATGTATCTATATATATATCATAGAATATTCCATTTCCTTTTATCCTTTAATTTATTGTTAATTAAAAATTTCATGTTGAAGTTATGTTTAAAGTAATGACCACTTTTTAGTTTGTACATGTTTTGATTTATTAATTTTGGTCCTCTTATTTTGGTCATCATTTCATCATATTCATTATTATATCCAATAAATAAATAACATATATATTCAATACATATTAATTTATAGTAATTTATGTTTTATGTACGCATGAATGTTGTTTTTATTTTCATGGTGTACTGATAGAAAGAAATTTAAATCATATAATATCATTAAAGAATAATTTTTATGTCATATATATCCCATATTTTCATCAATCATTACATTATTTCCTTTAACAACCCAAAATTTTATTAATGGAAATTAATCATGATTTAATTAAATGTCTTATTATGTAAAATGGTTATATAAAACATCTGCACTTAATTTGTTTTTATGATTTTGGATTTTAAAGCACTATTATGAATTGTTACCATTGGTAATATAGTCATTAAACTATGATCACATGATTAGTATAAATATAGGTCTTTAAAAATCCAATATACTCAGACAAAGGAATCGATGGTCCCATCTATTAGAATTTCTCCCCATGAATACCATTTGTTGGATCTCAGATAGGAGGTAGCATCAATGAGCTTCACTCATGACCCATCCCAAACTGAGCTTCACCATGTTATGCTTGAATGGAACTGACTAAGGGAGAAGTGGAAGTTAATAGAGATTACCACTCGAGCAATGTTATTCAAGCCACCCCAAGGGCCTGTCACCATCACACACCTTACGCTTAGGTCTTATGCTGGTGTTATAAGAAGTTATGTAACAATACCCTTTCACTCTTAATATGATCATTTTTTGTATATAATAAATAATATACATTAATTTTATTTTTGTTACATTGTAAAAATAATTTAAAGCACAAATAGTAAGTCTTGTTAATATTCAATTATGAAATCCATTTTGATGAATTAATAGATTTTGTAATTAAATAATATTTTAATAAAATATTATAACTAAATTAATTTTTATTAAATATAAATGATCGTATAATTTTTAGCTATACAATTGTAATTTTTATTAAGGTGTGAACGTTGTTTTTCTCAAACCCTTTAATTATTTATAAATGTTGGTTTTCATTTTAAAAGTAAAAATTCATATATTTAGAAAACTGTTTAGATAAAATGAATATCATTTTGGGATTCAGGACATCGAAATTATCTAAATGTGAATTTTTCTTAATTTCTATAAGATAATCGAATATTTGGTTAGAAAATAGATATCATTTAAATACATGTGTTTTATGACATCATAATGACCCAATAATGACATAATAAAATACAATAAATGGTATTTTACCCAAAAAAAAATTCTTTAAAAATAATATTGTTTCAATTTTATTTCATTAAAATTCTTGTGCCTTAGTGTACACTCGAAGACTTTAAAATCATTTAAGCAATTTAAAATAATTTTCATGGGAGCTTGACTCACCTTTACATATGAAAGCCTAATATTTTAATAATTTATCCAATTTTAATTATAATATAATTTATTCCACTACCATTTTTAAAAACGGTGTGAAAAAACCATGGGATGGTTTGTGGTTTTTATTAGTTTAATGTATAGTGTCCAAAACCTAAATAATAATAAATTCCCTCCCATTTCCTATATAAACCCACTAAATATCCCATTACGCTTCACTCAAACCATTTGGAAAACGTCCAACTCCTTCCCTCCTCTCTCTATAATCCTCACAAGGTTCCTCAGTCTCTATAGAAGCCTCTATAAAGCCTCTCCCAAGTTGTTGGGATCACACTTCCAGGTACAGGACTTCGTCCTTTCAATTTTTTGTCTGAATTTCATAATATTGTTATACCCTTATGTTATCAAATAAAAATTCTGGGGTATGATTTCTCAGAACCCCATAAATCCCTAAATATGCTTTATTGATGATATACTTCTTTATCTCTCATTAATGCCTCTCATGTACACCAGTTACCGTGCCAAAATTTCGTAAGGAATTTATCTCTTCTCCTTTGCATTCAGGAAATTATTTTAAATTATGCATCTAAATTCAATTAAATATTATGGTAAATATATCTATATATGACCCTTTAAATTATATTTCATGAAAATATAATGCGATAACACTTTCTATTTTATAAACCATTTTTATGAATTCTTATGTCACTCTATTATACTGCTAAAATTGCACTACGATTATCCAAGACAATGTAATTGTGTAGTGAATACCACGACCATTTCTCTATCAACGGTGTTCACATGTATTCACATTTATTTATTTATTAAAGGGTTTCATATATTAATTACACATTCTTTTATCGTGGAATAAATGATGTTTTTTATTGAATCTTTGTTATATGATCTATGTGGCACACTTTTGCATGAAATGAAATGATTAAGAAGGGTTCACCCATATAGAACTCCAATGAATTTGGTAAAGATTAGTATCCTGATACATCAAGTGAAATGTGGGTTTACTAATGATAATTCCAGTTCAATGAGGTTTTACTCATGCTCTATGTGCAATGAGCCATGGATCATGCTAATATCATAGTAAATTTAGTTACCACATTTCCATGCTATGATAATCATGCTATATCATGCCTTTATGATCATGTTTCTCTTGTGGTCCATTGACATGCCTATTTCTTAACATGTACTATATTATTCTTCTTTTACCTTTTTTACTCCATTATTGGGATTTATAGATCTCCCTTTTCTTATGCATGTCCTTAGCTTATCCCATGCTATGTTAAGTACGATGGAATGTTGTGGTCATGTAAAATAAGTTGTCAACAAAGATGTTGTGTTTTAGGTCTTAAGTTTTTATGTAATGTTTCTAAGACACAAATACACTAGACCTCTTTATATTCTATTTTATATCAATTGAATATTTTATGTAATAAATTATGGGTTTTTGTGAAATAAAGAGCAGGGTTGTTATAGTTTGTATGAGAGGATATGTTTAGTTATTTTTGGGATTAATATTAGAAAAACCTAGTAAAAGACATAGGTATAAGGCTAAGAATAATAAAAAAATCCCGAAATTATGGAGAATATTGAGTAAGTGGTTTATTAGGAAAATACATCCATGTCTGGATATGAGAAGGTAGAGGTGCCTCTGCAACATATGTATCTAGGGGTGAAACCCGAAAACACCTATTAGAGCTAGAATCGTATATGAAATGGTGCACGAAAATGGGCTTTACTGCACTCTTCGTTACAACCCTCACAAGGGATATGATTTGGTAAACTCATAATCATAGTATGGAACATTATTATGGGAATAAAAAAAAACACCCTAAGCAGATATGTTGGGATGTAGATCATGGATAACATAGATTGATGCCTATAAATTAATAATTTAAGGAAGTAAAAGTAATTTATAAGTTATCACTTTTTGTCTTTGTATTACCCTTTATGTGTTACCACTAACATTACTTTTAAGTAATTTATTTAATTTTTAGTATAGTTAACCAAATATCACTAAACTAAAGAATAAAAAACTAGGCACCAATATATAAATAATGACTATTGAATATAAGTAAATAAATTTTTTTAAATCAAACAAATTAATAGGGGATACAAAAATGGTATCTAAAGGGATCCTATAAATAGTCATCTATGAAATATATGAATAATTGATAACTCCCTAGAATATAACATGAACTATATGGAATAAACTTCTTTTGAATACGATCCATATTATATTAACCAAGTGATTTTGGGAGCTATCAAATTCCCATTGGTCTATAAACCATCATATAATATGACTCAGTCTAACTAGACCACTATTCCAATACATTGAACAATCAATAATAGGGGTGTACTCATCATGATCTTATACATAGCTACCTATTGTTTACATGATATCCATTAATGGAAATGAGAAAATATTAAGCATGAGATCAACAAATAAACCGATAATAATGGATTAGAAATATAAATCATCTCACCTACAACACCTTTTCAAGAGTTAGACTCGGTTAATCTATCAATAATATCCTAACAATAATCCATCGACACCCGATATATGGGTGAAATTATATATGAAATATTGATTCAAGGATCTCTTAACAAACCAACCACATTTTAATAAAGAACTATTTTATTTAGTGAAAATAGGCCATAAAAACAAGTTCAAGATACCAATTTATTTTACTCTGTTCGAAATTCACTCTAAAAAATTTATTAAAACCAAATCACAAATATATACATTGATGTTTATTTTGAAATCATCCCAATTTTTTAAAACTAATTTAAAAAATTTAAATGATTATCATATCTTAAAAAATATTTCCTATAGTCCTTACACCCAAAATCTAAAAGTGAACATTTTAGGAAGCAAACATCTCTTCAAAATATAATTTATGAATTTTCATTCTAAAATATCCCATTTTTATTTGATAAACCACATTAAAATTTCCTCAAACACTTTGAATTCATAAAAAATTAATTAAAATTAATATTATATGATTCGTAAAAAATATCACCATTCAATGTAACAAAAACCATTGAATTGCATTTTTTAATGAAACATGTCTAACACATATAGTTATATTTCAAAATAAATACATTTTAATAAATTTAATAATAACATGATATAATTTAAATTAATTTCATATAATCACCAACCTTTAATGGTTGTAAATTGAGTTTCAATGAGTAACCATTTATGGAAAAGGACCAACCAAGGAAGAAAACAACATCTAGAAGACCTAAATACCAAAATAACCTATTTTATACCCATCCCAAACACTAATTATCATCCCCAAGGAAATTATGATTCATGTTAGTAACAAATTTGATTCAAAGTATAATGGTATGAGAGGATGTAATTATAGATTTGTGAGAAATGTGATTACCTATTAGTGTCACATAAAATAAATAAGAAAGAAGAAAATATCCATGTTGGGGTAAAGGAGACATCCCTTGGTCTCTCAGTGGATGGGAGGCGTGAAAAATAAAATGTAAGGTGTATAAAACTCTATAATTATGATATGTAAAAATTGTAAAACATAAAAATTAAAAATATTGGCTAGTCTCCACCACGACACAGTCCTATGCACCATAACAAGGTTCCTATTCATAGATCCAATACCAAGGATAATACATATTATTCTATGGAATAGAACTCCACATCTAACAACCTCCATGGTGTAGCAATTGACCTAGGTAATAGAGCTTATCAATTGGGAAGATCCCATGTTTATATGCCCCAATCCTCTATGGAATAGCCAACTCACTCTATTGTGTAGAGCTTCACACAGACTGAGCTCCATGGCATAACCACCTACTCCACAACATGGTCTTTTTATCCCTATATCATGTTATGGGAGTACATTACAAAAAAAATTCAAACCTCATTGTTCTAGACCCTACTCAACACTATGGTCTGACGAAGCCCTGAGAACTCACAAAGGTAATGAGATCATCTATAGCTAAAACACACCCAAGATGTTACTGTATATATAACATTAATTTAATACTATGTTTAATAGTATGTGTTATATTAAATACAAAACTAAAATTAACCATGGTTAATTTTTTTATGATAAAATATTAATATAACATATAAACATTAATAAATTTTGATAATACAATGTGAAACATCATTATTAAAATTAGAAGATGTATAAAACCTCAAGTAAATAAGAATATAATAATTAAATAAAATACATTGCTATAAAAATGTGTACTATGATTTGTTAAAAATTATTGTGTATTTTTAAAATAATTATTATATAGTTTCTTATATAAATTAATAGGTGAAATTTATATATTAATGGAAAAATAATTAATATGATATGATTAAAATCATCCAATCATAAAAGGGGTAATTTTTTAACACATATTTCAAAAAAAAATCTATACTTTACCATAATATATTAAATTAATCATATATAATAAATTATTTTAATTAAATTAATTGGTAGTACATATTAAAAAAATTAAAATTTAACTAATTATTTTTACTTGCTGATGAATATGATTATACTACTTTATGTTTGGATTTTTTTTTCTAATAACTGTATTTCCAAATTATGTGTATTTATACTAAAATAAATATATATAACTTATATAATTTTTCTATGATCAAATTAATATTTTATTCATTATTTTAGTAGTATATTTTTTTAATTTTTGATATTTTTATGAATGGAATTGGTTTTTGTCAATAGGGAATAATATAGTTTTTATAGATAAAATAGGTATTATGACATTATATGATTTAAAAATAACATAAAAAATGTATCCAGAAAATTCGCATCAAATATTTATTTAATGAGTAAGAAAATAAATAAAAAATATGTAATATTGAATTCAGATACCTATGTTTGACATATTGGCACCTAATAATATATTTTTTCTGAATAAAAAACAATTTTTGTCATTTTCATTACATTAAGTATTCAAATTGGATAATCTTTTTTAGATTACCCTATCAGATACATATATTTTATTTTTTAACAATATAAAAAGATATTTTCTGGGAAACAAATAATTATGAAATATTTATCACAAACACATTTTTATACATAAATAATATGTTTTTTCTAAAAAATGTTTTTAATGAAATATAACTGAATTATTTTAGAAATATTCGTCAAATTTTTTAGAAATATATTATAATAAAATGGATTTCATATTTTATATAAACATGGTAAAATTAAATAAAATGGAATACTTCATTTTCAGTCTCATGAATATAAATTACTTATGAAAATTTTTGTCATTATGGTAAAAGATTAAAATGTTATTTTTTTAAATAAAGCAAACGACCAAAAAATATCATAAAAAAGTTTCTTCAATTAAGTTTAAATAAAAATTATTAACATATCTACCAATCTATTCATTTTTATTCAAACTTTTACCCTCATTCCTCAAAAAATATCTTCCTTTTAAAATATGTATTAACTATATAAAAACATTTATATCCCTTCCAATGTAAAAGGATCCTTCAACCACCACATAAAATAAAAAAAAATTTGTAACAAATCCCATTTATCTACATCAAATATTACGTAAATAAAACTGTTCCATTTTCACTACCTTCTAGTAAATACATATTTCTAAAATTCCTTCTAAATCAAGAAGGATTCCGTGAAAAGATTAAATTCATCCACATAAGTATTTTCTTCCCTATAAAAATTCTTCTATATTTTATTCTTATAAATCATATTAAATATTATTTAGCATTATATTGACATGTTTTTAAATTCATAAGCTTATGGAACTGTAATATTATAAATTTATAATATAATATATTATTCATTAAATCATTATAACATTCCCTTGTTTAAGTCAGTTTTACCATCAACATGAATCATGTTAAATTTATTTTAACATGAGAAAATATAAAATAATAATTGTAACGGCAAGAAATTATAAAATATAAACATTTAATTAATTATCACATGTGACACTCGAAAAAGTATAAATGAATCAATGAATATATTTCATTTAATTTAATCTCCTCAATGTCTTGTAAAACCAAAAATTGAAAACAAGTATTTAACAACCCTTTAAATGGTATTTATTAGTGCTATAAATCATAAATTACTAGAGTAGGATTAAAAACTCTGTGAGATTATCAGTTCTAGAAAATTACTAATAAATACGTAATTTATCAATGCTAAAAATAATAGATAATGGATCCAATTTATAAAGGCATTTATTTAGTGCTGAGAAAGGGGTATACTATATTGTTCTATAATAACACCCTGAAGCACTGGTGCAATGTGATGTAACAAAACACTGTAGTGCAATAAATTGAATTAGAAGCAACAAAAATAAAGTCCCATTGTAAAATTTAATTTAAATAAAATTTATTACAGAAATACATGAAAAAACACTATATTATAAAATATTTGAAACATTGGTTCATAAAATTACCAGATTACGTTCACATTATTAAATACATTCAAAAACATCAATGTGAATTTTGCATTTTACACTCACAAGAACTAATTTTATTTTCAAAAAACCAACCATGACTATGAACAATAATGCCCATATATAAAGGAAAAAACTAATGTTAGTAATAATATAAATAAATAAGTTAAACAAAAACTGTTAAGTTTAAACTAATCATTTCGTCAAACATGGACAATTGTGTATCAAATTTAGCTTCCATTGATTCATGCAGATCACACCATTTCATTCATATCTTCAATAATTATCTCTATGAAAATTAACTAAATAAGTATGGGATAAAAATAATGAGAAAATTAATAATGTAATTATAGATAGAATGATGAGAAAGAAATATACGATCGTTTACTTGGTTTCAATGATGTGATGCATGTTTTAAACTAATATTACACTTATTAAATAACGAATACATACATGGAGTAATATAAGACACAACATGTATCGGATTTTGAAGAGAATAATTCTTTAATTTTCCAAAATTACTTATCAATAATTTTTATAAATCATCAAAATATTTGGAATGTGTTTTCTCAGTTATGAGTAAACCACTAGTCTTTGTCAATTAAAATTTTTTTAAACCAGAATCATTCACATTGAAACATAATGGAATCAACATGTGTCTATTTGAAGTGAGATTATTCCTATAGGTCAAAACTGACTTATGAATCATTTTCCTAAATTATAAAGGCAAGTTTTGGTTTTCAGTAAGTGAAACTTTATGAAATAAAATATAACTTTTCAACTAACAATGGGCACAATGAGTCATACCGATAACATATTGTAACAAATTCAGTTCTATTTGACTCATACACCTCACAAATGACATATAAATATTTTATTATAATATCTAAACAATCTGAATGATGATTATAATTTTTTCATTATTTTAGTTGTCCATTTTGCGAAAATTCAGGTCAATTTTAAATAGAAATCCCCATGTGGATTCATACTAGTCATACTGTTCAAGCGTTGAGATGAATATTATTCATACAAATCACAAATGACTTATGGAGTGTTTTCCAAATGTTTTGACGAAATACGAATGATTTTTCTTATTGATGAATATATCACTTGTTTTCTTACTAAAATGTCATTTTAATCTGGAAACATGCACCTTCAGTCATACCAGCCACATCATGTGTTGGTCAGAGGTGATAAATGTTAATAATAATAAAAATTTAATTATAAAATATTTTCCTAAATTATCATGAAAATCCGAGATTTGTTTCTCTGTTTTTAGTGAGTGACACTTTTTGAACTAAAATTTGAATTTTAAATTGATAACACACACTTTGACTCATACTGGGATAATTTTGTATCAGATTAAGGAGAGGTTGATTCCAACACATCAGAAATAAAAAATGATTCATTTTCCTATGTATCAAAACAATCAAAACCATTTGCTTTGTTTTGAGTGTGTTAGATGTATTTCTTACTATAATTAAAAACAATAAATAAAAACTTTCTCTTTGAGTCATATTAGTCACACCATTATTCAGATTGAGGTAATACATATTCATGAATATCTCAAATGAACTATGGATAATTTTTCAAATGTTTCAAAACAGTCCAAATTTTTTTCTCATTTTTGACTAATTCACATGTCTTTTTTTACTGAAATGTCATTCTAAATTGGAAACATGCACATTAAGGAACACTAGTTATATCATGTTTCTATATGATGAGAGACTGATTGTTGATATAAAAAAGATACATATGAATAATGTTTCTAAATTATCAAGGTAATACATGTGGTTTTATCATGGAGTGACACTATTTGAACTAAAATGTCAATTTTAAACTAATAACGGAAACATTGAATCATACTAGGAACATCATATATTGGATTGATATACAGTTGATTCATATACATAAAAAATGACATATAAGTCATTTTCTTATTTTATAAAGAAATCATGTTTTGTTTACTTAGATTTGTGTATGTCGGTTATCTTTTTTACGGAAATTAATGTCAATTTGAAATAATGAAAGATACACATAGAGTCATACCGGTCATACCATGCGTCTGTTTGAGCATCAGATGATTTCTAAACATCTCAACTTACATATGGATTGTTTTTATAAAGTATGTACATAGTATATGTGCATTATATTGGTTTTCATCATGTCAATTTTCATTTTTACTAAAACGTAACTTTGAAAACAAAAAACGCACTTTGAGTCATGCTGGACATATCATGCGTCAGTTTGATTTGAGACTAATTCCTACAAAATAAAAATGACTTAAAAATAATATTCTAAATTATTTAAATAGTACTATTGTGTTTTTTGAATTTCAGTGAGTGTCACTTTTTGAACTAAAATGTTGATTTTAAACTATTAACCTACACTTGGTGTCATACTATGCATATCAGGTATTAGATTGAGGTATAACCTATTACTACATGTTAAAACTGACTTATGTATCCTTTTCCTAAAGACTTAAAATATTCTAAAAGAGTTTTCTCAATTTTGATTATTTCATTTTTATTTTTTATTGAAATTAATATGAATTTTAAAATAAAAATGAAACACTTAGAGTCATATCGGTCCAATTGTGCACCATATTGAGTTGAGGATAATTCGTACACATCCAAAATGATAGGTGGATATTTTTTATTATTATTAAAAAAAATAAAAATGTTATTTCAAATTTTTGAGTTTGTTTATTGTATTTATTACAAAAATGTTATTTTAAACAAAAAAAATACACTTTGAGTAATACTGGTTACATCGGGAGTCAGTTTGATGTGATAATTTTTCTTACACATCGAAAAAAAATTATAAATAATTTTTAAAAAAATCAAGATCACCATAGTGAATTTTACTACTTTTCAATGAGTGAAAATTTTTGAACTAAAATTCCATTTTACACTAATAACAGACGCACTGAGTTCTTCTAAGAAGAGCATATATCATATTGACAGCAAAATTACTCCTAAAAATAAAAATTTACATATTCATAATTTCTATAATGTATCAAAATTATTTTAATGGATTTTTTTAGTTTTGAGTCTGTTAGTTTTCATTTTTATTGAAATTAATGTCAATTTAATATAAAAAGGAAAATATGGAGTTATACCAGTCACACTGTCATTTAAATTGAGGTGAATCTGATTCCTATATGTCTCAAACTATCAAAACAATATTAACATCCAGTGTTACAATTCATTCCATTTCCTATATTTTTTGATCTTCTAGCATTACATATTGATTAATTGTTCTTAGATGAAAAAAAATTTTATTGAAGAACATTGAAACATTATATTGTGTGGGTTGTTCAAAAAAGAGAGACAATGGAAATAGTTGTAACAGTGGTGGAATTTTTTTTTTGAATTGTGGCTTGTTTTAGAGAGTCGAAATAAAAATATGACTTCCCAAAAGATATTTGAAAAAAAACTAAATAAGTATTACATAAAAATGATACGGAAATTGGAAAAATGTAGTTGATAAAATGATGACAAAATTATTTAAATAAGTAGTATGAATATAACTTTTCATGATGGTTTTATACATTATTGAATAATTTATTTTTTTTCCATTATCTCAGTCTCATCCTCGAATCCCAATATATCATGAGAACGTGAAGCATCAAACAAACCACTCAGAGACAAAAAAAGAGTCCACATGTATAGGAAATAATTATTTTTATTCTAATACTAAATAGGAAACATTTAAATGTAAATATGAAATAATAAACTAATTCTATGAAAAATGATTTCACTTTCCCAACATGATGATTAATTCTATGATTGGGAAGTGGTAGAATCATTGCTCTCCCTATAATGGAATAGGATGGAAGATTAAAGAAACTGATAAATGCCAACCCCACAGGTGTGAAAAGGTTTTTATGGAGAATGATTATATGAAAGTATTGGTGTAAAAGGCATGAGACATGGAAAAAAATACAACAATATAAAAATTTACTTCATATAATAATGAAAATTAAATCAAAATTTCATTATATGATTTTTAGTAAAATATAGAACATATATCATAACATTATATTTACATATTCCCAAAGGGTTTAGTTCATCATAGTATATTATTTCATGTAGTTGATAATATCATTATGTGAGAATACATTTTCTACTTATGTAATCAAACATTTAATTTATATAATGTTAATTCAGTAGATATCATCTAGTATTATGAGGAAAACCATACTATATTAAAAAAAACTATTCTGTTATCATTGAACTCTCTTTCTTTTATAATGGTTTTCAGGTTTTTTTCCTCAATATAGAATCAAAATCCTATAATGGTGGACCCCTCTAACTATAAATGAATATTCAATAATGGTACCATCATAAACTAATTCTAATCTACCAATGAAAGGGTTTTCATCGATTGAATTTTTATTTGACTTGATAATTGTTTTATTTGTCAATAGGACAATCAACCAATATATTATTTTTTTGATATGTGACATAAAATACTTTCACTTATTGTGATTCCATTTCTAATGGATATCCATTTTTCCATTATTCACTGAAATTAACCTTTAATATGCCCATTTCATCATCTTTCACTACACTCCTATTGTTAGTGAATTTGCAATGGAAAATTGGCACCTAAAATGTTGTATAATAAAACATGTATATTTATTTAATAATGACAAAACATTACATATTTTCTAAAATTGGATTTCTATCATTGGAAACAGATATGTGCATCACTTCTACCACAAATTTATCTCAACTATTTCTCATCACACTACATCCATCATGTTTTTTTATAGAATGTATACCCATTGATTACAAAACTAGTTTAAGGTATTATATTTATATTCAGTCTCATCCCTCCATCGAAGTCATTTTGAAATAAAATTTTTCTTTTTAGACTATTCCATATATATTTTATCTCAGAAACATCTTACAAACTATTGATTAAATGCATTTGATATCTAATCATCAGTAATTGATGTATTCAAATAACTAGGAATTTCTTCAGGGGATTTAACATATAGTAAAATATATTCACTATTATGTAAATTTTCAATGAAAAATTTCTCCCACTCTATGAACGTATTTGAAACCACAATTATTCGGGAAAACCCTTCACCCATAAGGTGTCTATTGTAAAGATACTTTGAGATACCAATGTTATCAAAATCTAATATTTAATAGGTATAATAATATATATTCTTCAACAATATAACATTATGAAATATAACCTTGTGGTTGACATTAATTCATGACATATCCTTTAAAAATCATTATGAACCATTCAATGAAGTATATCTATCTGTAATGGATATGACATGATAGATTAACCTCTCTATCAAAGTAAACTATTAGGTGGGCCACTATATCAAAGAATAATGGTGGGAATAACATCTCTATTTCAAAAAATATTACATTGACCACCTTATTCATGATTAGAAACATTAAATGGGTATATAACATTTCTATATATGGATTTTAATAAGAATTATAGTCTAGATAATGTATGTTGTACATTATTTGGTAGAATGAAATGGAAAGAAGAATGAATAAACTGGTTCATTAAAACAAATATGTCATGTTCTATTACTCCATATGACATAAAATTAGTCATTGACATCACATTCTTGATATTTTATAAATACACCTAAGGATCGTTCACACTATTAAAGAACATTTACTAGGGGAAGAAAATTATACAATTTACCCATCCCCAATTCCAATTGCTCCCTTATCCCTATGTCAATAATGTCCAAACTTGCCATGATATTATTTTTCTATTATTCTTGGGATCATTTAGTAATGATCTAATAACACTATCAAATACATTTTTTATAAATGTAGGGCATCATGAAAATTTATAATATAAAAATAATTCCAATATAGTAATTAAATGAAAATAGTTATTTTTATCCAACATTATTTCATAAGGTTTTTCAAAAAAAAATTACAAAAAATAGTGTGAATATATTTTACATTATCCAGCTATTGGTCACCAGTTATTGGAGACAATGTTATAACTTTTTCGATGTTACAATCAATTGTTTTCGTACATGATTTGTATTTATGTCATTGAGGTAAAAATTTCAGATCTTCATAAAACGCAGTCTTCAAGGAATGTTTCAACTGATCCTAGAGTCTGTATTCTTCATAAATGGGAAAAATCAACTATCCTATAATTCTATAACATGATAAATTTCCATAATCATAAAAATTATTTATCATCCCATTCAACATGGCCAAAAATGGGAATTCTTCATTTCATTGAGCATCATACATTGTAACAAATGTATACCTTGTCAGTTTGAAATAATTGATCAATGTATCCAAAAAGAAAACAATATAATTAATGGGTTTCGTTTATTCATATATAATAAGATACAAAATAATGTATTTTTTCTTCATGCATAAGCTTGGTGGAAATTTCAAATTTACCAACATTATGGGACTGGTATTTTGAGTACTAATCTATACACAAAAATTATTGTTTCCGTATATAGATTACCCAAAATAAATGTTTCTTGACTCATTTCCAAATGGAGGATACTTGTATTTAATTTTAATCCACTGGGGAGAATCTATTGGATGATGTAGGCTACCATATTTAATGTTTATGTTAGTATTCCATGTTAATTGTATCCTAGTTTACTGACATCCATATATTCTTAGAAACCATGTAACGATTAAAATTTACCATACAACTCTAAAAAGACATTATTTTTTTATATATACTGATAAATGCCACACATAGGGAATTGAATGAGTGATTCATGATCCTTGTTAAACAATATGAAATCAACTAGATAGGAATTTATTTTTTGAAGATCATTTCCATTTAAAATTGAATTTTTTAGAGTCACTTGTTCGTCATGTATGTTCATTTTCTTATGGAATCGTATTAATTAGGTTAGTAAATATTGAGTAACTCGATCCACTATGAGACTTCAAATTATATAAATTCAATACATTTAATTTTTTTTGTTTTTAGTATAAATTGTATACAATAGTCTCTTAGCAATCCTATTTATCATATCCAGCAAAATTGGAAAATCACTAAAGTCATCTTCAATATCATTTTTCATTTATTTTATATGATATCTATCATCATTCTCATTAGTATTCATATTTGATGATATATAAAACACAATATCATCCCAATATATATGCACATTATTTTTCCCCCATGCCTAGTTTAATATTTATATCTCTAATCTATTCCATAAAAAATAAATTTTTCATTCGACCCGTTCTATCTAAATTGTTGTGAATAACAACAACATAATCATGTTGAATGTATTCAAGAAGGGTTGTATATATGCTTTGATGATAACATGATAAACTCATTATCTAAATATTGATATTGTTTTTTCTAATGATTAACATGAATACATTCTTGATTCATGTCCATCCTATTAGGATCAAAAAATAATCATTTTTTACATTAAATAAATAAATAATCTTAAGATATTCATTACCCAAGGTGAAGGTTATATATAATTCCAATATAGGTAACCATACATTTTATTGTTTCAAATAATTTTAGAATTCTTTTACATAAATGGGTAATTTAATTTAAGAAATGAATTTATCCATTATGGTGGGTGTTATCCTCTAAATATATCCAATTATGAAAGTAATAGAAAACCTTCAACCTCATCAGCTTCATCATGCGAACAGTTATTGTTGATTGAAATTTTGAGACCCATCCCCCATCTCATGTAGATATCCACCTTTGTTTCTTCATCTACTCTATACATAATTCATCCTATACTGGGTATTGGTGATCAATGATGGAGTGTTTAGAAATATTTATAAGAAGAACAATATCATTGATGATGAAAATAAATGAATGGATATGTTTTTAAAATAAAGGGTATAATTCTATTTTAATCTATACAAACAAGTAGATCAATCAAATATAATTATTTTGGAATTCAAATAATAATGAACAATTTTTTTAAAAGAATCTCACTATAATTCAATAAAAGGATGATCAAAAGAGAGGAATTTTGGATATAACCCAAAAATTTAGATAATTAATTGTTTACAAATATTCTAAAATGGATATTAGAGGGAAAATGATTAATTATATTGAATGTCTTCTAAAGGAAAATATAGAAAATCATAAATATAAAATTTGAGATATAAGAATAAATTGTGAATTCAAAACAAAAATATAAGAGATTTGGAAAATCATTATAAATATGAAATGAGTTGATATTTCTATTAAATATGATAATTTGGAGTCAATACAATATGTTTCTTCACAAAAAAGTAAAAAATAATGATCATACCCAGTAATATTTCATGGAGTATTATTAAATTGAATGAACTCTATCTGGGGGAATGAATATCCACATATCATCTAATCAACCCAACATATCTACATCATAATGAATATCTACCTTCTATTTTTAAAGATAAGTTTTCTTGTTAAATCATTTTCATGTTCCCTACATGTTTTATACATAAATTATTGAATAAATTTTTTATGAAAACATATGAAGGTCACTCCACTATATCTAAGGTGGATGGTAGAAATTATATAAATTTTTTTTTCCTAAATAAATATGTTCTAATTGATGTAATCGCATAAAAAATACAGGATTCTAGTTCTTTAAAAAAAGGAAATCATTTAGTTAAAAATAAGAAACCATGATTTATGAGTCATTCAAATTTCTAAAATGAATTTTGACATGGTGGATTAGATATTTTGAAAAATTTCTAAATTATAACGGAACAATGGATGTAATATTTTCGGTGTAAAATTACTCAGTTGAAACACCATGCATATTAATTGAACACACATTTGTTAAACTCAATTAGAAATGAAATTATTTGGAATATATCAGGTATTTTCTCTAGAAATAGTCACAATGAAGAGGTATGTAGGTAAAAATCATAAAAGCATTAAGCATGGATGGATGACGAATAGAAAGATATAATGAAAAAAAAATATATATCTCCATATAAGAAAAACAAGTGAGGAGGAGGATAAATAGTATCCTTACTTGGATTGAAGCTATGATTCATATGAGAGAAATAAGGATATTGCATGTGAAATCCTAAATTCATTAGAGCCTTAGATTCTTATAAGCATTATTTGTTCGAGCCTTTGATTCAACCCTTGGATTAGTTCGAGAATTGATTTGAGGTTGGATAAATCAGGGAGGAGTGACAGAATGAGGTGGTTTCCATAGATATCATTAGAAATGATGACATATTTAGTCCCAATTAGGGTTATTAAATACATTGAGGACACTTTTTATCAGTGCTTCTAAAATAGAGCTATTATATAACCCTTTTATTATCTCTAAATTAATAAGAATTGATAAAACGAATCTTTACCATATATGTTTTAGCCCCGATAAGGATTGATGTTTATTAGTGCTAAAAAATTGCTCTAAGAGGTCATCTATATCAGTGCTAATGTGTTACCATTGAAAAATATTCCTTTTATCAGGGTTATTTTATCATTGACGAAACACCATCTTTTTGAGCGATAAAGAAACTCTCATGAAAGGAGTATTTATCATCACTACAACATCAACACTCACAATGTATTTTTAATTATATTTATATATATATATAATGTAAATATATATATTTAATTATATTTTACCATTTTAGAAAAATATAATTATATATTTATAATTCCAAATATATTTATATTATTATATATAAATATTTAATTATATATATAATTAATACATTTTTATAATAATAAATATAAAAAACATATTCATTATTTAAATAAAATTATTATAATTCTATAATTATAAATATATTTATATCATTATTTATATTTATAAAATTATATATATATATATATATAATACAGAAATATAAATATAAGTATAAATATGGTAAATATATTAATTATTTAGATAAATTTATTATCATTTTATAATTAATTGAGTATATTTATTATAATTTTTCAATTATTTCACTATATAAATATATAAATAATTTTTAAAGAAAATATATGTATAAATTTATATAAATATATTTATATATATTTCATAAAAATATAAAAACTAAAATAAAAGTATATATATAACTATTTTAAACTTATTTATGATATATATAAATTTAATATAAATTTATAATTATCTAAAAATATATAATTATTTATTTATAATAATGTAAAAACTTTATGAAAACAAATATTTATTTATTTATTATTATATATATATATAGATTTAAAAATATATTTATTTATACATATTTTAAAATATATATTTAACATTAATAATGAATATGTAATCTTATATGAATCTGTGTTAAAAATGAGTACACTTTAAAAATATTTAAAATTATGATAATTTTTATTACTTTAATATAAATTATGTAAGAAAATATGAATATATATTGATATAAAGTTGAATACATACTAAAAATATAAGGACATAGTGAATAAATATATTAAATAAATAATTGTAAATGAATAAATATAAATAAAAAATTATTTAAAACGAATTAATACGTATCTGTAATAATATTTTAAATAAATAAAATTACACAATAAAGAAATAATATATTAAATTTATCATTTTATAATGAAATTCGAAAATGAATTCCAAAATTTTAAAAAATTATATATATATATATATGGTGTATGTGTTTCTATATAATATTTGATAAGTTATGTAAATATGTGTGTTTGTGTGTAAAAATTCATTAATTACATATACCAATGTCAAATCAATTTAACACACATTTGATATATATAAAATTTTAAAATCAAATGATATTAAATTATTTCCATTACTCAATTAAATTAGTTGTTACTGTTAATTCATAATAATTTTTAATTATAAATAATTATTTAATAAATATATGACTAATTTATATAAATATTTCATATTTCATGTTATATAAATCTAGACTATATGATTATTTGGGTAGTCATCCTCAACATCATCCAAAATTCCATGGATGCCCTCAGTTTCCCTTAATATATTAATTTCCTCTTTAATATTTGATATATTCTAATCATTGTGATTATCTATTGATTATAAAAAAAGTAAAAATCATTAAAAAGAAAAAGATTTATTTTTGGAAAAAGCTTGTTTTATCTAAAAGATGGTTTAGTCTCACATTTCTCAAATAATTTAAAACTAATTTTTAAAAAATTTAAAATAATATTTTACAAAATAAACAATGTTTTTTAAATAATCACAAAGAAAGAATCTTAGAGAGAATTTTTGGGATTTTTTTAAAATAGTTCATTTTTCGATGAATGGTGAAAAATATTGAATTTTAATTAAGAACAGCCTTTTGGTTTAAATTATTTATAATATATAAATAATATTTTAATTGGATTTAATGTAACATTAGTTCAATATTATATCAATTATACCAATTTTGGTCATTGAAATCATTTCCATATTGAATTTTGATATAAAAATTTTATAAATTTTTTAACATTTCTTATTTGAGAAGTCGCTTACTCATCATGTTTTCAAGATTGATATTAAATTAAAAAAAATCACTTATTTGAGTGGAATTTGAAAAATGGATTCAATATTTTTAATCAAAATAATTTCTATTTTCTAATAACGTCAATATAATTTTTTACAATAATGGTTTTAAAAAAAAGATAAAATCGTTTACAGCGGTTAGGGTAAAAATGCATTTTTAGATGGATTAAAACAAAATGATAAGAGTTATAATGACCAAAAATACTTATCTAAAAACCATTCTGTGTCCATATGTATACTATAACATTCCTAATTCTATATAATACCCCACTTCTTACACTTATTTAATGTGAAAAATTTTGCTACACCGTTTTTCTTTAAAAAATCACAATTGTGCCACCAACCATAGTAATAAAAGGTCCCCTACTCTCTTCTATTATTCACAAATTCCAACACTTTGGGTTTTTCCATGAAATACCCAAATAAATTTATTATTTTCATTATATCACCTTATAATTGATTTTTTTGGATGAAATATTACAACTGAAGGATTTTGGTGAAAAATATAAGGAGGATTTCCGAAGAAGAGGTGACGTATAAAACGATTATTTTTATTTCATTTATTTAACAACCTTATTACATTATTATTGAAGAATGAATATATAATAACCATATTATCTTTCTTATTATTAAATATTTTTTATGTTAGGTTAATTTCCATCAAACATCTTCATTTCCCTCAAATGGGCTACAAAAATGGTAATTCTTGTTAGTGGAAACCCACTTCACGAACCGATGTCATTCATTTTTCATTACCACATATCACAGTTGGTTATGATGATGCATATAAATTATGTATATTATATTTATAATATAATTATATCTATGTTGTCATTATATCATATATAAATTTTTTAATTTCCATTACATATTGAATACAATCACGTCGCATATGTGTACAATGGACTACTGCTTCACAAAGCATTGTGATTCCATTTTCACTAACACTTTACATGGACTGTAATAATGGTAAATTTAATGAATAAATGTCATATAAATTAAATAATTATTATTGTTATGAAATTTTTATCATTATTAAATTATAGTATATCATTTTATTTCTTACACTGAAAAATTATAGTATCATTCGTGTATGTGTAGACTATCACATTCACGATTAAATGTGAATCTACTTTCATCACCAGACCACATTGATGTTATATATTATTATATTAAATGAAAAATTATAAGAAATATTTTATATTATGATAATTATTTATTGGTAAAATATTACTTATCTTATTTCCAAGATGATTATTAGAAAATTGAAACATTACTCATGTGTACGGACAACCTACCCTCTCCCTGATCGTGACATAATTTATTTTCATATCCATATTCATTGAATGGTTTTAGATGTAAAATTTGTAAAAGAAATTGATATTTATTTCATTAATGTTATTAGTGTATTATGGAGGTATATAATATCAAAAAGAATTGGAACTTTTCTGACAAATCATGATTTAGAAAACAAGGCATCAAGAACCCAAAACAATGAAAATAATGAAATATTATTAACGAATGGTTGATAAGATTTTATAAAATGATCATATAAAATATTATAAATATTAATATAGCAGTATAATAAGTTAATAAATTTTTTAAAATCACTATATAAGAGTTCAAATCATGATTAACCTAAATTAACAACACGGTATTCATGTTCTAAAATCAATTTCTTTTCATTGGGTTAAACTTCTTATTCATCGATTATGTCATGCTAAGAAAATTTGTTTAATGAAAATTCATTGTTTTATTTTTTATTTATACATTTTTAATTTTGAGATAAATTTTTTAAAAATATTCAACTAATTAATTATCCCCCACACCAGTGATATGATCATTGTAAGGGACTTCGTCTCAGATTCCCGTCATTAAGGCATATTGTAATGTTATGCACATAGTTTATTTTATATGGTTTATATATGGACAAACGAATGTTTTGATAAGGTAAATATTAAATTATTTTTCCTCAAAATAAATCCATTTCAAGAGACTATTAGTATATATGTTTCTAGAATAGTAGAACAAAGGTGTAGTTACATTGAAATGGGGGTATTTAGCTTCAATTGATCATCGCCTGGTGCACAATAATGAGGCTTATTGTGCAAATATTTTGAAACTCTTAGTGGATATACATAGGATAATTCAGTTTTTCTTTAAAAACCAATGTGAATGATTTTAATATATGAAGACAATAAATGATCTAGGTTAAACTTTATTTGTATTAGATTGAAAATATGATGTCTCAAAGGAATGGAAAAATGATTTTTGAGTGCAAATGAAGATTATAAGGTAATGAAATATTGAGGCAAAATGATGTGAAAAATTGATAGAATTAAATCTCATCCTAGAGAGACATTTTTAGTTCATTGACTTTCATATAGAGAACCTGGTAGTTATCTAAGTGGATGAACTATCAATATGCTTAACCTGATATGATATAATGAATGATGTAGCAATAAAACAAATGAATATATTTTTTGTGTTCAATAATTAAATTGTATAAGTATTTATTTACAAAATGTATTATAGGGATAATAATTATGAATCATCTATGAATTAAGATAGATTTTATAACCATATATGTAATCATTACCATAATTATTATGAATATCATCATGAATTTATGAGTTTAAAATTGATCAAATGTTCAATGTCTTAAACACCCATTTCTGATTTTATGTAATTGGATTCTAACATGAATAAGGATATTTTGGGGTAAATTTTTTCCAATACGGCTATGTTTAACATTAATATTTTTAAATATAAATGATAATGTCTCCAAGGAATGGATAAATGATTTATGTGTGGAAAGGAAGATCATAATATAACGAGTTATGGAGGAATAATGATGTGCAAAATAGAAATAATTAAATATCATCCTAGAGATCCATTTTTAGTGCATTGTCAAAAATATGGAGAACCTTGGATTTATCTATGTTGATGAACTCTCAAAAGGATTAACCTGATATGAAGTAATAAATTATGTATTAATAAAACAAATTAATATTGATGTTTTGGGGTTTAATAAATAAATTGTAGAAGCATTTATTTACCAAATGTATTCTGGGGATAAGAAGTATGAAAAATATTTGAATTATGTTATATTTTAGAAGAATATTTGTATTCATTACCATAATAGTTATAAATTTGATCATGTGTTTATGAGTTTAATATTGATCACATGTTCAATGTCTTAAACACCATTTTTGGGTTTTATGTGAGGGGAGTCTAACATGAATAAGGATAACTTGGGGTAAATTTTTTCCAATACACCTATTTTTTTAGTAAATTTTTTAGTGATAATGTTATTTGATGAATAATTATTTAAATTTTATTGAAATAAGTTTAATGTTATTGGTAACCTCTAGGAATAATATCATCATTAACAAAGTTGTAATAATCGACAAATTGTATTATTACACTTCATGGAAAATAATTTATATAAAACCATTTTAAAAATGTTATTTAATGATTTTTTTCCAGGGATGTCCCTCATATTTTCGTTGTATAATTATATGAATTATAATATTATAGTTTTATAAAAAGTAAATCCCATTTAATTTAGATAAGGACATGAGGATTGAATCCATTACCAATGGATAATAAGGGTTTAGTTCCTATCATTTGGCTATATGACTATCTGGTAATATGTAATTACTTTTAGTTACAAATTTTTAAAAATAAATATTAATGATGAACTGATTTTCATGGTAGTGAGGTTTTGAGATTAATGTATTATATTGGATAAATTTTGATAAAATATTGGTTTTGGAAAATAATTAAATTCATGTAGAAATAAATTTCACTGTTTTATAGATATTACGATATGTTAACAGTGAATATTAGTGCATTTATAATTGAAAAAAACATTTCTTGACATTCATGTCATGGATTAGGCAATGAATTCTAAATTGATCAAATCACAAAAAAGGTGAAATTGATCATATGAAAATGAAATATATCTTCTAAGTATATACCATTACATTCTTAGATTGTAATATAATTCCTCAAATTTATGAAAATGATCTTGATATAAGAAATTTATCCTATTAAATAAATATCTGATGAATCAGGTATTCTTTTAAATCATCTCACAATTATGATTTTCAGGTCCTTAACTATAAATTGATCATTCACTTTCTTCCATTGAATGTCCTCTACCATTCCCTATAATTATTTATGATTTTACTCAATGTCTATATCTTCACATTCCTCAAATGTTCTCTTAAGTAGAAAACTATTTAATATTTTATAAAGATAACCTTCATATTTCTATTTATATCTAATTCAAAATAATTATTATTACCATTTTATGATGAGGGCTTTTTAATAATGGTATTTCAAAATGCCAAACAAATTTTTACCAAGATCGATTTTAAATTGTGAGGTCTTAATTTATTTTTTGTGTGGGGAATGGATCATATTAAAATTTTAAATAAATAATTTTTTATTAATTATAGTATTTCAAACGCAATATAGAGTACAAACTATCCAAAAAATATATTATATTATATTTAGTCTCTTTGATAGATTTTGAAACACACAACCCTCGAGTCAAAATGAATCATAATATTGTATACCATTACAACCAAGCTATTTAATTAGTGGTTATGAATACTTATTAATATATTAGGAAAAGAATGTATATATATTAATTATAAATTAAATAATAACCATTAAAATGAAAAATAAATGTTATCTAAATATTTGTTTCCTAGAACGAAAATTTAGTCTCAGATTTTTCACATAATTAAAAATTAATTTTCTCTAATTTTGTAAATTATATTTGTAAAAACATAATTTATTTTTAGAATATTCGTATAAAAATATTTTAGGGTTATTTTTTTTGTATTTTTCAGTAATATTTTATTTTTTGATTAATAGTGAAATATACTGAATGTTAATTGAAAGCTATTTTTTCATTTCAATTATTCATAAAGATAAATTATATTTTGAACTAGTTTTAAATTAAATTTAGTATAATTATATCTCTATTACACCAATTTATTTTTGTTGAATAATTTTCATGATAAAATTGTTATACAAACATTATAAAAATTTGATGTTTTTCTCTTCAAACCCCGTATTTTGTTCACTTATGTTGAATTAATTATAAAATAAAATTTAAAATATATTTGAACCAAATTTGGTAAAATGAAATCTATATATTGAATCAAAATAATATATATTCTATAATAAGGTAAATTTAATTCATTACTATAATTAATAGTAAAAATAGTGACATTTATTTATAGTGGTTAAGGGAAAAATGAATTTACTTAGGGGTTAAAATAAAATGATACGTGTTACGATGAAATAAAAAATTTATAAATTTGTTTTCCTGAACATATTTCTAGTATATAATTTCTAATTGTAATGAAGACTACATTTGGAACCCTATTTCAGTTAGATAACATGGGTTTACCTCTTTCCAAACAAAAATTACATTTGAGTTACTCACCTCACTTATAAAAGTTCACCCTGTCGCACCCCAAACCGTGCGTTTATTTTATTTTATGATTTCTTTGGCTTTAAATTATTTTTTGCTGTGGTTCACGTTCAGTCTCGGATGAATGTTTTGTGTTTTGATAAAAAGTATGCATCTTGGGTTCGACATCGTCGGAAGCGCGGGTAGAGCACGACACCGCGCGGCTTCACCCATGCAATTGTGTGGCCTCTTCAGCTTAGAGGAATTAAAAATAAATTAGAAAATGTCAATTTAGATTGTTTTATGGCTATTAATAATCATTTTTATTAATTAAGATGAAATGAATATTTTTATCATTTTTATTTTTATCGCTATGTTTAATATTATCATTATTATTATTTTTATCGTTATGTTATAAATAAATAATTAATGAAATTGTTAATGTTGCGGATAATAGTATAATAGTTATTAAATATGATTTTTTATTGATCTTTATTATTGTTATTATTATTATGGTAATTTATTATTACTATGATTTTGATTTTCTTATTTTATTTTTTTTATTTTATCTTTCATTCTTTTTTTTCTTCTAACCCTAGCGAGCCACCACTATATATATATATATATATATATATCTTTTTTTTCTCCCCCGCGGGAGCCGCCACACCCCCACACTCTCCCTTTCTCCCTCGCTCTCTCCTGGCTCCTTGCGCTGGTTCCAGCGGAGCCACTTCCTGTTCCCACCTCCGGCGCCCCCGCACCCCTGCTACCCGACCTCCTCGGCAACCGCGCAGCAGCTTTGCTCGGTTCCCCTCCTCACTCCCGCACGTAGCACCGACCCTCCGCCTCCTTCCTCTTCTCCTTCCGCAACAATAGCGGCCATTTACCCTACATCTCGGCGCTCCTTTCTCCCTCCTGTTTTCCCCTTGGCCGCAGCAGCACCAACTAGCACCGTCGATGCCCTCTCCCTGCCTTGCAGCTCCCTAGCTGCCCTCTGCCGAACTCCTTCCTCCCAGGCTTCACTTCCTGCAGTGCACTCCTCTTGCGCCGCCCCGCACCATCGGCCGCGACCTCCGTTGGTGCCCCCTGTTCAGCAGATCACGGCCCCCTTGGTCTCTCTCTCTTCCCCTTTTTTCTTTTTTTTTTCTTCTTCTTCCCGTAGCTTGTGCGCCGCCCCCTATCGCCTGCTCCCTTCACCGCCGAAGCACCCCCTCCCCTGGAGCCTCCTCCTTCCCTCACGCAGCAGTGCTGCGCGACCCGCGCGACCTACGCCTTGCCTGCATCGCCCCAGCAACCCTCATGTCCGTTGCGCTGCACCCTACTCGGCGCACCCCTCTTGCACGTCGCGTCCAGCGCACTCCCCCCCTGAAAAGGTTTGATTTGTTTTAATTTTAATTTTATTATTATTATTATTATTGTTATTATCAATATTATTATTGTTATTTTTACTTTTATTATTAGTATTATTATTCTTATTTTTTTTATTATGGTTGTTATTGTTATTACTATTACTATTATTACCATTATTTTGTTATTGTTACTTTTATTCTTATTATAATTATTATTATTATTTCGTTTTTACTATTATCATTATTATTACTATTCACATTATTATTGTTATTATTATTATTATTCTTATCATTTTCTTATTGTTATTATTGTTATTTTGTTATTGTTATTGTTATTCTTATTATTATGATTGTTATTATTAGTTATTATTATTATTATCATTATTAATGATTAATATTATTAATTTTATTATTATTATTATTATTATTATTATTGTTAGTATTATTATTATTATTATTTATTATTATTATGATTATTATTAATTTTATTATTATTAGTGTAATTGTTATTATTATTAATACTAATTTTATTATTATTATTATTATTATTATTATTATCCTCTATACTATTATTATTGTTACTATTATTTTTCATATTTTTATCATTGTTACTACTACTACTATTATTATTATGATTCTCATTATTGTTATTATTATTATTATTATTATTATTATTATTAATCCTATTATTGGTGTTATCATTATTGTTATTATTATTATTATTATTATTATTCTCGCTTTGGCTTTTTATTTGTTGGGGGTTATCTTTTTATGTTTATTTTGGTAGGATTATTGTTTGAGGACCCGCGCAGGGCGTTTCCAAGTGAGCACCACTGCTGCGCCTTGTTTCCGAGGTTCCGTCATCGCTGTGCCTCAGTTTCGAGGTGAGCATTTCTTCCCGCCGCTTGGTTTCGAATGCTCTGGTGAGTTTTGGATGTGTCTGAGTCCTTGGTTTTGATTATGCAGAGTGTTAGACTTTGTCACGTGGTTTCGGACACACGTTGTGTCACCGCGCCTTGGATCCGAGGTTGTTTGTCGACGTGCTTGATTTTGAGGTAGGTCCCCTTTGCACTGCTTTTAAAATTTAAGTTATATTATTTCATGCTGTTTGCACACCCTAATTGTTCAAAATCAACATTTTATTAATTGTAATAAATATGAGATAATATACAATAATTAATTTTTAATATAAGATGGTAAATTTTTAAATGGTTATTTAATGTCAAAAGGAGCCGTTTATTTTATACACGAAACATGAAACATCCTTTTGACGAGCGGACACCCAATAATGAAAGAATGTCCGTTTGGATTTTTAACATAATTCACGGAATGTAAAACAGAGTTCTGGTTTAATGAGAAATGATTTCTTTTGAAGCATGAACAAACACTTTGGTTTGTTTGAGAAATTGCCCTGTTGGCTCTTAAAGATTACTTGGAAAAAGAAAATGGTTTGGTTTGGTTTATAAAAATATTGTTAGCCTGTGGCGTAGTGTTTTGGGGTTCTTTAACAGTTTTAAACTGGGTTTTGTCTCATAAAGAAGTTGTACCTAGCTTTGAGTAGTGTTTGTGAATTGTATTAAATGCCCGTTTGGCACTTTATGGAAAGCGATAAAAATGTTTTGATAAAAACCCTCTTAGGGCGACTCTCATGCCTTGGTTGCAATGGATTGTTTGGGAGGCCGCGCTTAGAGGCTCCCGGGTACTTGAGTAGTAAAAGGCATGAGGTTGTTCCACGGAGTGGCTCGGGTGATGCCTGTTGTGCTTTATATATATATATATATATGATTGGATGCTCGGTTGGAATTAGTTGGCTCACCCCTTTTTCAAACACTTGAGACATGGGAATCTGGAATATTGAGAGAATATTCTAAGAACGATTGCTGCACTGGTAGGTTATGGTACTGACCAGTGGCCCATAGTAGGTGGATATATTGGGTTTATTACTATGGGATTTGCCCTTGACCTGCCTGTGAGTGGATGGTCGAGCGTTTTGTGCGTTTTGATTTCATCGTGACATGTCAATAAGGATGGTTTCTCATGTATTGGTGTCTTCTGGTTTATTCTCGATCTCCTAGGTTCACCCATGTCTATTCAGCTTTTGTAGCTTGCAGTAATGATTATGATGCTCACATGTATACCTACATTGCCCTTGCTGTGTGTTTTACTTTGTGCATTCTGGTGTATTGTTTTCTTGGGAAAATGGTAAATTGCTTTTGATTAGGTTTCTAAAAATTATTTTCAAATAAAAGTGTTTAATCCCTTTTGTGCAAATTTGAAAATTTAAACATCACTTTCCCCTTTTCCTGAAATGTCATTGACACTAATGAAATGAACCCGGATTTTGAAATGGCTAAGGGCAATGGTTCGTACTTTGTTTTTAAGTAAAATGCTTAGAAAAAACATACTTTTATAAATTGTAGTTCAAACTTGAATGACGGTTCTTTTATTTTAAAGGTAGTGCATTGGGAATAGATATCGGGCTAGCCTACTGAGTTTTAATACTCACGCCTATAGTTCTTTTCTGTTTTTAGTGTTTGTGCAGGCTATAGCTTGAGTGCGCTCGCCTAGGGCGACGCTTGATCGTTGAGTTGGAGAGCGACCCGCGAGGTCGCACGGAGTTGTTCGGACGTCGTGTTTGGTTAGTTTGATTCCTGTTTGTTCATGTTTAGTCAATTTGTTTAGTTTACCTTTTTCTGCGCTGCTCTGTTTTATCTTTGCATTCTTATTTATTTATATTGGGCGAAATCGTTCCCACAGTCTCTAATGATGCCCTGGCGCTTGTCGCCAGCACGGGAGGATCGGGAACGCCTCTCGGGCCATGTCGCGGACCGGCTTGTGTGACCGGTTCAGGGTCGACCCGGGTTGGTTCGTGACAAAATGGTATCAGAGGCAGGTTTTCTCTTAGCAGACCTCACTTTTCAGAGCGCCCTTTGTTATATGGGATGTCAAGGTAGATGGAGTAGGATTGTCGGGACATGAGGGGTAGGTACGAGAAGAGCGTCGCGAACTCTTTCCCGTACCGATCCTCAGGTTTCCATGGGAAGTCCAGTTTAATTTGTTTGTTTGGGTTTTTATGGTAATGTTTTGCGATTGGGGTACGACAAAGGGAGTTGGGCCATTAGTCCTCCTAACCCGCGCGGCCTGGCAAGCCATGTGGATCTAGGGGCATGGTCCAAGAAGGCTCTCTGTGTCAGTGGCGTGTTTGGCATATGGCCGCCAACCATATGGTCATGTCATCCACTGACACTAGTCCCCTGTTTGATTTGTTTTGGGTTTCCGTTGATTTCGGAAAGTGGTTTGAATCAGAAAAGTTGGTTTTGAAAAAAAAATTGTTGTTTGAAATGACATGTTTAATTTGTGGATTGTTTTAAAAGAAGTGGTATGAATAAATTGTTTTTGGAAAAATAAAGTTGCTTTGTTTTGGCCTTGGTGTTCCGATGAGTACTCACATGCATTTTGGTGTGTTGGAAATGTGGATGGATGTCTGGTATGGTGGATGGATGCCCTAGGTGGCACAGATACATGCATGTGAGTGAGACTCTAAGGGATACCAATGGCGAGGGTTTAACTTACCAAGATTGGTTTAAATTAAAGATGTTTTCAAAGAGAAAAGTTTTGATGTTATGATAACTTGTTTTCTCGGATTTCAAGCTTGTCACCTATGCAGTGTTTGATTTTGAGGTTTTTCTTCATTCGCTGAGTTGGCGTTGATTGGGTTTTTGACCTTTCCGTGTCCAGCGGTTATCCCTTTGAAGCTTCGATGGGTGATCGTAGTGCGGTTGATCAACCTAAGGATTTTATGCTTGAGTTTCGGAAGCTCTATCCACCTCTCTATTATGGTCAAGAAGAAACTTCTGTGGAAGAGGAGTGGATGCGGAAGATTGAAAGGGACTTTAGCCTCATTGAGTTTCCCGAGTCGTTGAAGGTCAAGTTTGCGACCTTCATGCTTGAAGGTTCACCGTGGATGTGGTGGAAGTCAGTGTCTCGGGACAAGCCCCATCAAGAGGTTACTTGGGAGTTTTTCAAGGCCTCGTTCATTCACCAGTATTTATCTGAGGAAGATAGGGTGAGGAAGGGGATGGAAATGTGTTGTCTGCAGCAGGGCGACAGATCCGTGTTAGAATATTTCCATCGCTTTGTGGAGCTAGTACCTTATGATTCAGAGTATGCCACAAATGACCCCGTGAAGGCTCGACGCTTCGAGGCGGGTCTCCGCCCTGATCTACAGTCGAAGGTTTCAGAGTCCAACCTAACTTCTTTTGTCGATGTGGCAAGACAAGCTTTTCGTATCGAAGCCGCGATGGCAGGAGTGCTCGAAGTAGTTCTCCCTCCTTCGATCCCTATGAGCACTGGTGAAGGTTCTGGAAAGGAGATGAGTAAGCAAATGGAAGTGGATGGATCAGGTCGTGGAATCAAGAGGCCTCGAGATCTTTCATCAACCTCTTCGGAGCGAGAGATTATTGTGTGTTATCAATGTGGCAAGCGGGGTCACAAGAAGTCATCGTGCCCAAGCGCTCCGAAGCCCTGCCAGGCATGTGGACGTCTGGGTCACTTGCGACGATTTTGTCGGGGCATTGCATGAAAGCGTCGCAGAGGGTGTTCTCAGAAGTAATGTGCTATTGGGTCTTTGTTTAGAGTTCTTGGTGTAAGTTTCCTTTCAGTTTAAGGGATCTTTTATCGTTGAAGTTATATTGGTGGTGTTTTGGGTTTGAAATGTATGGGAACTTTATGGGTCTTTTGACGAACCTCGTCTTTCAATGCTGGTATGTTTTAATTTTAAAATCTTGACCTTCAATCTGTCAGATCAAAAGACGTATGTATCTCATTGGGATTATCAGAACCTGACTGCGAGGCAGAAGATGCTTCATCCATCAGAGCTCCAACCAAAAGGTCTCGGAGTGAAGCCAGCGCGTAGTTAGGAACCCCCCGGGGAAATTTTAAAGAGTCTGGTGAAAGTAGTGCCTCTATCGTCGTGGTGTGATAGTTTTGGTGTTGTTGCTCTGGTTTCTCTGTCGTTGTAGTTCTCTCTTGTCGCAAAGTGCACGATGGACTTATTCCTCGTGTAACGTCGGGAATTGTGCCTATTGGATGTAAGTTGCTGATCAGTGACCTTGCGTGGGACACTGATGTAAATCAGTTGCGGCCCTGGTTTGTGTCCATCCCGAAGTGATGGGTCGTGAGTAGTCATACGTCATAGTTTTAGTGATTTGATCCTTGGGCCCACCCTCCCCGCCCATGGGGTTAGGGTTTCAGTTGCGCAAAGTATCCATTTAAACTTTTATCCCTTCGGACGTAAGTAAGTGGTTTAAATGTTTCTTCTATGCTTTTATAGCTTGAGTAAGGCCCGGTTCTGGCCTAAGTTGGATTTCTGGTGGGTCGCTAAGAGGTCAGTCCGTTCATGGTGGGGAGACCCACTATGAGTCTCGTTGGGTTTTTTTTCTTTCTTAAATAGTTATCGAATTCTAGTGGAGTTCTTATGGTGGGGAGCCCGTTCGGGCATTCCCTATGTTGGTTATTTACTTTGGGCAATGAGGTTCAGTCCTGCTGGTAGTCGTTGTGATGTCCTTGAGATAAGAGGTTGGATCGTGTTCTGTGAAATCCTTAGGTGTTGATCGATCGACTGGTTGGTGTTGTGGCTTTCCGGGGGCGGAAAGCGTTATGGTGGGGAGAATTTTCGCACCCCAAACCATGCGTTTATTTTATTTTATGATTTCTTTGGCTATAAATTATTTTTTTCTGTGGTTCACGTTCAGTCTCGGATGAAAGTTTTGAGTTTTGATAAAAAGTATACATCTTGGGTTCGACGTCGTCGGAAGCGCGGGTAGAGCGCGACACCGTGCGGCTTCGCCCATGCAACTGCGTGGCCTCTTCGGCTTAGAGGAATTAAAAATAAATTAGAAAATGTCAATTTAGATTGTTTTATGGATATTAATAATCATTTTTATTAATTAAGATGAAATGAATATTTTTATCATTTTTATTTTTATCGCTATGTTTAATATTATCATTATTATTATTTTTATCGTTATGTTATAAATAAATAATTAATGAAATTGTTAATGTTGCGGATAATAGTATAATAGTTATTAAATATGATTTGTTATTGATCTTTATTATTGTTATTATTATTATGGTAATTTATTATTACTATGATTTTGATTTGCTTAATTTAATTTTATTTATTTATTTTATCTTTCATTCTTTTTTTTCTTCTAACCCTAGCGGGCCACCCCTATATATATATATATATATCTTTTTTTCTCTCCCCCGCGGGAGCCGCCACACCCCTACTCTCTCCCTTTCTCCCTCGCTCTCTCCTGGCTCCTTTCGCTGGTTCCAGCGGAGCCACTTCCTGTTCCCACCTCCGGCGCCCCAGCACCCCTGCTACCCGACCTCCTCGGTAGCCGCGCAGCAGCTTCGCTCGGTTCCCCTCCTCACTCCCGCACGTAGCACCGAACCTCCACCTCCTTCCTCTTCTCCTTCTGCAACAATAGCGGCCATTTCCACTACATCTCGGCGCTCCTTTCTCCCTCCTGTTTTCCCCTTGGACGCAGCAGTACCAACTAGCACCGTCGATGCCCTCTCCCTGCCTTGCAGCTCCCTAGCTGCCCTCTGCCGAACTCCTTCCTCCCAGGCTTCACTTCCTGCAGTGCACTCCTCTTGCACCGCCCCTCACCATCGGCCGCGACCACCGTTGGTGCCCCCTGTTCAGCAGATCACGGCCCCTTGGTCTCTCTCTCTTCCCCTTTTTTCTTTTTCTTCTTCTTCTTCCCGTAGCTTGTGCGCCGCCCCCTGTCGCCTGCTCCCTTCACCGCCGAAGCACCCCCTCCCCTGGAGCCTCCTCCTTCCCTGACGCAGCAGCGCCGCGCGACCCGCGCGACCTGCGCCTTGCCTGCATCGCCCCAGCAACCCTCATGTCTGTTGCGCTGCACCCTACTCGGTGCACCCCTCTTGCACGTCGCGTCCAGCGCACTCCCCCCTGAAAAGGTTTGATTTGTTATAATTTTAATTTTATTATTATTATTATTATTTTTATTATCAATATTATTATTGTTATTTTTACTTTTATTATTAGTATTATTATTATTATTATTTTTATTATGGTTGTTATTATTATTACTATTACTATTATTACCATTATTTTGTTATTATTACTTTTATTCTTATTATAATTATAATTATTATTTCGTTTTTACTATTATCATTATTATTACTATTCACATTATTATTGTTATTATTATTATTATTCTTATCATATTCTTATTGCTATTATTGTTATTTTGTTATTCTTATTGTTATTCTTATTATTATGATTGTTATTATCAGTTATTATTATTATTATCATTATTAATGATTAATATTATTAATTTTATTATTATTATTATTATTATTTTTATAGTTAGTATTATTATTATTATTATTATTTATTATTATTATGATTATTATTAATTTTATTATTATTAGTGTAATTTTTATTATTATTAATACTAATTTTATTATTATTATTATTATTATTATTTTTATTATTATTATCCTCTTTACTATTATTATTGTTACTATTATTTTTCATATTTTTATCATTATTACTACTACTACTATTATTATTATGATTCTCATTATTGTTATTATTATTATTATTATTATTATTATTATTAATCCTATTATTGGTGTTATCATTATTGTTATTATTATTATTATTATTATTATTATTATTCTCGCTTTGGCCTTTTATTTGTTGGGGGTTATCTTTTTATGTTTATTTTGGTAGGATTATTGTTTGAGGACCCGCACAGGGCGTTTCCAAGTGAGCGCCACCGCCGCGCCTTGTTTTCCGAGGTTCCGTCTTCGCTGCGCCTCAGTTTCGAGGTGAGCATTTCTTCCCGCCACTTGGTTTCAAATGATCTGGGGAGTTTTGGATGTGTCTGAGTCCTTGGTTTTGATTATGCAGAGTGTTAGACTTTGTCACGTGGTTTCGGACACACGTCGTGTCATCGCGCCTTGGATCCGAGGTTGTTTGTCGACGCGCTTGATTTTGAGGTAGGTCCCCTTTGCACTGCTTTTAAAATTTAAGTTATATTATTTCATGCTGTTTACGCACCCTAATTGTTCAAAATAAACAATTTATTAATTGTAATAAATATGAGATAATATACAATAATTAATTTTTAATATAAGATGGTAAATTTTTAAATGGTTATTTAATGTCAAAAGGATCCGTTTATTTTATACACGACACATGAAACATCCTTTTGACGAGCAGACACCCAATAATGAAAGAATTCCCGTTTGTCTTTTAAACATAATTCACAGAATGTAAAACAGAGTTCTGGTTTAATGAGAAATGATTTCTTTTGAAGAATGAACAAACACTTTGGTTTGATTGAGAAATTTCCCAGTTGGCTCTTAAAGATTACTTGGAAAAAGAAAATGGTTTGGTTTGGTTTATAAAAATATTGTTAGCCTGTGGCGTAGTGTTTTGGGGATCTTTAACAGTTTTAAACTGGGTTTTGTCTCATAAAGAAGTTATACCTATCTTTGAGTAGCGTTTGTGAAATGTATTAAATGCCCGTTTGGCACTTTATGGAAAGCGATAAAAATGTTTTGATAAAAACCCTCTTAGGGCGACTCTCATGCCTTGGTTGCAATGGATTGTTTGGGAGGCCGTGCTTAGAGGCTCCCGGGTACTTGAGTAGTAAAAGGCATGAGGTTGTTCCACAGAGTGGCTCGGGTGATGCTTGTTGTGCTATATATATATATATATATATGATTGGATGCTCGGTTGGCATTAGTTGGCTCACCCCTTTTTCAAACACTTGAGACATGGGAATCTGGCATATTGAGAGAATATTCTAAGAACGATTGCTGCACTGGTAGGTTATGGTACTGACCAGTGGCCCATAGTAGGTGGATATATTGGGTTTATTACTATGGGATTTTCCCTCGACCTGCCTGTGAGTGGATGGTCGAGCGTTTTGTGCGTTTTTATTTCATCGTGACATGTCAATAAGGATGATTTCTCATGTATTGGTGTCTTATGGTTTATTCTCGATCTCCTAGGTTCACCCATGTCTATTCAGCTTTTGTAGCTTGCAGTAATGATTATGATGCTCACATGTATACCTACATTGCCCTTGCTGTGTGTTTTACTTTGTGTATTCTGGTGTATTGTTTTCTTGGGAAAATGGTAAATTGCTTTTGATTAGGTTTCTAAAAATTATTTTCAAATAAAAGTGTTTAATCCCTTTTGTGCAAATTTGAAAATTTAAACATCACTTTCCCCTTTTCCTGAAATGTCATTGACACTAATGAAATGAACCCGGATTTTGAAATGGCTAAGGGCAATGGTTCGTACTTTTTTTTTAAGTAAAATGCTTAGAAAAAACATACTTTTATAAATTGTAGTTCAAACTTGAAATGATGGTTCTTTTATTTTAAAGGTAGTGCATTGGGAATAGATATCGAGCTAGCCTACTGAGTTTTAATACTCACGCCTATAGTTCTTTTCTGTTTTTAGTGTTTGTGCAGGCTATAGCTTGAGTGCGCTCGCCTATGGCGACGCTTGATCGTTGAGTCGGAGAGCGACCCGCGAGTTCGCACGGAGTTGTTCGGACGTCGTGTTTGGTTAGTTTGATTCCTGTTTGTTCATGTTTAGTCACTTTGTTTAGTTTGCCTTTTTCTGTGCTGCTCTGTTTTATCTTTGCATTCTTATTTATTTATATTGGGAGAAATCGTTCCCACAATCTCTAATGATGCCCTGGCGCTTGTCGCCAGCCCGGGAGGATCGGGAACGCCTCTCGGGCCATGTCGCGGACCGGCTTGGGTGACCGGTTCAGGGTCGACCCGGGTTGGTTCGTGACACACCCCCTCTCCTATATGCTTCAAACCAAAAAATGATTTTTGGTTTGTCTAATACATATCTAAATAACTTCCCAAAATCAATACTCCTTTCCTATAATACTTATTTTATTCAAAAATTTATCATTTGAAGTCATTTTCTGAAAAGCTATTTGGGATTCCTAATGATCAGGTAACATTTTTCAATGACTATTTTTATTTTAGTTCATCAACCACCACCTTCAATTATTATTAAAACATTATGATATGATAACTTTTGTATCATAACTACACAAATATGTTTTTATTTAATGTTAATTACAAAAAACCATCCCAACGTTTATCAAATGGTTTACAAAATCATCATTCTTGTGTATGGAAGACCACTCACTCACAAACTGATGTCATTCATTTTTCTATTACCGCATATCATAGTTGTGTATGATGACAGATATAAATTATATATATGATATTCATAAAATAATTATACCTATATATTCATAATATAACATATAAGTTTTTTAATATCTATGACATAGGGGGGATGATAATGTTGCTCGTGTGTAAGGTGGTTTATCACCTCACGAAGTGATGCCATACTTTTTTTCACTAATGCATTACATGGAAGGTAATATGGATAAAAACAATTAATATATGTGATATAAATTAAATAATTATTATATTAATTTCATTTTTTTCTTTCTTAAAAGATTATATATCATTTTATTTATTACACTAAAAAATGATAACATCATTCATGTATGTATGGACTATCACCCTCAAGAAGCGATGGGGATTTCTTTTCATCGCCACAACACACAGATGATATATATAAGTATATATAAAGAAAAAATATGTTATATATACTTATATATTTGATATTTTTATATTTATGGAAATATAAAATATTATATAGCTTCTTTCCATGATGATCGTTGGAAAATCCAAACATTACTCAAGCGTAGGTACCACCATCCGTCTCTATGATCATAACGTATATCATTTTTCATAACCATATTTCATGATAGGTTTTACAAGAAATATTGACATAAAAATATGATAATTATGAAAATAATTTTATTATTTATATGATGTAACTATATAATATAAACTATAATTGGAACATTCATCACAAACCATGAATTAGAAAACATAACTATTTAAACCCATAACAATGAAAATAATGAATGATTATAAAGGAAAGGTTGATACGATTTAATAAAAGGATAATATATAATAATATAAATATTAATATGGTTCTTATATATGTTAATAAAATCTATAAAACCACTATAAATGTGATCAAATGACATTCGACCGAATAGATGTTTGAGGTAAGGTATTTCGGTGCTCACTTACCATTCGTTAGCTTAAATTTCTACATCATTGATTATGTCATGAAAATATTACACGTCTATTAATTTTTTTTTAATTTATATTTTATTAAAACTTGTTTTTTTAGAATTAAATTTTATACACATAACTAACACATTGATTAATCCCCACCCAAATGATATTATTGTTGTATGAGGATTCGTCTCAATCTCCCTTCATTGAAGTATCCTCTAACGATATAAACCAATTTTTCTTTATGTAGTGTATATACTGACACTTTTATGTGTAATATCATGATTCCTTAATAAATAATGTTATTTTATGGATTAATTTTAATAATTTCACACAGTTTTTTCATATAAAATTTACCAATTGGTAACGAATTTCATTACTCAATATCATTTCATTGTGTTATATATTTCTTCGCTATATTTGATATTCTATGATTATATATGTAATTAATTTTGAATATTTACTGATTTATTTCATCATATTTTATTTTTATTTACATTTTATGTGTATAATATAGTCATGGTCAATTCCCACTTTAACTTTATTATCTTTACAATGGTTTACTTTACAATGTAATTTTAATCAAATTGTTTATACATGAATTTTCAATGAAGGAAATAATTTGATCATTGTTTGATAAAACCATTAATTTTTTTCTACTTTGTTTATACATAATGTTTTCAAGTAATATTAAATTTTCCATCAATTTCTTACATAAAATAATTGAGAAAATATTTTTATAAAAATGTGTCTTGATTTCACTCCCTAGTCAAAAATATTTTTTCTTCCATAACCATGAATTCAAAATAAATTTCAAAGATTATTTTTAAAATTTATAAAATATTAATTTAATATATTTTGGCCCATTTTTACAATTTTTTTAAAAAATTAATGGAATATTCATGTCTTTCTCAAAAAAATTATCAATCGTCATTTTCTAAAAAAGTTTATGGAATTTGTGGTTCAACATGTACGACATGAATGTAATTTCAGCTATTATGAAAAATAAAATGTTTTAAAGATTTAATTATATGTTTCATATATTATTTTTTAAGAAAATTATTTACATAATTTTTTTTGAACATTTGGTTTTGAAATTATATTTTCTAAATGAAAATGATATTTTCATAAAAAATGTTTTAAAATATTTTTAGTGTATTTCTATTCATCAAAAAAAAATATCGTTATTATTACTCGAATACGTATTTGTTGTGTTGATACCTTCCTTGTTTATCCTATGGGTGGTTTAGGAAAATTTTAACGAATGAATGAATTGACATTCTCATTCATGGTTATTTTTTATATGTCATTAACTTTTGGATGAAATATTCTCCTTCTTAGGATCATTGGAGATTCTATTTCCCCAAAATATCCACATTATTTATCATGGATATTATTATTCCTTAAACTATATAATTTTTTTTACATATGGTTCCTTAATTTGATATTTATTTGTTTTAATGTGGAAATATTGATAATTCATATTATTTCTTCAATGTGGATATTTAATGTTAAGTCATGTTATTCAAGAATTGAATCGATTATTAAATATATAAAGAATGATTTGGATATGAATTCATGGGTAGATCCTAATTGTAAATATCCCATAAATGCCTATATAGTTACATGTGGTGAAGAAATAATAAGGTATAAAAGTTGTTGTAAAACCAATATGGGTTTATACACATTATTTTTAAACAGTATTGTGAAAGGTTATGACTGTAGAGGTTTCATTCTCATAATACATGGGATCCAATAATGAAACAAGCTTCTTCATTCAAATTTCAATTAATATTAACCATGTTATTTTCACTATGAGATTACTTCCAAATTAATTTAATTTATAGTTTATGGATTCAATTATTATTTTTAATTGTTTACTATTATATACTAATTATACATTACCTTATAGTCTATTAACCGTTTTCAATTATATTATCTCTGGAAGAATTTATTTTTTTAGTTTATTGACTGAACAGAATTTATTTTTATCAATTTAACATTCTATATTGATTATACCATATCCAGTTATTTTAATACCACTTGTCTGTAGTTTTATACCTTTCTCTGTTGATTATGTTTATTTATTTATGATATCTTCTAATGTGATTAACCATTACTAGGTATTTGAGATCACCATTATTTTGTTTCTATTCTCAGTAATATATTATGTTTACATTTATAGATAAGAAAGGATATGTTAGAGGGAATAATTTTATTCTCAAATAAATGTGTATTAATATTTATATTCCAATTTCATAAAAGGCCGATGATGTATCTAGTATTCCAAGATTACTAATCTATTAGGCCTATCAAAATGTGATTCCTGGTATCTTATTCCAATCTAATAAAGTAGAAACATGGTAAGGTAGACTATGACAGGGGTCTCTACCGTAGATATCAAAATTTTTATATAACAATTAATAGTTTAAAATAATCATGTAATTTTGAATTGTTGATACTATGATAAAATCAATTCAAAAAAATTATCTAGGTAAGTCTTTCATATTATTGTTTGGGTTAGTTTAATGACCTTGATGAGTAATGTTATTATATTTCTAAAGATGGTTATGGAAAATTAATTCTTGGTAGTAAATGTTATTAATATTTAAACAGTTTTCCTTATATACAAAAAATTTATATTAATTTTTAACTCATTATTAATATACCAGATTTTTATAAAAAATTTTTTTAACATGCTCATTATTGTTTTCAACTCCATGAATCATAAATATAACACACATGGAATTAAATTAGAACATTATAAATCATTTTGAAAAATATATTCATGTACCGTAAATATTTGTGGAATGATGAAATTGTATTAGTGGAATGAGAATTGACATTGACATTACAAAGTGTTGGTGGAATAGTAAAAATTACTAACTTTTTATGATGATAATAAATCATAAATAACCAAAAAATGTATGATAAATTATTTAATTTTAATGGAATAAAAGATAATATATATGAGAAAAGTTATAAAATATACTATCGAGGAATTTATTTTTATTATAAAATTGGTTAAACTAGTTTATTAGAAGTCAAGAGTTAATGTATGTATTTTTCATCTCAAACAACATTCCTTAATACATGATTCATATTATGAACATATTCTTTATATAGATTATATGAATATTATGTGGAATAATTTATCTTGGTCCACATTTATTCATGGTAATTCATGATATATTTTGGGTTTTCTCTTAAAAATGTTAATGATTCAAAAGTTTCTAAATGTACAAGAGAGTTTGTAAACTTCAATTATTTTCATTGAAAAAAATACATCTTATTCAAATATATTCATATAAGATTGGTTTCATCTATCCAATTAATATTTTACTTTTCATATCATTTTTATTCTCATGGTTATTTACAATATTTCACCAAATTAACCTTACTTAAAAAAATTCGTTTTAAAAATATTTTGTTGTTAATAAAATTCCTCGTCGCCTTTATTATATCTTTTTCATCCATGTCTATATTATTTATTTCTAAAAATGTTTCAATGTATGATTCTGAATCCCAAATATGTATTATTCCTTGTTATCATTATATTTATATTATCCAACATTTACATGCAACCATGATCACTCTTTAAAACTATATGGATTTCCATAAATATATTTTAAAATATTTAATTCGAATTTTCTATCATAATATTATATTATATCATCTAATACATATATACTAAATTAACCCTTATTTATATTTATGGTTTCATGATAAGGATTTATTTTAAAATATATTATTTAAAAAAATTATATTTTACCACTGTAATAACAACTTTATAAAGTGAATCGTAACACCATCATTTTACACTAAGGTTAAAAATATTTTCTTAAACCTATTTTCCTAATTTTAATTCTATTTTTCTTTATATTTAAAATATATTTATCTTCTATGGAGTTAGTTTCCTTGAATCACTCTCTATACCCTATTATTATATACTCATTTTTAGGTGATTAGACTTTTTGTATCAACGTATCCAATTATTAATGTCTATTTATATTACACCATTTGAAAATGTTATAGAACCCATTTTATTTTCATGGATTTTCGTGATTTGATATATGATGGTTTTTATATAGTTTATATATATATAGATTTCTATGGGTGGCATCATATATCTCTGTACAATAAATTTTTTCAATGTATTCATCCACATTATATAAGCAATGGTGGAAAATATATTTTTATCACAACATAAATTGTGGGGATTATGGGGAATCTCACAATATAATTTTCCTATCTCATTATAAAATTAATTCTATATAATAATATATATTTCACATATTAATGTGTGGGAATAATGAGTTTTTTTATATTTAATTCATTCATTGTGATTAAGTTTTTTCCACAGTTCATTGTTATATTATATTTACATTTCATTCCTATCTCCATGCCTATGATTATTTTCCATGACTCATGTTTATTATCATAGGTTTCTACAATCTTATGACATGGTATTAGGTTGTTCATTTGAGATTACATGCCCTTATATTATTCCTTATAAAAAATTATTATTATTCAATATAATTTTTATTAAGTTATTTCTACCAATATTGAGTTACTATTATACACATGATCTTACCATATTGAAAACTAATTGATAATTATTTAATATTATTGTAATTATCACCCTTTTTTTATGTTTTCCATTCCCTAGGTTATGAGGCAGAGTTTAATCATGGTGGTATTATGATGGGGATCTAGTATGGTATAATTATATAGAAATATTCCATATTATGTGAAATATTATTTTTATAAATATAATATCTAAACACCCTAAACCATTAAATCTCACTATAGTGAGATTAATTATGAGTTTTAATGATTAAATTATTTGAATAAGGTAAAAGTATTTTCAATTTTATCTAGTGTCATCTCAATTGGTATTGAATCCAGTTTGAAAAGAATGGGTATTTAATACTAGAACCAAAAGTGCATGTTTTTATAATTTCATTTAGTATCAATTAAGTGTTTCGTTATTTTTTTACATTGTGATTATAAAAAATGAGTGACAACCCTATAGAAAAGACGAAATATATTAAATACCCAATAATTTTGATAATGTGTAGATTGTTTGTTTTCCTAGAAATAGTTTCCATGTATTGATACAAGAAAGTGAATGTAGTATCTTGCATATATTATCCTAGGGGTAATATCTCTGAAATATTATGGTTGGGTATTAACTCAATCATGAAATTTTGTATCAAAAAGAGGCCTAAGTATTAGAATGGGATGAAAATTTCAGGGGATTTGATTCCATTATTTCATATTCTATTTACATGAAATTATTATGGATTTGAATATATACTTATGGATTTTGATCATGTAATATTTAATGGGTTTGGTTAGATAAACTATGGGGAAAAATTCAAAGGCCATATAATGTTTTTTATATGGTGATTCAAGTTATATTTGAAAAAAATTATTATGTTTTTCGGAGTATATTTTTTTAGTATTGTTTTGGGATAATGGTTATGTTAAATTCTAGTAAAATAGGTTTCCTTTAGCTTTAGGGTTAGAGTATGGTAAGAGGGAACCTAATAAAAATTTAATTTGTTTAATGGAATTAGGTGAAAAAGAATAAGGAAACCTTAGTGGAAATAATAATTGTATGGACCCAAATGTATATTGGTTCTTAATAAATTTTCATATAATAAGTTACATATTATATATTTTTTATATGTGTAAATATTATTATCATAGTTCATGTTGGTCTAGTTTTTTAGAAATATAATGAAGAAAAAAATGTGTTTTTGAATGGTATGTCACTAGAAACTCTAAAAAGAAACTAAGGAAGCATAATTGATATAAATAGTTGGAATTAATGGAAATTTCAATATATATCATTTATATTAAGGAGATTACGAGTATTTTAGTTATAAAATACATAGTGAGGTTGATATATCTTCAATAATTATATCGTGTTCGATGAATATCCTCTATATACCCTTTAGTATATCTATTAGTAAGTGATGATTCAAATTATGAGAACACAGTTCATTTAAGCGGGTATAATGAAACACCTCTAGAATATAATGTATAATTAATTTTAAATTAATACTATGCACAATAGTTAGTGTCATAGGTACCACTGACATAAAATAAAATAACATATTTTTTAAGATATAATATCTCAATTAAATACAATCATTATCAAATTAAAATATTACAATGTGAAACATCATTAATAAAATTACTAGATGTGTAAAACCTCATGTAAAAAATGATAACAATTTAAATAAAATATTTAATATAAAAATATATATTAGGATTTATTATATATTATTAATATTGAATTTTTAAAGCTAGATTTTATGTTTTATAATTCATATGATTTTCTTAAATGAAAAGACTAAATGATAAATAATTAATGAGATATGATTAAAATTATTAACTATTAGAAGTGTTATTTTTCATTGAATTTATTCATAAATTGTTGTGTATTTAAATATATTAAATTAAATTAATCTGTGATAATAATTGATTTTAATGAAATATATTTTTAATATATATAAAAAAATAAAATTAACATTCATGTAATGATTTTTAATTAGTGATGAATAAGATTAAATTCATTTATGTTTAAATATTCCATTCTGTAAACTATTTTTCAAAGTTATGTGTTTTGATTTTAAAATTAATTTCTACCACTTTGAGAAGTGGAATTTAATAACCTGAAATTCATTGTTGGACTCATCATGAAATTATTATCTTCTGATTAATTTTTGTAAATTTTCATGAAAGGATGAATTTTAGGTGAATAATGAAAATATGGTTTTTTCCAATACCATATCTTTTATGAAATTATTATGATGTAAGAATGACATAAAAACTAATAAAATGATTTTTAAGCCAATATTTTATTTGTAAAGTAAAATAATTCATTTGAAATATAAAATTAAATTTAGAAGCTTGTGATTTACATTTTGGAACATGATATAATACTTTATCCTAATAAAAAACTATTTTTTATTTTTATTCTAATAAAGTATTTACATGGTATAATTTAGATTTGGATTTATTTAAAAGCTACATAAATATTAGTTTATTAATAATATAAGAAATTAGTTTCATTTAAATGATCAATGCTCATATTTTTATCCTAAACCCGTTTTATGGTAGAAATATATTTTTTATTTAAACTCTTTTTAATGTGTTATAGGTTAATTTTATTAGAATATTAATTTAATATTTTATATCTTCATATGTAAATTTTTTAAATTGTATATTTTAGTTTTTTTTCATAAAAAATAAATTAACTTGCTAAATGTATGTCATCACACTAATGGTCAAACTCGTTTAAAGTGTTAATTCATAAGTAAAAATGTACATTATAAAAAAAACAATTCTTAATATGATGGTATTAGTACTTTATCATCCTTTGATAACATTTAGTTTATTTTTTCATATTTTATCCCAAATTCCAAAAATTTGATACGATTTTTATATTAATTAATAAGTAAATACTAAAATGTCATTTCTTTCACTCATAAAAGGATTCTTCTACCAACCCTTCAAATAAAATAGAATTTATAAATAAATATTATGTATCTATCGAATTTTATTAAAAAATAATCCCTTTCTTTGTTATACACCTATTTGGCCTTATATATTCCCCAAATCTATTCTAAATAAAAACATTATCAATGAAATGATTACAACACACTCATATTTGGGTCCATTATAGCACATACATGAATGAAGTTATAATGAATATATTATGAATATTTATTGAATATAAATTTTCATTGTATTATTAAATTGTTAATAATTTAATATTTTATATAATTCTATAATGTTGATTCAATAAAAAAATCACTCAACAATCATTTTTGTCCAATTAATTCTACTATGTTCCTATTTGGATTTGTTTAACCCCCTTGATGAGTGATACTTTGAATTTTAATTATTCACGGTTATATAAGCATAATTTTTGTAATAAATTATATTAATATATTAATATATTTTTTTTAAAGTTATAATAATTTTAAACTAATAACTAATATACCAACTTGTGTTCATCAAAAAATATCGAAACAAGATCCTCATTGATTCTATCATAATGAATCACAACTAAAACTCTATTGGAATGAAACTAGTAATTTTTATGTTATTATAAAAAATATAATTTATTTTCATTAATGGTTTAGTAATAATGAAATTTTAGTGATGTAATGATGATATACATTGACATTACAATATTTTCATGAAAAAATTAAAATTACTAGAATCTTGATAATAACAATAAACTATAACTAACTAATAAATTTATATTTAATGATAATAATTCAATATTTTAAATGGTAATATATATGAATAAGGATCATAAATATGTTATTAAGATAGTGATTTTTATTATATAATATTTTAATCTTCTTTTTTTTGGAATCCAAGAGTTAAGGTAAGGGTTTTTTATCTCAAACATCACACTATGACACTTATTTCATATTATAAAACTAATTTTGATTATATTGTTTACACACAACCCATGGAGAATGAATTATCTTTATTATCATTTATTTATGGTAATTCATTTTTAATTTCTTATATTCTCTTTCAAAGGTATTTAATTCAAATGTTACCCAATATATTAGTGGGTTTTAGACACAATTCTATTTCACTGAGTTAAGATCGTTCATCTTGAGTTCCATAATACCATGATTTATTTATTTTATCCTACGAAATTGTTCTTTATCATTTATTATATTTTTTTTGGAGTTTTCATTTTTACACCATTCTTCTTACATGATGTATTCTTCTTAAAAATGTGATGTTTTTAGATTAATTTTCATTTTCATTAACCCGTCTTATCTTCCATGTCCATATTCTATATTTTAAAATTTTGATTCCTTCCTAATTTTGAATCCAAAATTTGTATTATCTCACACAGAATTCATATGTCTATTTATCAATTTTAAAAAAATTTATTTCCCTTTTAAATGATATGGGTTTTAATAAAGATGTTTTAAACTATTAGAAAATAAGTTCCTTTCACTACATATCATTTATCTTCCACTCATAATTTTTTAACTAACATTTAGTTCCTTTAAAGGTTCAATTTTCATTATTTATTTTAATGTTGTTTTTCTAAAAAATGAATCACTTTTATCATTACAAAAGTTCCATTTGAAAATGACATAAAACATTATATTTCCAATACATGGTTCGAACCATTTCATGAAATCTGTTTTCGTCATATCAATTTTTTTATCACTATTTCCAATAGATATACCTACTACGGTGTTATGTTACATTAATCACCCAAAAAATTATCTTACGGAATAATTAATTTGGGGTGACTTAAATTTTTGTATAAATAGATCCAATTTTTAGGTTCATTTTATGCAATAGTATGGGGGAAAATTATGAGTCCCACTTCTTCCATGTTAACATCATTATATGAAATATGACTGATTTAATATTGCTTGGATTTTTATTGATGTTAATAGGTGTGGTATTATATATCACTCTAATTCATTAGTTAGTGTTTTCTATCTCATGTGATAACGAATGGTGCACTTCATTATGTTTCTTCACAACATAAAGTATGTGAATCATTGATTTTATCAAAATTTTATATATTATATCTCATGAGATAATGCAAGGTGGACACATTTTTGTTTACACAAATTTTAATGTGTGGGTACATTGGTTTTCTCAAATTGTAATGACTCATTTAGATTATGTATGTTATATAGTTGAATTTAATGCTAAATTTCTTGGACATTCTATATTTTCATGCCTATTATTATGTTAATTGGAATAGGTTTATTTTATCATAATTCCACCATCTTATTATATTTTATAAGCTTCTTCATTTGATATTTCATGACTATTTATTTTACCTTATTAATAAATATTTTTGTTTCATGTTTGTTCCTAATGATATTTTTCATAATCACTTGTTTATTATATATTTATTCTATAAAATTTTATATGGATCATTGAAAAGATTTTTAATTATATAGATTTTGATTAGACACCTTTCTTATGTATATTTTTCACAGCTAATGTAGATGACTATATCCTAGGTGTTTTTTAATTTGAAACTAGAATGTTGTGATTATAGATAAATTTTCTCAAATATATGAAATTAAAAAGATAATCTCTTATGAAATTAATCCTTATTTAGTAAATATAATGATATTATTAGTGAAATATAATGTTTAAAATCAATGTACAATGTGAATTATTTGCATGGTTTTTTGAGACATCTCATACTATATCGAATCTTATTTGTAACTAATTTGTTATTTCTAAATAAATTGAGAGAGTGGGCGGGTATGGTATGCCATAATGGTTTGGCCTCCAAATTCCTTGATGTTTCCTTCTACCACCCATTTATGAAATTATTTTTACTTTCCAAAACACATGAACACACCTAAAACTCTAAAAACCCAAAAATAATTTAAAAATTAATTTTCAAACCCACAAAAGTGGCATAGGGTGTCATAATTCCCCTCCCCATGCAACATTATTTATGAAAAAATACATTATTCAAAATATAGTGAAATGGAAATTAACCACAACAGTCAATATTTAATTTGATAGGGTCAGGTAATAATAATCACTAAATAGCCACACAATTCCACAAAACAAATAGAATCCATCTTCAACGACACCAAATTCTCAATGAAAAACCATGAAAATAGCCAGCCAAAATGTTCCTCTAAGAATATAGAGATGCAATATATATCTCCCAACTATTTAGTCATTATCTAAATAGTGAAACCAATATATCAACAATACACAAGAAAAAAATAGTCACAAAATATAATCACATTTCCACAAAACATCCTATGGAAAAAACAATAAATTATCAAAACTAACTATTATTTAATCCACATCTAAAATAATGTACATCCCAATGAAAAATTAAATGGGAGATCAAAAAATGAGTAAGAAAAAAGCATAATTAAAATACCAAATATCCTCTATTTCCATTTCAATATAATAAAAAATAATATATAGAACATGGCTCAACATAGAAAAACATTGTTCTAACCATTAATATGGAACTAAAAAATAGGTAACATAGCACCAAACTCATGGAATACAATTCCATGGTGACCCTAATAAATTATCTCAACCTAGAAGAATTTTTTTTAAACCGACCACAATATATTGTTCCTAGTTACCCAATTATATACCCAATGTTTTCCCAAGATTGATGCATCAAACTGGATCTCTCCCAATACATCGTGACATGCAAAACAATAACAGGTACAATGAAAAATTGTTACTAGAACAACCCAAGATTAATCTGATTAAAATCACTACATTAACCCTGAATTTCATGATATTCTTTAAAAAAGATTTAAGGCTCCGAAAATAAACTAATAACTTCATCATTGGATGGAAATCCAAATTCATATATAATTTATATGAGATAAAGACAAGGGAAAACCCCAAATATACATGAGTTAAGAGGTTGTGAATGACCATTGTTTGAAACGAGATCATGGATACGTAGCAATAATCCGAGTTTGGGAAGGAAAATAAATAAAAAAAACAATGGAAAGATCATTCCTAGTGAAAAACAATAACTATTCATAAAGGCCATTCTAGGAGGCATAATCTTAATAATAGAAAACATAAATCCACCCAATCCATGATTTTTAATCAATTTAATCAATCCACCAATAATCTGGGGACTAATCCAAACCATAATTCATGAAATAAAACACTTTCAATATTTCAATCATTAAACTACGCACCTCTAGCATGATTCCAAATATCATATATTTTTTAAAGATCACTTTAAAAAAAAGATATTATTTTCAACACCATTATTTATTAATGAAAAATCGACCAAAATCCATTTCATAAATCTTTATCATGTTTAATCCAAATTGTTTCTTCAAAACTATTATAGAAATCCACTATATAGACGAAAAAAATTCACAATATTTAAAATTCATAAAAAATCATCAACTTTTTAATTGGTAATTTATAATAGTCACACTACCTTAGAAAACCACATTGTACATTAAAAATAATATCATAACTATCAGTGCTAAAAAATAATGTATTTGGAAATTCTCATTTGTTAAGGGATCTCATCACAAATGACCAGTTGCTAAAAAAGTTATCGTAAAAACGGTTTTTTGTGAAAGACCGTAAGAAAAAGAATTTGGATTTCTATCCCATCTCAAATATCATTTAATAGTAATTAAAAATGATATTTTAATGATAATATTTCCCCATCGTAAACACATTTTTGTGATGAGGGAAAAAACCATCATAAATAATCATTTGAGATGGATGCATCATCTCATACCAAAAAAATTAAAAAAATTAAAAAAAATATCCACCATAATATTAAAAAAACACAATATAAAACTGAAAATATAATTATTAATAACAATATTTTATAAAATATGGTCATTCAAATGTTTATTAAAATAAATGTGAAAACAAATTCATGAATCATTGAGGGGGTTATTTAGAAGAGGTGCTAAAGAGAACTCCATCTCTAAACCCCGATTAAACTGTCACATGTACTCTCTTGTTTACTTGTGTTCTTGCTCCTACCATCGATGCTTCTTGTCCTGCAATTCCTGCTATTGTCAGCAAATCTCTTCCTGCTCCCTATGAAATCTCTTTATAAGCTCACCCGGAGCTCATAGCTGCTCTGCATACTATGCAGTAGATGATGTAGACTCTCCACAATCTACCCTCATTATAGAAAATGACATCGCATCAGTACTATAACATCTACTAAGAATAAATGGAATGTTGATAGCAAATATTCTTTTATAAAAGTCTTGATGATTCACCAACATCCATGTTTTGTCACCAAATAAATCTATTATGGTTACCTAATACCTGGTCTTAGCCTGAATAACATCCTGTTTGTGAGAATTTGTAGCCTCATATGACTCTATCTATTTCAATTTAAAAATAAAACTGTGAAAATTTTATTTTTATTTAATTTTGAAACTCAAAAGTTGATATACTGACTACATTTTGACTCAAAAGACCACATATAAACTCTTCAGTGTTAGAGTATATGTAAATCTCTTATAAAAATCAAACTCTATAGTATTACAATGTTTTACTTCCTATACAAGTTTAAAATAAATAGTTTTATTTAAAATTATATAAATTATTAAAAAAATACTGACCATATGTTGTCAATACATATTTAATGTACGACTACCAACTCAATACGTCACATCGTGCATTCCCTGGTTCTACCAATAATAACTAATATAGATATGGTTGACACAAATTGGTCATTTCTCATCACCTAAATATAAGAAATTCTATGAATTAAACCTTTTAGAAATTTATAATATATTTTATTAATTTTTATTAATTTATACGTAAAATTAGCGGTAATTTATGGTAACTATTTATAGTTACCATGAATTAAAAATAATTTTTGGTATAATTTATTATTAATTAAAAAACTATATTATATATTACTAATAATGTGTAGACTATATATTTTATAATATTTGTGAGATGAAACCGAATTATGCCTACCATGTCGAAATTTTTAATATCCCAACACCAGAAAATTGATGACCTATTTCATATTCAAATTTCAAATTATTTATAATAAAAATAGTATTTGATACTAAGTACGAATAATTCCCACATATTATTACCAACTTTCACTATTTACAGCTATTTGATTCTAATTCTTAATAATTATAACAATTTATTATTAATTTCCTCTACTTATTTCAATTTTTCTCTAATTTTTACTATTTATCATTAATTATTACTAATCACTACTAATTACCTCAAATGTGGTCTAATTATTTCTAATTACTTCTATTTTTACCAAAATTTAGTTATTTACCCTAATTTTTAATATTTCTTACTAATCACCACTAAAATTTTAAAATAATAGTGATTTATCACTAATTTTTAAGAATTGCTTCTAAATTATACTAATTAAGATTTATTTTTACTAATTATAGTGATTTAATGATTATTTGTACACATATATAGTAATTACTAGTATTTTTTTTTCTAATTTTTCATAATTAAAACTAATTATTAATAATTAAAGTGATTTACCATTAGTTTTTTCTAATTACGGATAATTTTCACTAATTATAGTGATTTGACATTTCTTTTTACTATTTTACCAACATATTTTTCTAAATTTTACTATTTAACACTAATTTTTAATAATTATAATGAATTAATTTTATTTTTACCAAATTATTGCTAATTTTTACATAAATTTAGTGATTTACCACTAATTTTTACTAATATATTCTAATCACCACTATTTTTTAATAATTATCCTAATTTATCACTAATTTTATCTTAACTATAGTGATTTACTGCTTATTTTTACTGATATTTACAAATCATTTCTTTTTTTACAAATTTATAGCCTTTACAAATTTTTTTACAATTATTTAATACTCACAAAGTAGTTTTACTAATTTGTAGTCATTAACAATAATTTTTAATAATTATTGTGTTTTATCGATATTTTTTTTTCTAATTACAATTAATTTTTACTGATTTTTACTCATTACCACTGAATTTAAATAAATATAGTTATATATCACTATTTTTAAGTTATTACGATTATATTTTACTAATTATAGTTATGTAACATTCATTTTTATAATATTTACTAATTGTCGTTAATTTTTAATAATTTTTACTAATAAAGCTAATATTTAAAAATTATAGCAATTTACTGTTATTCTAAACTAAATAATCTAATTTTTACTAATTATTTTCTTTTACCATTCATTTTTACTAAATACTATTATTTATTATAAACTACTATAATTTATTATTTTTTATTACTATGATTTATAAATTCTTACAAAGTTCAATTAATTAATACTATTTATTTATCAATTCTAATTGACTAGTATTAAAAACGAACAGTAACTAATAATTAAAAATCATTATGTCAAATTAAACCCACTTAGTTTTAATTAATAACATTACTTCGAATTAAAACTAAATATATCAATTTAAAATAACCACTTCTAATTGTAAATAATTAATTCTAATTATAAATAAGTACTTATAATTGACACAAATAAAAAATAACTAACAACCTTAAAATATAATATAAAGAAAAATAAATAAAATTAAAATTAATAACCTTACATAAATACCTAAAAATGACGTTTTTTTTGTTTTGCAAACATCAGAATTTCATTCCCTACAAAAACATAAACTTTTATTTAGACAATTGAAGAGAAGAAGATTAAAGTTGAGATTTTGAGAGTTCAAATAGAGAATGAAGGGAACGTTATTGGGGTGTGAGGTATTTATAGGTTAGATTATTAGAAATTGAAATATTTGTGATTGGTACACTTTCAAATAGCTCCCACCATAATTAATTGAGGGAGTGGTTAATAAGTTATTTTCGATGGGTACCATCACAAATACTAATCTACCGATAGAGTATTTTCCATGGCAATTAATTACTCCTCACAATAAACTACAAATAATGATGGTTATTTATGACAGGAAAATTCTACAATAGAAAATTACATTTAATGACAAAGTTTATGTGTGATTAAAACCTTTTCCCATCATAGATCTCCTTTCCCACATTATGTGGGAAGCTGCAGAAAAAGTAGTTATGAAGGGTACCTTCTCCCATTTCCCATAAGTGTAAATTTAATTGTATTTGAGAGGGGATTTGAATCCCATCAGAAATAGTCCCCCATCATGGACTATTTACAATGGGAAACATGCCTGTCACAAAATTGATTTTCCAAGTAGTGTAACTCTAAGCCGGATAGGAAAGACGTAAAAAATTCTTATGATAATCCAAAAAATGATAAAAATTGTGCATTTAATTTAGGATGTTATCATATTAAAAGGGAATATAAATATATAAAGATGAAGGAATATTAAAATTTCACCACCATGAATCTCACTATGTTGACAAGTAATAAAAATGGATCCAAAATCCATGATAAGTCTATCAATAAATGGTTCTCTCTAATAAACAACGTAATAAGAAATAACCAACCTGATCTATAAAAAAATCCATTATTAGAGGATGAATTCAGAGAAGATAAAAAGGATCTAGTCAATTATATCACAGTCCCAAAGTGCATAACTTAGAGTTCTATGAGGAATAATTTACTCAAAAGATAAATAGTCTCTCCTTTAGACCAAATATTTCACTCTAAGGAATATATATTAGGATAACCATTGAACATCATGGGATCCACAAAGGATATCAACAAAAATTATGAAAGAGTACTAAGATTCAAAATATATGAGGAATAAACATCATGGATTAACAAAAAAATATCTCATTTTGATCCTTAGTTAAAAGAGAGGGGATATTAGCATACAAGTATACATCATGACCTTGTCCATGATGACCTACTTCTTAAAGGACAATATAAAAGATGATCTAGTGAAGAAGGACTTTTCAAGTGAAAAAATACTACACAAGTTGCATGGATCTTATGTTTTAAATTTTTTTGAATGATATTATGATGTATTATATAGCATATGAAATTGTGTTGGTATTGTAGTTTTGTGAGGGTTCCCCCTAAACCATTAAAATTGGATTCAGTAAAAAGAATAGTTTATTATGAGACAGAAAATAGGAACCCCTATTTTAGTGCAATCCTTTGATTTAAGAAAATATTTCATCCCCTAAAATTGTTCAAAAACAATTTTTTATTTGCATTTTAAAACTGAAAACACTTCATAACAAACTCAAAAAGGGATACAATATTTTACCCATAAACAACTATAATGGTTTTTAAATCATCATGTTTTCCATCTTCAAAATGAAATCATCTACTTTTAAAAAGGATTCATGAAAACCACACTCATAATATATAATTAAGCTCTAATTCCTCCTTTGAAATAATAAATTCAATGAAATTATCATTTAACTTTAAACTCTTTTTTCTATAACCTAGTATGTAATGGAACAACACAATTATCTAACAAATTAAACTCAAAAATATCAACATATCTTAAGACTTACAATTATTTGTCCCTTATTTTGACGTAACATTCATGTGTATTTTAAATAATAAATTAAAAATTTATGTAGATCCATGATCAACATAATAATATTGTTTGAATTATTGTGCCCCTATCATTTAGCTACCCCTGGCATGTCTTGAAAACCCAAAAAAAATTATGAACATGGTTTTTTATATCCTAAGAGGTAACCATAAAACCTTAATTTTTTTTTTAAATTTTCAACAAAAAACCTAACAAAACCACCATGTATTGTTAAAACCCACTAGTAAGGATCTAAAACATCATCATTCCAACGAAGAATCCAAAAAATACTAATAATTGAATAAAAATTATAAATACTCATTATATTTTGAGGATCATTGAGGGAAATAGCTAGTAATACTATCTCTTTACCTACCCCTAAAGTCTGAACAATCATATCTATGTCCTGCAATGATTCCCAAATATAATGGGATTCTTCAATAACTTAGAATATTTTTACTATAATTGGATTTGATTCTATTTTCTAACAAGACAACTTGTGTGAACACAAACTTTCACCCAATCCATTTACTAATAATGATTAAAGGGAGTTCCTAATCCTAACATACTCACAACTAGTTCCTGTTAATCAATAAGATACACTTTAGAATCATTTCATCCTTTAAACAGTATCATTAATTCTAGTTTCTACATTATTTATGAAATATGGTTTTATACGTATAAGGACATGGAAAAAAGTGTCAAATTTTATATTTATTTTTTCTAAAACATACCAAAAGTATTTTTACAAAAAAAAGGAAATTATATTTGATACCAAAATTTTCAAAATCATATATAAACAAAAAAAATTATTTTAAACATCATTTCTGTTCTTGAAAATAATAAATTTTGAATTAAAATAAAAACCAATTCCTTTTTCTTCCACTTTTCAAAAAACTATCTATAATATCATTTACAAAGGAAATATAAGAGTACCATTTGAAAACACCCTATCACATAATTTTGTAATATATTTAAATATAAAACAAACCTGAGTAAAACTAACTATACACATAATCAATCACTTACATTTCAATTAAATGAAATGAAAATAGACATATAATTTTGTACTAAAATGAATATATTGAATGAAAATACAAACAAGTAAAAAAATTAAATCCCCAATATAATGTTTAGTAGAAAATAATAATCATATGAATAATCATAGGATATAATATGAAATAAAAAATACATAGATCTTGTAAACTATTGTTGGATTATGTAAACCTAAATATTTTGGGAGCTCACATAGTCTCATCGGTCCATAAACCATCACATTATCTTACATGGTCTAATAGGGCCACTATCCCAGCCATCACACAATATAAACTATGGGAGAACTCATCATATTCTCTTGTATATGTATGTATGGTTCCCATGATATGAATAAATTTATTTAGTAAATAATTGATAATTATATCAATACAGAAACCAGGAATAACAAATCTCCCAGAAACCTCATTTTACCTCTAACTCCCTCTTGAGAAATAGCCACTTTCATCAACTAGGAATTATATAAAAATACACCATCCACATCTTATTAGAGGATACAAGGGAATGTAAAACATGGAATCATGATGATCTTAATTAGGTTGTTATATTATTTTGAAGAACTATTTTATTGACGTTAGAAATGGCCTTAAAGAAATAACTTGATATCAAGAAATTTTACAACATTTTTTATATATCTCTAAATCCTTTTCTAAACCAAAATCACAAAAACTTACACTTAAAACCATATTTATATCAATCCCTACATTATAAAATTAATTAAAAATTACACGAATATTATCATGGTTTTAAAATTATTTGTCACATCCAAGAGAAATGCTTTATGGAATAAACCTCTTAAAATACTAACATCTCTTGAATCCCTAATTGATGATAAAAACACCATAAAATAACCAATTTTCATTGGAGAAACTATTTAAACATTTCATCAAACAATTGTAATGTATAAAAACATAATTTCAAATGAATAGTGATTATTTCATTGATATTTATCCCTGGTATGTATAAACAACTATTGAATTTTATTCCCACCCAGTCAATGGTTAAACATATAGTTATATGTGGAATTAAAAAAAGATTAAAGAATTGAATCATTTAATGGTTTATAATATATGTTAACATCATAGAAACAATTACCTTGATCAATTAGTAAGCAAATCATAAATATTCACTTAATATGGAAGAGTCCCAAACAAGAAAAGAAGTACCCTATAAAAGCCATGTACATTTAAATATCCAAGATAAAGCCCATATGAAACCATATATTTGAGGTTGATTCTCATTAAGGTTTGTAGGAAATTTTAATTCAAGGATAAGGGTAAAGGTGGGATATGATAAAAAAATATAGATTGAGAAGAAGACGTTACAATGAAGGTTAACTTGAAATCATAAATAAAAACATGGATCCAAGGGGGAATAAAAGTGACCTATCATGTGATCTCCATGGTTGTGAGATATGAATAAAAGAATAAATGGGGGGTTGAAACCCTAAAAAGGTTTATAGAGAAAAATGTAAAACCGTATTAATTTAACAAAATGGGTAGGTACACCCCTTCCCAGACCTCACCAACAACCATGTTCCAGGCCTCTTATTCTACAGTGTGGTCATCCATTCTCAGAAACAACTGTAGTGAATCATATAGACTATGTAACAAATAATAATTATTTGGAAGAGCTGAAGGTATCAAACCCAAACCCTCAAATCATTTTCATATCCATTTACTACATAGTGTGACTCACCAACGGAGTTACAAAACATAGCCCTGACTCCATATTTTTGTCTCATGTTCACCAAAAAATTGATTCAATCCATCATTTTAAAAAATAAAGACATTCACTATATATCCTCTAATCCACATTGGTGTCACTCCATTCCTAGGAAATAAAAAAATCAAAGAGACTAACCATGGAATGAATTCACTAAGGAACATTTTTGTCTACTTCCATTGAGGTAAGAAACCCTCCAAGACTCCGAAAATTCTTCAAAAAAACTAAAAACACTAAAACTCTCCAAATAATCAAAAAAATTAAAATAATAAATTAAAAAAATGGCCTTGGCGTCTCATGGTCACTAAGGAATGGTCAAGACATTATGTCATTGTTGTTGTTGAAGTATCATGTTTGTGGTGTGGCCACATTGGTCATCGTGTTACCTATCAATTGATGTATCAAATTAAATTATTGATAAATTTTCAAATCAAAAAATAAACATGGATTCATGGATTTTTCTGTAGATTTAATTGACATATCTAAATCATGGTGTGATCAAACTCAATCACATAATGATGCATTAAATTTGTAGACTACATATAAAATCATTATTTCTGACATATTATTTTAGATTTATAAATTTTCTCACAAGACATAAGTTATCATATGTGTGTATTTAGAGATATTTTATTTACAATTGGTTATATTTTTATATTGAATTTGATATATCAACTGATTTCGGATCTACGGTTATTTTAACACATTTTTATTTGGGTTTTCTTCATGTTCATATACAAAAACGGGGATGTGATAGTGGTTCTGCATTACACATGGTTAATTTGGGTCATGATTATGATGCTTGTTTCTATATTCTATTTTCTATACAATCCATTTTTGATATTTATGTATTTTTACCATCTCACTCATTTTTTTAGTGGTTGGTTGACGCTCTAATAAAGGTAGGGTTTTTCAGACTTATCCCTTTTTAATGTAAATATATTATAAATGTTCCATTATTTTTTCCTTGGATTATATTGAGTTTCTTCTCCTAATAATGATAATGAATTGATCGTAAATTATATAATTGTGAAGGGGTAATTTTGATGGGTGTTTATGTTTTTATGTAATTTCTCGTGCGAATGACAGTTGATTATATTTTTTATAAACTATTCGTTACTTTTTTGAGTCATGTCCTCTTTCTCTGATTGTGTTTAATGAATTCACTTTTATAAAAGTATAATTAATTAAATGAGGTAATGAGTTGATTTTTCAAAAGTACATAATAATATAGTTTTTTTATATTTCATCCAAAAATAATTTTTACGAACTAATGATTAAAAGGGGAATTATTAATTTGACTGAATATTTTCATCCTATTTTCATGTTGTTGTTATTGAGTTTCAATTATTATGATCTCTATGGAAGTTTTTTGAAATTATTTCAGTTGGTTTTCTGAACTGATGTGTATGAGATGTAGTTGTTTTGTCTAGCATCCATGATAGTAATGGGTGCATGTCTTTTTTGATAGGTGGTGTTTGGTTTGTTAGAATGTGGAAGTTGGTTCTTTGAATAAGTTATATCATTTTGGTTGTTGTTAATAATATTGGAAAGTGTTATAACGTGGGTTGTGCAGTGGATTGATATGTGTTTTTGTGATTTTCTATAGATTCTAAATTATAAGTAATATGTTTTTTAATTATGAATATGGATTCTTCTACATGACTCCAATTAATAATTTTGGGTATTAATGATTGTGAAATTCAAGAATGAAAGGGTGATGACTGGAATTAAATTATATTGATAACTAATGATCATTTTGACATTACTTATAGAATTAAATAGATTAATAGATATAATTACATTAATAATGTTAAATATGGAAATAATTTCATGGAATGATTAATGGGAAATATGGATATTATTTTGGTTTTCAGGTTTGGGGATGTTCAGTTGACTTATATTATAGTGACGAAATTGGTTAATCGTCAATGGTGGTGTTGATGGGGGTGATTACTATGGTAATTGTAGCAATTTTTTAGTATTAAAAATACTAAATCAGTGTATTGTTACTATTTTATATGTTATATTGTCATTTACATTTCATACTCACCCACATTGGGTAATATAATCTCATTGATACACAAATTTTTTCGGTTATAGGGTTTTCCACCAAACATAATGGTTGGTTTGGGAATGGATGGATGAATACACTCTCAAGCCTTTTATCAATTCTTGGTTCACTGTGGGATGTGATAGAACATAGTATGTATACGCATAATGTTTTTAAGGTAATATGTTATGTAATGTTAGATATTAGTCAAACATTTTTGTTTGATCATGATAATGACAATGGTGGGGGCTTATGCATGGTAGAAGGAGGGTTACAGGTTTATGTCCTTCATGTTTAGGAGACCTAAAAATAAATGGAAATTCTAAATTATTTAGAAATTTTACTTGATGGAAGTTATTTTATGATGAATATGTGTTTATTCTTTATGTAATAATCATATTATAAAAAATAATGTGATGTGGAAAAAATAAAAAAAGGGTTTAAGAGAACCATAACATATTCTCTTGTAGTGTGAGAGCCAGAAAAAAATTAGGAATGCGGTTTTCGGAAACCATTATGATGTAATTTTCTACAATTATGTAATAATATTTAAAATCAATATTGGGTGAGTGATCCTTGGTGAGGATGGGTGATAGTTAACATAGTGAATAGTGATGCTGCTGGACAGATAGTTAAGGGAAATGGTAGTGATTCTTTAGTATGAAACCCTTAAAATGGGTTGTGGGAGACAATGGTGTATAAATTATTTTTTCTTATAATTTCTTCTTAACCCCACTTGAGTTTGATATCCTCTTTGATGACCACATGTTTTATGTTATGGATATTTTCCACAAACATATTTGGTTTTTTGGGAATGGATGGATGACTAGACCTATGTTCCCATTATCCATTCTAGGTGTAATTTTGGTTGTGATGTCTCATACTATGTATAATAATATTTATTGTAATGGCATAATGTTATAGTATTTTATATAATACATAACCATGATCTATGATTCAGATGATGTTGTATGGTAGTGGTCATGCACGATATGATGAGGGAACATGGTTTATGCCCATCATGTTCATGATTCCCTACTACAAGGAAAACAAGATAAGTAACTAGACTATGGTATGTGGTGGTGGATGCGTAGTAATGATGATTTAGTTTTTTCATGTGTTTCATGGTAGTTATATGAGATATGATGTGTTATATTATGGTTACAAATGGTATTGGGTGTTCCATCAAGTTTTTCATTGGGGGTAATTGAGGAAAAAAATTTATGAAGTTGTTTTGGGGTATATATTTCATAAATCATTATTATATTATGTTATTATACATGCATGCGATATTTGGGGAGAGAGACATATTGAGTTTTCATGATAGTTGGCCGATTACGTGATTTTTGGTTATGTAGTTTATTCGCAAAATAATTAGTATGCTTCTTTAACATATTGATGATAGGTATTGAGGATGATCCTATTGAGTATAAATTTACTCTTACCTATATATATAAATAAATATTATTTTCAAGATTCTATGGGGGATATGGTGATCATACTACATAAACTATATAAGAGCATGGAAATACTTTTAGTGTTTTGACCATATGATTTTTCAGGTTTTTGTAGATTTATATTTTTGTGACATTTACATGAATTATATGATATTGGTATTTTTTTATTATGGCGTTGAATTTTTCCCCTATATGTTCCCAGTAGTTTTTAGTGTATTGCCTCCAAATTGTTTATATTATACCCTTAGTTCAATTCACCTACCTATGGCCTTCGGAAAGCTGGAATAAGTGTTCAATATTTTTTATCATTATAGGACCATAATAGGTTCCCAATTGGGGTTGGAGATGAAAATATATATTTACATCAATCATTGTAATAATATTAGAACCTATTACATTCTCTAATAATTTTTTTATAGATAAATCCCACACAGATAACATAGTATGACTATTTTCTTAATATGACCATTCTTTTTTTTCATTTAATTTTATGCTATATTTATGGTCTAGGATGAAAATGACTATAGATCATTGTTATTTTTTTATGTTTTTTTTGTGGAGCTACAAGTCAATGATAAGGTGAAGAGTCATTATTCTTTTTATACCATGTCATAATCTTGATTAAAAGTAGTAATTTTAATTATCATGGTTTAAGGATATATTTTAAAAATATCATATTATATGCTCAAATAATCCACTGTATGGTTTGTGAAAATATGGAATTGTCCGAGGGGAAAATGTTAATGGAATATTTATCACAAAGTTGGAGATGAATAACATTGTCTTCTTATGATCAAAAGTCATTTTTAGGAAATAAAATTTAGTATTTAAAAGAATAAAATGGCCTCTTAAATTATAGGGGGGGATGTATGATTGTCATAGTTGATGGATTTTTTATTTACTAGATATTAAAATGATAATGTTTGGTAGAAAATTAATAATTTTTGATTTTTATGAATGTTATAAGATGATATTTAAAAAAACAAAAAATTATTGAAAGACTTTTGAGTTTTATTTTATTATTTGAGGGAGAAAGTAAGGAGTACACTTAATCCATCATTAGAGGAACTTGAAAAAGGAAGATAAAATTCATTAAATCATGTTGTTTCTTATTGTGGATATTATTACATTTATTTTCATCCTTCATTCTTAAAAACCACAAAACACGATGTATTAGCTCCCCACACATCCTTAATCGGGTATTTATTCGACCTAGAAATAAAAAAATATATAATTTTTTGATAATCCTTAAAAATAAAGAAAAAATGATCACTCCAAAATAGAACAACATAAAGAAGAGGAACCTTGAAATTGGTTATAGAGTAAGACATATCTTATTGAGGGATTTTGGTTTCTCCTAATTCTGATGGATTTAGACATCAATGGAGGGATATAGATCAAACCATACGAAGAGTGGAGAGAGATATACACACACCATGTGGGGAGAGGAAATATCACTGGAATAAAGGAGGAGGGGAAGAAGTGGTTTTAAAATCATCAATGATGGATAATTCTGTGATTTGATATAGAAACACACTGTTCATGGTTTGCCCACATAGTGTGGCCAAACCATGCACCCAATGTTCCCTTTTCACTATAATAGAGGAGAACCTCAGATGATTAGGAACACATTTTGACTAACCATATGCAAACAGTGAAAAACAAATATGACAAAAAATTTAAGGTAGTCACATGATCATGCACCCTGGGACAAATTGTTGGAGACTAACCCTATGAGCTGGGATGCATGGTTTTATGTAACAATACAACATTGTCTACCTCTTACCATTTGGGGAATTGGACTTCAAACAAGCCCTTGAAACTCCTGAGACCTCCTTCATCCCCTTAGGAATCATTATTATGGATATTTAATTGAATTTAAACCAATGTATTAATGGTATTTATCTATGGATAAAGCTAGTAAATTAAAACCTCCCCTACTTAAAAGAAAATATCCCATATTTTCCCTTTCAAGGGTGGTAAAATTTCATTTGGGAAGAGTTTCAGCCACTGTGCATGTATATAATCCTCAATCTCGTAGTTTTCATCGTGTATGTTCATGTGATTCCATATCAGCCATAATAGAGGAACTAGAATACCTAGAAGAACCATTATTCTATGATCAATGATATGTATCAAATTCTCTATGAAGGGAGAATCATTTTATAGTACAATATCCTTAGAATCAATCTAATTAGACAGGTCATGATTATAGTGTCGAATTTGAGATGCATGGAACACATCATGCATGGAATGGTACCTCGACATTAACAACAACTGATAGGCTACCTACTTTAACCTCTCCACTATTTCAAAATTACTAACAAAATGAGGTAAAAACTTTCCCTATCTCCTAATTCATCTATGGCCCAATGATGGAGATGCACATAGAATGACCAGATGTCCCACCAAAAAATCTAGGGGTCTTTGGAGATGATTGGTATATGACTTCTTCAGGGACATTATTGCACCCATATACTTATAAATATTCTATACATTCTCTAAAATGTCTTGAATGAGTTGTGGACCTAGTAGAGTAGTCTCACATTCCTCAAGATAGCATAGAGGTGAATAAAATGGTCTGCAATAGTAGGCCTCATAATGATCCATCTGAATTGTTACATGAAAACTATTGTTTTTGGAAAACACAACCATTTGATTTTTCCCCATGAACCTACAAAATCAATGATACAATCTTAAAACATATACTCTAACACCTATATGGTCTGCTCATACATCCCTTTAGTTTGAGGGTGATATTTTATAATCAAAAGAACCACATAACCCAGTTCTTATTTCATCCCTTGGCACAAGCATGATTTGAAATAGGAATCTTGATTGAAAATGATTGAATGGGGAACCCCACAATGAATATTAAATTTTTTTTTATTAATACACATTTCAATAAAAAGTGAGAAACCACGAGATCTAAATGGTGCAACCAATTAAAACCATGAAATATGATAAACTAGATTAAGATTACATGATCTAACCCTCTGTAGTGAATGCATCATGATGAGAATACTTCACCTTTGCATGAATGTTTTGCTAGCTGGCATGTGCAATGATTCACAAACCTAGTACTGATGGTAGATCCATAACATCTTGAAAATCTAAATCCGAATGGTACACTCATTAGAAAGATTCCTACTCTAAACCGCATTTTAAAAAAATCTATATTGTGTGACAGTTGAAAACATAATCAAAATACAATAATCTATCAATAACCATAATGTAGACTCAATTTGCAGACTCTATATGTTCATTCACATCTTCCCTATTTTAAATCATGGAGATATTAAATCCGTCAACTTTTTAGGTTCCATTTATTTTCTGTTGTACATACCCACAGAAAAAACTCATTGGTATTAGAGTCATTAGCTTCATCCAGGACTAGAGATTCAAGAACAATGTTACAATCATCCAAAATATAATTACATATTCCAAACCAATGAAATATACAAGGATCCCCCACAACTGCTACAAACATAATGAAATCATGAACAAAACATGTCCAATACAAGTAGATTCAAAATAGAAGATTCACATAGCACATTACAATAATCACAAAAATTATCATCCAAAACCATAAAATAATTCAATAACTTGAGGGTTGAAAGCCTTCACATTATCTATGTACCCCAAGGCCAACATGATAAAAAAAATGGCCACACCGCAAGCCAGATCTACAATCCCATCACCACCACGAAGACCAAACTCGAACCCCACCGTGATCCTCCCAACGTACTAATAGTTGACACTAAACTAATATAATCCCCATATATACAAGACTCAACCATAAATGTTTATAGTGACACCATGAAAAGATCTATTAGGTTTTGGGAGATAGAATGAACAAGGTAGGAAACAATGGAATCATCAAAGAGATGGATCCCACAAAGTTGTGATCCACATTCCTTGAGCCGATGTGAAGGAATGTTGAGGAGAGGACGATGCCAAAATGAGATGAAGAAAATGAATGAAACTCTAGAGGAAACCCTAAAATCACAGAGCCCCTTATGGTCTAATTAGCCTCCCCATCGACAGAGAAGGTATCCGAAATCTGTTGGAAGTGTAAAACCTTATTCAGCCCGTCGATTATCACCCATACATCATAGCTGTCTTGAGGAGATATCAGAAATACTATCACAAACACCATGTTGATGATGTTCCATTTCCATTCAAGAATTGAGAGAGGTTATAAGAGTCCAGAGGGTTTCCAGTGCTCTGCCTCCACGTACTCAAAGGTGGAGTATCAAATGAAAAAACCCGCTATATGGCTCTTCATACTTGGCCTCCAGTACTAAATATGTACATCTCTATTTGTCTGAGTAAGGCTAGGATGATATCCTCATACTGAGGCATGTGATTCCCTCCCCAACTATTCCTGTATATGTAATGGCACCCATGCAAGGCTGCCAATGGGTAGGGTCTAACTACCATGAACAATCCAACCATGAGTTTTGTTCTTTCATATGAAAATCCCTAAAAAAGAGGCTTATAGAATCATAAATCCATCTCATTTGAACGCACTCTAAAAGTGATGAAGGCACTACTAAGGCGGCTAGTACATGATTCCCTTGAAATACATGAACCTCTATAATCATCTAAAAAATAGATCTATTAGCTTCCACTAACTACTAGCCTCAATGATGGCTTTCATCTATGTCTTTTGGATCCAAGAATGAGATACAAAATTTCCCTTTATAGGTGTGTAATCATGGTCAATATCAAAATAATTTCAGTATTCCATCTAAATATAGTACCTCATATTCATGTCCCACTGTGTGGATATATATTTTAAACTTTTATAATTCTTGTACACAAAGAATCACCCACCCAATATGTAATTTTGACAACATCATAGAGCATAAACCATTACCATAGCATGAGGTTATGTGTCAGATAATTCCTCTCATGTGGCCTTAGTTAGCATGATCCATATTCCATGACACGATCTACCAGTATCTAAACATCCCCAGGACCGATTCTGAAAATAGCATAGTAGAACCTATAAATCCTTTTTTGATCTGGTAGAATTATTATTGGTGTTGTGGTGGGTTTTTCCATTTATCTCCTAAAAGTATATCTATTAATATTTAGACCATAGGTATTGTACACCCTTATTAGTTACAGTTGTAAGAGGCTCTTTTAATTAGGATAATCCATAGATGAATCAGCTTTAATATTTTTTTATACCAAATAATATTTGTATTCTCCATGGAAACCAAAATGCCCACATTATATAGGTCCACTGATATGCATACCTATGATATGATATGACGAATGGAGTTAACCTTTCTGATCTAAAAGTTGAATTTAATAAACATCGCATAGCGATGGTGATCTCTTTTTGTACTCATCATGATCTCAAAATGATCGGAATTGTCCTGTATGGTGCATGGATACACTAATATATAATCTATGAAGACTACTATAGGGAAATCAATATACAGCTGGACACCACAATTCATTAGGGCCATGAAGACATTTGGAATGTTTGTTAGTCTGAACAACATAACAAAATACTCGTACAAGTCATACCTACTACGTAACATTATACATGGTATATCTGATGGCATCAAAAAATATTTATGGTATCCCAAACTCACATAGATCTTGGAATAAAATGATTTTACTTGAATCTAGTCAAAGAGGTCATCTATACAAGGAAATAGATACCAATTCTTCCCCGTAAGATGGTTCATTCAGTGGTAATCCACGCACATTTGATGGCTACCATATGCCTTCATGGAATAAATGATTTGGTAACCCCATAGAGATGTTATGATATTAATTAAACCCTTAGCATCAAGATATTGAAGTTGTTTCTTGTGTTCCTAGTGTTTTATCATTGTTATACTATATGGAGTAATGGGAACTAGTGCCACACATGGTAGTAGATCTATGGTAAACACAAAATCTCTCCCAATAGAAAATTTAGAGAAATCATTAAGGAAGGCATCACTGAAATGATCTACTATGGTGGAACTCCACTAATTTCATACCCTACTCTCTTATAAAGAGATTTTCCAAGTAAATTGTCACTCTTCCAAGCCCAGATTTATAGGTTCTATCTCGATCTACAAGGATATCACATTCACCCTTGTGGATATATGTGTTTCCCTTGGGTGATGTTAAAGACACTATGTAGTGATAAAAAACCACTTGGGACAGATAAGGAACAATCCAATACATATTGGGAATGAGGTTGAAGTTGTTCATCTATTGGTTGAAGAAACTCCAAAAAAAATCATTCCCACCTACCTCAAGGGGGAACTCTATGAATTGGAATATTCCCTCTTATATGAACCCTAATAGCATGCCAAGAGGCATGCCAACATATAACTAATCTATTAAAATATTAAGGCCTTCTATAACTGAAAAACATATGAATGAGTGAAATTCACCTATATTGAGAAGGGAAAAACCAAATGTAGAGGTCATCAGAATACTACCTATAATTGTATATTTCCCTGGACTCTTTTCATTTGGCACTGGATGCACTATATTAATATGTCCTCAATGGAGGACCTGAGATACTACATGAATAGCCTTAGCGGATCCACTCCACTGACATTGATGTTCTAAATCTTGATTACCTCAGTCATGTTCAATATCACACCAGCCATATCATTCAGAAGAATACTAACTCCCATCACGATGTAGATATTTAGATCTTGAACCAAATAAAGGTTTTTGTATTGTTTCCTTATCCCTGGATGTTGGAGGACCTAAATTGTATAAGAACTAAAGGTGGTCCATTCAATATGAATCTTGGAACTCATTTGGATTACACATCACTAGGGATTATTATGGCATCAATTTCCAAACTACTGACATATTATGGATTCAGAGTGTGTCACCTAGTTGGAACCACCCCCACACGAACCCATTAAATAGTTATATTGATTTCTAGAAGAATCGTTTCCCTTCCTCGAAACTGAATCACTATGTATCACATTTATAGCTTCTCTAGGAATTCTTTCCATAATTAGGGCCTCATTTACAATCTCTGTAATGGTTTTCAAACAAAATATATTCACCTATTAGCAGAAAAAATCCTTAATCCCATTCTCAATGCGCCTTGAAGTCATCAACTCATCGCCAATCATAGACGGAAAAAAACACTAGATCTTAGTGAAATAAGTAAAATACTAAAGCACATTAATAGTTCCCTGATGAAGCTGATAAAATATCTACCACGATCTTTTTTTAGATTCTACGTGATGAAGTGATCATAGAAGGCCATTGGAAAATCATATCGGGACACACCCTAATGATGCTCACACTAATATATAACATCCCACCAGCGATTGGTGGAGTCATGTAGCATATAGGTAGTGATCTTGACCCTTCGCTCTGGAGTCATCTCAATTTCGTTGAAGTTAACTACCACAACCTCTAGATAGGATTCTTCAACAGAAGGTCCACCATCCCCTGATAATGTAGGACGATGATACGCTGGTTGTCCGATGTCATCACTATAGTAGTGGTGGATGGTCTGAGAGAACCCTAAATAGACTTCATAAAAATGATAAATCTATCATGGAACTCATCATCAATTCCTAGTGGAAGATCAACAGAAGGTACTTATTGCGGCATGTTAGGAGGTACCATATGTGTCTTTTGGAAACCACCTCCAATGATTTTTCATAGCCTATCTCTTGGTGTATGGAATGAGGTCATAGTGGTAGAATATCACTATAATTTCCAAGTGTATGTCTCATATAAGATTTAAATTATATAGAAAAATCAGGTTAGGAAAGATGTAAGGAAGGGTGGGTATAAGGATTCCATGAATCATAAAAAAAATCATAGCCACCTCGAAGAGATAATTCTAGTAGATTGGAAGGAAAAAAATAATCACTGAGACATGGCCTACTACCTGTTGCCAATGTATTTTCAAGGTCAAGATCTCACATTTCTTATATATAAGGACCATTCTATTTTAAATGTTGTTATCAAATTAATTCCTTTATATATTTAATCTCTTATTTAATGTGGATGAATGAAGTATACCACCATATATATTTATAAGGGGTTATACGCCATATAAATTGAATTGGGTATCCACATAATCCAACCCACTTCATGTCCCTACATATTGAGTTGGAATATTCATTAAATTTTATTTATAAAGCACTATAAGGCTCAATAGAACAAGGACAAATGAAAATAACATATAAAAATAAAATTCATGTTAATAATAAATATGACATGGAAAAAGGCATGAAATTTAATCCTTTGGTTCCTATTATCATATATTCTTACATTTTTGTATTATATCATCATTCCAAAAATGTAAAATCAACATTCCAATAGTAACAGAATAATAACATCATAATTCAAGTGTGTCAAACCGCAGTGATGTCATATCAACCTAAAATGGCCTAACCAATAATTACAATTTTCCAAAGTGATACCATTTAGGTTTCCCCTTTACGTGGGTTAGCTATGTTCAAGTAAAAATTAAGGTCCAAATTCCAATATCCTAGTCTCTTGTACAATAATGAAATAGAGGGAAAAAAGGGAAAATATCATTTGAAACCAATTTGTAGAGTCTCTCCCCGAGTTCTACTTAATGGTACCCCGTGACATGGGCCACAAGTCCTCAAGCACACCTCCATGAATACCAGAGGTAGCTGAGTAGCAGTGATGATCTTCGGTGTGTATTTTGGGAGACTATTCTCTCATATACTAGATCATTCATAGTAGTAAACAATATAAAATACATAGAATAATGATAAAAAAACCAAAAATGAAGGAAAATTTCACTATAATAATTATAATAAACCATGCAAGATATGTTAAAAAATTTCAAAAACATAATATCAATATAAGATAAAAATGATGAGAATGATTTTTAAATAAATATAAAAAATATGAGAATGATGATTAAAGGATACAAGGATATACTTTATTCTGAAAAAAAATTAAAAAAAGACAAAAATTGCTCAAACAAGTTTCTCAAGTATATCCTCGGTCCTCTACCCTATGCACCTTCCTCAAGATGTAAATCTATTAAGTATCGGAAGTCACATGCTTCCATTTATCAACAAATATGATAATAAAATATACTTGGGTACCAAAAGCGACTGAGAATTATGTGAGAAATAATTTTAAAAGGGTGGAACCCACTATTTCTAGGTTGATCCATTTTTTGAAACAAATAAATGAAAAGTATCCAAAATAAATAAATATTGTTAATAAAAATAATAATAATAAGAACCTTTGTTCAGGTTCCTAAATGGACATCTGACTGATACCACCTTCTATGGCATAAGACGAATGTCAAAAGAGGTACCTATAGAATTCACAATATTTATACAGGGGCTAATGAAAATAAGTAAAATATGGAAAGCCGACCCTATACATGTGTGTTATCGAGGACATTACAATTAATTTCATCATATAATAATGATATAATATGAACAAGCATCAATACATATATCACAATCAAATATGTAAATCCTTGGGTGGATTCCAAAGCCCATCCAACGTGATCTGAAAAGAATACCAAGGGTATATACAAGAACATCCATAACCAATATTATCATATATATCCAAGGCTACCCATATTTTGTCCCTTGTATCACTTGTGACATTGTGACACTAAGTCTATACCAAGTATCTCACATCGGTGACCATGTTTCAACAACAGAAGGAATATCCATCTTTCCAATGTTTCCATCCTCGTCTACTACCCTAGTGAACTGGTGTCACTCACAAGTATATAAAATGGCCCAAAGAGCCTGTACCTAGAAATCCAAAGTATCACTATCAGTACATCAAGTCCAAACCAACCATGCATAGAGAGTACATCCATGGAATCCTTAAATCGATACCCACGTTCTCTACCACCATGTACCAGGTGAAAACTATTAACCAAGATATATCGTAATGGATTTCACACACACACACTCCCACACACAAACACACACACATATATATATATAACCAAATGACATCAGGGAATGGAAACACTCATGATAAAATGTTGTCCCAATAATACATTTCAAACCATTAAACAAGTGATATGGAATTATGAAGAAATGTATGCTCAAGGCTCTAAGGGATGACTACTAGAAATAAAGCACAAGCATCCAAAAACATGCATAAGCAATTAAATAGAATGAATGTGATATTTAATGTGAATCATCATGAATTACCATTTAAATAACTGGTTTGAAGTATGAAACTCAAGGTCCAATTTCATAGCCAACAATTTATCTCAATTTCAATTATAATTATATTTGAATTTAATCAAAATTATACCAATCCAACATTGTCTTCCACAAGTCAATGCATTGTTAAATTGGACATTTTAATGATGGTCACAACTAAAGGGATTTCTAGAAACAATTAAGACACCCCATAAAAGGGTTTCTTTATATGGTAGGGTCACAAATGACATTAAAAACCATTTAAATTAAAATATTTCAAAAATTTAAATCCTTACTGGAAGGGTCCAGAGAGAGGCACAATGGATAGTTATTTTAAGTGTATAGAAATCAGTGGGAAAGACCTAAAACACTAAACTTGATGTAGTATCACTCCACTTATCCACAATCTATTAATGATTTGACCTAGAACAAAATAAATTGAAGGATTTTTCAAATGAATTAGAAATGAGATAAGATTATTCATACCAAAATAACATAATGGATAGAAGAGGAACCTTGAAATAGGTTATATAGGAGTATGGGTCTTGAAAAGATATTTATTTATCATCTAATGGATAATTATTCAGACATTGGTGCATGGAGATATATTGAACCCTATGATGAGGGGAGAAGGAGGGCCACACACTATAGAGAGAATAGAAATACCACTTTAATGGAGGAGGAGGAGGAGGAAAGGTGTAACGCCCCAACCCTAGTTACCCAGAGTCGGTGCATTATTACATAACATTGTCAAGATCACAAAAGATAATGTTTCGAAAGACCGATTAGTTTAGTAGCCTTGGATTCACTAGATATATACATAAATCTTACATTACATTATAAAGTGAAAATCTAAAACAAAATCATGTTCTTCATATCCCCTCATACTATCCCTACAGGTCATTCATAAAATACTTCTTCACATCCTGGGAAAAATTAAATCATTGAAAGGGGTGAGCTCAGATGATCAGTAAGGATAAAAATAGAGCGAAAACATTCATAAATATACAGAAACATTTAATGAAATGTATAACTAAAACAAAAGCCTTTTAAACGTGAAAATTAACAAAATATGGCAGAGATAAAATGAAATAATTCCATTTACTTATTCACATGGATATTCTACTAGTCGAATAATCACATGAAATATCAATAACCACTTTCATAATGAAGGAATGCATAATGCTAGACTATCATAACCACATAGTCCATTCCTTGTGCCAAGACTACAAATAAGATTTTGTCAAGGCCTTGTGCCAAGACACTAGTTTGTCTCATGAGACCAACCGATGCTTCAAGGAGCTATAGAGGTCTCCATCCATCACTAATTAAGTCCAACACATTCATCATATGAACAGGTTCAAACATAACATAAACATTCGTATTAAAACTAGCATACGAAATGTCAATACATTCTCCATAAACCATGAATGGTATAAAAATAACACATCCACAGCCAAACATATCAAAAAACCTTAAATAAAATATGGATGTTCTGTATCATAATAAATCAACTTCAAATAATATTAAAATCCATCAATGGATGTTGACATAGATGAAATCCAAACTATTTGAGAAAAATATCTTTTTTTAAATCATTTAAAAGTCACATAATTATAAAAGAAAACATTTACATTGAAAATATTATTATTAGATTGTAAGGGAAGCATCAACGATTTTATAATGGCAGAAAATAGCTTCACTCCCCATATAAGTTATAAAATACATTCATACCATAATTCTGTCGAAAAGGTTAAAAAAGACCTTGTTTTGAAAACGACAGAAAGATTCCTTTATAAACATCATATAAAAATTCAAACAAGGATATAAATGACTTTAACACATATTCTGTAAAATAATATGAATGTTTTTAAATACATTTTTAAGAAACATGGATGTGGATGATAAAGAGGTCCTAGTAGATAATTACGTATAAACAACCGTGATAATGAAGAGATTGTGAAATAAACCCTTAACTCACTGTACTCAATTGAGTTGTGTGACCAAAATATAATAAACACAAAATAGATCACATAATAAAATTAATATAAATAAAATCATGATAATATATATGGAATGGAAGTACACAATACATCCACATGAAATAAGTGGAAAAATGGAAATCTCACGGAATTAAAAGTGAGATGAAAAACTCCTTACCTTGTATATTTCCTTGGTAGAGGGTAGGTTAACCTCCTGTATAGTTAAAACATTTTTATTAAATTAAAGAAGAATCATATATGATCTTCTAATATTTCTTGTTCATAATATTTTAGTATTTTCATCGTTTTGGGTGTTAACTAACTTGTTTCCTTTTATTTGTTTTGCTACATAAGCCTTGTTTGTTATGGATAGGTTGTATCTTATTCATTTCCAGAATGATATTAATTATTTATATATAATATATGTCATATATGTCCAGTATATTAATGTATTTATAATAGTACATAACATTTAGAGGTAAGGAATGAAATGCACCGTTAATGGAGACGGTAAGCAATATGTACGGATGAACGCTACTTTCATTTCAATTTAATATTTAAAACATAATGATACTTATTTATATAATAATTAAATTATACTACCATATATAATATCATTAACTCCATCCTTTATACGTACCGCATATGGTATTAACGAGTCATATCACTTTGAGGGGGTGGTAGTATGCACTTCCTCTAATGAGATTATCGTGTTTACCCATAATGGAAACCAAAAAGGTATGATATAAAAGAAAAATAAAGAAGAATAAAGATAACATAAAAATAATATATATCATATATAAAAATATTTACATCATAATGGCCACCATGAGATGTGATAGAAGAAGATTGAACAATCATCGTTTCGTGTGGCAGTAATTCGCCATCCACGGAAACAAAATGTTCTTTATCCATTAGACGGAGGTGTGTGTAAGTGTAGGTAGAATCATTATCATAACAACATACTAGTATGTTGAGGATATTTGTGTTATTATGGGATAAAATAATAAGAATATATTGGTGAGTGAAGAAGGAAAATAAAAGAAAGGTACTCGAGAAAAGACATTACCTCTAAATCGGGTAACACTTTTTTATTTGAGCCAAAGGATTCCTTGGAAAGACTTCTTCCCAAAGAGAGGCTTATAGGATGATGGGAGGAATGTTTATAGGATATTTTGGCAGAGGATGGTCGATCCTAATGGCTTTGATGGTTTGAATGAGGTGGTATTGGTGGGGGACTTTTATAAGAGGGAGGAGGGGAACTCTAGGAACGTTATGAAATGTTACTTTATTATGAAATGATTTTCGGATTTTAAAGGACACAAAATGATATATTTCAAGGATAATGTGATAAAGGTTCGAAACCCACCCATTATATAGGTTTTAGACAAGTTTATGTCTTATATGTTACTTATCTTTTCATTTTATTTAAATCGTTCATTAATGAGGTAATCACTACATCATGATGGTGTCATAAATAAATTTATTTATTTTATGTCTAAAAATTATAAAACGAATACCATGATGTAGGAAATATTTTTATCTTTCTAATGAATATTTATAGTCAAAATGATAACTTTTATATCCCCATGTAATAATTGTTTTAGTAAACCAATACATGTTTGTGACACTTTTATGTTTACTTTAAATAATAAGTTATTAACGTCATTTTCTTACCCATGTGGCTCCATGGGGTCCTCAAGTTGACCCATGTATTTTCTTGGTCGGCCATGACTCATTTAATAAGGTAAGGACAAGTGTAAAGGTAATTTCATATTATTAGAAAATTATATTCAACTTAAATTACACTATTTACCTTTAATCGTGATTAATAAAACTTAAAAGTTACTATTCACCAAAAATTATTTTCATCCCATTGAACCACATTTTACTTAATAATGAAAACCATGTATGTTGGATTTTTGGAATTAAATTCACAAAAGTGGTAAAGTTTCATTTAAACGAAAGATCAGTTTTTTAACTTCCACTTAGTGGTTTCACTATTCATAAAAATTGATGTTTTTTCAGAAAAATATCAAAAATTCACCGTAAGATATATTTGATATTCCGAATACAAAAATGATGACTATTTTAAAAACTTCAAAACATATAAGTTGAATTATTTAATTTAATAATTAATTCTCATTGTCATCACAAATAGTGGGTTTTCAAGAAATAATATATATCAACAGATTGGCATTTGTGTATGTCACATTAAAAAATGAAATTAATTACATTTCCCACCATTGGATTAAATTGTAAAAATTTATTCTAATTATACATTAAAACCACTCAATAGTATAATTTATCACTGTAAATTATTTTGATTAAATTTTTTTTAAGTATTTTTTATTATTCATAGAAAATAAGAAGTTCTCAAAAAATTACAAAAAATTCATCTTAGGATAATTTCGATATTCCGAAACCAAAAATGAAGTCAATTTTGAAAGATAAAGTTTATATAATTTCAAAAAATGGGTATTACTATTCATAACGGCTATTTTGATTGGTCGTGGTGTGTTAGAATCTCGATGTTGCGAACAATGCATGCTATTTCATTATTCAATGGGAAGCGTATCTTAGAAACATAAGGTGTAACAATTCCCCCTCCTTTAATAAATTTCTTCCACGCAGTTTGAAATTGTTCTTAGAATATAAAAGTTTGAAATAGAAAATACCCTTCTGGAAAACACACATCAGAAATAAGGTTAATAAAATTTAGTTTTAATAAGAGGGAAAGGGAAATGAAAAAGTCCCCACCAAATTATGATCTCGATTTGAAGAAGATTGGTGGTAATTAGAGACCCATAATTAGAGAAAAGACATAAATATTTGTAGAGAGTGATTGAGGTCATTAATCACAAACTAGTGCAAAATGGGGGGCCTCAAGCCTTCAATATATGGTGATTTAAAATATCATCAGTTCAACAAAACATAAGGTATTAGGATAACGCCTTTTTTGTTTTAATATCCCTTCCTAATGCTTAAGAATAAATTTATTCACAGAATAATAGAGTGGTATATACATATATACTTGACAAGTAGAGTTTCAACATTCAACTAATTTCTACCACAAACCCATCTTTCACTAAAAAAGATAGTAGAACACAAAAATATTATATTTATCCTAATCGTAAAAGGTTCCAATTATTAACAGATACCATTTTGAGTTGGAAAACTATTTTGTAATAACCAGGGACTTCTTGTTGGCTAGCGGTACGTAATAAAGGAATGTCACACTATGGTTGTGGGTTTGACTCCTACAGCTTTGTCCGACGCGATGGGTTATCCCCTAACCTACATGTTGTCCTTTTCCTAAAACTACCGTATTATAATATTTCAATAATAATCTTCAGAAATTTTTTAACCTTAAACAAGACTATCCAAAGTTCAACTTTATTCATTCCAACCTTAATAGTTATCTAAAATACCTCTGTCTAGAATCTCTCTAAAAGGTCTCTAAATTCCAAAATCAATTTTAACATCTGATTCCCCAAAAATATTAATGTTTCTCTTATTGTCTCATACTAAAAATCTGATTAACTTAATCATATTAAAACCTTAATGAAAACAAAAATTACTGAAGTAAAATCCTTATATACATCACATTATTCTTATAACCCGAATATAATCCTTGAGTAAAAAAACACAAACACATTAATTATTCCACATCAACTGTAGTAATAGTATAAGCTTGGCCTTGATCCCTCGTCCTTTTCTCAGGTAAGTTTCCCTGACACTTAGGGAATTCATTTGCATAATTCCCCATTTCTCTACAATTGTAGCATTCAACATTGACAGCCCCTTTCTTTCCTTTGAAATCATGAGCCTGGTGACCTTTTTCTCCACATTTGTAACAATCTCCCATTCTCTTTAGGAAAATACCTTGTCGATTCTTCCCACAATTATCACATAATGGAAAATACTTCTGTACCTTTTTCCCTTTATCTGTCTCTTTCTCCATCGTTCTATTCTTCTCTTTCTTTACTTTATTACTAAAAGACTTAGAGAATTCCTTTTCTGTCTTGATAGCACATGAGACAATATCTTCGTAGGATGAGAAGTATTGTGATACTAAAGCTTGACGAAGAAATGGTTTTAACCCATCGAAGAAACGATCAATCTTACTTCTTGGGTTATGTATATAATCTGCACCATGCTTCGCTAACATTGTAATGTTAGACTCATACTTTGAAACATTCTCTTCCTCCTTTTTCCTCAGACTTAGAAATTGTCTTTTCATATCCGCTCGATGGTCATGTGGAAAGTATTTTTCTAAGAAAATCTCTTTAAACACTCTCGATTCCATACTTTATACTTCAACTTCTTCCCTTTTATTTTGAATCAATTACCACCATTGATCCTCATCTCCAGAGAGGCGGTAAACTGCCAAGACAACATTTTCCTTTTCACTACTCCCTAAAGCCTGAAATATTTTTTCTAGTGAATTTATCCATTGCTCAACTACTAATGTATTTGTACCCCCAATTAAATGTTGGTTTTTGTTGCCTCATGAAGCGGTCTAACATTTATCCTCCACGTTGCGGATCAGGGTGCTCCATACAAGTAAGGTTATTATTCATAACCTGAGTGAGTTGTCCTAGTATGGTGGTAAGCTTATCAACTCCAGTTGTATCACCAGCTCCACTATAATTATCTTGAGCAGGAGGGAAATCCCAACATGGAGTTCGTGTATTGATACGGTTTCCATTCTTTCCACTAGAAGCCATTTCTAAACAATGTCATAAACTAGATTACTTTATTAATCAAAATACATAATAACAAAATTTCAAAACACATAACATAAATTAAACAGTTTATGTATATAATCCATAATTATAAAAATGTTTTTTTACAGGATGTATATACTAATAAACCCTTCATAATGATTTGTTAAAAATCATGAATTATCCTAAACATATCCCCTGGGAGTGTCTTAACCATGAGTGAAACAAGGCCCATTGTCGTGTACCAGGATACCCCAGGTAAAGCCCGAAACTCCATGTCGGAGTTTTCAGTCCTAGGTACATCTATGCCAGAGCCACCTCTACTTGCTCGTATCCAAACATGGATGTATTTCTCGGAAAATACACATAATCTCAACATTACAAAAATTCTAGGATGTTATTCTATACTAATCCTCAATGTCTATCCTAGCACTATGTGATCTAATAAGATTTTATCTAAATTTAGCTTCCAATGATAGTACTAAACATTCACTCATACTAAATGTAACACCAAGAACCTAGTTACCCAGAGTCAGTGCATTATTACATAACATTGGCATGATCACAAAAGATCATGTCTCGAAAGACCCATTAGTTTAGTAGCCTTTCAATCACTAGATATATTCAAAAGTCTTAAATTACATCATAATTTGAAAAAACTACAACAAAATCTTTTTCTTCATATCCCCTCATACTATCCCTACAGGCCATTCATAAAATACTTCATCACATCCTGGGAAAAATTAAAACATTGAAAGGGGTGAGCTCAGATGCTCAGTAAGGATAACAATATAGCGGAATCTTTCATAAATAAACATATACATTTAAGGCAATGTATAACAAAAACAAAAACCTTTTAAACATGAACATCAGCATAATATGGAAAAGATAAAATGAAATAATTCCTTTTACTTATTCACATGGATATTCTACTAGTCGAATAATCACATGCAATATCAATAACCACATTCATAATGATAGAGTGCATAATTCTAGACTATCATAACCACATAGTCAAGGCGTTGTGCCACGAATAAAAATAATATATTGTCAAGGCCATGTTCCAAGACACTAGTTTGTCCCATGAGACCTTCTGATGCATCGAAGAGCTATAACAGGCTCCACCCGTCACTTATTAAGTCTAATGCATTCCTCATATGAACAGGTTTAAACATAACATACACATTCATATTAAAACAAGCATACGAAATGTCAATAATTTCTCCATACACCATGAATGTTATAAAAATAACACATCCACAATCAATCATATCACAAAACCTTCAATAAAATATGGAAGTTTTGTATCATAATAAATCAACTTCAAATAAGCTTAAAACCCATCAAATGATGTTTACATAGAGGAAATCAAAACTATTTGAGTGAAATATCTTTTTTTTAATCATTTAAAAGTCAAATAATTATAAAAGTGAACATTTACCTTGAAAATATTCTTATAAGCTTGTACAAGAAGCTTCAACGATTTTATAACAGTGGAAAATAGCTGCACCTGCCGTATAAGTTAAGAAAGACATTCTTACCACAAATTTGTCGAAAAGGATAAAAAGGACCTTGTTTGGAAAAAGACAGAAAGATTCCATTATAAACATCTTATAAAAAGTCAAACAAGGGTATAAATGACTTTAACCAATATTCTATAAAATATTATGAATGGTTTGAAATAAATTTTTAAGAAACATGGATGTGGATGATAAAGAGGCCCTAGTAGATAATTACGTATAAACAACCTCCGATAAGGAAGAGATTGTGAAAAAAACTCTGTACCTCGCTGTAATCAATAGAGTCATATGACCAAAATATAATAAACACCAAATGAATCACATAATAAAATGAATATAAATAGATTCATGATAATATACGTGGAATGGAATTAGACAATACACCACATGAAATAAGTGGCCAAAAATGGAAATCTCACGGATTTAAAAGTCAGATGAAAAACCCATTACCTTGTATCTTTCCTTGGTCGAGGGTAGGTTAAACTCTTTTATAGTTAAATAATTGTTATTAAATTATACAATAATTACTTATATTAATATTATATCATATATGATATTCTAAAATTTATTGTTAATAATATTTTAGTATTATCATCGTTTTGGGTGTTAACTTACACGTTTTCTTTGATATGTTTTGGTATATATTTCGTGTTTGTTATGGATAGGCTATATCTTATTCATATCCAGAATGATATTAATTATTTAGATATCACATATGTCATATATTTCTTGTATATACATGTATTTATAATAGTACATAATATTTAGAGGTAAGAAATGAAATGCACCGTTCATGGAGACGGTAAGCCGTACGTATGCATGAACACTACTTTCATTTATATTTAATATTTAAAACATAATGATAAATAGTTATAATATAATTCCATCATAGTATCATATATAATATCATTAACTTCTCCTTTATATGTACCGCATACGGTATTAAAGTGTCACATCACTTTGAGGGGGTGGTAGTCTGCACTTCCTCTAATGAGATTATCATACTTACCCATAATGGAAACCATAAAGGTATGATATAAAAGAAAAATACAGAAGCATAAAGATAACATAATCATAATATATAAAATATATAAAAATAGTGTCATCATAATTGCCACAATGAGAGGGGATAAAAGAAGATTGAACAATCATCGTTTCGTGAGGAAGTAATTTTCTATCCATAGAAATAGTTTGTTCTTTAACCATTAGACGAAGGTGTGTGTAAGTGTAGGTATAATCATTATCATAACAACATCCTAGTGTATTGAGGAAACTAGTGTTATTATGGGAGAAAATAATAAGAATATAGTGGTGAGTGAAGAAGGAAAATAAAAGAAAGGAACTCGAGAGAAGACATTACCTCTAAATCGGGTAACTCTTTTTGATTTGGGCCAAAGGAATCCTTGGAAAGACTTCTGCCCAAAGTGAGGATTCTAGGATGAAGGGAGGAAAGTTGAGAGGGTATTTGGGCAGATTTTGGCCAAGCCAAATGGATTTTATGGTGTGAAAAATATCGTAGAGGTGAGGGCCTTTTATAAGAGGGAGGAGGGGCAGCCTTGGAAAGTTAGAAAATGATACATTATTATGAAATCATTTTAGAATTTTAAAGGTCCCACAATGAAATATTTTTAGGATAAAGTGTTAAGGGTTCGAAATCCGCCCATAAAATTGGTTTTATACAAGTGTAATTCTTATATTTTTCCTTCTATTTTGATTTTATTTAAATCGTTCATTAATGATCTAATCACTGCATCATCATGGTGTCATAAATAAATTTATTTATTTCATGTCTAAAAATTATAAAAATAAATCCATGATGTAGGATATAGTTTTTATCTTTATAATGAATATTTATAGTCAAAATGAAAACATTTATAACCCCATGTAATATTTTTTTTAGTAAAACAATACATGTTTGTGACACTTGAATGTTTACTTTAAATAAAAATTTATTGATGTCATTTTCTTAACCATGTGGCTCCATGGGGTCCCCAAGTTGACCCATGGATTGTCCTGGTCGGCCACAACTCATCCAATAAGGGAAGAACAAGTGTAAAGGTAATTTCATATTATTATAACATTATATTTACCTTAAATTACACTAAATACCTTTAATCGCAATTAATAAATCTTAACTGTTACTATTCACCAAAAACTATTTTCGTCCCATTGAACCACTTTTTACTTACGAATGACAACCATGTATGTCAGATTTTTAAAATTCAATTCACAAAAGTGGTAATGTTTCATTTAAACAAAAAATCAGTTTTTTATCTTCCACATAGTGGTTTCACTATTCATCAAAAAATTGAATTTTTTCAAAAAAAAATACCAAAAATTTACCATAAGCTATATTTGATATTCTGAATTCAAAAATGAATCTTATTTTAAAAAATTGAAAACATATAAGTTAAATTAATTAATTTAATAATTAATTCCCGTTGTCAACACAAATTGCGTGTTTTCAAGAAACAATATATATCAAAAGATTGAAATGTGTTTATGTGCCATTTAAAAGTGAAATTAATTCCAATGCCCACCATTGGATTAAATGGTAAAAAAATATTCTAATTGTACTTTAAAACCACTCAATAGTTTAATTTATCACACTATATTAATTTGATTTAAAATTTGTTTTTATGTATTTATCATAATTCATAGAAAATTGGATGTTCTCAGAAAATTACAAAAAATTCAACTTAGGCTAATTTCGGTATTCCAAAACCGAAAATTAAGTCAATTTTTAAAGTTAAAATTTATAAAATATCAAAAAGTGGTTATTACTATTCATAACTGCTATTTTGATTGGTCGCGGTGTGTTAGAATCTCGAAGTTGCGTACAATGCAAGATATTTCATTATTCAAAGGGAAACGTATTATGGAAGCTTGGGGTGTTACAAAAGGAATATGTTTATAGTCTTTAAATACGGTTATTTTTGATATTTCACCAAAAAAAATACTGCACAAGGATTATCCACATGGTTTGGCCAAACAATTCAGCACCCATGGGTCATTCCCTACTATATGGGGGAACCTCGCACAGTTAGGTGTGTTGTTCAACTAACTATCTGAAATGCATACAAAACTACTCAATCCAAAAAATTTAGGTGGTCACAAAGTCAGGTTACTAGGGTTTATCAGTTTCAAACTAACCATGCGGCCACTAGGATCCCACTATTAGTTATGGCATGGTTTAGGAAAACCATGCGAGCTGGGCTAAATGGTTTTATCCAAACATGCATCCTAGTCTACCTTTAACCATTTCCTATATCTGGGAATCAAAAAAGCCTCATAATCACCTGAAACCTCATTTAACTCCTTAAGAATTATTATTAGGGTTGTTTAAAAGAATTTAGATGGATAGGTAATGGTATGTAACATTGGATAAACCCATGATGTTACACATAAACTGTGAAATTGAAAAATAATTTATTAGTGGAAATTTTATATCTATTGTTTCATATAATATTATTATTATATATTAATATCTCTCAATCATACAATTTTCTTGAGTTACAATGAGATTTTACCCATTATTTATTGTATGTTTGTTTTTTGAGGTGGGATTAAATTATTTTAGTCATACTAATTCACTCTCGTCTATGTTCATCAAATGTTTCTATCCTCAGGTACATTTGGTTGGATATCAATTATGATTATGTGTAGTAATATGATATTGTATTAATATATCAGTGTATTAATGACATGATATTTGAAGCTAGAAATGTGTATAAAATTTGAATGGAGTTTCTATAGAAGATCTTATCTTTATTTTACTATCATCTATTATATTATAAATTTAATGTTATTTAATGAGTGATGTATATGATGATATTTATATCAAATAATATTAATATCGTAGGCTTAGAATGTTTTCCACATGGATTAGCACAATGAAATCGACTTTTATATGGTATCTCACGATGCCAAATGATATGATAGTTCATTTATTTTAATTTAACCATGATTCCCCTAATCAACTTTGTATGGCGAGGAAACCACTATATAATACTATTTTATTAGATTAATTATTTTACATATACAATATTGATTTTTTTAGTTTTTCGTTAATGTATTTCCAATAATTTTTTTTTGACATAATCATCCCAAATATTATATGTTGGTATCCAATGTTAGTTTAGTAATGATGGTTGATAGTGAGTGATTTTTTTCGGTATATTTCATATACAATGGATCTATATAGAATGTACATAAATTTATATATATTGGGGGTTAATTGTTGTTGTATTACAATTATAGGTATCTTTCACTTCTGTTTATGTTGTAATATATTCATACAATGTATATTATTTATGATATCAGTTTATTATGGATTCCTTTTTAATAGTTTTGTTAGTATAATTTAGTTTCATTAGATCCTTTTAATTTGTTCATTAGAGGATGATCCCCATGGTTTTTTATATTTGTAACCAATTTTCTGGGCCCACACAGGTTGCGTATCGGTGGTCAGATTTAGGAACCACACAAGATCTTATCAAAAATTGAAGACAGAGTCTTGGTGTGGTTGGGTCATAGAAGAGTGTAATCAAATACTATAAATGTGATTTATATTAGATATTAGAATAACTATCATGTAAGGTTTTGGTTGGTTTTTCCATACTGTAACAGTAGTGTTAGTGGTGTTTGAGATCAATCTAAATCACTATAAAATGCAACATTGTATGTGTCACTGATATATTCCTACACGAGGACACTAATTTTATTCAAATTAAATAATGTAAAAATCGTATCAATAATATATCAAATTTCGGTTGGTACATGGTTCATATAGTGTTAAGGTCATAATCTGTGTCCATGTATGATTGTGATAATGGAACTATTATGAAATGGATAATTGGGAAGTTCCAATAATATCATTTAAATTTCACTATTTATTTCACTACATATTTATCAAGGATTTGGAATTCTTCGAATTGCACATTTTTTATGGTAAAAAATTATATATGATGACAAGAAATGACAATGATTTGGTTTGTACATATCTAATACCCAATATTATTATACATGTGGATTATAATTATTTTTTCATTAGACCTGATTATGAGGGGCCTATACGTACTATAATACTAAAAATTAATCTATATGTGGACCATTTTTGGGGTATTAGACAATATTTTATTATATGAAATTGAATTTTATACATTTATTAATAATTATCTTGTGGGTTCTAGGAGGAATAGCTTTAACTAAAATACATTACTATTATATTACTTAGATATTAAGGAAATCAATTTATATGATACTACTTTCCAAAATGATAATCATTTTGGTCTATCATGTAGGATCAATATAATGACCAATTTTTATTGAGTGATGAAAATTTTGATGAATAAATAACTTATCAACATTATCAGTGGTGTTTGTTTTAATTGTGAGGATTAATTAACTACTTGAGATATATTATTTTCTATGTGATCAATATATTAAGGTGTTTAGTGATAAGATTTATTGGAATATTCAATGTTATTATGTTTTAATGGAATTGTTTATGTAATGATATAACTTCTTAACTTACATTGAGGTGTCAAAAAATATTATCTTGATTTAGATCATTTTAATATGGCAAGGATTATAATTTACATTTTCCCTATATAAACATGATGATGATCAATTATATAAGTATAAAGATTCTATTTAACATATTTTGTTGAGATGTATAGTAGAAATGTTTCATAAATTGTATCATTCCCCTCTGGTAGTTATATATTGGATATTTGATATTACCTTGTGTGAAATGTTGTTCTCTTGAGGAATGAATAATATTGGTTAAAACCACTATAAAATTGATAATATAGGTCATAACTACTTGAATTATGTAACCCTTACCATATATTCATATCGGAAGATGAAATATTAATCAAAACCACATCCTTGTTTTCATTACTGTAGATTAAATTCAAAGAAAATATGTTTTTTTGGTTGAGGTCTCTTTCTCATTCTTGTATAGTACATGGGATGGAGGAATACAATATGAGGTCACCCAATAGACCATGACCTTGTGACATTGTTTTTTTGAAATAACTATCTCTATAATATTTCATTTTGTAAACACATGGGCATATGTGTATGGAAGGATGCTCAAGAACACTCATTCTATTTCAGAGGTTTTATCTACACAAACATTACTACGATGATTATAGAATTGTTATTTTAATACAATTGATATTTTAAAAGATAACAAATGATATTAGTAATATGTTTTGTTATTGTGAGGTGTTTGGTAATTGAATGGGGATTAATTATATAGTTGGAAATAAACAATTATGTGTATTAGAATTAATGGATGATTAATATAGATAGTGTTTTGGAAATTAAATTTCATTTACATTAAATGAATTAATATCTCATTATAGTATGTGGATGGAAGGATGAACTGAGGTTTCTTAGGATTTTATATTAGTAGATTAAAGTAATGTGTCTTATCATAGTGAATGTAGGAAAATTATGTTTCCTACATTCATTGGATTTAGTTTTATCAAATTAATTAAGAATGATTAAAATATGTGTCACGTCATTGAGGGATAGTAGATCGACAAGAAATAATGAAGTTCCATGGATTTAGGTGATGAATTGTATTATTGTGAAAGAAAAAAATAATTAAATCATATCGGTATAAGACATTATATTATTATCTTAAGTGATAATATATAAAATAATTATTTCTAATGATGTGTTAAAGAGTCACGAAATAGTTTGTCAATATGACTATTCTATAATTATATTATCAGAAAACATTATATCGAGTATGGTTATTATGAAACAAATTCTTCCACGAATATATGTAAGGTGTAGTGGCCTTCCTATTTTCCAATATAACACTAATTTTTATGTTCCTTTAAGGATATAAATTTATTTTACAAAGAGAGTAAGGATGTTTCAAGTGATGTTTTAAGAATGAATGAATATTATGACAACCCATTACTGGAGTCATTTATAATTTTAATCTGTTTTTAGGTACAAAAATTTGAATAATTAGTTATCATGTATTATTAGGATATTGATTTAAAAAATGTGTGTGGTATTAGGGATTAGATATTGAGCTTGGGTGGAATTCATTAATAGTCAAATTAGTTTGTGGTGATTGATTTATTCCAAATTTAGGGAAACATTTTAAAGGGAAATTAAAAATATCATTATTTCTTTTTGTGACCCTTTTAGACCATCAATATTATTTTAGTGCTGATTAGTGGAAGTGTGTTGACCCAACACAAACATGTCAACTGAGGACAGATCATTTCATTGGTTCGAGATTCAAAAAATCACAATGGATTGAAAAGAAGAAAATCAGATTGGGAGTTCTTGTAAAGGTGGTGAAGAAAAAAAATTTGGACTTCAATTCATTTTAATTTAAATGAAATGGAGTTTTAGGTCGAATATATGGATAAAAAAATGGCAAAAAATATAGTGAATTTTTATTCATCTGTGGATAAACAATGCTGAATTACGTATTAATACTTTTGATAGTGTGACATTGAAGTAAATTCATTTGATGGGGATCTGTAATTTTCAATGTTTTATATTTTTTTAATAGAAGAATACATTTATTCATTATATTTATGAACATTTATTAATGTGATTAAATTAAAAATTCCCTAAAAAACATTTTTATAATCAATGCATTTCCACAGGTATTTTAGTAGTTTCATACAAGAAGATAAAATGTTAACATTATCCTTGAAAATTACCACTAAAATATTATAAATTATTTATTATCACAAAAATATATGTATTACATATGGTAATTAAAATTATAAATCTAAAGGCTTTTTATCTTCATCACTTTATTTATATAATTTTTTAATTAGTTAACTATTATGAACTTATCATTGAGTTTTTTTGGAAAAAATATTTTGAAAAAAATATCGCAAATTAAGAAACTATTAATTTAGTATTTATTATGAAATTGTTATCTACTTTAAATTTATATAATTTTTTTGGATATGAGCATCAAATAGAAACACTATTTAAAAGTTCATAATTTTACCAAATTAATCCTTATATTGAAAAATAAATTTAGATAATAAAATTAAATCTTCGAGAGTAATAAGATGGTTTTATCCTTGAGTTGGGATATCAAACCCATGTATATCCCATTTATGATTATTAATATTTGTTATTAATTGTAAAAAATAGTTTTTAGGAAAAAAATTAGCATTCTTCAACATTTTAGTTCTAAACGAGAATCCTTATTTTCATAATTTATTTACAAATCAGTAAATTCTATATTACATAGTTTTGATAAAAATATAAATTTGAATCAATTTAGTTTAATAGATATTTTTTAGAGATCATTTGATGATCAAAATTAAATTAATCGATAGTATACATAGAGAACTATCTCATTGGTGTGTATATTTCCATACGTATTCATAGTATTCACTATTTAAAAATATGAATGTTAATATTTCTCTTCACATTTTCAATCTATTCTTGAAAGAATCCATTATTTACATAACTAGTTTATTTTTTTAAAGATATTTTTTGATATTAAATTTGGATTTTATTTATTGAATAAATTAATTAGTGGGATATGTTTTTATCTATTCATAAAATATAAAAATGGGATGGGGTATGAGATATTATGAAAAAAGTGTTCACAAAAACATATACTATGTTCATGAATCCACTATATTTAGGAAGCATAAACTCATTTCATGGTTCCTCCAACACCCATGTGAAGAATGAGCATGGATCAAACATTTTAGTTTGATCTGTAATTTTTTTTAAAATTTTAATTTTAATAAGTTTTGAACTACATATATATATTAATTATTTAATAAAATAATCAAATTAAAATAATAATTAATGTTATAAGAAGTAATATTACATATTTGAATAATTGATATAATTAACATATTAAAATTAAAATTAATTAAGTTATGACATGAAATAAATAATTACAAAATATTCAATGATTATATAAATAATAAAAAATAGGTTACTAAAAAAATTTCAACTAATAATATAATTATTATAATTATTATTTAATTAAAATATAGTCAATGATTCTTATTTATCTAAATAAGAAATTATGAATATTAGTGATTATTTGAATAATTATAATAATCAATAATGAAAATTATACATATTAATTTAGTTAATAGTAATAATTATTAAATTAATTAATTTTTAATTCTATATTACATGCATTGTTGATTATATTATTTACTATAAGGAATAATTTTATTTTTAATTAAAATATAAATAACCTAAAAATTTATAATTATTAATTATTATATATGATTATTGTTATTATTTTTAAGTGTTTTGTATTTTTTAGATCTCTTAATTATTTTAAATCCTTACTAATAATATCAATTTTGTTATTAATTGTTAATAAATATTTATATTATTAATTAATAATTATTTTATTTAACTATGTTATAAAATATTATAAATGGTTGGGGATGAAGGACTATCAAGCTTAAAAAAACACACAATGCATGTATATAGCTTGTTGGGGTGACATGAACCTAAGACACCTCTAACACCCAACATGATCACTTCCATTGATCTACGCCTTAGGGAAATGTAGTCAAATATTAATTATATTTTAAATAATTAATATCATTAATTAGTTGACTATTATGAATACTAATTTTAATTACTCATTATTATAATTAATTATATTTTCTTAATTAACAAAAAAGTAATAAATGTAACAAACATATAAAAAATATTTCATTTAAAATTTTATAAATATTGAGAAAAGTATCATCCATGTCATCTTCACTATCACGGATGATCCTAGGTGCAATATCGTGGTTTATTTATAATTTTACCACACCATATTTATTTAGATGTATATAATCATCATTCATAGAATCGGTTATAGCTACCTTAACATCATCATGTGTGATTGTTAGTTGATTTAAATTCTCTTCTCGCAGACCATGTCCAATATAGAGGGAAAATATATGATTTTTAGGAATATATACTAGTTTGGGAAGAAGATACTTGTTGTGTAATGTGTATCTCCTCACTAGGGGAAAATTTAGAGTCTAGTAGGCTGTAGTCTCCAAGTACACCCAATAGTAAAATTTGATAATATACGGGTTAATTTAGTAGAATCACTTGTACAAGTGATGTGGTCCCGTATAAGCATATCTTATGGTTGTGGAGTGTTAGCATCAAGACTTGAGTGTGGGTTAATGAATGTAACTATTGGTATTATAGATGTGTTTAGATAACTTTGGATACTGGTATATTTTCCATTGATGTTAAATTTTTGAGTAATGGTCCCCATAAAGAAAATATATGTTTATGGATGATCATAATTTTAATGTAATATAGAAAAATTTTGAGGTTTTTAAGTGGTGGAATTTTAAGGTAACTAAGGTATGTTGGATAGTGGGATATATATTATCTAGATGGTTGAAAATTGATTCATTTACAATCCACATATTTAGAGATATTTATGTTCAAATTAATGATTACCTCTCTGGTTAGTATTTAAAGTATTCATTATATTTTGGGGAATTTAAGAAAATTACAACAAAATGTATTAACTTTTCATGGTTATTAATTATATATTAGAAAATATTTCATTGGTATGATGAATATATGACCCTTAGGTTTAACAAGTGATTAAACATAAAATATTTTTTTGGGAAAAGTGTAATAATTTTTTTGGGATGTATGCTCAATGGTATGAGATCACCTTTGAGGTTAAAATATTCTTTCATGTTAAATTTTTTGAGGTTAATTGGTATGTATGTTCTTTTATTTATTGAATGGTATAAGTTTATAAGTTCGGTTTTTTTTGGATATTTTGGAGTCAAATATATTAGTTCTTCAAATGATGGTTTATACATTTTAGATATAAACATAACATTTTCTAAATATTTTAGTTTTAGTTAATATTAAAAGATAAGAGAAATATAATATTATCATTTGTGGAATATGTGATCTATTATAAGTTTTTTTTGTGGATAAAACCTAAAAACTCATCTTAAATACTCATGATTTTGAGAAATAGAAGATATTGTGGTGGAAATTTGTTTAAAGGATTAAATTCCTCTATTAATGTAATTATAAATTCTTATCTCCTCTGTCTAGATGGTATGTGAATTCCTAAAATATAATAAAATGATATTGAAATAATTTTTTTCCTATTACCTTTATTTATGATGAACTGATTTTATTTTCATAACTCATTAGTTTATGAGTTTATTGTCTTTAAACTTGTGAGGATCATTCACATTCTAATTATTAATGTTCTTTATCACTCCACATTATTATTTGAGACTAAAATTGTACAAAATGTTTATATAAAAACGTGCAAATAATTTCCTCATATTTTGACACCTACTTATGGTTTCTTGACGATGATCTTTATATTTCCCTTTCACTAATTTTAAAATTAGGTTTTGTTAACCCATTTTATGATGTGGGTATTCAAAAAAGGAATTTTTATTTGTGAATCCCTTGATTAATAATATTAAAGAAAATAATTTTGAGGATAAATTTTGTTAATTGGGGGAATAATTTAACACCTGTATATTTTAAATTATTAGTATTATGTTTGATAGTTTACAAGAAATGAAATACCTTTCCTAAACAAACCAAATAATATTATTATTTTGATTTGATAAATATGACCTAAATATTGAATTATATTTTATGACGAGGAGTAAAAAATAATTAAATATATTTAAAATGGTCTAAATATGTATAATTTTTTTGATTTATTATGATTAAATTATAATACAATTTTTAGTAAAGTTATTTTATTCTTTAAAAATTCATTTTCATCAAAAATAGTATTTTTTTTATTTTTAAGAGGGAATATTATAATTAATTTTGGAAAGTTTTAGAAATAGTATTTCATAGAAAGGGTTTAATTTTTGAATGAAAATTAAAAAAATTATCTTAGTATAATGTTTTAGGATTTTTTTTAAAAATATTTATAATTTGTGAATATTGAAATATAATAATTTTAATTTAAAAGATTATTTTCCATTACAAAATTTACAATGTTCTATTTTGATTAAAAAAAGATTCAAAGAATAATTAGTCGATTTATGTTATTAAAATTAATATTTTGCTGATTTTAATCAGTTATATTATTTATTTATTTATTATAAAAATTTACATTCAATGAGACATTTTTTTGAACATTTTTTTTGTTATGTTTTATGCGGTAAATTTTAAATTTCATCCAGTCACTTCTTTTAATTTATTTTTTTAAAATGGATTCATTGTCTAGAATCATCATAATTAATAATATGTAATAAGTTAAAATTTAATATTGGTAATTTGAATAATAAATATGGGAAATAGTTATAACCATAGTAAAGTGTGAATTATGTTAATTAAGGATTAAACAAATTTGAAAAAACATTAAAATGTTCATAACACTTGATTTTAACATATTGGATAAGATTATGTCACAAATACTAATATTATTTTTTAATTTAATATCATTGAGATCCCTTTCTTATGGTAATGACCAATATAATATTTTAGGTGAAGAAAAATACAAAATGTTACTCTCTCCCTTGTAAATTTATATTATATGTTATCATATGGACAACAATAAGTTGTAAACTACTATTAGATGTTATTTTTAGAAAATGTAAATTATTTTTATTCTGGTAATTGATTCCTATTCTTTAGTGGTTATATAACTACCTTAAATGCTTATACAACATTGATACAATGGTTGTACAAGTAATGGAAAAATCAAAATAAATATTCTGAATATTATTAAAATATATGTATTTTTTATGATTGATGGTTCCACATGAATTATATAATTAATAATGATCTATTATAAATGTTAAAATGTATTATATAAAAATTTAATTTTTAAATTGTTGAATTTGACTTCTAATTAAATGAATGGATCCAAAATGACATTAATGATATTTTATAGTATCAAATATTTTATTAAATTTTTTAAAATTAATAAAAATAATATAAATGGAAAGATAATTTTATATGGTATAAATATTAATCTTTAAATCTTTTTTGACAAAAGAATTACCTTTTCTAAAAATTTGCAATCCTTTTGTAATGAAAAGGTTATTACTACTGTAAAGATTTGAACTAGTTTCCCATGGGTAAAACTAAATTAATAAGGGTTAAAATTACCTAAAAGCTTATCTAAATTATATTCTATTGATTTTATATTACCTATTTCACCTAATGGTCAATATCTAATTATTTATAGAACTTTATTCAACAAAAAAGTTTAAATTATTTAAATATTTTGAAAATTTCAATTGTGTCCTATCCCTGGCCTATAAAATGAAACCACCACTCTTCTCCCCTACATACATGAATAGATGTCTTTTAGTTAATACCAACTCTTATAAATTCATATTATTTGTCCCCAATTCATAGAGGTTTAATTTGGGGATATTACTAAACATAGAGGATTAAAGTGTAAAGGATACGAGGTTCCCTTAATAAGAGGTATCACTTTTATCTAAATGTCTTAGTTTTGTTTATACTTATACCTCCTTTAAAAAACTTGTTACCATTTTGATATAATAAAATTAGTATAAAAATATACTTACATGTTATAAATTTTTTTTCTTAACTTTAATCGTTATCCTTATCTTGTTGTGGGAAAAGAAACAACACATCATATGTACGGAGGGCTACCACGCCATGAACTTTTGTAATTTTACTCCATCACTGGAACTCACTGATGTTTTTGATTATGGATTTAACTATCTCTATATGATAGTAATGACATAATTCTAATTATTTATTGAAAATATATCATCCATTTTATTACAATTTTATCTACTAAATAATACTAAGGTCATTCATGTATATGGGTGGATTAAAAATACCATAAATAAATGTGATTCGTTTTCTTCATTTACCCACATATCTATATGTGTATTTAAAGAGATAATATCATATTTATGAAATATTAATCATTATGGAAATATAAACATGTAAACATGTAAATATGTTATATCTTATATGATTGTTGATAAATGGAATCGTTACACTTGTGTAAATAAATCCCACAATCTCCATGATTGTAACATAATTCATTTTTCGTAACCACCATACATGTTTGGTTTCAAATATATAATTAATTTATGAAAATTAGTTTTATTTGATGATAATTATTTTTAGATGATGGAATGATGACCAATTGGGTCACATTCATCATACCAAATGTGGTTTGGGATTATGAAGCGAACATCCTAAAAACAGCCATCATAAACATAAATGGTGAAGTAACAAAATGAAACATGTTCATAAATGATATCAAATTTACCATTATAGTTCAATAAAAAAACTCTAAATCAATTAAATAAAAAAAATATTTTTTAATTTAGGTATTAAATTATGTACTATGCTAAAAGCTATTTAAGGAAAGTGATTTCTAGTCTCATTTCCATTCATTTGAGACTTAAGTAATTATCACCACTTTTTTTCTTTTGTGTGATGTATAAAACAACCTTATGGATTTATTTTATAATTTCATTTTGAAATTTATGTTTCTAAAAATCCATTCCAATTTATTCCTCTCAATGTTTCATTAGTTAAATATGTATCACGTCGTAAGGGGAAATTTACATTAAAACAGTTATTTCAAAAGATTTAAGGATTTATTTTCCAAATAATCTTTATCCATGTAAATAATATTATAATTTTTTATACATGTAATTATATTGATAAAAATATAATATAATTTTCATTTTATTTTATTATTTCATTCAATGGACACCAAAAAAATATTCTGTTATGAATTTTATATTGAATTTCATTACCTTCTTATAGAAATGAAAATGAATTTTCTATTTTAACATATACGACATAAATGGATTTTCCCACTACCACAACCATTATTTTATACGTGAATTATTTTATAACCTTACTTGTTTCAATTAAAGAAACACTCTGGTTCATTTTTTCTTGTAATGTTAGTTTTGAAATTTGGGATTTAAAGAAATTAATGTAATAACATCTAGAAAAAATTAAAATATAGGATGAAAAGTTTTTTTTATGATTTTCATAATATAAATGAAATATTCAATGTGTTTTATAGATCATACGGACCATGTAAATTATTTATGATCGGTTGATCCTAATATATTTCTCTTTCAGTTTGGGGTAATGGTTATGATCTATGGATAATTATATTGGATGTAGGTTTTATAGGTTATCCCACCTATAAGGGTTATTATAATGTAACTTTTAAGATGATGTCACAAATAACATACATAAATTCTTTTTTTATTTATAATGGTTTTTAATTTATTTGTTTTTATAAGAAGTTATGTCAATGATATATGGGATCAAAAGAATGATTACTTCATTTTAGGGTAAAAAATATTTGTTTTAATGATATTGAATTTCAAGGGTTCTCATGTTTTCTAATAAACCCTCATGACTATGATTTTTTCATCTGTTTTTCTTGTAAATTATTTTATGAAAAAATTCGTTATTAATTACGATTCCATGTGTAATAAATGAATATTAGTGCTAAAATATTCGTATGTTAATGCTAAAAATTATTTTATCATCTAATATCATTGAAAAAGACTAATGGGTTTCTTTATTATTATTTTATGTCCCTTAATGAATCATATTTCTTATCACTTATTTTGAAAATATATTTCATAGGGCTTAAGGATGAGAAAAAAATTTAATAATGTTAGAATTCTATATACGGAAGTTATCTTGAAAAATCACGTTTGTCTTTATAAAGAGATTATATTGTGCTAAAAATTATTACTATATAGTTATTCCCTCCATGAAAGAGTTTTTTAAAATTCAAAAAAAAATAAATAATATATTATCATTGAGTATGTATGAGATTCAATATTTTCTGATTATTTTTTCTGTTTTTGAATGCTAAAATTTGGTCCTGGTGTTTGGTATCAACACAATAAATGAAAATTTTACCTTTCTAGCATCAGATATGGGGGGTGCGGGTTTGAGACTATGATAATAATAATGGTAATAACTTATGGAAACAAGATATATCAATGGATTATGCCCATATAAATAGCCCATATCCACGGTTGACAGAGGCTTACAGAAATAACCTTCTTATCTCTATATCCTATAGCCATGGGAATCACATGTGGTAATACCATATAGATGTGGTTGTGACCCATTGGAACAATATATAGCCATGGCTGATGACTGTTGAAATAGACACTAGATATGGGTTATAGAGGACCATTTATATTGGCCAATATATATATATATATATATATTTCAAATTATATTTATAGAATAGCGGTAGATTTAAAATATCTATAAACTTCATTTCCTGGTTTGAAACCTACTCGATCCATTTTTCCCCATACTCTATATCTATAATTAATTTGTCCATGGAAATATCCTCTTCCCATGGGGGATGCCCATGGCTATAGGTAAAATTTCCTTTGGAAGATACTTTTTCATTGGGAATCCCTTATCGAAATAGTTTTTGTGCCTAATGGGCATAGCTCATGGGATATGTCGATACCAATAGGTTCCAAGGGTGATATGCCTATGGATATCAACTATAGTCATGGGAATTTATTTTGGTGATAGCCTATTTTTTTTACTTCTCTCTATTAAAATAATTTGTCCCATAAAATAATCCATTTAGGAAGAAAATAAACTAACTAGGTGGTGTGGAATGGTAAGAAGGATTCCAAATAAGGCCACAACTCTATCTATATGGTCAACATCAACTTGGTGTAAATGAATAAGAGGCACCAAGCATGTGATGGGAGATAAATCATCATGTATTAAGGAAATAGACTCTATAGAAAAAACCAATAATATGAAATCAATTGATTCATGAATAATAAAAAATTAATATACAATTAATAAATGAATTCATTTTTGATAGAAAATAATAATCTAAATATATAATTATTAATCGCATGCATCTACTAGTAAAGGACTTCCAATAAAATTCTCTATGTGTAGACATCATGTACAATGGAATCAGAATATATACATTAATGGATCAACATTAGACAATAGTGTCACAATTATAATTTCCTAAAGCATATTTATAGATTTTATCTATTGATAACAATGATATGTAAAGATAAAATTGTTTATGTGAGGGTCTTGTTTAATATCAATAGTAAACTATACCTGAAAAGGTGTAATAAAGTATGGTATGTACTCCCAAACCAACATATAATAATAAAATTTCATCTTATATTTTATATTTTATAAATTCAAAATTTTATGTATAGTTCTCTATATTTAAGTGAGACACAGTAATGAACAATTTTATATCCTTTTCTAGCCTTAGTACTCAAGTTGTCATAAATAAATCTGATGGATAAATTTCATAAAAAGAACGATAAATATTATTCCACCAATAATTCAAAAAATGTATTCATGAAAAAATTTCATGAAAATGATCTCATGAGTATCATCACCCAGATAAGTTAAATAATTTTCTATACATGGTGTGTGTAAATGACTCCCAACAATAGAACTACCATCATCTAGAACCACAATCACAATAGTATGTGCCTTCGTGGCCTATTACTTTTCTTCTTTTATGGATTTATAGGTGTTCGAAGGAGGGTATAGATGGTTTGGTGGATTTAGAGTGTAAGAAAAACACATAAAGGTTATTTATGCTGTAAAAAACGGATTTATGGTGTAAGATAGTTATTTACAACATGTATGGTTAGTGGTTTTATGGATTTTAAATGGAAGATATGTGAATCTGAAAAATTATTTTACACCATAATATAGGTTTTCATAGAACTAATCAATTAATACGTTGAGTCCATGTTTTTCTGCATAAGTTGAGGATTGGAGGGTTTTTTTGAATAATGTTTTGTTTCGCAGCCTTTTCTTTAGGAGCCATGACTTTTACACCATAATTTCATAGTTTATGCCACAATGTGGATGACATAAATGTTTTTCATAAACCTAGTTCATTATTTAATCATTCCAATTTATCTACTCATCCCTCTATCATGTTCTATGGAAAAATAGGGGATTTCATGTTGGATTATTGGCCTATCTTCCCTCACTTTGATCCATGGGATTCAATAGTGAATTTTTAGCAGTTTGTTGTATGTAACATTATCTATATCATTATATTTTATTTTAATTCATCCTCTAGGTGGATTCACTGCCTCATTATAGTTTTGGTTTGGGTGTTATGTGGTTTCTTTTTAAAAAAACATTGTTGCATTTTATGTTGATCGTGTATTTCCTTATATAGTTGCAGTTTGTGGGTTGTTTCTTCTTCTCCATACAATGTATAACAAGATTGGAAATCCTTTTTTGAGGTAGGGGATCCCCATTCTCATAATTTTATGTATTATCTTTTTTTTGTACTTGGTTTTTCTTTCCTTTTGGTGGATATTATGGATTATTGTAAAATGTTTATATTTTCTATAATTTAAATTCATGGTTACATAGGAGAAATCACATACTTTACTACATTGATATATGTTTCTGATGTCATTGAGCGTTCTCAATTTTAATGCTAAAAATAATTGTTGTTGGGAGCCATGATTAGGTTGTAGTTTTTGTGTTCTTAAAACCATTGTGATGTTTTTGTTTCATCATACCTTAATGATTTGGATGATGAAAATATATTTGTCATGTAAATAGGTTTTCCCTAGATTTTGGTTTGTGTGGGAATACCCATGCCAAATAAAGACGTAATGTGATAAAATACCCTGAATAAATTGTGGAATCTTGGATTTGATGTTATTGTGAATATGTTTTCTTTAAATATTCCTTATGTGGTTGGTGATGTAGTGAAGTGATAGTGGTTATTGGTTGGAAAATGTAGTACAAGAGGAAATAATGTAGTGGTCGATTAGAATGGATGTGATGTGGGTAGTTGTGTGATGTGGTGAACATAGTTTTGATGTGGTTATGATGTGCAGTGTCATAATGTGATGTGGATATGATGTGTGGAGGTGATTTTTGGATGTTGTGTGTGGAAATTTTATTGTAAAATATAGTTCGGATGGGTGAAAGTGTACATGTGTGGATTTTGTGGTCTAGGTGGCGGTTTTGTGGTGTTGTGTATAGTAGTGAAAGAATTTGTGGTGGTTCATGTGTGTTATGGTGGTCATCATGAGGTATTCACAAGTGAATTTATTTTTAACCCATATGTCGGTTTTTGTGTTATATATATATCATATATGTTTTTGTGATATTTAATGCACCCAAACCGAGTGGGATAACCATATCAACACTCAGAGTTTCAAGGATTCTTTCTGTTTTTAAACAACTAGGATGATTGAGATATAGATGGATGGATTCCCCCTATTTCATGATCATCATTATGTATTGATGTATTAGGTATTTTCAGAAGTGATGTGCATTTATTACATAGTTATTTTCATGAAATGTGTGGTATGATCATCTATGACAAGTTGTGATGTTTTTTAGGGGTCATGCATGGTAGGAGAAGGGAATGGGGTTTGTGTCCATCAGGTTCAGGATACACTAATTCTCTAGTTATGAGGTGAAATGTAGTGTTATAGGTTAATTAGGAGATATGTGTTATGTTGGATCACATGTTTTCAGGAAACCCATGATGTGATGGATCCCGATGCTATCATCAAATGCAAGAACTTGTGAGGGTGGGGTAGGTAGGTAGGCATCAGTAAACGCACTATTGATGGCTGATATGGGATGTTAAATGATGTAATGTGATGTGATATAAAGTTATTTGATATTTATAGAAGGTATGTGAGCATTGGACATTTGATGTTGTGACATGATAGTAGACAATCGATGGGGAAGCAGTATGAGTGATCATTACATTGTTATGATCTAAATGATATATTATTATATTGGATTTGTGATTTGGTGAGTTATCGATGGTTAGGTTGAGTTGTCTTTGTAACCAATATATGTGTGTGTTTGTTCTGTTTTTTCCTTGGCATATTAGCATTCTATTCTCACATGTTTTCTTGATACTATATTTAGGTCACTACTGGGTACACATTCTATTATTACACCACATATATAATATATTTATATATTTTCTTGGATGAATTGTGGGACTGAGTTTGGAATTTATATATAGTTTGGAGTAGTTTTTGATTAACTACCAAATATATTCCGTTTGGAATATATTGGATGCCTTATTATGTGAGTTTATTTCAATTCATGCATTGTGGTCATGTTTTTGGTTTTCCTTTACATATATCTACTGGAGGTTCATTGTTAGTTTTTATCATATCTCATGATCTTGTTTTATATTATAGAGGTAAATTCCTTCATTTTGATAAATTTTTACACCCCCAGTACTAGACGCTATGTAGGGACGTTATGGAGGTTGTACACGAGGTCATTTTCCATCTCCCTTCATTAAGGCATTATTCAGGGCAGGAGTTAGGATAGAGTGGTATCAAAGGTTTTGTTGGAATAAAAGAAGGAGTACGGAGTTAGGAATAATGAGATTTAGATGTATCGATATTATAGCACATCCAATTGATTATGGTGGATTAATGGGCTAAGGAGACCCACTAGGTCATGGAATTTTAGGGCCACCAGTGATTCAGTGAATGGACTCAATAAATATTTAACAACTAATAGAGGTGGAACTATTTTATGGTTATAGACCTAGTAAAGGAATTTAAATAATGATTGGTTTTTTTTATGTTTTAATTTGGTTATTATATGAAAACAATATTTTCTAAAGAAATGTGTTTTAATAAAATTCTATGCTACCTTGGTTTGGATGCTCTTTATGCTATCATGAGTGGTTCTTAGGAAACATTAGTAACTAACTAAGGTAGTTGAGGTTTTGAGGATGATTCAGGTAAAAATCACATGGTTTTACTAACATTGAATGGTGAGGTAGGGTAGATATCTTTGTGTTCCTTTTAGCTGTAGGGTTTGGGAATGTACTAGGGGAGCATCTAAGATTTCGAAATATGACATTGGCTAGAGGTTATTGATCTTTCTTTTGGCCTTATATAAGAATGGGTTGGTTTCTTGTTTCTATTAGAAGGGATTCATATGTGGGGAAATCCACATCAGTTGTAGAAGTTTTTTTCGGGTGTTTGTAAGGAAGAATATATGTCAGGCATTGAAATTTTACAGAAGTTCCCGGTCTACTTTCTATCTTCAATGATAATGATAGAAATAGGTAGAATTATCTCTCATGTCAGAATTGGATCATGACTGTTTAGGATATTGGGATCAATTTCATGGACCTTTTCTACATTTCTCTAGATATTTGTCTACATGATGAGTCCATATCATGGACTTTAGATTAGTATTTTCATTCAATGATTCGTCATTCAATCACTCTAATTACTCTCCCATCATATATGGATGTTGAAAAAAGGATGAAGTTATGAATCTGATTCATTATTTAGTATTTGATTCTTGAGAGAGTGTCTTGGATGGAATCTAAGGGAGTATACATTACTAAAGTGTGTCTTGGGTGTTCAGGAATTCAGTGTTTATCCAATGGGGAATTGACTATATATAATACCTTCCAGTTGTTCTAAGGCAACTGGATTCTGATCCCCTCCTGAAGGATTCCTTTTTTCTATGTTGATTATGTCGGAATTATTCACTATAAGGCATGATGTTTTTCCACCTAGGGAGGATATTATCTGAGGGTTCTTAAGACCCTTTTATAGGAATAAATAGTTTCTTCAAAGGAAGATTCATCCATAGGGACCACTATTGTTTGTTCATCAGTTGATATTAGATTGATTTTAGAGAGGAAAGCCTTGTGATGGTCCCCATATACAAGAATCTAGGAATTTTTATTGTCTAGGAGGTTAAAATAAGAGAGTTAGAGGACATGGGAATAGTTTTATGGACATGGTATATGTTTATCTTCCAGCAGGGCCATGATTTATTGGGTGTACAATTAGTTTATCATCTAAACTTTTGTTATACATGTTTCATTCAGGAGCATCAAACTCCTTTTTTCTCAAGGGTTGGCCTTTTCTTTGGTACTCGATGTGGAGAGGCTTCCTATTCCCCTAGTTTTGTCTACATCGATAGGAGGTCATTCTTCCTTATTTATGAATTCTAGGTATGTAGTCTGGTGATGATAAAACATGTTTCTATGTGGGACTTCTTTATGATACACATACAACCACACATTGTAGTCTCTACATGTAATGGATGTATTCTATGTATATTTTCACCAATTTCATTCATAGATGAGTTTCTTTTTATGATGTGGTAGTCCAGTGTGTGCCATTAATTGTTGAGTGAGGTTATCAAATGGGTAGTAGTAATGTAGATCCTATTTTATATCAATTGGAAGATCTATCCATGGAAGCATACACGGAAGATGTTCCAAGAGTTCTGTAGGAGTTCATGGATGTTTTCTAAGAGGATGTTATGAACATTCCCCCTTAATTTTGAGGTTTATATTGGGAGTGAATTGAAATTGGGTGTGTATCATATTTTGATGCCTAATTTTATAGTGCCCACATGTGTTTGAAGGTTTATTTTATAAGTGGATGATCTAATGTAGAGGGGCTTCATCTAACCCAATGTGTATCTGTGGGGTGCCTTAGTGTTGTTATCTTAGAAGGTAGACAGTAGTCTGAGTCTGTGTACAGACTACCATAGGAAGAATTAGGTAATTATCAATAACCTTTACAACCATTCAAGGATATATTATATTTTCAACCATATCACAATAACTAATTGGTTTTAAAAGATTTATTTATGGTATGCATATCACCGTTTGAGGGTGAAGTATTCATATATCCTAAATAGAGCCTTCAGGTTTAGGTTTGTGAACATTGAGATTTTAGTATTGTCTTTTGGTGCTACGAATGATTCATATGTGTTCATGGGAATTATGAATAATTATTTTAATGAGTTATTAGACTAATTATTAACCATAATAATTGATGATATATTTATCTACTCATTTCATAAGACGAGGATATTGAGTAACATAGATATATTTTTCAGGTCCTTAGATGCCTCTAGCTCTATGAGACATTTTAAAAGTGTGAGTTATGGATGCCAGAGGAGCATTTTATTTTATATTTTGGTCACTGTAGGGAATAAATGGTTACCTATCGAATGTTGAGTAATTTTTTTCTTGGTAACTACCCTAGCATGTGGTATATTTTATGTACTGGTTTTTTAGTGAGGTATGTTTTATTTTTATTTTTGGCCAAACCTAGAAATTATGCCTATGTGTGGGACTATTTGATTCTGAGAATAATGTAATAGGTATGATAGAGGATGGATGATTTCCAAATACGTGGTGTGTATTAAATACTAGTTTTTCTTTTAAATACACGGTGTTTATTAATTACATGATTTGTTATGGATTGTTCATACCCCTTTCACATCTTGAATTGGGATTCCTCGAGAGGAAAAATAATGAGCATTAAATAGTTTGTAATGTTTATGATTTGTGTCAATATATTGGGTTATTTTTAAAAGTAAGTATGGGTTATTTTTTAATAGAACAACATCATCCTTATCCTATAGGTGTAGTGAAAAAAAATCCCTCCATACCATTCATAGGTTATTCTGTTTCCCCATTTTTTTAGCATTGATTGCTTTATTTTCAGATGCATTGGATCCACAATGGTACACTCTTTATTAATTTTTTTCCTTTCTTTGTTTAAACTATTTCTTTTGTGTTATTTTGGTGAGATATCATATGAAAAAAATTTAGTGATTTCTTTTATTGTTGTTTTCTCCCATTTTAGCCCGATTCAAGGGATGATACTGAATAAGAAGAGTACTACAATGTTACGGTAGTTGGTCGAGTTATTTCCCTCAATGTATAGTTTTATTTTATTACTAATTTAGTTGTTCCATGTTTTATTTCTCTAGAAACACCTCATAAGTGTTAAATTAATTAAATTAAGGGGTATTCTCAAATGTTCTAAGACCCAATCTACATATGAATCATTATCATGTGGGTTTTTTCCTCTACATGAACAACCCATATGGTTTTTCGAATCCTTAATGGCCAATGGGCCTTCTTCCATGGAACTAATTACATTTATTAATATCTATTGTTTGAATTTACATGTAATATATACATATGATATGTGAAATGATATAAATAATGAAGAAGGCCTTGATTTAGGACCTTGTTCATTATAACATATCTTGAATTACATGAATTAAATGAATCAGACAAATTTCATAAACATTTATGATTTTTATGCTTGTAAAATATTATAATAAATATGTAGACAAACGATTCTTCATACCAAGATGATGGTGATACAATGGTCCTAATTTAAGGATGACATTCATGGGATCATCTTGCATTATAATTAAGATTTGTTATGGGTCATAAATATACTGAGAGTGATACATGGAATCTATTGGAGTTCCTGGTATCGGATCACTAGGTTGATTACTTACCTACCCCTGAGCGAGATGGGATCTATAGGGTAGTAACATAGGATGGGCTTGGAGGTAAGATAGTAATACAATTCCATGAGAAATACTTGTTCCGCTAAATTAGATACTTGAGAGAGGATCAAATGGTCATGCTTACACCATACTGAGACTGAAAGATTAGACGACAATATTGATATCCTCTGAATGAATCTTATGGTGTTGGGTTTTTAATGTTAATCTATTGTGAAACCATGTTCCTTTATATGGTTCACCATTTACATACCCAGTATTAAACTTTATTAAATTCTAGTTTTCCTTATAATTTTATTGAAATATAAATATATTAAATTGAAGGATGTGTCTTCCTAGCAAAATTTAATCCATGGGTTTGGTTCATACATGATAATACCTTGTTGATAGGACAAGTTTTTCATCCTCATATGTATTCTAAAAAACCATTATACAACCATAAAATATCTACATAATTTTACTTTCAATCATATATATTTTTATTAGGTCTATGAATCTAGTGTTGGTCTCATATACCATGGGGAACCTAGTCAGATATTTTTTTATTTCCTTGGATTTATTATAACCTTTTACAGTACTCATTTTTTATGCACTGAATGGATTTTTACTAAACATCATTGGTTGTGGCCTACTATGAATATCTAACACCGAGCTTGGACCGCCCATGTGACCAGAGGTGACCTCATGAATGCACGTATATGTAAAAGTAAAATCATATCTTCTAATTACATAGTCTTAATGTACATAGACATTAAATAACTTTTGCAGAATACTTAAAACATTACAATAATAGATTCCCAAAGACCCTATTAGATTAGTGCCTTTCGCAACATGGAAACATAACCACTAATACATAAGTGAGCTACATTATCCCCCACTAGGTTTTTCGTGACTATAACCCTTCATAGAAAAATGATACATAATATAATTGATCATAACCTAGTGATGAAAACATAAAAAGGGGTGATATCAAATGCTCAATATGGGTAATAAGGGAGACATGGTCGACTATAAGAATGTGATCATGACATTAGATGATCTCACCATTCATATCAAAGATCATAAACATGAATCACCGAATAAATAATAAATGTTCATAATACATGAATCATAAGGAAATAATGAACATCATCCATGAAAGCATAATATATACTTAAGTCATGGATTTGTGGATGACACATAATAAAATAAAACCCCTATGCCATGGATACATAAAAAGGCCTTTGTAACATGAAAGACATGAGATAATCACTTATGTACCTTCATCAGGATTGGGATTCCCTCCAATGTACACACTTATTTTAGGCTTGAGATGTCCTCTTGTTAACCAAATTTTTTGGGCTTGCGATTTCCTCCTGCATACCCTCTTGTATTGAGCTTGGTATGCCCTCCCACATACCCTCTTATTTTGTTATTGGGATGTCCTCCCATGTAACCTCTTATTTTGGGCTTGGTATGTCCTCCTTTGAACCCTTTGATCACGTAAAACAGTTATCAATAACTAATGAATAGGATGTAGATATAGGTAAAACACATCTAATAATGAAATCATATAAACATGTGACACAAAATCATAAACAATCATATCCTAACCCATGACATGAAATTGTTGTAACAAACTTGTAATCATATATTAACCTATGTAAAAGATAAGGGTTTCATAATCATGTCATCAAAGCATAAACCATGAAATGGTGCGGGCTTCATAAGAATATAACTCGTGAAATAGAAACATATATCATAAAAAAAATTTCATAAACCGAAAACCATTATGAGAAATAATATGAATAGAAACATTGAATCATTTCCTCTAAAGGCCGTGAGTTACACCAACAGATGTTATGTTATATGCGAAATAGTTGTGAAAGATATCATAAAAACACATCATGAGTACATTATCTTTATCCTTTGAAAAATGATTTGTATAACATAAAACCTTTTGACAACTATTTTCACGAATATAGACTTCAAACCTTATTCAGGAATCCTTGAAAACAGCATGAAATCCTTTTTCCGTTGAAAATTTTTACAGGATAATGAAGACCTTTTTAAATCAGTTTTCCTTGAAAACATATAAAAGAATATTGAAAACATTATGGAACTCATATCCTAGAAAATCTATCTTAATAATAGTTTCTAAATAAATTATTCTATTAAACAAGAAATTAACGATTTAGAGAATTTATGGAGGATAAATCTACACATGTTGTACTTTGTTAAAAGAACATTCATTTTTCACAATAAAAAGAATTGAAAAATGACCCATTCAAAAAGCGGTAATAACATTCCATGGAAAAAATTGGTAAAATTAAAAAAATGTAAAAATGACTTTTAAGGATTATGGGAGAATAAAGGAATGTTTTTGAATCTATTTTGGAAATAATGGTTTTGATGGAACATAGATTTCTATTTGAAGAGATAGGTAAGGTTATATATTTTTGGAAAAAAAATTTCTCAATTATCTTATGTACCAAAGAGTATAAAAATTTTTTCTTGTACATCAATACATCAACACTTAAAAAATTAAAATACAATTAATCAGTGTGTATAAATATCGATCATAAGCATTCATTAATGAGAACATTATTGTAAACAATATCCATAATCTATGATATTATATCAATAAACTCATCCCATGTGGTAAAAATGAATCATACTCTCCATGTTGGAAAATTCTATTAAATGGAACTTAAAATATAATGGAAATATTTATATTTATTATATAACATTTAATTTGTTTTCCTATAATTCATATAAAAACATAGTTGTCTAACATGGCTTGTGTCTAAAAAAAGAAAATTGAGACAAAAGTACAGTACTTATTTGGTTACTTTTGAAACCTAAACCCCATGAAGGAAATAATTATAGGAATATGATATATTAATGGGTAGTATATATAGCACCAAAAATATGTTAGTGGTAAATAAGTCATGTATCTCAAGGAGATAAAGAGTGAGATGAAATTCATTTACCTTGTGTTTTGATTCTCTTTGTAATCATACAATATTCAAATATAATAAATGTATGTTTATTATAAATCTATAACAGATGAATAATATCATGTCTATAAAGACATATCATTTGAATATGACCTTGTATTTCCATGTTGTTAAGAATTCTCTATTAATGTTTGACTTTGGGTAAAATCTATTTTATTCTTCACATTTGTCATAATTTGTTATATCTTTTTTCCTTACAATTAAATCATGATTTCCATAATGAAAAAATGATATAAATATCATTTATATTTAGTATATGTGTATTATAACAATCTATAGGATGTAGAATTATGTAATTTAATTCACCATTCATAAACACAGTATGTCGTACGTACAGATGAATATTGTTTCAGTTTTATTATCATATTATAAGAAAAAAAGATAATTACATATAATTATATTTTAAATATTTAAATATATAAATATTAAATTGTTATTATTATATCATATATATCACATATTTTTACTGAGAACATAGTTAATATATTCTATGTAATGTGTGGATGAATCACATCACTTTGAGGGGGTGGTAGTCCAAACTTATACAAACCAAATTATCATATTTACATAAGACGGAATGTATGAAGATCTGTTTTTTAAAATATTTAAATAACCATAAATATATTATAAATAACATATGTTCTATTTAAAATTTTTTTTTTCATCATAATATCCACCATGAGATCCTGTAAAGGAAGAATTAACAATCATCGTTTTGTGACATGGTATTTCTCCATACACAAAAACATTATATTCATTTCCCATTAGATTTATATGTGTGTATGTGTAGGTAGAGATATAAGAATAAAAAAATATCTGTATTTTTATTATAAATATTATGTTTTATAATAATATAAAAAGGATATTGGAGGGTATTGAGAATAAAAATATGTTAAAGGAACTTGAGGGAGAGTGTTACCTCTAATTTGTGTAACTCCTATTGGTTTTCATCAAAGGACATAATTGAATTCCTTTCTTACAAAATAGAGAATTCAAGAAATAAGGTATGGATTTTTGTGATCTCTTTGGTCAGTGGATTTCTGAACATAATTATCCTAAGAGTTGTGTGGATTTGGGATGATAAGAGGCCTTTTATAGTGGAGGATGAGTGTCACCCTTGCAGTAATTTGGAAAAGGGAAACCCCACCAATGTTTTCTTTTGAAATTAGATCCAATAATGGATCCAAGATGAGTCATGGAATGATATATTCGAAATATGGACATAAACTATCATTCGGACAAGTTTCTAGGTCATATTTGGCCTTAATATTACTTTTATGTCCCTTTTTAAGATTACATTAATCTTAATCGTTGTAGTTAATTTTACATACCATCACTAAAATCTCTGTTAAAAAACTAATTTTATACTTCTAGTCATTATAAATTATAATTATTTAAAATATGGAATAAATTATTCAAAATTCCAATCACAGAATTGGATGGAATTGATATAAATTTAATCCTACAAATGGGAAGATAAAGTGGGTTTTTAATTTAAAAACATTCAAATGTTTTATAGTTTTTATAACCCATTTCAAGGTGAAAATGATTCCAATGACCTAAATTGGATAAATTAAAAAAAATCAACTGATTATACATTAAAATAAATTAAAAATATAATTTATCCTTGTAAATAAATTATATGAAAATGAAGTTTTGAGTTAAAATTTTGTCTTTTCACTATTCATTGAAAAATGAAACTTCACAGAATAATACCAAAAATTATACCTAACTGAATATTTATATATAGATTTCTGGAAATAATTTTTTGACATATTTAATTTATTAGAGTAAAAAAATTGATATTTAAAATAGTTTCTCTATCAAATGATGGTAATAGAACCTTAATAAAAATATAGGTTTTTATGTGTTATATTAAAGTTTTTCTTATCTTATTACTATCAAATCTATTGGATTTAAATAAATAATATATGATTAAATATATAATATATATATATATTAAAATAATATAACATACTAATGTTAATTAATTTATTTTATTAGGTTATAACATCTTTGGGGTTATAAATGTAGGTTTCTATAAAAGTAGCTTCTTTATATTCAATTGGTTCATAAATTCATCGGAACTAATCAATTTGTTATTTATTTGTATAAATAAATAGGTTTTCCTAACTCAATTAATAATATTAATAATTTCTATCTTAATGTTTAGGTTATGTCTTAATATAGTTAGTTATAATATGATAATAATTATTTCTTGTTCGGTAAAACTCACCCTTTCGTGTTACGTAATCCATCAAGGAAAGTAAATCCAGCATATAACATAAGATAACATCAGTGTTTCTTGTTGAAAATGAAAATAATTATATTTCGTGTAGTTTTTGATTAACATGGTATTGTGTGAGCCAAACATAGTGCTTTAATAAAACAAAATTAATATGCAGTTTTTTCCGAGAAAACAAAATATCAGAGAGATTAAATTATCTCTAAAACATCATAAAATATTTTTTTGTCACACTCTACCCACCCTTAAATTGAAATTCAGCCTTGAATATATTCATGTTTGTCAACGGATTAATACATAAAATTTTCATTCATAGAAAACCAAATCGTAAAAATGAATACTGAAACATCTTTTAGAAAAAAGAATGTTTGAATAATGAAGGTTATACAAAATAACATATTACTAGGATTCTATATTGGTGGACATTGGTGGGAAGTAAATATATGGACTTTGAGAAAACGAGAAAATTTTATGCAGTGATTAAGTTTTCAATCACAAAAAAATATATTTATTCATCAAATTTTTAACAAAGAAAATCAAATTAACCGAGGCATCTCATAGGTAAGTAGAAGGTATTAAACCCTTATCATCCTTCACTCATGTGTTCAAGACCCAAGAAAATACCTTAATTGATGGGTTGGAACCTGACATACATAATTCCCATTTATAAAACTACATTATTAGGATTTCTAAAACAAATATGATGGAAATTCTTAAAAAATGGTTAATAACTATATATCAATTTAACAAATATTTTCAATACAAACTCACTACAAAAATACTTCATATGATGTTTAAATTAAACATTCCATTACTATTCAACCATATAACCCATCCAAATATTTCTATTCCAAATTATTTGAAATAAAGTCACAAAATCATCTTACAATTCATCCCTCCTATATCTAAAATTATCTCATAGTTGTAACATTCTAGAAAAGTGAATACCCTCATCATATATACTCTCGAATCATGGTAATAACCTGAATTTCCATAAATACATTGGGAAGACATGAGCAATTTTGTCTTGAAAATGTTCGTAGATACATTCTTTAAATTCAAGTTTTTTTAAACATAAACCATTTTGACGTACAATGCTTTTTCAACCAATCAATAATCAGTGTTATCCAATTTACTTTATCCAAATCAATCATCTCTTTCTCCAAAAAAACAAAATATTCCCAGTATCTTGATCACACTAATGGTTACATTCACTTAAAAAGTGTATCACTTTTATAAGAATTTTTCACCATTTAACATGTCCCTTTCAATCCATAATGTAAACATATAATGAAAATACTTATAATTTTCATGATTCATATAAAAAATCATTGACTTCCAGAACATAAGTTCATAATTCATTCAACAATATTCTTAAACCATTACTCATGATTAATCAACTAATTATTTAATTCCACATTTCTAGAATATGAAATATCAATCATTCCATGAGGATCATAAACCATAATATAATCATTATTCTAATGATTAATGAATAAAATACTGGATGAGCATCAAATAACTTTCACATTTCATTTGCAGTCTCATTATATTTAGAAGTAAAACCAATTATCAGACCATATTCCTAATTAAATTCCTGATAATTCCACAAGGGAAATCAAGTGGAATAATTCTAATACATTTCACATATAAAAAATTCAATATTAACCATCTTATTTCTAGTTCTCTCCATCGACTACAACTATAAATCTCTTGATGAGAAACAAACATCAATGAAGAAAACCACATAATCATCAAAAATTACTTATAGTATGTCAAAATCATGACAACTAACATTTAATTGAGAAAACCATAGGTTTATACAAGGTTTTTAATATTCAAATTATTTTCAAATCATTCATAACGGTTCATGACGAGTCTCGGAATTTCAAAGGAATATCCCCTGGGAGTGTCAACCCTGTAGTGCAATAAGGCCCATCAACGTGTAACAAATTGCCTCGAGTTAGGACTGGGAGATTTTTTCATCATTTCCACTCCTAGTTTAATCTATTTCAGAGCTACATCCTCTTATATTATCCAAAAAGAGGTTTATTTCTAGGAAACCAATCACCATATCCTTTACCGAAATTCTAGGAAATTTTCTTATACATTTCCTTATCCTTATACTTATCCTTAGTCATGTATCTAGAGTTCACACTAAGGTTTTATCATCCTAGATTCCAAAGGATAACTAATACATTACTCTAAAACTAACTACAATGACTTATTATTAATTTTCATATGCATTACAACACTTTTTCAGAATATATAAAATAGTACCAAAATAGTCACCCAAAGGTCGTATTAGTTTAGTGCCTTTCAAAACATGGAAACATATATAATTATACATAATTGAGCTACATTATCTCCCTCTATTTTATTCATCACTAGAGCCCTTATTATAAAAATCATACTTAATATAATACATAATGACTCAAGGAAGGAATAATAAATTTAGGTTAGATCATATTCTCAGTAAGGGAATCAATGGAGACATGTAAGCATAAATATGAGAATATAAGGATGAGAACGTGATTCAAAAATAAAATATAACATCACGTATATCAAATATCATAAAAATAATTCATGGAATAAATCATGATTGTTCATAAGACATGATTCATAAATAAATTTAGATCATGAGCCATTAACGTATTATACAAGAACAATACATTAAATGTTTGGAAGAGAAATAATCATTTTAAAACCTTATGTCAATGATTACTACCAATACCTCTGTAACATGTTATTCTTGGGATAATAACCTATGTACCTACTTCAAATTTTGGATTCCCTCCCAAGTACCCTCTTGTTTTGATCTTGGGATGTCCTCTTGTGTACCCAATTCATTCAGTCTTGGCATGTCCTCTTATGTACCCTCATGTGACTTTCATGGGATGTACTCTTGTGTACGCTCTTGTTTCAGTATTGGTATGTCCTCCTGTGTACCCTCGTATTTTTGGTTTTTTATTTCCTCCCATATACCCTTTGATCTCATAAAAAATTTCATTGCCCAATTCATTTGAGGGAGATATATATCCCACCCATCTCATAATGAATTCATACATACATGTCCCATAAAATCATAAAAAATAATAACATAACCAATGAAATGAAATGAGTGTCATAAACATGTAATCAAATATTAACCTATAAATAATTGACATATGTCATAATCATTTCATCAGAGCATACCCTGTGAAATGAAGCCAGATTGATATGCATATAACCTATGAATCAGGAATAGATTTCATAAATATCATTCCATACACTGTAAACCATTTATAGAAATAATATGAATGGAAAAATTTAATCATTTCCTTGAATTTCATTATTATCCCCAAATGATGTTATAATAGATTGGAAATATTTTTAAATATCTTCTAAGAAAAAATCATGATGAAATTATCCTATATCCGTTAAAAATTGATTATTAAAACATAAATATTTTTTTAATCCATTATCATAAAAATAAACGTGATAAATTATATATGAATAATTGAAAACATATTGAAAGAATTTTAAATTTTACAACTTTCATGGGGGTTTGAAAATATTTTGAAAACATTATTTCTAGGAAAACATATGAAAACAGCTTGAAAATGGTTTGAAAATAATATGTTTGAAAATAAATTTTAAAAAATATCTTAAAAAATATCCTATTTAATAAGGAAATGAGGCTTCAAATAATTGATTGTGGTTAAATCTGTGCATTCTATATAATGTAAAAACTATTCTTTTTACACGGTGAAATGGTTAGAAAAATGCCTCATTCATAAAGTTATAATATGATTCCAGGGAATATATTGTTAAAAGGAATAAATGTTAAAAATTTATTTTAATGATCATATTATATTAATAGAACATTATTGGAATCACTTTTTGGAAGTCATGTTTTTGAAGGAACAATTTTTTTTTGACTGAGGAGAGAGGTATTTTCTTATTTTCTTAAAAACATTTTATTAATTATTTAGGTACCAACGATTGAAAAAATAATATTAACACCTGAATAAAAAATTAATAACTAGAGGATATGTAAATTCATGAGTTTTCATGAAATATGGATCAACATATTTCATTAATGAGAACATAGTTATAAATAATCTCGATAAACTGTGATATTGGTTCAATAAACTCTTACAACATGGTAACTTTGAATCACATTCTCCATATACGACAATTTGATTACACGGATCTTAAAATACCATGAAAATAATTAGATTCATTTTATCAAATTTAAATGTTATTTTATACACCTTATATAATAATATAGGTGTATAACCTATCTTGTGTGTCAAAAAAGGAAAACTGATACAAAATTACTTTAATGATTTGTATCTTTTGAAACATTAAACCCATGAAAGAACGATGATAAAATGGATATGTAAATAATGATATATTTATGAATATGAGTCATATAATACATTATTGGGAATAATTTATTCCACATAAATGATTTGGATGGTGAATAAGGCATGAATCTCATTGAAATAAAGAGTGAGATTAAATTCCCTTACCTTGTGTCTTGACTCTCTGTGTACTTTTACAAGCCACATATATAATAAATTTAAGTTTATAATACATAATTTATAAAATAATTATATTATTTTTAAAAAAATATATTGTTTGAATATGACCTTATATTACATTCTTGTTAACAATTCTATGTTAAGGTTTCATTTAGGGTAATATCCATTTTGTTCTTTGCATGTGTCTTAATTTGATATATTTTTTCCCTTATACATAGGTCATGAGATAAATTATTTAAATAATGATATAAATAAATTTTATATGAATTATATTATTATTATAATAATGTATAGCATTTAGAATAATGAAAGTGAATACACCATTCATTGAGACGGTAGACCTTACGTATACATAAACATTGTTTATGATTTATTGTGGTCTTGGGAGAAATAGTTTATGTAACATCCCAGGTATATAAATAAAATGTCATATTTCTTATTTATTAATATTTTTTAACTGAATATTAATTTTACTTTAATGGGTACGCCATGTTCGATGGATTACCCAATACACAACAATGGGTTTCTTTGAAATCCTACGTTGCACACTAATAATATAATATTATTATTTTAAATGGTAGTTAACACCTAGCTGTTGTAATGGAGGTAATGAATATAACTAACTAAAATATAATTATACATGTTTGTTAAATGTTTTTACATTTATCCAATATAAGTTAGAGGCTTAAAATAAGAAAAGAATTTGATTTTAAGCATAAATACTCCAATATTCACTAAATGGTTGATTTATCGCCTTTTGATGGAGAACCCTCATTAAATATAGTTTTGGTCACTTTTATATTTTCTTTTTGGCCATATGAAATTATTATTTAGAATCAGGGCATCAAAATTTACTTTGGGTAAAATTTCGGTATTTTTTCGGAAAAAATTCATTTTTTATTGAATAGTGAAAATACTGTATTTTAATTCAAATATTCATTTTAATATAATTTATTTATATGGATATATTATCTATTTAATTGGTTTTAAAGTGTAATTAGAATATATTTTTAACATTTAATCCAATTTTGGTCAATGGAAATAATTTAACTTTGAAATCGGCCGTAAACAAGTGTCAATCTTGTGATTGATATTGTTTCTTAAAAAGATGCTATTTTTTTGACAACAGTAATTAATTTTTCATTAAATAATGAAATTTCAATGTTTTTACATTGTAAAAATAGACATAATTTTTTAATTTGGAAGATCAAATATAGCTTATGCTGAGTTTTTGGTATTTTTCTGAATAACATCAATTTTTTTTAATAGTGAAACCATTAAGTAATAGTTAAAAAATTGAATTTTTCCTTTAAATAAAATTTTACCACTTCTGTGAATTGATTTTTGAAAATAATACATACATAGTAGTTATTCGTATGTAAAATTTGGTTCAAAAAGATGAATTTTTTTAATAGTAACTTCATACTTTTATTTAACGCGGTTAAAGGTAAATAGGGAAATTCAAGGTAAAAAGGATATTATAATTATTCAGAATTACCTTAACACATGTCCTAACCTTATTGAATGAGTCATGTCCGACCACGTGAATCCTTGGGTCGATGTTGGTACCCCATGGAGCCACATAATAGTGATAATGACCCTTTATTTTAATTAACTTAAGAAAATACAAAAATTATAAAAAAAATATCTTTTAGTAAATTAATATTACATGAGGTTATATAAAGTATATATTCGACTATAAATATTTATTGGATAGATAAGAAGATTTCCTAAATCATGGTAATTTTTTAATAATTTTTAGACATCAAATAAATTATATTATTTATGACACAATAATGATGCAGTGTTTACCCCATTAATAAATGATTTAAATAAATAAGATTGTAATGATTAATATATTATCCAAAACATGTCCAATTATTAATGGATGATTTTATTTCAAAAATGAGTAATGTTATCTTAAACTTTAATGATTTTTGAACCATTTTAAACCGAATATAAGTTTATAATAAATTAATTCTTTCCCACTTTCATAAAGAGCCCCTCCTCTTCCTTATAAAAGGAGACCACTTATAACCAATTCCTCACACCTCTAAAGCCTTTTTTATATTCCAACCTACGCCCAATTAAGCTCCCTATAACTCTATATTACACTTATAAGCCTTAACATAGGTAGAATGCACTTCAAGAAGTCCTTTTGGTTCTAACCAAAGGGAGTTACCCAAATTAAATGTAACAGTTTCTCTTAAATTGGTTTCTTTTATTTTACTTCTCCAACCCCCAAAAACACTATTTATTACATTATTTTATAACAAAAACAGTAAAATCAATATACAAGGATGTTTTTATGATAATTATTCAAATTAATCTTACACACACTTCCAACTAATGGGTGAAGAACATAATGTTTTTGTGGACAGAAAACAAATGCTTAATGAAACAATGATGGTTCAATTATCTCCTACCCCTTATCATGGTGTCCATTATGATGAAACATAATTTATATATGATATATATAATGTTTATTATTTCATTATGGTTCTACATTTTCCATTGTGGGTAAATACGATAATATCATTTGAGGAAATTCAGACTACCGCCCCCTCAAACTGATATGACTCATTCATGCCTTATGTGGGATGTATAAAAGATAGAGTTAATGATATTATATATATGATATTATACTGGATTTATAATATACCTATGTATAATTATTTTTAATTCCATTAAAATACGAAATAGAAACAAAAGTAGCGTTCATGCGTGCGAATGGCTTACCGTCTCCAGGAATGGTGCATTTCATTTTCTTACATAAAAATGTTACGTATTATTATAAATACATGTATATACTGAATTTATATTATATATTATATCTAAACGATGAATATAATTCAGTATATAATTATCTTTTTAGAAAATGAACATCTTGTAATTATAAAAAGTTCATTTTTGACTCAAGTGCCAATTATCGACAAAAAGACCATTATTAACTTAAATGAGTACATGATGTTTATAACATGGTAATAAATGATATAAAAGAAATATTAAACAATTAAAATGTTCTTAATAAAGTATAAATTATCTTTAGTTTATTATTCAGGAGATTAAAGAATGATCGGGTCAAGTCAGACACGAGGTAAGGGATTTCTTATCTCACTTTTATTTCTATGAGATTTCCTTTGTTCACCACTTATTTATTGCATGTGGTGGATTGTATAGTGAAATTTGATATATATTATAATTATTCTCATTATATTCATGTTATTATGTGATTCATTTGGAGGTTACTGACTTTTGGTCACAGGAATCAATTGATTACAACGTGGTAAGGGGTTTTCATTTCACTTCTTATTCCCGTGAGATTCATGCTATATTTACCACTATTTCCTTTTGTGTGGTGTATAAACTACACATGATATTACTATTTGTGTAATATAATTTTATTTATCGGTATTTACATCTTCAATGTATGATCCTTCTTTCATGTGGTGTATGATTCGTAAGTTACCAAATCACTAAGGGAACCTTCCACACTCCTATTTTTGAAAGACTTCCTTTGTTATGTCTTTTAATTTACATCTTATTATGTTGAGATATGTTCATCTATGTCCTTATTGATGTAAATTTTATGTACAAGTTAGGAGATACCATTTTATCTTTCATCAACATATTATATGAATTTTAATGTGACGCAGTTAGGCTATCAAATTTTTTCAAGGGGACTTCATAACCCAATTTTGATTCTTTGGGTTAATCATGTACTTATTGAATATGTCATACTATGAATATGTGTGAATGAACTCTGATTGTTTTACACATAATATCCACTTATATTTAGTGTATTATTATTTTTCACACGTAATTATTGAATTGATTTATCCTTAATCAAAGGATACCATCATTATAAGGGATTTCGTCTCAATTTACATTCCATTGAGACTTCATTGTCTTTATGCGCCGATTCACTTTGATATGGGGTATATACTGTACATTGGATGAATATATCATGAATCCCTATATTCTCATGATGTTATAAAGTTTTGATTAAATTTTATTCCTTAATTATTTGTACTCAAGCGTCACTAATTTTGTTAAAAACTCTTTAACTAAAATATCATTTTAAACATTTTAATGATTTTTTATTCTAAATATTTATCATTAATGTCCATGTTTTAAAATTTGTTTTTAGGATTTATCTATATTAACATTACTGTTTTAAATGTTAATTCATTTAAAAACTTCGAAGTGGTATGGGACACTTTGATTCAAAAATTTCTTTATCAAATGTTTTAAATGGTTTTGAAAATGGTTTCATAGAACATTTATTTTATCAATATATTGAAATGATATATTATGATTGCAATGTGGAAAAGTTTTTTTCTTTTATGATTGTTTTATTTTTTATGAATATGTTTTGGTTATTGGGCATTGGTTTCGTATATTGGTGGTTCACGGATAAACCTAGGGAGGGTGAGCCCGAGATAACTCTTCAACACATTGGGTAAAGTGATGGAGGTAAATGTTAATGTTTCTCCTAAGAGATTTACGGAATATTCTATGATGGGTATTCCAAATGTGACTCCCTATGTATCTGTGATAGCTATAATGTATGTATGTTATGTATTTCAAAAGTTACCTTTATGATTTATGATTTTCTGAATATTATTCATAAATCGTATGATTTCATGAGGTATGTTATGATTGAGAAGTATGGTTTCTTTGGTTTTATTTATTGTGGGGACAATTTTTCCATTCATTGTTGTATAACCCTTACTGTTCTTTTTATGAAATTAACATGTTTTTGAAATATTTTCCATTGGACATAAAGATAAATAGGGTCAAGGATGGGATCATGGAAAAGTCATGTTGTCTAAAACATGGAATTAGACATGTTTCTTTTTAAGAGTATTTATTTTATGAAAAATGGATAATGAGTAGTATTGTCAACTTTGTAATTTTGGAAATGTAATGTAATAATTATCACCTAATTCTCTAAAACACTAAACCTAAAATGATCTTCAATATGAATAATTCATTTAATTCAATATTATGTAATGTTTAATGTTGGGTCCTTATTGTTTAAAATACATATATGTATATATATATATATAATTATTAAAGTATAATTACTTTATCATATATCTCATATAAGGTCACTAAAGGCAAACTTAATACATTCCATGTAGTGTGTGAATGAATCACACTGCTTCGAAGGGGCGGTAGTCAACACTACATCAAATGAAATTAACATATTCACACAATATGGAATGTATAATGATAAGTGTTGTAATATATTTAAATTATAACAAAGAAATTTTAATTATTATTTAATAATATAGTGTCCATCTTTATTTCAACCAGGAGAGGTGGTAATGTAAGAATAAACAATCATTGTTTTTTCAGGCAGTTGTTCATCGTACACATAAATATAATGTTCGTAACCCAATATATGGATGTGTATATATTTATATGTAGAAATATTAGAATATAAAAATATTAGTATATTTTGTATCCTAGTTTTTTTTATAAAAATGGAATAAGGATAGTGTAGGAGGTGGAGAATTAAAATAAAATAAAGAAGCTTGAGGAATGATGTTACCTCTTTTTTGGGTAACTCCTTTTGGTTTTCATCAAAAGACGTACATGGATTGAATTTTTAAAAATTTGAGGATTCATATAGAAAGGTAGGTATATTTAGGATAAATTTGGATAGTTATTGATCTATCTTTTGTGGTTTGATAGGTGTGTAGAATTTGGAGAAGGTTAGGTATTGTATAGTGGGTGAAGAGTGGCACTCTCATAATATATTGGAAAAGGGAAACCCCACCCATTGGGATTTTATTTAAAGTGGAGCCAATATTGGTTCAAAGTAGATAAAAAAATTTATTTAATTATACTTTATAAAAAATTAAGAATATTATTTATCCTTATAAATAAATTAGATGAAAATAATTTTTGGGTTAAATTTCTATTTTTTAACAATTCATTGAAAAACTTAAACTTCAAAAAAAATTTCCAAATATTCACCCTTTAATAAATTGGATAGTTAGATTTAAAAATTTAGGTTCATTTTAAAAAATAAAATTTATAAAATTGAGAAATTTTAAATTTAAATTTGGTTCGCCCACAAATGGCGGTAAAACAACCTTAATAAAAAATAGGTTTTTATATGAAATATTAAGTTTATTCATATCTTCGGATAATCTCATCTATTGGATGAATATAAAAATAATTTATTGAATAATATATATATATATAATTAAAAAAAGTTACTAATTTTTAAAACATTTAGTTTATTGGGATAAGACATCTTTTCGAAGATTAAAATAGTCATCTATAAAAATATTCTCAATATATTTAGTTGGTTCTTATATTCATTGTAACTAATGAATAAATTTTATAGTTATGTCAACCATAGGTTTTAATAAGTTAGTTAATACTATTCATAACTTCTAACATAACGTCTAGGTTATGTCTTAACATATATAATAATAATTTTTTTATAATATATTAATGTTTGGAAAACCCCTATCACAACCCGTCCTCGGGGCCCATGTCGTGACTACCCCAAGCCCACCTTCTATAGTCCAAGGGCTGTTGACTAGCACCTTTAACACCCCAAGAGTTCATAGTGCGTTATTTCTTCAAAATAATTCAATAACGTACACTACACAAAACACCGAGTTCAAGCGCATCATAACATACCAAACTAGCCGTTCAAAAGAGGTTATGAATAGTATTAACTGAATTTTGAACATTATATAATCCTTGTAATTTTAGAATCCATAAAATGAGTTTATTAGACAAAATTTAAGACCAAATTTATTTTTTCTGATAAAAGATGTATTTTTCAAAAAATACACTTTTACAGACTTTTAATGGTGAACCCTTTTTAAATCCAATATTTTAAAACTTTTATATATTCAATTTGACTAAATAAATATATTATTTAGAATGGGGACATCAAAAAATTTACAATTTAACACCCCAAGCTTCCCTGTTACGCTTCTCTTTAAATAATACAGTAGCGTGTTTTGTACGCAAACTGCGAGTTCTAACACACACCATAACCGATCAAACTAGCCCTTAGGAATAGAAATACCCACTCTTTGAAATTTTATACATTTTATCTTTAAAAATGGACTTTATTTTTGGATTATGAATATCGAAATTATCTTAGGATGGAATTTTGTTACTTTTCGGATAACTTTTATATTTTGACGAATAGTGAAAATTACTAAATTTTTATTACAAATAACATTTTTTATCGAAACAATTAATGGTGATAAATTATGAATTTGAGTGGTTTTAAAGTATATTTAGAATAAATTTTTAACATTTAATACAATTTTGTTCATTGGACATAATTTCACATTTAAACCGGACATAAACAAGTGTCAATCTTTTGATAGTTATTATCTCTTAAAAAGACGCTTTTTGTTTTGACAATGGGAATTAATTTTAAATTAATTTCTGCCACATCTGTGTTTTAAATTTGTAAAAATGGACTCCTTATTTGGAATCAGGATGTAAAATTGTGTAAATAGGTAAATTTTATTTTTAAACATTTTCAATAATTACCTCGGTAAATATTTTATTTACCATGGTTAAAGGGTAAATCCGGTAAATAAGGGTAAAAAAATAATATTATAATAATAATAAATTACTTTATAATGTGACTTAACCTTATTGGTTGAAACATGTCTGACCATGGGAATATTTGGGTCAATTTTGGGACCCCATGGATCCACTAGTAATTGATAATGACACTTTATATTAATTAAGTTAAAGTAAATACAAAAATGGCCAAAGCCTATATATTTTCGAAAAACAATTTTAAAATAGGGATATATATATTATATTTTTTACTATAAATATTCATTTGAAAGATAAAAATATTTCTGACATAATGGGAGTTTATTTATAATTTTTAGACACTAAATAATTTAATTTAGTAATGGCACAATGGTGATACAGTAATTACCTTACTAGTGAAATATTAAAATAATTGATATTATAAATACCCAAATAAATATAATTTGAGACTTTTAATGAGTTACAGGAATTTTATAGGTTAATATTACATGTTAGTATTTATTTAATTATTTTTTTTTGAAATAATCTTTCTTTTATGATTTTCAAAAAAAATCAAATACCAAATAGTGTCAAAATTCACATAAAATAGTTTTCAAAACAAATATTATATTATTAATTGATATTATATTCCTAAAACTATAAGGTCCAGCCAAAGGACTTGTATTGTGATATATGTATCATTAATAGACCACTTTGGGGTTTCTTGGTGGTATATAGAACGTTTACTAACAATATAATATAAAAGTACAAAGTGACATGGTAAGTGTCAAACTAGTTAACCAAGAGTTAAAACTAAAAGATAAGGTTAATATAATGACCCAAACCGGTACAAAATCTATTGGATAAAAGATTTATACCCATACCCACATTATAATTTTAATAATCCACTTTTGAGCCATTAGAAACCGAATATGACTTTTTTATAAACTAATACTTTAATTTTTTCCTAAAGAGCCCCTCATCCCCCTTATAAAAGGACACCACTTCTAACCAATTATTCACACCTCCAAATCCTTTTGGTTCAGCCAAAACCGAACCAAATATCCTTCCATATTCCCTCACTTCACCCTAGAGGCATTAGTTTGATCATAAATCCAACCTACGGAGCCCTTTTGATCAAATCAAAAGGAAGAACCCAAAGAAGAGGTAACGGTTTCACCATCTTCTTTCATGTTACTTTCTTCTTCAACTTCTTCTTTCTCTGTTATTTCCATTATAAAATAATAACTCCAGTATATTCTATATATTTTAATGTTATTATAAATATGGAACTACCATATTCAGTATTATATCCATCATTTGAATGAAATGTCACCATACCTGCGTACGTACGACTTACCGTCTCCACGTCGTGGTATAATTTCTAATGAAATCATTAATATTTGGATGGGTATGAAAATGATGTTTAATTCATATAAATAATAAATATAACATGATAATTATTCATTATATATGATATACTACCCAATTATTTATTATTTAAATATCAAAAGAATAATATTGTCGCTCGTGCGTGCGTACGGACTATAGTCACCACGAACGCGATGAGATTAATTACCCATCGTATCCATTCAAGAATATTTTTAATTTGATGGTTAAAAATAATGTTTAAAGACTTAATATCATTATGGATTTCAATATGATACAACCTATCCATATCAAACACGGCTTATGTAACAAAACATATAATAGAAAACGAGAAAGTTAACACCCAAAACGACGATAATACTAAGATTTTATTAACAAATCAATGTTAAAAGATCATATATGATATCACATTAATATATATGATTATTTTATAATTTAATAAAAATTATTTCACCATTATACTGGAGTTTAACCTACCATCAACCAAGGAAATGTACATGGTAAGGGATTATTTCACAATCTCTTCATTATCCGAGGTTGTTTATACATAATTATCTACTGGGTCCTCTTTATCATCCACATCCATGCTTCATAAAAATATATTTCAGAACATTTTTACTATTTACTATAAAATGGTTTAATTTCATTTATACCTTTTTTGTTTTTGAATGAAATCTTTCTGTCGTTTTCCAAACAATGTACTTTTTGACCTTTTCGACAAATTTAAGGTAAGAATGTTTTTTTAACCTATACGGCGGGTGAAGCTATTTTCTACCGTTATAAACTCATCAAATCTTCCCATAAAAGTTTATGAGAATATTTTGAATATAAATGTTTTATTTTATAATTTTGTGACTTTTAAATGATTTCAAAATGAACATTTTAAGAATTTCTGAAAGGTACTCTTTATCAAGTAAAAATTATTATTTTTTTTTAAAGATTTATCATTTTAAATCTTTTTAATTATTGTTCATGTTTTCAAAATGATTTTATGGATTTATTTATATGGACAAGAATTCTTTGAAATGATACTTCTTTTCAAAAGATTCAATGTGGTATTGGAGACTTTGATTCAAAAATCTCTTTTTAATTACTTCCTTAATAAATGTGTAACTTTTAAATGGTTTAAAAAAAAGAGATATTTCTATCAAATAGTTTTGATTTCATCTCTATAAACATCCTTAGATGGATTTTAAGTTTATTTTAAGTTCAATTATTATGATACAAAACTTTCATATTGTATTGAATGTTTTGTGATATGTTTGACTGTGTATGTGTTATTTTTATACCATTCATGGTTTATGGAGAATGTATTGACATTTCGTATGCTAGTTTTAATACGAACGTTTATGTTATGTTTAAACATGTTCATATGAGGAATGCATTGGACTTAGTATGTGACGGGTGGAGCCTGCTATAGCTCAATGATGCATCGGTAGGTCTCAGGAGGCAAACTAGTGTCTTGGCACGAGGCCTTGACAAAATCTTATTTGTAGTCTTGGCACGAGGTCTTGGCTATGTGGTTATGATAGTCTGGCATTACACATTCCATCATTAAGAAAGTGGTTATTGATTTTTCATGTGATTATTATAGTAGTAGAATATCCATGTGTATAAGTAAATGGAATTATTTTATTTTATATTTTCCATATTATGTTGATGTTCAAGTTTAAAAGGATTTTGTTTTTGTTATACATTTCCTTAAATGTTAATGTTTATTTATGAAAGTTGCCGCTATATTGTTTTCCATACTGAGCATCTGAGATCACCCATTTCAATGTTTTATTTTCCAACGATGTGAAGAAGTAATTTATGAATGACCTACAGGGATAGTATGAGGGGATATGAAGACAATATGTTGTTGTAGTAGTTTTCACTTTACGATGTAATGTAAACTTTATGAATGTATCTAGTTATTCAAAGGCTACTAAACTAAGCGGTCATTCGAGACATGAACTTTCTTGTGATCATGCCAATGTTATGTAATAATGCACCGACTATGGGTACTGGGGTCGGGGCTTTACAGTTGGTATTAGAGGAAGTTTAGTACAAACCATGGAAGCTAGATTTAGATGAACTCTAATTAGAGCACATAGACCTAAGATGGAATTTGAGGATTAGTATAGAAGAACTTTCTATAATTTTGGTATTGTAGAGATTATGTGTGTATTCTGAGCAATACATCCATGTCTGGATAAGAGCAGGTAGAGGTGGCTCTAGCATAGATGTACGTAGGGATAAAACCCGAAAACACCGCTTTGAGCTAGACTCAAACAGGAACCGGTGCACGACAACGAGCCTTACTGCACTCTTGGTTACGACACTCCCCAGGGGATATGCTTAGGATAATTATCATTTTCTTTCCAAACAATTATGAAGGGTTTATGAGTATATATTTACTCAAGGAAAACATTTTTATGATTATGGATTATATCCATAAACTATTTAATTTATGTTAAGTGTTTCACAAGTTTGGGATTAGGTATTTTTATTCATAAACTAATCTAGTGTATGCCATTGTTTAGAAATGGTGCCTAGTAAAAGGAATGAGAACTCTAGAAATACACATGACCCAAAGAGTAAGAAGGATCATATATTTCATGATATTAATCCATAATTTAAAAGGGAAATAGTCTCCCATGTATTATCATCATATGAAGAAATAGTATCATGTGTTGATAAGATACGTAAATAGTTCTCTATGTCCTATGGATTTGAAGGGAAGCAAGAGAAGAAAAGGATTTAAGAGAGAAAGATGGATAAAGGGAAGAGTGAAAATAAGAATTTTCCCATATGTGACAACTGTGGGAAGAAACACCCTGGAACATGCCTGAACGGAATGAGAGTTTGTTATAAGTGTGGAGAAAAAGGAAACCTTGTACGTGACTGCAAGGGTATGAAAAAGGTTTCAAATGTACAATGCTTCATCTCCAAGGAGTTGGGATGCTACACGAACCAATTTCCCAGTCATTATACTTTGCCTGAAATGATGCTATTGGATAATAATCAAGTTATGATACTACCACAGATTAAGAAGAATGAGTAGTGTTATTATGTTGTTGTTTTGGAATTATTTCATTGAAGTGTTGTATCAATAGTTTACTAGACATCAATAAGGAAGGTACTGCAGTACTATTTCATTAAGGACTTGAGATTCTGTAGAACAATGAAAATTGACTCACAGCAGGTTAAATTTTCGGAAAATATATGGTTGAGAGAAGTATAAACCATAATATAGTTATGATACTGAAGTAGTAATTTTGGAATAATAAATGATTGATTTGGATAAATCATATTTAATATTATTGACTACATTGAAACTAATTAAGGATTTCCATATTCCATCATTGTTGGAGTTTACAACATTTTTGGATAGAAGGAGTATATCCAGTATTCTATAAGAAATAAGGGATCATAAACGTAATCAATAAGGTTTTATGGTATTTCCAGATATTGTAGTGTTTCAAAAGAATACATCATGAAGGTGTTCACATGCTATTAGGTGGGAAAAAGGATCTTCATTGTTTTTACCTGACTTATAAATTTTTTACTATGAGTTTGGACAGAAGTATTTTGGATCTGTCTAGTTTGAGATTATTTTGGAATTTCCATTAAAAAGATAACCTGGAGGTCGGGCGGCAACCCATCGCATCCGGCAAGGCCGCGAGACATGAACCCACAATCGAAGGGCAAGAAGGGTGTATCTCCTATTACTAACCCATGTGATGTCCAGGATTGAATAATGTCATTTTTTAATGGTTCTTCTAGATGAATTAAAATTTCATTTTTTTAACCCTATACGAATAGGATAAATAGAATATTATTTTTAAGTTACATTATCATTTAGAGTGAATTATGAGTTTGTTGTAGAACTTAGTTAAAGGATGAGACTCTACTTGTCAGGTATATATTTTTCTTCCTCTCTTATTCACTGAAGAAATTAATTCTTATATTTTAGTGAAGGGATCTTAAAACAAAAAATGTGTTATCCTAATACCATATGTTTTGTTGAACAGATAGTATTTTAAATCATCATAGATTGATGAATTTAAGGCCCTCAATTTTACAATTGTGTGTGATTGATGACCTCAATCACTACTTATAAATATTTAAATTTTTACCACAATTATATTTCTCTAATTTCCACCAATGTTATCCAAATAGATATCATAATTTTGTGGTGACTCTTTCATTTCCCTTTTCCTCATATTAAGACTAAATTTTATTAACCCAATTTCTGATGTGAGTTTTCCGACAACGATATTTTCTATTTTCAAACACTTTATTTTCCAAGAAAAAATTCAAATTGAGAGGACACAATTTATTGAAGGAGGATAGAATGTAACAACCCAAGATTTCATAGTGCGTTATTTCTTCAAAATAATTCAATAACGTGCACTACACACAACACCGAGTTCAAGCGCACCATAACTTACCAAACTAGCCGTTCAAATGAGGTTTTGAATATTATTAACTAAATATTGAACATTATATAATCCTTATAATTATTGAATCCATATTATTAATTTATTAGACATAATTTAAGAACAAATTCATTTTTTCAGATAAAAGAAGTATTTTTAAAAAAATCCACTTTTACCGACTTTTAGTGGTGAACCCTTTTTAAATCCAATATTTTAAAACTTTTATATATTCAATTTTACTAAATAAATTTATTTTTTAGAATGGGGACATAAAAAATTTACAATGTATCACCCCAAGCTTCCTCGGTACGCTTCTCTTTGAATAATATAGTAGCGTGTGTTGTACCCAAATTTCGAGTTCTAACACACACCATAACCAATCAAACTAGCCCTTATGATTCGTAATACCCACTTTATGAAATTTTATAAATATTATATTTCAAAATGGACTTAATTTTTGGATTCAAAATATCTAAATTATCCTAGGATGGAATTTTGGTACTTTTCAGATAACTTTTATATTTTGATGAATAGTGAAAATTATTAAATTTTAATTAAAAACAACTTTTTTAATCGAAATAATTAATAGTGATAAATTATGAATTTGAGTGGTTTAAAAGTTTATTTATAATATATTTTTACCATTTAATAAAATTTTGTTCATTGGACATAATTTCACAATTGAACGAGACATAAACAAGTGTCAATCTTTTGATAATTTTTATCTTGTAAAAACACATTTTTTGTTTTGACAACAGGAATTAATTTTAAATTAATATCTACCACTTCTGTGTTTTGATTTTGGAAAAATGTACTCCATATTTGGAATCATTATTTCAAAATTGTGTACATAGTTAACTTTTATTTTTAGACATTTTGAATAATTACTTCGGTAAATATTTTATTTACCATGGTTAAAGGGTAAATCTGGTAAATAAGGGTAAAAAAATTATTTTATAATAATAATAAATTACCCTAAAATATGTCTTAACCTTATTTGTTGATACATGGCTAAGATGGGCATATTTGGGTCGATTTTGGGACCCCATGGATCCACTTGTAAGTGATAATGACACTTTATATTAATTAAGTTAAAGTAAATACAAAAATTACAAAAGCCTATATCTTTTAGCAAAACAATTATTACATAGGGTTATATATGTTATATGTTTTACTATAAATATTCATTATAAATATAAAATTATTTCCTACATAATGGGATTTTATTTTTAAATTTTTGACATTAAATAGTTTAAATTAGTTAGGACACAATGATGATGTAGTAATTACCTTATTAGTGAAATATTAAAATAATTGATATTATAAATACACAAATAAATAAAATATGATACTTTTAATGAATTACACGAATTTTATCGGTTAATATGACATGTTATTATTTATTTAATTAACATTTTTCTAATTAATCATGCTTTTTTGATTTTCAAAAAAATCAAATACCAAATTGTGTCAAAATTGACATAAAAGAGATTTTAAAAAATTATTATATTATTAATTGATATTAAATTTATAAAAATATAAGGTTCAGCCAAAGGAAGTGTATCATGATAGATGTATAATTAATGAACCACATGTGGTTCTCTTGTAGGTATATAGTATGTTTATTAAATATATAATATAAAAATACAAAGTCACATGGTAATTGTCAAACTAATTAACCAAGAGTTAAAACTAAAAGATAAGGTCAATATAATGACCCAAACATGTCTAAAATATATTGGTTGAAATTATTTAGACCCATACCCACCTTATACTTTGAATAATCCACTTTTGAGCTATTATAAACCGAATAAGTCTTTATTATAAACTAATACTTTAAGTTTTTCATAAAGATCCCCTCATCCCCCTTATAAAAGGACACCAATTCTAACCAATTCTTCACACCTTAAAAGAATTTTGGTTCTGCCAAACCCTGCCCAAATATCCTCCCATATTCCTCAATTCAACCTATAAGAATTAGTTTGATCAGAAATCCAACCTATGGATCCATTTTGATCAAATCAAATGGAAGAACCCGAAGAAGAGGTAACGTTTTCACTATCTTCTTTCAAGTTACATTCTTCTTCAACTTCTTCATTCTTTGTTATTTCCTTTATAAAATAATAACTCCAGTATCTTCTATATACTATGATATTATTATAAATATCTAAATAACATATTCATTATTATATCCTTACTTTTAATGACATGTCACCATACGTGAGTATGTACGGCTTACCGTCTCCACGTCATGGTGTAATTGTTATTCAAAACATTATTATTTGGATGGGCATGATAATGATGGGTAATTCATGTAAATAAAGAATATAACATGATAATGATTTGTATATATGATATACTACCCAATTATATGTTATTTTATTATCAAAAGAATCATATTTTCACTCGTGCGTACGTACGGACTACCATCTCCACGAACACGATGAGATTCATTCCCCATCGTATCCATTCAAGAATAATTTTCATTTGATGGTTAAAAATAATTTTTAAATACTTAATATCATTATGGATATGAATATGATACAACCTATACATAACAAACATGTCTTATGTAACAAAACATGTAAAAGAAAATGAGTAAGTTAACACCCAAAACGACGATAATACTTAGATTTTATTATCAAATCAATGTTAAAAGATCATATATGATATCATATTAATATATATGATTATTGTATTATTTAATTACAATTATTTCACCATTATACAGGAGTTTAACCTACCATAATCCAAGGAAAAGTACAAGGTAATGGTTTATTTCACAATCTCATCATTATCCGAGGTTGTTAATATTTAATTATCTACCAGCAGCTCTTTATCATCCACATCCTTGTATCATAAAAACATATTTCAAAAAAAATTTACTATTTACTATAAAATGGGTTAAAGTCAGCTATACCCTTATGTTTTTTGAATGAAATCATTCCTTCTTTTTCCAAACAAAGTACTTTTTGACCTTTTCGACAAATTTAAGGTAAGAATGTTTTTTTAACTTATACGGCAGGTGCAACTATCTTCTACAGTTATAAACTCGTCAAAGCTTCCATTACAATCTTATGAGAATATTTTGAATGTAAATGTTTTATTTTATAATTATGTTACTTTTAAATGATTTCAAAATTAACATTTCATGAATTTCTGTAATGTACTCTTTATCAAGTCAGAATTTTATATGTTTTAATGATTTATCTTTATAAATCATTTTAATTAATGTTCATGTTTTCAAAATGATTTTATGGATTTATTTATATGGACATGAATATTTTGAAATTATAATTCTTTTCAAAAGTTTCAAAGTGGTATGGGACACTTTTATTCAAAAATCTCTTTTAAATTACTTCCTTAATAAATATGTGACTTTTAAATGATTAAAAAAAAGAGATATTTAACTCAAATAGTATTGATTTCATCTATGTCAACATCCTTTGATGGACTTTAAGTTTATTTGAAGTTGATTTATTATGATACAAAACTTCCATATTGTATTGAAGGTTTTGTCATATGTTTGACTGTGGATGTGTTATTTTTATACCATTCATGGTTTATGGAGAACGTATTGACATTTCGTATGCTAGTTTTAATATGAATGTTTATGTTATGTTTAATCCTATTCATATGAGTAATTAATTGGCCTTAGTAAGTGACAGGTGGAGCCCGCTATAGCTCCTCAATGCATCGGTAGGTCTCATGAGACAAACTAGTGTCTTGGCACGAGACCTTGAAAAAAATATTATTTGTAGTCTTGGCACGAGGCCTTGGCTATGTGGTTATGATAGTCTGGTATTATGAATTCCATCATTATGAAAGTGGTTATTGATATTTCATTCCATCATTTTATTTTCCCAGGATGTGAAGAAGTAATTTATGAATGACTTACATGGATAGTATGAGGGGATATGAAGACAAGTTATTGTTGTTGTAGTTTTCACATTATGATGTAATGTAAACTTTATGAATGTATATAGTTATTCCAAGGCTATCAACTTATCATTATTTAGAGACATGATCATTCTTGTGATCATGCCAATGTTATCTAATAATGCACCAACTCTGGGTAATAGGGGTTGGGGCGTTACAACACCAATGGAGTAAACCCCAATAAAAAGAGAGGGGATTTCCATTATGCTAGTAAACAAACACAACAGAGTACACAAGCTGAAGTATGCACAATGTAATACTGAACACAAATTAAGCGCTTAAAGTTAAATGGGTTAGAATACAAACCCAACTGAAAAGTACAGTACAACTAAAAGCCTACTACTACATCAGTAAGGTATAACAGCAACCATCGAGTCGTCCTCTTGGAATCCCACCTGAAGGGTGGGTACATATTGTCTCATCGGTACCTTGGGTCTGTCCGTCCTCTCCGTGTATGTCCCGCCAATTGGTCCACCTCCGGGTACTGTCTATCTCCACAACCCTCAACCACGATCAGTGTTGTCCGTCATCTGCAACCAACACAATGTAGTGCAGGCATTGCCCATGCAGAGGTGAGTATTACGATACTCAATAGGGACCCCGAGACCCCCGAAGGTCTCACAGAATCCACGAAGGATAAAACGCAATGTAAATATTCAAACACGAAGTATCAAACAACACTACTTATGTATATGCCCATACATATATCTAATTCATCAATCTCAGTTCGGATCCATCTCTTGAGCCCAAGCACATCCCAGTCCACACATGATGAAGTCAATCACACCGATGGTAATGATTGAAAGTCAAGACTCAGCTCACATATGTATACATCTTCTATAAAGTGATATAGATGATCAGATGTAGTCACTGATTCATCTAAGCTGGAAGATCCTCATAGGATACTAGTCCAGCAAAGCTGTCAGACCAATGTAGGATACTAGACCAGCTACTCTGTCAGACCCACGTAGGATACTAGAACAGAAGTCACACTATCGGACCCACATAAGATACAAGAAAATTATTTATTGCCTCCAAGCCCACGGAGGATTCCAGTACGGTAGTCATTTTAATCGAACCCACGAAGGATTCCCGTATGGTAGTCGTTGTAGTCGCAACCAGCTCTAGGGTTCCCGTACACATCATGCTCTATTCCAGGAGGGTCTACTCTAGAGCCAAGCGGGTCGATACGTCAACTATCACGAAGTCTAGATTTTATGTATCTTGAAGTTTCGTCTCGTCAAAAGGAACCTGATGTGATAGACGGTGCGTTAATCAGACGCCCGGTCTGAAAGATATTGGATTTTCCTTTTAGGGGCCCAGTTAGAAATAAGCTCCATCAAACCCGGCCTTTTTCCAAATGTGTCCAAAATTCACTTAGTGTATCGCAAAAGGGCCGCCCCATCGTAAGGGTCCTAGTGCCGCAGACGGTGTGTCAATTAGTCGAACGGTCTTGAATATATTCACATTTTGGTGAAACTGGCCCGACCCGTTAAGCAAAGTGGGCTGTCAGGTCAGGTCAACCCAGATTTTGGCGGGTCTAACATGGAAGAGGGTCGGACCGTCCTAAAGTAATGTGTTCTCGGCCTGAGGGGCACAACCCATCCCTTTGAAAAGTGAGACCTGACCCGATGGGGCACGACCCAGCCTGAGGGGGCATGACCCAGCATGGCATGGCCTGGCCACGGCTCGGCCCCTGGGGGCTGAGCGGTCCAAGGCGGAGGGCACATCCCCCCAGCTGCCCGAACAGGGGGCGCCAGGCGGCTCCCCCCTCCCTAACCGGGCGACCGAAACCAGCCGGCCTTTTTGGCGCAGCGGCCCGCGAAACGCTGGCTGCTGTCTTCCACAGCACGATGCCATGGGGCACCGAAGTTCCTCTCTTCAGCCCGGACGGATATGGCAAGCCATTTCTACCTTGTTTGTGCATCTTGCGGTTGTGGGCAGCGGTTCGTCCGTACGTGGCTAGTGCATGGCCGCTGCTTCTGTTCATCCCCTCCGCCTTCTGTTGCAGCTTCCCTTGCGTACAAACAATAAGATCCAACGGGGGGTCATCGTGTCGTGTTCGTTCAGCCTACTTCCTCCACGTTATGTGGTAACAATCGAGAAAAAATTCAATATTTCACGAATATTGAATAACAATTTTATTGAAATATAATATAAGCAATCCACACTACCTTGGAGAATATTCGTGACAGTCGAGCGTCATGGATGACGGTATCGATTCCATCATCATCGGAGCGCACCTAAAGAAGAAGTGGCGTCTCTTCTCTTGTCATAGAGAAAAGAAAAGAAGGTTTCGTCATTCTTTTTGGAATTGGTGTTCTTTGTCGAAGCGAGTGTCGTTCATCGTCGAAGGCATTCTTTGTCAAAGAGGGTGGTGTTTTTTCTTTGAGAGATGAAACCCCTTCTCTATTTCTCTAGATCTCCCACAAAAAATCCAACACAACAAGTTCCCAAAATAATATAATAGCCAAAAAAACATTTTATTCACCAATGATATTAAAAATTGAAAAACCTTAATTAAGTATATTAAGTGTTATAATTCATTGATTAACATGTGTTGGCAAACATTAAAGTGGGAGAGAGGGAGAGGAATAGGTCCCATAATTAATGGGGGGTTGTCACAATAAAGGAAGAGGAGTTAATTGGGGGGGGACTGAAGAGTGTTATGGGAGATGAAAGGCTGGGGATCCTATGGGCCCCACCTCTAAAATATCCACACATGGGAAGCTGGGTGGGTTTGGGCCCCACCAATAACATCCCATGGGAGGAAATAACTTCCACATATATATAAAATTGTACTAATAATTTTATTCAACTATTTCCAATTCCCTCAAAAATTAACTCTCAACCCACATAAAACGCAACTATGGTAAAGGTCCCCTTCATCGAATATTGGTGTTGCGAAATCATCGGAGTCCTCGGATTTGAATTTCGAGCACCGGTTCAAAAGATAGAAAAACCCACACAAACATTTACTGAATGTAACCGAACAAATCTTCGGAAATTGATTCCGGGCACACCTGGCCTTGGAATCAACTGCCGCCAGAAGCCACCGACTCGTAAAATTCCAAAAAATTTAGAAAAAAAAATTCTTGAAAATTCAGGGTCTTTACATTGCTCCCACTTTAGGGCTTTACATCCCCATAAAGATAAACCATACACTAGGAAGACAAATGGGGATACTGAGCTAGAATATGTGCCTCTCGCTCCCAAGTGATCTCCTGGAGGTTCCCGTGATACCAGCAAATGGGTACCAGGGGAATCGACCATCCACGTAGGACACTCTCCTATTGATCCTCAATCTCCACTGGGACGTTCGCAAATGTCACCCCGTCATCGATGTTCAGTACCCTATGATCGATGATGTGGGTTGGGTTGTGCACGTATCTCCTCAGCTAAGATATGTGGAAGACGTCATGCACCCGGTGCAACTGAGGTGGAAGGGCGAGGAGGCAATCCACCTCGCCTACTCTGCTGAGGACCTGGAATGGTCCGATGAAACGCGGAGATAACTAGCCTCCCCGACCAAATCTCCATAGACCTCGTCGAGGTGAGACCCATAGGAAAACGTGGTCTCCATCCTCGAACTCTAGTGGTCTCTATCTACTATTAGCATAGGACTTATGTCTGCTATGTATAGTCTTTATCTGCTCCTGGATGATCTGCACCTTCTCCGTCGTAGCCTGAACCATCTCTAGTCCTACAAGTGCTGACTTCCCAGGATCAGTCTATCACAGAAGTGATATAGCAGGTCGGCCGTACAGTTCCTCGTATGGTTCCATCCCGATGGTGCAGTGGTAACTATTGTTGTACGCAAACTCCACAAAGGGTATGTGATCCTCCCATATTCGACCAAAGTTAATGACACATGCACAGAGCATGTCCTCGAGTGTCTATATGTTCCTCTCTGTCTACCCATCGTCTGAGGATGGAAGGCGGTGCTCAGACGTAGCTGCATCCAAAATGCCTCCTATAACCCCTTCCATAAACGGGAAGTGAAACGAGTATCACGATCGGAAACAATAGTTGATGGCACACTGTGAAGATGTACGATCTTGTGAATGTAGAGGCATCCAAAGCTCTCTACTGAGCCCTGCTCCCTGATCGCTAGGAAGTGGGCCGACTTGGTGAGTTGGTCGACGATCTCCCAGATTGAGTTGTGCCCCCTGGAGGTACGTGGAAGCCCCATCATGAAATCCATGGATATCTCATCACACCTCCACTCCGGGACCTCTATGGGTTGTACCAAGCCTGCTAGTACCTGGTGCTCCGCCTTCAGTTTCTTACAATTGAGGCATTGTGAAACGAACCCTGCAACAACCTTCATCATACCCAGCCACCGGTGATGTCTTCTGAGGTTCTGGTACATATTCTCCACTTCTGGATGTACTTCTAGAGGGGAAGTGTTAAAATCCCTCATCACTTCCTCCTGCAGTGCAACTTGTACCATAGTATGTCCCCTGAAGAGGATGACGTGCTCCCATTCATCATAATATCCATTAGGTGCCTTCCCTGAGGATATCTAAGCACGTTGTGTCTTGCAGTCAACATCCCCTCGTTGTGCCTCCCTAACTCGCTGAAAAAGTGGAGGAGTGACTGTGATTGACTGTAGAAAGGCTACTCTATCTCTAACCACAAAGGATATCTACAACGCAGCTAGTAGATTCATCGCCTCTCCTAGTAGCTGAATGCCTGATATCTTGCTGAGATAATCAGCTACAATGATGCCCTTACTAGGATTATAGACCGTCTCAAAGTCTTAGTCCTAGAGGAACTCGAGCCACCACCGATTTTCTAGGTTCAGATCCTTTACAAGAAGACACAACTGAGACTTTGAGATTAGAGTAAAACGTAAACCATTCGCTCAACGAACTATGGGTGTTACTAGCCATTTCTAAAAAACTCAACTACACCCTTTTTCGATTATGTCCTACATGATCTGCTAAAATTTATTTTTTCCCAAAAAGGAAAATCTGTTCTCATTCCCTGGATGAACCACGTCCTTTTCTTAATACAGTCAATATTGACATGAATAGTACAATTCATATCATGGTTGACATCGTAAGCCCTCGATGCTACTACCAAGAGATCCAATAGTTACCCTCACCTCCCAAGGGTCGAGTCACACTGTCGGCATCAGTGTGTGGTCACTGGATATCCTCCAGTAAAAATATCGAATGTGAGGGTCAAGTCAATGGTTTTATACGGAACCTCTTAATATTAACCACACAAAATATCATGAATGAAAACGTTACAAGGACAACTATCTTTTATTACTGCTGCTCAAATTACAAAGGCACATAGAAACAACAAAAAATGACATCGACGATGCTAGATGCCTCATGAACAAAGGCCTCTATGCCTGGAACTAGTCCCGACCATTTCCACCTTCATCTGAAGCTCCATGGTCATTTGCCTCAACAACCTAAAGTTGTGCTCTACCCAGTCCACTCATTCCATGTGGTTCGGGTGGTCCTCTTGGTGGTGGTGGTAGAGTCTCAAAACGTCTTCTACCACCTGTTGCTCAGCCAACTCCTCTACCTCGTCTGCCTTCTCCCGGCAGACTACCACAGTCGAATATATGCCTCCGTCTGGGAGGTCCCTCCACTATTTGATGCTCATCTACATGGCAGGTTAGGCAGTACCGAGCCATGTGACCCTGCCCACCGCATGCATAGAACTGCCTACTCCTCGTATAGTGGGCTATATTCTGTGTGCCCCACACAACAGAACCTGTATCCTGAGGTCGCTCTCCTAATGGCCTGGTCCTCTTGGTCCTTTGCGACATCAGTATACTACTGGCTGCAGAATACTCTGCTACGTGTCACCCTCTGGTGGGTCTCGCTGCTGGTGTCATCTCAACGAGAAATCTCTCTACAAGAAGGGCTCACTCTAGCACTCCCACCTGCGTCCGAATGCTGTGGGAGATAATTGAGGCCCTGATATGATGCCTCAGTCCCAAATAAAAGGTACGGTCCATGAAGAATGGGTCTCATACCATGTCTGTGGAGTAGCATGACAGTTCAGTAAACCTCGCTGAGTACTAAGCCATTGTCATGATGCCCTGCCGCAAATAAAGTAACTCATGGATGCACACCACACGGAGGGTGGCTGGAAGAAACTCAGAGTGGAAGAGACTCTCGAAGTATATCCAATGTAGAGATGCCTCATCATGCACCTGGAGAATCAAGCTCCACTATCTACCTGCTGCTGCTTGTACGAGACTGACATCAAGGATCACCATAATATCGGATGGTGTCCCTACTAAACTGAAGACTCCGACAAAAGCCTCCAGCCGATCCTCAGCTGCCTGAGGGTCCATCTCTCCGCGGAACATGGGTGGCCGCTGTCACTGAAACTCATCAAATTCCCTCATGCGTCGTGCACTCTCCATTGCTGGGGCTGGTAATATCAGTGGCTCAGCGGGTAGGGGTACCGTTGGTGCCTCTGCTGTAATGGGGACCTGCACCGAGGTCTCCTCGCTCGGTGGGCTACCATCTTGTATGCAAACTCGGAACCCTAGCTGGCTGCCTTCGTGGGGCCATCCTGAAGAGAGATAGGCGCTCCACGGTAAAAACAGTATACCTAGTGAGCTGACACAATGTATTCACAAATAAAACTTTTGAAACACACATGAAATCAGTGTTTCATGCACTGAGATGGAAATCAGGGGTCAGTGTCCTGGTGTATGGGTACATCGACCGCCGCACCAACACTGGATTCTCTGGACTGAAAACCACACTCAATACTCTTAACACTATTTCCTCACAGAATATAATGACCAGAGTCCTGATTTCTGTGGTAGAACCAATTACCCTAATACCAATTTGTCATGACCCATCCTCGGGGCCCATGTCGTGACTACCCCATGCCCACCATCCATAGGCCAGGGGCTGGAGACTTGCACTGAAGGCGTAAATATCGATAAAAAAGGAACGAATTTCTTTATGATATTAAACAAACACAACAGAGTACGCAAGATAAAGTATGAACAATCTAATACTGAACACAAAGTAAGTACTGAAAGGTAAATTGGCTAGAATACAAATCCAACTGAAAAGTATCGTACAACTAAAATCCTAATACTATAGTAGTAAAGTAAAGCAGCAACCACCGAGTCGTCCTCCAGGAATCCCACCAGAAGGGTGGGTACAGATAGTCTCATCAGTACCTTGGGTCTGTCCGTCCACTCCGTGTACGTCTCTCCAAGTGGTCCACCTCCGGGTACTGTCTAGCTCCACAAGACTCAACAAAGATCAGTTTTATCCGTCTTCTGCAACCCACACAATGTAGTGTGGGAATTTCCCATGCAGGGGTCAGTATAATGATACTCAGTAGGGACCCCGAGACCCCTGAAGGTCTCCCAGAATCCACGAAGGATAAACCACAAAGGAAATATACAAACATGAAGTATCAAACAACACTACTTAGGTATATGTCCATACATATACCTAAGTCATCAATCTCAGTTCGGCTCCTACTCCCAAGCCCAAGCACAACCCAGTCCACACATGAAGAAGTCAATCACACCGATGGTAATGATTCAAAGTCAAGACTCAGCTCACATAGGTATACATATTTCGTTGGGTGATATAGATGATCAGATGTAGTCACTGATTCATCTATACTGGTGAACCCACATAGGATACTAGTCCAGCTAAGCTGTTAGTCCCACGTAGGATACTAGACCAGCCACTCTGTTGGACCCACGTAGGATACTAGAACAGAGGTCCCACTATCGGACTCTCGTTGGATACAAGAACAGTATTCATCGCCGCTAAGCCCACAGAGGATTCTAGTATGGTAGTCGTCGTTGCTGAACTCACATAGGATTCTAGAATGGTATTTGTTGCAGTCACAACCAGCTCTAGGGTTCCAGCACACATCAAGCTTGATTTCAGGAGGGTCTGCTCCTCAAGCCAAGTGGTTCGATACATCAACTATCATGAAGTCTCGAATTGATGTATTCCAAAGTTACATCTCATCAAAAGAAACCTGATGCAACTGACGGCGCGTCAATCAGACGCCCGGTCTGAAAGATATTGGTGTTTCCGTTCCAGGGGACCAGTTGGAAATAAGCTCGTTCCAAACCCGTTCATTTTCCAAAGTCATCCAAAACTCACTTAGAGTATCGCAAAAGGAAATCCACATCGTAAGGGTCCCATTACCACATAAAGTTCATCAATCGGACACACGGTCTTGAAGATATTAGCCTTTAGGATAAAAGGGCCCAACCCATTAAGCCCATTGGGCTATCGGGTCGGGTAAACCCATATTTTGGCGGGTCCGACCCGATAGAGGGTCAGACCGGCCTGAAGTAATGCGTGCTCAGCCCGAGGGTTGTGACCTGGCCCGATGAAAAGGGAGGCTTGGCCTGAGGGGCGCAGCCCGGCCTGAGGGGTCGCGGCCTGGCCTGAGGCGTCACGACCCGGCACAACACGACTTGGCGAGGTGCGGCCTGAATGTGGCTTGGACGGCTGGTCGAGCGGCTCGGCCTGAGGGGTCGAGCGGTCCGAGGTGGGGGCGTGACCCCCCGCATTCCTGAACCGGCGGTGCCAGGTGGCGCCGCCCTCTCTAATCGACCGGCCAAAACTGGCTGGCCTTTTGGCGTAAGCAGTCCGCAAGTGGGCGTCGTGGCTCTCCTCCACCTGGCTGACCGATGGGCCGTTCGGTTCTTCCGCAGAAGTGGCCCATGGAATGCGGGCCACGGTCTTCCGTAACGCAGCACCGTGGGGCACCGTGGTTCCTCTCTTTGGTCCGGCCGGCTATGGCCGGCCGGTTCTTCCATGGTCGAGCGGCCCGCGGTTCGGGGCCGTTGTTCTTCCGTAGGCAACTGGTGCACGACCGCCGCTTCCGTTCATCACCTCCACCTTCCATTTCCACTTGCTTTGCGTACAAACAATAAGATCCAATAGAGGGTCGTCCAGCCGTGTTCGTTTGGCCCGCACCCTCCGCGTTAGGCAGTAACAATTGGCCCAAACTAAACAAGGTTTCACGAAGATCTTAGAACACTTTTATTCAAATAAAATTGAACCAATCAACCCTACCTTGGAAAAGATTATCGGTAGTTGAGTGTCGTGGAAGACAGTGTCGACTCCGTCATCGTCGGAGTGCACCCAAAGAAGAAGTGGTGTCTCTTCTCTTGTTGTGGAGAAAAGAAAAGAAGGTGCATCGTCGTTCTTCATGGAATTAGAATTCTTCATCGAATAGAGTGTTGTTCTTCATTGAAGGAGTTCTTCATTGAAGAGGGTGGTGTTCTTTATTTGAGATAAGAACACCCTTCTCTATTTTTCTAGAGCTCCCATGAGAAATACAACACAACATGTTCCCAAAAGAATATAATATCCAAGCTATTATTTTATTCACCCAAGTTATCCAAAATTCAAACAACCTAATTAATTAAATAGAGAGTGAGAATTCATTGATTAACATGTGTTGGAAAAAATTAATGTGGGAGAGAGGTAGAGGAATAGTTCCCATTATTAATGGGGGGTTGTCATAATAAAGGAAGAGGATTTAATTGGGGGCGGGGGGTTTGAAGAGAGTTATGGGAGATGAAAGGATGGGGCTCGTGTGAGACCCACCTCTCAAATATCCACACATGGGATGTTGGGAGGGTGTGGGCCCCACCAATAACTTACCATGGGAGGAAATAACTTCCATAGATATATAAAATTTTTCTAAAAATTTTATTTAACTATTTCCAATTTCCCCAAAAATTAACTCTCAACCCGCATAAAACGCAGCTACGGTAAAGGTCGCCTTAAGAGAATATCGGTGCTGCGAGTTCATCAGTGTCCTAGGATTTCAATTCCGAGCACTGGTTCAAAAGATAGAAAAAACCAACACAAATTTTTATTGAATGTACCTGAAAAAAACTTCGGAAATTTATTTTGGCCACACCAGGCCTCGTAATAAAGTGCCTTCAGAAGCCACAGACTCGTAAAATTCTAAACAATTTAGCAAAAGAAATTACCTCAAAATTCTGGGTCATTACAACCCCTGTATTTCATGTTATTAAAGACATAGAGGATTTTTAGTATTTTTTTTAAGATAAGCGAACATTAGTGTTACATTTATAGAAATGTAACCTTTATATTATTTCTAGTGCAATATTAACTTGGTATTGGATAATGCAAAATTAGTTCATTAATATAACAAAATTTATATAATCTGTTCTCTGAAATGAAAAAAAATATCAAAGAGATTAAATTATTTAAAAAAAAATCACAAAATTTCAGGTCGTTAGAAGATACATGATTCATGGTATATCATCATGATGTTAAAATATTCTAATGATGTTAAAATATGTAGTATTTTTACATTATTTTTTCTATATTGCGTGTTGTATATTCTTGTACCCATGTATCTCGTGTAATTATGTTTAGTATAACATCATGAAATAATCATCATTTTTTATCTAATATTGTGATTTCATCTTCATGTTGGTTATGTTTGAGGATTTATTATAATTTTGGTTCTGCTTATTTATTACTCTTTCTACTAGTTTAATTAATTAGTTAACGTTGTTTCTTACTCTAATCCTGAGAGTATAGTCTCCCCAATATACCATCTGAAACCCCTAATTCGAATTCGGATGCCTTCGTTGATCAAGGAGGTGCTCTTGGGTTCATGTCTCCAACTGTCTTGGGGCACCAAAATGTGGATTCTAGGGAGGGTTGTTAGAAAGTGGTATTTTACCTCTTTTTTACCATTTTTATTACTGTTTATGAATCAGACCATAGATTAGGTTGTATCTAAATTTGGTAATGAGACAATTTCCTTGATTATATAAACTAGATATAGTGAAAACCAAAATTACATATGATGGTTTATTGTATTTTATGTTATGATTTTTGTAGTTTATTTAAATTCATTGTTGGGTGATGCACATGTTTTTTGATGATAATATTTATAATATTTTTATTATTATGTATTTTTCTCAATTTTAATGTAATGTAAGGGAGGTATCACCTCATGCATCGACGTGGGTACTTCAGGACTAATATTCTATACAGTTTTTAATTCGACATTTTCTTCTTTTTTACATTTCCTACTACATATAGCTAGTACGTTGGTAATTATATATGAAAATGTGCTGATTATTATATTTTGTGATAAAATAAATGGATTAATTAATTTTTTTGTATCAATATTTATAGTTTTTTCGTGTATATATTGATGAATAAACCATAATTTAACAATTATGACACGTTTTAGCCATAAATAATTGGTGCTATGTACTAAAACTTTAGATGGTTTTGATTACATGAATGAAAATAGTAATTTATGGAGCATGTACTTCATTAAATTGGGGAAGGTGATTCATCAATTAAAATAATTTTATATGAATTATTATATGAAGATTCTTGGAAAAAAATTAGTCCCCAATTACATGATGTAACCATTGATATTTATAAAGAGTGTAAGCCTTTAAAATTTTGGAATGGTGATGTTTCTAAAGGTACTCGTATGTCTATGTACGTGTAAAAATGTTTGAAATAAAATAAATTTTGACTTTTAAATGAAATGGATACTAATAAATATGGATGACAATTTCAATGTAAAGTGTGTTTCCTCTATACATTGAAATTTATACTCCAAATAGTATAAAATATAATACTTTATGTGAGAACATAACCCTCACTTGACCATGGTAGTGGGTAGTAAGAAGTGTCTCTTATGATCATTTGTGACACTTTATTATCACGTAATCCTAGAATGTTGAGTAGGAAAAGAGATTTGACTCGTTTATAAGGAGGTTTTTAAGTGGCCATTCTAGTTATCTTTTTTAATGTCTACAATCAAATATTATCTAATATGTTAGTTTTGAAGTTATAGAGCTATTATACAAAGAATTCATCAATTCATATACCATTAAGGTGGTGATGAACATGATCCAATAGTGGTTGAACTTGATCCACCTATACTACCTCCTATAGTTTGACATGAGGCGCCTCTTATTCATCATCCAATAGGACTTGATCCTATGATTCGAGATTAGTTTTTACACTTCATGAAGTTCATATAGGGAGGTCCATGACATGCCCCTGCGATGGTAGAATTGATGTTGAAATTCTAGTAGAATCATCCTATAATCATTATCAGGGATGGTAGTCCTCGAGCTATTGAAAACTGGTTAGAGTCAATGTTGTCGATCATCAATCATATAAAGATTTCTCCACAGTGGAGGGTCATGATTTCCACTTATATGCTCCGTGAATCTACCATGTTTTTGGGGGATATCATCCCTGAGTATGATGTTTGTGATGAATTGGTTTAGGTGGTCTTCTAGATAGAATTATATGACTATTTATTATCACAAACATTGAGAGAGGACTACACTGTATATTTTACAAACATAAATCCTAGAACTATGTCTATAAAGGAGTTTTCTTCTTTTTTTCACCATTCTTCATCATTTTTCATTGAAATTGACATGTGAATAGTTCAAAACAATAAGGCCATTTGAAGATGTTCTTGAATATTCTATCTAATCATAGGTAATGGTTTTTTGGATCAAAACCATCAAAAAGATTGTGATCCAGGACTACATTGATGACTGGTACCTGAGAAAATCTAGTAATTTGATCCAGGGATATTCAGCAATGAGGTAGGGAAATAGTCCATCTAGTGGCGCTAAACATCTTTTCCGGGTTTCATGAGAGGGTAGTGCGATCCAGTTGAAATGAACTAATAGTTATGTGGTGTGTTACCAGTATGGTAGAGTAGACCATAAGAATCCCCAGTGTTTGAGGGACCCGATTAAGTGTCAATCTTATAGAAGGATGGGTCATCTTTAGTATTTCTGCCAAAATTTCCTTCTAGTGCCTAGTGAGAAGGGATTATAATCGTCACCAAATTAGAGTAAAGGATTCATATATCTATTTTAGGCTGGGAGATGGTCCTCTACAACTGATCTGGTCAAATATGTTTTTATGGCTAAGGTAGTCAGGTATCAGATGTTCGGTGCCACAAAATCCTAGATTCCTAAGGATGACATGTTTTGTCACAAGGTCATAGATCCAACCATATTTAAATACTGAAAGATACAACTAAGGATCAATTTCCAAGGCCTTTAATATTAAGAGGCAGTAATTTTTTATCCTTTATTATAGTTTCTACCTTATTTATTATAGGTGATTTATACTCTTTTATATCTGTGGAAACATTGTAAAGTCTAAGAATTTAAATGGAGTACTTCTATGGTGTGATGAATCACAACACAATATTATGGGTTTGATCAGAGTTCCTATTATAGTGAACGGGTTTCCCTCTTAAGATAGGCGGGTTCATATTCTTGTGTAATTTCTCTGTCTTTGAGGGGACCAACTTCAACATCATTCCCATGATGGACTTTTTGGATCCATACCATTACCATTTTGATTTCAATCACCAGATGGTGTCTTTTACGTCACCCAAGTGATGTGGTTGAATTCATAATGGTGAATGGGATGTCCAGGTGATTTGAGCTAGACTTGAGCATCAGGGGTTGGGAGACTGAGAATCCGATATATAGTATCTTTATGAGCGATCAGGGAATGTGGATTCTAGAATTCCCTCATGTGGTGGATCATTTTAGGGATATATTCCCTAATGAATTCTATATTTTTGATATTATGATATAGTTTTATATCACTATCGTGCCAGTTCCATGGGTCTAACTAGTGTACTATCCTCCCTATAGGATTGAACTAGTTGAGTTTTAGTAACACAAGAAGATGTTGGAAGACATAGTGGGAAAGTGTTTCATATGATCCAGTACTACTTCATGGGGTTCATCTATCCATTCTACCAATAAGAAGGATGATACCCTCTTGTTTTTTTTGGATTTTCATCAGTTGAACCAGCTTATGGGTGAAAACTAGTATTCACTGCCTCTCATAGATGACCTGTTGAACCATTTCTGAGCAGTGACAATTTTTTCTAAGAAAATTTTAATATAGAGCTACCATCAGGTTCATGTGAGACCCTCAGACATATCATTTATAGTGTTCACGAGTATATATTTATTGTATAAGTATCTATTTATTTCATTCATCCTTATGAATGCGAAGACAGATTTCAAGGATCTTATGAATGATGTATCGCACCGATATATAAATTTATTTTTTTAGTATGTCTGTATGACATCTTTTTGTATTCTCACACTCAACACACCCATCCCAAACATCTTGATATCGTGCTGAATAAACTGAGAGAGAACTAAATATATTCTAATCTCACCAAATTCAACTTTTATATTGATAAGGTTCTCTACATGGTTAACCTCAACTAATAGGACAAAGTATATATTAACACAAATAAGGTTAGTGCTATTGCTTCCTATCCGGAGCCCATGAATGTCATTGAAATACAATGTTTCATAGTATTATTTTTTTATTGTAGGATTTTCACTGACGACATCAAATGAAATGAAATTATGTTTATGGGATTGATGAAAAATTTTGTTGTGTTCTTATATATTGAATCCTATAAGACATCCTTTTAGAAGATAAAAGGGAGGCTGACTTCAGCACTAATCGTGATCCTTCCAGATCCTAGAGGGGCTATATGTTTTATCGTAAAATTTCATGAATTGGTCTATGAGAATTTTCAATGAAGTTAGATTGATATTTGCCATGTGGTTAAAAACATTAGACACCTCACGCATGGAATTACCCAATGAATGACCCCAAGAAAAATTATATCGGTCATGCTTTACACTATTGGGGGAATTATTTTCTAGGTGACTAGTTTGTTGTTTACACAGATCATAAATGTATAAAATACAATTCCACATAGAGTGGAGTGAATTGTAGATAGTGTTGGAAGGTAAAATAAATATAGTTGTTTTATTTTGATCTTGGTTATAAACTGAAATAATAAAATTCAATTGTAAATACCTTGAACTGGACAATTTTGAAACTGGCCACCAAAGAGTCAAGAAGTAATTGGTTGTTGATGGCAAAACATTCTGATATATAATTAGAGTTTCTAGAGTTTCATGGGAAAATTATTGTGGCAGCTTTATGAGTAACATCCTCTCCACTATAATTGTTGTGAATGAGATAGTTTTCTGGTCCTGATGTGGCTATTTCTAGAGAGAGAATCCCGATAAAGGAACCACCTACTTGTTGGGTTATCAATGAGGATGAGAATCTATAATTACTAGGTTATATATGGGTCTCATTAGAAATATGGGAGGTCTTGGTGTGGAGGTATCATGCCTCTATCTGGTTAGTACACCCAATGATGATCAATATGTTCTGAGATTTAGCACATCAGTATTGGTGGATAGGGATGAAAAGGAAGATTGTTGATTTTATCACTCAGTGCTCCACCTACCAATAGGTGAACGTTTAACACTAGATACCTTCTTGACATCTACATTCTCAATCAATTCATGATTTTAATTTTAATGAAGTCATTATGGATTTGGTTATGGGTTTGGAAAGATCCTCTCGAGGCAGTGATTCATGGGTGATCATATATAGTATGACCAGGGTATCTGACTTTCAACCATTCCAAGAGACCATATATGTTTATGAGAATGGAATTATTTATATTAATAAGATTGTGTTCCTTAATTGTGTTCCCTAATCTATCATATCTGGTAGATAATTCTAGTTTATATTAGGGTTCTGTATGGGGTTATAGATTTCCATAGTTTTATAAGAGCTACCATGTACAACATATCATCATCAGACTAATTAGAAGTATAAGAGGATGATATAGGTGTTAGAGGACATGTTCTGTTCATTTTACCTTTATTTTAGTGCTTCATATAAATAATATTGACATGTTTTTACTTTTTCTTATAATAATAACTTCCACTAAATGATTCATATGGCTCCCTATAAGGTCCATTATTGTTGGTCATGTCATTCACCCATGTGCTGGTTAGGGGTAGGATATGTAGTGTTACATGGTACATGTATCGTTCAAGAGAATTCAGAGATAGTATACCAGATTCATAAATGTATGGCTACACATCAGTTTATGTAGAAGTCCTATACTAATAATAATAATAGACCACTAAAGGTTGAGGTGGGACATAAGATCATTATATGAGTTTTGAATAGATTGGTTCATAGATGGATTCATAAATATTATGAGTTGAAACCTTGTTAATTAAAGATATTCAATATCATTGAGTGAGTCTGGATGGTAGACTATCGATTATAATTACCTCATATATGTCATTCCATGAATGATATCATCGATGTATCATAGAATAACCTTTATCTTTCTTGACCATCTCATTAGTTTCATTTCGAGGAGATTTAGATAAAGTAGTATTAATCCTTTCATGAGAATCTGATATGTATCATTGATCGGAGAACGAAGTCTCACGAAGGTAGCTTAGTTACTCTAGTATGGATGCTATAGAAACATAGCCGTGAATAGAATGATACCTATGATAGAGATGATGATGTACATTCTTAGTGGCCAGAACATGTATTAGATGATGCATTACTACCCTCCGAAGGGAAAATTATGGACAATTTATTTTTTTCATAATAGTGGTTGTAATGTCCTTTCATTTTAGTTATGTATGTTTTCATTTTAGTTTTTATTAATCCTAGAAATTTTTCCTCATAGTGGATTTATTTGATTATTAGTAGAATATTGATGGAACATAGGAGGCTGGCTACTGGAAAAATACATATAATGTATTAAATAATTGTTATCTATTTGAAATACATGGATTGTAAGAAATAAATGATGTGTAATGGGTTAGAAATACCCCTTACATGTCATGAATTTGGTTTTTCCTAGGAGGTAGAATCATAATATTTACAACGGATATAATATTTTCACACCATGTAATTATGTTGGATCATTTTTTTAAAGGTGGATGGGTCCCATTTTTCTAATAGAAACCCCTCATGCTTTTCTATTAGGTTCCAAATTAGAGAACCCCTACATGGCTAAACTCGGTTGTTTATTTATTCCTCCATCCAACCTCTGATTTATATGTCCTCATATTTTTTGAATCCATAATAGTATGATCATTATTCTTATTCTTCTATTTCATTATTTACTATTACTTATTTTGTGCAATTTTAGGCTGAGATCATATGCCCTATTTTCATTCATTTTATCTGTACTCTTGTTTTCTCACATTCATGATTGATTCAATGGGCAAATATAGATGATGAGAGTACTACATTCTTAATGTAGGTTGTCTAGTTCTTTTCCTCAAAGTCTTGTTATGTTTTATTATGTGTCATTGTAACACATAATATAATTATTTGAAAATTACTCATTAATGATTAATTAATTAAATAAAATATTATTCTCATATGTAACGGGACCCTAAAAACCCATGAATCATTGCTATGGAGAATTTTCCCCAACACGAGTCATCCTTGTGGGTGTGACCCTCCATAAAATCATATGGGCCTTTTTCCTTGCAAAAAAATTAATTTATTTAGCTTGTGTGGTTGAATAACATTGTAATATATACATCTAAAATTTTAAATTTCCTAAATAAAGTGGGTTTCCATGAGTTAGTTCTTTTTCATTATTCCATAGCTTGAATTACATGAATTAAGTGAATTTCCCAACATGGATAAACTGATATGATTTTCATTCTAATTAAATATTATGAGCTGATGATAGCGAAACCATTATTCATACAAGTCCGAGGAAGATAAAAGGGTAATAATTATAAGATTCCATATAAGAGATCATCTTTAATTATAATTAATAATTTTCATAGAATATAAATATACTGGGAGTGATACATGGATTATTACAGAGTGCTAGGGATGGGTTAATCAGGTAGAATAATTACCTACCCTTGAGTGATGTTGGTTCCCTAGGGAATTCATCTTTGATGGGATTGGTGGAAAGATGGTAATATCATTCCACCAGTGACACTCGGTCACCTATGTGAGATACCTTGGATGAGACCATAGGGTTATGCTTATAATACACCACAATTGATACTTGGGTTTCCTTTATGGATCCCCATGACTTAATTATTCTATTTTTGGGTCTATATGGTGCTAATGGTGTGATACTAATGTTCCATTATATGGCCCACTGATGACAATACTGTGATTCTACTTTATTAAATTCTAGAGATTTCTTATAATGTTTTCAAAATTGTAATATGATAAATCAATGGATGTATCTAGAAAGATAAATAACATTTTTGGGTTCATTACATACTTTATAATACCTTGTTGATAGGATCAGTTGTTCATACTTATATGTATGAAAGAGAACCTTTATAAACTCATATTATATATGCATAGTTATCCTTTCGTTCAGAGTTACCTAGAAGGGCTGAAGCAGGTAGTTTTTGACAGGCATCCAATGGAGAACCCAGTCAAATATATGTATTTATTTATCCCCATGTAGTTATATTTTACCCAGACACTGCTAATTTTACACGTTGCGATCAGACTATTCTGGATAGCATTGGTGGTGACTAACTAAAGATATCTCACACCCTTATTAGGCCTCCATTGGTACCTAAGTAGAATTCACGTATATAGGTTTATATAAATGGAATTTAGTAGCAATTGATGTACGATTCTAAATACTAGGATGTATTATGAGAGAAGATAATCAATCCTTTTATCATGAATCTAGTATTATTAGTTTTTCCATGTTTTATTTTTGCATAAAATGTTGTATAATCATATACCCTTGTATATCATGTACATAATTTTTGTATAGTTTCATGAAATGATCATCATTTTGTTATTTAATATTTTTTTATCTTTAACATGATGGTAATGATTGATGATTTATTATTATTAATATACCTTTTAATGATAAATTATTATTCAAGTTTCATTTTTTATTTAAAAAATGTGGATTACATTGATCATAAGGTTATAGTCTCCCCACTGTACCACTACAGACTCATTATTCAAGTCAGTAGCCTCTAGAATTTCTAGATGTGTGCTTGAGGTAATGTCCACAATTTTACTAGGGAAACACATAATGGATTTTGGGGAAGGATGTTATAGCAGAGGTTCACTATTTAAATGGTCTTTCAAGCTATAATCGGTTGTTTATAACTATTTTTTCTCAGGACTCAACCCCAAAACAGCATTTTCATGTAAGGACTAGGTTTTTGTGTGGACTGATGCCTGTTAATAAATATTCAATTCCATGATGGTGAAGTTATACGGTGTTCAAATACATCAATTTCCTTAGGAGGTTGTGTTGTTTGAGGTTTTATAGGATGTTCCATCTGGTATTTTTGTGTCTATTTATCTAGTATATTTTAACATTCTCTTATGTGTCTTGGAAGTTATTTCTATATGAGTGTAACTATACTATCAATGATCTAGGGTTGGTGGATATTGTTTTTGTGATAAATGATTTGTGACATTACCACGTCAGTGAGTGAATTATGGTTTTTATGGACCACAAGTTAATAAAATATGTTTTCAATAATTATTATTTAAATCTACTCCAAAATTAGTGTATTTAGATTCATCTGTACTGTGATATTTAGATATGATTCACCTAGGGAAAGGAGAATGTGGTTGATTGTTTATTATGTCGGTTGTCTGGGGGGATATAGTTATAGAGTTTTTGGATTATTGGAAAGGGTTGGATGATATTGAAGAAAATTATCATGACATCATAGGTTGAAGAGGATGATGTTGTCTTTGTAACATGACTATAGATTCATCCATATTCAAGTTAGTGGTGGAGTGTTAGTGGGGAGACTCTAAGGTGAGGTGATGTGTGATTGTGGTTGTTATGGTGATGCACATGAGGGGTGGTGGGATGATAGATGGAACTAAATGTCATTCTAGGAAATATTTTTTCTTTTATTTTAGATTTGAATGGGAGCATACCATGAGTCTCATATCTCACCTATAGTAGAACATCATGGTGTGAAAAAGATGTATCATGCTTTTAGGAGAATTAATTGTTTGTTCGAGATGGATAGTTTAGTGGAAGAGTTTTTAGTGAGTTGTATAGATTTTAAGTAGCTAAAAAAGGAACCATATTCCTTTTATTTTTTTGATTCCCTTGGTTGTTCTTCATTTTAAATTTTACGACATAAAAATAAAAAATTACTCTAGGTTACCTCGATCTCAGGGCGTGTGGGTTGTAGTTTGGGTGATAGTGCACTAGCAGGTGAAGTCGCCTAATTTTTTATTGATATGTTAGTTTTGATCCACAGAATTTTTGACTAGTTGGCATGTAGATGATTTGTTTAGTAATTACTGGTATCTAAAAAACATCACATTTTATTTAGATCCACATTTGCTGTCATTTCACTAGAGTGGATCGTAACATGATTTTGGCACCCAGTGGGCCTCATCAGTTCTTTCCAAACTCAAAATTATGGGAAAATGGATCGGATAACCAAATTGATGAAGGATATGATATTAGAATGTGACTTGAACTTTTTTCACCATGGTTAAGGGAAATATCTTTAGTAAAGATCTCAAAAAACAATAGGTATCACTCATCCATTGGTGTGGATCTATTTGAGTCGTGGTGATAGTGTTCCAGTCATTCCCCATTTTACAAGATAGTTTTTATAGAGTCCATAGTTATTGGTCCAGATGTAGTTTCAAGAATGATTGAGAATATCCAATTGGTTTGAGATAGGATGAGGTTCAAATATTACAATCATAAGGCCTATGATGATGAAAGGTAGAGGAACCAAGAAGTTTATGTCAGATACCATGTGTTCATGAGAGTCTCCCCTCAATGTGTGATGTAAAATATTGGAGTGGGAGTATTATTTCTTCCACGTTTAAGGGACCTTTGAGGTTTTGGGTCATGTTTGTGAGGTTTCATATGCATTGGAATTTCAATTGTGGTCGGATGGTATGCATGAGGTATCCCATGTGTCTAATATTTTTTGGCATCTTCACAAAGAATTCAACATTATTCTTTGGTGATATTTTGAAATCAAGGATGAAATGAAATGTTTAAAACATCTTGTAGAGATCTAGGGTCATCAATATAGAGTGATTCATTCATGAATCATCACCTAGATCATGTTATATAGAGCTGTGACGTCCTTGTGGAGAGTACTTGGGAGGGAGATATGTTTATTCTTGCTCAATACCCTAAGTTGTTTTTTACTTCCCCTATAATTCTTGGTGATGTGTTGTTGGATATCATAGTTTTAAAATGTTTTTTGTTTACCTTTATGTCTGATATGTGGTGTTTGATACTTTTTATGGTATATGAAAATGGGAAAACATTATTCCAAATCAAGATGTGTTATATGTTTACATGATTAATACCATTTGGGTGAGTGAGTACAAACTAAAGTGGTGAATATCTTGACATAGAAGATGGAATTACCTTATTTGTGTCCTTGGTGTGGTGTTTTTTGTTGGTTATAGTAGTTTTAGGTTTAGGATATGTGGATGTACATATGGTTATTTAGATGATTTTAGAGAAATGAAAAATATTGTGGTTTTATAATCCTTGTGTATATAATTATCCTATCAATCATCCACTATTCCATCTCTCATTGATTAACAATGGTATTTTTTGTAGTCCTTACATCCGTTATTCAATCCTTATGATATTTGGACTTTTCTAGTTTCTTATGGTGATCTAGAGTATGTTACTTCTTCATTATCCTCATTGTTCCTTCTATAGATTTATGTTTTTTGGGTTGTTTCTTCTTGGACCTCTTTTATTCCATGATATCATAAAGATCTATTTGAGATAGGTGATCCTCGTTCTCAATCCATTTATGTGATACGTTGGCGATATTCAGGGTTTTATTTCTTTTTAGTGCATATTATAAACTCTCATAATTATATGATAATTGGTATAATTAAAATTGATGAATATGTGGCAGATGTCTCATGATTTACTACCGTGATTTATGCTTCTATTGTTGTTAAAAATAATTTTTTCCAATGATTAAAATAAATAATACCGTGTGCCTTTATTACATTGTATTTATTATGTTATGATGACCCTTATCATGTCTTTGTGTGATCACTCCATAAATGAAATTTAAAATAACGTATAATTGGTTAATAAATAGGCTTCCCTAGTTTTTTTGGGTGATAATACCCATGTAAAATAATTATGTAATGAGATAAAATATCCTATATTTTGGTGAAGCTGAGATATGATAGTTTTGGGTATGATTGTTCTTTATATGTAACCATGGGTGTTTTAGGATCTCATGTGATGATAGTGGATACTAGCTAGACCATGTAGTACATGTGGAAGTGTTGTGGTGGTTGGTTTAAATGTATACAATGTAGGAAGTTGTGTAATGTGTTGCGTACAATTTTTATGTGGTTATGGTGTGAAGAGGTGTGATGTGTGTTGGTGATGCATGGTGTTTGTGTTGTGAGATGTAGTTGGGATGTGTGGTGTGTGGTTTTTGTGTCCAAAGTGATTGGGTGATGTGGAAAAATGATGATGGTGATTGAAATTTGTCATAGTGGTTATGGTGCACTATGTTCTAGTAATGGCATGATGTGATTATATAAGTTTCATGATTATTCTTATAATAAATTGTACTAGAAAAACAAAAAAAAATATTGTGGTAAATAGGAGATATGCAGTATTGGATAATTGGTAAATGGATTAAATAACATTAATAAATGTAATATATAATGAGTAAAAGTTTTGGAATTTGTAATGGAAGGGGGACATGTGTGGATTCTGTGGTTTGGATGGTGGTTTTGAGTTGTTTCATATAGTCATGGAAGTAACTATTATGGTTGTTGTGTGTAACATTAGTGGGGATAAGGTGTGTTCTAGTATAGTGAATCTGTACCCATGGTTTTGGAGTTTTGTATTATCGATATATAGGGTATTTTTATGTTATTTATTTATACACTCTACCTAAGTTGGATGAACTTACCAACACTTAGAGGTTTGAGGCTCACAATTTTCCCCCAAAAACTAGGTTAGTGGTGATATAGACGGATGGCTACCCCCTCTTCCCTATTCATCCATCAGTAGTGATGGCCTCTGTGTTTTTGGGTGATATTTTTAGTGATGGACTAATTTTTTTCATGTGATGTGTGATGCGAAAGGGTAGTGATGAGATGTGATAATTGGTGGGAATCATGCATGTTAAGAGTAAGAAATGATATTCATATTATAGAGACCGTTGATTTTCATACATTAAAATTACATAAATTTTGTGAAATGATTAAAACATTATACAAAACTATTTTCAAATACCATATTAGTCTAGTCCCTTTGGAAATAAGGAAACATAAATTCTGGTGATGGGTGACCTACATTATCTCTCAATACCTTCTCCAAGACAAGAATCCCTCTTAGACATTTCATACAATATATATATCATCATAACATGGGGAAGAAAACATAAAAAATGGTTGAGCTCAGATGCTTATTAAGGGAAAACAAGGGAGATATGTAAGCAATATTATGGGAATAATGGGTTGAGAACATGATCATAATAATATAATATCATGTGTATCATATCAAACATCATAAAAAAATTCATGGAATAAAGATCAGAAGTTCATAAGAATGAATCATAAGGGAATATAGATCATATTTCAAGAAAGAATAACATATGAGTAGGACTTTTAATTATGGAATACATATAAACATATAAAATCCTATGTCAAGGATACCTACCAAGACCTTCATAACATATTATGCTGGGGATACGATCAATATACCTACTTTGGGATTCAGCTAACAATTCATGTAAGATCTTATTTTTTGGATTGGGCTACAACCCGTGCACCCTCTTACATTTAGTATTAGGATACAACCTATGAACCATCTTATTTTAAGGGTTGTTATTTAACTCGTGTACCTCCATGTTTTTGGTATTGGGCGTCGACATGTATACCTTCTTGTTTTTCGGGTTGGGCTACAACCTGTGTACCCTTTGATCTCATATACCATGTATCGTTACCCAATGCATTAGGGGGGGATATAGGTCCCACACATATCAAATTAAAACATACATACATGTTCCCCAAAATGAAAAACAATCATATCATAACCCATGGAATGAAATAGATATCCAAAAAATATAATCATATCATAACCTATGTTAAATGATATAGGATTCATAATCATTTCACAAAAATCATAACCCATGATTGAGAGAAAAATTTCATAAATATATAACCCATTAAATAGAAATGGATTTCATAAAAATATAACATGTGAATGAGAAATAGATATCATAAACATATAACTCGTGAAAGAGAAACTTATTTAATAATCATATAACTCATGATAGAGAAATAGGTTTCTTAAAGACCATGAAATTAATGATAACCCATTCCAAAGAATAATATGAAGATAACCTTTAGAATTGTTCCTATAAATTAATGAGTAACATTAATTAATGTCATCATTGTTGAAAAATAGTTTTTAAATATCTTAAAAATATTTTTTGATGATAATATCCTTTCTTCCTTGAAAAATTATTTTTCATGCATATACCAGATGAAAATAATTTTCTTATAAAATAGAATGAAAACAAATAAATAAGGCATTGAATCATTTTGAAAAACGTTTCCATGAAAACATATTCAATAATCTTACATACACTTTAAAAAAAATTTCATTGAAGGCAATTAAAAACATAAAAAAAAAAGAAAGCATTAAAATGTTTTTAAAACCATTTAATTGAAAATACTTTGTAAATTTATAAAGAAATCATGAAAACGTTTTGAAAAATATTTTTGAAAAAATAATTTAAAACATATAGTAAAACCATGAAAATGTTTTTTAAATCTTTTTTACTTGAAAACATAAGAATGAATCATGAAAACATTTTGAAAAAAAAAATTACATAATAAATACTTTTAAAAACCCTCTTAAAACTTAACCTTTTAATCATGGAAAGGAATATTCACATAAATGACAGCTAGTAAATCAGTACATTCTGTATGAGGATAAAATAATATTCCTATTTCAAAATAAAAAGTAAATAAAAATAACTTATTAAGAAATTAATAAGAATATTATCATTAGAAAAATGAAAAGGTAAAAATTTTAATTTAAGGATTATAGGATTGTTTTAGAATATTCTTTGAAACCCTTTTAATAAAACAAGGTTTTATAGGAACAATTATTTTTGACTGAAGAGATGTGTAAATTCAAACATTCTTAAAAATACTTTTATAACTATCTTACGTAAAAATGATTGGAAATTTTTTCCAATATATTAAAATATAATGGGAAACCCTCATATAAGAAAATTCATGAGTGTTCTTGAGATATGTATCATAATATTTCATCAATGGAAGAATAATTATAAAAGTATCAATAAACTGATGAGGTTGATTCAAATAACTCTTTCCACTTAGTAACATTGAACCATACATAAGAGAATAAAATTTCACGAAGCATAAAATATCATGTAAAGAAAATTATTCATAATATAAAATTCCAATGGAATTATATAAACCTCATGGAAAAATATATGTATATAATATTTCATGAGTCTCAAAGAAGAAAATATTGAGACAAAACTGTGATTCTAATTTGGTAATTTTTTAAACATAAACCCCATGAAAAACAAACAAAGATTTGATATCTAAATAACCATTAATTTATGAAAAATAATCATAGAATACATCCATGGTGAATATACAAAACAAAAAAAATGAAATGATTTGTTATTAAGGCATGTGTCTCAAGAAAATAAATAGGTGAGATGAAATCATATTACCTTGTATATTGACTCTTGTAATACTCATAAGAGATTCTATTATAATAAATTTATTTTTATTATACATATTTGAAAGAATCATATTACTATACATAATACCATATATGGTTTCACTATTTCCTTACATTATATTCTTGTTAACAATCATATATTAAGGTTTCACTTCTGGTAATATTCTTTTTATTCTTCACATGTGTCTTAATTTGTTATATCATTGAACCTTATAAAAATATCATGATTTTCAGAATTTAAACCATGATATTAATATCATTTTTATTCAGTATATTTTTATATAATAATCTATATAATACATAATAATTTAATGCAATACACCATTCGTGGAGATGGTAAGTCATTTTTATTCATGAATATTGTTTCCATTTTAAATTCCATATAGACATAAGGAAAACGATGATAAATAGATATATATATTTAATATCATTAATTTATAAATATCATGTTATATATATATATATAATATAATTTCACGAAAAACATCCTTAATACATTCCTTGTAGTGTGTTAATGAATCACTTCATTTTGAGGGGCTGGTTTTCCACACTTCCTCAAACCAATTTATTATATTAACACAAAATAGAAAGTATAAATACTTGTGTTGTAACATAATTATAAAAAAATAGAAAAATTATAATATCATATATATAATATATGAAAGTATTTTCCATCATAACTCTCACAATGAGATGCGGTGAAGGAAAATAGAACAATAATCTTTTTGTGAGGTGGTAGTTCACTATACACATAAACTATATGTTTTTAATCCATTAGATGGAGGTGTGTAAAAGTGTAGGTCGATCCCTAAAAATAAAAACATCCAAGAAAATTTAGGACAATTTTTTTGTTATACAGTGATGGAATAATAATAGTTTATGGGGTGGAGAATCGAAATAAAATTAAACATGAGGAATAATGTTACCTCATATTCGGGTAAGTCATTTTGGTTTGCACAAAAGGGACTCCAAGGAATTATTTCATCCAAATGGTATGATTATAGTATTTGGGGAGGTATTCTTAGTACATATATGGGTAGATATTGGTTGATCCATAGTGTATTGGGAGTGTTAATATGTGGCAGGAGAGGAGGCATTTAATAATGGAGGAGGAGTGGCACTATTGTAATTATTTTGAATGGGAATACCACCCACATTTTTCCAATGTAAAGTGGATACAATAATGGTCAAATGTTGAGAAAATTTATTATAGGATCTAAACAGGGACATCCAATTGCTTTTGGACACTATTGTAGGTTATTTAAGCCCTTAGGATTAAGGTTTATCCTTTAGTTAATCTTAATTTTACCTTAGTCAATGTAATTAATTTTATTTCATTTCACTAATAATTTTAGAAAAAAATACTATATTGACCTGATTATACATTATAAATTATTCAATTTAAAAATATGCAATCTATCTTTTCGTATTAAAATAAAAAATATTGTATAAATTAATTTAAATTTAATCCTATATTCGTGTCGACAAATTAGGCATTAAAATAAAAAATGTTCAAAAGATTACATTATTTTTATATTAAATGTAAATATTAAATTTTTTCCAATTACATAAATTTCCTTTATTAATAAACATATTATATAATTAAACTTTTAATCCAATTAAAAATTTAAATTATCCATATAAATAGAATATATAAATGTAAATGTTGAAATAAAATTCTGAATTTTTTAATTATTCATATAAAACAAAACTTCCTTGGAAAAGACCAAAAATATAGGAATTTTTTTTATGTTTCATTATAAATTTTGATGTTATTTTTAAATATTAAATCTATAAAAGTTCCAATATTATTATTTAAAATGGGTTCACCGTTAAAAGGCTGAAAAAATACCATTATAAAAATTATAGGTTTTAAGCATAATATTGGGTTGGTTCTAATTATATGTCTATAAAATAAAATGGATGAATAAAAAATATATGATTGAATATATAGAATATATATTACATTAATATCACTCACTAATTAATAATAATCAAATTTATTATGTTAAAATAGCTCAGAATAATAATAATATTTTTGTTCATATTATTTCGGTTTTTATATTCATTTCTAATAAATTGGTCACCTATGAATTCATATTATATTTGAATAAACCATGTATTTTATTATATTAGTTAATACTATTCATAACAATTAATTCAACTACTAAGTTATATCTATGTATATTAAAGGGTAACATCTTAATAATATGTTATTGTTTGGTAAAAGTCGGTCTTGTGTGTTACGCAATCCATCAAGGAATGTAAATATTACATGTAATGTACACTAACCTCAATAATCCATGTATAGAGAGTTAAAAATTATTTTGAATTTTTTTCATGATAAATTGGTGTTCTGTGTAATGTATGCTAGACTTACTTCTATAATATAAACTGTTTTCAGTGTTGTGTGAAATGAAAAATCTCAAAAAGATGAAATTAATTTGAAAAAAATATATCACCAAATCATGGGGTGTTACCTATATAATTCATATTCATGAAATACTAATTCTTTAGTAATGAAGTGATATGTGCTGTGATTGTCTGAATTTCATCGGCAAAGATGTTTTATAATGTCCTATCTATCTTTGAGTGAGATTTGATTTAATGATACATGGTTCTATCACTAGATTCTAGATATTGTGAGGGTGGGGTAGGTAGGGAAGTGTCCTAACCCACTTCAGTGATAGATAAGATGTGATGTGATGTGATGTGATTTGTACTTATGGTATAATATCACAAGACAATTAGGAGTCATTCATGGGAGAGGAAAACCATTCCTTTGATCGGGCGATAGGTGACCATCAACTACACTCCATGCATATACACCTTGGTGCATATAAATGAGGTGAGTTTTTTTGACTTAATAAGAAATCACAAGTACATCCCATGAACTCCAATAGCAGACATGTTTTTATAAAATTTAAAGAAAATATTGTGAATTTGTTTTTTACAAAATTTTCACTTAAAGAAGCAGTATAAAAAATTAATTCCATATGGAATACCCAATATAGAACTCACAGAGCCAAACATGAAACCATAGTTTGAATAGTCCTAACTCGTGATTAGAAAACCCATCCTTCTAGACTCAATACATTACATGGTTGTGAAAAAATGTTATCAACATCATTGATGGATAAGTCTGAACCAAAAAAGACCATTATATAAATAAAAAACTCACAAAAACCATGTGGATGATAAGTATCAAATGAAAATTTTCATGAAATTTTTTTTTTCTTATTTGACGTGAATCATACATTTTTTTTTGAAAATAAACATGATTTTATAGTGTCATAACCATAAAATATTTATTGTTTTCCAAAAACCCAAATTTATTTTCCACTACAATCATTTTTATTTAAATTAAAAATCCATGGATTTACGTTTTACTATAAATAATCGATAGAGGTAAGCCGCTTACTTTAAAAATAAATTTGTTCACGAAGAATCCCATAATTTCTTATGAAAATTTGGGTTCCCCTTTCCCCCCATTAATATATTCATGAGAAGCCAAATAACAACATTCCATGCTCAATATATTAATTGACGGAAGCCTTAATTTGGGGTTATATACAAGAGAAAGAGTGCGGGCTGAGATAGAAAATGAGATACATACTCTTACCTTCGAATTATAATATCAAAAACTCTCTCATTTTTTATAATAGATATTAAAAAAATATTATCACCAAAATCACATAGAGGAAGGATGGTGTTTTAGAGTCTATGAAAAAAGTGGTAGAATCTGGGTATCAAGGGAGTTTTGAGTTTGAAAATTCAATTTTTAGATTTAATTAATGTTGTTGGATGGTTTATACAAACCATCCACATACCTAAAGAACCCCTCCTTTACACTATTTCTTAGGGAATATGCATGGTTTCCTTTAACCTTTATCAAATATTTCATACTAAAAAAACTCACAAAATTATCCCAAACCATCGAAAAAAATCCCAAATATGAAACAAATCATTATATAGATCAAATTACAAAATAAAAAATGGTTAATTGTCTTAAAATGAGGGTTCTAAATTATATCCATAAATATTATTTCTTGACATGAAAATTCTATAGATTTTTGGCCCTTTATATGTTTTTTTTCTATTATTGAAGCATAAATATCTTTTATTCCTCACTATCCTCTGTAATATCATCATGTTTCCACATTATATATCCGAAAGGAAAAAAATTTCCCGGAATAAAATTATCATGTCTATCAATGATATGTATTTGTGCATGGATAAATATATAACCATCCTCAATTATTGCATGATCCCAATGAATCACATTCCTAGGATAGGGTTGATAATTAGACATTTGATTTAAATGAAACAAATTATGAACACAGTTTAATCTGGTGGTAAAATAAAACTAACTAAACTAATCTCAAATTTTTTCTAGTATCTAAAATGGTTCGATGTATCAGGATACAACTTTTGAAACATTCCTAATTGATGAATTCTGATCCCAGGAGTGATTTCTAAGAAAACATGATCACCCAAAACAAAATATAATGATAAATGATGATGTCTTGCATAGGATTTATAATGGATCTGTAAAATTTATATCTATTTAATTCCTTATTAATATTATTAGTTTTATTATAAAAAAGAATATTTAAAATTAAATAGGATTCTCCTATTTCTTCCCAGAAAGTATATATCTACATGTATAGTATTTCAAATCCTTAAACAAATCCATATGTATAATAGATTGATGAAAATTATTATAAGAAAGCATTATTAGGTGAAATTGATCATACCCTGAACCTATAAAATTCAAAACACAATCTCCGATCATGTCTAACAGTTTATAGATATTTTGTTATGAAGGTCAATATATTTTGGGATGATATAACATGCTTATGGTCTATTGGTTTCCAAGGGATCATTTTAAGGACTTCCAAAATCATAAGTTCAATCTTGAGTCTCAGTCAAATACCATAGGAATTATTACTCCATATAATTTTACCAAATTTGGATATTGTGGTTCACTAATTCATCAACAATATTCGAATATTGAATTATAATAATGAGAAATATCTTTGTGAGTTAGTTTATAATCACAAAAAATAGTTACATACCTATGATGTAACCATGGGGGGCCGTTGCAAATTTCAATGGAAACTAAAACTAATTCTCCTACAAGTATAATCATTAATATAATATATTATTTGGGCATGATTGTTCAATGTTTTTTTGGAAAGTGATACATCGTATAACATAATCAGAAATCATTCACTTCATGGTAAGCCACTAATAATGATTATTCATTATGAGAATATTTTCACGGAACCCAATTGGAAAAAAAATTAATGGTGATATTTTTGAAGGATCTATTCTTGGGATGAATTGGGAATGACAGTCAAATATCAAAAGTGTAACAAAATGTTTACATCCACTATTTAAACTTTAATGATGTCCCTAATGTTCAGGTTTTTACTGGTAGTAAGGTGTTAAATATTAATAATTTATCCTCTTTTATTAGTCCAATCATGTTAGGAATATGTATGATTCCAATAAAAACAGCATCATATGTCAATAAGAATTTCATTGATTATTTTCATTAACTATCATTGATCATGATCTTACTGAACTACTTGCCCATATGAATTCCATCTCAATGAATTACTTATTTAATTTCCTTTTCAAGTTATATACACCAAATCAATTTCAATCATTTATAGATACTAAATCCATTATTAGTGAATCATGTTTGTGTCCCTTAGAGAGAATATATTGTTCATGATCATATGATCATTAAAGAAAATGAACATTTCACCAGATAGATAATGGTTTCAACTCTTTAATTCATGGACCACATTATAAAATTAAATTTCATTCATTGGGTATTTCATTAGATGGTTCTAGAATATCCTTGACACATAATCTATGATATGTTCTCCTTCGAAAACAACACAACTGAAACTAACTTCAGATGCATCACAAAATACCATATACACCTATCTTAGTTCAGTAAATATAATATAATTTTCCAAATTTATCTGATAATTAATATTCTAGAATGATTTGTGGTAGTACCCATTACATGTGAATGGAATACCATTTCCTATCAATGTTGTCTTAGAAGAAGTTGGCCTTGCAAAATCCTAGACAAAAAGACAATAATAACCCTATAGTCTGAAAATAATTTGTATTTCAAATACATTCACACGTGGTTCCAATGAATCGACCACTTTAATATCCACGAGGACAAAAAATATTCCTTTTGTCGAAATGAAATACCAAATTAAATGAGCTTGTGTAACAATATTTGTTATTTTGGAATTTAGAATAATGTTTTGGATCTTAGCATGTGGTCAATACAAGATCCATGTTCTTCTCACCATCATTTATTTCTGAAGAATAAACAAAGATATCACTGATAAATGGAATGAAAAATTATTTATGGTACATATGGTATACATGGGTCATGATTTCCATAAAAACATTAGGGACATTCATGAGTGAAAAGGGCATGAACAGGTATTCAAGGTGAATATATCCTCGTTAAAACGTTGTCTTTGGGATATCCTCAATCTTAACTCATAGTTTGTGATACCCTAACCATAGATCAATTTTAGATAAAAAATTAAAACCCTACTATAAATTTGACATATCATCAATTCAAGAAAAATGATATCAATTCATTATCATACATTCATATAGTTTATTATAGTAAACACCTATTCATAGAAAACAAATTTCCTTCTTTATGAAAAGTATTGTGGGAGAAAGGAAATGTACATTGTATAAAAAATCTTCTTAATTCATCTAGATGGATTTATGAATCTCTTAATTCGATTAGTGATACTATTTGTGATGGATATGTAGTATTCTTTTCCCTCAAAATGAGATCAATAAAAAAATTCAACATCCCTTTCAGGTGGTAAACGAGAATGATTTTTATAAAACACACAAGTTTACTGATCTATAATGATATGAAAATATCTAATAATAATTGAATTACGTGTCCCCAAAGTTACTAATATTAATTGATAATATATACTACCAATAATTATTTATAAGGGTCTTTATCTTCCAGTATTCACATCCATGTCCCCTTTAAATGGATGCTCTAGTCCATTAGGATTTTTGAAACTCACCCATTAAGCATTAAAATGCATGTGATATTTGAAATCTACTAACCAGTACATTCCAAAGATTAAATTAATGATATACACAAATACAATAAAAAATTCCCCAAAAAATTCATTGATAGTTATAGAACAAGACTACAATATTTATCCCATCCACAATAATTTCCAAATATGTTTCATAATTTATATCATATGTTACAACATTTCCACATTAAACCCCATTTTATTTACTATGATATAAGAAATAAATTAGTGGGATGTGAATGTAAGAGAAAAAATTATAAGATAATTGTTTAGAAGGATAGTACCTCACACCATCATGAGGCATGATTTCTCATCCATGACACTCTTCTCAGTGATTTATATATTATTGGTAACTCATACTGAGTAATATGTTTTTTCCTAATAAGGTTGCATGAGATTAGGTGTATGTATGACCCCAAAGAACCCAAGGATTGGAGGGGTGAATCAAGGAGTCAATTTATTATTTTATAAAAATAGTTCCTGATCCTATTTTTATTGTAACTTATTAAACCTATATGAAGGAATTATACAATAATTAAACATTAACATACAAAGAGACAACATAGTAGTTTTACATGGTTCAAAACTAAGGTCTAGTACTTAGAGAATACTCCAATAGTTTAACATACTTAATTTACTAATCCTCACTAGTTGTTATAGAATATATAAGTTCATACATATTCACTCTACTCTAGGAACACTAACCCATACAAGGTTTTAGGGATAGGACACTGCCTCCCTTGGAACACATCTATCGACCCCTTTCTCACTTCATTGGTTGAAGTATTACTTAGTTTAACAACAAAGTCTATTCTTTATATTGATATTTTGGTCTTTTACCCTCATTATAGGTAGCCACTACATGCATCGTAGATCAAAATTAATTCCCTTTAAAGCCTTGATCAAACAAACTGGATATTCAAAAATGGTCAGTCACACAACTCAAGCACTAGCATGCAACACCATTAATTTCAAAGAAATTTTATATTTTTCATGAATGATGACTTTTAGGAAAACCTTATCTTTCCCACAATAAAATAATGAGTTTCATTGGGTCTTTATAGACATAAAAAACACTATACACACATGTTTTGCAACGCACCACTCCTTTTTGTGCAACTATTTCTCATAAAAGAAATCGAAGATAATTTCTTGAAAAGTAACATTGAATGAAGGGGTGGATACCTATATATTGACATGGATAACCCTACTAACAATTTCATTGAGATCTGAACACCATGATATCCACTCAAAATTTGATGATTTATTTACATCATAAGAGTCTTGCATGCCATCTACTATGTTATGCTTCCTTGTGATGTAGAAACTCCACTTTCATGAAATTTCATATTTTTCATAGAACTCATGAAATGTTAGGTATTTTGAAGTTGCGATCCCAAAACCACACTATCATAAAATATTTTGATTCACCTTAAACCTTGCACGAAACATCAATTTACAGAAACTACTATCTTCATCCTCCAAATTTTTCACAAAAACATTTGGTAAACACTAGGAGGAAATGCCCCCATCAACAATTATTCCATCCATACTATAATGAACAAATATAATTCAAAATCGTTGATCAACCATAGTATTGACTTATAAAGGAAAAACACAATCCATTTCCATATGGGTAGAAAATCCTTGGTTACAAAAATATCAATTTCTGGGATGGTTAGAAATATATAAATAAATTAAATAAAACACAATCCTCAAACAAAAAAACTCAAAGGTGAGAAATAAATCACCCAACACTCTATGTTTATGTGAGAAAATATCAGTTTGAAAAACAATAGAGGAATCATGACTTGGGTTTACTGGTTTTGGAATTCTTGAAGATGTCTAAGATATGCTCTGAGAACTAAGACCTAATTCCTCATAACACCTAATTCTCATCATCTCACAGAATTATTACAAGGGTTTTCATGAACTTTATCCTCACAGAACCAAATTCTTATCATTTCATTGATGCATTTCATGGTTTTTGAAAATTGTAAAAAGAAAAAACCTATACAACATTGAATTTATCCATCTTTTCAATTTTGAAATAAACCAAAAGAACCTATATTTTTACTTGTATATCTCAAAATAGACTCCCTATAAATCCTATCTCACCCATAAACCTATATAACTTCCAAAAAAATTTAAAAAGTTAAAAAAATATTTAGAATTGATGAACTATAACCTCTTTATGAACTAGGATGTGGATGAACACTATGGTCCAACCGATGTTTCTCAAAAATTTATATCATCAAATAAATATTAATAATTTCATCCATTTGTTAAATATTTCAAACATATTCCATTATAACCACACCTTATTCGAAATATTCTTTGATGAAGTGAAATATAATCTCAATATGTTTGTTGTGATATTACTGAAGTAGATTATTAATAATATTGATGGATCTCTTGTTCTCACAGTGAATTACCATTGCTTGTTTCACCTAATCACCAATACTAGTTAGTTTTTTTCTTTAACTACAATATTCGAGTGTGTACCTTGGTATTATAGATATACTCTGCATCATCTATCAAATATAAGTGCATTATTATTTATTAAAAAACCATCAGCACATTTTTTTTCTATGAATAAATAATAATCACATGTGGACATTCGATGCACCAAATATACATCCCAATTAGAATTATAAAAATTTGATATTTCATTATCACTTCTAGCCCCAATGTAGATGTTAAAATTTAATAAACATTCAAAATACCTCATGATCCATTTATCTGATGTAAAATGCTCTTCCTTCTGATTACATTGTAAGTAGACCACTAAGCATGTTTCAGAGATGATATATTTCCATGTTGTTGTCATTTATCATAAGAATACAATCATTCTCATATATAGCGTGAGATCCATAGACATACCAACCTTCTAGTTTTTATGTTTCTTCATAACGGAAATGGGATTTCACATTTTTTAGAGTTGTGAATTCTGAATTTCATCAATAGAACTCTTGAATTTGTTTCTATGAAATAATTCTTGGGTCCTTCTGAATCACCTGCAACCCCAATAAGACTGTTATTTCTCTAATCATGGACATTTTAAAATCAAATTTCACTTGATTAGAAAATTAATCAACTAATACCTACCTAATTCCACAAAAAATAATATAATCTGCGTACTCAATCACTTTAAATTGATCATTATATGAAGTCATTACATATGGATTATGGCCAAAACCTCCTATTATAAACTCAAGATTTGTGAGATAAGAATTGAGTTGAGAATAACATGCTAGTCATTCCTTATTAAGACCCTAGATAAAATTCATTAATATATATTCCATAGTCTCATCATTTTAATTCAGAAATCCAAATGGGTTTTAAATATAGATTTCTACATCAAGAACTCTATTTGAGAATTCCATTTTAATATCGATATGTTAAATTTTATTACTCTATCTGAAATTCTATGGTATTGAAAACCTTGATAGACTCCATTATAGATACTAGATAAAATTTATTTTGATCATAGATTCATACATTCTATGTTTAGACTTTATGCATTATGAATTTCTTTTTCATGACCATATTTCCCTGCTCATCAAATTTATTTTTTAAGATTCACTTTATTCTAATAATATTTTAATTTTCAGGTCTCCAAATAGGATCCCATGTTCAGTTCTTTCCAATCTGATTTATTTATTCATTCAAGTCCTTATCCCTTGATTAATATTTTTCTGATTCATCAAATGAGTTTGGTTCCACAATTTTTTTGAAGTTATAATGATCATCATTACTAATTATCCTTGTCTTTGTGTGTGTGGTCATATCCCAAATAATGTTGGATTGATCATTTTATTTTGACTTATTTCATCGATATGGATTCATGTTATGATTGTTCTTTTGAATCGTCATTATTTTTTAATTGGTGTTTTTTAATCCTTAAACCATTTCAGCCCTAGAATATGTCCCTTATCTAATTTCTTATTAATATTATATCATATAATCATATGAGATCCTCAAGGTATTTAGATTTTTGTCATCAATGGTATTGACATCAATGATTTCTATAATTATTCCAAGATAATTATAGTAAATGTTATAGGCATTACTCTTCATTGAATATCCAATGAATATTCACTCATCTACAGCATCACTACCACTGCCATGATTTAATTATTTACTTTGGATGAAACATTTACATTCAAAAACACTAAAAACCTTAGAGAGGGTTTCCTTCTATTCCATAACTCATATGGTGTCTAGTTTCTCCCATCAAAATACCTATTCTATTTTGAGTATACATATATACTTGAACAAAATCATACAAATAATGATGAGAAATATGACTCTAGATGAATATAATACTATCCATATTGTTCACCTAACAATTTTTACATTCAAAAACTCTATTTTCTTGTGGGGTTATAACTTCAACCACCTCATGGTTTATTCCATGTTTTTAGAATTAATTTTAAAATTCAATGGATGATTATTCTCTTCCATTGTTGTATCTTAAAATCATTATTATGTATCATGTTTCATTTTTATCTACTCGATGATAACATTTCATGAAATCAATCATTATTTGTTTCTTGTGTATAATCATTAAAAAATAAATTCTTCTATTATAGAATTTAATAGTAATGAATTAACTCTCTCCATATGTGATATAAATATTTATTGGACCACATATGCTTGTGTGGATAAGATCATGTAGATTTGATGCCCTCTTGTACTTCGACCTATATGAACACCCCACCATCTTTATTTTCATGAAAGAATCAAATGTTTTTATCGATCACGCATCTGATTTTGAATTTCAATCCCTATATTAAGATATGATATTTATTCCATTCTATTTTTTTAATGTGGCCCAACCACTACTTCGAGATGTTTTATACATCTTCACCTTTTAAGTAGAAAATGTTCTCTTAACTATCAACCTAATATAAATTCTCATATGTTATTCATCCTTTCTTGAGAGAATTACCTATATTTCCATTGATAGTCGACCCATTTTGATTAAATTTAAATTTTAGTGTTGATTCACAGATTAAACTCACACTAATGAAATTATGTTGTAAACCTTCTATATACAAATGGTCATTTTTTCTTTGGTCAATATTTTTCAGTTCGGAAAATCCATTTTCTTTGATCATTAAAATACCATCAGAAACAAATCTCATAGTTCCATAAAAATTTTCCTTCACATTATTCATTAGATCTTCGTTTACTATAATGTGGGATGAGTATCATTTTTCAATAATCTATGTGCAACTTTTCTTTTTATTAAAGATATTATTTCTGCAAGTTGTAATTATCTATTTTCTTCCATTCCTTCAATTATATACCTGATTAGGAAAGTTCTAAATATTTCCTTTCCAATATGTTTTCAATATTCATGGTTTAATTATAAACATATTCATCTTCTCATGGATAATATGTTTTTATAGTAGTAACTTCACTTTATTAGTCGGTATTTTCTTTTCTCTAGGTTCTATAGGTAATGATCCCACCATTCCTCTTCTTATAATGAATATCATTATGGTCAATGTCATATTAGTGAAAAATATCCATATAAAATATCTATTCTATATGATAAAGGATACGTCTCAATAACTTTTTTTTACTTCTAGTAACATCTCCATTTACATTCTTCTTTACCTATACATATTATGACATTATATGGCCCACAAAGCTAGAGAATTGAAATTTCATAAGATAAAATGTCTTCCCACTTCAATTTCTCCTTGTGTCTACTTATTTTGTAAAATTATTTGACTGGAGATCTTCTCTAGATACATGAGGATAATTTTTATATCCCTTTTTTGTTTTATTTGAATATTTATTTTTTATGATATTAGTTGTCTTTTTGATATCTCTAAATTTCTTCATCCCTTTTTATGGATCGTCTTATTTCTATCCTTAAATGTTTCAACATAATAGACAATTCATTTATTCCACAAATATTTGGATATCTAGTTATTCTGGGACTTCTCCACTACTCAATTACTTAATTTATCTCTATCAATTAAATGTACATCAGAAAATTTTCCATGATATAATTTATTATTTGTTTCCATACATTTTTAATCAGTTTCTATTATAATAAAGAATTTTCATAGAATATAAATATACTGGGAGTGATACATGGATTATTAAAGAGTGCTAGGGATGGGTTAATCAGGTAGAATAATTACCTACCCTTGAGTGATGTTGGTTCCCTAGGGAATTCATCTTTGATGGGATTGGTGGAAAGATGGTAATACCATTCCACCAGTGACACTCGGTCACCTATGTGAGATACCTTGGATGATACCATAGGGTTATGCTTATAATACACCACAATTGATACTTGGGTGTCCTTTATGGATCCCCATGACTTAATTTTTCTATTTTTGGGTATATATGGTGCTAATGGTGTGATACTAATGTTCCATTATATGGCCCACTGATGACAAGACTATGATTCTACTTTATTAAATTCTAGAGATTTCTTATAATGTTTTCAAAATTGTAATATGAAAAATCAATGGATGTATCTAGAAAGATAAATAACATTTTTGGATTCATTACATACTTTATAATACCTTGTTGATAGGATCAGTTGTTCATACTTATATGTATGATAGAGAACCTTTATAAACTCATATTATATATGCATAGTTATCCTTTCGTTCAGAGTTACCTAGAAGGGCTGAAGCAGGTAGTTTTTGACAGGCAACCCATGGAGAAACCAATCAAATATATGTATTTATTTATCCCCATGTAGTTATTTTGTACCCAGACACTGCTACTTTTACACGTTGCGATTAGACTATTCTAGATAACATTGGTGGTGACTAACTAAAGATATCTCACACCCTTATTAGGCCTCTATTGGTACCTAAGTAGAATTCATGTATATAGGTTTATATAAATGGAAGTTAGTAGCAATTGATGTATGATTCTAAATACTAGGATGTATTATGAGAGAAGATAATCGATCCTTTTATCATGAATCTAGTATTATTAGTTTTTCCATATTTTATTTTTGTATAAAATGTTGTATATTCATATACCCTTGTATATCATGTACATAATTTTTGTATAGTTTCATGAAATGATCATCATTTTGTTATTTAATATTTTTTTATCTTTAACATGATGGTATTGATTGATGATTTATTATTATTAATATACTTTTTAATGATAAATTATTATTCAAGTTTCATTTTTTATTTAAAAAATGTGGATTACATTGATCATAAGGTTATAGTCTCCCCACTGTACCACTACAGACTCATTATTCAAGTCAGTAGCCTCTAGAATTTCTAGATGTTTTCTTGAGGAAATGTCCACAATTTTACTAGGGAAACACATAATGGATTTTGGGGAAGGATGTTATAGCAGAGGTTCACAATTTAAATGGTCTTACAAGCTATAATCGGTTGTTTATAACTATTTTTTCTCAGGATTCAACCCCAAAACAGCATTGTCTTGTAAGGACTAGGTTTTTGTGTGGACTGATGCCTGTTAATAAATATTCAATTCCATGATGGTGATGTTATACGGTGTTCAAATACATCAATTTCCTTAGGAGGTTGTGTTGTTTGAGGTTTTATATGATGTTCCATATGGTATTTTTGTGTCTATTTATCTAGTATATTTTAACATTCTTTTATGTGTTTTGGAAGTTATTTCTATATGAGTGTAACTATACTATCAATGATCTAGGGTTGGTGGATATTGTTTTTGTGATAAATGATTTGTGACATTACCACATCAGTGAGTGAATTATGGTTTTTATGGACCACAAGTTAATAAAATATGTTTTCAATAATTATTTTTTAAATCTACTCCAAAATTAGTGTATTTAGATTCATCTGTACTGTGATATTTAGATATGATTCACCTAGGGAAAGGAGAATGTGGTTGATTTTTTATTATGTCGGATGTCTGGGGGGGGATATAGTTATAGAGTTTTTGGATTATTGGAAAGGGTTGGATGATATTGATGAAAATTATCATGACATCATAGGTTGAAGAGGATGAGGTTGTCTTTGTAACATGACTATAGATTCATCCATATTCAAGTTAGTGGTGGAGTCTTAGTGGGGAGACTCTAAGGTGAGGTGATGTGTGATTGTGGTTGTTATGGTGATGCACATGAGGGGTGGTGGGATGATAGTTGGAACTAAATTTCATTCTAGGAAATATTTTTTCTTTTATTTTAGATTTGAATGGGAGCATACCATGAGTCTCATATCTCACCTATAGTGGAACATCATGGTGTGAAAAAGATGTATCATGCTTTTAGGAGAATTAATTGTTTGTTCGAGATGGATAGTTTAGTGGAAGAGTTTTTAGTGAGTTTTATAGATTTTAAGTAGCTAAAAGAAAGGACCCATATTCCTTTTATTTTTTTGATTCCCTTGGTTGTTCTTCATTTTGAATTTCACGTCATAAAAATAAAAAATTACTCTAGGTTACCTCGATCTCATGGAGTCTGGAGTGTAGTTTGGGTGATAGTGCACTAGCAGGTGAAGTCTCCTAATTTTTTATTGATATGTTAGTTTTGATCCACAGAATTTTTGACTAGTTGGAATGTAGATGATTTGTTTAGTAATTACTGGTATCTGAAAAACATCACATTTTATTTAGATCCACATTTTCTGTCATTATACTAGAGTGGATCGTAACATGATTTTGGCACCCAATTGGCCTCATCAGTTCTTTCAAAACTCAAAATTATGGGAAAATGGATCGGATAACCAAATTGATGAAGGATATGATATTAGACTGTGACTTGAACTTTTTTCACCATGGTTAGGGGAACTATATTTAGTCATGTTCTCAAAAAACAATAGGTATCACTCATCCATTGGCGTGGATCTATTTGACTTGTGGTGATAGTTTTCCAGTCATTCCCCATTTTACAAGATAGTTTTTATAGAGTCCATAGTTATTGGTCCAGATTTAGTTTCAAGAATGATTGAGAATATCCAATTGGTTTGAGATAGGATGAGGTTCAAATATGACAATCATAAGGCCTATGATGATGAAAGCTAGAGGAACCAAGAAGTTTATGTCAGATACCATGTGTTCATGAGAGTCTCCCCTCAATGTGTGATGTAAAATATTGGAGTGGGAGTATTATTTCTTCCACGTTTTATGGGACCATTGAGGTTTTGGGTCTTGTTTGTGAGGTGTCATATGCATTGGAATTTCAATTTTGTTCGGATGGTATGCATGAGGTATCCCATGTGTCTAAACTTTTTTGGCATCTTCACAAAGAATTCAACATTATTCTTTGGTGAGATTTTGAAATCAAGGATGAAATGAAATGTTTAAAACATCTTGTAGAGATCTAGGGTCATCAAGATAGAGTGATTAATTGATGAATCATCACCTAGATCATGTTATATAGAGCTGTGACGTCCTTGTGGAGAGTACTTGGGAGGGAGATATGTTTATTCTTGCTCAATACCCTAAGTTGTTTTTTACTTCCCCTATAATTCTTGGTGATGTGTTGTTGGATCTCATTGTTTTAAAATGTTTTTGTTTACCTTTATGTCTTATATGTGGTGTTTGATACTTTTTATGGTATATGAAAATGGGAAAACATTATTCCAAATCAAGATGTGTTATATGTTTACATGATTAATACCATGTGGGTGAGTGAGTACAAACTAAAGTGGTGAATATCTTGACATAGAAGATGGAATTAATTTATTTGTGTCCTTGGTGTGGTGTTTTTTGTTGGTTATAGTAGTTTTAGGTTTAGGATATGTGGATGTACATACGGTTATTTAGATGATTTTGCAGAAATGAAAAATATTGTGGTTTTATAATCCTTGTGTATATAATTATCCTATCATTAATCCACTATTCCGTCTCTCGTTGATTAACAATGGGATTTTTTGTAGTCCTTACATCCGTTATTCAGTCTCTATGATATTTGGACTTTTCTAGTTTCTTATGGTGATCTAGAGTATGTTACTTCTTCTTTATCCTCAATGTTCCTTCTATAGATTTATGTTTTTTGGGTTGTTTCTGCTTGGCCCACTTTTATTCCATGATATCATAAAGATCTATTTGAGATAGGTGATCCTCGTTCTCAATCCATTTATGTGATACGTTGGCGATATTCAGGGTTTTATTTATTTTTAGTGCATATTATAAACTCTCATAATTATATTATAATTGGTATAATTAAAATTGATGAATATGTGGCAGATGTCTCATGATTTACTACCGTGATTTATGCTTCTATTGTTGTTAAAAATAATTTTTTCCAATGATTAAAATAAATAATAACGGGTGCCTTTATTACATTGTATTTATTATGTTACGATGACCCTTATCATGTCTTTGTGTTATCACTCCATAAATGAAATTTAAAATAACGTATAATTGGTTAATAAATAGGTTTCCCTAGTTTTTTTGGGTGATAATACCCATGTAAAATAATTATGTAATGAGATAAAATATCCTACATTTTGGTGAAGCTGAGATATGATAGTTTTGGGTATGATTGTTCTTTATATGTAACCATGGGTGTTTTAGGATCTCATGTGATGATAGTGGATACTGGCTAGACCATGTAGTACATGTGGAAGTGTTGTGGTTTTTGGTTTAAATGTATACAATGTAGGAAGTGGTGTAATGTGTTGCGTACAATTTTTATGTGGTTATTGTGTGAAGAGGTGTGATGTGTGTTGGTGATGTGTGGTGTTTGTATTGTGAGATGTAGTTGGGATGTGTGGTGTGTGGTTTTTGTGTCCAAAGTGATTGGGTGATGTGAAAAAATGATGATGGTGATTTAAATTTGTCATAGTGGTTATGGTGCGCTATGTTCTAGTTATGGCATGTTGTGATTATATTAGTTTCATGATTATTCTTATAATAAATTGTACTGGAAAAACAAAAAAAATATTGTGGTAAATAGGAGATATGAAGTATTGGATAAGTGGTAAATGGATTAAATAACATTAATAAATGTAATATATAATGAGTAAAAGTTTTGGAATTTGTAATGGAAGGGGGACATGTGTGGCTTCTGTGGTTTGGATGGTGGTTTTGTGTTGTTTCATATAGTCGTGGAAGTATCTATTATGGTTGTTGTGTGTAACATTAGTGGGGATGAGGTGTGTGCTAGTATAGTGAATCTGTACCCATGGTTTGGAGTTTTGTATTATCGATATATAGGGTATTTTTATGTTATTTATTTATACACTCTACCTAAGTTGGATGAACTTACCAACACTTAGAGGTTTTAGGCTCACAATTTTCCCCCAAAAACTAGGTTAGTGGTGATATAGGCAGATGGATACCCCCTCTTCCCTATTCATCCATCAGTAGTGATGGCCTCTGTGTTTTTTGGTGATATTTTTAGTGATGAACTAATTTTTTTAATGTGATGTGTGATGTGAAAGGGTAGTGATGAGATGTGATAATTGGTGGGAATCATGCATGTTAAGAGTAAGAAATGATATTCATATTATAGAGACCGTTGATTTTCATACATTAAAATTACATAAATTTTGTGAAATGATTAAAACATTATACAAAACTATTTTCAAATACCATATTAGTCTAGTCCCTTTGGAAATAAGGAAACATAAATTCTGGTGCATGGGTGACCTACATTATCTCTCAATACCTTCTCCAAGACAAGAATCCCTCTTAGACATTTCATACAATATATATATCATCATAACATGGGGAATAAAACATAAAAAATGGTTGAGCTCAGATGCTTATTAAGGGAAAACAAGGGAGATATGTAAGCAATATTATGGGAATAATGGTTTGAGAACATGATCATAATAATATAATATCATGTGTATTATATCAAACAACATAAAAAAATTCATGGAATAAAGATCAGAAGTTCATAAGAATGAATCATAAGGGAATATATAGCATATTCCAAGAAAGAATAACATATGAGTAGGAATTATAATTATGGAATACATATAAACATATAAAATCCTATGTCAAGGATACCTACCAAGACCTTCATAACATATTATGCTGGGGATACGATCCCTATACCTACTTTGGGATTCAGCTAACAATTCATGTAACATCTTATTTTTTGGATTGGGCTACAACCCGTGCACCCTCTTACATTTAGTATTGGGATACAACCTATGAACCATCTTATTTTTAGGGTTGTTCTTTAACTCGTGTACCTCCATGTTTTTGGTATTGGGCGTCGACATGTATACCTTCTTGTTTTTGCGGTTGGGCTACAACCTGTGTACCCTTTGATCTCATATACCATGTATCATTACCCAATGCACTGGGGGGGGATATAGGCCCCACACATATCAAATTAAAACATACATACATGTTCCCCAAAATGAAAAACAATCATATCATAACCCATGGAATGAAATAGATATCCTAAAAATATAATCATATCATAACCTATGTTAAATGATATAGGATTCATAATCATTTCACAAAAATCATAACCCATGATTGAGAGAAAAATTTCATAAATATATAACCCATTAAATAGAAATGGATTTCATAAAAATATAACATGTGAATGAGAAATAGATATCATAAACATATAACTCGTGAAAGATAAACTTATTTAATAATCATATAACTCATGATAGAGAAATAGGTTTCTTAGAGACCATAAAATTAATGATAACCCATTCCAAAGAATAATATGAAGATAACCTTTAGAATTGTTCCTATAAATTAATGAGTAACATTAATTAATGTCATCATTGTTGAAAAATAGTTTTTAAATATCTTAAAAATCTTTTTTGATGATAATATCCTTTCTTCCTTGAAAAATTATTTTTCATGCATATACTAGATGAAAATAATTTTCTTATAAAATAGAATGAAAACAAATAAATAAGGAATTGAATCATTTTGAAAAACTTTTCCATGAAAACATATTCAATAATCATACATACACTTTAAAAAAAATTTCATTGAAGGAAATTAAAAACATAAAAAAATGAAAGAATTAAAATGTTTTTAAAACCATTTAATTGAAAATACTTTGTAAATTTATAAAGAAATAATGAAAACGTTTTGAAATTTTTTTTTGAAAAAAGAATTTAAATCATATAGTAAAACCATGAAAATGTTTTTTAAATCTTTTTTACTTGAAAACATAAGAATTAATCTTTAAAACATTTTGAAAAAAAATTACATAATAAATACTTTTAAAAACCCTCTTAAAAGTTAACCTTTTAATCATGGAAAGGAATATTCACATAAATGACAGCTAGTAAATCAGTACATTCTGTATGAGGATAAAATAATATTCCTATTTCAAAATAAAAAGTAAATAAAAATGACTTATTAAGAAATTAATAAGAATATTATCATTGGAAAAATGAAAAGGTAAAAATTTTAATTTAAGGATTATAGGATTGTTTTAGAATATTCTTTGAAACCCTTTTAATAAAACAAGGTTTTATAGGAACAATTATTTTTTCACTGAAGAGATGTGTAAATTCAGACATTCTTAAAAATACTTTTATAACTATCTTACGTAAAAATGATTGGAAATTTTTTCCAATATATTAAAATATAATGAGCAACCCTCATATAAGAAAATTCATGAGTGTTCTTGAGATATGTATCATAATATTTCATCAAAGGAAGAATAATCATAAAAATATCAATAAACTAATGAGGTTGATTCAAATAACTCTTTCCACTTAGTAACATTGAACCATACTTAAGAGAATAAAATTTCACGAAGCATAAAATATCATGTAAAGAAAATTATTCATAATATAAAATTCCAATGGAATTATATAAACCTCATGGAAAAATATATGTATATAATATTTCATGTGTCTCAAAGAAGAAAAAATTGAGACAATACTATGATTCTGATTTGGCAATTTTTTAAACATAAACCCCATGAAAAACAAACAAAGATTTGATATCTAAATAACCATTAATTTATGAAAAATAATCATAGAATACATCCATGGTGAATATACAAAACAAAAAAATGAAATGAGTTGTTATTAAGGCATGTGTCTCATGAAAATAAATAGGTGAGATGAAATCATATTACCTTGTATATTGACTCTTGTAATACTCATAGGAGATTCTAGTATAATAAATTTATTTTTATTATACATATTTGAAAAAATCATATTACTATACATAATACCATATATGGTTTCACTATTTCCTTACAATATATTCTTGTTAACAATCATATATTAAGGTTTCACTTCTGGTAATATTCTTTTTATTCTTCACATGTGTCTTAATTTGTTATATCAGTGAACCTTATAAAAATATCATGATTTTCAGAATTTAAACGATGATATTAATATCATTTATATTAAGTATATTTTTATATAATAATCTATATAATACATAATAATTTAATGCAATACACCATTCGTGGGGATGGTAAGTCATTTTTATTCATGAATATTTTTTCCATTTTAAATTCCATATAGACATACGGAAAACAATTATAGATAGATATATATATTTAATATCATTAATTTATAAATATCATGTTATATATATATAATATAATTTCACGAAAAACATCCTTAATACATTCCTTGTAGTGTGTTAATGAATTACTTCATTTTGAGGGGCTGGTTGTTCACACTTCCTCAAACCAATTTATTATATTAACACAAAATAGAAAGTATAAATACTTGTGTTGTAACATAATTATAAAAAAATAGAAAAATTATAATATCATATATATAATGTATGAAAGTATTTTCCATCATAACTCTCACAATGAGATGCGGTGAAGGAAAATAGAACAATAATCTTTTTGTGAGGTGGTAGTTCACTATACACATAAACTATATGTTTTTAATCCATTAGATGGAGGTGTGTAAAACTGTAGGTCGATCCCTAAAAATGAAAACATCCAAGAAAATTTAGGACAATTTTTTTGTTATACAGTGATGGAATAATAATAGTTTATGGGGTGGAGAATCGAAATAAAATTAAACATGAGGAATAATGTTACCTCATATTCGGGTAAGTCATTTTGGTTTGCACAAAAGGGACTCCAAGGAATTATTTCATCCAAATGGTATGATTATAGTATTTGGGGAGGTATTTTTAGTACATATATGGGTAGATATTGGTTAATCCATAGTGTATTGGGAGGTGTTAATATGTGGCAGGAGAGGAGGCATTTAATAATGGAGGAGGAGTGGCACTCTTGTAATTATTTTGAATGGGAATACCACCCACATTATTCCAATGTAAAGTGGATACAATAATGGTCAAATGTTGAGAAAATTTATTATAGGATCTAAACAGGGACATCCAATTTCTTTTCGACACTATTGTAGGTTATTTAAGCCCTTAGGATTAAGGTTTATCCTTTAGTTAATCTTAATTTTACCTTAGTCAATGTAATTAATTTTATTTCATTTCACTAATAATTTTAGAAAAAAATACTATATTGACCTGATTATACATTATAAATTATTCTATTTAAAAATATGCAATCTATCTTTTCGTATTAAAATAAAAAATATTGTATAAATTAATTTAAATTTAATCCTATATTCTTGTCGACAAATTAGGAATTAAAATAAAAAATGTTCAAAAGATTACATTGTTTTTATATTAAATGTAAATATTAAATTGTTTCCAATTACATAAATTTCCTTTATTAATAATCATATTATATAATTAAACTTTTATTCCAATTAAAAATTTAAATTATCCATATAAATAGAATATATAAAAGTAAATGTTGAAATAAAATTCTGAATTTTTTAATTATTCATATAAAACAAAACTTCCTTTGAAAAGACCAAAAATATAGGAATTTTTTTTTATGTTTCATTATAAATTTTATTCTTATTTTTAAATATTAAATCTATAAAAGTTCCAATATTCTTATTTAAAATGGGTTCACCGTTAAAAGCCGGAAAAAATTCCGTTATAAAAAATATAGGTTTTAAGCATAATATTGGGTTGGTTCTAATTATATGTCTATAAAATAAATTGGATGAATAAAAAATATATGATTGAATATATAGAATATATATTACATTAATATAACTCACTAATTAATAATAATCAAATTTATTATGGTAAAATAACTCAGAATAATAATAATATTTTTGTTCATATTATTTCGGTTTTTATATTCATTTCTAATAAATTGGTAACCTATGAATTCATATTATATTTGAATAAACCATGTATTTTATTATATTAGTTAATACTATTCATAAAAATTAATTCAACTACTAAGTTATATCTAAGTATATTAAAGGGTAACATCTTAATAATATGTTATTGTTTGGTAAAAGTCGGTCTTGTGTGTTACGCAAGCCATCAAGGAATGTAAATATTACATGTAATGTACACTGACCTCAATAATCCATGTATAGAGAGTTAAAAATTATTTTGAATTTTGTTCATGATAAATTGGTGTTCTGTGTAATGTAAGCTAGACTTACTTCTATAATATAAACTGTTTTCAGTGTTGTGTGAAATGAAAAATCTAAAAAAGATTAAATTAATTTGAAAAAAATATATCACCAAATCATGGGGTGTTACCTATATAATTCATATTCATGAAATATTAATTCTTTAGTAATGAAGTGATATGTTCTGTGATTGTCTGAATTTCATTGGCAAAGATGTTTTATGATGTCCTATCTATCTTTGAGTGAGATTTGATTTAATGATACATGGTACTATCACTGGATTCTAGACATTGTGAGGGTGGGGTAGGTAGGGAAGTGTCCTAACCCACTTCAGAGATAGATAAGATGTGATGTGATGTGATGTGATATGTATTTATGGTATAATATCACAAGACAATTAGGAGTCATTCATGGGAGAGGAAAACCATTCCTTTAATCGGGCGATAGGTGACCATCAACTACACTCCATGCATATACACCTTGGTGCATATAAATGAGGTGAGTTTTTTTGACTTAATAAGAAATCACAAATACATCCCATGAACTCCAATAGAAGACATGTTTTTATAAAATTTAATGAAAATATTGTGAATTTGTTTTTTACAAAATTTTCACTTAAAGAAGAAGTATAAAAAATTAATTCCATATGGAATACCCAATATAGAACTCACATAGCCAAACATGAAACCATACTTTGAATAGTCCTAACTCGTGATTAGAAAACCCATCCATCTAGACTCAATACATCACTTGGTTGTGCAAAAATGTTATCAACATCATTGATGGATAAGTCTGAACCAAAAAAGACCATTATATAAATAAAAAACTCACAAAAACCATGTGGATGATAAGTATCACATGAAAATTTTCATGAATATTTTTTTTCTTATTTGACATGAATCATACATTTTTTTGAAAATAAACATGATTTTATAGTGTCATAACCATAAAATATTTATTGTTTTCCAAAAACCCCAATTTATTTTCCACTACAATCATTTTTATTTAAATTAAAAATCCATAGATTTATGTTTTACTATAAATAATCGATAGAGGTAAGACGCTTACTTTAAAAATAAATTTGTTCATGAAGAATCCCATAATTTCTTATGAAAATTTGGGTTCCCCTTTCCCCCCATTAATATATTCATGAGAAACCAAATAACAACATTCCATGCTCAATATATTAATTGACGGAAGCCTTAATTTGGGGTTCTATACAAGAGAAAGAGTGCGGGCTGAGATAGAAAATGAGATACATACTCTTACCATCGAATTATAATATCAAAAAACTCTCTCATTTATTATAATAGATATTAAAAAAATATTATCACCAAAATCACATAGAGGAAGGATGGTGTTTTAGAGTCTATGAAAAAAGTGGTAGAATCTGGGTATCAAGGGAGTTTTGAGTTTGAAAATTCAATTTTTAGATTTAATTAATGTTGTTGGATGGTTTAGACAAACCATCCACATACCTAAAGAACCCCTCCTTTAGACTATTTCTTAGGGAATATTCATGGTTTCTTTTAACCTTTATCAAATATTTCATACTCAAAAAACTCAACAAATTATCCCAAACCATCGAAAAAAATCCCAAATATGAAACAAATCATTATATAGATCAAAATACAAAATAAAAAATGGTTAATTGTCTTAAAATGTGGGTTCTAAATTATATCCATAAATATTATTTCTTGACATGAAAATTCTATAGATTTTTGGCCCTTTATAAGTTTTTTTTCTATTATTGATTCATAAATATCTTTTATTCCTGACTATTCTCTGTAATATCATCATGTTTCCACATTATATATCCGAAAGGAAAAATTTTCTCGGAATTTAATTATCATGTCTATAAATGGATAAATATATAACCATCCTCAATTATTGCATGATCCCAATGAATCACATTCCTAGGATAGGGTTGATAATTAGACAGTTGATTTAAATGAAACAAATTATGAACACAGTTTAATCTGGTGGTAAAATAAAACTAACTAACCTTATCTCAAATTTTTTCTAGTATGTAAAATGGTTCGATGTATCAGGATACAACTATTGAAACATTCCTAATTGATGACTTCTGATCCCATGAGTGATTTCTAAGAAAACATGATCACCCAAGACAAAAGATAATGATAAATGATGATGTCTTGCATAGGATTTATAATGGATCTGTAAAATTTATATCTATTTAATATCCTTATTAATATTATTAGTTTTATTGTATAAAAGAATATTTAAAATCATATAGGATTCTCCTATTTCTACCCAGAAAGTATATATCTACATGTATAGTAATTCAAATCCTTAAACAAATCCATATGTATAATAGATTGATGAAAATTATTATAAGAAAGCATTATTAGGTGAAAATGATCATACCCTGAACCTATAAAATTCATAACACAATCTCCGATCATGTCTAACAGTTTATAGATATTATGTTATGAAGGTCAATATATTTTGGGATGATATAACATGCTTATGGTCTATTGGTTTCCAAGGGATCATTTTAAGGACTTCCAAAATCATAAGTTCAATCTAGAGTCTCAGTCAAATACCATAGGAATTATTACTCCATTTTATTTTACCAAATTTGGATATTGTGGTTCACTAATTCATCAACAATATTCGAATATTGAATTATAATAATGGGAAATATCTTTGTGAGTTAGTTTATAATCACCAAAAATAGTTACATACCTATGATGTAACCATGGGGGGCCATTGCAAATTTCAATAGAAACTAAAACTAATTCTCCAACAAGTACAATCAATAATATAACTTATTATTTGGGCATGATTGTTCAATGTTTTTTTGGAATGTGATACATCGTATAACATAATCAGAAATCATTCACTTCATGGTAGGCCACTAATAATGATTATTCATTATGAGAATATTTTCACGGAACCCAATTGGGAAAAAAATTAATGGTGATATTTTTGAAGGATCTATTCTTGGGATGAATTGGGAATGACAATCAGATATCAAAAGTGTAACAAAATGTTTACATCCACTATTTAAACTTTAATGATGTCCCTAATGTTCAGGTTTGTACTGGTAGTAAGGTATTAAATATAAATAATTTATCCTCTTTGATTAGCCCAATCATGTTAGGAATATGTATGATTCCAATAAAAACAGCATCATATGTTAATAAGAATTTCATTGATTATTTTCGTTAACTATCATTGATCATGATCTTCCTGAACTACTTGGCCATATGAATTCCATCTCAATGAATTACTTATTGAATTTCCTTTTCAAGTTATATACACCAAATCAATTTCAATCATTTATTGATACTAAATCCAATATTAGTGAATCATGTTTGTGTCCCTTAGAGAGAATATATTGTTCAAGATCATATGATCATTGAAGAAAATGAACATTTCACCAGATAGATAATGGTTTCAACTCTTTAATTCATGGACCAAATTATAAAATTAAATTTCATTCATTGGGTATTTCATTAGATGGTTCTAGAATATCATTGACACATAATCTATGATATGTTCTCCTTCAAAAACAACACAACTAAAACTAACTTCAGATGCATCACAAAATACCATATACACCTATCTTAGTTCAGTAAATATAATATTATTTTCCAAATTTATCTGATAATTAATATTCTAGAATGATTTGTGGTAGTACCCATTACATGTGAATGGAATACCATTTTCTATCAATGTTGTCTTAGAAGAAGTTGGCCTTGCAAAATCCTAGACAAAAGGCAATAATAACCCTATAGTCTGAAAATTATTTGTATTTCAAATACATTCACACGTGGTTCCAATGAATCGACCACTTTAATATTCACGAGGACAAAAAATATTCCTTTTGTAGAAATGAAATACCAAATTAAATAAGCTTCTGTAACACTATGTGTTATTTTGGAATTTATAATAATGTTTTGGATCTTAGCATGTGGTCAATACAAGATCCATGTTCTTCTCACCATCATTTATTTCTGAAGAATAATCAAAGATATCACTGATAAATGGAATGAAAAATGATTTATGGTACCTATGGTATACATGGGTCATGATCTCCATAAAAACATTAGGGTCATTCATGAGTGAAAAGGGCATGAACAGGTATTCAAGGTGAATATATCCTCGTTAAAACGTCGTCTTTGGGATATCCTAAATCTTAACTCATAGTTTGTGATACCCTAACCATAGATCAATTTTAGATAAAAAATTAAATCCCTACTATAAATTTGACATATCATCAATTCAAGAAAAATGATATCAATTCATTATCATACATTCATATAGTTTATTATAGTAAACACCTATTCATAGAAAACCAATTTCCTTATTTATGAATAGTATTGTGGGAGAAAGGAAATGTACATAGTATAATAAATCTTCTTAATTCATCTAGATGGATTTATGAATCTCTTAATTCGATTAGTGATACTATTTGTGATGGATTTGTAGTATTCTTTTCCCTCAAAATGATATCAATAAAAAAATTCAACTTCCCTTTCAGGTGGTAAACGAGAATGATTATTATAAAACACACAAGTTTACTGATCTATAATGATATGAAAATATCTAATAATAATTGAATTATGTGTCCCCAAAGTTAATAATATTAATTGTTAATATATACTACCAATAATTATTTATAAGGGTCTTTATCTTCCAGTATTCACATCCATGTCCCCTTTAAATGGATGCTCTAGTCCATTAGGTTTTTTGAAACTCACCCATTAAGCATTAAAATGCATGTGATATTTGAAATCTACTAACCAGTACATTCCAAAGATTAAATTAATGATACACACAAATACAATAAAAAATTCCCCAAAAAATTCATTGATAGTTATAGAACAAGACTACAATATTTATCCCATCCATAATAATTTCCAAATATGATTCATAATTTATATCATATGTTACAACATTTCCAAATTAAACCCCATTTTATTTACTATGATATAAGAAATAAATTAGTGGGATGTGAATGTAAGAGAAAAAATTATAAGATAATTGTTTAGAAGGATAGTACCTCACACCGTCATGAGGCATGATTGCTCATCCATGACACTCTTCTCAATGATTGATATATTATTGGTAACTCATACTGAGTAATATGTTTTTTCCTAATAAGGTTGCATGAGATTAGGTGTATGTATGACCCCAAATAACCCAAGGATTGGATGGGTGAATCAAGGAGTCAATTTATTATTTTATAAAAATAGTTCTTGATCCTATTTTTATTGTAACTTATTAAACCTATATGAAGGAATTATACAATAATTAAACATTAACATACAAAGAGATAACATAGTAGTTTTACTTGGTTCAAAACTAAGGTCTAGTACATAGAGAATACACCAATAGTTTAACATACCTAAATTTACTAATCCTCACTAGTTGTTATAGAATATATAAGTTCATACATATTCACTCTACTCTAGGAACACTAACCCATACGAGGTTTTAGGGATAGGACACTGCCTCCCTTGGAACACATCTATCGACCCCTTTCTCACTTAATTGGTTGAAGTATTACTTAGTTTAACAACAAAGCCTATTCTTTATATTGATATTTTGGTCTTTTACCCTCATTATAGGTAGCCACTACATGCATCATAGATCAAAATTAATTCCCTTTAAAGCTTTGATCAAACAAACTGGATATTCAAAAATGGTTAGTCACACAACTCAAGCACTAGCATGAAACACCATTAATTTCACACAAATTTTATATTTTTCATGAATGATGACTTTTAGGAAAACCTTATCTTTCCCACAATAAAATAATGAGTTTCATTGGGTCTTTATAGACATAAAAAACACTATACACACATGTTTTACAATGCACCACTCCTTTTTGTGAAACTATTTCTCATAAAAGACATCGAAGATAATTTCTTGAGAAGTAACATTTAATGAAGGGGTGGCTACCTATATATTGACATGGATAACCCTACTAACAATTTCATTGAGATCTGTACACCATGATATCCACTCAAAATTTGATGTTTTATTTACATCATAAGAGTCTTGCATGCCATCTTCTATGTTATGCTTCCTTGTGATGCACAAACTCCACTTTCATGAAATTTCATATTTTTCATAGAACTCATGAAATGTTATGTATTTTGAAGTTGCGATCCCAAAACCCCACTATCGTAAAATATTCTGATTCACCTTAACCCTTGCACGAAACATCAATTTACAGAAACTACTATCTTCATCCTCCAAATTTTTCACAAAAACATTTGGTAAACGCTAGGAGGAAATGACCCCATCAACAATTATTCAATCCATACTATAACGAACAAATATAATTCAAAATCGTTGATCAACCATAGTATTGACTTATAAAGGAAAAAACACAATCCATTTCCATATGGGTAGAAAATCCTTGGTTACAAAAATATCAATTTCTGGGTTGGTTAGAAATATATAAATAAATTAAATAATACACAATCTTCAAACAAAAAACTCAAAGGTGAGAAATAAATAACCCAACACTCTATGTTTATGTGAGAAAACGTCAGTTTGAAAAACAATAGAGGAATCATGACTTGGGTTCACTGGTTTTGGAATTCTTGAAGATGTCTAAGATATGCTCTGAGAACTAATACCTAATTCCTCATAACACCTAATTCTCATCATCTCACAGAATTATTACAAGGGTTTTCATGAACTTTATCTTCACAGAACCAAATTCATATCATTTCATTGATGCATTTCATGGTTTTTTAAAATTGTAAAAAGAAAAAACCTATACAACATTGAATTTATCCATCTTTTCAATTTGGAAATAAACCAAAAGAACCTATATTTTTACTTGTATATCTCAAAATAGACTCCCTATAAATCCTATCTCACCCATAAACCTATATATCTTCCAAAAAAAATTTAAAAGTTAAAAAAATCTTTAGAATTGATGAACTATAACCTCTTTATGAACTAGGAGGTGGATGACCACTATGGTCCAACCGATGTTTCTCAAAAATTTATATCATCAAATAAATATTAATAATTTCATCCATTTGTTAAATATTTCAAACATATTCCATTATAATCACACCTTATTCAAAAGATTCTTTGATGAAGTGAAATATAAGCTCAATATGTTTGTTGTGATATTACTGAAGTAGATTATTAATAATATTGATGGTTCTCTTGTTCTCACAGTGAATTACCATTGTTTGTTTCACCTAATCACCAATATTAGTTAGTTTTTTTCTTTAACTACAATATTCGAGTGTGTACCTTGGTATTATAGATATACTCTGCATCATCTATCAAATATAAGTGCATTATTATTTATTAAAAAACCATCACCACATTTTTTTTCTATGAAGAAATAATAATCACATGTGGACATTCGATGCACCAAATCTCCATCCCAATTAGAATTATAAAAATTTGATAGTTCATTATCACTTCTAGCCCCAATGTAGATGTTAAAATTTAATGAACGTTCAAAATACCTCATGATCTATTTATCTGATGTAAAATGCTCTTCCTTCTGATTACATTGTAAGTAGACCACTAAGCATGTTTCAGAGATGATATATTTCCATGTTGTTGTCATTTATTATAAGAATCCAATCATTCTCATATATAGCGTGAGATCCATAGACATACCATCCTTCTAGTTTTTATGTTTCTTCATAACCGCAATGGGATTTGACATTTTTTAGAGTTGTGAATTCTGAATTTCATCAATAGAACCCTTGAGTTTGTTTCTATGAAATAATTCTTAAGTCCTTCTGAATCACCTGCAACCCCAATAAGACTGTTATTTCTCTAATCATGGACATTTTAAAATCAAATTTCACATGATTAGAAAATTAATCCACTAATACCTACCTAATTCCACAAAAAATAATATAATCCGCGTACTCAATCACCATAAATTGATCATTATATGAAGTCATTACATAGCGATTATGGCCAAAACCTCCTATTTTAAACTCAGGATTTGTGAGATAAGAATTGAGTTGAGAATAACATGCTAGTCATTCCTTATTAAGACCCTAGATAAAATTCATTAATATATATTCCATAGTCTCATCATTTCAATTCAGAAATCCAAATGGTTTTTAAATATAGATTTCTACATCAAGAAATCTATTTGAGAATTCCATTTTAATATCCATATGTTAAATTTTATTACTCTATCTGAATTTCTATGGTATGGAAAACCTTGATAGACTCCATTATAGATACTAGATAAAATTTATTTTGATCATAGATTCATAAATTCTATGTTTAGACTTTATGCACTACGAATTTCTATTTTATGACCATATTTCCCTGCTCATCAAATTTCTTTTTTAAGATTCACTTTATTCTAATAATATTTTAATTTTCAGGTCTCCAAATAGGATCCCATGTTCGGTTCTTTCCAATCTGATTTATTTATTCATTCAAGTCCTTATCCCTTGATTAATATTTTTCTGATTCATCAAATGAGTTTGGTTCCACAACATTTATGAAGTTATAATGATCATCATTACTAATTATCCTTGTCTTTGTGTGTGTGGTAATATCCCAAATAATGTTGGATTGATCATTTTATTTTGACTTATTTCATCGATGAAGTTCTGATTATGTTTCATTATCTATGGATTCATGTTATGATTGTTCTTTTGAATCATCATTATTTTTTAATTGGTGTTTTTTAATCCTTAAACCATTTCATCCCTGGAATATGTCCCTTATCTAATTTTTTATTAATATTATATCATATAATCATATGAGATCCTCAAGGTATTTAGATTTTTGTCTTCAATGGTATTGAAATCAATGATTTCTATAATTATTCCAAGATAATTATTGTAAATGTTATAGGCATTACTCTTCATTGAATATCCAATGAATATTCACTCATCTACAGCATCACTACCACTGCCATGATATAATTATTTACTTTGGATGAAACATTTACATTCAAAAACACTAAAAACCTTAGAGAGGGTTTCCTTCTATTCCATAACTCATATGGTGTCTAGTTTCTCCCATCAAAATAACTATTCTATTTTGAGTATACATATATACTTCAACAAAATCATACAAATAATGATGAGAAATATGACTCTAGATGAATATAATACTATCCATATTGTTCACCTAACAATTTTTACATTCATAAACTCTATTTTCTTGTGGGGTTATAACTTCAACCACCTCATGATCTATTCCATGTTTTTAGAATTAATTTTAAAATTCAATGGATGATTATTCTCTTCCATTGTTGTATCTTAAAATCATTATTATGTAGCATGTTTCATTTTTATCTACTCAATGATAACATTTCATGAAATCAATTATTATTTGTTTCTTGTGTATAATCATTAAAAAATAAATTCTTCTATTATAGAATATAACAGTAATGAATTAACTCTCTCCATATGTGATATAAATATTTATTGGACCACATATGCTTGTGTGGATAAGATCATGTAGATTTGATTCCCTCTTGTACTTCGAACTATATAAACACCCCACCATCTTTATTTTCATGAAAGAATCAAATGTTTTTATCGATCACGCATCTGATTTTGAATATCAATCCCTATATTAAGCTATGATATTTATTCCATTCTATTTTTTTAATGTGGCCCAACCACTACTTTGAGATTTTTTTTTCATCTTCACCTTTTAAGTAGAAAATATTCTCTTAACTATCAACCTAATATAAATTCTCATATATTATTCATCATTTCTTGAGAGAATTACCTATATTTCCATTTATAGTCGACCCATTTTGATAAAATTTAAATTTTAGTGTTGATTCACAGATTAAACTCACACTAATGAAATTGTGATGTAAACCATCTATATACAAATGGTCATTTTTTCTTTGGTCATTATTTTTCAGTTCGGAAAATCCATTTTCTTCGATCATTAAAACCCCATCAGAAACAAATCTCATAGTTCCATCAAAATTTTCCTTCACATTATTCATTAGATCTTCGTTTACTATAATGTGGGATGAGTATCATTTTTCAATAATCTATGTGAAACTTTTATTTTTATTAAAGATATATATTTCTGCAAGTTGTAATTATCTATTTTCTTCCATTCCTTCAACTATATACCTGATTAGGAAGATTCTAAATATTTCCTTTCCAATATGTTTTCAATATTCATGGTTTAATTATAAACATATTCATCTTCTCATGGAGAATATGTTTTTATAATAGTAACTTCACTTTATTAGTCGGTATTTTCTTTTCTCTAGGTTCTATAGGTAATGATACCACAATTCCTCTTCTTATAATGAATATCATTATGGTCAATGTCATATTAGTGAAAAATATCCATATAAAATATCTATTCTATATGAAAAAGGATACGTCTCATTAACTTTTTTTTACTTCTAGTAACATCTCCATTTACATTCTTCTTTACCTATACATATTATGACATTATATGGCCCACAAAGCTAGAGAATTGAAATTTCATAAGATAAAATGTCTTCCCACTTCAATTTCTCCTTGTGTATACTTATTTTGTAAAATTATTTGACTGGAGATCGTCTCTAGATACATGAGGATAATTTTTATATCCCTTTTTTGTTTTATTTCAATATTGTTTTTTATGATATTAGTTGTCTTTTTGATATCTCTAAATTTCTTCATCCCTTTTTATGGATCTTCTTATTTCTAACCTTAAATGTTTCAACATAATAGACAATTCAATTATTCCCCAAACATTTGGATATCTAGTTATTCTGGGACTTCTGCACTACTCAATTACTTAATTTATCTCTATCAATTAAATGTACATCAGAAAATTTTCCATGATATAATTTATTATTTGTTTCCATACATTTGGAATCAGTTTCTAGTATAATCCTTAGAGTGAAAACTTCTTCTCTAGGTCCCTCATATATCTTATCCTTCACATCCAGAATCTATGTAAGTTCACTGATGAATTTGTCCTATTTTAAATCCTATTCTTATTTCTATAACATATTCCAATTTTTTATGATTTGTTAAATGTTCTTATTCCCCTACTTCCTATCGATCAATTTCTACTTCATGCTGATCAACACACACTGATGACTCTTCCAGAACAAGTCTTACCTTTATTTTTATTTTTCATGTGATCATCAATCATATTAATAGAATAATAATGTTACACCTTGAGATCAACAACACTAATCAAAATATTATCTATATATTTCTAAGGTGCATCCTTTTCAACTATATTCATCATGTATGCTTGGGTTTCTGTTTTAATATCTTGTTCTACATCATCTAAAAATTACTTTACCATCATGTTCTAATTTACATAAGAAACTATTTCCCTGTAATTTATTTAGTTATATGAAATCTTACTTTAGGGGGATCCATTCTTAATAATTTTCAATGATTATTTCTTCAATGGAGTCGTTATAAAACTTACATGAACACTGAGAAGAAATGTGCACAATTCTACAACTTTTAGAACATGTCAGATGAATATTTTCTTCTAATATCCTTTTTCCTCTCAGGAATTTATTTGGGAAAATTTTAGAGAAGTTCCTATTAATAATTATCTTCATCAACAATATCACTATAAATATCATGTTTTTACATGGAATTGAATTCTATTCTGTTTCATACTTGAGATGTTGCATATTCTAGTTTGAATCTCATTTCATAGGAAACTAGACTACTTAGTAGATCGTAATGAAAAATATTTTATGGATCCGTATTTTGAAGGGTTGACACATTTTAATTTTATAGAGGTGTAACCCTTATCATGGTATTTATCACAATATAAATATATTAAATTTCTTCATAAATTCCTGGATTTTTTATAACAACTTCAATTATTCGATTAAACAATCTATCTATATTTCATCTGGTTGAATTTTCATATCATCAATCCTATTGTAAAAAACATGGATTTTGTCATCCTTCACATTGTTATCGCCTTCATATATATTTTCTAGTTTTCTCAAAATAGGATTATCTGAATTAAAACCTATCTCCTTCAAATGAATTTGACCAGATAGAGGTGCAGTAAGGGTATCTCATTCTTTGGTGTCTTCATCAAGAATTTCCCTATTTCTTCCAGTCATAGAAAGACATATCACATCAGTCAACTAAATCTCCAATGTAGTAGGAATAAAACATCTATCCCATGGGGTCTCGACTGAGATCTCATCATGTGTTTCCAAATTTGTAATTTTCTTCCATCAAATAAGGGGAATCCACTAACATTCACTAAATTTTACATTAAAATAATAGACAATATATATAACTATAATAAACTATACCCTTTGATCCACATATAGAACCACATAGCACCATGAGAGGGGTGGGGTAAATTAGGGTGTAGACTTTTTCTTTTATAATTGGGGATATTGTTCCCACATTGTTAGGAACTTGTGAATCATGATTGATGGAATCGAACACCAATTAATTATTCACGTGTAGAGGGAAAACATATCAATTTTACAAGGTTCATATATAAGGTATAATTCAAGGAGTATAATCCAATAGTATGTCGGTTGTACCTAAATCCACTAATCTTCACTATTTTTTGTGGAATACATAATTCCAAACGTATTCAACATATTATAGGAACACATACATTAAATGTTTTTGGGGATAACACACCACCTCGCTTAGAACACTTCTGTTGACTCCCCTAGCTCACTGATTTGGGTCAAGTCTTACAAATTTTAACATATTTAAGGTCACATATATTGATTTATAATTATGCATTTTTCACTGATTATCATGAGACTCACTGTGCATCATGTATATGATGATATGAACCTTAAATCCCCATTCAAACAAACCGGATATTCAAAAACTATTACTTGTGAAACTCAATCATGTGCAAAAAACACATGTACATACACATGACATTTGTATTTGTCACACAAGGAAAAATTAATGAATCTCATATCTTTCTCACAACCAGAACATCAGTTTCACATTATCTTCATAGACATATGTAACACTCTACATGAATGTTTTACTACATGAATCTATTTCTCATGGCATAGACACCAAATTTTCAATGAAAAAGTTACTTCAATTGAAGGGTTGGACACCTTTTTATAGACAAGGATAGCCATGTGTACATGATACTTTCAAAACATCCACCGTAAATGCAAATCATATTTTGAAGTCATATTTAGTACATAAGATACTTATGAACCTTCCATAGTCTGTATCTTCCTTGTCTTGAAAACTACTTGATCATACCATGTGTTTATAAAAAAACACAAAAAACACACCATTCCAAGATAGAAATAAAAATATTATTTCCAAAAGTGTCTAGGTGATTCTAGAATCACCTTGAGTAGCTTGGTTCGAGGGTTGAGAAGTATTTTTATATGATCATCTATCCTAGGAAATCGATTCTTGAGACATATTTGAGCCATTCTCACTAGATTACATTGAATAATTAGTGAACGAATACCAAATATATAGCATTTACCCAGAACTAAGAGAATGTTGAGGTGTTTTCATAATTTTTCTCTTTATGTGCCCAATTAAATGAAATTGTAATCATCATCGATTGTTGTTTCATAATTGAATAAAATAAATTGATGTTGTTGATTGATTCTCTAATACATTACATCCTTGGGAGTAATTTTTCCCTTTCTCTCTCTTTTATCACTAGAAATCTCAAAAGTTCCTAGAGGGAATATTTTCCCCTCATAGATCATTCCCAAGGATGTAATTTTCCACAAGTGTCACTCTATCTTCTATTTCTATATAATCATCGATACAGAATATAACTATCTAATAGATTTTTTTACCATCAGAACATGAATATATGTTGCTTTTGGTACTTCATTGTTGACCCCATTGGATGAAAATGAACTATGTTCATAAACATAGATATATATTCTACCAATTATAGAGTTTATTACTTTATATTAAATAAATATTTTGGTTTAGTTACATTGATGTTATTTATAGTGAATTTTTTGTTAAAAAATTCTTGTTTTCAAACCACATAAGGATTCTTTCATGTATATTTTGTACAATTAAATAACACCACTACCGTGTGATATCCTAAATCAGGTTTACGATGTCATATTTTTAATATGGTGTAGTGTTGTATAGGAAATCAAAAAATTTATTCATTCAACCAATACATTTCTCCTCTATTTGTGCTCCTAAATCCCATAAAAATCATTGATATCTAACTTTAGAAATGAAACGTCCACCGATAATGGTTCTATAGTTTCACACCCTATTTCTACAACTTTGAATTCTTATAAAATTATTTGAAAAAGATTTTCATTTACTTCATGATAATGTTGAACCCCATTCGTAGTATCTTCTTCTTGTGAATTTTAAGGTCATGTAACTGGTTTTACCTCTATAATATAATCCTAAAAATTCCAATCAGTCACCACATAACTACCAATTGAATGCTTAATATATTCCAAACCATAGATTGAACAATAATTCTAGAAAATTCCCAATAGTGATCAAATAAAAGATAAATGAAGAAGTCCAGGTGGTATATTTTGTTATGAATGTATGATACTATGAAGTACTCATCTAATCCAAGTCCAATGAGGTGGTTACACTATAATAAGTTCTTTAAAAACACCGTTTTTACTTATACCACCATGGTAAAATAATGTTTAGATTAATGAATTCAGATACTCTATTTTATACTATATATTTCAATTTATAATGCTTCATATATCAAATTATACCATCCTTACTAATGTAACAAACAAACTTATACCATTTGTGACAAACTGAACCCATCCCATTAGCATAGGAAGGTTTGAGGTACCACTAACCTTATGTGATTTTCCCCAAACACAAATGGTTGGAAATATATTCTATAGGAATAATAAAACATTAGGGGTTGATTTTCCCTTACACACCTACAAAAAAATACAATAGTGAATATAATAAAAATGCACTATATAATGCAAGATAGTAAAACAATACTACTATATATCAAAAATAACTGAACAATATCAATTTATAATCATAATACGATATGAAAAAAAAATCTAAATACATTGAAGACATTCGATACCAAGGAGGAACCACTCCAAAAAACAAGGTTTCAAACAAATTCCATGTGTCATATCCCACTATCTATGACTATAACATCACGGTTATCCTCTAGTGAAGTAAAATACCACTACATACTTGTATCATGATAAACATCATTTTCTTACACACCAAGGTGCATATTCAAGGATGTGTAAATCGACTTGGTATGAAATACCTAAGACATCTCGTACATTCCACTAGGGTAAAAAATTATAATAACACAATATAACATTAAAAAAGGAAAAAATAATATCAATGAAATTTTATATGGATAATATAATTAAAATTTTGTGAAAATAATTCATTCTATTCGTAATATCAAATCAATAATGTAAACAAACATTTATGAAACCTTACATTGAATAGTCCAAACTCACAAGTTCAACAACCATCATTATAGTCACATTATATAGTTGTATAATTATGTGCCACATCATCAATAGTATTCATGATCAAACCAATAAGGTTATGTACATATATGACACATTAACTCACACAAACCATGTGTATTCAAAAGTCTCACAACCAATAAAAAAAATATTTTTCCTATTAAATATTTAATCAATAAAGTTATGGGAATCAACAACTATTTCATAGTTTCAATCCAATAAAACATTAATTTTTTTACAGAAAAAAAAAATTCAACATGGAAACCCTTAAAAATCACATGCATATATTTAGAAATCTAGGGCATCATGTTCTAGGAAAAAATGGAGAGTGGGACAGTGTGAGAGAAGTCTCCTACCTCAAAATGTTATGTATTCTCAAGGATGTGCATAATAATATCAATATATTCTGGATCCTACATTGATTAATTCAATGGATCTAAAATAATATTCATTATATAATTTTATAAAATATTGATATGTGTAAATGATTTGGAAAAGTTTTATCCATAATAGAAAATTATAGGACTAATATGGGTAAGGAGAAACAGATGCTTACCATCCATTTCTTGGATCCAACGCTCACTGGTTTTTTGAAATTGAGATTAGAAAAAATTGGAACACCAAAATCACCTAATGGAGGGCTAATGAAAAATATCCTCACACAAGGGAGGAATAATATGGGTTTCAAGGGAGTTTTTAGGTTCAAAATTCAATTTTCAAATACAATTAATTTCACCGCATGGTTAAACAATCCATTTTAGAAAATTATTCACCAACCATTGGAATAATCACATCCTCAAAAATTCCCATGTAACAATATTATCACATGTTTTGTAAAAACTATTCATAGACAATTCACTTACATAGAGAACCCCTCATTACCATGCATAGTTTCTCATTGAAGATTCATGATTTCCCAGAACCATGTTGAAACTATGAACCCTGAAAAATATCTCCAAAACATCCCAAAACCATTCATTACATACACCAAAATACATAATAATATAGTGAATTACCCTAAATTAAGGGGTTTTATAACCTAATATTTAGAACACCATCTGTTTCCAATCAGAATATGATATCTGAACCATAAAACATATGCTTTATAATATTATCATTTCTTTTATTAGTTCCCCTCAGAGTTGGGAATTTTAATGACCATTAAATGTGATAAATAATCTTTTAGATTTATTAATTAATTCTTTTGTATAATTACACTTATCATGTAATAAGAACATTACTAATATTCATATATTTTAATATACAAGTAATTCCAAGTATAAAGTATGTTGTCTTTAACTATCCAACTCCAATAGAATACCAATTTCAATAGATCCAGTTGCTAAAAAAATTTATGTGTCTTATTTGTCACATGATATTCATGTTATTAATGAGATAAAAATCTATTCAATGGGTTATAACATTCTTTTTTCTAAAAAAAATTTCATACTGTGAGCTAACCATTCTGAGAAAAATCCATCAAGGTGTGATACTTTTGAGGTATGTGATTCTTCAATCGATATGAACTTGTCTCCTTGGATAAGAACATCATTGCAGCATTACCAATGTATAGTGTGATTTTATTTTTAATATTTGGAGACAAATAATACTTTTATATGATGTCTCATTTACAACATACAACTTTATGTACTTCAGAAGACGTTATGTACTATGGCTATATTTTAGAATCAACAACCACTGGATTCCATGAGTTCTTCCTGATCACATATCCTTTATTAAGGTAGAATACATAGATTTAATGTGATTATAGACCATTTAGTTTATTCTCAAAAAGATAATATGTATATTCCCTAATCAAATTCTCCATATCTCATCCATAAACATAGAATATATCATCAATACACATTAGATACTTTATGATAGTCTTTAAGATTATCTAGTCATGGTATCCCATGTAATGTTGATATATTCTTACAATGCATAATATTTAGGGGTTATAAAGTCTAGTACAATAAAATAAATACATGAAAAATATAAATTTTGATGCATAAGTAATTATACTCACCCTCTCTCTCTCCTATTATGTTTGAGGATACAATTTCATGTGGAGATGCATAAAATGTGATAAACGCAATAATCCCCTTATGGATTGTTCAATACTTATTATCTTCGTAATATTTTAAATGTATATACCACGAATTAACATAAAAATTCTCTTAGATATATCTATATGGGTCTTTATCTCAAGGATGTTGTGATTATAACCTATAACCATCGTAGAGAAGAATTTTTCAACCATGCCTTAATATACTTTTATACTAGTATCACATTTCCCACTAATAATATATGGCCAACAAAAAATAAAATAATGTGATTATTCTGCCACTAACTTTTTTTTAGTTATATAGTTCACGCTTATAGTTTAAAAAAACAAATTATCATATGGATTCATCTAACTGAATTTTTCATGATCTCAATTCGTTCTTCAACCCATTAATGGATCTTTACAATATTCATACCATATTGGAATCTTCCATCTTAAAAACCCTTATGGTTGTGTCACATAGATATCTCCCAGAATTTCCAATTAGAAATTATATTTTTACATCCATATAGTAAATTTTATAATCATCTTAGGATACTATATTAACAAGATCTCTTATAGATTTTATAAAAAAACAAGTTAAAACCATTTCTTGTATTATATACCTTGAGGATTCTTAGTCCATTTAGAAACTATCAAAGCCTTCTAAGTACTGACTTTATCATCCATTTCAAATAAATATTTGATAACCATTTAAATTGATTAGGAATTAAATCCACCAATGTGTCTACCAAAACATATACATTATTCTGGTATACAAAATCCATCAGAAATATATGTGTCTTTTTTAGCCAAGAAACTATTGAACTCTTTAGTTCTTCTTTGAAGGATAGAGGGTCATAATTGTAAACTAATAATTAGTCACCATACAAAGGGACTATATAATCAGATCTCTCTATTTGTCTAACCAATATGTCAGTCCTATTTATTACAAGTGTCTCAAGAATAATCTTTTGTGTGGGGGATTCTGTAATTTTTTCATGCATCAACTCTTTTGTATCTTGAACATTCACCTTATCAAATTATATCTAACAACCATTATCTATTTTAAATATGTTCTCCCTATCAGGAAATATTTTTTTTCTATCATCCAATATATTTTTATATAATCTGTTGTGTAGTTAATAACATATTTTTTCCATAGGATGTCAATTAACCATGAACTTAGTGCCTAGGTGTGAAATTTTGTTTCAAGAGATAGCATTGATAAATGCATCAAATCCCTGAAATCATATATGTGAGAAAATGGAATTTTTCCCAGAGAAAAGATCATATGGAAATGAATTTTACAATTCATTTGGATATTGATTTCGTATATAACCTGTATATTTAATGCATATCTCCCAAAGGATAATGAAATAATCATATAAATCATCATTGAACTCATCATATAAAATAGTGTATGGATTATCCTTTCACTGCCACCATTCTGTGATAGTTAATAATGAGGATTGAGTTGAGATAATATCCCATACTTCCATAGATAGTCGACGAATTCCTGGTTTGTATACTTTGTATCATAGTCCGAGTAGAGATTATTTTTCTTCTTACTAAGATAAATTTTAACTTCATTCAAGAACAAAAATTTCTAAATGAACATAGATTTATTCCACATCATGTTAAAAAATACATATCTGTTATTATTATTGGAAAATGTTATTATGTAAGAGTTTCAACCTCTATCCTCAACTGTAAAAGTTTCACAAACACATCTATGTGACCAATTCCAAAATACATTGTTATCATTTAATCCTTTACACTAAATGGCGGTTTTGTTATTTTTTCTTAAAAACAAGAAAGATACATGAAAAGTTGTTTTAGTTGTAAAGAATAAAAATTCCATTAATGATATATATTTTTCAAATACTTCTCATTTACATGATTAGACGACTTATTTCACAACTTGGTATTATATGAGTAGTTTGAACGCGATTCATTATTTGTTACATAGAGATAATTTTGATTTTATAATATATACATATTTTTATCCAAATATATCATACTATAACATATGATATCTTTATAAAAGTAGAATATATATTATCAAACATGAAAATATTTTTTTAGTGTTGATAAATAGTACCCTTTATCAGTGATTTTTTTAGAGCAGATAAAGGGTACACATTATCAATGCTTTTCTTTAGCGCTTATAAAAGGTATCGTTTTTAGTGTTTTATTTTTAGCACTAATAAAGGTCTTGAAAAAATTAAAATAATTAAACAAATAAAAATTTAAAATGAGTAAATTAAAGAAATTATTAAAAAAAATTATTAATTAAATAACTATTGAAAAAAATACAAAAAATAAATGTTAATATATAAAAGTTATAAATTAAAATATATTTTATATATTAAATATTTAGATATATAAAATAAATAAAATGAAATAATTAAACAAATAAAAATTTAAAATAAGAAAATTATGAAATATGTAAAAAAATTATTAATTAAATAATTAATGATAAAAATGAATATATTTAATATACATATATATTGATTTTAAATATAAATGAATTATATCTATTTAATTTAAATTTTTAAAATGAATAAATTCTAAGAATTAATAAAATAAATTAAGAAAGAGTAAATTATAAAATTATAAAAAACATTTAATGAAAAAATTATTAATAAAAATGAATATGTATAATATGTATATATTTATTATAAACAGTAATAAATAATATATATATTCAATATAAATATTGAAAATGATTTAAAAGTAATAATTAAAAATGTACTAGTTTCTAATTCATTTTCAGTGGTTTTTATACATAACTATTCGTCAAAATATTTAATATAGAAATATATTCCGGTAAATTTGTATAAATATGAATGTATAAAATATTTCCTCAATTATAATTTTTATAGTACATGATATTTATATTTTACATATAATAAGGCATATATTTAGTGAGAAATATATATAATTTGAAATTAATAGTAATTAAAAATACTGAATAATTATATCGAGTAATAGATGTAATTGAAAGTTTGCTATTTTCACTATTTAACATATCAAATGTGGGTCACATTGATTTGACATACATATTTTTAATTAATTTTTTTATACAAAATGGACACACACAAATATTTACGTAATTGATGAAATATTATATAGAAACGTATACACCTAATAATTATGTAATTTACTCCATTTTTAGTTTTCATTTTTAAATTTCATTATCACTATATACATTTTATATGTTATTTCTTTAATTGGTAATTTTTTAAATTTTAAAATTATTTTAGTTAGGTATTAATTCACTGTTGATATTTTTAATTATTTATTTATTTAGGGGAATTAAAAATTTTATATTATTTATTTACTATGTTTTAATATTTTTCAGTACGTATATATCATTATTTCAATATATATACATATATTTTTATTAATTTATATTTAATTAATGAAACAAATCAATTTTTTCAATATTTTTATAGTATACTCATATTTATTTACTTAATGTCACTAATTTTCAACATGCATGCATTTTTTATTATATATTCATTAATATTGTAAAAAATATATACGTAAATATTTTTAGATAAATATATTTATAAGTTTATATTTACTATATTTATAAATTTATATATTTATAATTATGAGTAAATAAACATTATTTTCTAAAAATGAATTATTTATAATTATAAATGAAAAATAATACATAAATAAATAACTATAAAATTATAACCAATATATTTAAATAATGAATATATTTAAGATATTTATATTCATATTTTTTTCTTTAAATATATTTATATATTTAAATATTTATAAATATATATAATGATATAAATATATAAATATATAATTCTTTTAAAAAGTATTTTTATAATTAGAAATAGATATTTTTAATTTAATCGAATTAGAAAATTATAATAAATATATATAAATAATGATTATATTAACTATATTAATAATAATATTTATATTTATTTATTATATATATATATATTAATATATATTTATAAAATGATTTAAATACATATAATGATATAAATGTATATATAATTATAAATAAATATTTATAGATATATATTAAAAAACATATTTAATATATTTATAAAATTATATATTTATAATTAAAAATAAACAATATACTTTTTTAAATAAGTATTAATATAATAAAAAAGTATTTAATAATTTTTTAAATAATTATTAAACTATAATAAAAAAATATATTTACAAAAAAAATATTTATAATTCTCATTATAAATCTTTATCATCCAAAATGTTTTAACGCCGATAAAGATACAATTTATCAACGTTTTTTACACTGATTAAGATAGAGCTTTTTCAGCGCTTATTAATTTATCTTTAACAAAATATATATTTATTGGTTCCTTTCTGGAAGTTCCAGTAAAAGGGTCTCTAATATATTTATAAAACATAACCAATTGCAACCAGTCAAGATAAATGAATCTTTTTGCAGAATCCACCTGCTGCCATCATTCAACCTCGTTGAATCGATGCTAAAATCAAGTCATGAAAAAAATGCAAGGATTGATTGAATCAATGGCCTGAAGAAATCCAGGATTTGTATTTATCTTTATATTCTCATGGGCGAATCAAATATTCAATCCAAGGTATATTAATTTTTCTCCTACTCATCACTCATTGATTACATAATTGGTGATATATTTTTGGGATTCCTTGTTCATTATCAGCTACTATTCATTATCCAACACTACATTCCCTTCTGGAATGAATTTATAATTTGGGGTTCCTCTGTTTTTTGGGTTTCTACCACTATAAGAAAAACGGGTTTCATGGAAGTTTTTTAGCAGAGTTTTGGAAAACCGCCGCTATATATTCCAGAAAAAATTCATTCTATGGCATGTTTTTAGTGGTGGGTTTTAAAATATCCACTAATGGTTTTTTTATTTGTTTTTTATTTATTCATTTTAATTTTCTATAGATTTTAGCAGCAATTCTTTGAAACCACCTCAAATTTAAATTTTTTATTTTTCATAAAATATATTTTTATTTTTAGCATATGTTTATAAAAACCAGAGTGAAATAATGGTGATTTTTATAGAAATTATATCAAATTAATGGGAATAGATGTTAAAAAATAGTAAAATATTATTTATTATTAGTAACTACTAGAAAATATTTATACAAAATTACTTTATATTTAAAATTATATTTATTTATACATTTTAAATTATTAATTATATATAATTATTAGTTAAGAGTTACCTGAAACATATATTAACTCTTGTACCAGTTAGGAGTCAGAATTCAATAAAATATGATTATGAATTTTTATCTAGGTGTCTGTTCTAGCTCCACAACTATCCAAATTTAATCATATGAAATGAAATACAACCATATAAGATTATAATTTTTGTAATTACTAATAGAATAAAATTTATTTTATTTTGAATAAAATTTGAAAAAATTCATCCACTTCTAAAAGTGGTAACATTTGATCTGGATGTTTGTTTGGGATCACCACATATAAAATCAATTTATGTGAATAGATCTACTCTCTAGAGACTGTGGGAACCACAGTCACATTTTTTTGGCCAAAAATTTCCAAAAGGCCTCAAACACTGGTTTTTTAGTTCGAATATATTGATTTTTAAATATTTTATTTGATTTTATCTTTGTTTAAGAGTTTGTTCATTTTCATTTTATGACATCTATGATTTTATTCCAGGGATTGAAATTCATTTTGATTTCATTTTGTTGTAGTTATTGTGGTTTTACATTCTTTGGTGATTTATTAACAATGGTGTATATATTAGTACAGACTTCTATACATTTATGAATATTTATTTATAATTATTTATTTTTTCTATTATCTAATTTAAATATAATTAATTTTATCAATTCATGGATAATTATATGTATTTATAATAATTGTTCTATATTTTTATACATTGGTACGTGTTTATGTGTATTAATATATATATATATATATTAATATTTTATAAGACCATATATACATATATTTACTTGGGTTTATATTATAAGACCATTTTAAGGTATATGTATTTTTTGAAAGGGTATATAAAGAATCGAAGTTGGCTAGAAGGTTTTATTATAGAATGATATATTGTTAATGAAGCTCTTGAATTTTTCAATGATTACCTATCGTATTTAGACATCATCGATCTCCTAACATCTCATCACAATGGGCACCTAATGGGAAAATGGATTTCTAGAATATGTGTTGTTACAATTACCATCAAATAGAAGGAGAAAGTTCACATTTACATTTTACATATCATCGAACAAGATGGTTTATACATTGAATCCACCAATGAAATTATTAGATCTTTCATTAAATGAATTTCTAACGGAATGATATCAAATAAAAATAGTAAAAAGATTATAATATGGTTACAATATTAAATTTATAAGGAGTTATTTGAAAATAATCATTCTATCAACAAATGTCTTTTATGGAATTATAGGGGACCAAATACAAATGTTTTATCATATAATGGTTTTCTAATCAATGTTTTTCTATTCAATATTAAATAACATGGTGAAGGAAGTACAATAAAAAATATTGGATTTATTCATGTGGAATAAGCATTTCACATATCTAGTTCCAAGGATATAATTCCAATTTAGGAATATATGTCATATTTTGGCACTATCAAATAGGCATACTAGTCGTATTATAAAAAATTTAAAGTTCCACTATAAAATTTAAAATGGGATTACAATATGATTTTAAAAAAATTGATGAAATGGGCTTCATGAAGGGAATTTTAGTATGGAAGGGGAAAGGGAAGAGCTATTCATAATGGAATCACAAGTAGTGCAATTATTTTATGTCTGAAGTACAACAATCGTAAATAAGTGTATTGTCCTCCTTGTGACTAAAAAATTGTAATGTCAGATTAATATTCAATCATGTATGACCATTTCATTGGGATATTACTATAACAACCCACACTTTACATACATTGTTAATACTTAAAAATTGAATCACACTTATTACAAAAAACCACAAAGGACCGTATAGGTATAGTGTCTTTAGAAACTGGGAAACATAAACAACTGGTTCATAAATCTTATACAGTGTCTCCCATTTATTTCATCATATCTAGGGTCCCTTTTAGCATATTCTACTTAATATCCATCTTCCTGGCCTGGGGAAAAGAAAACATAAAAGGGTGAGCTCAAATGCTCAGCAAGGGCAAATAAAGGAAATAAAAATCATATCATATCTTTTTGAAAATTAAAACCTGCAAAAGAGATCATAATATCTTAACATGGAATAAATCATAGAAGAGAAAATGAGATCCCCATAATCATAACATAAAACTTGAATCTTTCTGGCATGCACACATAATCATGGAAAATCATTTCTTGTTAGTCATGACTCATTGCCAAGACTATCTTAGTGGACAAAGTCCCTTTCTGAACCGAGTTCACTCCTTGTTTCAGTCCTGTATCACTGAACCGAAATAACCTTCCGTTCCAGCCATGTCTATCTCATGAGATATAAAATCATTACCCAATGCATTGGAGGGAGATATAGGTCCCACCCATCTTATAATGAATCCTTTCTTATGTGTGCCACATAATCATAAAACATACATCATCGCATAACACATGTAACAAAAATGGGATTCTTGAAACATCATGACATCATAAATCAATTCATATAAGATAAAGGAATTCATAAACATAATTCCATCACAACATAGTCAAACCAATGTAAAAATATGGATAGAAACAGAACCCTTTATTATCTTAGATGGAAAATAATTTTGATAAAACACTTGAATTGAATTCTTGAGGAAAATATCCTTTCTTCTTCAAAAACATTTTTCCTTTCATAACATGTCATACAACATTAAAATAAAAGAAGTTGATTAAAAATAAACTTGAAAACTTGTAAAGGAAGCTTCTTTGAAGTAATGTTTTAAAAATCCATTCATGCCGTATAAGTTAAAAAAACATTCTTCATACTTTTGTCGGAAAAGTCAAAAAGTACCTCGTACGGAAAAACGACAAAAGATTCCTTTCATATTCTTTACTAAAAACTCACCTAAGGGTAAAATTGGATTTAAACTATTTCAAGTGGATGGAAACAATATTACATATTGAGGGAACATGGATGTGGATGATAAAATACACCCCAGTAAATACTTACGAATAAACAATCTCGGATAAAATTGAGATTGTGATATTTCCCTTACCTTAGGTCCGATTTGCTTTGTTCGTGTCCGAAGCTCCTGTATAATGTTTTAAATAATGTTATTGACTTATTCCAGAATCATACATATTGATATGAGATCATATATGGTCATATTATTAGCTTCTTGTTAGTAATATTTCATTGTTACTTGTTACTCGGGTCTTTATAACTTTTTGTTCTTATGTGTGTTTTGTCGAATAAATTCTTATTCTTATCTTTAGGTTATAGATAATTCATTTCCAGAATGGTATTAGTGTAGTATATACCATATTCATTCATTCAATTCATTTATATAATCATTATGAAATGAAGATCATGTAGAACGAGTCGCATCACATCGTGGAGACGGTATTCCGTACGTACGCACGAGTGATGATATCGTTCCTATGATCATGGAATTGTATTGGAGTATATATATATATTATTTCAGTATCAATATTACTTAATAATAACCATATATAGTTACTGATTACACCATTATACCCATCCTTGTAAGGTGATGGTGGAAAATAGATTACACCACGGCGTGGAGACGGTATTCCGTACGTACGCACGCGCGGTGATTTCATTTTTCCGTAGGATGGATAGAAGGTGAATTAGGGTTTTTTCATATTTATAATAACATATCAGTATGTAAGTAATACTGATGTTATTACTTTATCATGAAACAACTAAAGAAGAAGAAGTTGAAGAAGAAAGAAATTGAAAAGATCGGTAATGGATATTACCTCTTCTTTGGAACGCCTTTTTGAATCCTCCACTTAAGGAACTAAGATTGGTCTTTGGAGAAGACCAGGACCTCTAGGATTATTCTAGGGAAGTGTAGAAGGGAAAATGGCAGGGGTTGGCCGAGCTTGAGTGCTCAAATTGGTGTGAGGAGGAGGGGGAGGAGGTGCCCTTTTATAAGGGAGAAGAGGGGCACCTTAGGAATATCTCAAAATATTATTTTATATTAAAGTCAAAATCGGTTTATAATGGTTCCAAAGGGTCTTATTTCGAAGCTAAAGTGGGGATGGGTCGAAATACTATAAACCAATAATATTTAGACAAGTTTAGGGTATTATTTTAACCTTATCAATTAGATTTAACTCTAAGTTAATTAATTTAACTTTTACCGTGTCTTTTTTTTTCTTTCACTATATGGTTAATACACTTACTATAACATGCCAAACGAACCCCAAATTGTTTATTATTAATATATATATCCTTATCTAAGTCATTTGGCCGAACCTTAGATTTTTAGGAATAAAATAACAATTAATAATATAATATTTGATTTAAAAACTATTTTGTGTCAATTTTGACACTATTTGATATATGATTTTTGTGAAAGTCATAACAGAATTATATGTTCGAACCAAGTCGATTAAATCAATCATTAATATATCATAGTAACCTAGAAAATTAGTGGAATTCATAAAAAGTCTCAAATTACATTTATTTTGGTGTTTATAACATCAATTATGTCAATATTTCATTAATAAGATAATTACTGCATCATCATTGTGTCATAAATAAATTAAATTATTTAATGTCTAAAAATTACAAATAAAATACCCTTATGTAGGAAATCTTTTTATCTTTCTAATGAATATTTATAGTCGAATTTATCTTATGTATAACCCCATATTAAAAATAATTTACTTATTAAACTTTGATTTTAACTATTTTAACCCTTCTTTAAATAAATTAATAATAAATGTCCTAATCTAATCCAAGTGGGCCTAAATGGTCATATTTTATTCCTAAGTTTGTTTGTGGTCGAATTACACTTGTCCAATAGAATTAGGACATGTGTTAGGGTAATATTGATATCATATTTACCCATAGTTACCCTATTTACTATTAACCGCGGTAAAAATAGTAAAAAGTTACTATTCACCAAAAAATTATTTTCATCTCATTGAACCACATTTTAGTCCTTTATATTAACCGTGTCTCTCGGATTTTTGAAATTCCATTCACAGAAGCGGTAAAATTAAGTTTTATACAAAATTCAGTTTTTAACCTACCACTTAGTGGTTTCACTATTAATCAAAAATTGAAAGTTTTCAAAAAAATACCAAAATTTCACCCTAGGCTAATTTCGATATTCTGAGTCCAAAAATGAAGTCCATTTTGAAAAATAAAATTTATAAAATTTCAAAAAGTGGTTATTACTATTCATAACGGCTAGTTTTAATAGCATATTTTTGTTTAGTAAAACTCGGTATTGCGTACGACGCAAGCTATCGAGGAAGGTCGCGATTGCGTGTAAAGCAAGCCAAGCAAGTGTTGTGTAGAAAAAGATTCCTTTGATGATTTATATAACATAAAAGTCTCGGGTGTTACATTCTACCCCCCTTAAAAAGAATTTCGCCCTCGAAATTCGTCACTTTGCAACAAACAGATGAGGATACTTCTCCCTCATCATATCCTCATGCTCCCATGTAGCTTCTTCAAGTTGGTGGTTTCTCCATAAAACTTTCACCAAGCGAGTGGTCTTGTTTCGTAGGACTTTTTCGCTACGATCCAGAATCTTTATCGGCTGTTCTTCATAAGAAAGATCTTGCTCCAGCGGTACAACTTCTGAGCTGAGTACATGTGAAGGATCTGGTATGTACTTTCTCAGGAGAGATACATGGAACACATCGTGAACTTGAGAGAGATTCGGTGGAAGCGCCAATCGGTAAGCTACCTTCCCAACACGATCCAGTATTTCGAAAGGACCGATATATCTAGGGCTCAACTTCCCCTTCTTTCCAAATCTCATAACCCTCTTCCAGGGAGATATTTGTAAGAACACTTTATCACCCACTTCAAACTCTAGGTCTTTTCTCCGGTTGTCGGCATAACTTTTCTGTCGACTCTGAGCTGCTCTTATGTGTTGTTGAATAGATCTGACCTTTTCTGCCATTTCATCAACGAGATCAGGTCCTAATAGCTTTCTTTCCCCAACTTCTTCCCAGCAAGTTGGAGCCCTGCATTTCTTTCCATAGAGAGCTTCATAAGGAGCCATCTGAATACTGGAGTGAAAGCTATTATTATAAGAAAATTCCACCAAAGGTAGGTGTTGATCCCAACCTCCTTTGAAATCCATAGAGCAAGCTCTCAACATATCTTCTAGGGTTTGAATTGTTCTCTCAGACTGACCGTCTGTCTGGGGATGATAAGCAGTGCTGAAACTCAACTCTGTATCCAGAGTATGCTGAAGACTTCGCCAGAACTTCGAGGTAAATCTCGGATCCCGATCAGATATAATAGAAAGTGGTACTCCATGCAATCTTACCAATTCCATTACATATATCCTGGCAAGCTGATCTAGAGAGAAATCCTCTCTAATAGCAATGAAGTGTGCAGACTTTGTAAGACGATCAACTATGACCCAGATAGCATTATTGCCTTTGGATGTTTTAGGAAGTCCTGTGACAAAGTCCATAGTGATGTTTTCCCATTTCCATTCGGGTATGGGTAATGGTTGTAACATCCCCTTAGACTTCTGTCTCTCAGCTTTAACTTGTTGACAAACCAAGCATCGAGAGACATATTCAGCAACATCTCTTTTCATGCCATCCCACCAGAAGTACTCTTTTAGGTCCCTATACATCTTCGTGCTTCCAGGATGAATAGAGAATGAAGAACTATGAGCCTCATCCAGCAGCTCTTTCTTTAATTCAGGGATGGGAGGAACACAAACCCGATTCCTGAACTTTATTATCCCATCACAATCAAGGTTGAATTCAGGAACATTTCTCACCTTCTTTTGTAACTCGACATCTTCGTTCTGTGCCTCTTTAATCTTCACATGTATAGATGGTTGAACATTCATTTGAGAAAGATAAGATTTTTCCCCTTCCATTATAATTCCAAGATCCATCCTTTGTAAATCCATAAATATTGGATCTTTTGTGATCCTCATCATGGATAAACTAGCATGGTCTTGTCGACTTAATGCATCTGCCACCTTGTTTGCTTTCCCAGGGTGGTAATGGATTGAGCAGTCATAATCCTTAATCAGCTCCAACCATCTTCTTTGGCGCATATTCAGCTCCTTTTGTGTGAAAATATACTTTAAACTTTTATGATCAGTATAAATATCACACCTTTCACCATAAAGGTAATGCCTCCAAATCTTTAATGCAAAGATTACCGCAGCCAACTCCAAATCATGTGTTGGGTAATTTTGCTCATGGATTTTCAACTGTCGTGAGGCATAAGCTATCACCATATTATTTTGCATAAGAACACACCCCAATCCCTTCTTGGATGCATCACTGTAGATCACAAACCTTTCTCCACTACAAGGCAGTGTGAGCACAGGTGCACTGGATAAACTTCTTTTCAACTCCTTGAAATTCTCTTCACATTCCTCTGTCCAGACAAACTTAACTCCTTTCCGAGTCAACTTGGTGAGTGGATTAGATAATCGTGAAAAATCTTTTACAAAACGTCGATAATATCCAGCCAAACCAAGAAAACTTCGGATCTCAGTTACTGTTGTTGGTCTTGACCATCTTTCGATAACCTCTGTTTTTGCTGGATCCACAGATATCCCCTCTTTTGAGATTATATGACCCAAAAATGCAACTTTTTGAAGCCAAAATTCACACTTGGTAAATTTGGCATAAAGCTTCTCCTTTCTCAGGGTCTTCAATATAATTCTCAAGTGATCTTCATGCTCTTCCTTGCTCTTTGAATAGACAAGAATATCGTCTATAAAGACTACCACAAATTGATCAAGATAGTCTCTAAAGACTCTATTCATTAGATCCATGAAGATAGCAGGGGCATTAGTAAGACCAAATGGCATCACTATAAATTCATAGTGTCCATACCTTGTACGGAAAGCCGTCTTTGGTATATCCTCCCTTTTGACCCTTAATTGATGATACCCTGAACGAAGATCAATATTGGAAAAGTATTGAGCTCCGCGTAGTTGGTCAAATAAGTCATCAATGCGTGGGAGAGGATATTTGTTCTTGATAGTGATCTTGTTAAGTTCTCGATAATCAATGCAAAGTCTCATTGATCCATCTTTCTTCTTAACAAATAGAACAGGTGCTCCCCAAGGTGACGCACTAGGGCGTATGAATCCCTTATCAAGATTCTCTTGGAGTTGCTTCTTCAATTCCTGCAACTCAATTGGGGCCATTCTATAAGGTGTCTTTGAAATAGGCAAAGCACCTGGTACGAGTTCTATTGAAAACTCAACTTCACGATTTGGTGGAAGACCCGACAATTCCTCCGGAAAGACATCATCAAACTCCTGTACAATGGGAATATTCTTAATCGTGAGTTTCTCACCAACCATTTGAGATAAATAACCTTCATTTAGTGGAATCAATACCCATAAAATGGAAGAAATTTCCACTGGAAGGTTATGTTCATCCTTGCATTGATAGACGATCGTAGATTGATCTGGAATATGAAATGTGACTTCCCTTCTTTGGCAATCGATATGAGCTCCATGTAGAGAAAGCCAATCCATGCCAAGAATCACATCAAATTCCACTAAAGGAAGGATCACAAGATTTGCAGGAAGCACTTTCCCACAAACTTCGATCGGAGAAGAATTATAAACTTTTGATGCGATTGATATGCCATTAGGTGTTGTCACAGCTAACTCAACATCTAATTGTTGAGGTAATAAGGTGATACCCTTAGAAAAGTCTTCAGAAATAAAAGAGTGGGTGGATCCAGAATCAAATAAAACATTTTCTACTTTAGAGTGGATGGTAAGTGTACCTTTCACCACATCGTTATCGTACTCCACATCGCTGATAGAAATTGCATGTGACTTTCCTTTGTATTTAGCCTTAAGATTTTGTTGACGTCGACCATCATCATCAACCCTTGGATTTGGGCATTGATTGGCATAATGCCCCATCTCCTTGCACTTGAAACATTGAAGTGTAGTAGGTTCATTCTGTGTATCCCTTCCTTTGTTTGCGTCATTAGACATCTTCTTCCCATTATCACGGCATTCAAATGCCCGATGACCTTCTTTTCCACATTTAAAACATTTACTTGTCCCTTTAAGACAACTCCCTCCATGTTTCTTTCCACACTTTGAGCATAAGGAAAAGCTCATCTTCTTTTCCGTGTGCTCTTTAGATTTTTCTTTGAATTCCATCTTCCTCTTCTTATCAAACCCATGTGACTGATGGGTTACTCCAATCTCCATCTCTACATTGAGAGCACATCGAACGATTTCCTCGTAGCTATTGAAGTCCCTTATGGCTAACGCCCTTCGAAGACTTGGTTTTAAGCCACTAAAGAATCGATCGATCTTACTCTCAGGTTGGATAATAATACCAGAAGCGTACCTTGCAAGTCTTGTAAAATTTGCTTCATAGGTACCAACAGATTCATCATCCCTTTGCTTCAGTTCAAGAAACTCATTCTCCATCTTTGTTCGGAGAATACGAGGGAAGTACTTATTTAAAAATAAGTTCTTGAACTCGTCCCATTCCATAGACTCAATTTCGTCCCTTTGCCTCGTATTCTTAACAAGATTCCACCATTGATCAGCATCTCCTTCCAAACGATACACTGCTAGGATGACTTTATCATGCTCAGAACATTGAAGAACTAAAAATATCTTTTCAGTAGTACTAATCCATTGTTCAGCAACTAATGGATCAGTAGACCCGCTGAAAGAAGGTGGACGCTGCCTCATGAAGGATTCAACAGAATGTTGCTCCCTCCTTTTCTCGTTTGGAAATCCTGCATGATTCATAGCTTGAGAAAGTTGTGTGAGCATGGCTACAAGATTTTGCATTCCAGCTCCCATATCGTTTGTTTGCTCAAGGGGACAATCATTGCATTGCCCATCGCATTCCGCATTAACACGGTTCCTTCGGGTTCCAGCCATTGACTAAAACCAAGGAGAATAGTGTGAGCAACACTAATTATAATAGGAAACCACATAATTCAAGAATAAAATTTTCATGCTTAAGGTCTTATCCTAGGTTATTCAAGGCCATTTCTAAAACACTAAGATTGTGTTCTATGCTTAGACTTATCCTTAGGGTTCTTACTAAGGCTTTCACATCCTAGTTTCCAAAGGTTGACTATACCTTTCCTCTGATACCAACTATAACGACCCACACTTTACATACATTGTTAATACTTCAAAATTGAATCACACTTATTACAAAAAACCACAAAGGACCGTATAGGTATAGTGTCTTTAGAAACTGGGAAACATAAACAACTGGTTCATAAATCTTCTACAGTGTCTCCCATTTATTTCATCATATCTAGGGTCCCTTTTAGCATATTCTACTTAATATCCATCTTCCTGGCCTGGGGAAAAGAAAACATAAAAGGGTGAGCTCAAATGCTCAGCAAGGGCAAATAAAGGAAATAAAAATCATATCATATCTTTTTGAAAATTAAAACCTGCAAAAGAGATCATAATATCTTAACATGGAATAAATCATAGAAGTGAAAATGAGATCCCCATAATCATAACATAAAACTTGAATCTTTGTGGCATGCACACATAATCATGGAAAATCATTTCTTGTTAGTCATGACTCATTGCCAAGACTATCTTAGTGGACAAAGTCCCTTTCTGAACCGAGTTCACTCCTCGTTTCAGTCCTGTATCACTGAACCGAAATAACCTTCCGTTCCAGCCATGTCTATCTCATGAGATATAAAATCATTACCCAATGCATTGGAGGGAGATATAGGTCCCACCCATCTTATAATGAATCCTTTCTTATGTGTGCCACATAATCATAAAACATACATCATCGCATAACACATGTAACAAAAATGGGATTCTTGAAACATCATGACATCATAAATCAATTCATATAAGATAAAGGAATTCATAAACATAATTCCATCACAACATAGTCAAACCAATGTAAAAATATGGATAGAAACAGAACCCTTTATTATCTTAGATGGAAAATAATTTTGATAAAACACTTGAATTGAATTCTTGAGGAAAATATCCTTTCTTCTTCAAAAACATTTTTCCTTTCATAACATGTCACACAACTTTAAAATAAAAGAAGTTGATTAAAAATAAACTTGAAAACTTGTAAAGGAAGCTTCTTTGAAGTAATGTTTTAAAAATCCATTCATGCCGTATACGTTAAAAAAACATTCTTCGTACTTTTGTCGGAAAAGTCAAAAAGTACCTCGTACGGAAAAACGACAAAAGATTCCTTTCATATTCTTTACTAAAAACTCACCTAAGGGTAAAATTGGATTTAAACTATTTCAAGTGGATGGAAAAAATATTACATATTGAGGGAACATGGATGTGGATGATAAAATACACCCCAGTAAATACTTACGAATAAACAATCTCGGATAAAAATGAGATTGTGATATTTCCCTTACCTTAGGTCCGATTTGCTTTGTTCGTGTCCGAAGCTCCTGTATAATGGTTTAAATAATGTTATTGACTTATTCCAGAATCATACATATTGATATGAGATCATATATGGTCATATTATTAGCTTCTTGTTAGTAATATTTCATTGTTACTTGTTACTCGGGTCTTTATAACTTTTTGTTCTTATGCGTGTTTTGTCGAATAAATTCTTATTCTTATCTTTATGTTATAGATAATTCATTTCCAGAATGGTATTAGTGTAGTATATACCATATTCATTCATTCAATTCATTTATATAATCATTATGAAATGAAGATCATGTAGAACGAGTCGCATCACATCGTGGAGACGGTATTCCGTACGTACGCACGAGTGATGATATCGTTCCTATGATCGTGGAATTGTATTGGAGTATATATATATATTATTTCAGTATCAACATTACTTAATAATAATCATATATAGTTACTGATTATACCATTATACCCATCCTTGTAAGGTGATGGTGGAAAATAGATTACACCACGGCGTGGAGACGGTATTCCGTACGTACGCACGCGCGGTGATTTCATTTTTCCGTAGGATGGATAGAAGGTGAATTAGGGTTGTTTCATATTTATAATAACATATCAGTATGTAAGTAATACTGATGTTATTACTTTATCATGAAACAACTAAAGAAGAAGAAGTTGAAGAAGAAAGAAATTGAAAAGATCGGTAATGGATATTACCTCTTCTTTGGAACGCCTTTTTGAATCCTCCACTTAAGGAACTAAGATTGGTCTTTGGAGAAGACCAGGACCTCTAGGATTATTCTAGGGAAGTGGAGAAGGGAAAATGGCAGGGGTTGGCCGAGCTTGAGTGCTCAAATTGGTGTGAGGAGGAGGGGGAGGAGGTGCCCTTTTATAAGGGAGGAGAGGGGCACCTTAGGAATATCTCAAAATATTATTTTATATTAAAGTCAAAATCGGTTTATAATGGTTCCAAAGGGTCTTATTTCTAAGCTAAAGTGGGGATGAGTCTAAATAATATAAACCAATAAGATTTAGACAAGTTTAGGGTATTATTTTAACCTTATCAATTAGATTTAACTCTAAGTTAATTAATTTAACTTTTACCGTGTCTTTTTGTTTTCTTTCACTATATGGTTAATACACTTATATAACATGCCAAACGAACCCCAAATTGTTTATTATTAATATATATATCCTTATCTAAGTCATTTGGCCGAACCTTAGATTTTTAGGAATAAAATAACAATTAATAATATAATATTTGATTTAAAAACTATTTTGCGTCAATTTTGACACTATTTGATATATGATTTTTGTGAAAGTCATAACAGAATTATATGTTCGAACCAAGTCGATTAAATCAATCATTAATATATCATAGTAACCTAGAAAATTAGTGGAATTCATAAAAAGTCTCAAATTACATTTATTTTGGTGTTTATAACATCAATTATGTCAATATTTCATTAATAAGATAATTACGGCATTATCATTGTGTCATAAATAAATTAAATTATTTAATGTCTAAAAATTACAAATAAAATACCCTTATGTAGTAAATCTTTTTATATTTCTAATGAATATTTATAGTCGAATTTATCTTATGTATAACCCCATATTAAAAATAATTTACTTATTAAACTTTGATTTTAACTATTTTAACCCTTCTTTAAATAAATTAATAATAAATGTCCTAATCTAATCCATGTGGGCCTAAATGGTCATATTTTATTCCTAAGTTTGTTTTTTGTCGAATTACACTTGTCCAATAGAATTAGGACATGTGTTAGGGTAATATTGATATCATATTTACCCATAGTTACCCTATTTACTATTAACCGCGGTAAAAATAGTAAAAAGTTACTATTCCCCAAAAAATTATTTTCATCTCATTGAACCACATTTTAGTCCTTTATATTAACCGTGTCTCTCGGATTTTTGAAATTCCATTCACAGAAGCAGTAAAATTAAGTTTTATGCAAAATTCAGTTTTTAACCTACCACTTAGTGGTTTCACTATTCATCAAAAATTGAAAGTTTTCAGAAAAATACCAAAATTTCACCCTAGGCTAATTTCATTATTCTGAGTCCAAAAATGAAGTCCATTTTGAAAAATAAAATTTATAAAATTTCAAAAAGTGGTTATTACTATTCATAACGGCTAGTTTTAATAGCATATTTTTGTTTAGTAAAACTCGGTATTGCGTACGACGCAAGCTATCGAGGAAGGTCGCGATTGCGTGTAAAGCAAGCCAAGCAAGTGTTGTGTAGAAAAAGATTCCTTTGATGATTTATATAACATAAAAGTCTCGGGTGTTACAATTACAATCAGTTTATGTGTCAACCAATGTATACAGTGTCTGACACAATATAGGGGACCACAAAGAGGTTATTTAGATTCATGATGGCAGAAAACATTCCCTAAATACATTTAAAAATAAAGAGATTCCATTGAGATGGTCAGATTGTTATTTAATATACTGTGTTTTCCCTATAATATTATTAGATATATATATATATGTATAATTTACATATTCTAAATTAAACTTGTTACTAATCATGTAGATAATGTCTTTTGTACAGACTGATTTTAGCAATCCCATGGAAGAACAACCTATAATGATGGAAAACCTTTGGGAATATGTAAAGGTAATGTTAAAATACACATTACCTATATTAATCAAATATTATATGATGAAACACTAAATTATTTTTTATAATTCCTTGCAGAGTTAATTTATTTTAAATTATTTTTTTCCATGTTTCATGTCATTATGAATCAATACTTCCATACATATAATATCTCTAAAAAAATTTTATCCCTGAAGTGTTCGAAATTATCACATTCCGTAATACTCCCTCTATTTCCATTGTAATAAGGGTAAATAAGTTTCCTCTACTCAATCATAGAGGAAATCATGCTACTTTTAAAATAAAATCATTGTCCACATAAGTAATGTATTGGTTTTTGAATTTATTTTTTATTAATTTATTTTTCTTATTACTAACATAAGACATTTTTTCTTATACAGATGAATTGTTTTTTGTAACGCCCCACCCCCAGTTGCCCATAGTTGGTACATTATTTCGTAACATTGGCATGATCAGAAAAGATCAAGTCACGAAAGACCGATTAGTTTAGTAGGCTTGGAAACACTAGATACATTCATAAATGTTACATTACATCATAAAGTGAAAAACAACAATAAAAAATTCATCATAATCCACACTCATATCCTCTTCTGACTATGCCTACTGGTCATTCATAAAATACTTCTTCACATCTTGGAAAAATTAAAACATTGAAAGGGGTGAGCTCAGATGCTCAGTAAGTATAACAATATAGAGGAAGCTTTCATAAATAAACATTAACATTTAAGGCAATGTATAACTAAAACAAAAGCCTTTTAAACTTGAACTTCAACATAATATGGAAAAATTAAAATGAAATAATGCCATTTACTTATTCACATGTATATTTTACTGGTCGAATAATCACATGCAATATCAATAACCACTTTCATAATGATGGAATGCATAATGCCAGACTATCATAACCACGTAGCCAAGGCCTCATGCCAAGACCACAAATAATATTTTGTCAAGGCCTCGTGCCAAGAAAGTAGTTTGTCTCATGAGACCTTCCGATGCATCGAGGAGCTATAGCAGGCTCCACCCATCACTTATTAAGTCCAATGCATTCCTCATATGAACAGGTTTAAACATATCATAAACCAAAACATAATAGTATCACATAAAACATGCATAAAGAAAACATAACATTTCAATATTTCAATCACAGGATATCAACACAACACATTGATATAATAAAACATTATCAAAACCATTTTCAATACCAAAATAAAAGAAAAGTAAAACATGGTATTTATTTTTCATTTAAAAAAAGTTATGGCTTATAGAGGAAGCCGAAACTCAAATAATAGTCACGGCGGCGGAGAATTCATCGTCGCCGCATACGTAAGAAAAACATTCCTTTTGTCATTTAGTAAAAACGCTTCTTATAAAATGATTCCTTTTGAATAAAAGTAAAAGTCAAAGGGGTTTATACACCGTATAAAAGAAAGTTGTGTATAAAACAAAATATGCCTCAATGAAAGGAGATTGAGACAAAGTTCTTTACATGGATCATTTTTTAAGTAAAATAGATATATTATGTGTATTCACTATAATTACACATAAATACAATGCAAATACAAGATAGGACATAATAATATCCTGACATAATTTGAAAGTAGGAGATTAACCCAAAGAACGGAAAATGGGGTATGAAGTTCCCTTACCTCATGTCTGAATTCACTCGACCGTTCTTTAATCTACTGAATAATAAACTAGAGTTAATCTCTACCTTCTTAATAACCTTTTTCAAGTTCATTATTCCTTTTATATCACTTATTACCATGTCATGAACATTAGGTAATTATTTAAGTTTATAACGGTCTTTTTGTCGATCTTGGGTACTTGAGTCAAAAATAAACTTCTTATAATTACACTTTGTTCATGTGGTAATATATCCATTATATCCATAATTATATTAATGATTTATATATAATAAAAATAATATATATACAGTATATACATTCATTTATAATATTACATAACATTTAGAGGTAAGAAATGAAATGCACCGTTCATGGAGACGGTAAGCCGTACGTACGCATGAACGCTAATTTCATTTCTATTTCGTATTTAATGGAATGAAGTTATAATTATATAAAGGTATAATATAATTCCATTATAATATAATTTATAAAACCATTTACTCCATCCTTTATACATCCCACATATGGCATTAACGATTCAAATCACTTTGAGGGGGCGGTAGTCCGCATTTCCTAAAATGAAATTATCGCATTTACCCATAATGGAAATCATAATGTATGCCATAAATGAGAAATACAGAAGCATAAGGAAAACAAAAACATAGTGTATATATATCATATATGAAAATAGTGTCATCAAAATGGCCACCATTGGAGGTGTTAAAAGAATATTGAACAATCATCGTTTCGTGAGGCAGTATTTCGCCACCAACAGAAACAGTATGTTATTTAACAATTAGACGAATGTGTGTGTAAGTGTAAAGAAAATACTTATCATAACAACATCCTAGTATATTTTATATACTGGTTTTGTTACAAAATAAAGGAATAAAAAAAGGTTTAAGGGGTTGGAAAAGCAAAATAAAACAAAACAACATTAGAGAAGACATTACCTAAAAATCGGGTAACTCATTTTGATTTGAGCCAAAGGCTTCCTTGGGAAGACTTCTGACCAATGTGAGGCTTCTAAGAGTAAGGGAGGGACGTTTAGAGAGTATTTGGGCATATTTTGGCCGATCCAAAAGGCTTGAATGTGTGAGTAAGGTGGTAGTGGTGGGGATCTTTTATAAGTGGAGAGGAGGGGAACTCTTGGAAAGTAAGGAAATGTTACATTATTATGTGATACTTTTCGGATTTTAGAGGTCCCACAATTATATATTTCGAGGATAATGTGATACGGGTTCGAAATATACCCATTAAATAGGATTTGGACAAGTGTAAGCCATGTATTTTACATTATCTTTTCATTTTATTTAAATCGTTAATTAATGAGGTAATCGCTGCATCATCATGGTGTCATAAATCATTTAATTTATTTAATGTCTAAAAATTATAAAAAAACTATCATGGTGTAGGAAATCCATATATCTTTCTAATTAATATTTATAGTAAAAAATATGACTTGTATAACCCCATTTAAAAATTGTATTAGTAAAACAACTCTTGTTTGTGACCTTTTTATTTTAACATTAAATAAAAAGTTATTTATGTCATTTTCCTACCAAAGTGGCTCCATGGTGTCCCCATGTTGACCCATGGATATTCTGGGTCGGAAATGACACATCCAATAGTGGTAGGACAAGTGTAAAGGTCATTCCATATTTTTAAAATACTATTTTTACCTTAAATTTCACTAATTACCTTTAATCGTGATTAATTAAACTTAAATGTTACTATTCACCAAAAAAATTATTTAAATCCCATTGAACCAAATTTTACTTCCTAATGACAACCATGTATGTTTTATTTTTGAAAATCAAATCACAGAAGTGGAAATGTTTCATTTAAACAAAAAATCAGTTTTTTAACTACCACTTAGTGGTTTCAATATTCATCAAAAATTCATGTTTTTCAGAACAATGCCAAAATTTCACCCTTAGCTATAATTGATATTCCAAATTAAAAAATGATGTCTATTTTAAAAAATTCCAAACATATAAGTTTTATTAATTAATTTCCAAATTAATTCCTGCTGTCACACCAAATAGCGTGTTTTTGAGAAACAATATATATCAAAAGATTGACAATTGTTTATGTCCAAATTCAAAGTAAAATTAATTCTAATGACCACCATTGGATAGAATGGTTAAAATATATTCTAATTATACTTTAAAACCATTCAATAGTAGAATTTATCACTATAAGTTATTTCGATTAAAAAAATATTTAAGTAATTTTCACTATTCATAAAAAATTGGAAGTTCTCAGAAAAATACAAAAAATTCAACATAGTCTAATTTAGATATTCCAAATCCAAAAATGAAGTCCATTTTGAAAGATAAAATTTATACAATTTCAAAAAGTAGGTATTACTATTCATAATGGCTATTTTGATTGCTCGCGGTGCGTTAGAATCTCGAACATGCATACAATGCAGGCAATTGTATTATTTAAAGAGAAGCGTATCACGAATGCTTGGGGTGTTACATTCTCCCCTACTTCAATAAATTACATCCTCACTATTTGAAATTTTTCTTTGAAAATAAAATGTTGAAATTAGAAAATACCTTTGTGGAAAACCCACATCAGAAATAAGGTTAATAAAAATATAATTTTAAAATATAGAAAGATAAGTACAAAGGTCACCCGAGATAGCCCATACTAGGATTCTATGAAAATATGGATATTAAAGAAAAAAAACCATCACGTTCTATGGATAGTTGTAGAATGTTGTATTAGGATAAAGTTAACCACAAGAAAATCACAAACTTGTGTTTGGCTAAATGGTCATTGAATCCCCAGTTGGAGAAGTTAACTGGAAACATTTTTGTTTTATGTTACCTTTTATAATGTTGAGTAATTTTTTTAGAAGATTTACTATGAACGTAAGGGAATATACATACTTGTCATGTATACTTTCATTCTTTAATAAATTTTTACCAGAAACCCATCTTTCACTCTAAAAGGTAATAGAAGTCAAAAATATTCTATTTATCCTAATTGTATAAGGTTCCAAATATTAACACATACCATTTAGATTAAGAAAAAATATTTTGTAATAACCACGGACTTCCTGTAGGCTAGTGGTAGGTAGTAAAGGCTTGTCGCACTATGGTTGTGGGTTCGATTCCTGCAGCTTTGTCCGACGCGACGGGTTATGCCCCACCCTGCAGGTTGTCCTTTTCATAAAACTATAGTATTATAATATTCCAAAAGTAATCTTCAGAAATGTTTTAACATTAAACAATACTATTCAAAGTTCAACTTAATCCATCCCAACCTTTATAGTTATCCAAAATACCTCTGTCCAGACATTCTCTAAAAAGTCTCTTAATTCCAAAATCTATTTATCAGATTCCCCAAACAAAGTAATGTTTCTCTTATTTTCACATACTAAAAATATGATTACCTTTATCATATTAAGACCTTAATGAAAAGAACAAGTACTGCAGTACAATCCTTATATATATCACATTATTCTTATAACTAGAATATAATCCTTGAGTCCAAAAGCACCAATACATTAATTATTCTACTTCAACTTTAGTAACAACAAAAGATTGTCCTTGATCCCTTGGCCTTTTCTGAGATAAGTTTTCCTGACGCTTAGGACATTCTTTTTCAGAATGCCCCATTTCCCAAAAAATTATATCATTCAACATTGATAGCCTTTTTCTTTCCCTTGCAATCACGCGCCTGGTGACATTTTTCTCCACATTTATAACAAACTTTGATTCCTTTTAGGCAAGTACCGGGGTTGATTTTTCCCACAATTATCGCATAATGGAAAATAATGCTTTCCCTTTTTTCCTTTATCTGTCTCTTGCTCCACCATTCTCTTCTTCTCTTTCTTTACTTTATTGTCATACGATTTAGAGAATTCCTTTTCTGTCTTGATAGAACACGAGACTATATCTTCGTACGTTGAGAAGGTTTGTGAGACTAATGCTCGACGAAGAAATGGTTTTAACCCATCAAAGAAATGATCAATCTTACTTCTTGGGTTACGTATATAATCTGCAGCATGCCTTGCTAACCTTGTAAAGTTGGCCTCATACTTTGCGATATTATCATCCTCCTTTTGTCTCAGACTCAGAAATTGCCTTTCCATATCTTCTCGATGGTCATGTGGAAATTATTTTTCTATGAAAAGATCTTTGTACTCTCTCCATTCCATATTTGATACTTCTTCATCTACCTTTGTGTTTTTAATCAGCGACCACCATTGACCGGCATCTCCAGTGAGGCGGTAGACTGCCATGACAACCTTCTCCCTTTCGCTACTCCCCAAGGCATGGAATATTTTCTCTAAGGAGTTTATCCATTGCTCAGATACTAATGGATTGGTACCCCCATTAAATGTTGGTTGTTGTTGCCTCATGAAGCTATCTAACATTGATCCTCCACGTTGCGGATCAGGGTGCTCCATACGAGTAAGGTTATTATTCATAACCTGTGTGAGTTGTCCCAGTATGGTAATAAGTTGATCAGCACCAGTTGTATCTCTAGATCCACAATAATTATCCTGAGCAGAAGGGCAATCCCTACACAAAGTGTGTGCATTGATACGGTTTCCATTCCTTCCACTAGGTGCCATTTCTAAACAACGTCATAAACTAGATTAGTTTATGATTCAAAATACATAATTCCATAGTTGTAAAATACCTAACATAAATTGAACTATTTATGGATATAATCCATAATCATAAAAAGAAATGTATTATTATAGGAAGTATATACTCATAACCCATCATAGTGGTTTGTAAAGAAAATGAGAATTATCCCGAGCATATCCCCCGGGAGTGTCGTAACCAAGAGTGCACCAAGCCCGTTGTTGTGCACCAGTTCCCGTTCAATCCTAGCTCAAAGCGGTGTTTTCGGGTTTTACCCCTAGGTACATCTGTGCCAGAGCCACCTCTACCTGCTAGTATCTAGACAGGGATGTATTGCTCGAAAAACTCACAAAATCTCTATAACACCAAAATTCTAGGAAGTTCTTCTATACTAATTCTCAAAGTCTATCTTTGGGCTATGTGCTCTAATCAGAGTTTATCTAAATCTAGCATCCAAGGTTAGTACTAAACTGTCTATGATACCAACTGTAACGCCCCGACCCCAGTTGCTCAGAGTCGGAGCATTATTGTGTAACATTGGCATGATCAGAAAAGATCAAGTCTCGAAAGACCGATTAGTTTAGTAGCCTTGGAAACACTAGATACAATCATAAATGTTACATTACATCATAAAGAGAAAAACTAGAATAAAAAAGTCTCCATAATCCACACTCATATCCTCTTCTGACTATCCCAGTAGGTCATTCATAAAATACTTCTACACATCCTGGAAAAATTAAAACATTGAAAGGGGTGAGATCAGATGCTCAGTAAGGATAACAATAGAGCGGAAGCTTTCATAAATAAACATTAAAATTTAATGCAATGTAAAACTAAAACAAAAGCCTTTTGAACTTGAACTTCAACATAATATGGAAAAAGTAAAATGAAATAATGCCATTTACTTATTCACATGGATATTATACTGGTCGAATAATCACATGTAATATCAATAACAACTTTCATAATGATGGAATGCATAATGCCAGACTATCATAACCACGTAGCCAAGGCCTCGTGCCAAGACCACAAATAAGATTTTTTCAAGGCCTCGTTTCAAGACACTAGTTTGTCTCATGATACATACCGAAGCATCGAGAAGCTATAGAGGGCTCCACCCATCACTTATTAAGTCTAATGCATTCCTCATACGAACAGGTTTAAACATATCATAAACCATAACATAATCGTATCACATAAAACATGCATAAAGGAAACATAACATTTCAACATTTCAATCACAAGATATCAAGACAACACATTTATATAATAAAACATTATCAAAACCATTTTCGATACAAAAATAAAATAAAAGTAAAACATGGTATTTATTTTTCATTTAAAAAAATGTTATGGCTTATAGAGGAAGCCGAAACTCAAATAATAGTCACAGCGGCGGAGAAGTCGTTGTCACCGCATACGTAAGAAAAAACATTTCTTTTGTCATTTACTAAAAATGCTTCGTATAAAATTATTCCTTTTGAATAAAAGTAAATGTCAAATGGGTTTATACATCATATAAAAGAAAGTTGTGTATAAAACAAAATTTGCCTCAATGAAAGGAGATTGAAACAAAGTCCTTTACAAAGATAATTTTTTAAATAAAATAGATCCATTATGTGTATTCACTATAATTACACATAAATACAGTAAAAATACAGGATAGGACATAATAATATCATGACATAATTTGAATGTAGGAGGTTAACCCAAAGAAAGGAAATTGGGTTAAGAAATTCCCTTACCTCGTGTCCGAATTCACTCGACCGTTATTTGATCTCCTTAATAATAAACTAGAGTAAACTTATATGTTCTTAAGAACCTTTTTCACGTTCATTATTCCTTTTATATCACTTATTACCATGTCATGAACATTATGTAATTATTTAAGTTTATAACGGTCGGTTTGTCGATCTTAGGTACTTGAGTCAAAAATAAACTTCTTATAATTAAACATTGTTCATGTGGTAATATATCCATTATATCCATAATTATATTCATGATGTATATATCATATAAAGAATATATATCCAGTATATACATTCATTTATAATATTACATAACATTTAGAGGTAAGAAACGAAATGCACTGTTCATGGAGACCGTAAGCCGTACGTACGCAGGAACATTACTTTCATTTCTATTTCGTATTTAATGGAATGAAGTTATAATTATATAAAGGTATAATATAATTCCAGTATAATATAATGTATAATAACATTTACTCCATCATTTATACATCCTACATATGGCATTAACGATTCAAATCCCTTTGAGGGGGCGGTAGTCCGCACTTCCTAAAATGAAATTATCGCATTTACCCATAATGGAAATCATAAAGTATTCCATAAATGGGAAATAAAGAAGAATAAGGAAAACAAAAACATAATATATATATCATATATGAAAATATTGTCATCAAAATGTCCACCATTAGAGGTGTTAAAAGAATATTGAACAATCATCGTTTCGTGAGGCAGTATTTCGCCACCCACAGAAACAGTAAGTTCTTTAACCATTAGACGAAGGTGTGTGTAAGTGTAAACCATATACATATCATAAAAACATCCTAGTATATTGTGGATACTGCTTTAGTTACAATAGAAAGGAATAAAAAGTGTTTAATGGGTTGGAGAAGAAAAATAAAACTAAACAACATTACAGAAGACATTACCTTAAAATAGGGTAACTCTTTTTGATTTGAGCCAAAGGTTTCCTTGGGAAGACTTCTGCCCAAAGTGAGGCTTCTAAGAATAAGGGAGGGAAGTTGAGAGAGTATTTGGGAAGAGGTTGGCCGAGCCAAAAGGCTTGAAAGTGTGAGTAAGGTGGTAGTGGTGGGGGCCATTTATAAGTGGAGAGGAGGGGAACTTTTGGAAAGTAAGGAAATGTTACATTATTATGTGATACTTTTTGGATTTTATAGGTCCCAAAATTATATATTTCAAGGATAAGGTGATAAGGGTTCGAAATATACCCATCCAATAGGATTTGGACAAGTGTAAGCCTTGGATTTTACATTATCTTTTCATTTTATTTAAATCGTTAATTAATGAGGTAATCGCTGCATCATCATAGTGTCATTAATACATTAATTTATTTAATGTCAAAAAATTAAAAAAAATATATCATGATGTAGGAAATATTTTTATATTTCTAATGAATATTTATAGTAAAAAATATGACTTTTATATCCCCATTTAAAAATTGTTTTAGTAAAACAACTCTTGTTTGTGACCTTTTTATTTTAACATTAAATAAAAAGTTATTTATGTCATTTTCCTACCAAAGTGGCTCCATGGGGTCCCCAAGTTGACCCATTAATTGTCTTGGTAGGAAATGACACATAAAATAGTGGTAGTACAAGTGTAAAGGTCATTCCATATTTTTATAATACTATTTTTACCTTAAATTTCACTAATTACCTTTAATCGTGATTAATTAAACTTAAAAGTTACTATTCACCAAAAAATTATTTTAATCCCATTGAACCAAATATTACATTCAAATCACAACCATGTATGTTGGATTTTTGAAAATCAAATCACAGAAGTGGTAATGTTTCATTTAAACGAAAAATAATTTTTTTAACAACCACTTAGTGGTTTCACTATTCATCAAAAATTGAAATTTTTCAGAACAATGCCAAAATTTAACCCTTAGCTATAATTGATATTCAGAATTCAAAAATGATGTCTATTTTACAAAATTACAAACATATAAGTTGCATTAATTAATTTTTTAATTAATTTCCACGGTCACAACAAATAGCGTGTTTTTGAGAAACAATATATATCAAAAGATTGACAATTGTTTATGTCCAATTTCAAAGTGAAATTAATTATAATGACCACCATTGGATAAAATGGTAAAAATATATTCTAATTATAATTTAAAACCACTAAATATTATAAATTATCACTATAAATTATTTCGATTAAAAAAAATATAAGTATTTTTCACTATTCATAAAAAATTGGAAGTTCTCATAAAAATACCGAAAATTCATCATAGGATAATTTCAACATTCAGAATCCAAAAATGAAGTCCATTTTGAAAGATAAAATTTATAAAATTTTAAAAAGTATGTATTACTATTCATAATGGCTATTTTGATTGGTCACGGTGCATTAGAATCTCAAACTTGCATACAATGCAAGCTAATGCATTATTGAAAGAGAAGCGTATCGTGAAAGCTTGGGGTGTTACATTCTCTTCTCCTTCAATAAATTGCGTCCTCACAATTTGATATTTTTCTTTGAAAATAAAAGGTTGAAAATAGAAAATACCTTTGTGGAAACCCCACATCAGAAATAAGGTTAATAAAACTATAACATTAAAAGATTGAAAGATAAGTACAAAGGTCACCCGAGATATCCCATACGAGGATTCTACGAAAATATGGATATGGAAGAAAAAAAACCATCAAGGTCTGATGGAGAGTTTTAGAATGTTGGATTAGGATAAAGTTAACCACAAGAAAATCATAAACTTGTGATTGGCTAAACGGTCATTGAATCCCCAGTTGAAAAAGTTAACCAGCAACATTTTTATTTTAAGCTACCTTTTATAATGTTGAGAAAGTTATTTAGAAGATTTACTAAGAATGTAAGGGAATATACATACATGTCATGTAGACTTTTAATGATTATTAAATTTTTACCACGACCCCATCTTTCACTCTAAAAGGTAATAGAACTCAAAAATATTCTATTTATCCTAATTGTATAAGGTTCCAAATATTAACACATACCATTTAGATTAGGAAAAATATTTTGTAATAACCAGGGACTTCCTGTAGTCTAGTGGTAGGTAGTAAAGGCATGTCGCACTATGGTTGTGGGTTCGATTCCTGCAGCTTTGTCCGACGCGACGGGTTATGCCCCACCGTGCAGGTTGCCCTTTTCCTAAATCTATAGTATTATAATATTCCAAAAATAATCTTTAGAAATGTTTTAACCATAAACAATACTATTCAAAGTTCAACTTAATCCATCCGAACCTTTATAGTTATCCAAAATACCCTTGTCCAGACTTTCTCTAAAAGCTCTCTTAATTCCAAAATTAATTTATCAGATTCCCCAAACAATGTAAAGTTTCTCTTATTGTCACATACTAAAAATATGATTACCTTCATCATATGAAGACCTTAATGAAAAGAACAAGTACTGCATTACAATCCTTATATATATCACATTATTCTTATAACCAGAATATAATCCTTGAGTCCAAAAGCACCAATACATTAATTATTTCCACTTCAACTGTAGTAACAACATAATATTTTCCTTGATCCCGTTGCCTTTTCTGAGATAATTTTTCCTGACGCTTTGGACATTCATTTTCATAATGCATCATTTCCCTACAATTTTAGCATTCAACATTGATAGCCTTTTTCTTTCCCTTGCAATCACGCGGATGGTGACCTTTTTCTCCACATTTATAACAAACTCTCATTCCTTTTAGGCAAGTAACGGGGTAATTCTTCCCACAATTATCACATAATGGAAAATCATACTTTCCCTTTTTCCCTTTATCTGTCTATTGCTCCAAAATTCTCATCTTCTCTTTCGTTACTTTATTGTCAAAATATTTAGAGAATTCCTTTTCTGTCTTTATTGAACACGAGACTATATATCCGTACGTTGATAAGGTTTGTGAGACTAATGCTCGATGAAGAAATGGTTTTAACCCATCAAAGAAATGATCAATCTTACTTCTTGGGTTACGTATATAATCTGCAGCATTCCTTGCTATCCTTTTAGAGTTGGCCTCATACTTTGCGACATTCTCATCCTCCTTTTGTCTCAGACTCAGAAATTTCCTTTCCATATCTTCTTGATGGTTATGTGGAATGTATTTTTCTAATAAAAGATCTTCGAACTCTCTCCATTCCATATTTGATACTTCTTCATCTTCCTTTGTGTTTTGAATCAGCGACCACCATTGATCGACATCTCCAGTGAAGCGGTAGACTGCCATGACAACCTTCTCCCTTTCGCTACTCACCAAGGCATGAAATATTTTCTCTAAGGAGTTTATCCATTGCTCAGCTACTAATGGATTTTTACCCCCATTAAATGTTGGTGGTTGTTTCCTCATGAAGTTGTCTAACATTGATCCTCCACTTTGCGGATCAAGGTGCTCCATACGAGTAAGGTTATTATTCATAACTTGAGTGAGTTGTCCCAGTATGGTAATATGTTGATCATAAACAGTTGTATCTCCAGATCCACAATAATTATCTTGAGCAGGAGGGCAATCCCTACACAGAGTGCGTGTATTGATACGGTTTCCATTCCTTCCACTAGGCGCCATTTGTAAACAACGGCATAAACTAGATTAGTTTATGATTCAAAATACATAATTCCATACTTGTAAAATACCTAACATAAATTAAACTATTTATGGATATAATCCATAATCATAAAAAGAAATGTTTTCTTTTAGGAAGTATATACTCATAACCCTTCATAGTGGTTTGTAATGAAAATGAGAATTATCCTAATCATATCCCCCGGGAGTGTCGTAACCAAGAGTGCAGCAAGGCCTGTTGTCGTGCACTAGTTCCCGTTTAAGTCTAGCTCAAAGTGGTGTTTTTGAGTTTTACCCCTAGGTACATTTGTGCCAGAGCCGCCTCTACCTGCTCGTATCCAGACAGGGATGTATTGCTCAGAAAACTCACAAAATCCCTATAATACCAAAATTCTAGGAAGTTCTTCTATAGTAATCCTCAATGTCAATCTTTGGGCTATGTGCTATTATCAGAGTTTATCTAAATCTAGCTTCCAAGGTTAGTACTAAACTGCCTCTGATACCAACTGTAACGCCCCAACCCCAGTTTCCCAGAGTCAGTGCATTATTGTGTAACATTGGCATGATCACAAAAGATCAAGTCTCGAAAGAGCAATTAGTTTAGTAGGCTTGGAAACACTAGATACATTCATAAATGTTACATTACATCATAAAGTGAAATACTACAATAACAAAGTCTCCATAATACACACTCATATCCTCTTCTGACTATCCCTGCAGGTCATTAAAAAAATACTTCTTCACATCCATGAAAAATTAAAACATTGAAAAGGGTGAGCTCAGATGCTCAGTAAGGATAACAATATAATGGAAGCTTTCATAAATAATCATTAACATTTAAGGCAATGTATAACTAAAACAAAAGCCTTTTAAAGTTGAACTTCAACATAATATGGATAAAGTAAAATGAAATAATTCCATTTACTTATTCACATGGATATTCTACTGGTCGAATAATCACATGCAATATCAATAACCAATTTCATAATGATGGAATGCATAATGCCAGACTATCATAACCACGTAGCCAAGGCCTCGTGCCAAGTCCACAAATAATATTTTTTCAAGGCCTCATACCAAGACACTAGTTTGTCTCATGAGACCTGCCGATGCATCGAGTAGCTATAGCGGGCTCCACCCGTCACTTATTAAGTCCAATTCATTCCTCATATGAATAGGTTTAAAAATATCATAAACCATAACATAATCGTATCACATAAAACATGCATAAAGGAAACATAACATTTCAACATTTCAATCACAAGATATCAACACAACAGATTGATATAATAAAACATTATCAAAACCATTTTCAGCACCAAATTAAAAGAAAAGTAAAACATGGTATTTATTTTTAATTTAAAAAAAAAGATATGGCTTATAGAGGAAGCCGAAACTGAAATAATAGTCACGGCGGAGGAGAAGTCGTTGTCGCTGTATACGTAAGAAAAAACATTCCTTTTTTCATTTAGTAAAAACAGTTCGTATAAAATGATTCCTTTTGAATAAAAGTAAAATTCAATGGGGTTTATACACTGTATAAAAGAATGTTCTGTATAAAACATAATATGCCTCAATGAAAGGAGATTGAGAAAAAGTCCTTTACAACGATAATTTTTTAAATAAAAAAGATCTGTTATGTGTATTCACTAAAAGTAAACATAAATACATTTCAAATACAAGATATGATATAATAATATCATGACATAATTTGAAAGTAGGAGATTAACCCAATGAACGGAAATTTGGTTATGAAGTTCCCTTACCTCGTGTCCGAATTCACTCGACCGTTCTTTGATCTTCTGAATAATAAACTAGAGTTAATCTCTACCTTCTTAAGAAACTTTTTCATGTTCATTATTACTTTTATATCACATATTACCATGTCATGAACATTATTTAATTATTTATGTTTATAATGGTCGTTTTGTTGATCTTAGGTACTTGAGTCAAAAATAAACTTCTTATAATTACACATTGTTCATGTGGTAAGATATACATTATATCCATAATTATATTCATGATTTATATATCATATAAATCATATATATCCAGTATATACATTCATTTATAAAATTACATAACATTTAGAGGTAAGAAAGGAAATTCACCGTTCATGGAGACGGTAATCCATACGTACGCATGAACGCTACTTTCACTTCTATTTCGTATTTAATGGAATAAAGTTATAATTATATAAAGGTATAATATAATTTCAGTATAATATAATGTTTTATACCATTTACTCCATCCTTTATACATCCCATATATGGCATTAACGATTCAAATCACTTTGAGGGGGCGGTAGTCCGCACTTCCTAAAATGAAATTATCGCATTTACCCATAATGGAAATCATAAAGTATGACATAAATGAGAAATACAGAAGCATAAGGAAAACACAGACATAATATATATATATCATATATGAAAATAGTTTCAACAAAATGCCCACCATTGGAGGTGTTAAAAGAATATTGAACAATCACCGTTTCGTGAGGCATTATTTCGCCACCCACAGAAACAGTATGTTCTTTAACCATTAGACGAAGGTGTGTGTAAGTGTAAACCAAATCCATATCATAAAAACATCCAAGTATATTTTAGATACTGGTTTGGTTACAAAAGTGAGGCTTCTAATAATAAGGGAGGGAAGTTGAGAGAGTATTTTGGCAGAGGTTGGCCGAGCCAAAAGGCTTTAATGTGTCAGTAAGGTGGTAGTGGTGGGGGCCTTTTATAAGTGGAGAGGAGAGTCACTCTTGGAATGTAAGGAAATGTTACATTATTATGTGATACTTTTAGGATTTTAGAGGTCCCACAATTATATATTTAGAGTCTAAGGTGATAAGGGTTCGAAATATACCCATAAAATAGGCTTTCGACAAGTGTAAGCCTTGGATTTTACATTATCATTTCATTTTATTTAAATCGTTAATTAATGAGGTAATCGCTGCGTCATCATAATGTCATAAATAATTTAATTTATTTAATGTCTAAAAATTATAAAAAACTATCATGATGTATGAAATCATTTTATCTTTCTAATTAATATTTATAGTAAAAAATATGACATGTATAACCCCATTTAAAATTTTATTTAGTAAACCAACTCTTGTTCGTGACCTTTTTATTTTAACATTAAATAAAAAGATATTTATGTCATTTTTCTACCAAAGTGGATCCATTGGGTCCCCAAGTTGACCCATGGATTTTCTTGGTCGGAAATGACACATCAAATAGTGGTAGGACAAGTGTAAAGTTTATTCCATATTTTTTATATTACTATTTTTACCTTAAATTTCACTAATTACCTTTATTCGTGATTAAATAAACATTAAAGTTACTATTAACCAAAAAATTATTTTAATCCCATTGAACCACATTTTAATTCCTAATGACAACCATGTATGTTGTATTTTTGAAGATAAAATCACAGAAGTGGTAATGTTTCATTTAAACGAAAAATCAGTTTTTTAACTACCACTTAGTGGTTTCACTATTCATCAAAATTTGAAGTTTTTCAGAACAATGCAAAAATTTCGCCCTTAGCTATAATTGATATTCCGAATTCCAAAATGATGTCTATTTTAGAAAATTCCAAACATATAAGTTTCATTAATTAATTTCATAAATAATTCCCGCTATCACAACAAATAGTGTGTTTTTGAGAAACAATATATATCAAAAGATTGACAATTGCTTATTTCCAATTTCAAAGTGAAATTAATTCTAATGACCACCATTGGATAAAATGGTAAAAATATATTCTAATTATAATTTAAAACCACTCAATAGTATAATTTATCACTATAAATTATTTCTATTAAAAATGTTTTTTAAGTATTTTTCACTATTCATAAAAAATTGGAAGTTCTTAGAAAAATACGAAAAAGTCAACATAGGCTAATTTCGATATTCTGAATCCAAAAATGAAGTCCATTTTGAAAGATAAAATTTTTAAAATTTCAAAAAGGAGGTATTACTATTCATAATGGCTATTTTGATTGGTCACGGTGTGTTAGAATCTCGAACTTGCGTAAAATGCAAGCTATTTCATTATTGAAAGAGAAGCGTATCGTGAAATATTGGGGTGTTAAATTCTCCCCTCCTTCAATAAATTGCATCCTCTCAATTTTAAATTTTTCTTTGAAAATAAAAGGTTGAAAATAGAAAATACCTTTGTGGAAAACCCACATCAGAAATAAAGTTAATAAAAATATAACTTTAAAAGATATAAAGATACGTACAATGGTCACCTGAGATAGCCCATACTAGGATTATGTGAAAATATAGATATGGAAGAAAAAAACCATCAATGTTTGATGGAGAGTTGTAGAAAGTTGTATTAGGAGAAATTTAACCACAAGAAAATCACAAACTTGTGATTGGATAAATGGTCATTGAATCCCCAGTTGGAGAAGTTAATCGGAAACATTTTTGTTTTAAGTTACCTTTTATAATGATGAGGAATTTATTTAGAAAATTTACTAAGAACGCAAGGGAATATACATACTTGTCATGTAGACTTTCATTCTTTAATAAATTTTTACCACAAACCCATCTTTCACTCTAAATGGTAATAGAACTCAAAAATATTCAATTTATCCTAATTGAATAAGGTTCCAAATATTAACAAATACCATTTAGATTAGGAAAAATATTTTGTAATAACCAGGGACTTCCTGTAGGCTAGTGGTAGGTAGTATAGGCCTGTCGCACTATGGTTGTGGGTTCGATTCCTGCAGCTTTGTCCGACGCAACGGGTTATGCCCCACCCTGAAGGTTGTCCTTTTCCTAAAACTATAGTATTATAATATTCCAAAAATAATCTTCAGAAATGTTTTAACCTTAAACAATACTATTCAAAGTTCAACTTAATCCATCCCAACCTTTATAGTTATCCAAAATACCTCTGTCTAGACTTTCTCTAAAAGGTATCTTAATTCCAAATCAATTTATCAGATTCCCAAAACAAAGTAAAGTTTCTCTCATTTTCACATACTAAAAATATGATTACCGTCATCATATTAAGACCTTAATGAAAAGAACAAGTACTGCAGTACAATCCTTATATATATCACATTATTCTTATAACCAGAATATAATCCTTGAGTCCAAAAGCACCAATACATTAATTATTCCACTTCAACTGTAGTAACAACATAGGATTGTCCTAGATCCCTTGGCCTTTTCTGAGGTAAGTTTTCCTGATGCTTAGGACATTCATTTGCATAATGCCCAATTCCCCTACAATTGTAGCATTCATCATTGATAGCCTTTTTCTTTCCCTTGTAATCACGCGTTTGGTGACCTTTTTATCCGGATTTATAACAAACTCCCATTCCTTTTAGGCAAGTACCAGGGTGATTCTTCCCACAATTATTGCATAATGGAAAATCCTGCATTCCCTTTTTCCCTTTATCTGTCTCTTTCTCCACCATTCTCTTCGTCTCTTGCTTTACTTTATTGTCATAAGATTTAGAGAATTCCTTTTCTGTCTTGATTGAACATGAGACTATATCTTCGTACGTTGAGAAGGTTTGTGAGACTAATGATTGATGAATAAATGGTTTTAACCGATAAAATAAACGATCAATCTTACTTCTTGGGTTACGTATATAGTTTGCAGGATGCTCTGCTAACCTTGTAAAGTTGGCCTCATACTTTGTGACATTCTCATCCTCCTTTTGTCTCAGACTCAGAAATTGCCTTTCCATATCTGCTCGATGGTCATGTGGAAAGTATTTTTCTAAGAAAAGATCTTTGAACTCTCTCCATTCCATATTTGATACTTCTTTATCTTCCATTGTGTTTTGAATCAGCGACCACCATTGATTGGCATCTCCAGTGAGGCGGTAGAATTCCATGACAACCTTCTCCCTTTCGCTACTCCCCAAGGCATGGAATATTTTCTCTAAGAAGTTTATCCATTTCTTAGCTACTAATGGATTTTTACCCCCATTAAATGTTGGTGGTTGTTTCCTCAAGAAGAACATTAACTTTGATCCTCCACGTTGAGGATCAGGGTGCTCTATACGAGTAAGGTTATTATTCATAACCTGAGTGAGTTGTCCCAGTATGGTAATAAGTTGATCAGAACAAGTTGTATCTCCAGATCCACAATAATTATCTTGAGTATGTGGGAAATCCCTACACGGAGTGCGTGCATTGATATAGTTTCCATTCCTTCCACTAGGCGCCATTTCTAAACAACGGCATAAACTAGATTAGTTTATGATTCAAAATACATAATTCCATACTTGTAAAATACCTAACATAAATTGAACTATTTATGGATATAATCCATAATCATAAAAAGAAATGTTTTCTTTTAGGAAGTATATACTCATAACCATTCATAGTGGATTTAAAGAAAATGAGAATTATCCTAAGCATATCCCTTGGTAGTGTCGTAACCAAGAGTGCAGCAAGGCCCATTGTCGTGCACCAGTTCCCGTTCGAGTCTAGCTCAAAGCGGTGTTTTCGGGTTTTACCCCTAGGTACATCTGTGCCAGAGCCACCTCTACCTATTCGTATCCAGACAGGGATGTATTGCTCGGAAAACTCACAAAATCTCTATAATACCAAAATTATATGAATTTCTTCTATTGTAATCCTCAAAGTCTATCTTTGGGATATGTGTTATAATCAGAGTTTATCTAAATCTAGCTTCCAAGGATAGTACTAAACTTCCTCTGATACCAACTGGAACGCCCTGACCCCAGTTGCCCAGAGTCGGTGCATTATTGCGTAACATTGGCATGATAACAAAAGATCATGTCTCGAAAGGCGAATTAGTTTAGTAGCCTTGGAAACACTAGATACATTCAGAAATGTTACATTACATCATAAAGTGAAAAACTACAATAACAAAGTCTCCATAATCCACACTCATATCCTCTTCTGACTTTCCCAACAGGTAATTCATATAATACTTCTTCACATCATGGAATAATTAAAACATTGAAAGGGGTGAGCTCAGATGCTCAGTAAGGATAACAATATAGCGGAAGCTTTCATAAATAAACATTAACATTTAAGGCAATGTATAACTAAAACAAATACCTTTCAAACTTGAACTTCAACATAATATGGAAAAAGTAAAATGAAATAATGTCATTTACATATTCACATGGATATTCTACTGGTTGAATAATCACATGCAATATCAATAACCACTTTCATAATGATGGAATGCATACTGTCAGACTATCATAGCCACGTAGCCAAGGCCTCGTGCCAAGACCACAAATAAGATTTTGTCAAGGCCTCGAGGCAAGACACTAGTTTGTCTCATGAGACCTGCCGATGCATCGAGGAGCTATAGCGGGCTCCACCCATCAATTATTAAGTCCAATTCCACTAGTGCAGAAAACGTTTTTTACGTCGGTTATTTTTCATTTTTTACGTCGGTTTCTAGCCGATGTTAATACGGGCGACGTTATAAATAACGTTTTTGGCGTCGGTTATTTAAAAACCGACATCAAAAACATAAAATCATGATGTTTATGACGTCGGTTTTTTTAGAACCGACGTGATAAATAAAATGGAACGGTTTTATCACGTCGGTTATTTAGCAACCGACGTGATAAAAGGCCTGGAAAATGGTTTATCAAGTCGGTTCATAAAAAAACCGACGTGATAAAAGGACGGGGAAATGGTCTATCATGTCGGTTATTAAACAATCGACATGATAAACCGGGGGGGGGGAGGGGGGTTTATCAAGTCGGTTTTTTAATAACCGACGTGATAAACCAGGGGAGGGGGGTTATCACGTCCGTTATTATATAACCGACGTGATAAACCGGGGTGAGGGGGGTTTATCAAGTCGGTTATTATATAACGGACCTGATAAATCGGGGTGAGGGGGGTTTATCACGTCGGTTATTATATAACTGACGTGATAAACTGTGGTGAGGGGTTTTTATCACGTCGGTTATTATATAACCGACGTGAAAAACTAGGGGAGTGGGGTTTATCACGTCTGTTACGAAATAATCGACGTGATAAACCATTTTCCAGGCCTTTTAGCACATCGGTTATTAAATAACTGACGTGATAAACCATTTTTCAGGCCTTTTAACACATCGGTTATTAAATAACCTATGTGATAAACCCAATTTTTTTTAAATTGAATGCAGTCATCCTCTCTCCACCAGAATCAACTAGAAAACAAATCAAGAAATTTTACCACAAAAACAAAAGTAGATCAAAATTAAGCATGTACATTGATAACATATAAAACGTACCCCCTAGATATCTCCCACCCTCATGTATACCCCATGGATAGCTCTCCCCCACCCCGTTGGAGCACCCACCCTGATGTATACCCCCTGGACAGCCCTCCCCCACCCAATTGGAGCTCCCACCCTCATGTATACCCCTTGGACAACCCTCCCCCACGCCATTGGAGCCCCCACCACACTCCTGGACTGCCCCCCGACCCCCAGAAAACCCCAAACACCCCTCGACAACCCCCCACCCGCTTGAACAGCACCCCCTCACCCCACTTGACAGCCCCCACCACACCCCTAGACATCCCCAAACACCCTTGGACAACCCCCCCCCCCCCCCCCCCGCACCCTCATGTATACCCCCCACCCCTGGACAACACTCCCACACCCCGGACCATCTTCCCACACCCCTGGACAGCCCTGCCACCCCCCAGGACTGTCCCCCCACCCCACCGGACAGCCCTCCCAGACCGTTGGACACCCCCAACCCCACTAAACACACCCCCACACCCTTGGAACCCCTCCCCCACAGACCCAAATCAATACCAGAAAAACAAAAAAAAGTAAAACAAAACAAGAAGTAGAGAAAAATTAATCATTCACTTATATAACTTTCAAAAGTTACAATGTCAACTTAAAAAAAAACTAAATCCAACCTAAACAACTACCAAATACACAATTACAATGACAATATTCAAAATTACATTTTACATTACAAACAACTAAAATTCAATCAAACCTGTAAAATAATTTGACCACACCACTTGTAAGTGTTTGATGTCTTCAGCAGTATAGGGTTTAAGGTCATCAAAATGATACAAATGAAAAAGAAGGTAGTTAACGAGTATAATGAATAAATCAAATTGAAATATTATGGAAAAGTTTAAGAGGAAATCGTACCAGGTCAAAATTCACAATTGTCCCAGTTGATATTATTTCATACATAAATCTTAACATATAATATCCGCATTCGATGAGGCCTTGTTGTTCATGACAATTCTATTTGAATGAGTGTCAATTCAATATATTATTTTTATGTAATAAATCCAAAAGTACAAATTATAAATGGAAATTTACCTTCGCATTTACATATTTGATCTTTGCATTTCTTTTCTTTGTGTTTTTTCGAAAGTAGAACCATGCACTGTTAGAAAATAATACAAATGGGGTAAATTTAAAATTCATTATAATATATAAAACTATTGAGAAATTGAAACTTACTTTTCCAATATATTCATAAAACATTCCCGCACATCACCACGGACAGAGAATATCCAATAAAGGGCTTTATCCCTTGGGCAAAAAACCCCTAACATCCAATGATCACTGATAAAAGGAAATTTAACGTTAGTGGTTTTTTATGTTAAAAGATAATTAACTATTTGAGAGAAATGTGTTTCATACCTCTCATAAAAAGGAATCATCCAACATTGTGCGATTATATTCTTTTAAAATCTTTCATCTATATAAACCATTCTTTGTTCCTCATTCAATGCACATGCTTGAGGGGAAATCAATTGCGGGTCCATGAATCCATATACTTCTGTCAGCTCATTCCTCTCACAAATTTTAAAAAGATACCTAATACAAAACATACATAAGTATACATTTTTAATAAATATAATGCAGAGAAAAGGTGTTAAGACTTACATGGAAAAACTTTGCACCACGTTGATGCCCAACTTATATCCAGCAACAAGCTCCATGATATAAATTTTTATAATCCCCACACTTTTTTCACATCCACAAACATGAGCTTCCATTAGAATCTCATAATAACCCAATAACAAATTTAAATATCTTGACAATCTGTCAAGACCATTTGAATCTGTATCTGATGTCATAGCCATTTGTCTTTTTTGTTGTCTATACAGAATTTCTTCACCTTTGAAGTATTGCTGTAAAAAAAATTAAAAAATATATTAGTTTTTCAAATGATAAAACAACTTTAATAAAAAAAAGATATAACATTCATACCTCTATGGTAATGAGTCGAAGAAGTCTGGATGGCCAAAATAAAAAATGCCCGATACTCTGTCCAACTGTCTCCACCTCATCTGTAGGTATTGGTACCCTAGCTGATCTATCTATAATATCCTGTACAGTGACCCTCAAATTCTTGACCTCTAATTGTTGATGATGAAGTGTAGCTCCTATACAATATACAAACCCATATTCTACTATATGATGTTGAGAATCATCAACATACAACTCACAATATGTATGAAGCTGCATCGGAGGCATAAGATAAAAAATGGTGTCTGCAGGCTGAGGTGGGGGAGTGGGAGCTACTGGTGGAGGTGGAGGATAAATAATGGGGTCTGTAGGGGGAGGTGGAGGAGTGGGACTAGCATTCTGAAATTGACTTTGCATTTCTGCAAACATAGACTACACTGACTCTTTAATCTTATCCTCCATCGTCACATTTATATTATGAACTTCAGCCTCCAAGGATTCTATTTTTTTATAAACCCCCTCAATGTTAAAAGTTGAAGAATGTGGCAAAACTTTTCTTACCGATACACCTGTCGGATATCCTCTTACACGACCAGGATGTTTGGGCCTTCCCAATGCTGCAAATAAAATATCTTCCCTCCGAGTAGCTGTAAATGTCCCATCTAAACTCTGCTCCTCAAGAGATTAATGTATTAATTAATTGAACATTTCTGTAATGGTTGAAATTATTTGAAGAAAATAGTTAACTAAAATATATTAAATAGATATCTTACATTCCTCTCAGCTATGATTCTCAATTCTTCCGAATGATATTGCCCTTTTTTCCCTTCTAATCTCTCTCCCATATTTCATGTCTAGATGGAGGGGATGGAGGGGCCACCTCTCCAGAGCTTGAAGACTCAGCTCTTAGTTGTTGAAATTTTTCCGCCATCATATGTTCTTCCAATAATGCATACCCTCCCCGAGATAAACTATGATGGTATACATTTTTAGATTGGATCTCATGATGAGCTTTCCTTGTTTGCTGTAATTTAAGAATAATAAATCATTAAAAAAACATTAATAAAATCATTTATATAAGAAAGTTTATAAAAGTTTACATTGCCCTTACCAGAAATGACTCTTTTCTTCTACTTTGAAAAAACTGTCTCCATGTGTCTTCATCTATAAAAGGATATATACGATATGGATTGTCATGACTACTATGACCATAAATGAAATCTGATGAGAGGGTTGTTTTGAAATCCCTCCATCTCCTGGCAGCCAACGATAAGCATTTCTTCCTAACTCCTCCATTGTCAGGAATATCAAATGTCATCTGATAAAGAAGTGGTTAAACATATTATATATAATAGAAACATTAAAATAATGGTCAAAAAATGACAAAAGATCCTACCAAAATCGTCTCCCACAACTGAGAGATAATCGCTTTATCCACACTTCTCCAATCATCATACAGAATTCTTACTTTGCTCTTAGCCTGAGTTGCTACACAAATCTTAAAATCTTTTGCATTCGGACGTCTAGGAATATCATCATCATCAAACTCAACGACTATCTTTTGATCCTGCGTATGGGCAAGTGATAATTTTGGTAAATGTGTGCACCCACGTTTACCAACCTTTGAACTCTTTGTCATAATAGGAGCATGTGAATGTTCATCCCCAGAGGTATGACCATCAAATTTCTCCTCTCCAGAATCATGTGGTTGATCATCTGAATGATCTGTCATTATCCATCAAATAAAAAAAACAAATGACAGTTCACAAATATACAAATTCAAATATTTTAATACAACTGTAATTAGAAAATAGAAAAGTGTACTAAGTTACATAATAGTAAGCATTGGTAATATGGTTAGCATGTTAAACAATGGTAAAGATGGTAATGATGGTAAAGATGGTCAAGATAGTATAAATGGTAAAAATGGTAAACCTGGTAAACATGGTAAACATGGTAAAGTAATTGTCAGTGAACAAAAAAAAATAGATATATAATTCATGTAATGGTTATAAACATGATAAAGTAAACTAAACAAACTTAAAACAAACAAAAATATATACTTGTTTTGTTTTAAAACATGTTTTAATAAATAAAAAACATTCAATATCTAACAATTATGGAAAAAATAAATGTAAACAAGAAATAAACATATGTTACCTGTAATTTTAGGAATGTAAAAAAGGATTGTTTTCCCAAATTCCTTCGTCGTGATCGTTCCTTATGGCACAAACTATGTCTTCAACATGATCATCATTATGTTCTATTAATCTTTCCATGGAAGTAGAGATCTCACAAAAATAAGCGTATTCATCAAGTTCATCCTCACCAATATATTGTTTTTTCCTTGTAAAACAACAACCCACTGCATATCTGATTGATCTACTACATAGAAAATTTGTTTTTCATGTGTTGCCATTATAAAAGAATCAGCTGTGTCTTCCAATCTATTTAGATTAACAAGTGTCATTCCAAATTCATCGTGTCTGACACTATTGTTACCGTTTAACCATTTAAAGTAAAAAATGGGAACTTTAGTTTTAAAGTAATCAACCTCCCATATGTCATCAATCACTCCATAATATGCACTTGATGCAGAAATTGGGTTTTTTTTCTTTAGCACTCAAAAAATGCATTGCTTATGCAAACACCGATACACCACTATTCTGAACTGCACTTCTGTTGTCCTGAGCATTCGTATGAAATGTATAACTATTAATGTCATAACCGGACCATGTTAGCACATTTAAACATTGACCACCCTCGATCCATTTTAATGTCTCTGATACATCTGATCTACAAAGCAAAGACTTTTTAATCCATGACAAAAAAGTTTTGTTGTGATCATTCAGAATCCACATTTCTTTATTCTTTGGATGACATTGTTTCAACTCATTAATATGCAATGTGATATACGGTTGAGCATCAGCTATGTTATTCAAGATGTATGATTATAACTTCATCATCTGTTCAGCTGACAATGATTTGACTTTCAAGATGCGAATCCCCTTTCCCTCATTATTAACTCATTCATGGCGAGATAGAGGCAAACCTATGTGTTGCGCCGCAGCCAAGTAGCTCGTACAAAACTCTGCTACCTCCTCAGAAATATAATTTTCAATAATGGAGCCTTCAGGTCGATATATATTTTTAACATACCCCTTTAATATTTTCATATACCTTTCAAAAGGATACATCCAACGAAGATAAAAAGGTCCACAATGCTTTATATCTCGAACCAGTTGAATCATTAAATCCACCATTATATCAAATAAAGTTGGAGTAAAATAAATTTCCAATTGACAAAGTATAAAAATTGCATCCTTTTCCAAAATTTTCAACACATTCACATCAATCGCCTTGTTACAAATTGAATTGAAAAAATAACACAACTTCATTATAGTCTTTCTAACACGAATGGTCCATATTCCACGCAATGCAACTGGAAGAATTTGTTGCATAATGACGTGACAAACATGTGATTTCATACCTATCAACTTCAAGTCCTTCAATGAGACAAAATTTTTTACATTAGAAGAATAACCTTGAGGCACTTTGGTATCATGAAGACACTGATAGAAGCTAATTTTCTCCCTCTTCGATAATGTATGACAAGACGGGGGAAGAAATGTCTGTCTTCCTTTAGGAGTGGGAGATAACTCCAAACGTATTCACATTGATAGTAAGTCTAATCTTGCATTCAACCCATATTTAGTCTTTCATTTAATATCTTACAATGTTCCAATCAAAGAATCACATATATTCTTCTCCACATGCATGACATCAATATTATGTTTATCTTAATGTTACCTCAAATATGGTAACTCAAAAAAATTGACCTTTTCTTCCAAATATGTCTATCATTACCAGATTTCTGTGTCTTTCCCAATGTCACGTCATGGTTTTTCACCCTCTCCAAATACAGATTAGGGGATGAAGGTTTTGTAGCAGTATCCAATTTTTGTGAGCCATTGAATGCCTTTTTTAGTCTTCTATAAGGGTGTTCCATAGGCAAAAACTTTTGATGACCCATGTACACTGTTTTCCTCCCATGATGCAATTGACAATATGACGTCTGTTGTTTGCAAATTGGACATGCTTTATTCCTTTAACACTGTATCCAGAAAAATTTCCATGCGCTGGGAAGTCATTTATAGTGAACAGAAGCACTGCATGTAGTTGAAAATATTCCATTTTATAATAATCATACACCCTAATACCATCATCCCATAACAGTTTGAAATCATCAATCAACGGTGAAAAGTAAACATCAATATCATTATAGGGATTCTTTGGACCAGAGGTCATTGTACAAAACATGACATATTTGCGCTTCATACAATCTTCAGGAGAGAGGTTGTAAATAACCAATAAAACAGTCCATGAACTATGTGTGCTACTGAGTGTTCGGTATGGATTCATTCCATCTGTGCACAACCCTAGTTTGAGATTTCTAATTTCATTTCCAAATTTCGAATACTGCACATCAATTTTCTTCCATTGTGGAAAATCAGCTGGATGACATATTTTTCCATTACATACCCGCTCTTCAGCATGCGATCTTAACCTTTTTTCATCATGTGAATTAGAAAATAAACATTTGAAATGATTAATTATAGGAAGATATCAAAATACCTTTGAAGGGAGAATTGTAATCTCTACACTAGCCTGTGATTTTTCTTTCACCTTATACTGTGATTTCCCATATTTAGGACACTCTGACATAAATTCATATTCCATCCTATATATTATGTAGTCATTCGGACAGGCATGTATTTTCTTGTATCCCAATCCCATCGGGCATAATATTTTCTTGGCTTTGTAATGTGAATCTAGAAGATCGTTATCTTCTGGAAGAATTTCTTTCATCAATTGTAGCAGCTCTGTAAAACTTTTGTCACTCCATCCATGTTTCGCCTTAAGGTTAATCAATCTTAACACCGCCGACAAAACCGTAAAATCTGTACAACCAGGATATAATGGTTTTTCAGCATCACCATATAGACGCACAACTGTCGGTTCTATCTCAATTTGTTCTGCTACAATATCATGAATCATTTCTTCAATTCCATCAGAGTTACCATCATGCGCATCATCATCATCAGTGACATTCCATCTAGTTTCACCATGCCAAATCCAAGGGTTGTAACTCGGATTAAAACCATGACAAATCAGATGATCTTTTATCTCTCTACTTTTCAACTTCTTCATATTCAAACATTTCAGGCATGGACAGAAAAAAAATGTCACTACTTGGAACATTTCGTTTTGAAAATTCCAAAAAGGCATCAACACCTTCCTCAAATTCATTGCTCATTTGATGTGCCGTAATCCAACTTCGACTCATTATTACCAATAACAAATATAAACAAAAAATATATATTTTTAAGATAATGAAAATATATGTTTATATGAAAAAATCATAATTTGAATGTAAAACAATTTAAAATATAAAACAAATCTATGGGTTTTTTAAAAAAATACGCTTGAATATTAATTTTTAAAACAAAATATAGTTAGATATAACAGTTTTAAATTTCTTTGAATCAAAGAAAACCATGATGGCTATAGAGTTGACAGAAAATTGAAGAAAATGGAGTAAACCTGAGAATCACCCCCACCCCCCCGGACAACCCCCAAAACCCTCTGGAGAGGCCCCACCCCCTTGGACAGCCCCCACACCCACCCACCCCTGGACACCCCCAACCCTCCAGAAATCCTCCCACCCCTCTAGACTGCACCCCCACCCCTCCTGGACACCACCCCCACCCCTACCCCTTGAACACCCCCTGGACACCCCCCAACCCTCTGGACATCCCCCACCCACCGGACAACCCCCAAAACCCTATGGACAGGCCCCCACCCACGTGGACAACCACTCACACCCACCCACCCCCTTGGACACCCCCACCCCGGACACCACTTGTTTCCACATCTTTGATATAACATATTTTTTTTAAACGTTTCATGAAATATGATGAAGTGTCCAATCAAATTTTTTATGAAATTAATCATACTAGAAAGGGTCTTAATATTGGATAGAATAGTAAATAAAGTAGAAAAAAAATAGCAATATAATCCTAAAAAATGCATACAATCCAGCTTAAATATTTTAATAAATATGTTTTTAATCAACCATCAAATCCAAAAGGTGTATGAGAGAACAATTAGAGAAAAACTTGGCAATGAGAGATCATAGTCATTAAGGGGGGATGGTGACAAAGGAAACGCAAAATCAAATGAACTGAGACCACTTTATGAAGTAATCCATGAAAAATAAAAACCTACATCAAATAAACTCATTATGTCCACACATTATGTCCACACATTAACATGTGTGAAAAAATATTATTCCCATGCCATTTCGAACAAACTCATTATATCCGCACATTACTATCATATGAGATATAAAAAAAATAAATGAAGTAGACGATGATATATGAACCCACCCATCAACATCCATACGTATGTGTGAGATATAAAATCAATAATCAATATATCACAAAGAATACATGGAAAAAATTGGTTTAATATCCATTTAAAATGGAATCAAACAAATAAAAAATTTATAATTCAATCAATAAACATGATAATCCCATGAAATATAAATGGGTTCCAAATGATACTAAATAAATTTCTTGGTAGATAACATTCAATGATTATATGTTATTGAAACCACATAAATAATGAGTATATAGATTAGTCAATAATTTTTTCAATCATTTTATCTATGATATCTTTTTGAACACCCTTCAATCAAAGGAATAGAAAACATGGTATTCAAAAATTAATGGAATAATAATAATTTCGTTTTTTATTCATAGTGGATGGTTAGTAAATAAAAAGTCAGTGATGGATCACTCCTATAATAGAAAATAACATTTCATATTTCAAACATAGAAATTATTTTATTCATAGTGGATGGTTAGGAAATAAAAATCCAACGATATTCAAAAATATGTAATAGGGTTCGAAATGGAACAATATAACCTAGTTTAAGAAAAAAATCGCAAAACATAATCATAGACTATCCGTGAAAAAAAAACAAACGAAATAAATTCGTGGAAGGCTTACTTGAGTGTTGCGAGTTGAGATGATAGATCCGAGACGAGTAAAGAAGATAAAAGATGAAGCCAAAATGATTTTAAGACAGGTCGATCAACGAGCCGATTAGGGTTTACCGCGCGAGAGAGACGAGCATGCGGACTGTCAATCAAAAAATCATAAATGACAGTCCACAGGGCTTTAATTTTTTAAATGTTTTATAACGTTGGTTATTATATAACCGACGTTATAAACTATTTTTTCAATTTATAACTTCGGTTATTTTAAAACCGACTTAAAAAACCCCCTGCGCTTTGGTTTTTTACGTCGGTTATTTTATAATCGACGTAAGAAATGAGTTATCTACGCGTTTTTTACGTCAGTTATTTTATAACCGACATACAAAACCAAAGCGTGGGTGGTTTTTTACATCGGTTTTAAAATAACCAACGTAAAAAACCCCCGTGCTTTGAGTTTTAACGTCGGTTAATTTATAACCGACGTAAAAACCAAAAACGCGCGATTTGTAACGTCAGTTATTAGAATAACTGACGTTAAAAATCTACTCACCGCATTTGTTACGTTGGTTATAAAATAAGCGACGTAAAAAACCACATTTCACAGATTATCACGTCGGTTATATGTAACCGACGTCAAAAATGGTGACATAAATAACGTTTTCTGCACTAGTGTTCATTCCTCATATGAACAGGTTTAAACATATCATAAACCATAACATAATTGTATCACATAAAACATGCATAAAGGAAACATAACGTTTCAAAATTTCAATCACAAGATATCAACACAACACAATGATATAATAAAACATTATCAAAACCATTTTCAATACCAAAATAAAAGAAAAGTAAAACATTGTATTTATTTTTCATTTAAAAAAAATTTATGGCTTATAGAGGAATCCAGAACTCAAATAATAGTCACGGTGGCAGATAAGTCGTTGTCGCCACATATGTAAGAAAAAGACATTCCTTTTGTCATTTAGTAAAAACGCTTCCTATAAAATGATTCCTTTTGAATAAAAGAAAAATTCAAAGGGGTTTATACACCGTATAAAAGAATGTTTTGTATAAAACAAAATATGCCTCAATGAAAGGAGATTGAGACAAAGTCCTTTACAAAGATCATTTTTAAAATAAAATAGATCTATTATGTGTATTCACTATAAGTACACATAAATATATTACAAATACAAGATAGGACATAATAATATCATGACATAATTTGAAATTAGGAGATTAACCCAAAGAACAGAAATTGGGTTAAGAAGTTCCCTTACCTCGTGTCCGAATTCACTCAACCGTTCTTTGATCTCCTGAATAATAAACTAGAGTTAACATCTACCTTCTAAATAACCTTTTTTTCAAGTTCATTATTCCTTTTATATCACTTATTACCATGTCATGAACATTATGTAATTATTTAAGTTTATAACGGTCGTTTTGTCGATCTTAGGTACTTGAGTCAAAAATAAACTTCTTATAATTACACTTTGTTCATGTTGTAATATATCCATTTTATCCATAATTATATTCATGATGTATATATCATATAAATCATATATATACAGTATATACATTCATTTATAATATTACATAACATTTAGAGGTAAGAAATGAAATGCACCGTTCATGGAGACGGTAAGCCGTACGTACGCATGAACGCTACTTTCATTTCTATTTCATATTTAATGGAATAAAGTTATAATTATATAAAGGTATAATATAATTCCATTATAATATAATGTATAATACCATTTACTCTATCCTTTATACATCCCACATATGGCATTAACGATTCAAATCACTTTGAGGGGGTGGTAGTCCGCACTTTCTAAAATGAAATTATCGCATTTACCCAAAATGGAAATCATAGAGTATGCCATAAATGAGAAATACAGAAGCATAAGGAAAACACAAAAATAATATATATATCATATATGAAAATAGTGTCATAAAAATGGCCACCATTGGAGGTGTTAAAAAAAATATTGAACAATCATCGATTCGTGAGGCAGTATTTCGCCACCCACAGAAACAGTATGTTCTTTAACCATTAGACAAAAGTGTGTGTAAGTGTAAACAAAATACTTATCATAAAAACATCCTAGTATATTGTAGATACTGTTGTTGTTACAAAATAAAGGAATAAAAAGAGTTTAAGGGGTTTGAGAAGCAATATAAAACAAAACAACATTACAGAAGACATTACCTTAAAATCGGGCAACTCTTTTTGATTTGAGCCAAAGGCTTCCTTGGGAAGACTTCTACCCAAAGTGAGGCTTCTAAGAATAAGGGAGTGATGTTGAGAGAGTATTTGGGCATAGGTTGGACGATCCATATGTCTTTAAAGTGTGAGTAAGGTGGTAGTGGTGGGAGCCTTTTATAAGTGGAGAGGAGGGGCACTCTTGGAAAGTAAGGAAATGTTACATTATTATGTGATAATTTTCGGATTTTAGAGGTCCCAAAATTACAACAATGTATGTTTTATTTTTGAAAATCAAATCAATGAAGTGGTAATGTTTCATTTAAACGAAAAAACAATTTTTTAACTACCTCTTAGTGGTTTCACTATTCATAAAAAATTGATGTTTTTCAGAACAATGCCAAAATTTCACCCTTCGCTATAATTGATATTCAGAATTCAAAAATGATGTCTATTTTAAAAAATTCCAAACATATAAGTTTCATTAATTAATTTCATAATTAATTCCCGCTGTCACAACAAATAGCGTGTTTTTTAATAACAATATATATCAAAAGATTGACAATTGTTTATGTCAAATTTCAAAGTGAAATTAATTATAATGACCACCATTGGATAAAATGGTAAAAATATATTCTAATTATAATTTAAAACCACTCAATAGTATAATTTATCACTGTAAATTATTTTGATTAAAAAAGTTATTTTTAAGTATTTTTCACTATTCATAAAAAAATGGAAGTTCTCAGAAAAATACCAAGAATTCAACATAGGCCAATTTTGATATTCAGAATCCAAAAATGAAGTCCATTTTGAAAGATAAAATTTATAAAATTTCAAAAATTATGTATTACTATTCATAATGGCTATTTTTATTGGTCGCTGTGTGTTAGAATCTCTAACTTGCGTACAATGCAAGCTATTGCATTCTTGAAAGAGAAGTGTATCGTGAAAGCTTGGGGTGTTACAGTTTTGTTTGAGTTGGGGTTATTTTTTCAAAGGTACACATGATCATGAGATATTTGACGTTGATACGGCAACTGAGATAATGAAAAAAATTAAGTGGGTTTAGAATATATAAAACCAACTTGAAAAGGTGGATAACTACTACATGTTTAATTTATTTTTCCCTCATTTTCCTACTATTTTTTAGATAGTTTCGTTATCATTTATTTCTAAAAATTATTTATATGTTTTCATATATCATTTGGGAAGTCATATAGTTTTCATTAAACTATCTATACCAAGATAGAATATATAGACCATGTTCTATATTTCATTAAACTATATATAACAAGAAAGAAAATATAATGTACACTATATGAATCAAAGTGTTTGTTATCTGTTTAAAAGTAACATTTCTAGTTCAAAATGTTTCTCTCACTAAAACTATGAAAACATGACCATATTGTCATGATAATTTAGAAAAATTATTTTTAATTCTTTGACTTGTAGGAATCAGTCTCATGTCTATCGACGCATGATGTGACTAGTAGGACTCAACATCCATGTTTCCAGTTTAAAATGACATTTTAGTAAAAACCACAAGTGACATACTAAAAACTAATCATATAATTTTTATACTTTAGTAATACTATCTATAATCCATTTAGGACATTTTTTAATTTGATTCACCTCAATCTGATGCATAGTGTTATCAGTATGTCTCTAAACGTGTCTTATTATTTAAAATTTACATTAATTTTAGTAAAAAAACTAACATACTGAAAACCGTGAATAATCATTTTTATTAATTTGCATCATTATAAAATTGTTACAAAATTAATTTTTTATGATTAATAATCATGCACACATCAATATGATGCATGATGTTCCAAGTGAGAATCAATGTGTCTGTTATCAGTTTAAAATTGACATTTTAGTCTGAAAGGTTTCACTCAGTGAAAAGTAAGTAAACGCACTAATATTTTCAAGAGACTCTATGAAAAATATTCCTAATAGATTTTTTATGTGTAGGATTGATTATAATTTCATACTGAAAATTATGTGACAATTATAACTCAATGTGTGTATTTTCATATAAAAATGACACTATAGTAAAAAAAAGTGACATAGTCAAAACCAAGAAAATATATTTTTATTGATTTTAAAATTTATGAAAATGTACCATAAGTAATTTTTTTGTGACAGAATCAGTCAAACTTCAATCTGATTCGTGGTTTGAATGTTATAACACCAACTACGTCATTTTATTTATAATTGACATAGATTTTAGTGAAAAAGTCATCTGAAAAACTGAAAATAGATAAAAGCACATTTTTATTGTCTTTATAATTTTGGAAAACTGTCCATAAATTATTTTTTATGTGAAAAAATAAGATAAATATCAATCAAATGCATGATGTTCCCTGTATGACTTAAATTATTCATTATCTTTTGAAACATTATATTTTAGATCAAAAATTGTCACCCACTAGAAACCATAAAATTGTACACATATTATCTTGATAATTTATGAAGATAAATCATTAGTCATTTTTGACATGTAGGAATTAGCATAACCTAAATCAAAAACACGATGGGCTCGGTACGAATCAAAGTTTCCATTATATTTTTAAAACTGACATTTTATTAAAAAGGGCCACTCACTGAAAACTAATAAAACATTCTTGTATTGTATTCATAATATAAGAATATGATTTATAATTAATTCCGATGTGTTGGAATCATTCTTATGTCAAACTGGCACAATATGTGGTCATCATGACTCAATGATAATGTTTCCTATTTAAAATAACATTCATGTAAAATAATAACATACAATAAATCAAGAAAATAAATTTGTATCTTTTTTTCTATTTTAATGTAATCCATAATTTATTTGGGATGTTTTTGGATCATCCATTTATCCATCTGACACATGGTGTCACCGGTATGACTCTTAGTGTCTTTTTATTTAAAACTGACATTGATTTTAGTAAAAAAAGAAGTAACATAATCAAAAATAAGGAATCCTATTATTATTATTTTTATAATTTAATAAAATGATTCATAATTCATTTAAGACTTTTAGAAATACGTTTCTCATCTATCTGATACATGATGATCTAGGTATTACTCAATGTGTCCATTATCAATTAAAAATTGACATTTTTTTATAAGTACCACTAAATGAAAACCATGGAAACATTATTACATTGTCCTGATAAATTATAAAATTGATAGGTCATTTTTTATCTGTAATAGTCACTATCACATAAAACTGAAAGATAATATTACTGGTATGACTCAAAGTACATGTTTGTAGTTTAAAATGATATTTTCTTAAAAAACACAAGTGGTGTACTCAATTCCTATAAAATACATTCGAATTGTCTTCATACATTATAAAATATATCCATGAATCATTTTGGAAGTTTAGGAATTATTATATTCCAAATTCTATGCATGGTATGACAATTATGACTTCAAGGGAATCTTTTTATTTAAAATTCACATTATTTTTTGTAAAATAGACATGTGACATACTAAAAACAAAGAAAACACATTCATATTGATTTTATAATTTAGGAAAATGACTCATAATTAGTTTTTTATGTATATTAATTATCATCACCTCAATTTCATACATGATGTGACCAGTATGACTCAATGTTTCTATTATCAGTTTAAAACCAACATTTTAGTTCAAAAAGTGTGACTCCTTGAAACGTAGAAATCATCCTTGGATTATCATGATAACTTATGAAAAAACATTCATATGTCATTTTTTATGTGTTTGAATTATTCTCACATCAAACTGATACATGATATTTTTGGTATTACTAAAAATGTGTGTTTTCAGTTCAAAATTAAATTTTAGTAAAAACACAAGTGATGTACTCAAAACTGTTAAGTAGAATTTAGATTTTTTTTACATGAAGAAAAATATCTATATGTCATTTAAGAATATTATGAATTAAATACACATCAATCCAATGACTGGTGTGACTGATATGACTCAAAGTGTTAATTTTCAATATATAAGATTAATTTTAGTTTAAAACATTTTTCACATTACAAAAAATGAGAAAAATGTCCTTGATTATTTTCACATTGTTTTATCTTCTATTACTTAATTAATTTCCTTATCATTATTATATTATACATAATTAGTTCATTTTCATAGATATAATCCATGAAGATGATCAAGAAATGGTGTGATGTTCTAAAATTAAACTCAACTCAATATAATACATTGTGTTCCTAGTATGACTGAAAGTTATGTTTAAAATTAACATTTTTTATTTAATTTATGTCTATATATTATAAAAAATATTAGATCTCATATGAAGGGGAATTATGTTTATTGAGATGGGGTGGTTCTTTTTCCCATAGCATGAGTCAGGGTCAACAGAAAAAGACAGAGGAAGGTTGATTTTTATAAATGTATGTTATAAATTGAACATAGTCAGGTAATTTTATAAACCATTGTTCAAAATTTCTATAATATAGTTTTTTTATTGTATTTTTGTTGTGAATTTTATTACATAGAAATAAATTATTTGTAACAAATTTGGATTCTTTATAGTTTTGTTTCTGGTTTTTCTGTTTGTTATTCTAGCACACTATAGTATTCCCCTTTATCATCGCTTTTAGAAGAACATATAAATGCACCCGTTTTCCGCACTAATAAATGGGATGTTTTATTAGTACTTAAAAATGTTTTTTTAATGGTTATTTTATCAGAACATCATTTAGAGTTGATAATGGTCCCCTTGATTAGCACTTTTCTAGCACTAATAAAAATATTTGTTCATTTAGTTTCACTTTGGTAGTCAGCTATTTTTTAAACCAATAAATGGATATTATTTCAATCCTAAAGGCCTATTTTTAGTAGTGGAACATAATAAAAAATGAATAAATCTAAAATCAATCTTTTTAGTCATGTGAGATGGTAATCTCTAATAACCATTGCATCTAGTCGCACTCTATTGGTATCTCAATAATCCTCCTCACCTATAGAAAAATTATTCAATCTACATGGTTCATATATTTCAATACATGTTTTTGCACCACAATATTGAAATAATAACCACATTATAGAAAGGGGGAGATTGAATTCAATAAAAAATTCACCGGAAGCATCCCACAACATCTTTATTAAGGTGAAATTATTCATCCAATGGTTTTTTTTACTCTAATTATATTTTTTTATATTAGTCCTTTTTTTAACTAGGTTGAGGGAAACACCTTACATAACACAAAATCCTATAATACAAGACTTGGAGGCCCATAGGCACAATGGTCTTACATATTAAAATTGACTACACTAAAATAACACCTCCCCATCATACCATCAGTGTTTTTACCTACCTCACCTCCTGATCATGTGATTTGATTGTCTGTGATCCATACAGAGCTGGATATGGCGTCAAACTATTACTATGTTTATAATGTCCCTGAACATTCTTAAGTCTATATACCTATTATTGTTTAATCATTCCACTTTGTTCCATCATCCTAAAGCTACTCTGGAATATTAAAACTATCCAACAATGAATTACTAGAGGTCCAATGTCCGAAATTCCCAATACATGGAAAAATAATAATAACTAAAGTTATTAGTAATACTGTTACAGTACCCCCACTACAACTGTTCAACACCACCACTATAGTAAATTGAAAATTCCATAGCACTTTTTTTGAAACTGTGATTCATGTAGGATTTTAACGAGTCCTGTTCAGATCTTTAATCTACCAATTACTCTAGTATTCCTTCTAGACACATGGAAAACATATTGTATCTTGTTTCTTAGAATACATATAAATACCTGAAAATTTTTAATCATTTTTGAATGTATATCTCGCCTGAAAATAACATTTCATTATGTTTTACAATAGATTCACATAGATTTTTTAAAAATTTCTTATGATCATGGAACATAATGTGTTTATATGTACTAGTATAAGTAAGAAAAATAACAGGAAATAAAACATACAAAAATACCAGTAACACATTATTTCATTAGTTAAGAATGTTTAATTCAGTCTAAGAATTCCCAATATCCGGGAAAATATTACAATTGGGTAAAAAATGGAGGGTAAATAAAGGTAAATATAAAATTCTAGGCTACTTTGATCTCATAGAAATATTAAACACACAATCCTTACTAAAATAGAGGAAGATATATTTAGTAATAACATATTCAGTATGGAAATAACATTGAAATTTTTTTGAATTTAATTTAATGGAGAAGAGTACAATGGCCTTGTATAGTCATACATATACATTACATCATTTTTGTCATAATATTTAAAACATTGCACAAACACACACCACAATACCATATTAGTTTAGTGACTTTAGAATCATTTAATCATTTTCATTGGTCCATAAGTTTGTTACATCATCTCCAATTATGTTATTAATAACTAGAAACATTGTTAGACAAATCGTACGTAATATGTATCTTCATAACATTGGTAATGGAAAAATAATACAGGGTTATCACATGATCACAGTATGGGTAAACAAGGGATATATAAAAGCATAACATGAAAATCACGGTATGAGAACATAAAAATAAAATTTTATGATCATATCCTATATATCAAAGACCATATAGATGAGTAATATAATAAATATTGGTAATTAATAATGCATGAATCATAAGGGAACCAATTGATTATTTAATTAAATAATAAAATGAAATAATACGTGGAATTTTGGTAGACAGATAATCATATAAAATGACGTCCATAGTAGTCAATGATAACATTCAAGGCTATATTAGTGGAATGGTTTTACTCACCAACCCATCTTAGTAGTCAAAGATCACTCCTAAGATTATCTTAATAGACAATGTCTTTTACTAAACTAGGATCACTCCTCATTCCATCTATGTCTATCTCATGAGATATAAATCATTACCCAATGCATTTATTGAATATATAGGTCACAATGATCACATAATGAAATAATAAATAAATGAGCCACAATATCATACAAAATAATCTTATCATACCCCATGAAATGAAATGGGTACCATAAACATGTCATCATATCATAACCTATGGAAATGTGATAGGTTTTATAATCATCTCATCATAGAATAGCCTATACAAAGAAGTTAGTTTCATAACTATTTTATCATGGTATAACCTATGGAAGATAAATGGGTGTTATAAACATATTATCATAAATTATTACAACCATTTAGATATATAATATGAATTAAATTTAGGTATCATATACCTAGTAAGTAATATGTAACAACAACAGATGTCATCTTTTATTGAAAATAATTTTGAAAGTTATTACAGAAAATTTCATTGGGAAAATGTCATTTATTCATTCAAAGCCTATTTTTAAAACATATAACATTTTCAAAATAATTTTCATTGACAATAACATTAAATAATTATAAATAAATATTTTAAATAGCTATCGGTCATGGTGGTGGATAATATCATCCATGCGATACATGTTTATGCAATGATTCCTTTATATTGTCGGTAAATGTAAAAAGACTCTTGATCAAAAAAATATTATGAATATTCATTTTGAAACCATTTTTAAGAAGGTAAAACATGGGTAAAAATTGTTTTTAAATATTAAATGACAATAATAGTACTTTATGGATTGTTTTTAAAAATCATTGTTTTGGTGAAAAGAGATTTCCAAAAAAGGAGAGAAATAATGTCAGATTTCATTAAAACATTTACTGAATTATCATAAGAACAAAAGAGTGTAAAAATTGTAGCATCACATAGAAATATCAACAATAACTAGTATATAAAATAAATTCGTGATATTTTTTGATAGTTCCATCATAATATTTAAACAATGGAATCATAGTTGTGAACAATCCCGATAAATCAAGTTATTGTACAAATAAACTCTTACTACTTTGGTAACATTGAATCATATAAATAATGAGAGTATAACAATACATTTTTTCTTAAATATCATGAATAAAATGATATTTATTATATTACTGGTAAAATTGGTAGTAAAACACCTCATAAAAAATATAGGTGCATAACACAACATGTGTCTAAAAGAAGTAAAATTGAGAAACAATTTTCATTATAGATGAAGAAACTGTTTAAATTTAAACACTATGAAATAGATATCCAATAATTAATATTTAAATTAAATAATTCCCACTATGATAAAAAATTAATCACATTGTAAATATAAAGACCACATACATGAAATAAGTGGTGAACATGGCTTATGTCTCACATAATATAAATGTGAGACATAATTCCCTTACCTTATGTCATAACTCTCATCATAACCATTTGAACCTCATTTATACTAAATTTGTGTTTATTATACATATATTTCATATAAAAATTAATTTATATCATACCATATATGATTTTATTTTGTCATTTTATTACCTGTTTATTAACAGTACCTTGATAAAGTTACGTAATAGTTAATAACCTCTTTGTTTTTGTATATGTTTTAATTTTTCATATTTTCCCCCATAATTTATTCGTGATTTATTTATATCCATAATTATAACTATGATATAAATATCATATATTTTAATTATAAAACTAATAATCTATAAAAGATATATGTATGAAATAAAAAACACCATCCATGCAAAAGGTATGTCGTCTGTACGCATAGAGCATATTTTTATTTTATGTTAGACTAAAAAAACTAAAATTATGTATTATATCATTATTAAATAATTATTTCAAATTCATATAGATCACATATTTCTATTAAAACCATCTTTAATACATTCAATCTAATATCTAAAATAATCTTATCACTTCGTGAGGCGGTAGTCGCCGTACACATAAATGACATCATCATATTACCACAAAAATAAAGCATGATGTTATGTATGATATAAAAATTATAGAATCATAATAACATCATAAAAAACATAAATATAATATATTAACTATAAATCCATCATTAGTCCCAACATTAAAATGTTATAATGGAATAATAAGAAACATCAGTTTGTAAGGAGGTTGTCTATCGTACAGTGGAGCGATGGTTCTGTATCCCATTTGGTGGAGGTGTGTGATATTGTATATAATACCCTTATTATAGAAAAATATCATAATATTTATGATTTTTAGTTTATAATATAATCATTATATAAAAATATTTTAAGGTGTATGAGGAACCAATGAAACAAAAATGTACATTGATGAATATTGCCTATTCATTAAAAATCTACATTTGGTTTTCAAAACAGGACATCATTGGTTGGATTTATAACCAAACTGATAAATCTAGGCTGAATTAATGTAATTTTGGAAGAAAATTTTACAGGGTTTGGATGAAAACATTTTCATGAAATGTGTAAATGAGCTATGGGGTGGGTTCTCTTTTATAGTGGAGGAGTAGTGGAATTCTTGGAAATACCAAAAGGTAGACACTATTGGGAGGTCTCCATTACATCACATGCCTCTGATAATTAAAAATTTTCTATAAAAAAATGTATTATGGTCTATATATGTTAATTAAATTTTTTCTTTACTAATATAGGGTCTTTTTTCAAATTAGTTTTTATCTTTAACCAAAAACTGATCGGGGTTTTTAATTTAATCCCTATAATTAATTGTAATTATTTTCACTATTTTATTTGGAATAAAACTAATTTTAAATGATTATATTTTATAAATTATTCTAATTAAAAATATATAATCCATATTTTCAAACTCAATTCACATAATTGGTAGAAATTCATTTAAATTTAGTCCCACAGATGGGATGATAGAGTGGTTTTTTTAAAAAAACATTCATTGAATACTACAAATCAGGAGACAAACCCAAACATCGAACAAATGATACGAGACCCAAAAAATAAAATAAAAATGTATATGATGTTTTTGTTTGATAGTGACATTATTTTCCAAATAAATCCTCTAACATGTTATTATTTTCTTTTCTTCATCAATTCCTATAACTGAATTGGATCCATTCTATAGTGATTCATTGAAATATTTGTGAAACCTGATATGAGTTCTATTGGGTAATCAACGTTCAATTTTAGAGGGATGGTAGGAATGTCATTTGTAAAGACTTACATAAATAATCATGAATAATATTATCATATATTACAATATTTAACCCACCATTTTAGGTAAGCATGCCTTCTAAATAGAAATTAAGACCCATACACTGGATGTAATATCCATATGAATTGGATACCTATCTTTGAATTGATAGATGATAATATGTTGGTTTGAAATATAAAACCAAACTTCCCATCCTCAAAAATTAATGTGTGAATTTATTATAGAAATCCATTTTATGATTATGATGACATCAAATTCAACTAGAGGTAGAATGATAATATTTTCATGTTTCACATTCCCACAAGTATCAACCACATAGTAATCAACGACTTGAGATGGGATCATCAAACCTTTTTGGATTTTAAGAAATCATTAAATATCTATTTGTTTGGGTTAAATTAGGATACCATTATGAAATTAATTTTTTGTGAAAGAATTGGTAGATCTAGAGTCATGTAATAAATTAGCAATTCAAGAGTGGATGTTAAGTGTACCTTTCACAATGTAGTTATCGCACTCCTTGTTAGAAATAGTGATCACATGAGATTTCCCCTTGTACATTGGAAAAAGATATTACAAACATCGATCATCATAATTAATCATTATGTTTGGGTATAATTGTGAATAATTCCCATTCTTCATACAATAGAAGCGTTGTATACTGAGAGGTACATTATGTGCTACTTTCTCTCTATTTTCATCATTAGGTATAATTTTCAATCACTTTTATACTCAATTACCCAATCACTTTACCTTCCTCAATTAAAATATTTTATAATACCCTATGGAAATTTTCTCCATGATTCATTCCACACTTAGAGAATAATGTAAATATCATCTTCTCATCTAAATAATTATCATATTTTCCTTCATATTAAATATTTCTCTTATTATAAAATAAATGAGACCGATGTGTAACTCTAACCATCATTTCCAACTTAATGGAACATTATAAAATATCTTCAGAGCTACTGAATTCTATTACAGATAATAAAATTTGGTAATTTGGTTTTAAGTCATTGAAGAATAGATCAACCTTACATTCTTTTTGGATGATAATATTAGAACGGTACAATGCATGTCTTCTAAAAAAATCATAGTATGTACTAATAGATTCAACATCCTTTTCCCTTAGATCGAGGAACTCTTTCTTAAACATTTATATGAAGAGTAAAAGGAAATAAATTATTGAATAATAAGATCAAAGTTTCATCCCAATCCATGGATTCAATATCATCTTCATGCCTCATATTCGTAATTATATTACACCATTGAATTTTTTCCTTCCAAATGGTAGAAAAATAAAAATGAATTTCCCGTGAAATAAACACTTAAGGATTGATAATATCGTTTCAGTGGTATTAAAACTTTCCTTAGAAATTAGTGGATTATATGTCCCACTAAATGAAGGTGGTATTTTCCTCCTAATGGACTCAATAGAATGTTATTCCCAAATATGTTTGTTTGGATTTTCATTATGATTCATATATTCAGAATGTTGTGTGAGAATATAAATGCGGTTTTTCATTCCAACTCCCATGAAATTTGGATTACCTAGAGTAAATAAATTTCAGATTCCATCACAGTCAACACTAACATAGTTCTTTTACGTTCCATCAATTCACTAAAACAATAAATCAATGAGGAATAAACTATTAACATTTAGGAAACAACGTAATCATGAAAATCATATATAGGATGGCCAAATTATGAAACCCTCTTCGATATATGAAACCATAGCATTATCCTAGGTCATTCAAAACCATATATTATTAAAATCCATTATTATGATAATAAATATTTTTTTAATTTCCAAGGTATATCCCTCGAGACTGTTGAACCTAGTTTTCTTCTTAGCCCATTATCGTGCACTAATTCATAATCAAGCAAACCTCAATATGGTGATTTGGTGGTTGTTTTACCTATAAATATTTGTGCCTAATGTACATCCACATGTTGTATCTAGACATGTATTTTATTTCTATGAAAACACTCATTCTATCCTTTACCAAATTTCCGGGATGTTTTCCTATACTTCAACTAATCCATAGACTTATCATTAGACATCTATTTTGGGATCTCACAATAATTAACTCATCCTAGCTTCCAAAGGTAAACTCAAACATTTCTATGATACCAACAATAGTGATCTAGGCATATCATACATATATGTTATAAATTTTTTTGAAATATTTAATACATTACAAAAACACATTCCCAAATACCGTATTAGTATAGTTCCATTAGAAAAATGAAAAACAACACTGGTTAAGTAGGAAACATTATCTCTTGATATGTTATTCATAACAACAACTCCTTTTAGACACATCATCCATGAAACATATATTCATATAATAGTGATTGGAAACATAAGAAAGGGTGATCTCAGATGATGATCAAGAGTAACCATGGGAGATACGAAAGCATACCATGAACTTAAGGGTATAAGAAAATAAGCTAATCATTTGATGTTTATACCCTAGTTATCAAAAATTATATACATGAGTCAGGGAATAATGATTGGAAATTCATAATAAATTAACTATAATGGAATCAAGATCATAAATTATGAATGAATAACAATGGAATATGAAAAATAATGATAGAAGACACATAAATATATAAAATGACTTCCGTAGTAGTGAAGTCTCAACACAAAGGATATCTTTGTTGAATGGGTTCACTCCCCATATCATCTCAGTAGTCATTTTTTTCTCCCAATACAATCATAGAAGAAAAATTCAATTATTAAACTAGATTCAATCAATATTATAGCCTTGTCTATCTCATGAGATATAAATATTTACCCTATGCAGTGGGGGGGATATAGGTCCAAATCCTCATATACTATAGTTATACATACATGTTCTATGAAATCATAAAAATTCATAATATCATAACAATTAAAATATAATGGGAATCAGAAACAAGTCATCATATCATAACCTATGGAAAATAAAGGTGTTTCATAATCATTTCATCATATCATAATATGTGAAAATTGTAAGTTTCATAAACATTTTATCATTATATAACCCATGGAAGAGAAAAAAGTGTCATAAACATCCATTAAAAACATAAACCATTCATAGAAAAAAAATTGTTTTTCAAGGATCATAACCCCACTATAGAATATATAACACTAATAGATTTCATCATAGATAAATAATAATTTTTAAATATGTTTTAGAAACATTTCATGGGGAAAATGTCATTTTTAAATGAAAAATTATATTTAGAACATATAATTTTTTTAAATTAATTTTCATTGAAAATAAAATTGAAAATAAGAAATGGAAGCTTCAAATCAGATATTTTTCATGGCGGTGGAGTGTTCTGTCCATAAGATACACATTAAAAAAGTTATTCCTTTCATATTGTTGGTAGAAGTCATGAGAGACCTGATCAACAAATGGTAAGAAGATTCCTTTTGGGAAAAAATTGAAAATGTAAAAAATATGTAAATTTTTTTATTTAAAACTATTTTGACTATACATTTAAATTTTTCAAAATATTTTTTGAAAACATGGTTGTCAATGAAAATATATTTCTGGTCGAAGAATTAAATAATGTCAGATTTTATTAAAAATATTTCCTTAATTATATTAAGTACTAAAGACTGTAAAAATGGTTATATTAAATGAAGATATCATTAATAACCAAGGGATAAGAATATTAATTATATTTCATGAGAGATGTTACATATGTTTTCATCAATGGATTCATAATCATAAACAATCTCGATTAAGGATGAGATTGTAGCAATAAACTGTTACCACATAGATAACATTGAATCAAAATAACCATGAGAGAGTAACATTACATGAATCTTTAAATATCATGAAAATATTTAGGTTCATTATATATGATTTTAAAGGGTCATTATGTCCCCCGGTAATATAATATATCTACAAAACACAATATGTTTCAAATAATGAAAACTAAGACCATATATTCCTTACCAGTTTGATAATGTTTTAACCATTAAACCCATGAAATATAGATACTAAAATACCTTGTTAAATCCAAATAATTCCAATTATAATATTCATAAAATAAATCCTTATGAAATATACACAACACATACAAGAAATAGGTGCTGATCACGACTTTTGTCTAATGAAAAATAAAAGTGAGACGGAAATCCCTTACATTAAGTATTGAATATCACCACACTTGTTAAATCCTTCAGTACAATAAATATTTGTTGATTGTGAATTTTTAAGAAAACCGTATTAAATTATATCATACCATATATTATTTTATTATTACCATTTATTACCCATTTATTAATAATTCCATGTTAAAGTTATGTTTTGGGTAATAACCGAGTTGTTTTTTGTATTTGTTTTGACTTGTCCTATTTTTGGTCCCCTTACATTAATCATGATACTATAATCTCAAGAATTATAACTATGATATAAATATAATATTTTTTAAGTATATATGTATTTATAAAAATATAAAAAATATATAATTAGGAAATGAAATACATTATTCCTATAGAAGATAGGTCGTAAATACCTATGAATACTGCTTTCATTTTCTTGTGAGATTAAATAAACGAAAATTATATGATTTATTATCATTAAATAATAATTTTTATGCCACATATATCAATTATTTTTACTAAAAATATCATTAAAACAACCCACCAAATTCATTAACAAGTTAAATTGCTTCGTGAGGCGGTTGACTGCCGCACACACGAACATCGTTATCATATTCCCACAAAATTGAATACATGATGGAATGTGTGATATAAAAATTCAATAATGATAATAACTACATAAATATATTAAATATAATATATAGAATATAAATATGTCATTATCCTAAACCATTAAATCTATAAATTGATGAAAAGACAACATCAGTTTGTCAGCCAGTAGCCTGTCGTACACACAAGTGATGATTGTGTATCCCATTTGACGGAGATGCTTGAATTTTCAGGTCGTATTCATAAAATAACAAAATCTAAGTATATTTATTATATTATGGTTTATATATAATCCTTATATAAAATAATTTAATGGTTTTTAGGAATAAGTAAAACAAAAACATTCATTGTTGAACATTACCTTTTCTTCGGGTAACTCCTTTTTGTTTGCACCAATGGACATTCTTGGTTGGATATCTTCTGAAAATAAAGCTTCCATGATTAATTGATGGATTTTTATTATTTTTTATGGATAGGTTGTGGATGAGAAAAATAAATTTATAGGTGTGAATAACTGAGGTGGTGACTTCTATTTTATAGGGGAGGAGAAGTGGAATTCTCGTAAATACTAAAAGGAAAACACTATTGGGAGGTATTCCTTCAATCAGGTTCCACCAATAGTGAAAAATTATCTATATAATAGGTTATATGGTATATATATGTACATAAAATGTGTTTGGAAAATGTTTAGAGTAATTTTTTCACCTTATATTTTATTTTTAATTACTAACTATTCTTTTTTTACATTAATCACTATAATTAATTTCAATTAATTTCACAAATCAATTCGGCCAAAAATTAAGTTGACATTATTAAAAATATAAAATATTATTATTAAAAATATTTAATCTATTTTAACAAATTGAATTCAAGTTATTGGAATAAAATAATTTAAATTTAATCTCATAGACAAGCAAATGAAATGAGTATTTGTTGTGAAAATGTTCAAAAGATTGAAATGTTTCTAAATCCAATTTCAATGTTAATTTCATTAAAATTAAAAAAATAGGATTTATTGATGTATAGATAAACTATTTATACATTAATACAACTTTAATACATAATTTATCATATATATAAATTAGAAAAAATGATAGTTTTTTATTAAAATTCTGTACTTTTTGTTATTCATCACAAAAAGAAATATTTTAAAAAATATCCAAAAAATAAACCCTAAAATAATTTTGACATTTTGAATTCAAAATTATTTATATTTTAAAAAGTTAGAAATATAAATTTGTAAAAAATTAATTTTATTATTATTCAAATAATTATATAAAATGGAGATCATTTACCAAAATATTAATTTTAAAAGATATATATTTTACCAAAAATTATATACTTCATTATAAATATGTTTAATTTTTATAAAAAATTATAAATAATATTAAAATATATAGTTTTCAATTTATATTACTAAGTTTAATTGATTTTGTATAACTATATTGTTTAAATAATTATAATAACAAAATTGTGGTTTTGTAGAAACACAGTGTTGTGTGTAATACAAACTCAGATGGTGTTGCATGTGCACAATGTTAACATGTTGTGGAATTTAGTGAAATCATAACTTTGTTTAATGTTAAACACAATCCATCATTGAAATTTAATTTATAATGGAAAAAATGAGTTCATAAAAACTTATTGTGTCAGAAAGAGTAATAAAGATAGTGTATTTACCGTTAAACATGATCCCTATCTTTTATGTTTTTCAACTAATATAGTTTATTTACACTATCACTATTATTCAATTAATTATTTTACATTATTTTTTTTGGTTACATTGATGAATTTAAATGAATGTTGAGATTATTGAATAAGAAAAATTGTATAATTTTTAGATAATATAAACTTATTCTATTAAAATTTGATTTCTTTGAATATTTTAAATAAATAATTTTTTGATGAAATAATATTATAAAATTATTTTTAATCATACTATATTTTAATGAATCCCAAAGTAATTTTTATATGGGTTGAGTGTTTATTTTTTTATCAAATTACTTTTTTTTATTAAAATAATGGGTTATTTAAAAAAATATAATTTTAATAATTAGAGAATGATATTTATGATATAAATTTAATTTTTTCACTCATCAGATCAAATTTAGTAAGGATTATTTTTTTTGAATTTTTTGAAAATGTTTAGTTTTTCTCAAAAAGTAATGATTACCACTTTATAAACACTATGACTATGTTACAACATTATTATTTCAAAATAAATACGTATTTATAAATAGTAACTATTTATTAAAATTACATTTAATAGGTAATTTTTTTATAATTTTTTTTAATTTAGAAATTAAATATTTTTAAAAAACAATAATTTCAATATTGAAATTAAATTGATTTATTTGATTCATCACATTTATTAGGTTCGCTAGAGAGTATTGTTCTCTTTTTAAAGTCCATGAACATCCAACCACACCCTACACCTCAATAATTATCTATACAATTTGTTTTAATTCAATTTGCCCACAAGTGGTCAATTTAGATGATAAAATCATCAATATTTAATCCTTTAGAACCCACCCCTGCTCAAGTAAAAATACCACCTAGTAGTCATTCCACTCCACTAAAAAATAATAATATATAATTTTTTGGTCATTTCCTTCTAAAATATTTCCTATAATATTATCTAATGATTTCAAGGTTCTAGTATCATGTTTTAGGAAGAAAATATTGTATGCAATGGAAATATCCTCTTCTCCGTTTTTGGCCAAGTACCGATTTTGTGTATACCTTCTAAATTAAAATATGATTACTTTTATTACAATTTTTGTGTTACTGTTATTGTAAAAATTATGTTTTATCTATGGGATACATTATTTCCCCCCACTATTCCATTTCCATAAGATACAATGTATACCATCTTTCTACAAAATTCATTTCTACATGTGAAATTCTCATATATTGAATGCGTAAACCTCTTATATTTCCATCAGTATTCACCTTGATATAATAATTTACTATTTAGTCAATTATTTACATATATAAAACATATATTAATTCTTGATGAGAAAAAATGATGTTATGTTCATGTATTTAAGTACTTGTACACAATGATTTTGAAATGAAACCTGTTATTTACATTAAATGGGTTATTGATGAAATGATTTTTCATGCTAAATGTAGATCAAATAAAATATGACATATAAAAGGTGTAAGTATATACTTCTCCATTTAATTTTCTAAATATCTAACTGATAAAGATGATAAATTTTATGATACTTTGCTGAATAACCTTAGTAGTATTGTTTTATAATACCCTGACGATAAACCACTGTTATCTTCTTATGAATGTATCATTCTTCATGTTATAGCCACATTTACATGATATAATTAATGTTATTAATGTTTTTATATGCAACATTTTTATGTGATCATGCTATATTAATATGACTCTTTATCCCGTGCTAAGAATATCTTTTGATTATTTTAATTGCTAAACTTTATACTCACCCTTTTATTTGATGTATGCCCCCAATATATGATATTTACTAAAAGTGCCATTATATAAATCGATGAAGGATTATTTCAATTGGACATCATGAATTATTATGATTATGTTTTGTTTTCATGTATTATACTCTTATTTCCAAGACAATAAACCCCAAATGATCCTCTGTATTATTATATGTTGTATCATGAAATGAAATATTTATGTAATAAAAAGAAGGGTCTCCGTAGTTTGTATAAATGGATGGTTTTGATATCATTATAAATTAGGAGTACAAGGAATTATGAAAAATCCCAAGGATGAGTCAAAATATAGGAAAAAATCCTAATATTTTATTGACAATTATGTGGGTAATTTCCAATCAAATCTATACATTTATGGATACTACAAGTGTATGTGGCTCTAGCACAGATGTACCAAGGTGTACAACCAAAAAATACTGTATTGAGACAGAGTCGATAAAAAACTACAACATAAAAATGCGACATGAAGCACACATAGATTGACACTCCCAGTGGATATGCTTTAGTTATTCATCAGGTTGTACAATCAATTATGGAGGATATAAAGATAATTTAAAAAATTTATTATGATTAAATTATATCATCATAGAAGTATAATATTAAAAAATTGATTATTATATAATTGGAATTATTATTATTAAATTCCCAATAATAACTAATTTCTCACTTAGTTTTTCTCCCTCTATAAAAAATTGAATGAAATACAATAACTCATGAAAAACACAAGGTCAACTTGATGATGGTCTTCCCGATGTGAGGGGATCTAGAGTTGAAATCTTCAATATTAAGATGAATCAAATATCTCATGTCTTGACCAATAACTGAAACTATGTGGAGAATCATTCTTTAACAGTGAAGGAATAATTAGAAATTAAATCCGCCATGAATCAACAACCACCTATTTATAGTTGAACCAATGACCAAATATTGACGGAATGATGGATCAAAACAATATAAAAGATATTTTATCAACCCCATTGTTATGGAAAAGAATAATTTATGTTGGTAGATTATCACATTGAGGGAGAATCTGGTCAATGGTGGATAGTAATCAAAATCATAGTGAAAAGGGATATAGTAAACGCCCTGGGGTGGGAAGACTTTAAAAAATATCATTTTCCTAAATGATTTCTATCGTACTCTATAAACCAAAATAGAGATTGAGTGACCCATGTTAAAACAAATACTAAATTTTTTATGGGTTTTTATAATAGGAAAATCAAAAGGAATGTGGGTTATGATTCAATACTTTTCTCCAATTCTAATGAGAAGATAGATCAATTCTATGGAGGAATAAGACACCATCTATTGAATAATTGTGAAATATGAAACATTGGGAGTTCGGAATAGATAGTTTGGTGTGGTCTAAAATATTGGAATTGTGTTAAATTCTTCCCAATGGACACATAGATATAATAAAAAGATGATAAAATATAACTAAAATTTGTAATGAATCAAAAAGAGATGAAAGTAAAATATACCATTGTAAAAAATATGGGGTGATACATTTAGGGAATTTTTGTCACGGAATTTTAAATTTAAAAATATGTGGAAGAAATGGATATATATCTTGATATTTTCTTTGATATGTAAAACCTCCACAAATAAATATTAATGACAAGTGAATATTTTGTAGGAACAACCTACTTTACAATGCATCAAGTGTGGGGAACCTTATAATATCAATAACCGATGACTAAATCATAATAAAATGGAGGGAAACCAGCATCAACCTCAACAAATTTAAAAAAATAAAGTTTATTCTTTCCAAATTTTGATGGATGGAATAGAGGATCTAAATTAAGTTGTGGTAGGTACACTAATCATACACTCAAATATACTAATTACATTTTTTGATTCAGTTTCTACGCATTCTTATATTTTTTTAAATTTTCAATGAATATCATGTTAAAACCTGAAAATCTTTTAGTATATTATTCTATTAAAAATCCTAGAGGAGCTATTTTTACATAAAATATATTTTAGGTATTCCCTTATTATCTTTGGTGAGTAAAATATCTCTATAAACTTGTTGATAATTTTGATGGTGGATCTTGACATAGTACTTCCGATGGATTATTTGAAACATTAAAATGCCCATATCATTTGAAGAAGAAAAGTAATATTGGTATTATTTAAGGGAAACCCTATAATAATCTTTAAATGAGATCATTCTAAGAATGATTATTTCTATTAACCACCTATTATTTTATTATTTATAGAAGTGGTTGGTGAATAAGAGGAAGTAAGATAAATTTTTAAAATTTGATACATCCCATTGTTCAATAATAAATATATATATTCTATGAAATTTCACCAATACCTACCCATAATGATATATTGAGTTACCAATTGGAATCTTACATGGATCCAATGTAATATCTAAAACACCATATAGAATGGAATACGCAAAGTTGAGGGAATTAAAGAAGAAACATCAGAATCTATTAGAGAGGGGTTTTGTTAGACCAAGTGTTTCTCCATGGGGAAAATCTATTCCCTTTGTTAATAAGAGGGATAGATTGATGTTTCATGAAATTTATTAAATAAAATTTAATAGAATCACAACAATGAAAAAATATACTCTTCTATGGATTTTGTTTTGACAAGTTTCATGGAGATCAAGTCTTTTCTATGATTAAAAATTAGATTGGATGTCATAAATTGACTTTGAATAAATAATATATCAAAATAAATACCTTCCGGACAAGATATATAAATTATGAGTTTGTTTTTATGTCCTTCGGCTTGACTAATGTCCCATTTATTTCTATGTATTTCATGAATATATTCCAAAAAGAGTACATTGATAATGTCATGATAGTATTTATTTGTGATATGTTGATATTTTCCCTAGGTTGTGAGGAGCATATAGATTATATTATATTCATCGTATGAACTATGAAAAAGGAAATTCTGATTTATATGTTTAGAAAATATGATTTCTATTTACTAAAATATTCATTTTTAGGATATATCATGTCTACTGAAAGAATCTTATTGGATATATAAAATAAAAGTTCGATTGAGGAGTGGAAATGTCCTACAAATCTAACTTATCTTCATAGTTTCCATGGTCTAGTAGGAAAAAGTATAATTTTTTTAAAAAAAATCATGTCTTTCTAATCAAAAATACTATGACAATTAGAAATGGAGTTACATTAATCTAGAAAAAGTAATAATTGATAAGGAATTTGGTTAGTTCCCTTGTTCATTTTTAACTTCAAATGTGGAAGGATTATTCATTTTTTGTGATACAGCCTTAATGGGACTTGAATGTGTATTCATGAAAATTGAAAAAGTTCCTTCATATGAATTGTGACAATTAAATACTCAAGAATAGAATTATGCTACCCATTATATGTAGTTTGTTGGTTTCATTATTACTAAGAATATATGGGGACACTATCATTATTAGTGATAGTTTATATATACATAGACCACCAATATTTGAAGTATATATTCAAACATAATGAAGTGGATGTGAGGAAATGTCTATGGTAGGAACATATTATGGTCTGTAATTTTTCAATTCATTATCATCTCTAAAGTGTAAAAAAAGTCCTTCATGAATTTAGTACGAAAGATAATGGCATTCTTTTAATGCTGGAGATTGAACGATAACCATTCATCAATGATCTAGTAATTTTTGAAATTGGAATCATAGGTGAAGGGAAAACATCAGTCCTATACCAAAACATTTCTTATCTAGTATTGATAGAGATGATCATGAAAGCTCATAGAGATGATCCTTTCATGAAAACTAGGATATTAGATGTCAATAATTGGATGTTTCTTAAATTCAATATGGATCACTAAGGTGTATTGAAATTTTTTATAGGGCTAAGTATCCCATATTTTTATATATAAATAAAAAGTTTTTGGATGAAGCTAATAACTCTACATCCTCTATACACCATGGATGAACTAAAATGTAGAAGTAAATTCATGATAATTATTCAAGGTTAAAGTGAAAAAGGTAGATTATTGATTACACTGCAAGGTTCATATTGTTTCAATATGTAAAGGTGGAGAAAAAACATCCTAATGATATATTATAACTACTACACATACTAGTGTGGGATTGGGATAACATCACTACAGACTTTCTCACTCCCCTTACAAAGACACCAAAGTGTATAAATTTTACTTTGTTAATCATCAATTTATTTAAAATTTCAACACATGTCATTGGTATAAGAGATTATTTCTCTCTAAAACTCCCAGATAACCTCTATATTCAATAAGTAGTGAGATACTATGGAGTAACGATGTTGATTGATTCTGATAAAGACCCATGATTCACTTAAAAATTCTATAGGATCAATTAAAAGTATATGAATACATAATTAAAATTGAGCACAACCTATCAAAATAGACTGATGGGTAGTTTGAGGGGACAATTAAAACATTTCATGTTATGGTATAAGAAATCTATCTTGATTGTCAAGTGATTTAGGATCACCATCTTCCACATACTAAATTCTCCGATAACAATAGTTTCGAATAATGAATTCAAATAGAACCATTTAATCCTCTCTACCAAAAAAGATATAGTATTCCAACATGTTGGGATAAATTAGGATAGAGGAAAATGTTGAGACCAGACATTGTGAAGGAAACTACAAATAAGATTCATGTGATTTAGATACACATCAGGGCTTCTCAAAGTTGAAAAATATATTATTTCAAAAAGAAAATAAAGAGCTTATAATTTCATGTATGGGAATAACTATTTCTCAATATTTTACAATGGAAGGGGTTAATATGAGTTCTATACAAAGGGAAAGTAATTTTTTCACTACTATTTTTAATGGGGACCATGTTGTGACTACCGTAAGCCCACCTAAAATAGGTCTGGGGCTGGCGACTAGCATCAAGTAGGAGTATCTCCCACATGTGAGTACTTAGATTAAAGTACCTTAAAACTCTCACACATATCCGATATCATAAAATGATAAAATTTAAAAAATTTGAAAAAACTAATTCACAGTTCTAAATCCCACCATCAGAGTACAACAAATAGTACTGGAAATCAAAAAGGGCCAAATACAAGCCCAACACAAAGAGTCTGAAAACAAGTCCAACCAAAATATATAGGAGGGGACAATTATCAATGATATCATAGGAAAAAACCTCTATATTTTCATGTCATGAATCTCTTCCTAGTCTGGGTCCCACAAGGTCTCTATCAAAAGGATGATTGTCTTCATAAAAGATGACATATGTAGGAATATCCCATGCTAGTGTGAGTATAGAAATCGCCAATAGAACACCATGAAATCACTAAGAATTTAACATATAGAATTAAATTATTAACCTCATATGTAAATTCCTACAACAAATATAATAATAATATCTAGATATACTCAACAACAACACAGAATCTCATTGTATAGTCTCAACCATAATTGTAATATATGAATCATGCTCGAAGGTTCCACATAACACTCATCCTATAACACTTCTTGTTTTTATGTAATTTTTTCATTTTAATAAATTAAATTTATCTAATGGATTTAATTATATTCTAGAAAAATATAATAGTGTTATTCACATAGCACCTTCTTAGCTTGTGTTACATGAAACACTGAGTTTCTACAAAAAATATTTTATTATTATAATTATTTAAACAAGATAGCCATAACATAACTATTAGATATAGTAATATAAATAGAATTAAGAACTTTCTAAATATTATTTAAAATTTTTATATATAAATAAAATATATATATAATTAACAATATGTTTTTTGTTAAGTTACTTATAGGTTTAAAAATACTATTTTATTAAAAGATCAACTTTTTATGTTCTTCTACAAACAACAATAAAACTAATATCAAACACGTAGTGAAATGAATTCAGATAAAATAGTATTTATTTATTAATTCAGAAATTAAATGTTATTTTAGGTTGAATTTTATGTATTTTCTAGAAAAATGTTCATATTTTGATGAATACTGAAACATATTGAATTTTAATTCAAAACTGACCATTTGTATAATATATTTATATAGTTATATTATATTTATTAGGATATGACTAAGGAGGAGGAAATGTATATAAAATTGAATTGGAATATTGGTAAAGTATATAGTGGGTGATTTGTTAAAAATAAATCCCTTTAAAGATACGACCGTTGAATGTGAATCTAGAATATATTTACATTGGGAAAATGAACCAGAATTTTTTTTATCAATATGGACTTGATTGGGAACTACTGCATGACAATGGTCCTAGCTGCAAACTTAGTCTGACACTCTAGGGCGATATGATTTGGGAATTCACAAAATCCTAATGAACCATCATGAATTATTTAAAAATTATTTTTCTATGAATAACTTATGATAAATATGTGATGTCATAGATTAATGAATGATTCATAATTTAGACACCATATAAGATTATTTTCATGACTATTTGTCTCCTCACTATAATAACTATTTCTTACTATATGATTTTTTGTTTTAGTCCATGGATGGGACCCAATGGAACCATGTTAATGGTTATTTTTAGAGAAAATGCAAAAACTATCTTCCTATGAAAACAAATTCTATAGGAGATTGAATGAAAAATCTTCTTTATATTCTCACCCAAATTTCTCAATTTATGAATCATGTTTCACATACAAATGAAAAAAGGAGTGAAAGTTTTTTGATGAGTATTTTATGAGGAAGAATCCACCATTATATAGCGTGTCTTCTGATCCACATATTGGAAAACAATGGATCTGTTCCATTGAAAAGGTACATTACGTCCTCCAGTGTTCAGAAAATGAAAAGGTCATTCTAGTTATCTATAGGTTAGAAGGTGAAGTGGACCACTGGTGGACTCTAATCTATAATATGATGAAGTAAGAAGAAATTGAATCCATGGATTACAATGAGTTCAAGAACTTATTATTCTATAATTACATTCCTCATGTTATTTATAAAATGTTGGAAAAGGAGTTCCTTAAGTTAATGTAAAATAGTGAGAAATCGTTTGGTACCTATGAGGTTAATTTTACATGACCTAAGAAGTACGATTCTAGAATTATCATCCAACCTGCAATTAATGCTCACTTATATTTCAGAGGATTAAACCCATATCTCGAAATAGAATTACCCATAAAATACTTTCGTAGTTATGAAGAGATTGTGCATTATCTGATCATGTTGTAAATGTAGGTTGTTACATATCAATCTCACAGTCTCAATAATAAAAGGATGATGGGGTTCAAATGAAAATATGAAAATCTTAGTGAAAGGAATCTGAACCATTATTTATTCTTTAATTTGGAAAATGGGCATGAAATTAATTGAATAATGGGGTATAATAAATTTTTTAAGAGTATAAAGGAAGGACATAAGGAAATTGATTGGTTAATTAATATGTAAAAGTTAGCTAATTATGAAAATAGAGGGAATTATGCATAGAATAAACCTCCCACACATCAGTTCTTCATGTGTTTGGAGAATATACATTATGATAACTACTGACCAAACCCATTGTTTAGTGATTATTATCGACATTAATAGCCTATTATGATTATTGATATGGGGAAATCTTATTCCCTCACTATTTCTAAAGTGGTGTGTGATAATGATGTGATGAATGATACACCTACCATCAAATATAGAACTACTAATTCCTTATTTTTTATTTTATATAACCACTATTTCATATATAAATAATTTTCTAAGGGTATTATGATTCCACCCAATCAATTATTTGATGAATTATATGTGGAAAAAATGTAAGGTATGGTTATTTTAACTAAATTATATGATTCCTCTTCAATTGGTGTTTGTGGGAATGTGCCTATTGCAAATATTGTCATTATTCCTTCGGTATAATTTCATGTCATATTTAGAATGGATTGGATTTATATATATAAATCCCACATTAATTGTCAATAAAAGGAATTATATTTGATATTTCAGCCCAACTTCTGATAATTTATCATTGTGATGATAAATATAAACATCATATGGAGATTAAATCCACTATATGGGTCTTAGTTCCCATTCATAAGGTGTGTTTTTCTCAAATGGTTGGTTAGAAACTCAACATAAATGATATTTCAATTGTTTGGGGATTTATGGATGTGGTACAAGATGATTTGTCTATCCTTACACAAAAATGTTATGTTGAGTTCTCAATAGAACTCATTCACAAATCCATACAAATATTATAGATTCCCTATAGAATTGCTCGTATTGAGCTGCATGAATTGATGAATAATATCTAGGAAATCCTTGTTAAGTGATTCATTTAGGAAAGTGTGTCGCCTTGGGGTAAACCTGTTCATTATTTTGAAAAATAAAGATTGAACAATGTGAATATCTATTGATTATTGGGAATTAAACTAGATCATTTTTAAGAAAAAGTATAATCTTCCATATATTGATAACTCTTTTGATAAATTGTGTGGAGCTCAATTCATTTCAAACATTGACCATAAATTTGGATATCATCAATTAAGGGTTAGTGTGACAACCAAACCTTAGAATCATAAATTCAGTGCATTATTCCATGACATTGTTATGATTATATTTAATCAAATCCCAAAAATTAGAATGTTTAATAGTTTCTCAAAACTAGATACATACATATGTTCAACATTATAACTTGATAGTAAAAAGATATAGAATTTCCATTAGAAACATCCATAACTCCTATATTATTAATGAATGTCATTCATAATATTCATCTTTGCATCCTGGGGGAAATAAAACAAAAGAAATGGGTAAGATCAGATTTTTGGTAAGTGTATGTAATATAGCATAAGTATTCATTAACATAAACACCAAGCATATTTAGAAGCTAAAAAACTCCTTTAACATATACATGAGAAAAATATGGCTGGAATAAAAGCTAAATAATTAATGTCAAAATAAAACATAACCATTGATATTATACTAGTCGAATAATCCACTGGACAATCAATTACTAGTTTCATAATGAGGAAAATTCATGATGGCAAATATCTAAAACATAACTTTAGGGATTTATTCCATGAATTTATCAAGACATCATTATATATTATATTATTTTAATGGCCACATTTCATGAATCAATTATTGTCAAGGATTAATGCCAAGAACCAATTAAATGGGTATGGCCTAAGTAAAACCCATATCTTGTTTGCCTCGTTAGACCAAACGATGCACTGATGGTAAATAGAAGTGACCACCCATTACATACATAGTCCAATACATTCCTCATATGAAAAGAGTGAAACATAAACAACATAAAAATTCATATTAAAAAACTAGCATATAAAATGTGAATTCATTAACAAAAACCCATGAATGGTATCAAATAAGAACATCAACGGTAAAACTGATCATAAACCCTTACAAATTATGGAAGATAATATCATAAGAGATATACCTAAATGATATACAATATTGAATAAATTATGTTTACATATAAGATGATACATTTAAATGAGACCATTGAAAAGATCATGAGGAAATATTCATTAAACATGGCCAAGTGTCCCATACCACTTTCAGTCATTAAAATCATAATCCCTTAGAATATTAGAAGAATAATGAGACTCCAGATATTTTTTATCAAAGGTATGTACATACACCACAAGAATGGAATAAGTGGTGAACAAATCAGATATCTCATAAAAGTAAAAGTGAGGTGAGAAAAGTCATTTTTTACATTAAAAAGAATAGTTCCTTTGGAAAATTATTTTTATTTTCCATAACAGAAGATTATAAAAATGTATATAACAAAAAAAATATAATTTAAGGAAATTTAATTTTAATTTTTGTCCTAAATTATGCCCCACTAAATTGCAATCATGTAAATAGAGTTTTCATGAAACATTAAAAATAAAATTTTTAAGTATGGTTTAATGAATATACTAAATATATTTTAAAGGGGGGAGGCTTTTTTGTTTTCATAAAACAAGAAATGAACCAAGATAGTTTTTCATGATAAATATTTTAATATTTTAAACTTTATTAGGTCTTAAAAAATTAAATAGTCATTTGAAAATGGGTAAAAATTCATAAATTCCCCTGAATTGGGCTTGATTATTGTGAACAATTGAAGAGGGAACCATTTTATAACATAAATTCCCCAAAAATGAAAGGTCAAATGATCTTAATATATGATTTTGGATGATATAAATAGAATATAGAACATGTACACATAAATAAATAGACATTAAACTGGGGTAATGATAGAGAAAGAATAACCCGATGGAAAAATTAATGTCCAGGTGGAATCACTTTCTAGTTTCTAATCAATCAAAACATATGCCCCAAAATTAATAATCCTCAAATGATAAATTTAACACCATTAATATGAATATATTGATTATATGATACATCAATGGTCTGTATACATACAACATACGCAAGAAAGAATGGTGAATAAAGAATATCTAACAAAAATGGAAGTGAGATGAGAAAACAGTTAGTACTTTGTAATGAATTGAATTGTATGTCCAAAAATTAACAATAATTAATGAATAATTTATTACAAATAATATTTAAATATTCATGTATATATATCATATTTCATTATAAATACACCACAGAAAAGAAATATGTGGAGAATAATGGAGATCTCATGGAAATAAAATTGAGATGAGAAACCTCCCACCTTATGTGTGAACATGTTCTACACTTGACCATAATATCCTACATAAAATAAAAAAATATCATAATTAATTAATTAATATCCTTATATAAATGAATTTTATATATTATAATTTTATTATATTCATTTATGTCATTTTAAATGAGCTATAAGATACAAATTTATCGCTCGGGAGCGTTCATTTCCGTTGTTTTCACGATCGATATGCTTGTATATAAGAATGAAACTTCATGTGGAATGGATATCATTCACAATAATTGAATTTATGTCTTATTAATGGACACAGATTAGTTAAAATTGTTATATATATCATTTTATTACATGGTATGAGGATGAGTTTCAAGATAAAACATTAATGACAATCATTTAGATTATTTTGACGATATTTTAATTATCACGAAGTAGTTATGTGGAATGAATTAATATTATGTATATATACTAGTTACAGAACATTAAACATGATATAAAATATATAATAATTATTGGTTAAACCAAAAAAAATGTATCATGAAAATAATTTAAGGAAAAATTGAAGAAAAATGGTTCATTGTCCACGAAGGTTGTAAATCGGCACCTCTTAGATGATAATTTCATTTTTAAAATAAAAGAGAGATAGTAAAGATATTGATGATTAATATTAAATTAAGATGATATATTTATATTATATAGGTGATAATTGAGTTATCATGATTATATTGAAATGAGAGGTGTTGATATGATAATAAAATAAAACAAATTGAAATTGAAAATAAAAGAAAAAATGAAGAGGGTTTACCTCTTGAAATGTCATCTTTGAGAACCTTTTTAAGGGGATGGATTGTGGTATTTTGGAATGAAAAAGATCTCCTGAATGTGGGATGATACTAGTTAAGAGTATTTGTTAATATAATTTAAATTATTCATTTCTTAAATGAGTGAGGAGAATATGGATTTTGGGGTGGTTTTTATAGTGGACGATAGGAGGGGTTTCCATTATGTTAATCATTATTAGATTATTTTGGCCAAATACTATGAATATTATTGACTTTTTAGAATAAAAATAGTAATATGTTCATATTATTTTTATACAATGTATGTTTTCATCATCCATTACTTAGGCATGATGCATAAATTCATTTCTTTAGCATATTTTGTAAATTATCAAAATTCACAATTCACTAAAAATTCATGTATAATAGGAATATCCCTAAAATTCACCCAAACCATTTTTTACATGTAGAATTCAAAAATTAACTCCATTAGATATTTTTTTCAAAATATGTGTCGTTTAATTTTTTTTATTAAAATCATTATTTTCTCGAAAAATATAGTCTTTAAAAATAAAACTGATTTTATAACACCCTAAAAATTAAATAATGTCTCTATAAATTATCCTAAAATCACAAAAAACAAATATTGATTTTGGAATAAATTTTATAAAAAATAAATCTCTTTGAAATACATTTATTAAATTTAAAATTGTAATTAAATATTTAATTCTGATAAAAATACGAGCACATAATTATTATTTTAAAAAATATACTATTTCAGTTATATGGTTCCAAAGTTTTTTTTATAATTTCATGGGAAAGGTTAATATTCATAAGTGTCGTAATAATATTAATAAGGGTAAAATACTATTCATTAGGTAATGTTTCTTTTCACCAAAAAACATGTTTATCTTATCGAACTCTAAATATCTTACTGAATAGAACTATGTATTTTTGTTTTCGAAATTCAATTCATAGGGGTGGAAAATTAGGATTCATGGCTATCGTATAACTATGTGCATCAAATTTTATTTCAAATTTTTTTATAAATCCTTGGGGTGTTACACTCTCCCCACCTTCAATAAAATTATGCCTCAAAATTTTCACTACGAATGATATAGGTCACCCCTTCAAAATTCTTTTCTAGGATACCCAAATTGGAAATGGGCTTAGTAAATCCTCCGTTTCATAAAATGGAAATAAAAAAATGCAAATGTCCCCACAAAATTATGCCTTCGAATAGGATAACATTATTGTTATGTGAAACATAGACATGGATGTGAAATATAACAAAAATGTTCTGATGGAGAGTTAATGGGAATATGGTCATTAAAATGATAAACATCATAAACCCATACATCTATGATTGGTTAAAATACAATGGATTTATTAAAGATAAAATTAAACATATGATGTTTTTTTCAAAAATTATTTTCCTATAATTGAATGTTTCTTTTAATATCTATAAATGTACATAAAAAAATACACTTACTTTATGTTATAATCTAATCTTTTGGTTGTGCTTCAATATATCTCTACTTCAATTATTAAATTAAAAGATGGATATTCAAGATGAATTTTTTATACAAGTTGATATTTGATTAAACAGTCCATAAGACATTTCATTTTCCATTAATGTTTACTGAAACCAAAAAGTTTAGAATTTTATATCAAAAAATATAATTTATTGTTAATCCATTCAATAAATAGTTAACCTTAAGACTCATCTAAAATATATCTTTAAAAAATTTAAATTCCAATGAATTAGAATAAATTCACTTAATTATAGATTTTCCATCAAAACAATATATTGTTTCTCTTATAAAAAACTTTTTAATAACTTATCCCCTTAAACCATTATAAAACATGCCTGCTTCCAATACCATAAATATATACTTTAGTACAGCTTAATTCCTGAATCTATAAAAAAACACAAATAGTTAAATTATTTAACATCAATCGTATTAATATCCTAAACTTTCTCTTGATCCATTTTCTTCTTTTGGGTTATATTCCCCTGGGGTTTAGGGAATTTATTTTCATTGTTCACCATATCCATACAGTTAAAGCATTAGACTTTAGAAATTCTTTCTCTTTCCCATGAAATCATAATCATGGTGGCCTTTTCCTCCACACTTGATGAAAATTCATTTTGATTTTAAGTATGAACCAAGGTTTTTCCTTCCACAAGTATCAAATTTTGTAAAATCCATATTTCCCTTCTTCCCATTATCCATATTTTTATCTTCCATTCTCAGTTCCCATTTTTTACCTTCATAACCATAAGACTTAACGAATTATTTCTTAGTCTTGATAGCACAGGATAATATATCATCATATGTTGAGAACTTTTGGGAGCCTTATTCCGTTCATAGAATTGTCCTATATCCATTAATGAAATGATCAATCCTACACCTTGGATTACATATGTATTCTATGTCATGCCTTACAAACCTGGTAATATTGGGTTCATACATAAAAACATTATCATCCTATTTCTGTATTAGACATTAGAATTGTCTCTCCATATCTTATCTCTATTAATGAGGGATGTATTTCTCCAAAAATATCCTTAAAATACATAGATTCTATAATTTTAATTTCATTCTCCTCCTTTGTGTTTTTAATTAAAGACCACCAATGATATGCATCTATTGTGAGATGGTAGACTTCCATGATATCCTTCTCTTATTCATTACAAGAAAAATCTCGAAATGTAATCTTCAAAGATCTCATACATTTTTCTCTTACAAATGGGTTTGTAGATCCATTGAATAATAGAGGTTGTTTTTATATGAAGCGGTCTAATATAGCTTCTCCACATTGTAGATCCGGATGTTCCATATGTGTAAAGTTATTTTTCATATCCTATTTCAGCTATCCTAATATATATTGATGTTTTCAGTAGTAGTCTTAGCTCTAGAACCAACATCATTATCTTTCATATGATGGAAATCCCTAAATGGGATACACACATTCATCCGGTTTCCATTCCATCCACTAGGCGCAATTTCAAAATAATTCCATATACTAAATTAGGTTATGAATCATAATGTGTAATATCAAAAAGAAAAATAATTAACATACATTTAAATCATATGAATTACTAATCTCATAATCATTAACAAGTTTTCATTAAGGGAAAAATTACTTTTAAATCCTTCATAATGGCTTGGAATAAAAATGTGAATTAACCCAAGCATATCATCCAGGAGTGACAAACAATTTTTTATGTAAATCTCCTTGGTATATACCATGTTACCCCAAGTCATGAATGAAACACCTTGTTGTTGTTATTACTCTTAGGTACTTCTATCCTAGAACTACATCCACATGTAGTATCCAGGAAGAGATGTATTTTTTAGGAATGACCACTTAATCTATAACATACCAAAATTCTAGGATATTCTTTTACACATATCCCCATTGTCCAAATTAGGGTTTTTTTCAATACTATAAATTTTCTATATCTATATTCCATGGTTTCTACTAATCTTCCTATAATACCTACTATAAATCCTTATCCCTATAATCCAAGAGATTGTGTATTATTTTATTACATTGGTGTGATTACATGGAATCAAATCCCAAAGAAACATATAGTTTTTTATTTATAGAATTCATGATACATAGATAAGTTCAAAATTACATATTTAAAGGGAAAAAATATTGCATTTCCATTGGAAACATCCATAACGCCAAGATCATACCTATAAGACATCCCTAATATTAATCTTCACAACGTGGGGACAAAACAAAAAAGGGTTGATCTCTAATTCTCTGTAACGGAAAGTAATACAATGGAAGTAATAAAAAAATAATAACTATGAATGTTGAGAAGATCTTAACTAATTACATTAACATATACTAGATCATAATATTGAAGGAACAAAAGATGAATAAACAAGGCCATTATAAAACATTACCATATATATTCCACTAGTCTAATAATCAGATGGAATATAAATAACTAGTTTATTAATTAGGTAAATTTATATCCATGGATATCAAAAACATACCCCCATGGATTTATTCCAAGAATATATCCAAGATTCATGCTAGAATCTATTATTTTCATGGATATATCCCATGAATCTATTGTTGTCACGGATTCATGCCATGACCCTATCAAATGGGTAAGGCCTCGACCAAAACCATTGCTAGTATGACTCATGAGACCAATCGATGCACCAAGGGGCTACATAGGGCCCCAACCATCACTTACATAGTCCAATCTGTTCATCATATGAAAAGGGTGACACATAAAATTTTGTATTGAAAATATAGCATAAAACATGTGAATAATTTAACTATAAACCATTAATGGTATCAAATTAGCACATCCACAGTCATACATATCATCAACACTTCAAAAACATATGTTTTATGATACTACTATAGATATATGTTAATGAAGTATAAAATTCAACAATGTATTGTGACATATTTGCAGATTCTTTTAAAAGAGACCATTGAAATGTTCATGAGGAAATATTATTTACACATTATAATGTATCTCATACCACATTGAATAATTAAAATAACAATCACTTTAAATATTAGGAGAAAAATAAGACTCTTGATATGATATATAAAATTTAAGTATATACACAACATGCAACGAATTTGTGGTGAATAGGGGACATATATTATAAAAGTTAAAGTTAGATGAGAAAAATATTTTTTTACATCAGAAAGAACATTTCCTTTGGAAAATCATTTGTATCTGTAATAAAATCAAATTATAAACAAGTATATCCAAAAAAATTAAGGAAATTGAAATTATATTGGACGAATAAATTATGTCCCACTAATGTGGAATTATGTAAAAAGTGGTTTTAAGAAAATTTGGAAATAAAACATTTTAGAGCGATTGAATTAGAATATTAAAGATATTTTAGTAGAAAAGAATGTTTTTTTCATAAAACCTAAAATGAACCAAGATATTTTGTCATCATAATTTTTTTTGATTTTATAAAAATAATTTTGTCTCAAAACAAATTATATAGTGCACTTGAAAATGGATAGGAATTCGAAAAGTTTCCTTGAATCGGGCTTTCTTATTAAGAATAATTGTGGAGGGAACCATTTTAAGACAAATAATTCCCAAAAACAAAAGCTGAAATGATATGAATATATGATAATAGAACATATAATAATAATATATAATAATTACATAAAATTAAATAAATAGTACATTGGGGTAAGGAGAGTGAAAGAATAGAATGATAGAAAATGAATGCTCGGGTGGAATCTGTTACCAGTTTGTAATCAATCGAACCATATGCCCCAAAATTAATAATCAAAAAATGATAAATTTAAAACAATGAAAATTAATTGATTAATGAAATTTTTCTTAAATGGGTTGTATACATACACCATACATAAGGAATATTGGTGAATAAGTAATATTTCACAAAAATGGAAATGAGAAGAGAAAAACCTTACTACATTTAAATCAATTGAATTGTATTTCCAAATATTATCAATCATCCAATGAATAATTGAATAATAAGAATATAAAGATATTCATGATATTATAGTTCATATTTTAGTTTATATAAGCCACATAAAATAAAAAAGAGGCGAATAATGGAAATCTCATGGAAATAAAAGTGAGATGAGAAACCCCTTACCTTAAGTCTGAATGTGTTCAGCACTTGACCTTAAAATCATGGATAAGAAAATTAAGTACATTAATTATTTTATTTATCAACATATATAAATGTACTTGATTTATTATAATTTTATTATTTTCATTTATGACCGTTTTGATGAGTTCTAAGATTCAAAATCTTCAATCTGGAGCATTTATTTCCTTGGTTTACATGATCGATATACTTATATATGTGTATTGATGTTCATGTGGAATGGATATGAATCTACATAATTGAAGTTATATATTATTAATGAACATACATATGTATAAATGATTATATATATCATTTTTATCATGGTATGAGGATGAATTATTAGAAAAATCATTAATAACAATCATTGAGTGTATTTTGACGGTATTTTGGTTATCAAGATGTAGTTTTGTCATATGAATTAATATTATGTATATGTACTAGTTCATAACATTAAATACGTTATTATAAATATAATATACTTCTTTCCTACCACTAAAATTATTTCATGAATATAATTGAAGGAGAAATTGAAGAAAGAAGGATCGTCGTCCATGAAGGTGGTAAATCCCCACATCCCGGACAATAATTTCATTTCTAAAATTAATGGGACATAGAGAGATTAATGTGATTGATGATCAATATTCCATATACATGATATAATTAGAGTATAATGGATTTATTATTATCATTTGAACATAGGAAGTGAGGAGAATATAAAGAAATAATAGAAATTGAAAATGTAAGTAAAAGAAAAAGGAAGAGGGTTTACTTCTTGAAATATCATCATTGAGAACCTCCTTAAGGGAAGGGGATTTTCTATTTTGGAACTAAATTTAGCTCCTAGATGTGATGAGATAGTAGGGAAGAGTATTTGGGTATAACATTGAAAATATTTATGTCTTATAAAATTTAGGAGAAGAGGGAATGGGGGTGGATTTTATAGTGGAGAGGAGATGAGGGGTTTTCCTTTATTTTAATCATTATTTTATTATTTCGGATAAAGGAAAAGAATAGTATTGATTATTGTGACTAAAAATAGAAATTTCTACATGTTATTGTGATCCAATTACCATTTATATCAGTAATGACTCAATCATGACGCATAAATTCATTTATTTAGCATATTTTGTAAATTATTGAATTTCACTATTCAACAAAAAAACATGTACATCAGAAAAATCCCAAAAATTCACACTATTAATTTTTAATGGTGTATAATTAAAAAATAAACTCCACTTTATAAATTTCTTTTCTAAATATGAGTAAAATAATTTTTAATGTAAATAATCATTTACTCAAAACATATAGTCTTTAAAAATAAAATTGATTTTATAACAACATTAAAATTATCTAAGGTCGCATTAAATTATCCTAAGATCATAGGAACAAAAAATATTGATTTTGAAATACATTTTATGATAATTAATATTCTTTTTTTATATAAATTTCTTATTATAAAATTGTAATTAAATATTTACTTCTCAAAAAAATACCATCACTTAATTAATAATTTTTAAAATATATTTTTTCATTGAAAAGGTGCCTAAATTGTATACATACTTTCATGGGTGAGGTTAATATTAATTAGGGTCTTATTATAATTCATAAGGGTGAAATACTATTCATATGGGTAACATTATTATTCAAAAGGCTATCTTACTATTCATTAAAAATTAAGTTGATCTTATCAGACTCTAAATATCTTTCTAAACACAACTGTGTATGCCAATTGTTATGAAATTAATTCATAGTGGTGGAAAAATTATGATTAATGTTTATTTTAGAACTATTATAATATGAATGTGTTATTTCATAGTGTCTTGGTGTTTTGTTTATTAAATTTTCTATTAATTTTTTTTATAAATCATTAAGCTATTACATTCAACAACGAGGATATAAAAAATAAAAAATTCTATACAATGTTTTGGCTCTATGATTATATAGTGATTTATTTTGGTCATACTAATGCCCCTTCTATCTTCATGGATTTTATGAAAAGGCAATTTTTTTATTACGATGATCATTTTGTTATAGACATTATAAATGATTTATTATATATTAAAAGATAAAGGAAGAGAATAAAGAACAATTGAAAATTGTACTAAAGACACTGGGGAAGGATAAATATTATTCAAAATTTACCAAATGTTAATTTTGGATACAAAAGTATTCATTTTTTGATAACTAAATCTCTTGAAATTTATATTAGTAGATCCATCTATGACAGAGGCAATTAAATGTTGGCCTAGACCAACCCCGGTGACTAAGATCCATAAATTTCTTTGTTTAGATGGATATTATCAATAGTTTTTAGAGAATTTATTATGTCTATATAATCATATGAAAAATTTATCTTTGAATGGTAACAAGTTCCTATGGCCAGATTAATGTGAGGAAAATTTAATGGAACTGAAGACAAGGTTATTTAGTACACATGTGAATACATTACCCTATAGTGGATAAGGTTTTTTAATCTATATTTATGAATCCAAGAAGGTATTTTGATATTTTATTCTATAGAATAACATGTTTATAGTCTATTCCTAACAACACTTAATGATTCGTGAAAAAAAATTAGCCAACACATTATTTGGAGTTAACATTAGTAATGGTTTCAGGAAAGATATGGAGGAATTATATTTATGGAGATAAGTTTGATAAATATACCTATAATATAATTTTGAATGATATATTAACACCAATAGAGTTTAACATGTTAAAATTATTATGGTAAGAGATGCTAAAAAATTATGACTGCTCAATACAATACCTCCAAGGGAAAGCGAACAAGATGGATGGGTCTTTGAGTCAAAAGGATCATACTAGTTTATCAATGATGAGGATAAAAAAAAGTTAAAATATTTTTATATTTTTAATGTATAGTTCTTGAAATATTTAAGGATGGGAGAAAATAGAATCTTCCTCACTTGAATGTTCAACCATCTATCCATGTGAAGATTAAAGAGGCGCATTATAAAGATGTTGAACAGAAAAATAATGTTTTAAATACACTAAGGTTATCCTTGATCCTGATGGAATGATGAGGTTTAAAACCCATGAATTTGTTCCTTCCATATTATATTTTATGAAATAGTTATTAGAGTATGCAATTTGGGAACTTGAGGATATTATGAGGTTGAGTTATCATCATTTGTTTTTAAGAGATTGAGGAATTTTGAGGAATAAATTATTTTATGGTGGTTGAATATAACACCATGAGTTTTTATCTTCTTCTTTTTGAATAAATTCAATATATTTAATGTATTTAATTATATGATACAACAATTTATGCTTTTTAAACATGGAACATCGTCTTATCTTTCATTACACACAATACATAGTATCTAAGAATCAATATTTTATTATTATATTTATTTAAATGAGATAGTTTAAACATAGATATCAAATATAATAATAGTAGTAATTAATTTCTAAATATTATTTATATTTTTTTTTCTATAAATAATCCATATTGAAAATAAAACAAATAATTTTTTGGTAAAGACATTATATGTTTAACAATATTTTTTTTCTTAAAGGAACTATTTTTTGGGTCATTATGTAAACAATAATAAAATAAATTTGAGATTCTATTATAAATTGAATTTGATAAAAATATATTTAATTTTTGAAATCATAATATTAAAATTATAATAGGGTCAATTTTAGTTATTTTTATAAAAACTACATATTTATATGAATAGTGAAAAAAACTAAAAAAAATTTTAAACTACTTTTTCATCTAATTTTATTATATAGTAAAATTATATTTAAATTTTTTTAAGTATGTATATATTATTTGTGAATATTTTAATCTAATTTAGGTAATTGTAACTAATTACCAAATGAAATTGGGTATAAAAATATTTCAATCTTTTGGATCATTTCACTTTAAAAAAATGAACATCTCATCATATATGCGTGATTATTTACAAATTAATTTATTCTAGTTATGTGATTATAATTTTAAATAATGGATTCCATATTTAGAATAATAAAAATTTTAAATATCTAATAATGTAAAATTAGTTTTTTAACAAAAATATTAGTGGAATTTATTATAATTAATACAATGATTAAGGTAGAAACAAGCTTAATTAAGGGCTAAACAAAGTATATAATGTGTAAAATGACCCAACACTTGTTTAACGATTATTTTCTATCCATATATCAACCATTACACAAACAATAATTAGTAAATACTGATTTTTGTTCCTCATGAGCCACATAAAATGTGGGGAGCACTCAAATAAATTTAATAATACCCAATGAGTCCTTCCCCAACTTATAAAAAGCCTTCCCTCCTCCCCCATATCTTAACACATATCATGCCCTTTTAGATCATCCAACTAATGAAAAAATACCCCCCAAAAATATCTTCCTTTCATCCCAAATAGCTTCCTTTGGTAATATATCCATCCAATTAATCCCTTTGGTACAAACTAATAAGAGTTACCCAAAGAATATGTAACATCCTTTAACAAGCACTTACATTTTATTTCTTTCTTTACCCTAAAAATTATTCATATTTCATGATTATATAATAGAATAATAGTCTTAAATATATTATGTTATTTATTATTAGGTTATGACATAAACTCACACATAATTCCTTCAAATGGGATACAAAATCATCATTCATGTGTATGACAGACTTCTAACTCGTGAACTGATGACATTAATTTTTCTATTTCCACCTTTAAAGATTGGGAATTATTATTTAAGATATGAAATTAAATCAAATACATGATATTTATGATGTATTTATGCTTATTTAATTATTATATAATAGATAACTTTATGCTATTCATTATTTTAAATATGATATATTTGTTTTTGGATGTGTGGACCACCGCATCCTCAAAGCAAGGTGATAAATTCACACTTTACATGGAATGTATTAAAGAATATTTTAGTGAACATATATGATATATATGAAATAAATTTTTTTTAAATATATTCTATATATTTATATATATATATATTTCATTTTCTTTCATTTTTATCAATACGACATTAAATTGGAAGGAGTGTTCATGTGTATGTATGACTACCATCTCCATGAATGGTGGATTTCATTTTTCATTTATACATTTTATAGATTTTTATAAATACCAATATAATGAATATATATATATTATCATTTCTATAATTATAGAGTTTATGAAATCATGATATAATTAATAGGAAAAAATATAAAAACTCAATAATAATTAGATAAACAATGTGGTTATTACCTAAAACGTATGTTTAACAAGGTTTTGTTAATAAATGGGTAATAAAATTAATAAGTGAATCATATATGGTATGATATGATGGAATATGGTTATGTTATATTTTTATAATAAACATATATTAGTTATACATGTGGTTTGAATGAGTATAAAGTGATTCAAGTCATATGGTAATGGGATTTCTAGTCTCACTTTTATTTCTACAAGACTTAATCCATATTCACCACTCATTTTTTTCGGTCATGTATATATTTAAATTCAACTTATTCTATAATTAATAAAATTTAATTTAAGGTTTTATAAATATCCATTTTATGATCTCTATTTCATTGGATTTTTGTTCCAAAGGTTACCAAATCGGTAATGTAATTTTATATAAATTTTCATTCATTGTGACACATGTTTTTTCTATTGATATATATTATTTTAAGTGGGGAATATACTATCCCTTTGACATATTATATCTTTAATATTATTATTTTAATGATATTAAATATTTTATTTAATTTTATTCTCACACGGGGATTATGATTCGACGTTATGTTAGTGGTAAGTGTTTATTGCAAAAAATCTCATCGTTTATCGGGATTGTTTATGATTGTAATCAATTGATGAAATATTATGATCCATTTATCAAGAAAAGTAAATTATTTATTTATCCTATTATTACTAATGATATCTTAATATATTAATTCCATTTAACCACTCATATGTACGCAATATAATAAAGAACTAATTTTTAATAAAATCTCACATTATTTATCTCTTTGATCAGAAAATTATTTTATTCAAAAAAACTATATTTTAAAAAATATTTTTAAAATTATATTTTGTGGAAATTATAATTTAAATACAACGATGAAATATTTTCTTTAAATGATTCCATTGTAAGGATTCATATATTTTTTCAAAGAAAAATTAATTCAATAATATTTAGTTTTTCAAAAAAACCTTTTTATAAAAGATGGGGTATTTTTCTTAAGAAATGTTTTTAAATGATATTTCTAGATACGATTCCATATAAGATGAGATATTTTGGAGTTGTTTATGTCTTTTCAGGGAAAAATGAAAAGGTTACATTTATATTATTTATTAGAATGGTTTATGATTTGATGGAATGATGGTTATGAAATCCCTATCTCATTCACAGGTTATATGCCTGTGAAACCCATTTATCATTAATGGGTTATATGTGTCTGAAACCTACTTATATTCAAGGTTTATTATATTATGAAATTATAATGAAACCTATATATTTCTCATAGGTTTTATATAATAAAATTTTTATGATACACATTTTATTTCATGGGTTATGATATGATGTTTATGATACATAACTCTTTTTATGGATCATGATATAGGGATTATTTATGATCTTATTTCACATGTATGTATGATTTTATAATGTGATTGTTCAGACCTATGTCTTTATTAAATTAATTTGTTAATTTTTTTTATCTAATGCAATAATTATTGTAAAAAGTCAATGGGCTTAATCCAAAATGGGAAGAAGGGGAAACCATATCCACAATTTGATGAAGTTGAAACCTAGTCCACTATGGGAGGAAGGTGAAACCCAATAAAATATAAGTAAGGGATTGTAAATACGGATAGTGGTGTTTACCTCCTATTAGGTGTACTCCCCATGAATTTTCTGATATGTTTTTTCAAATGCACCTTGACTTATAGGGAATAAAATTACAAGTTTCTCTGTCTACCACAATTAAATATCTTATTCCTATGTTATGATTTCGTAGACTATTCACTTGATTCTCCTATGATTCATGTCTTGGGAACTTCCAATATTTATTCCATGAATCATGTATATTATCGTTAATATATGAGGTATGCTCTTCTAATATTATTTTTATGTTCTCATACTATAATGTTCATGATTATAATTATGTATATCACTTTGTTACACTTACTGAGCATATGATCTCACCCCTATTATGTTTCCTTTACCTAGGATATGATGTTATTTATTATGTATGATGTTTCTATGATGGTTTATACTCATGGAGATTCTAGTGAGAGATAATTTATATCACATATATACCAGTTTTTATGTTCCCACGTTTCAAAAGGAAATAAACTAATGTGGTTTTTGGGAGCCTACTTGTTTAATGTATTACGTATTCTAAAAAAATAACATAATTTTAATGTATGTTAAGCATGGGTGTCTATAAATTAGGAGAATGTGTTCCACTAGTCATACAACATAGATGAAATTTGTCTGAGATGTAACACTCACTCTTTCTCACCATAAGAAGTATACACCAGAAGTACGTAGAGAAAAATACACAGATGATGATCACGCAAAAGGAAATGGTTTATACAATAATATAAATTTAGAATAAACCACTACATAGAGGATTGGCCCCTTTTTAGTATTTTTCACCATGATACCAAAAACCACACCTGGTGAAAGATGACGATAGAGGATCTCACCGCGAGACTCATATTAGGATTCTGATAACTTTACCCAAGGAATCCTACTAATGGGATCACCATACAATGTTTTGCATGCAATTTCATAATAACCCAAATAAAATATATCAAGGGAACACAACCTAATGGGACTTCTCCAAGTCGATAAATATAATTTCTCTAAGCCTTATATAAATTAAAATATGGTGTGTAACGGTAGTACACAGTGTGTCTCTTCGGCATAAGGTCCTACCCGTGTATCATAGCCCACACCTGTGTACATGTCCAAGACTGAGTACACGGTGTGTCTGAGTCCATATAATCTTCCCTGTGTGGGTATCTGGCTGGTTGTGTATGTATATGATTATTCATTCACATTCCCATTTACCATCCAAGCTTCATGTTGATTTTCCATATTTGTATCACATGTCATGTGACAAAGGTCACATACCATGTGACATATATCTTCTTGTTGAAACCCTAGAAACATACTAGGGGCACCCACATGACATGTAATGCATCAATACACTTTATGTAGCATGGGATTTTCAATAATCCTTGATCAAATTCATGTTTCATCATCCACTCATCTTGTCTTTGATCAGCAATGCACCACCCCTAAATCATCGCACAATAGGAATACGAAGAACATTGTCCATATATCCACCCACAATCATTCATACATCATTGTAGCACGATATCTTCATCAATACAATACTAAATCTATGATAACCACCCATTTCACCTAGAAACACAAGAACACTGATTTTTTATACAATATTGTGTCAAAATACCTGTCAAAAAGAATACATGTGATTAACAGATGAACAATAGTGGGAAAAATTCATGAAAATCTCAAATAAGGAATAAACCATAGATATGTGGGTTCTTCCTCGATCTAGTCCCATTATAATGATGAATAAAGAACCAAAAAAGTATTCAATCCCCCCAAAGATCCCAATAGATAATTATTTACTCAAAATATGATTGATATGTGAATTAATTAATTAGAAGATTGATTTGTGTTCATCCTAGACATATGAAAACGAGGAATGGATGCAAATAAAACAACATCCTATATTGATTTCGATTAACCACTAGTGAAGAATGGTTTCTTGCCACTATCATTGGTGAGATCCCCATGTTTCATCAAATAACGATTGATGATCTATGATCTGGTCATCATTTTCCAATGAAATATTCTCCAACACTCTCCATCCAATATTTATTGTTATACAATTAACCCTGAAATTTCTTCATAACATCATATTTTTAAACAATCGCCATGCCATGGAAATTAAATAAAATATTTATTTAATTATTTTATTTAATAATTCTCCCATGACCATTCCTAAACCAAACATTCAAAGCACTCCAACGTTATATATCACCAAAGGTAAAACATGATCATTCAACTCAATGAATGCATTATATTTCTGATCCAAGGATCTATTTATAATTTATTCCACTCTATTGGAAAAAAATCACCTGCATGATATTTAATATATTATAAAAATTAATTCCGAGCACATCATGCATCAGAATATCATGCCACCTCTACAACAAGATCCTAAAATAATCCATATAATACTATAAAATTATACATTGAAAAATTATAGTCATTATATTCTCCCCACATTTGGACATTATTTCATTGAAAACTAGAAAAGGTGGCAAAAATTTATGTGGGTAATGATCAAGAATATAGGTCTCCCACTCCATGGCGCTCTCTTAAAAATTCTCATGTTTACAATTCACACATTTTGTGAGTAGATTTTATAAAAGGATCCTCTTCTATAAGTCCCCGATATATACATAATACACAGTAATGTTAGCTTAATTTTTGACATCCATCTCTCCCTAGTCAATAACATCTGAATGATAATGCATGTACCCCCTCAGCTGCAACATGCAGAAGAAGTCATGTACCCTATCCAATAGTTATGGCAGTTCTAGGTGGTACAACAACTCCACAATGCTATATATTTTTTGGAAAGGACTGATGAATCTCAGATGTAGCTGGCTTCCCTGGCCAAATCTCTATAATTTATATTGAGGTGATACCCACAAGAAAACATAGGATCCCTCCTCAAACTATGTATTTCTCTATCATCTATCTGCATAGGACTTATGATGGATCTTTGTAGTCATCATCCACTCCTGGATGATCTTAAACTTCTCTGTAGATAATTTCACGAACACAAGTTCCATATGTTCTTACTCTCCTTGGATGGTCAACATAATGGTGACTAGTTGTGTCACCCAATTATGTCTACAAATGGTTCTATTCTAATGTCGGAATGTTAGCTATTGCATAACATTAACACCACCTATGGTAGGTTATCCTACCAACTATGGATAACATCTAAAATTAAATCAATCAACATGTACTTCAACACTAAAAATGTCTGCTCAGTTTGGCCATCATTGTGGCGGTGAAAAGACATGCTTATATGAAACTGAGTCCCAAAATCCTCCTATAATCCTTTCTATAACCAAAATGATATGTGATAATCATGTATATAAGAAATTATCAAGGGAACACAATGGATTTATACTATCACCTACTTGTAGAGGCATCCCGAAATCTCTACTAATATTTTATCGCGGACAGCTAGGATGTGGGTCGACTTGGTTAGTCCATCTATGATCACCCAGATGGCATGGTGTCCCCTGGAAGAATGCAGTACACCTGTCACAATTTCTATTGATATCTCATAAATCATCAACTATATAACATCAATGGGTTGAGCTATACAAGATAGATTACGATTCCTTGACATAAATTAATGACAAGTATGGAATATAGAGAAAAAATCTACAACTCCCTTATTAATCACTGGCCACCAAAACTAACATATGATGTCCCAGAATATCTACACCTCACATGGATGTACCATAGAATTATTAGTATAAAAATATCACAAAACCTACTTCTAAAAGTTCAATAATAAATTGGTGCATCTTTCAAAATGAATAGAATTATTCACACATTCTAATAATCTATTTTGAGCATATCTAATTGATATATGAGTACATAGGGTATCACAGTTAGCACCCCCAGGTCGTGCATCCTTGACTTGTTGTAAAATATGAGGGGTAATAACCATTTATTGGAGTTAATATTCTCCAAACCAAACCAAAAAGGATATCTACAATGATTAAATTTACAATGAATCCTCACTCAACATATTTGAACAACATATCCTACTGAGGGTTTCTTCTACAATGTTCCCCTTCCCATGACTATAGATAGTCTCGAATTAATAATCCTTGAGGAACTCTATCCCTCGCCTCTATTTCATGATTATATATTTCTATGTGATTACAACCATGGGACTCTTGTGGTTAGAATAAATGATAAAACACTATTTCTGGGTCCATTTTAGGTCCCTGAGTCTCATGTCATCTCCCTGCTACTGATGTATCTCCTTTGGCGTTCCCACTACTAGTGATAACTCTCTATGTCTTCTCATTTACGAAACTCTTAACTCCCATATAACAATCTAGAATCCCAGTATAGATAGTAATGATTATAGGTATACTGATTGTTTGGATGTATCTATGTATACATCTCTCAATGTTATATGAATTAAAGATGTAATCGCAAACTACAACCATCAAGTACCTACAAAATATAGAGAACCTTGATAAATACTAATCCAATATCATATATATACCTAGTGAAGCTATAGAATCACATAGTTATGAAAATCCTTTCACATATCCTGAGAAAACACTTCTATAAAAATGAACTCAAACTCAAAACATGACAGTGTCAAATCATCATATGAATGATTTATTAAGAACCCCAATTTACTATAAATCATTAGATAATGATTTCTAGTTTACCCACAATTGGAACTTCTAGGGTCATTAAAATTTTGAAAACCCCATCACCACCATGTTCCATTGCTCATCCACCTATGGGTCAAGGTAACATTGAAACCTATGGGGTCTCTTCGCTGAAAATCATATGGAATTATCTTCTTGTGCATCTCATCCACTGGTAATATTAAAACCAACATCTTCTTAACAGGTGGTGGTTTGATGGGTGTACCACCTGGAGGAAACACCTCTTGAAAAGATCCCTTCATCAGAGGCTCATCACTGATGGTATTATCCTCATGATCTTGATGTTGAATTATTACTGGCATATAATTTAGAGGAATCCTGAAATAGAAAAGATTTAACATGATCAATAAGTATATCTAATGAGATGACTCAAGAATAATAGGGAAACCGAAAACCTTTCCAATATAATGAATGTGAAAATATATTCTCTATAACCACTATTTACATGTATCGAGTTGAAAGGTAGTAAATTATAATCTGGGTGTATGGATACATCATCAATTGAAGAAACACTGCAGTCCTTGGAATAATAGCCAAACACAAAACACATAACATTGTTTCAATAAACCAATCTCACATACCATGGTCCAGAGGAAGAAAAAACTACTCTGATACAACTCTTTTATGACCTATCCAAATGGGGACCATTCCACAACTACCCTAATCCCACCTCCAATAGTCCAGGGGTTGGTGAAGAGTGGTGGGTAGGAATATCGCTAACATGGGAGGCCTTAGCCTAATGTACCTATACACACACATAAATTTCTATTCCCATACAATAATAATATGTACATTAACTGATAAATCATTCATGAATATATCTCAATACCACCATTAATTTATGACAATAAGTACTATAATAAAAAACAGTCAAAATAAAAGCCCACTACAAAGAGTCTGAAAATATGTCCAACTTGAATATATATAAGGGAACTACATTCAAAGCTACTACAAGAATACACCTCGCTATTTAAAGATAAATAAGTTATTCCTGATCGTAGTCCCTATATTACTCTATCTAAAGGATGATAAATTGATTAATTCATGAGAACTGTTGGGTAAAACCCACGCATGGGTGACAATATAAATACCCAGTACCAAACCCAACAATCACTAAGTATATAACATCATGAATACAAGTCATATCATAATCGGTGTATGTGTACAACATATATTTTAAAGAACAGGAAATTTCAAGGAAAATTATTTCATAAATACATTGGAATTTTACGAGTCTGTGGCTTCTGACGTCACTTGATTCCGAGGCCTGGTGTGCCAAAATCAATTTCCGACCATAGCTCGGGTACGTTCAGTAAACGAATGAGCATGATTTTATATCTTTTGAACCGGTACTCGAAATTGAAATCTGAGGGCACTGATGAACTCGCAACACCGATAATTTCTTGAGGGTACCTTAACCACAATTGCGTTTTCATAGAATGAGAAGTTAAAATTTTAGGATTAAAGAAGAAGGGAATAAAAATTGTGGAACAATTTAAATTTTATATCTAAGGTGGTTATATTATACAAGGGGAGTTGGGGTGGGACCCACAAGCTCCTAACTACCCATGTGGGGATAATTGTGAGGTGGGGCCCACATAAGCCCCAACCCTTCACATTCCATAACTCTTTAACCCCTTTGAAATCCCATGTTAATTACATGGAAACTCCCTTTTAAATTTTCTAACCTTTCAACTTCCCCACTTTAATTCTTGCCAACACTCACCTTAATTAATTAATTTCAACTCTTTTATTGATTAAATAAGTGTTTTAAATTTGTATTTTGAAATGCATGGCATGACCATTTAATATAAGGGGTGGCCTTATATTATTTTGGTTGTCTGGTTGTGTGGGGATTTGGGGAGAGAACTCTTGTGAAGTAGAAAGGGGATTCCTACTTTGTTGAGGAATGCCAACTCACCGATGAAGAACATCCACTCGGGGAACGCATTTCTTAATCCTCTTCTTCCTCTGCTGTAAGGGAGGAGACACCAATGTGGGAACTCACTAACAATGGGGCGCCTTTGATTCTTCTCTCCATGATAAAAGAGGAGACGTCACTTACTCGGGTGCACACCAACGACGACAAAAACGACGTCCACATCCACGGAGCATGACAACTGTGAACTTCTTTTCGAGGTAGGGTGATTTGATTCATTTATTTTTGAAAATAAAATTGTCGTTGTGTTTCGTGAACCTCGTGCATTATTGGCTAGGTGTTACCGCCTAATACGGAGGGCACGTGCCAAACGAACACAGCCTGAAGACCATCCGCTGGAACTTATTCTTTTGGAATTGGAACCCAGAGGTGGAGAAAGCACGGTGCCATCGCCACGTGCCGGTAACATAGAGAAGGAAGCTGGATTCATCATGTTGGATGTGTGGGAGGAACCGCGGCCCGCATCATAAGATGCATCGTTGGAAGAATCGGCCTGCCGGGCGGAGCTGGACCGCGGCGCCAGGAGGGCACTGCCTTGGACAACCGGTTGCCTGCCCATGCGGCCAGTATGCGCAGAAGGCCGACCGCTCTTGCTGGCTAGTTTGGGGAAGGGCAGCCCCGCTTGGCACCGCAGGTGCGGACAACCGGCCCCCCCTTGGAACCTGCTCGGCTAGCCGGGCCGAGCCGGGCCGCACCACTTCGGGCCGGGCCGCGCCACTTCGGGCCACGCCGCGCCACTTCGGGCTGGCCCGCGCCCCTTCGGGCCAAGTTGTGTATTCCTTCGGGCCTATTCGATATCCCTTCCCGGTCGGACCCGTCAAACTGGGTAAACACATCCCGTCGACCCACTGGGCTAAACGGGTCGGGCCTATTATTTACTTAAATGTGAATAACTTAAAGACTGTGTGTCCGATCAACGCGCTGTCTGTGGCACTGGGACTCTTTCTGTGAGACGGTCCTCTTGCGGTACTCTAAGTGAGTTTTGGACAGCTTTGGGTATCCTCCGAGTTAGAAATGAATGTAATTCTAACCGGGCCCCTGGAACGGAAAAGCCCTTATCTCTCAGACCGTACGTCTGTTTGATGCGTCGTCAGTCACGTTGAGTTCCTATTGAAGAGACGAAACTTTGGGATACATCAAATCTAGACTTTGTGATAGTTTATGTATCGACCCCCTTGACTCGAGGAGTGGACCATCCTGGAATCGAGCGTGCTGTGTGCGGGAACAATAGAGCTGGCTGCGACTGCGACGACTGTACATGGATCCTACGTGGGTTCGACAACGAGGACGACTGTACATGGATCCCCCGTGGGTTCGGCAGCGATGAAGACTGCACTTGGATCCTACGTGGGCTCGGCCACGATGGTTATTGTACATGGATCCTACGTGGGTTCGGGAGCGACGACTTCTGTACTTGGATCCTACGTGGGTTCGGTAGATGAGATTATTCAGAGTCTACATCTAATCATCTCCACCCCACTTTGTGAGTAGTATACCTGTGTGAGCTGAGTCATGATCTTCAGTCATTATCATTGATGTGATTGACTTCTTTCCTATGTGGACTCGGTTGTGCTTTCCTATGTGGACTGTGTTGTGCTTGGGCTCGAGAGATGGAGTCGAGAAGTAATTGATGTCTTAGGTATCTGTATGGGCATATACCTATGTAGAGATGGTTGATACTTCATTATTGTATCCTTCCTTTGTGGTTTATCGTTCGTGGATTCTGGGAGACCTTCGGCAGTCTCGGGGTCCCTAGTGAGTATCATATACTCACCCCAGCACGGGCTATGCCCGTACTACGTTGTATTGGTTTTAGACGATGTATAGCGCTGATCGTGTTTATGGCTTGTGGAGAAGGACGGTATCCAGTGGTGGACTATCAGGCTGGACGTTCATGGAGTGGACGGGAAGACTCGAGGAGCTGAGGAGACCATCTGTACCTACCCTTCAGGTGGGGTGTCCGAAGGATGAATCGGGTGTTGCTGCTTTAGTTTTCAGCTGTTGTAATTTATTTTTTTCAGTTGTACTGTACTTTTAGTTAGGTTATTATACTAGACCATTTACTTTTCAGCACTTACTTTTGTACTCAGTTTACTTTGTGTTTACTCCAGCTTGTATACTATGTTGTGTTTGTTTAATTATATAACGGAAATTCCTTCACTTTTATTGGGATTTACGCCTTTGATGCTAGTCTCCAACCCCTGGCCTATGGAAGGTGGGCTTGGGGTAGTCACGACCGGGCCCCGAGGATGGGTCGTGACAAATTGGTATCAGAGGATTCGGTTCTACCGCATAACTCAAGAATATGATAATTTCTTCTGTGAAGAAATAGTGTTAGGAGTATTGAGTGTGGTTTTCAGTACAGGGAGTCCAGTGTCGGTGTAGCAGTTGACATATCCATACACTGGGACCTTGACTTCAGATTTCCTACTCAGTGCTCGACAACACTGATTCCATGTGTGTTTCAAAAAATTTCTTTGTGATTATTTTGTGTCCGCTCACCAGGTATACTCTATTAACAGTGGCGCACCTATTACTTTTCAGGATGGCTCAACGAAGGAAACCATCTAGGGTTCCGAGCTTTGTGCGAGATGGAAGCCCACCAAGCAATGAGGCCTCGGTGCAGGGCCCCATTACAGCAGAGGCACCGGCGGTACCTCTAACTGCTGGCCGACCGATAACACCGGCCCTAGTTGCGGAGAGTGCACGCTGCCAGAGGGCGTTGCATGAGTTTCCGTGACAGAGGCCGCCCAGGTTCCACGGAGTGACGGATCCCCAGGTAGCCGAGGATTGGCAGGAGGCTATCGTCAGAGTTTTCAGATTGGTAGGGACACCATCAGACCTCTTGGTGATCCTTGTCGCTAGTCTACTGCACGCAACAGCAGGTAGATGGTGGAGCCTAATGCTCCAGGTTGACCAGAAGGCATCACTACTTTGGACAGACTTCGAGAGCCTCTTCTGCTCGGAGTTTGTTTTGGCCACACTCTGTGCAGTATGAATCCAGGAGTTACTACAGCTGCGATAGGGCAACATGACAGTAGCCCATTACTTGGAGAGATTTACCGACCTCTCACGCTACTCCGTAGACATGGTACGATACCCATTATTCTGAGACAAGACCTTTGAGTAGGGACTGAGGCATGAGATCAGGGCTTTGTTGATCTCCCTCATCATTCCAACACAGGAAGGAGTACTAGAGTGATCCCTTCTTGTGGAGAGCTTCCTTTCTGAGCAGACGCCACCAGCGAGGCCTACCGTATGGTGGCACATAACAGAGTCTTATGCATCCGGCAATAGATAGATGTCGCAGAAGACCATGCAAAACAGGACATCTGGTGGGTGACCTCAGGATACTGGTTTAGATGTGCGGGGCACAAGCAACAGAGCTAGATATACGAGAGGCAGGCAGTGCTATGCATGGTGCGGGTAGGGCCACATGGCTCGTGACTTCCCGACCCGCCATGTATAGGAGAAGTAGACGGTTGAGGGACCACCCAGGTAGAGAAAAATGTTTGACCACGGTGGTCCGCAAGGAGAAGGTAGACAAGGCATGGGTGCTGGCTGAGTAGCAGGTGGTGGACGACGCTTCGAGGCTCTACCACCACCACAACCAGGAGGGCCACCCTGACCACAGGAAGCTGGCAGACTGGGGATGGCTCAGCTCCAGGCAGTCGAGGCCTATGACCACGGAGCACCTGAGATGATTCAAGGTACTATATGTGTCTACTCCACCCATGATTCAATTCTTATAGACCCGTGAGTGATTCATTATTTCATTGTCTCTTCTCTTGTTCGGAGCTCGGATATTCCGAAGAAGCCGTTGGCTCAATCATTACAGCTAGAGACTCCTACGGGAGCAGACTCAAGGATTATGCACTGGTGCCGGCAGTGTGAGCTTACTCTAGGAGGCGATTGTTTCGGCTGGGATATTCTTGTAGCGGCGTCGAGGCCTTGTAACGTCATCATGGGTATGGACTGGTTGTCTACACTCCATGCTTAAGTTGAATGCATTAGGCACAAAGTGCGGTGTGTCTGCATAGATGGGAGCAGGTTCACCTTCACCGATGAGAAGGGAGCCTTGGAAGCACCGGATGGACTTACGCAGAGGAGATGACAACCGATCACAAATCAGTTGGCTAGTCTCATCCTCAGAGCAGTTGATGTACGGAGTCCGAGATATCTTGTTGTGGTGGATCAGTATGTTGTCTTTTTCCCTGACAATGTTCTAGTACTATCTCTTCGCAAAGAGGTAGACTTATACATTGACCTGTACCCTAGGACATCACCGATATCTACTCCAGCATATCGGATGGCTCTTGTCGAGCTTCGTGAGCTACGAGTACAACTGGATGATTTACAGGGAAAGGGATTCATCTGACCTAGTGTTTCACCCTGGGATTCTCTGATTTTATTCCTCAAGAAGGCGGAAGGGAGCTTATGACTATGGGTCGACTATCGTCGCCTAAATCAGGTGACCGTAAAGAACATTTACCCACTTCCGATGTTTGATGACCTCTTTGATCGACTCTAGGGAGGACAATGGTTCTCGAAGATAGACCTCATTTCAGGATATCATCAGCTCAGAGTTTGAGACGAGGATGTACAAGAGACAACCTTCAGGTGTTGGTATGGCCACTACATGTTCTTGGTTATGCCCTTCGGCGTAACCAACGCACTAGAAGTGTTCATGAGTCTCATGAACAGAATCTTACAGCCTTTCCACGATTGTTTTTTCGTAGTCTTCATCGACGACATACTGATTTACTTGACCACTGAGGAGGAGAACGCCTACCACTTGCGGGTTATGCTTGACACACTTGGAGAGAACCAGATTTATGTTAAGCTCGAGAAGTTCCAATTCTGGATTCGATAGGTTCACTTCTTAGGGGACGTCATTTTCGAGGTGGGTGTTTCTGTAGATCCTGCGAAGATCGGGGAAGTACTTTCTTGGGAATAGCCCAGGAGCGTGACAGAGGTGCGGAGTTTCCTAGGTCTAGCTGAGTACTATCCGAGATTTGTGCCAGACTTTTCTGGAGTTTCAACACCACTTTCAGAATTGATGAAGAAGGGGGAACCTTTCGTATGGTCAGATAGATGTCAGGTGAGCTTCTAGAAGCTGAGACAGAGATTTACCAGTGTGCCCATCTTGAGGCTACCAGAGGAGGCCGTAGGGTATGTAGTTTTCTACGATGCATCAGGGACCGGACTCGGGTGTGTCTTGATGTAGGAGTGGGCAGTGATCGCCTATGGTTCATGGCAGTTAGGGCAGTACAAGTTGAAATACTCTACCCATGACTTGGAGTTAGCAGCAGTGGTCTTCGCCTTGAAGATGTGGTGGCATTATCTGATGGGCGACCGCTTTGCTGTCTACTCTGACAACCAGAGACTCTGGTACATCTTCTCACAGAAGGACCTGAACATGAGATTGCAGCGATGGCTCGAGTTCCTCGAAGACAATGACATTGAGTTAGTCTATACTCCTTGGAAGGGGAACGTAGTAGCTGACGCTCTCAGCAGGAGATCAGGCATTCGGAGACTTGGAGAGGCGACATAGCAGTTAGCCGCTTTGTAGATATTCTTCGGGGATAGAGATGGCTAATACTTCCTACAGTACCTCACAGTCACTCCTCCACTACTTCAGTGGGTCAGAGAGGCACAACGTGGGGACGTTGACTGTGAGATGCGACGTGCTCTGATTTCCACAGGGCAGGCGCATGATGGCTTTTCTGAAGGAGGAGATCATGTCATCCTCTTTAGCGGACATACCATGGTACCCATTGTGCTGCATACGGAGGTTCTGAGGGAGATTCACACTTCCCCACTGGCAGTACATCCAGGAGTTGCAAAGATGTACTAGGACTTCAGACGATAGCATTGGTGGATGGGTATGAAAAAGGTTGTAGCAGAGTTCGTTTCACGATGCCTCACTTTCCAGCAAGTGAAGGCAGTGCACCAGGTACTAGCAGGCTTGGTACAACCCTTAAAGGTTCTATTGTGGAAGTGAGGCGGGATATCCATGGATTTCGTGAAGGGGCATCCACATACATCTAGAGGAAATGACACCATTTGGGTGATCGTAGACCAACTCACCAAGTTCTCCCACTTCCTACCGATCAGAGAGCAGGGCTCAGTAAATATCTTGGGATGCCTTTAAGTTTAGGAGATCGTATGGATTCATGGTGTGCCGTCATCTATCTTATTTGATCAAGATGATCTCTTTACTTCCCGGATTTCGAAGGGGTTACAGGAGGCTTTTGGGACGCAGCTACGCTTGAGCACCACCTTTCATCTTCATATGGATGGACAGATGGATAAGACCATTCAGACACCCAAGGACATGCTCCGTGAAACTTTCCTTGACTTTGGTCATAGCTGGGAGGATCAACTACCCTTGGTGGAGTTTTCGTACAACAACATCTACCACTCCACCATCAGGATGGCCCCATACGAGTCATTGTACGGCCGACCTTGCAGATCACCTATGTGCTGGAATGACCATGGGGAGTCAGCACTCATAGGACCAGAGATGGTCCAGGATACGATGGAGAAGGTGCATATCATCCAAGAGCGGATGAGGACTGCACAGAGAAGACATAAGCCATATGCTGATAGGAGACGAAGACTACTGGAGTTCGCGGATGGCGACCATGTTTTCTTAAGGGTCTCACCTCGACGTGGATTACAGAGATTTGGCCAGGGCGACAAGTTATCTCCGTGCTTCATCAGACCATTCAAGGTCCTCAGTAGGGTAGGTGTGGTGGCTTACCGCATGACCCTTCCACCTCAGTTGCACCGGGTGCATGATGTTTTCCACATATCTCAACTGAGGAGATAGGTGCACGACCTGACCCACATCCTCGACCACATGGAGCTGGACATCGATAAAGGGGCTACATTCACAGAGGTCCTCGTGGAGATCGTGGTTCGATAAGAGCGGGTCCTACGTGGACTGTCGATTCCTCTAGTGCTCATTTGTTGGTAGCACATGAACCTCCAGGAGAGCACATGGGAGCGAGAGGCTCAGATGCGTTCACAATATCCTCATTTGTTTCCCTAGTTTATGATGTAGTTTTACAGGGACGTAAAGCCATGAGATGGGAGTAATGTAAAGACCCTAAAATTTAATGGAAATTTTTTTCATAAATACTTTGGAATTTTATGAGTCTGTGGCTTTTGACGAAACATGATTCTGAGGCCCGGTGTTCCCCGAATCAATTTCTGAAGTTTAGCTCGGGTATGTTCAGAAAATGAATGAGCGGGATTTTCAATCTTTTGAACCGGTGTTCGGAATTGAAATCCAAGGGCGCCGATGAACTCGCAATGCCGGTATTTACTTAAGGGGACCTTTACCGCAATTGCATTTTCACAGGATGGGAAGTTAAAATCTGTGGATTAAATAATAAGTGAATAAAAATTGTGGAACAATTTCAATTGTATATCTATGGTGGTTATATCCTACATGGAGGAGTTGGGGTGGGACCCAGAAGCTCCTATCTACCCATGTGATGATTATTGGGTGGTGGGGACCACACGAGTCCCAACCCTTCACATTCCATAACTCCTTAACCCCTTTGAACACCCATGTTAATTACATGGCAACTCCCTTTTAAATTTTGTAACCTTTCCACTTCCCTCCATAGACTCTTGAAAACACATACCTTAATTAATTAATTGAAACTCATTCATTAATTAATTATGTGTTTAAAATTTTAATTTTGAAATGCATGGCATGTTCAATTAAAATAAGGGGTGGCCTTATTTTATTTTGGTTGGATAGTTGTGTGGGGATTTGGGGAGGGAACTCTTGTGAAGAAGAATGGGGATTCCTACTTTGGTGAAGAATGCCAACTCACCGACGAATAACATCGACTCAGTGACCACGGTTCTTCAACCTCTTCCTCCTCCATGGCAAGGGAGGGGACACCGACTCAGGAACTCTCTAACAATGGGGTGCCTTATATTCTTCTCTCTGTGATAAAAGAAGAGATGTCACTTCGTCGGGTGCACACTGAAGATGACGAAAACGATGTCATCATCCACGGTGCTTGACAACAGTGAACATCTTTTCGAGGTAGGGTGATTTGATTTAATTTTTTTTGAAAATAAAATTTTTGTTGTTTTTTGTGAACCTCGTGAATTCTTGGATATGTGTTACCACCTAACACGGAGGGTGTGGGATGAACGAACACGGCCCGATGACCCTCCGCTGAAACTTATTCTTTTGGAATTTGCAACTAGAGGCGGAAGAAGCATGACACTGTCACGCCGTGCTGGGAACATGGAGAAGGAAGCTGGTGCCAACGGGCCAGCTATGTAGGGGGAACCACGACCCGCATCACGGGCCACTTCGGCGGAAGAACCGGTCGGCATGTCGGCTGGCCGGGCGAAGGTGAACCACGACGCCAGGAGGGTGTCGCACTGAGGAACCGGCAGGCCCGTCGGCCGGCCGGGCGGAGCTGGACCGCAGTGCCAGGAGGGCACTCCATTGGAAGACCGGCGGCCCGCCCATGCGGGCTGCCTGCGCAGAAGGTCGGCCGGTGTAGCCCGCGAGTTTGGGGAAGGGATGCGCCACTTGGCGCCGTCGGTGCGGACAACCCCACCCCCCCCCCGGAGAACCCGCTCGGCCTTCGGGGGAGCCAGCCGGGCTGGGCCACGCCACTTCGGGTCGGTCCATGCCCCTTCAGGCCAAGTAGGGTATTCCTTCGGGCTAGTTCGACACCCCGGCTGGGTCAGACCTGTCAAACTTGGTTAACCTGACCTGTCGGCCCACTGGGAAAAATCGGTCGGGCATGTTATTCACTTAAACGTGAATAACATACAGACCGTGCGTCCGATCAACGCGCCGTCTACACCACTGGGACTCTTTATATGAGATGGTAGTTTTGAGATACTTTAAGTGAGTTTTGGAAAGCATTGGTTATCATCCAGGTTAGAAACGAGCGTAATTCTAACTGGGCCCTGGAACGAAAAGCCCTTATCTCTCATACCAGACATTTGTTTGACTCGCCATCAGTCACCTTGAGTTCGTATTGAGGAGACGGAACTTTGGGATACAAAAACTCTGGACTTTGTGATAGTTGATATATTGACACCCTTGAATCGAGGAGCGGACCCTCCCGGAATCGAGCATGCTGTGTGCCGGAACCCTAGAGCTGGCTGCAACAGCGACGACGATAACGACTGTACTTGGATCCTACGTGGGTTCGGCAGCGAGGAAGACTGTACATGGATCATCCGTGGGTTCTGAAGCTATGACGACTGTGCATGGATCCTACATGGGTTTGGCAGTGATGGTTATTGTACTTGGATCCTACGTGGGTTTGGAAACAACGACTTCTGTACTTGGATCCTACGTGGGTTCGACAGAGGAGATGATTTAAAGGCTACATATAATCATCTCCTCCCCTCTTTGTGTGTTGTATACCTTTGTGTGCTGAGTCAAGAACTTCAATCATTATCATCGATGTGATTGACTTCTTTCTTGTGTGGTATGGGTTGTGATTTCCAGGGTGGACTGCATTGTTCTTGGGATCGAGAGTTGGAGTCAAACAGTAATTGATTGCATAGGTATATGTATGGAAATATACCTAAGTATAGATGGTTGATACTTTATGATTGTATGCCTCCATTTTGGTTTATCCTTCGTGGATTCTAGGAGACCTTCAGGGGTCTCGGGTTGCCTATTGAGTACCGTATACTCACCCCTGCAAGGGCTATGCCCACACTACGTTGTGTTGGTTGCAGACGACGGACAACACATATCGTGGTTGGGGCTTGTAGAGCGGGATGGTATCTGGTGGTGGACTATCAAGCGGGACGTACACAGAGCAGACAGATGGACTCGAGGAGCTGAGGAGACCTTATTTTCCCACCCTTCAGGTGGGGTTTTCGGAGGACGACTCGATGGTTCCTGCTTTACTTTTCAGCAATTGTACATTATTTTTCTCAGTTGTACTGTTCTTTCATTTGGGTTTGTATACTGGCCCATTTACTTTCCAGTACATACTTTTTTACTCAGTTTACTTTGTTTTTACTCCATCTTGCATACTCTTTTGTGTTTTTTTACTTATATAGAGGCAATGCCTTCCCTTTTATTGGGATTTATGCCTTTAGTGATAGTCGCCAACCCATGGCATATGGAAGGTAGGCTTAGGGTAGTCACGGAACGGGCCCCGAGGACGGTTCGTGACATATATAATAAGAATATATACATACAATTTTAATAAATATTGTATCAATGTAAAGTCAAAGCCTTAATGGATGTATATGAATCCTTATAAGGGTTCCACTTAGAAATTCTTCAGTAGAACATGCTCCGTGAGTCAGATAGAACTTGTGGAATCCATCCATGACATAATTATCATCGAGTATCTCTATATGAATTATACGATGGGAGTTATAAGAGAAAAATACATAGATGATGATCATAGACAATTCTATAGGGTATACTAAAAATTAAATATGGAATAACCCATTAAGTAGATGATTGACCCCAAATAGTGGTGGTCACAATGATAACATGAACTCCACCTAGGGTATGACAATGATATAGGATCTCACTTAGTGCCTCACACAATGATTCCAGTAACTATATCAAAGGATTCCCACTGATGGTATCATCATCCTATATGTAGGATGTGATTCCATACTAACCCTTAGAGAATGGATCAAGGGAACATACCTAAAAAAACATGTCCAATGTGACGGGAAATGATATCTAAGACTTCTTTGAAGGATTACACAGCTTTTACTGCTAGTATTTGGAATGTCCCATCTGAACAAGGTCCTTCCACCGTATCACTTCCCATGCTCATGTTTTTTCCTGAGTACATGGCTTGTCTGGTCCCATGTACTCTAGGTTGTGTCTGTGTCAGTGTAGAGACTCGGTTTTTTGGTCCTTCTAGACTTTGTAATATTTCTAGGAAAAATTCCAGAGCTAGGCGCGAAGACGGCGTGCGATTCCGTGTCCCGGTGTGCCCAGAATTAATTTTATAAAAAATATTAAGTTTTTTTATACTATGCATGTGGAGGGGGTGTGATATCTCCTAAACGGTAGCTCAGAACTGGAATCTGAGGGCACGGTTGCGTCCGGAACGTTCCGTTTACCCTAGGAGAGGTGTAAACATTGCGGGCGTGGGCCTGCGGTGAGAAACTCCACCAGGGGCGTTTTCCTAAATAAGTAGCGAAGTTAGTGTGCGAGCGTCGGCTCGAATAACTTATGAAAGGAGTCTCGGAGGGAAAATCTGAGACCGCCGTTGCGTTCAGAATGGCGGGTTTACCCTAGGGGTGACCTTACTTTTGTTCGCATCGGGCGTCGGGTCCGAGGCGGGTTTGGCGCCGGCGGGCGGCTGATATAAATATCAAAGCCCCCCCTACCATTCCTCTCTGCATTCTTCGCCGTTCTTCGCCGCCACTCTGCTGAATCGAGCAAACGAAGCGCCCACGATCTCAGAATTCTACGGCGGACATTCCAGGAGTGCGCAGAGGATGCTCTGGAGTGCGGATCTGAGGCAGAACGTCGGCGTTTCGCCCGCGAGGTAGGCGGATTTGAGATTTAACTCGCGATCCCATTTTTGCTGCGTTTTTCTGTAAATTGAAGCCGTAGCAATATAGATCGGGTCTCGAGGGTCATGTAGACACCTCCGGATCACAAAACGGACCACTGGGGTGCCCCCGGTGGAGCCACGGCGGCGCGCAGCGGCGCGCGGTCGGGGCCCGTCCAGGCCGGCCGGTCGGGGCCGGTCCGGCCTCTTTTCTTATACGGGGGTCTTTAAACCATCGTATCATGCAAACCGGGAGCCGGATTCGCGCGCCGTTTGCGGCAACGTGACCCTGACGACAAGGAGAACCCTGCGGTGTGAGTTTGAGGGTTTAAAGGTTCATGATCGTGGCCCAAGAGCTAGAAACGTCGTATAAAATAATATTATTTTATTATTTTACGACTTCTGGCCGTTGTAACTTCTACCCGGAGCGTCCGATTGACATGCTGTCAGTGGTGTTGGGACCCTGATGGTACGAAAGACTTTTTGAGATGGTTTCCGGTTGTTGGGTCTGAGAACGGGGTGTGGGCCCCACGAGGCCGGGTTTTGGCGTTTGCCGAGAAACGCATCTTTTGCACCCGGAGTCTGATTTTGCCAGATGAATAGTCGATCCTGTGTGTTTTTCTGAGGGGATCGCAATGGTGCGATCCCTTCGACGAGTTTCGGAATCTAGGCGTGGGCCCCACCCGAGCTGGCCTTCAGTGAATAGTACATTTTTCACCGGGTGTCCGTTTTGGACGAGCGAGTAGTCGTTTCCCCTTGTTTTTCCGAGCGGATCGTCGTGGTGTGGTCCGCTCGATGGGTTTCGGGATTGTTGTGTGGGCCCCGCACGAGCTAGCTATAGTGAAAAGTTACTTTTTCACCGGTGCTCCATTTCGGGCGAGTAAACAGCCTATCATGCGTTTTTTTCCACGTGGAACGCGATGGTGGCCTCGGTTTTGGCCTAGGAGGTGCGCAGTGTGGCGTTGTGGCGGGTCGCTCGGGATAGCGATGTTTGGACCAGCAGTGGTTGAGGGTTCTCCCTTGGTTCATTTCTACGAGGGTTCGTGAGGTATCACAACCTTCGTATGTGTTTGTGATCCTCTCGATTAGATGTTTAAACTGTTAGAGTTGTGGTACCCCTCTGGTGGGCCAGGAGTGGATCCTCTAGCATCTTTACCCTAGATCGGGTTCTTGGTATCGGTGTGACCACTTATTTACGGGCGGCGATCCCCTATCTAGTAGGTTAACCCCATAGGGTTTGTGGCATCATCAGGAATATGATCCCCTACGCAGTGGGTCGTGCACAGTAGGGTTGTGGCATCGTCGGGTTTACGATCCCCTACTCAGCATGATGTTTATAGTAGGGTTGTGGTATCGTTGGTTATACGATCCCCTACTCAGTGCTTGGTGTCGGTAGGGTTGCGGTATCGTTGGTTATGCGATCCCCTACTCAGCGCGTGGTTTCGGTAGGGTTGTGGCCTTGTCGGTTTGATCCCCTACATCGCGAGTTATACCAGATAGGGTTCCGGTATCGTTGTGACCATCTTTATATGGACGATGGTCCTCTATCTGAGTATTGAGCTTCTGTCAAGCGCCAGATCGGGTTGTGGTATCCCCCAGCGGATCCTAGTTGTGATCCCCTATCTGTGAGTACTACGTATGCCAGATCGGGTCGTGGTATCCCCCATCGGATCCTGGAAGTGATCCCCTATCTGTGAGCTACGTATATCGGAGTGGGTCTTGGTATCCCCTAGCGGGCCCTAGCAGCGATCCCCTATCCGAGGAGTTTGGTGGTTATGGTGTTTCAGCGATGTTTCCTCAGTGATGTTATCCAACGAGCGTGGTCTCTCAGGTGAGCATCTGAGATGTTTGTTTGGGACCCGATGGAGTGTATCCTTCGGATGAGTGTCATCTGGTATGACAGTGTTCGTGTGTTGTACTCTCCTGGTTGTGGACAGTTGCTGGTGATGAGGTCGGTACTTCTTGGGGCTTTGTGGCATGAGCTGTGTATATCTGGATTGTTCAAGGTGTATTTATGGTCATACACCTGAGCTGAGCTGAGCTAACTGGTTGTGTTTAGCCGGGGATGGTCACGAGATGGAGTTTCTCTCTCTTCTGGGTTCCCTCTGGCTGGGTTGAGCGGACTGTTGCCTTTCAGTTTCCCCCTTGGGTTTGGGTTTTTTGGGTGCCTACTGAGTATGATTATACTCACCCCTGCATGGGCTTTTCCCGCAAATGTTTGTGTCTCGTGCAGACCACATGCCCTTCGACGGAGTCCCAGGAGGACCCGGAGCAGGCAGAGCTTAGTGAGCGTGATGACCAGGGTGTTTACCGGAGCTGTGCCGAGGGAGATTTCTGTCTGGTGTTTGTGGCAGCGTTCCCCTTCTTTAGAGCAGGTTGGATGCGCTTTTGTAGTTTTCTTTTGGTGGGCCCTATTTTTCCCTTTTGTACTTCTGGTGTACTCTGGTTGTGGGATAGTGTATGCATGCATTTACTTTTCCAGTTTCTATATCTCCACACTATTGCATGGAGGTGTTTGTGGGTTTGTGTGTACAGGTACCTTAGGCTAATGCCTCCCATGTGTGTGATAGCCTACTCGGCGCTAGTCGCCAGCCCCTGGCCTATTGGAGGCGGGATTGGGGAGTCGCGGCTCGAGCCCCGTTGGGTCGGGTCGTGACAGTCTGGTCGGTTGTGTCTGTTTATTTCTAGTTGTGCGCATGACTATGTACCTTCCTAAGTACACATTGAGAAAAAATGTAATGGTCAAACATCATGTGATAGAGGTCACACATCATGTTATATAGGTCACATACTTTGTGGTATTTATATTCTTGTGGTATCCTTAGTGCCTTAATAGGTGTCCCACATGATGTTTAATCATGGAATTCATTTCATGTAATGTTGGATTTTCTAGAATCACAAATCTAGTTCATGATTTTTTTCTTCTCCTCTTGCCATTGATATAGACACACACCACACTTGATTTCAAGGATAACCATCATCTAATACATTCTATCACCAATCACTATGTTTTTTCCCTTCTATTTCACTAAGAGATCATCCACAAATGACATCCATCTCCACGAACCAATTATACAATGAACTGTATATCTAAATCCATCCATGATTTTTCATCTATCATTATGTCTCAATCTCTTCATTGATCCAAGCTATGATTTTTAATGAAAATTTGTTGCACCAAAAAATCAGTGAAAATGATTGTGTATCTGTTATTTTGTTGAACCACAATACAAATAAAATAACATTGGAAAATGGATGAATAATAGGGAATGAAATCCAATAAAATCACCAAAGAGGAAAGAAACGTTGTCGCTCTTGTCTGTCTAGATCAGTTTCTATTATAATGACAAATTAATAACCCAAAAAATTTAACATTTCTCCCAAAATACCCGTAGATTATCTCATACCCATAATACGATAGATCCAAAAATCAATCCATTTGTCAATTAATAAATTTATTTCATAAAAATTAAAAAAAATAGTGGTAGAATCCATAAAATCAGAATCATAATTTGATTTGTATCAATCACGGATGAAGAATTGTAATATCCTATTGTTTTTGGTGAGATCCCTGAGTTCCATCACACACCAAATGACGAACCATTATCTGGTAGTCATTCCCCAATGAAAACTCTTGTAATGACCTCACTACAAACTCCAAAGTTAGGCAATTGACCCTTGATTTTTTCATAAAAATGTATTTATATACATTCAAAAATTCGTCTTAAACAAAAATAAATAAATTTATTATATTAATCTAATTAGATATCCAAAAACAACTACGCCAAACCTAAACGTCTGAAACACTCCAGCGTTATGTCACACCTATGGTAAAACTCATGATATGAACCCAAAATGACCTTCAATTTCTGATGTGATCATCCATTTATATGTTCTTCCACTAGAATATTAGAAAAATGCTCATTTATTATATTAAATATATTTCAAAAAATGAATATTGGGAACACAGTGCCACGTAATCTCACACAGTCATCGCGCTTAGCTCCAAAAATAATCCATGAAACATTCCAAAATAATACAAGGAAAAATCATAGTCACTTCATATTCTAAAGTACATTAGACTATTTGTTATTTTAGAGTGTGTTGGGTTAGTTTTGTATCGATTATCATTAACACAAAATCATTCCAATTACCATGATGTCTTCCACGTGTCCCTAATAAAGAAGGAATATATCAGACCCAAAACATATGCATGTTATCAATGGTGTACATCTGGAAGATGTCTTTTCATATAAATATGGACATATCCAAATCCTTGAAAAAAGGGAAAAAGTGTTAAGCAACATAGAAACATGGATTCTGGACGTGTTGTGTTGAAATCATGAAGTTTGAAGAGGCTACATGGGAATCAGAGGATTCTAAGAACCAGAAATACCCTAACCTCTTTCTACATTAGTTTTTGAAATGAAATTTTGAGGATTAAATTTAGTCAAGGGGGATGAATATAATGACCCAATAAATGTTATTTTATTATAAATAGATATTATTTCAACTAATAAAATTTCATAATTATTTACAATAAATTCACATAGAATGTTTTTTAATTTTCATATGAAAATTATAGATAATCTTTTTATATAAACTAGTATAACTAAGAATAGTAAGGTTAATGAAAATACATACTATAATCCAATAATACATTATTTCATAAATTAATAATTTTACATTATGTATAAAACAATTCCCAATATCAGAAAAAATATTACAATGTGAAGACAAATAGGTGATAAATAAAGTGAAATAGAAAATTCTAGGTCACTTAAATCCATAGGACTCATTACACCCTCAAACAACACTATAATAAAGGAATATATAGTATGTAATACAATATTCATTTTGGAAAATATATTGAACCTTATTGCAAATTGGAGAGATTGGTGAAGAATAATAGTAATGGTTTATTTATAGGTGAATAAGATTATTATATTTTATGTATTACAACTAATATAGTTGATCTAAATTATGATTATTAATAAATAAAATAGTTTTTCATTTTTTATTTTTTATGTCGACTCGTTTAAATTATCGTTGGGATTATTTAATAATAAAAATAGTATTGTTTTTAACGAATATAAAAATACTATATTAAAAAATGATTTCTGTGGATGTATTAAATATAATTTTATTTCAATAAATAATATGATAATATAGTTTGTAAAAGATAATATATTTTAACAAATCCCTATGTAATTTTTGTAATGGAAAAATGTTGACTTTTCTATTAATTTTTTAATTTTCATTAAAATAATTATTTATTTTAAAATTAAGAATCTATTAATTACAGTATTATTTTCATGAAATAAATTTCATTTTTTTGGAATCAACATTTCAATTTTATCCTAGTGTAATTTTTTGATATTTTCTAACGAAGTTTAATTTTTAGTGAAGAAGTAATAAATTTTGCTTTACGAGAACTGTGATTTTATGACATAATTATTATGTTAAAATTAGTAAAAATGTAATGAAATTTTTTTTACAATAAAACACAATTGATTAATTATCAAAAATAATTTTTAAATTTCAATTTTTAATTATACATTAATACATATTTGAAACAAAAAATAAGAATTTTTCAAATAAAATTAATTTTTTTTGGATTCAATGCATTTATTTGGTTGTATATAAGGTACAGTTATTTTTTTGAAGGCCTTTAATGTACAACCACACTCTCCCACTCAATAATTATCGATCAATTGTTTGTAATTCAATTTACCCACAAATGATTTTCTTATTTGAAAAAAAATCATTATTTAATACATATAATACCTCCCACTCTTAAGGAAAAATACCACCCATTATCCTTTCTTCTCTACAAAAAATTTATAATTCAACATTTTTTGTTCATTTTAACTCCCAAATATCCCCTCAAATATTCTCTCATGGTTTCAAGGTTCCAACCTCATGTTTTAGGAAGAAAGTCTCCAAAGTAAGGGAATTATCTTCTTCTTTTTTTTCATCCAAGTACACCTTTTGTGTATAGCATTCAAATGTCAATAGAATTTATTCTCCTACAGTTTTTAGGTTACCCTTACTAAAAAAATTATTCTTTTTCAAATTTATAACTTATATCCTTCCTATTATTCCAATTCCATAATCCCTAATTTTTTCTATCATAATGCGGAATTCATTTCATGACTTTTACTTTTCTCCATTGGGAAATTATCATATTTTGAAAACCATAACCACCTCCATATCCATGGGTATTCACCTTGATGTAAACATATCTTATTTATTTTGTGGTAAAAATATATAACACTCACATTCCCTTTTTACGTTTGAAAATTTTATTATGTTTACGTATTTAATTACTTCCACGCAATGATTTTGATATGAAACCCATTCTTTGTTTTCAATGATTTATTTATGAAATAATTTGTTGTGATTAATTTTGATCACATGAAATAATACATATGAGGTTCTTCACTGATATATCTAAAATTAATTAGGTAAATGATGAATAACATGAGATTACATGTTTTCTGATACCTTGGTAAATTGCCATTATAATTATGATTTATGACACCCTGGTGATAAACCATGGAGATATTCTTATTAATTTATCTTGTTTATGTTGTGTCCATAATTCCATGTTATGATTAATTTTATTTCAATAAATATCTTCCTCATGATTATATGATCATTCCTTATTGATATATCACTATTCCACATGATAATGATCTTATTTGATCATTTCCTTGTTTGGATTTATTCTCAACCATTTATTTGATGAATGTACCAAGAATATGATATTTAGTAAATGTAAATTAGAAAAAATCAATGAAGTTTTATTTCCAGAATATTATAAAATTATTTTTGTTTATTTTTTTTTCATGTATTATGTTCACATTCCCAAAACATTAAAAACCAAAAATATCATCTATATTTATTAATGTTTTATCATGGAATAAATGATTTATTTAATAAAAATGTCAGTCACCATATTGTATCTTGAACTTATATCCTTGTTAGGTAATTATGAATATTACTTAGTTTGGGTGTTACAGATTGGACCTTTTTCCTTTCCCTTACTCATATTGAACAGATGTAATGAAGGTTTTTCATGCCCCATATCCTTATATTCCATGAGATTCAATGTAAGAATATATGGTATGAACATGTTAATATTTTTCATATAATCATTAAAAATAAAAATTTATTATCTATGTGGCAGTAAGTAAATTATTTTTTCAGTGAATATTTTTTGTGTAAAATGAAACCAAAAATATCTAAGTACATCATATAACCAGTCATATTAAAAAAATGATGTCAAAATAGAATTTGTTATTAATGGTTTTATACAAAAAGTGTCATATAGAATTTATACTCATCATGTATATCCCTATTGGGATAAAAATCATAGATATGGGATAATATTTTGTAAGTATCTATATTACCATGATGATTTTGGAGCTCACTATAGATTTATTATATGATGAATTTCCTTACATGTAGTTCATCATCTAATATTTTTAATAAAAAAGTTTGATTCTCCTCATTGGACTCATTAAAAGGATCATTATATAGAACCGGGGACCCTCAAATATAGGAAATCCACTAACAGATTATTGTAATATGGATGAACCTATACCACTCATTGATTATTAAATTGGTAAAGAGATAATTTTTTTTGTTAGGTCATCTAGGTAAAATACTCTGAGAGGGGGGTTAATTATGGTATGATAGATAAATCCAATTGCCCCCATTGATCTTGTTTTATTGTTAAACAAAACTCTATTCTCTCTCTTTATCTAGGAAAATTATAAAAGAAATTAAATCATGCACGATAAAAAGAAAATTAAATTGGTCCACACTCACTAGGCTACATCCATAGAGAATGTAACGAAAATGTGATGATGTACCAAATCCACTAAAAGTGCATTTTTATTTACATGTTTGATGTTGAATCACTGTCCCTCTTTGTTTAAAACTAGTAACTTTTCGTAAGCTCACTAGTCTATCAATTAATGTGTGCTCACTTATTTTTCAGAATATTAACTCATAGTTTATATACATGTTGGTCCCTTACTTATCTATAATCATTGCATCCTCTATGGTATGTTGATTCTATATTGATATCCCACTTTCATCTATAATTGAATACCACTTTTCCAAAGTACTACTGGGAAACTATAAATATTTCATGCCTCTCTTACGACATCTTGCGCAAAACATTAAATCCTTGTGTTCATGATTCAACATTTTTCACAAAACACCTCTTGCTCCCAACTTCAATCATACTCACAACTTTCATAGCCTGTACGCAACTCAAATTCATTCACGAAACACTCTTTGCATAAAATTATTACACGGTTCGGAGCTCATATTCACTGATCAAAATCAAATTAGGGGGTCATCACTTATTTATAGGCATTTTCAACCCATATGTGAAAGATTCAATGTGCAGTGAAAGATCATCCTCGAGCCCGCAAAATCCCATTTGACGTCCCATTGGGCTCACATGTTTTTTTCACTCAACATCATTTTTCATGAACATATCCACATATTTCATGCACATCATTTCTATACAATTTTTCAATGTTAAAATCCTCAAATATGTCTTCTGTGCACATTTCCAAACCACCTTCAATATTTTGTACAACTTCATTTTCCTAAAACATGTTTCTATATTTTCTGATTTTCAGGCACAAAAATTCAGCATACTCTAAAAAATGGTTCCACCTTATATCATTTCCTTTTGTACCTCCTCTAGATAGACCATTCATTTTTCATGGATGTTTTTCAAGATATGTTGTCAAAAAAATCTCTAGAACTCAATAAATCACCATGTAATCCCTCTTTTTCAACAAACAGACCTCCTAAGTCAACAAACACAGTCAACCCAAAAAATTCATCAATGCTTCCATGAGTAAATTTTTCCAGCACTAACTAATATCAAAAATAGTTATATAATCGATATTATATGAATTTAAATTTTATACGGTCACAAAATAGGCTATATCCATGAACATATTGCCCCCATCAGAAATTGGCATGGCTCTAGCCAACTTGTTAAAGACACTGGTATAATCCATATTTCCATAGTTATCTCCTATTGTAATAGTATCATTCTAAGGGAAATATACATTTAGTCAAGGGGATCACTCATGTGTATAGGCTTCTTCCAGGTATACTAAATGTTTTTATATGTTATTTTCCATAGATTCTCCTCCCAGATATAAATCCCCAAACCATATGAATGTGGATCATAGATATGGATATCAAAAGTAGAAAAGTGGTTATATCCCGAAGACATTGTCATGGGTATTTCCCTAATGTCCATGTACATCGAAATATCCATGTGAATTTTGTTCATGGGTGCAAAGACTGTGATTATAGTCTAGGGGATATATCTTTGGGAATTTACAGTAACTATAGACTATCATTCCCACAGATATTGGTTTTTCCACATGAGACAACTTATAATCATGAGTATTCCTCATTGATACTATTTATATTTCCCTTTGATATAGGTTTTACAAAAATATATAATCCAGTGCTATGTTTCAATCCAATGTTTTTTGTCTGCGAATAAGAGTAATCTACCAATCTCCTGCACTTATTAATTGATATTTATAAAAAAAATATATGTGTATGTGTAAATACATATAAATATATTTAATTATTCTTAATGAAATAAATTTAATGTCTCCTTGGGGAAAGACCAATATCCATGGAAAATTCTAATGGTTATAGCACATCTTTCCGTGGATATAGGGGGGACATAGCCACTAACATCTATTGTGGTTATAGACCTTCCATTCTAGGAAAATGGGTGGCATATAGAAGAAAATATTTTTCATGGATATAAACCATCTTGTTTATGGCTATAGATGGATCATATTAATGTCAATTCTACATATTCGTATATGAACTTCCCAATTATCTTCCCACCTAAAAAAATTTACCTTCACAAATAGGTTATACCCATGGGAAATTCCCATGGAAATATCTCTTCAGGGCCTTGGATATACGTGGGATATAGAAACTGAATTTACCTGAAACTATAGCCCGTCCAATCCATGGATATATGTGGACTACAAAAAAAATATTTCACATGGCTACAACCCATCCTGCTTATTACTATAAGTTGTATTTACCCACATATATTTCACTCTTATAGCTATAAGTGTATTTTATATTACTGTTTCTACAAAAATAAAATCATATTTTAGTAATTTTTATTGATTATAAATATTGTGATGTAATGAATTGTATATTTTTAGCCTCCATCCATTTTTTCAAATCCCAATAACTACTAAAGTCGGAATAAAAATTTCATATCATATTGACATTCTAGTGGCATGGATCCATATTTCCCATCTAATAACATAGAATAATGTCATTAAAATTCATCAAATGTTATTAGGGAGGAGTTATTTCTATCTTCATTAACTCATTTTTCCTTTATCCATTGAGATGAAACTCAATCCTAAAATTAAATTTGATATTTCTCCAAAAGATCCATCAAAATTTTGTAGAACAAGAAATTGATATTACAATGAATACTGATTTTGTTAAGTCAACCTATTGTATTTTTTAAGAATCCATGATCATTGAAATATTCCATGAAAATGATCTAACTATCATTATAACTATGTTTTTATCACAATGAGAAACATGTAAGGCATTGTTTATGCGAATATTTTCTTGATGGATTTTATAAATCATATATATATATATATTCACTATTTTATCCTTTTACATGAATTTTAATATTATGTTAATTATACATAAATAATTAATAATGTATTGATAAAATAATTTTTCTATGATTAATTTATTTTATTCAATATTGCATAATTTTTAATCCATTTACATTATGTGATCAGGATTAAACATTGGAGAAGCATACATTTTATAGATTCATAATTATCCTTGCACTTGAAAAAGATAAATATATGTCATGATCATTGTATTTTACTATGGGACATTTTACAAAGGGTATAAAAAAACACATGTCCCCAAGCCAATAACTCCTTCTGCTAGGATGGGTTTGAGTTATATAATTATATATATATATATACTATTAACCTCCCTTATTGGTTTCAAATCAACTCAATATGGAACTATAACTTATTTCATTGGATCTCCTTCCTTAAAATAGGTATACTCACTCACAGGTGAGGGGAACAATTGTTGTGGGGTTACATAAAAGAAGGTGTGGAAACAGAGTATTGTATATAATAAAGAGGAAGGTATGATACATGAATTTTAATATTTAATTTAATATTTTATTGTCACAAATCCCATTCAATAATTATTAAATTAAATAAAACCATATAAATACATAGGGTTTTAAAATTCATGATCATACCCATATAATTAATTTAATTTTATTAATTATAAATCCAAACAGTGCATGATATTCTCATTCACATTAATTTTTAAAAAATTATATAAATTAATTTTAACAAAATTTATTAAATTGAATAACCATTAATGAAATAAATATAGTATATACCATCCTACATCTACCTTAAACCAATTTTTGGAGTCTAACTTTTACATTAAGAATTATTTCACATGACACGAAGTTAGAATAAAGTTGTGTATGGTCCTTTCATGTGTGTTGTGTTTAAATTCCATGTATTCCAACATGGTGTGTCGTGATATACATGGTGTATTATTCTGTGAGTCAAACAGTTTAGAGTGTGAACCTAGTTATGTCTACATGGGATGTATTTCATATACATGGCATGTAGCTATGGTGATGTCTATGTTGTAAATGTCATGTACAACAACTATACATATCATTTATTTATATAATTACACAAAATTGTTAATTTGTCTTTTAAATACTACACACATCCCATTGTAATACTTGGAATTTAATTTGTATGGTCAAACACTATGAAACACTATGTACATCCTTTTAAATTCTTTTTAGTTTAGTATCTTTTAATTATTTTCTATGTGTGTTTTCCCACACTACATTCCTATGGACCTAACATGATTTTCACCTGATTTATTACATGTTTTAAGGATTTTAAACCCCTATACACATAGTGTAATTTTAATATTGTTTTGTAACTTGGTTTTAATTAATTACATGGAATTTATTATGAAAATTTCTTGAAATTGGACAACATAGTTTTCATGATTCCCTACTGGAGAAACAAAGATTTTTAGACTGAGTGTATTATAAATATAGACCATGTATCCCTAGTAAAAATGTGTTAAAATTTGGGATCAATGCTTGGATTGTAGTGAAATTATGTACCTATCTTTCACATGTCATTATATGTTTTACAAATCTTATCCATGTGTGGGTGAAAATTGGAACATAGTGTGTACATTCACCTTACATGTCATGTATTTGTATCATGTATTAATAACTTTTGGAACTTTTATATAGAATCTATTATTGTTATTCATCTTTAATTGTCTAGTGGTTTTTCATATTAAATAAAATGATTTTGATATCTCATTTTTGTATCATAGAATATAAAATGAAAATTAAATGGTGACACAATATATGTCTAATTGATTAATGATTAATAAATAATTATACATTAAAATATGATCTCTATGATACCACTTGAATGATTTGGGTAATAGTTTATTCCATTAGGCTCATTCCCAATAATAGATATAAGTAGATTCAATTAATAAATTCTTAGAACACGATTATAGAAAACCTTAATGATTTGAATATATTATTTTTTAAAATATAAGTTTTTATTAAATTATAAACAAGATATTCCTAATATAGTAATTATCTAATTATGTAGGAATCTAGTTGGCATTATTATGTGAATTTCATTGGGATATAGTTTCAAAATATTAACTCTTCTAATGGTTTCTAGACATGATCCATGAATATCTGAACAACACTGATGCAATGTCAAGTGATAGTGAAGAGGTTCCCGATCATCCTTCCACATTTGTAGTTTATAACAAAATGAATATTATTAGTCATAATATATTATTCCATGTTATTTCTATCATGATATGGAGGTGTAGGATTGAAATATATCTCTCTTGAGAGTGTTATTAAGAGAAATGTTTTTGACCAAAACCAAATATCTATGTGGTAAATGTTGTTCATACGCAATAATCCCTAGAAATTATATATGTATGTTAATAAATTAGGGTTATATCATTAGATATTTTATATTAGACCGTAAATAATATCACTTTTACATGTAATCACAATATTAAATAATAATATAAATATTTCCTTATCATGTTCTAACACAAATATTATTTGAATATAATTTTTGTAAGTTAATAAGTTAATATTTATTTGAAAAATAAGAAAGAAACTATTTAATTTTTACCTGTTCCCTTAACTCATCTCATCATCCCTCGTCTATATTTATAAAATATTGAATAATAAATATTATTTTTTTAATAAATAAATAAATAATATATTCACTAACTGAGGAATAAATTTTTATTAAATATTCAACTCAGAAATATTCCAACCTAAGTAGCTGGTGGTTGTATATATGTAATCGATATAAAAATTAATTTTTTCCCCTGTTCTTGAAAATAATATATATTCTATATTAAATTAAAATATAATTTAACTGTGATTTTTGAGTCACATACCATGTGACTCTTTTGACCATTTTCTCAATAGCATTAGGTGGCTCTTATCTAAAGTCTAAGATTAGTATCAAGAGACTCCTAAAAGAACCCTTAGAGAAATATGTAAAGGTCAAAATGAAAAATAAATCATACACACTATTACTATATAATATAATCCATGTAACATGATATCTCATCAAGAATGTTTAGTACATGTTTCATAAACCTATATTCTTGAATATGGTTCTTTAACTCTCTGAAATTATATAAGTCCATTGACATAATCAGCCAGATTCATTTCAGTCAAAGTGAATAAGATATTGTCTTTTGGGCTAATAAGTGAAAAATAATTTCTTATCATATTTATCAATGTCATGTCACAATGATACACCCAACATATCCAACTTTCTTTTAATTTTATATCATTAGAATTTTATTGAAAAAACAATTACATGATTTAGGATAGAAATTATTAATAAAATCAATTATAACGATCGAGGCACATCTCCATATATAGAAACATGTGAATTTATCAACTTATAATAAAGCATACATCTTATATAGTGTATAAATTATAGAAAGGCGCTAGAAGCGATACAATTATAATTTATTATTAAATATAGAATAGTTTTCATAATGTGTTTTATAATATAGTTCTAAAATAGGCTTTCATGTTCATTGTGCATCATTTTTTTATTTTTTGTATTTATCCTTATTTTATATGATTCACAAGGATAATATTTCTATTGCAGGATAATAAACACAATTAATCTTTATTGGGTATATTAGTGTGTTGTGAATACTATATTTCATGATATGGTATTATGGATGTAGATGATTGAAGTAAAAGTCACCCATATTTTTCATAATTATAAATTTTTTTTTGATATCAATTATTATCCAATGGTTAACAACATATTATAGATTTCTGAATTTTCCTTAGTCTAATACTTTTCAATTTTAGGGTGTTTTTATTGGTGCATAGTATCATGGAGTGAGTTTTGGAGATAGAGGTAGTGTTATGGAATTATTATGGTAAAAAATCATATTTATAGATTATCCAATTAATGGTGGTTGTCCTTTTTGGTGTTTCTTGAAGTTGGGTTGTGTAATGACCATTTTGGGGTATCTAATGTAAAGGAATTTTTCAGCTTTATTTCAATGGGTATTTTAGATTGTGTTGGTGTTTTTCATTCTTAGGGTAGTCTCTATGGAAAACAATGAAGGATGTAATGACCATTTTAGAGGTTATTTATCCATTGTTCCATGGTTATTATAATTTTTTTCAGTGGTCACCTGGGGGATTCATTGTGAAATGGTGAGGTTGAGGTGACAACATCAAGTCCATTCATGGATATGGTATGGGGTTCAAAGCCAAATGCCCATTTTTTAGCACTCCTTGACGTCACTTGTCCCACTAAGGCCCTGCCCTAGCTTGTAGTAAACTGAATGAACCACCCCAATCTCTTATATAATATTCCATTAGTCTCAAACATGCACCGAGTAGGCATGTTTGTAAATATGGAAGGGATTATCCTATATCATCCTATAAATACACTTACATTCAATACATAAAATAATTGACAAAACAAGTATCTCACATAAGAAGAAAATTTAATTAGAAATTAATGATAAATAAAATATAATAATAACTCCACATAATGAAATAAAAAGGGATATTTACAACAGAAATGCATATTCAGCTAAAAAACATAAAATCCATAAAACTCATGCATTATATATATATTCCTAAAACAATCTGCATCAATAATTTTCAATACCACAATAATAAACTAGCATGAATCACCAAGGGTGTCTGGATATTATCTCTGAATAAGAAAAATTGTCTCATGTCCCCCAATACCAGCATAAACCCCACATAATTTTCAATAAAATAACACAAATGGGCACAAGTCCCATATACGAGTGAGTATGAACATACACAATTGGATTACCAAAAACCAAAAATTAAAAAAAAACAGTCAGCTCAAACCCCTCTATATGATTTAGTACCAAATAGTAAAATAAGAAAAAATCTAGATATTGTCATCATATATAAGTCAGGGTAACATATAGAAACGCTAATAATTTTAACTAAACCCCGTGAATGTCTAAATCTCACGACCAACAAATCATGCACATGGTACTTTTATTTCTTCAACTAGTGATGTAGATAGCCCAGATGCCACTTGCATCTCAATGAAAACTTAGTGTTATAGAGGAGTAACATTTAATGTATCATCTCATATTTTTAGTCTCTCCAACTCCCACATTTTACACAGAAAACATAATTAATGTCTCAAACCTCACTGAATTATGATAATTTTCTAAGGGGGTACTTCATCCTATGGTCTATCAATATTTTACTACCAATTACGTAGGTAAACTGTCAATTCCATGAAACCCACATAATAGTAGATCGTATGCCCAAAATTAATTTTATATATACATATATGAGTTATATCTTATTGAAATATTTAAATATTCATATAAAATGACTTTCATGAAAAAAAATTCATGTATGATAAGGTTTATCATTTTAATTGAGATGACATTTGGTGAAAGCACTGAATGATATTTTTTGATACTAACTAAATTAGTCATAATATATGATCAGATGAATCATATAAAATTTTTCATGTGATACATTGGATTAATTTAGTGTATGATATAAGACAGTAAATGTGCCAATTTTCAATTTGATCGATAATTTTTTCCCACTCTCCATCCATGAAGACTCCCTAATTTTAAGGGTTACTATTCAAATAATCATATGTGTTAAAGCTACCAATAAGTATTGTATTTTTTGTCCATTAATTACATCTAATGTAACTTATTCCATTAATCATTCATTTATGAAACATATGAGTAATGGAATGACATGAATAAATGGACTAGGGTGAATCCTTATAGACTATATAATGGATATTAAGTCCCTGGTTATTGGTCATACTCTCCTTGAGATCCCTCTAGCCAAATCAATACATTCCTCGAGTTTCTCTCTCCCTACATTCTATGTAACCTAGATGAAATCATATCTCATGGATTAATAGATGAATCCATCCAAAATACATAAATTAATTTTAAAAACCCAGGTATATACTTCATTTGGAAGAATATTTATTGTTACTTTAGTGATCATTATCAAATAAAGTTAGTTGTAGTAACAAAACAAGTAAAGTACACATGTTCATCATTTCTAGTATTCTTATTTTCAATTTTAGACAAAATGAGTTCCGGGGATTTTAGATTTCAATGTGTTTCCACAAATATATTAAACATTAATATATTAATTTAATTCTATATGTGTTATCAATTATAATATATATAGTTTGATTTATGAAATCTCTAAGAAATGATGTTTTCCAAATAATATTAAATATTTAATTTAAATAGTTAAATATGATAAATTATAATTTGGTGTTGGTTCCTCATCATGAAATATGATATATGATATCAAATGTCATAAAAGAAGTTAAATATGATGCTTTTTCACTAGTCATGACTTATTATTAATAGATGTCATAATTTATTATTTCTTTTCTGAGTTCTCTAAAAAGTGAGAATCATACCACTCCTATGTTACCATAAAGAGATGTAAATTATGGCATGGATATCATAGGAGGATTCATTAAATTGAAACATAAAATACTAATATATATCACATTTCAATATTAGTATATCTATCATTATATATGAAATAAAACATATAATAATATTATATGTGGTGAGGTATCAATAGTATCATACGATTGACATGAAATTATTGAATACAATATAATATAGAAAAAAATTATATATTTTTCAATTATGACCAGAATTTAATTATTTATAAATTTCTTATAAATGATGGAAAAATAAATTTTTGAATATTGATAAATTTATAAGTGTTTTATAAATCACGTATATTTTTCTATTTTTACCATTAGTGATTTAATTTTTTTTTGAAATATTTATTATCAATATTTCATTACTAATATGTTTGAATACTAAAAAATATTAATTTGGAATGAAATTGATTATAAATAAAATAATTGTATATAAAAATAAAAATAAAAATTTAAAAAGGGATTATAAGTTAAAAAATACCGTAAAATATAACTTGTTTAAATTTAGAAAATTACAAAACATTCAAATATATTAAATTGAAATGAAAAAATTAAAAGATCCTTATTTTCTAATTATTTGGTCCTTATCAATTTTTTTGAATAAATGATATGGTCAAATTCTATAAAATTAATTAATATGTGATATTTAATTTTTATAAAAAATATTATATTATTTGGTATTTAAATTTAAAATGATTACATTTAATAAAATATCATGTATCAACATACAATGTCATATAACGAATATGAAAGATTTTCTCATTGAAATAAATGTTATGTTTTTGTATTGATAGGTTTTATATGATCATAAAAAGATATGTAGGAGCGAATGATAACCCATAAACTAAGGTAACCTTTCTTCAATAAATTAAACTCAAAAAATACCATAAAATAAAGCACTTAGAAATGGTCAATAGTAGCAGTCATCTTCTATTATTCAAATGAGACTGAAAAAAAGGATATTTATAGGAGTAGTTGATAAAAACCCTACTACCTCTATTATAATACACTTTTTTGGGGTCTATGACTGTTTTTGAGGATACTCAAAATTTAAAGGGGTGTCAGCACCTTCTCCAATGTGACAAATGGAGTTTTGGGAAGAAGAGAGTTTAATAGTATCTTACACACATCACCCACCTAAACATAAAAGAACTTATTCCCTTTTTTAGATGAATCTACAGGAACCATATCATATTTCCTATTATGTTCCTCTATCCATTGGGTATTTATTCATTGGACACACATTAATGAATAATTTGAAACTCAAATAAACCAACATGTAGATTCTAACTTGATGTAACAATTTGGAATAAAATCCACAGATTTTTGCATAAAATACATGTTATCCATAACATGAATCTCATGAATATTCTGTTTAATTAAATTATACACCTTATATATATATATTATTTTTATTAAAATATTTTTCACGAATCATATTTATGATATTATTTACGCATCATATGAATGTATTAAATTTACAGGATATATATTATCATATATTATATATGAATAACTCATGCATCATATTCATGTGTACATGCATCTCTTGAATGTAAATATTAGTGATCATTTAAAAATTTTACACCATATCTAAAATCCCATAATGACTTTATAATAAACCGCACAGCTCTTCATGAAACCATTAATCTCTATTAGATATAGTTTTTCATCAAAAACTATTCATTTTGAAAAAAAACTGTACAAACATTTATCCATATGCAATAGTCTAATTGTGTGAACCTATGAGCCTAGTTTTATTTTAAAACAACAATGAAATCAATACATTATAGATATAATAAAAGAGATGCCTCTAGAAAATGTGTCATTACTATGTAGGATACTAATGGTTATAGTGTGTTAGCCATTAAACATAATCATATATCTATAAAAAAAATTTCCATGAAAATATGTATCATATACATCATATATATAACTACAAATTCACTATGGACATAACATTGAGTGATTAATGAAAATGAAACATAAAATCTATAATTGTCCTCTCATCATTTTGTGATTATATGAAAGAGATGGATCAGGTCGATGAATACATAAAATTTCATACATATATCTAAAAAGTACATTACATGAAACATATAAAAGTAGGAGAAGAGATCACAAGTGAAAAAAAATTCATGGCCATAAATTTCCCAGTAATAATTCAATAATTTTATTGATGTATATAAATTGTCATACAAATGATAAAATAACATCTTTGGTAGGCTCTAACTGACTACATCATTAGAAACACACCCAACCAATACCATTTTAGTTATGTCATCATTTTGAATTTCATAAGTAATGTATCAAGGTATGAAGGTTCTCATGGAAGTTATATTTCAAATCATAGGAAAAAAGTATTATTAATAAACATATACCCCAAAGTATATTTATGACTGTATGGAACATTATGATATATACATTAGTGAGTTATTCTATGTAATATGTCTATAAATATTACTACATGAATTTGTTCACCATATATTACACATGAATCTTTATAGGAAATAAAAGATTCTATTCATGCTAACCATATAGTATCACTACTACCCATAATAATCTTTTATGATAATCTATCACAAATAGCCCAGTGGCATGCTTTGAGAGTATATTTTCATTTTACCATTCGTGGAATATTAATTTAAACACATATGGTTGAATGTTAGTTGGGTATTTTGTTTATTATAATAAAATGATACATTTACAACCATTATATCCAACATCTCATATATGTTAAACCAAATGATTCTATATGACACATGTGTTGTTTTTGTAGAAATGGTTTCATCATTTGATTTATTATATTGTCCTGAGACTCCACCCTATTGATCTTTATATCACCCATATCAATAATTTCCCTTATGAGATGTTATTGGAAAATGATTTATTTGGTTCTTTGATGATATCAGAGTTCATTAACAAAATCAATAACACCATTGTTGTCCAAATATAGCTTACTCGATCTCTTGATTCTAAGATACACTCCATGTTCAGATATGAACATCATGATAAAAATAGATTCTTTTTCAATATATGATTTAATAATGTATTATAACTTTTTTTGAGTCCACTATGGTGGCATGTTTGGATCACATACAATTAATTTCCCTACCATTTAGGAAAAGAAAAATCAAAATTGATATTTCATATCAGCTTTTTTTTGGAAACTAGCTTTTTTGAAACCCATTAGAAAATGATAACCATCTTCACCAAATAAATATAACATATCATTAGTCCATATTATGTACATATGGATTTTATTCATGAAAATATAGTGAATCTAGCCAAATTAGATTTCAACATAATTATTATTCTCAAATAATAAGAGATGTATGATTAAAATATAGCTCAACATGCATATTGGATCCTATCTCCGACACATAATGAATTGTATCTGTCATTTCTAACACTTTAAAAGGATCTTAAACCTTGATAATATTAATTACATGAAATATTGTTAATGAACCCCTTTTGGAGTTCTCAATTATAAATTACATTATCACATTACCACTATATGTGTTCTGGATCAATATAAGAAACTTATTTGACCTATCTATATAAATCATCATTAAATGTATATAAGGTAAAACAACCACATATTTTATTTAGAAACAATTACATAGACACATATTTATTGAGAGAGTTGTTGTGTTGTTATTTAAATTTAGAAGTATGTCATCTACAAATAGTATCAGAGAGACGACTATACTCCTACTAACTCACATGTATGAAATGTAATTAGTTATGATATTGATAAATGCATACTCATTGATTATATTCCCAAAACAAAATATTCGAACTCTGGTGAGCTTTATTTAGTCCTCAAATATTCCATTATTATTTTAGACATTGTCATTTTCATTCAGAACATCAAAACCATCGATTTCTATCATATTTATTTCCACATATAAATTATGATTAATGAATGTGGTTTTTATATCCTTTAGATATATCTCATAACCAAAATGAGATGATGTGGCTAGAGACATCTGAATGGACTTTATCATTAAGATAATAAAAAATTCCACCTTATAGTCAATATAATGATTTTTTTCACTCTTTATCAACAAGAATCAATTATAGGTATACACTCTACCATCCATTTTATTATTATTGGGGACGCCCATTATCACACTACGATTCAAACCCCTTAAATTACATCCATCATGTTCCAAAATTTGTTAGTGTGTATATATTCCATCCCATATTACACATATTTTTACAATTTTATAGAATCATAACATTCAATAGACTATTCATAAGAGATAAATTCATAACATATGAATTTTACCTCACAATCATTAGCCACGAGAAATTCATATTACATGGATTCCTGACATATCCTACTTGGCCATGGTGGTTCTTGTGTGAATTGAGTCAGTTATTCTTCCATGACTCTTTATGGAACTGGCACAACCACCATCTCAATAATACTTATTTTTATTAGGCTTAAATTTTTTCCAAGATTTAATTTCCACCCACTAAATCCAAAAATTAGATATTGTCCTCAATAAATATACCATATTGATCTTAAAGGAATTTCTATTTAGTAGGGTGGTTAAAATAATATCCCATGGTATCATAGTTTTAAAAAAATTAGACATAGGAAATGTTTATTCAATTATCAAATTCATAAATAATATTAACAAAAATCACCAAATAAGATAAACTAGTATATTTCTCGTATCATATCTAATAAGGTTTCTTTTTTATTTATTTTGATGCAATACAGTTTTTTTAAATGTATTAGTCTCTAAAGGATAACCGCAAAATGAGATAGGGAGGTCGCATAGATTCATTATCCTTCAAAACATGTCTAAAAAGTCATCATTTATTTTTTTCTAGATATTACATTAAAATGTGGTGTTCTTGGATAAGTGGTTTGTGAAACAATTCCACAAACATTCAGATGATCTATCAATTATTAGCCCTAGAATTTAACATCATAATAAGATCATAGGTATTTAAAAAAATTTCCATGATCATTTTTTTACTTCATTATGAAATTATTATTATTTTTAAATGTACATAAAAAAATTTCTATTAGAAAAACATACCCATACTGAGTAAAATCTTTCGAAAAAAATAATTATGTACCTAAAACCACAAATTTCATGAGTACTCCTCAGTCAACATACATCACTGTCTGTGAGAACTAATAGATCACTATCCCTCTATGTTTTACTTCCAAAAGGTGAATGTTTTATTTCTCTAATAAAAATATTTTCATGTATAAACTGATTCATAATAATTAATGAAAATCCCATACATTGAAAACAAGATACAGAAATAAAATTCTTGTATGTGGAATGAGTATAATAAAATTGTTTCAATTCTAGGATACATTCACATGGTAAAATCAGATCATAAGTGTTTTCCTCTAACATTGTAATTCATTCTCCATTACGTACATAAAGATATACCCCTCCATTAATCAATTCCCCCATATGTCTATGTTTTTGTTTTTCAGCATGAATGTGTGACACACACCCAATACTTATAGTCATGAGTCAGAAGTGTAAAATTTATTTCTATAACATTTTCATTTGGGTACACTAATTGTTTCTAATTTATAACCTGTTTAATTCCTAGATAGAAGGGTTATAATATTTTATTGGCCATGCCTACAAATGATCTGAATATGAGTAGTGTTAAGTATGTCATAATCATCAACAAACATATCAGTAGGTGAGTATCAAGTACTATATATATTCATTAAGGGGTTTATAAAAAAAATTCCCACTAAAAATGATAACCATGTATATCATATCTATTTAGTTAGATTAGATATATATTTCACAAATTAATGGGTCTATTTTGTTGTTTCACTTTCTAAATTGATATTTAGGTAGGGTATCATCCAAATCACAATATCTATGACTCTTGGATAGTTGGGAGAGATAATCAATTATCCAAATCCATCCTATATATTCTCTCAACTCTATTCCTCTAGTAACCTAATCCCATTAGTGTCTTCTATATAGTGTAAAAAATGCCAAAACTAGGCTAACAAATACAAATCATAGGGAAATCATGTATAGAATGATGTTCCCAAAGTTGTAATAGTGTCACACATTACACTATTTCCTTCCACAAGATAATACATGGGCACCCATCTATGGAAGACCCTACCTGATGGCACGATAAAGGTCTTGAAATTGTGGCATTTGAAGGAATCCCAAAAATAGTGTTTTGGGTTTTTAGTCTCGATAATTTAATATACAAAATATTCAATGAAAAATCATAATTATTACATCATGTGTAATTTTTATATATTCTTATGTTATTTATTTTTTTATATGCATTATTATAACCAGCTGGTTTTGAAAATACCTATTTTTCCACCAAATTAATGTGTTCACAGAACATTAATCTATAACTCGTTTCATAACCAAAATTTTTGTGTTACTATACCATAAATTTAAATCCAATAATATTTATATATATCCAAATGCATCTTAATAATTTAGTATTTAAATTATTCATGTATTATAAATGAGTTATATGAGGTTGAAAAATGTCACCAAAGTAATCCCATAGTGATTGATATCCAATCCCATCCACATTAGTAGCCCGGGTATAATCCTCAAGGGATGTAGGTCTTCTAAACCCATTTACCTATATCCTGGGAGACATTAATGAAGATAGAATTAAAATAAATAAACTGTAATGCCGAATATGATAAAACAAATCCCAAAAATTATTCCCATTATCTTATATATATTTCAAAAAATAGTCCGTGGTAGAATAAAAAAATTCTAATTTCAAACCAATCATGACATGTGATATTCTTTCCTAGATGTAGTTTATCACATAAATATGCATACAAAATATTCATACTTCATAAATAATAATATAATACATGAATATAAAATTAATTTAATAAATAAATTATTTATTTATTTTATAAAACATTATACATTTATGAAATACTCAAACATTAAGTATATGTATAAATATATTATTATTTATCAAGAATATAAAAATTTTATATTTATTTCAATATTAACTCATTCATATTTAATATTAAATTAAATTTATATGATATTTCAAGAATTAAAAAATACATAAAAATTTTATATAATATAAAAATATTATATAATCTTATTATTATATATTGGTCACTTATAAACATGTTATGAATCACCATTTATGATATTTAAAAAACTATTTATTTCTATATCATATGGAATTCCATTTAATTTCTACTTATATATTTTGAAATATTAACTACATATATTTGGAAATATTATTTCCTGAACTTATATTTAATTAATTTTAAACAATTTATAATTAATTTATTTATATATAAAATATGTATATATATTAAATTTTCCAAAAATGATATGAAATATTATTAATGGATTTCATAATTATGACAATAATGATGATACAATAATTCCCAATTAATTCCCTACTTAATGACAAACCGTAAATACTCTCAAACCATTGGTATTCTAGTCGTTGGATTAAATATTATATGGATTAATCTGAACTCTTGGATCAGATCTCACGTACCGTATAAATATGGTGATTTGTTAATAAAATGGTATGGTCATTTGGATCTAAATTGTGTTCTCCATTCTTGTATTCCTTTGTATTTTTATTTCCATTTGTTATTATCACCCTCATAAGCAAATACGACATAAGCTTTCTCAACAATGCACTTCATCTACGTGTGATCTTATATTTTTTGTTTCGAAATGCTTTGTGGTTTCAATCGGCGTTCAATCAATTTCACACCACATTATCAACACAATTGCCTTATCCACATTGTGCATCGTGATGTCTCTATTTTCATCCCCATCATCATCATATTCAAAATCTCATAGGAAAAAGGTTTGTCACATATTTTTATAGACATTATTATTTTGACATAATATTTTTTATACGCATTGACTCCACTCATTCGAGGAGCTATGTCAGAAAGTTTGGAGAATCTGAAAATAATATATGATTTTCATAATATATTGTTGGGGAAAAATAATGACCTTCTAAAGAGCTGTAATGAATCACGGTTGACAAATTTCACTTCATTACCTGGAGATAATTTATTTGATTAATAACCGATATGGGCGATGCCGAGACAAACATAATTTATCAAATTTATAAAAAAAACTACACTACAAGATGTGGTTGAATGATGAACATCGTGTACCTGTCGTACCTCGAGTAGGTGATTGATGAACATCATATACCCGCCCGCCGTACATCAAGATTTTGAATGATGAACATTGTGTACTCATCGTACGTCGAGCCGTTGAATGATGAACGTCGTTTAGTCATCATATGTTGAGCTGTTGAATGATGAACACCGTGTACACATCGTACGTTGAGCTGTTGAATGATGAACATCTCGTACCTGTCGTACGTCGAGCAGTTGAATGATAAACATCATGATTTTGTCGTACGTCGAGCCATTGAATGATGAACATCACATACCCAACGTATGTCGAGCCATTTAATGATTGACATTGCATACCCATTTTATGTCAAGATGATGTTTGATGAACATCACGTACCCCTCGTACGTTGAGCCGATGTTTGATGAACATAGTGTACCCATTGTACGTCGAGACGATGTTGGATGAACAACGTGTACCCATCATACATCGAGCTATTGTTTGATGAACATCTTATAGTAGTCGTACGTCAAGCCGAAGTTTGATGATCATCACATACTTGTTGTATGTAAATCCAATGTTCGGTAATCATTCCATGAACCGTGAAATTTCATATCTCTTTTTTCTTATTCACCATGAAGGTGTCAAGTTTGATTATTCTATATAATGGTTCACAATGGAGTTGATGTATACATAAAATATTTGTAAATTTTTGTTGTATTTAATTTGTGTTTCTTTTATTTCGTATAAAATGTATTAGGGAAATTAAATATTCTTTATGAACAAGAGTAATTATATATTATATATATTAATCCCCTTAAGTGGATGAAATTGATGAAATTGATGAATTGAATATTCATGAAATTGTCTTGAAAACACTATAAAACTCAAACAAATGATTTTATTTTGTTCTCTGGAGTGAATGAGATTATTTATTGAAAATGATGTATTTCATTCCCTGAAGTTAATTTAAATATACATAATTTTATTATAAATCATGTTCGAGGCGAATGTGATGATTTGTGAATGATCATTGTATTGTATTTGTTTATGAAAAATAATAAATATATAACCACCAGTAGTGGTTTTGACGACCATAAATATTTATAGTGCACAATAAATTTTATGAATATTTATAAAATAACCCATCCCTAAAGGATGATATGAAGATAATGTCATTTGATATTATATTGAATAATATCTTCATTTATCATTTATTGTTGCATCAATAACAATATCAAGGAAAACACTATTATTTATCATATTCTTTAGGGATTGTCAAGATCATATCATGTACTTTATCTATCCCCTAAATTGGTTGTCTTTGATTATATAACTCATAAATGAAATGATTGAATTACATAGTTTTGATAATACGATATATATTATGAAAATTGTTTTACCACATTAAGTGGTTAAATTAATGATCATCATAATAAATAAAATTTTATTTTATGCATGATGATCATTATTGATAAATAATTTATTATCATTCATGGATCATGAAATCTAATGAATGAATGAATTCCTGATGTGAATGTAGTTTTAATTATTATATCGCATTCCTTGATGAGAATGAAATTTTTCATGATTTTTTCGATATGATTTATGATATCATGAATATTTGAGAGATGATGAGGTTTGGTCAAATGATTTATCTTTCATTTGAAAAAGTGAATGTTGTTTATGAATTATAATTTTGGTTTGCTATAAGGATTGTTTTGAATCCCAATGATTCTTCTACATTGGTTCTTGCAACTACATTCACCAGCCTCAAAAGACATGGGGGCTCCAATCCTAGGTAGTTGTATCATAATGTAAAATTTGGTCCCAAAGTTCCAGAATATTTTTTCAGAAAGTTCTAAATTACTAAATAATTCAATTTGTGATGGGACTAAGCCATTATGATTATATTATGAATTCATAAACCACCATTAGTGGGAATTATAACAACAAATCTGTGTTTGCACAATTAACGTTCTAGAGATCTTATATGCGTCGATCTTGAAGGAAAATATTTAAAAATATTATTTTGATTAAATGCATCAATAGAAATCATATTTGACATAGTATATTCTCATATAGGTACATTTATGGGTAGGGAAAATTAATAAATGACTCCAGAAGAGCCAATATATTCCGACCTAATAGTAAAAATTCATAATTCTTTGTTATATCTAATGTATCAATGAGATATATGAATGGTATTATTGAAAATGAATATCATATAAAGACAAAATAGTTTCCTCAATATGTATAAAGCATTCATAAAAGTGATAAGGAATTTGTGATTTAGAATCGAATCAATAATAGTAAACCATAAGTTTACCGACCCTAATGCCTTAAATATTTGAAATGATGGTTTAGTATATCCATGATCAATTATAATGAATGTTATTGATTCAAGTATACATGATCATCGATTTATTGATAACATATTAGACATCCATCAAGGGGAGAATGATGAATTTAATAGATGCATGTCTACAAAATTGTCAATGAATTTATTATCACTAAGTCATTATGAATGACTGTTATATAATAATTTTCTCTGAGGTACCCATTTTTGAGTTAAATTATTTATATCAATAGAATCTATTTGTAAATAAACTTCCCTTATACTTATGAAGTAGTATATATGGGGCGCGCCCACCATGTGATCCATCTATATGAAAGGTGCATCCACTAAATGATCACATGTGTTATTTTTTGTGGGTGAGTTTACATTGAGTGCTATGAATGATGATTTAATGAAATACAATGTATCATATATTATATGGCCTTGGAAAACCATTGAAAAGATGCTCAAAATACATAAATAAATGTAAAGTGTTGAAAATCAATAGTCTGATTATACAAACCTGAAGTGTGGTTGAACTGATTATATTAAATTATTTTTCTTCAACAGTAGAAAGAAATAAATATATTCTCCCTTGAAGAGGAAAATTAATATATCAGAAGCATTATATCTTTTTAGATATTTTCCCCGAAGTGACACTGGTACCAGAAAAATTATGAGATCTCAATCAAATGTTGTTGATGATATATTTTCTATGAATAATTATAAAACTCAATGATGACTATGGACTTTTATAGATGTCGACATCATAATAATTGGCCACAATTATTAATGGATCTTATGAAATGTTTATCAGATAATGTTCTGGATTGATTATCCAAACTATTAAGAATATTGAATAATGATGATTGTATTATATGAAACATAACTTTTTTTATATTTGGATATTTATATATGATTCCTATAAGGGTTCAAAATTCCCGAATCATATTAATTAATTGTGAAAGTTTCACCTAATCTGATAAATTATCAGGTGAACTAAATAATATGTATCCATATTATGTTAAGGAAGAATGTAAATTGAATTTATCATCCCATGGTTTGTGTTAATCATTGTATTCATTATTTTAATAAGGTGTTTTGAAAAACATCTTAAATATTGAAGAGTTTTCTAAAATCCATGAATTATTTGTCATGAAATAACATGGAATGTACTTGTATATTGAATTAATCATCCTAAAGAAGAAATATTAAATTTCGGAATGATTTTAACCTTAATGAATAATTAAATTTATTACATCTAAGAGTGATAGATTTCATAAATAAGTGGTTTATGATGAACATACTTTTCCCATAAGGATTAAATATAAATGCACATTTTATTTATCCCTAAAGGATATACTTTTACATGTTCATATATAACTTTCAAATAACAATAAATCATATTATGATGCATGGTTATGTTCTTCCTTATTAACTGAAATCAAAAGGGTATGAATTTTTACTATTCCAAAATTCAAAACTGAGTGTTTTGGTTATGAATTGTTCATGGAAATTCTATGAGTTAAATTTAGTAATTATCATTATGAATGGGAGATGTAACTATTGTTCTATTTTTTCCATAGGCATGTTTTTTCTACTGGGTTTTCTTGATAAGGAATTTAATGAAGCAACACACTAGGGACTTTATGTTATTATAATCTTCTTCCCTAATCATGTGTTTTCCCATAAAGTGTTTTTACTTGATGATGTTTTTAATGAGGAAACCATGCATCATAACAGATATCGAAGGTAATGTTGAAATTATTGTGTATATCTAAAATATATGGAATTTTTTGGTCTTCCCCATGATTTTTAATTGTTAATGAGACCATTCATTATTACCTATGGTCTTCCTCCCATGTCCTGAAGACATAATTAAATAATAATATTAATTGACAACATGAAGACATAACTAAGTGATATAATAAGGGAGAGTTGGGAATTCTGCACTCATTTTCAAATCATATGGTTTTCCCCCTAGGTTTTCCAGAAAACGTGTTTAACAAGGTTGCATGACATGTAATTCTTTTATTTTTTTCTTCACTTATTTTTCCCAGAGGGGTTTAAAGTGAAGATTATATTAGTTTCCATAAAATTATGACATCCAAGGGGGATTGTTATGAATTATTATTAATGGATGCCATAATTATGACAATAATTATGGAACCATAATTCCCAACTAATTCCCCTCTTATGGACCAACCTTAAATATTCTCAAACCATTGATATTAAAGTCTTTGGATTAAATATTATCGTGATTAATCTGAACTGCTGGATAAGATCTCACGTCCTCTATAAATATAGAGATATGTTAATAAAATTGTATTGACTTTTGGCCTTACATTGTGTTCTATACTTGTTTTATTATTTTGTATTTGTATTTCCATTTGTTATTATCATCATGATATGAAAATACAACATCTTCTTTCTCAACGATGCACTTCACCTACAATAGATCTTACATTTCAAATTTGAAATGCTTCTTGGTTTCAATCGGCATTCGGTCAATTTCAAAACAAAAATATCCTTTTATAAAAATTCATAATAATTTTAAAAACCAAAAATATCATTTAATAATTTAAAAAATTAAATATTTTATTGTTTACGCTTACGATTAATCTCTATTAAGTATAAAGGTATCCTCTCTTTTCCATTAAATATACTGTTTTAATAAGGGTTAATATCCCATATCATTATGAAGAAATTATTATAATGTTTAAGTCCCCATCATAGCACTAATTGTGTATGGTTATGGATAAAATAAAACTAACACAACGTCTCTTGTATAGTAATGCCTTTACACACTCCAGTTTTGTATATGTAATATCTATTTTTATTATCATAAGTAAAGGTAAACATTAAGGAACTTTAGACATCATATCTGAAAAATATACCTATTAGGGTAAAGCACCAATGTACTTCACATAAACTTCTTAGGTAATAGTACTACCTTTACTGAAAAAATTTGTGTAAAGGTAACAAAGAGGTATCCCATATGGTGGCCATCTATGTAAGGGTATGAATGTAATATTAATCTTATCATGTAAGGGTATAAATATTCTATAGCCTACCTTTTCAATGTTAAATCACATTTAACATTACATATCACATGTAATGGTATGAAACTAGCACCATTTTAATAAAAACACTATTCTTAATTTCTATTTATGATTTTCTCGAAAAAACATTTTTTCAAGTAAGTTAAAATCTAGAAGAAACACACTATGCTACTGTCGATTGGATTTTTATGATCATAAAATGTTAATTTTTCAGTGGATGAATATATAAAACGTAGTATATATATCGTCACAAAATACAACAATGAAAATACTATTAAACATGGAAACTTGAAATTATGGATAGCAGTAGCCATTCTCTTATGTTCAAAAGTGGATACTTGATGGAGATACCTATGAGCAGTTGATAAAAAAACAACATAATCTATAGGAATGTTATGGTTGAGGGATACATGATATTTTTTGAGGATACCAAATATCTGATGGGGTTCTTGAACCTTATCAAAAAAATAACCTAATTTATGAGATGAAGGTAGAATGGTAGGGTGTCACACACATCAGATAGTCAAACAAGATAGAACTCATTCTATTTTATAGTTGACTCCATAGGATGTCACATTAATACACATATCATGAATTTATATCCTTTTCTTATTTATTAATTTAACTAACATAGATGTGTAAATTCATACATTAATAAACCAAACTCTAGTTTGTAATTGGTGTTACCATTTGGGAGAAACAGTAAAAACTCTTACACTGAAAGAAACTTATCCAGAATTTCAATCTTATGAATATTCAATGATATATTATTATATGTATATTATATTATATATATTGTATTATTTTTAATTCATTATTTTCATTATAATATTCATTAATACTATACCTATATTAAATGTACAATATATAATATAATATATAATATATAAATATTTCATGCATCATATGAATGTATCCATGAATCTCATGAATATAAATTTTATTGAACATAAACTAATCTCTCAATTGAATTAAAATACCAAAAAAATTATAAAAAACACAAAAACACTTTTCCAATCCATCCAAACATCTCGAGATATAGTTTTTCATCAAAATCTCATTATTTTGAACAAACACAGTGTCTTAAAAATTATATATAAGGGAATGATTATGTGACCATGGGTGTCATAGAAATATTGAAAATAAAAATGAAATCTATATTTCATAATGGTATGAAATGTTAATCCTCTAATAAATAATAAATTCTACTCTAGATAATACGAGGTATGGTGTGATCTTCATTAAAGAAACCCACATCTCAATATAATCATTTCCACCACAAGATGTATCATTTACATAATATGTATACATATATAATCAACTTTTTCATGAAATCCAGTTACCACTATACATAGAACATATCAATCATGTATTGAACTCTCATCATCTCTTGATTCTATAATGATACATTCCATGTTGACTAATACATATCATGTAATTAATCTACCAGATAATCACATCACATATAAATTATTAAATTAGTTGAACACATAATCTGTGAAACAGTAATGCATGGCTATCAAGTTTCTTTGTCTAATTCAATCAAGTTTCATATGTCTCTAACTTTTCTTATAAGTGAATAAATAACATATTGAATATACAAAAACTGATGAAATAATCATCAAAATAAAAAACCACCCATGTATTAATTATGTAAACTAGTATAATTTCATAATTAGTGTATCAAACTATAACGGTTATAGTGATAGATATATGTAAGGAAACAACCATGAAACACAATATAATATTGAGTTTCTACTCAAGAATTCATTCTCCTACATTATTGTTGATCTCTATGGTATAGTATTTTAGTTAATTTGGATATAAATCTTACATAAATACCCCATATAATTAAAAGCGGACATTTCTACTTAGTATCCATTTTCCCATAATATAATACTTTTAAAACTATTAACTTTTTTTATTCGATGAAGATATTCTTGAATTTAATATTTACTCATTACACATTATAAACCAAACATAAAACATATACAAAACATTTTAAAATGTGGGTAGAGTATGAAAATCGTATTATGGGATATAAAAGAGATAAAATTAGTTAGTCTAATAAACCCATATGTAAAAAAATTTCAGATATAGAAATACCCTTTCCTTTTAAAAACACATTTGAAAAAAGATACCTAGAACAGGGGGAAAGATATTATTTATTTCAAAAAAAACCTAAAACCTTTTAAAGGAATTTAGACATAAAAAATGGTTATGATGGGGGAAAAGCCATTGAAATTGTATACATTGAAACAAAACATTCACGTTTTCCTTTAGTAAACAATGTAAAATGTTCAATATACAGTATAAAAAATATTTATTTTTATAAATATTTAAATAAATTAAAAAGTAACATAAAATTTCTTTTATAATTCATTTTTTCCCACATTAATGAAATCATAAAACATTTTTAAGAATATATGCATGGAACAAAAATATGGTCTTTGGTTAAATTTTCCCACACCTTCAGTTTTACTCTTCAAAAAAATTCATTATATTACTGAATTGTAAAATTAATTTATTTGCTTACACTATCAAGAACATTTTTAATGTTCAGTCATCATTTTATTTTATTTAATACCATGTTATATAAAATTAGTTATTCAATTATATTCTCATCGGATGTCTTGAAAATATTCATCTCATATGTCCCAAATGTCTTTTCTATGTTTAATGTTGTCAATGTGGAAATTCTGAAAAAATTATATTGAATAAAAATCATATAATTTTTATCATTTTAATATTACAAATATATTTTTAAAACCCAACCATGAAAATTGGTATGAAAAATAAACTATTTTACAATCATGGAGACAGTTGGTCATACTTCCACATGAGTAATATTTATGTTTTCCAAAAATCATGATGAAAATATGGTATGTATTGATTTATATTTAAATAATTATTATTATATCATAAATATAACATTATTTCCTTAAATATACTTATTTATACAACACATGTGATGTGGTTATGAAAAATGAATAAAATAACTTCATAGAGTTGGTAATCCACATGTTTGCACTGACATTATTATAATTTATCATTAAATGTGAAAATAAGTAAATTTATGATATATTATATTTATTCTATTATAATTATGGAATTATTATCATATTTTAATATTAAATACATTTTTATAAATAGATGAGTGATGAGATAATGAAAACAAACATCGCTTTGTGGTGGTGGTCAACACATATGCACAAATGATGTTTTCATTCCCTACTTAATTATGGAGGATATTTATATATATTAATCAATTAACCTAATAAAAAATTATTTTATGGAACATTTTTATATTATTATATCATTATCATTTAATAAGATATAATTATGGTAGAAGAATAAATAAATAAAAAAATCTTGGTTCAAAACAAAACCATTATTCAGAAAACACCTTTAATATTAATCCAAAAGCCTTCATATGATGGGTTTATAATCAAAGCACCAAATCTATGAAAAGGTAATTGAATTTAGGGATAAAATGGAAATTTAGTTTTTAAACTAGTGTTCTCAAAAGGAGAGAGTCGGAGAGGAGAGGATGTGACGTTATATAAATGGGGGGAAGGGAACCCTCAGAATTTATTAAATTATAAAATTTATAAAAAATAATTTTCATTCAATAAATAATAAAATTGGAATAATTATAATATAGAACAATTATGGATCTAAATATTATCATTTAATATATTTAATGATTTTTTATGTGTTTAGAGTTATTTTTTTGGTTTTAACCTCTCATTAACTCTCTTGTAGATTTTCATAGTATCATGGCTTTTATAATAAAGGAGTAAAAATAAATATAAAAGGAAAAGTGACCATCAAATGGTCTGTAGTTGATATTTTCAACCATAATACATTAAATTTTTTGAGTATAATTGTTTCCTAAAATTCGAAACATATAATTAAATTTTTTTTATTATAACATAACATTAATATCAGTTTTGGAAGTATTAATTTAACGGGACTATGATGAATTTAGTATAGTAATTTAATTATAATATATATATTTAAAAAAACCCAAATATTTTTTATTTATATATATAATTCACTAATAGTTTAAATCATTAAAAAAATATTTTTATAGTTTTTAAAATTATTAATTTTATAATTTTCTACTACTTTTACAGATACTATGTCAGAGTCGCAAAATAATTTTTTGTAATTTTTTTATCAATATAAATTAAAAACAAATTAATATGATAAAAAATAATAAAAATATCATTTAAAAATTGATAACTAAACATTACCTCCTTCTATCGTTATGTAAAACATTTAGAGATAATGCCAATAGAGTGAAATTTTGAAGGTTTCTTTAATTAAAACAATATAAATTTCATTATCAAGGTAAAATGGTACCATAAGGATATATTATAATTTATTGAAGGATATGGGTAAATTTATCCAATTAAATATAATAATGGCATGCTTTGGGTTCATTTGGATACCTTATCTATTGGTTTTAAACAAATTTTTCCCATTTTACCTTTACCAATGTGATAATAATTATCAAAGATATAATTCATAATTAAAATAATAAAAGGGACCTATTTACAAAATGTGTTACTCCTAATTTAAAATATAGAATCTATTTTTTATTATTTTATTTATATAAGTTGAAGAAAATAATTTAATATTAAAACTTGAAACACAAAGGGAAATAATTTTTAATGTGTTTTTTAAACCCCAAAGTGTACTTATACAAATACAACATATTAATATGATTAATATATAACTAATAATATTATATCTAAATAAATAACACTTTCTCACTTTAATATAAAATTTATATCATAATGGGACATTTAAATTTCATTCTTTAATGATAAATAATTATAGGTCTATAAAAATTGGAATCTTTCACTAATCATTGAGAAATTAATATTTTTAGAAAATAAAAAAATGGAACCCTATAAAAATTTCAATATTGTTATTTCAAGAATTATTTTTATTTTTACAAATTAATATTTTAAAATTTATTAAAAATATATATAAAAAAACCTTATAATATAAGATAAATATTTTAATAAGAATAAATCTATTTCGATTATGATTGAAAATGTTATTAAAATTATATTAAATAATATAACAATATGAAATTAAATTCATGAATAATAATTAATAATGATATTTATTATTTAATTTACCATGGCTATTAAATTTTTCATCCATTTAGAAATTATATCCTCATAATTTTATTCATTTCTTGAAAAAGTGAGGATATATTTCCTACATAGCATTTTAATCTAAAAATGTTTCTTCTTCAAACATATGTGTAATATCCTAATTTTCATAGTATGAATAAAATCCCTCCTTTTGATAAATTTTAAATTCCTTATGCGAAAAAATGATAATCGGTAAACTAATTTGATGAATGTGTTATATGATTTTTAGATGGGAAAAGACCAATTAATTTCTTCGAATATTCAATGATATATTTTTTCAATGTATGAAACTGAGATAATGCATGATTCTGAGGCCTTCAATGGCTCGGAAAATACTGAATAAATATTTTAAATATATTAGTGTAAGGGAATATGTTTTATTCAAAATATATGTAATTACCTGAAAACAGTGCATCGTGTGGGAAATCGAAGGCCACTAATAGGTCCATGACATTGTGAGATCTTCTATGCCTTTGTTCTCATTGAAAGGTGTCGTCGCGAGTGTCGGGTTTCAGGAAAGAGGTTGGTGGTTCTCGCTTGATTTGCGAAATTGATTAATCCAAAATTGAAATATATAATCCCATTATTGATTTTAATTCATTTGATCAGATTTTATTTCAGTTAAACTGAGAAAACCTTATTAATGTGAATCTAGATATTTGAAATAGTTTTGGCACCAAAATTTAAAAAAAACACAATCTTATGAATTTTGGTGTGTTATAGAAATTGGATTATTTAAATTTTTTAATGTAAATTTTTTATATGATATAAATGTTTTCAATGAAATTTTTTAATTTAATTGGGTAAATGGATTGTAAAAACAATGTAATATGTTTTAAATTGATTTGAAACATGTAAAAATGGCTTAAAATGATTTCATTGAAACCCAGTGATTTTCTCAGGTATAAGGAGAATGTTTTTGAAGACCCATTTTGGTTTTAAATGTAATGAAATTGGGATTTTTGAAATTAAAGAATGGGATTTAATTATATTTTAAATAGTTTGATTTTTTTTTCAAATCATGTAATATCATGAAAGATATTGGTAGATGGTGATTTATTTTGATACAATCTAAGATATTACATCATTCTAAAAGATACATGTGGAGGTTAACATCCATGATGGTATAGTAACGAGTCATCTCTAGCCAGTTTAAGGGGAACCAAAGTATATTCATTTTTCCGTGATAACTTAGAGAGTGCAGAGTTATATAGTTGGATAAAATTTCGATACCTACTTGGCATATGGCAATGTTTCTCGCCTGATTAATTAAATTTTGGAGATAAATTTATTCAAATGTTGTAAAACTAATTTACATGCCTTTAATAGATTTACATATACTGTTTTATGTACTATTTTATTTAAATCATTATTATAAATATTTAATCTCCGGTAAAGTAGAAAACTATGATTTAAAATTATTTTCCACTATTCTTAAAATTTATATCATGTTTTATTTAAATATTCTTCTATATTTCCAAACCTATTTATTTTTAAAATTGAAATATTTTCTTTGGATTTCTAATATTTTGAATCTATTATCTAATATTTGGTGGTATCCTACTATACATGGGCTCACACCCTATATTTTCCTTCAGGTGTTTTTAGAAATTCTTCCTATAGGTTCATGAAAAGGGATGGGATCTCATAAAGGTGGATCTAACTACTAAGCATAGGTTATTGTGAGTTGTGTACTTAAGGAAATTGGGGTTATCTTCCATGTTTTTGGTACATTTCTTGTAGTTATTTCGGATCTTTTTTCATTGAAATATTTAGGTACTTATCTCTTAGTGAAGTGTCTTTTTTTATTCATATTGATGTATCTATTTTACATACACTAGGTGTTATGGATTATTCATTCGCTCTTGCATGATGTATGATGCTAGGTTCTAGTCACTAACCCATGGGAATTGGGAATTCCAATCTAGCCATGTGAAGTGCCAAACCTATTTATTTTTAAAATTGAATGATTTTTGTTGGATAATATATATTTTTTATCAGTATGATTCTTTGGGGTTATTCTACTACACTAAGTCTCACACTCATCATTTTTCTTCATGAGTTTTTATACTTAGTTGTTCTAGGTTCATTAAAAGGGAAGTGATCTATTATAGGTGGATCTAGGTTTTGAGCTTAGGACTTGGTGATTTCTGTCCATAGGGACCACGAGGTTGTCTTCCCTGTTTTTGGTACTTGGGTTGCAATGCTTTGGGATCTTCATGACTTGTTATATTCTGTTACATTACTCCAATGGATGCTTATTTTATTATCCTAACTATCTTATCTCTTTTAATCGCACTATGTGTTGTCTAAATGTTTTTCTCACTTTCATGATGAACGATTCAAGGTGCAAGTTACCATCTCATGGTGATCGGGAAAACCCTTCAAGCAATGTCAAGGTTGGATCAATTATTGGGTTACCAGGGTACCTGGGCTAGTTTGTGACAATACTGTTTCTTAAAAAATATTTAACAAATTTAATTACCTTATTTTGAAACACATTGTTTCAATAGTCATGAATCTATACATGATTTTCCTTATAAGAATGGTTTTATTCAGAATAAAATATTTCATACTTCAAGAGATGATATAAATCTAACATATATTTCCTTAACGATGAATCTTGAAATACATTATATACCTATGATAAACTAAGAGTAATAGATAGTCAATTGGAAATATATCCATCTCTCCCCAGGATTTCATACTATCCAACAAACTCAATATGTAGCTTACCTTTTTTACCAAACCATGTAATACTTTTCCACTGATATCCTTCAAAAAATCATGATCTCTAACCTCTAAAGAACGTTATTTCCACCGATTTTCTTTAAAACAGCTATAGCTACATTGAACCATCATAATTTTTTGTTTAATAATATTTAACTTCTAAACTATTTCTTATACCAACTCTAGTCCCAAAAACATCCTTTTAAAACTTCATCCTAATAATATGTATTATGAAAATGTTTTCTAAATAATTCCTCAAAATATATTATCTAAATAATAGAGTAAAATACTCTATTATAAGAAATCATGAATAATGATGGATGTTGATGCTAATTTCACCGGTAATCCATCTAACAAGCATAAGGAATTTATTCCATGGAATGAATCAATAACTCATAAATTCCATCATATTGAGGAAGAAAATATGTACTTACATTTAGTTTAATACCCATATACTTATGAATTCATTTAAAAATATTTAAATTAAACCTCAGATCATGATCAGATACAATAGAGATTGGAAATCCTTATGACATACTAATCTTTTTTAGGTATAGTTGATAAGTAGAGTCTAATTATATTGTATCTTGGATAAGAATGAAGTTCATAGATATATTAATTAAATCAACAATAAACCAAATCACATTATTACCAAGATATTCCTTAAGAAATTCCATCATTAAAACAATGGATATAATATATCCATTTCCACTCTGATAAGGGAAATGACGGAATCATCCCCTTAAATAATTATTATTCATATTTAATGTTTGAAAATTTAAAACATTTCATGATAAATTTAGGAATATATATTTCCATTCCATCCCATCATTAATACTTCTAAATGTATATGTACATGATAGTACAACAGAGATAATTAGAAAACAGGTAACTATGATCTTTAATCAAAAAAATTCAATTTAAATAATAATAATAAGGCTAAAAAAATCTATTTCATAATATTATATCTCATTATTAATTTAAATTAATCATTAGAAACAATATCTTATCAATATACAATACGTTTTCATTATAACATGATCCTTTTTATAAGCATGTACAATTATTTCTAATATAGATGGTTATACAAACAACTGAAACAAAATGGAGTAAGTTCCTACATGCATAATTTCTAGTCCATCATTCATTAAATCATTTCCCTAAGGGACAATTTCTAAATTTTTTAGAAAGTTTTTCATTATCTTTCATCCTCAATGTATCATCAACATTATTTTTTTACAGGATGATAATGAATTATGTAGTCATAATCCTTATTCAGTTCAAGTTATCTTATTTAGCTCATGTTCAACTATTTATAAGTTAATATGTACTTTAATCCATTATGATTATTATATATTTCACATATTACAACATATAAATTATTCTTCCAAATTCAAAAATAATAAACCATTTAATTTAGTTCAAGATCATGTGTTAGATAATTAACTCATGTTGTTTACATTGGTGTAAAAAATATGTAATTACCAAACAATATTGTATCAAAATAAATCCAAATACCTTTAATGATGTATCATTATATAATAATAATTCATCGTTCCTAGAGGAAAAGAACACACTAGAATATTTACCAATCATCTATTTAGTTCTTGGAATCATTCATAACACTATTTATTCTTGATTAATTTTACTCCATTTTGAGTTAACATAATCAGTGGGATAGATAACCGAGTAAAGCATAAAAACAAATGACCAATAGTAACATGATAATCCCAAAAATATATGAATCACCATGATTATTTCCCTACTTTTAATAATTCCAAAAAATTCTTTTAGAAGGACTAATAGTGGTGACCCTTTAAAAACAATATTCCTGGGGAAATAAATTTTTTGTAACCAAAATTCACACTAACTAAATTTTCAACAAATTTAAAATTATATATAATTTTTTTAAATAATGATATATTATTTCGTGATCCTCATGAATTTAATAATATACCAATATATCATCTATATTCTGAACTACCAACTTATCTAAATAGTCACAGGAAACTCATTTTATAAGATCCATGAATATAATTGTTTCATTAAAAACTGAAACGGAATGAATACAAACACATAAATCCTGTATCTAACATAAAATGCAATATTTCTATATTTTATTCCTTATCCTTCAATAATGGTTCCCTTACTTGAAATTTGCCTTTGAAAAATACAATGCTCCCTAGAGAATCTCAAATAAATCATCAATATGGACGAAATTTTACTTATTATTAAAATTGAAGTTATTAAAGGATATATATTCAATAAATATTCTCATTGAACTATATTTAATTTAGGAAAATAAAATAGAATCACCCAATTTTATGCTATTAGATAATTGAAACTTTATCAATTGATTCCTACAAATTTTTTTTCAATTAAAAAATCAACATGATCCATTCAATAAGGTGGTTTTGAAATAGTATTATAATTATGAACTTAGTCAACCATAATCTCAACATCCCAATTAAGTATACCACGAAGAAAATATTCATGAAATACATCCATATATTCATTTACTAATAGCATATCACTAATATGAACAATTTATTTTTATTAGATAACGTGAGCTGGGTAACATACATTACCATCACTATTTAATTTCTAAACATCAAGATATGTTATAGTAGTTATAAAATAATTTAATATAAACTCATTTTCTATAAAATATATCTTATACTTATAGAGTAAAATCAAATCTATACCCAAAATAACATCAAACTCATATATGGGTTTTTCACTATTACTTTTAAGGTGAACCATCCCACTGATAAAAATTAGAAAATTACTATAAATATTGGTCATATTTGCATTTATTCCTTGTGTTTTAACTAAAATTTATACCTTATTCCCATGAGATTATTTTCCAATTTTATTGGAAATATTATTAGAAATTATGTAATGTGATGACCCAAATTCCAATAAAGAAATAGAATAATAAAAATAAACAATTAACATGCATGTCACCACTCTATTTGATGGCCCAACATCAACCATAGTATTATAAAAACAATTACACACCTTTATAATTTTTATTTTGATTATTTACACACTAATTTAATAAATTCATGCATTTTTTATTGATATTGAGAAAAACATTACAATTAATACATCTCACAGTTAGTTGTATATCTATTAAACCATTCATGGATTGTTTGGGATTCTTTTCTATACAGTCATTACCCCTATGACCAAATGTACCACACATGTAACACCTTCCACATCCTTTCAATTAATCTTTGAATTTTTTTACCATACATGGAATACAATGGGGGATCACCTCCAAATTTATTAGTTGACTATAATTACATTGGTTTACACCTTGACCACTTCTTACTTTGGTCATCGCAACACACATAATATTTAAAAAACTCTATCTCAACATTCTAATGAAAACAGAAAAAATTATTATAAACTTTCTATTATCATGATTTCAAAAAAAAATTAAAATTGTTTCAATCCTATGTAAAATATATTATATTTTTATCAAGATCTAGAATAAAATTTGGTTCATACATTTCCAATACAATAGAGTTTTCTTCATATGAGTTCATTAAATATTTATCTATTGGACACAATTAAAAAAAATATCTATATAATGTATACAAGCCTTATACAAAAATTTCTCTGAAAAAATAATCATTATGTTATCTAATTATATGGAATCAATCACTTCTCTCGCACTTTTATTTTTAACCAATGACTACCATCGATCAGATTCGCCTTCAAAATGATAAATAAAATAATTATTTCTTTTGATGTTAGAATCATCCTATGATTTCAAATATAATTTCTAGAGCATTAATCTATCATTCGTCTACTACTTGGTCCGAGGGTCCACTAAAATACGATAGGTATTGTTTCATGATATGGTAAACAATATAAATTTTCCTTTATGGTAAATTTATCTACACACTATCATGGATAAAACAACCATTAATAAAATGTGTCAACTAAACCTTCACTACAAAAAAATGATTAATTCCAATTCCAAAAAAATCTATTATAGTGATTTGTGAGGATACATTCCTCTTGAATCCATCCTTCTTCAACATCTCTATTTTCTCTTGGGTAAACCATAAAAAATAGACATATATTAGATGAACAAACATTTTTATCATCAATTTCTATATTATTTCAAAAATACAAAAAATTAGTATCATTGAAGGGGATTCTATTAAAATTATCATAATATCTAAATTTCCATAAAAAATTACATTGTTTCCAAATTCTAGCCACCAACCTTAAAAAATTACATTATCTTGATTTTTTAGTCAATAAATCATTTCCTCGCATTTTGGAAGATCATTAGAGTTTAAATTTTTAGATAATTAGGACATAACACTAACCTAACAATCCATTTATTAATAAGTGGAGACTTATACATAATATCCTTTTCCCCACGAAATAGAAATTTAAACATGAATCACGTCTCTTTTTCATGATAAATTATTATGAATTTCATCTTTAATTTTAATTTGTTCTTTACCATTCATAAATACTATGAAAAACATTTTAGAATGTGTTAGGAGTGCAAAAAAATCTCAATATGGGAAATAAAAGTAGGACAATCCGTAAGTCCATTGGAAAACATTAAAACCCAAAAAATTACATTTATCACCACATTCTTTGATAATAGAAAATAAATAATATTTAAATGAAAACATATTATTATAAAAAACCTTTTAAAACCCTCTGCAATAATAAAGAAAACCTTTTTAAAAACATAGAGCATTATATTCATAACCAGTGCTAGAAATAACTAGATACCAATTATATTTATATAATAGACCACCATTTTCCTGTCCAACCTTAATTTGTTTTGTGATAATGAACTGTAATTAATTCATTGTGGAGCTATATTGTGCTCACCTGTTCATATAATCTATCTCAGGGTCAATTTCTTGTATATGTTATATTGGGCACATTCTCTCATATAAGTTGTGTCGGGAACACCTGTTTATCATCAATTATTATCATTTACCATATCATGATTCAATTTTTTTAATCTTTCAACTTTTTACCATATATCTATTGAAAAAATCATTTGAATCCTTTTGAAAAATACATCCAAATAGTGAAATACCCTTTCGTATTAAAACCCATTTTCAAAACTAAGATACATAGAAAAAACAGAAAGTTGGTTTTTCTCTGGAAGAAACATGGATTCACGAAAATGGAATCTAAACATAAAATAAGAGTTAGGATGGTCGGAATTTTTCTTTCACATTTTATATATTAAAATAGAATTTTTGTTTTTTCCTTTTTTGAAGAAAATAAAAACGTTCTATATAAAATACAAAAAAATATTCCTTTTGATGAAATTTAAAATAAATTTACCAGAAACGTAAAATATTATTTAGAATTAATTTACTTATTTATAAATAATTTTATAAATAATTTTATTACAATGGACATTGAAGAAAAATATTTACAAAATAAATCTCTAAAACAACTAAAATGGGATTTTAAGTTATATTTTCCCTTGCCATGAGTTTTTATCATCACATAAGTAATTAATATTAACAAATAAAAAAATTATTATAACTACATATATGATTATAAAAACATTTATGGTCTATATTTTTTATTTTATTTAATACCATCCTATAAACATCAACTTATTCAATTAAATTAACATCAAATGTTTTGATGACATTCGACTCGAATGTCTAAAATGAATTTGGAAAATTGAATATAGTCAAAGATTAAATTATTGAATCATATAATGAATAATAATAATGAATATTTTATCATTTTTATAATTTTATTATAAATTTAAAATCAAACATGAAATATGGTTATAAAAAATTAACTATGATATAATCACGGAGAGTGGAGGTCGTACATATGCATGAGTAGTATTTCCATTTTTCAATAATCATGATGGGAAGAAGAAAAGTATTATCTTATCCTTAAATAATGATTATTACATCATAAAAATCATATTGTTTATTAAAATATAATTTTTTAAGACATCCATGTGATGTAGTTTTCAAAAAACACCATGCTTCATCGTGGTGGGAATCTCTACGTACACAGGAATGACATTATCATTTTTCAATGTATGTAAAAGTTGGAAAATAGAAGATATATTGTTTTCCTTGAAATATTATTATCTCACTGATATCATATATATATATATATATATATATATATATTAAATCCATTGTAATAAATAGCTTTTATTCATGATGATGTAAAATGAAACACATCGATTCATGGAGGCAGTAGTCCACACATTCGCATTAAAGATGTATTAATTCCTAGTATTATGGAAGATAAATGGATATTGATTATAACAAAAAAATTATTTTATCTAAAATAATTACATTCTTATTTAATTATGGGTTAATAATATTTAAATAAGTTTGAAGAAGAAAAAAATCCAAAACGCTTTGTTAAGAACTATACCTCTTCTTCAGATGGCCTATTGAGGTTTTCTCCAACACCCTTCCAATAATGGTTTCAGAATAAAGAAAAAAGTCATTATTAAATAGTGATTGAATTTGGTGAGTTATTTATTCATGTATTGGATTACATATATTGTTCAAAATATGTTAGTAAAAGAGGAGAGGATGTTCCCTTTTATATGTGTTGGAAAACACACTCATGGAATCAATTAGATTTTTAAATTAATATAAATTAATTTTTATAACGAAATTGTACATAAATGATATAATTATAATATATGATGATTATGAGTCAAAATAGTCTCATCCAATTTTTTTGACATATTTAGGTGATGTTTCCACCCTTATATTTGGGGTTTAACTCTCATTATCCCTTTTTGGATTACCATAGTATCAATGTGTTTTAAATTAAAGGATTCAAAAAAAGTTACTATAAAAGTAAAATTAACCCATAAATGGACCATTGTTTATAGTTTCATCCATATCCTATTAACAGTTTTGAATATAAATTTTTTATGAATTTAAACTAATTTGATAATATATTTTTTATGTTAAAGTATAATTAATTTCATTTTTGGAAAAAATTATCTAATTTGACGCTAAGGTCATAAATATAGTAATAGAATTAGAATATAAACCTTCAACACACACATATATGATATTGGTCTATATATTATATAGGACACTATAACCCATCCAAATTATTTCTACTTTTAAATTTTCTAAAATTATCTACATGTTATTTTTATAGCTTATTGAAACACTATGTTGATTTTGTGTAAAAAATTAAGGTAATTCTTTCATTAGTCTAATAAAAAATTAAATTAACATGATAAAAAATAAATTTAACATTCAAATAAATATTTAGAACTGGTATTTTTCTCTATTTATCCTTATGTAAAAAATTTAGATTTATAAAGTCATTATGGTGGTATTTTGATGTTTTCTTAACATAAAATAATATAAATATCATTATTAAGGGAAAATAGAACTAGACTGTAATATATTCTAATTTTGGATGGTTATGGTCAAACAATTCCAAAAATGGAATATATTACAGTGTTGGGTTTGTTTTTAGACCTTATCTACTAGTTTTCACCATGTTTTACCCATTTTACCCTTACTGATGTGACATTATTAACCACATTTACTATTCATGATGAACAAATATAAAAGAGACTTATTTTACAAATTTGGACCTCCTAGTATCAAATATGGAATAAATTTTCAACATCCATTTTATATAAGGGTTATAATCTAATTTAATATGAATCATAAAATCTAATGAAAAAACATTTTTTCTTAAAAAATGTGTTTTCAAACCCCAAAGCGTACATATACCAAAATCCTTTATAATATTGAATAATATTTAATTAAATAGATTATATTTAACAAAATTATAATTTTGTTAAATTAAAAAAAATAGGAATGTGAATTTAAAATTGTGTTATTTAATGAATATAAATTATAGTTTTACAAAAAAATGATATTTATCACTATTCATTGAAAAATCATTCTTTTACAGAAAATAAAAAAAATTGAATCTATGAAAAATTTTAAATTTCTATTTCAAAAATAAAATATATTTTTCTAAAAAAAATTCAAAAATATATAAATTATTCTAAAAAATAAAGTCTTATAATATATGAAACCGGGTTTAAAAAGAATAAAAAATATTCTTTTTGACTTAAAAAATTATTAACATTATTATGATGAATATAACTATAAAAATATTATTAAAGAAAAATAATAAGGCCATAAATTGGTTATTAACCATGGATGGGTTTTAACCTTTTTTTACAGCCTCGGGTAAAAAGGATTAATAATAATCGCACACCCCTGTGTATATTGCTGACGGTATGACATTCCATGAGATATATATTACCAAAAAAATAAATCTAAAAATATCTTATTATTAACTCATTAATATATTCATTGTTTAACATATAAATCTATTTATAAAGAATGAAATATTCTATTTATTATAAACTTATCATGTAATTACAACTTATAATACTCTTTATTGATCATGAGTTAGAGATGACTCAAAGTTATTCTATGAGGGGATATTATAATTTTATTTTTCATATAAAATTAATTAATACCCAAATGAATGAATTATAATTGTATAATTAGTATATTATAATAGAATGAGAAAATTATGACCATAAAATAAATACACAAATTTCTTGAACCGATAAATCTATATGACCAACTTGTTATTTCTGTGGTGATGTTATCATCAATCTATCATATACATTCTCTGGAGTCAACACCCAACTTATATTAAGATTTCCAATTTCAATGATTTTTCATATGAGATTATTCTTTTAAATTATTTGCTTGGAGCTTTGTTCATATTTGGTTTTCTTAACATTAGAAAACCCGACATTATTGTCAAAATATTTCTCAATAATTCCCTCAATGATAGGAACAACCCCATGTTCAAAAAATGAAAATCATGATACAAAATGATTCCATCAGAGAATATAATGTATTTATGTATTCATCCCCAATTATAGAGTTTTTTATATTGTATTTTGTGGAACTCTTCCAACTTATTTCTCAATGATTTAGGTAAAATGTGAATCAAGGTTGAAATTTTTTGTCATTATTGTTTAATTGAAAACTAACATCTATGTTATGATTTTTATAATGCTTATCCTCTCCTCCAAAGAAAAAAAATATCCATGATTATTATGATATACTTAAGGATTTTATTTACTGAAATCAAGCTCATATCACCATTATTGGATAGGTATCTAATTTTCATGATCAAATCATAAGAGGAACCAGGTTGAGTACATAATAGGGAATGCATTATTTATTTTTTAGGGGACACATAAGGTAATCTATTCATCCATTATAACTATTTATATGGACCTAAAAAATTTTATGATTCATACCATTAAACACAAGTAATGACACGTTCTTGGGGTTCTCCATAACAAACAACTTATAATTTACCAATATATGTGTTCTGATTTACTCTAAGAAACTTCTTAGATCTATATATATATATATTTATATATTTATATCATCATACTAAGAATGTAGGATTTTCACCCTTTTATTCCATTGAGAAACCATTACCCAATAATATCTGCATAGAACAAAGCATTCAAGTGTCATTTTCAATATTTTGTATTTCATCTACAAAAATATTAGAAACAATACTATAATTCCACTAAGAATATGGTTTGTATATGAATCATCCATATTCATTATTAATAGAGATTCTTCTGTTGCATCATAAAATTGGATACTCCAACTCCATGATGACCTCTTTAGTCCAGAAATGGACAAATGTAATTAGAAAATATTAAAATTTTTATTTATAACTTCAAATCTTAGGGTATATATCATATATATTCCGTTAGTTAAATTCACATTAATTAGTTTGGTTTTGACACCCATATTAATATCTCATAATTATAATGATTTTTTATGGATAGATAAACCCAAATGTACTTCATCACTACAACTAGAAAAAAGGACTCCTTATAGTCAATAACATGATCTTTTTTAACCCTTTACCACCAAGAGCCCTTAATAATTAGACACTCTACTATCCATTACATTTTACTTTTGTAAACCCCACTTTTACACTATGGGTATCATCCCTTCTTCTAATTCCACCACGTCTAAAACATTTTTAGTTTATATGGATTACATCTATTATTCCCTAGACATTAACTATTTCATGGAGTCATAAATTTCAATGGACTCTCTACAGAGAGTTGGATCATTTCATAAGAACACTATAGCATTATCATTAGCCAGAAAAAATATATATCAAAGGGTAACCTATGGATTTCTACCAGACCTTCAATGTTGTTCTGTAACATGAGTTTTTTCTTCTTCTACAACTCTTTTTCGAGCTAGATCACCCTATATCACAGTAACACTTCCTATTTATTTTAATTTAAGGTCTCTAAGATCAAATTTCCCCCCACTAAATCATTTACATAGATTTTCCTTATCAATATATGTGACAATTTTAACAAATGAAAATTTTATTTTCATTAGGGTGATAGAAATAATTTCCAATGGTATATATAGGATAACCAAAAAATAATATTTATTCATAATTAGAGTCATGTTTATCAAATGAAAAAAATATATAAGATTCATAATCTCACATCATTAATTTATAAAATCATGGATTTTTACAATTTCATATCTCATTCAGTGCTTCTATAATAATTTATGTGAGATATTTTTAGTAAGAATATTGTAATATTCATAGAATAACCATAAAATATGATTAAAAGGTTGCATTTACTCATGATCAAAAAACCATATATGAAAATGTATCATTCATTCTTCGTCATAAAAAATTTCAATGCCTTTTTTCTGATTAGAAGGAGGTTCCAAACAATTCCATAATCCTTCAGATGAGCTATGATTTCCTAGACCAAGTATTCACCACCCCTATGTGATCAGAGGAAATTAATACATTTTCCTAGTTTATTTTATGCTTCATTTAAAAAATATTTGAATCGTTCAAAGGTTTTATTCATGTGACTCATCAGAAACACATACCCATACCGACTAAAATCATCTATAAATGTAATTAAGTACCTAAACCCAAAACATTATAGAGTAATCCTCGGTCCACACACATCACAATGTATGACATCCAATTGTCCACTAGTCCTAGAACATTTTTGTCTCAAAAGGTATATTTTTTATTTTAAAAAAAAAAATCATGTACCAAATAATTATTAATTTATTTATCCTAACTATTTAACTTTATGGAATCTTCAAACATGTATCTCATTTATATGTCCATGAATATAATTTAAAAGGTAAGTGGGATGGGAACCAACGCAAAAAATCTTATTTCAAATGTTATAAATATGGTTAACCATAATGAATACATAAACCAATCCCTATATTATCAACTACATTAAACATTTCATTATTATATATGAACATTTTTATTAATAATTAATGAAAATACAATCTTTTCAAAATAAGATACAAAAAACAAATTCAGATTTTTGGTGAGAACAAAATAACTTTTTTTTCAATTCTAGTATGATTCCACTAGGTAAAAGTATATTATAGGTTATGATTTTGAATAAAAAAATCTTTCACAATTTATAATAAGAATCTCTATATCTCTCATCATTAATTATTTCTTATATATGTGTCTAGGTTTTTTAACGTAAATGTGTGATGTAGCGCACACCTGGTTTCTAATTCCCATGATTTAGAGTTGAAAAAAATGATTTATACGACATTCACATTCTAATGTACCAAATGTTTATCAATGAGAAAATTTTTCATTCTTAGATAAAAAATATAATTTTTTTTAGAAAATACCGATTAATTATATCAATAAGAGTAGAGTGAAGTATTCTATACTCCATAAAAAATATATATTAATATGTGATTGTTATGTACTATGACATTTCATTAGAGGGCTTTGAAATAATGTTCTCCCACTAAAAATGATATTCTCATACATCATATCTATTATAGGTTCTAAGATCCAAATTCACTAATAAATGATTCTGTAGTGGAAATATTCTTACCACTTAGTTGTTTATGAAAGGAATCATCCCAATCAAAATATTTGTAATTCATGGTTAGTTTATAAAATAGTCACTTATCAAAATCCATCACATAGTTTCCCAAAAGTATATTACTCTAATAAAATAATCCATTTAGGGTACCCAATCTAGTGTGACCAAAAGTAAATTCCATAAATAGGATCACAAAGGTCAATCCTCAGGCACCCATAGTTGTAATGAACTAACCAATTATGTTTCAGTGTCACTCAATAATTACATTCCCTATAAATTATAATTCATGGAAATAGAGCTGTGAAATGACCTATACATTTAGATGATCAACATCTTACCAAACATTTATTTAGAAGTAATATAAGACTTTGTGTTTAAGGAATTTTATTCTAACTAATTTAATATAATTCAATTGAATATTAAATTCATATATATTACGTCATATTTAATATTTATATTTTCAGGTGATATTTCTTTTTATGTATGAAATATTTTATTTACTTTGTATATAGAACCCCTACTCCATCAATAAAATGAATGTTTTCCAAAAAAATTAATGTGTAACACCTTAAAAAACCTACAATTTTTTGTTAATTACTGAAAAAACTGAAGATAAATATATCCATACATATTGAAATTCATCATATAAATATAGTACATGAATAATTAATTTAAATTACTAGGGTTATATGAGGATGATAATCTCCACATGAGTAAACTTAGAGTAATAGATAGACACCCCCATTTTCTATCCATGATAATGCATATTCCTCTAGGAAAGTATGTGCTCTGACCACAAGTCTATGTATTTGGAGAAACTTTACTTATGAGAGAATTCAATTAAAGAAAACTCTGACACCTAATATGCACAAAATATGCAAAACAACTATTCTCAATATCAAAACTATAATTACCAACTGATGATATGTTATGTGAATGAAATATATAATGATATAGAACAAAGCATGACATATGTGGCCTTATCCTAGAATAAATTTATCACATAAATAAGAATTTACAATTTCTATAATATATAAACAATTTAATAATCATGAATATCAAGTAGATTTAACAAATATATAAATTTTTTATTTATTTTCTAAAACATGATACATTTACGAACTATTCATAAATTGATCCTAATTATAAACATTTTGTAATATATATTAAATATGTACATTTTATATTCAATTCAATTTGACCTCATTCATATTTAATATTATATGTAATTTATATTTTATATAAAAAATTATAATCATTTTATAATGCAATTTATATTATATAAATTATTAATATTATATATATATATTGATCATATATACTATAATCTATAAACACTTAAAAATTACCACTTATGATTTATAAGTAAAAAACTATTTATAGTTTATATGGAATGCTAATTAATTTTTTAAAAGGTATTTTAAAATATTAACCTATAACATTTGGGAGAAATATTTCATAAATATTTATTTAATTAATTATAAAAAAATTATAATTAAATAATTAATTATAAAATAATTATTAAATGAAATTTCCAAAAATATCTATTATAAATATTTATTAATATTTCATAACCCATAAATAATATTTAATATTTAAAATGAATTTTTAAACAATTTTCTGTTTCCCCTAACATAGAATCCATATTCTATTTAAAGGTATCATCCAATTTCTCTTAATAAACACCTATGCATAAGGAAAACTATCCTCTAACATCATGCATATGTTCTTTTGAAGTGTAATAACCTTGTACCTTTTTAATTGGTTAAGGTTTGGGTGGAAACAACCCTTACATAACACCTCGTGTATATGTAATGACTTCACATATACAAAATATGTATTTATAATTACAATTTCTAATAAATTGTGTTAAGGTAAATATCAAGGACTTTTACACAGTAGATATGGTACCTATAATCAAAAGGGTAAAGCACTAATGACCTTCACATTATCCCCTTTCATACTCGGACAACCATTCAACAAACTAATTGTATAATCGTAACAGAGAGGCTACTTTTATGAAATCCTTTATATAAGGGTATGATTTTTTTTCAAGACAGTTATTTAGGGGAATGACATTTAAATTTCCAACCTATATATATTTAAATCATAAATATCATAAGGTAGTTCATATAATGGTCTGAAACCTTCACCTTTCTAGGAATGAATTGTTCTTTATATCCAAACATGGTTTTCTCAATAACTAGTTATTCACAAAAGTTTAATGGTAAAAAAGAAAGTTCACATGGCTTACTAGAGTAGGGTATTTACATGAGGTTCTACTCCCATGGGTCATATTAGATTGAGGCTCGAAACTAGGACCCCCAATGAAATGGATATGGAAGGTGATGGATGATCTATTCCCCTATTGGTGACACTCCACTAAGACAAAGGCATAGAGGTGAGGACAAGGTGATTCCTGTGATATTTTTATCCCTCGTGATATTGGGAATTTTCTTCTTCCCCGTATTAATTTAACATAAAGTGTATTCCAAATCCATTGAACATGTGTTGAGATAGAAATAATTAATAAAGATGGGATAAGTAATGAAATGGGAAATAATATTAGGAATTACTTATGTGAACCTTGTCATCTAATGTTACATAAATTTTCTTATATTTATGTTTATTTATTTAGTATTTTCATTCACTATTAGATGAATCTAGAAATTTTTTAATTACCATTGTTGGTGGCCTTCTTAGTTGTACATGCACAATAATCGGGCCACATTTGGGAAAACGAGAATATCTCATGATTACTGGTTCGAACAAGTGAAAGTGCCCCATGATAGGGAGTTGAGATAGGATTGGCAAATGCATGAATGAGAATCCAGACTTGTATTTTTTACTTTTTTGGGTTTCAATTGCTACCCTTACATTGGGTTTGTGTTCACGAAGGCACAACGTAGAGTGAAAGTACATATTTCACTATTTTGTTGTGGACTTCTACCAAGTTTGGAAAATAGTTTGTCGTGCATTTTTAGTGGATATTATATATTATTTGGTTATTTATTGTGATGTGTTGTGGATTAATATAGTAAAGACGGTATAATATTCCAACATGACTTATATGACTCATGCCTCTAGTTGTAAACATTGTGTATATGGGGAGGTGAACTTGAGGTCATGTCACGACTCTTCTTGCGGCACCGGTTTAGTCACTACCGATTCAGGAATGTTATACATGGGCATTCTAAAAGGGATGACTGTAAATGGATATTTAAATAACAATATTTTTCAATAAAATAATAATAATATAAATTTATTCTCCACATTCAAAATACACAAAATAAATATGTAGTGAATATGGATTGTGTCACACATAAAATGAAAGGAAGAAAGAAATACCCTTCCACTTTAGTAAATTTTTTAATTATAATACCCAATAAATAATAACAAAAAAAAACGTAATATATAATGAAAATAATTATATTAATGATATAAAATTTTATAGGGTAATTATATACACCACACCGAATAAAGGAGTGGTGAATTGGTATACGCCTCCCATAAATAAAAGAGAGAATAGAAATCCCTTGAAATAATTATTGACATCTTCTGTACACATTTGAACCACCTATATAAAAAATATATGTTTTTCATAAATAATTTATAGAACCATAAACATTTATATATATAAATCATACAATATATGATTTTTTTAATGACCTTCTACTACCTGTTTGTTAGAAATTCCTTGTTAAGATCATGTTTCAGATAATAACTACATTGCTTTTCATGCATGTTTTGATTTTTGATTTTTTTTCCTTTTACATTGATCACGGATAAATCATATCCAGAATTTTCTCCATGATATAAATAGCATATGTATTCAGTATATATGTATTTATATTAATCCATATAATTTATTGATATAAAATGAAATACACCGTTCATGGAGATGGTATATTGTACATATAGATGAATGTTGTTTCCATTTTCTCAATGGATTGAAAGAAGGAATGGTAAATAACATAATACCATTCTAGAATAATTTTCATTTCATATATGTCACATTTTTTTAACCAATCATGATTTCCTTCCATATAAATAGTACGTGAATAATGACTCACATAATTTTGTGAGGTGGTTGTCCATCGAACACACGAGAGACGTTATTGTATTCCCATATATTGAAATTTGAGAAGCTATTTATGATATAATAATTAAATTTGTATAGTATTATCATTGATATAATATATAGTAATTAAATTCATCATTATATCATTCATTTTAATCAGGTAATGGAAAAAAGAATAACAGTAGTTTTTGAGATGGTAGTTCACCAAACACACAAATAATGACATTGTAAAACATTTTATGGAAGATGAGATGGATATAAGATATGAAGTAAAAATAATAACCTCTAATTATATTGATAATAATTTATAATTATATTTTAATTGTTAATACATAAAATAATTTTAATGTTGGTTGAGTAAAATGAAAGAGATTAGTGAATATACTTACCTTCGCTTTGGAAAATCTCATTTCCATCTCTTACTATGGACCATATAGTTGGCCTTTTGGAATTCTTAAAAGATAAATAAATGGATAATGTTTTTGGGGAGGTATTTTGGGTTGTTTTTGTGTATCCAACGAGCTTAATAAGTTTATATAAGATTGTAGAGTAGAGTTTCTTCTATAAGTGGGGTAAGAAACCCTCTTGGAAAAAACCCAAAAATTTCCCAAAAGGGTCATAAATTTCAAAGTAATTCACATGAAAAAAATATTCTAAATGGTAATAGATTATAAAATTGGGATTATAATATTTAAATATGGAATTCTGATGTGATTTAGATTATTGATTTTAGAAATATTAGACTTATATTTATATTTTTATCCCTTGTAAACATATTTTATCATTAATGATGGATATGAATTTATAAATTTTTTAAAATTAATTATGGCAAAAAATATTAAAAAATATTATTTAATATTAACTATGATGATTCTAAATATGGAATAAATTTTTCCAAATTCCATTCACAGAAGTTTAAATATTTTATATTAAAAACCCACATACATAATGAGAAAGATTTTTCCCAGTGATTAAATTCCTCAAAAAATAAATAAAAAATTTAAAATTTCAATAAAAAATTTATTCCAATGGAATAAATTAGATTAATATATGTATTATAAAAATAATTTTAATTTTAAATGCATATGTAAATAATTTTTATTTTTTAAAATTATATAAAATAAATGAAACTTCATAAAATACTGTTATTTTTAATAACTCATCAAAACATTTAGCATTTTAAAAAAGTCTCAAAAATATAAATCCAATATTATTTTCAAATATTAATATAAAAAATATGACTCTTTTTTAAAATTATATTTCTTAAATATTCATTACATAATTTTAAAATAAGTGTGTCCATAGAGAAAAAATATCTTTTTATAAAAATATACTATTTATCTATGAAATTAATTTAATTCTCATATATTATCTAGAAAACATATATGATCAATGTTAGGAATTTTATTGAATATATATTATATATATTTAATTAAATTCATTAACTAGAAGTTATATTTTCAGATTTATTGATGTAAAACATGTTTCTTTTCATAATAATGCATTTCTAGAAAAAAAATTCCTTTATTTTCAAATGGTTTTTTCATTTTAATTTCTAATTATTTGGTCACCAAATAATTCATTATATTTACATGTCTAATCTATATTTTTATAATTTAGTTATACTATTCAAACCCACCATTCTAATAGATAGGTGATGACTATCATATTAATTAATAATAATTCAATACCATGACATTTTAGTGAAAACATGTTGTTATGTGTAATGCAGGATAAACATAGTGTTGCATGTCATGAAAGCTATTGAATAACTTACCATTATTAAAAAATATTCCATAAATTATTTAGGTGTTATAGGAACTCATTCTCTTTAATAGTCAAAGAAAAAGTCACCCACTACAAAAATTCATCTCATGTTTCTTATTATATTGTGTACTTATTCATTTAATTCACTACAACGAATAAATTAAGACTTAATTAAACCAACTTTTTTTTTATAACATGATGTAACCATTTAAAGAAACCAAGAATATTTTTTCATTGAATGAATCTTATCCTAATTATGTGTCTCATAAATATTATATATAATATATATATATATAACACCTATATTATATTTATTATATAATTATCCCTACCAAATATTCATGATAATATTAATTAATCAAAAGATTGATAACATTCATACATCATTTCAATGCTAATATTAATTAATATTATGAATTTATTAAATGTACTTTATATATAATATCATATTATTTACATATTTTATGCATCACATGCATGTGAAAAAATCATGTATATTTTATTTCACATATAACATATATTTATCTTGTTATAAAATTAATTATAAATAATCATTAAATAATTAATTATTGATAATATTTTCTATTTTAAAATTTAAGAAATGTTCTTGCATTTTTTCCCTATTTAATTCATTGTTATAATTATTATATTATAAATTATTATGTGTGGTTTGTTTTATAAGATAAACTACTTCTTATAAATTTTCAAAACATTCAAGTAAAAAATATATGAGATTTATTTTTCAACTACCTTTTCCTCAATTTCTATTTATAGTTATTTTCATAAATTTATTTATTAAATAGAGTTTATATATGTAAGGCTTTATAATTCTGATGAATTCAATTATATATTTAATAAAGTCTCTTAGGGATAGATACCTCAGGTTTTAAAAAGTGTGGAATCATTTACCTGACGCTTTGAGCTTACTCTGGTAGAGTTTTCCAATCTCAAAAAATTCAAAAACCTTACAAAAAGTGTTTATATAAATTATTCATGAGATTTAATTTCATTTATATGAATATGTTTTGCTCATAAATATGGGTGAGTAAATCAAACTCATTGGTTGGGTAAAGAGATACCCATTAATATGGTTTGAAAATTTTAATTTATTAGTTGGAATATGGACTCAAAAACAAAATCATTAGAAGAATGAATATATATTGTAAATAAAATGAGATAAGATATTAGGATTAAAATAAACCCACCAAATACATTGTGTGATTGTAACACCCAACTGTTTTTAAGAAATATTTTTTAAATAAATTTTACCATTCAATAGCTTACTTTGCACGCAATTGTTTAATTAAACGAACCGCGAGATGCCCTTGATATAGAATTATTTTTATACCCTACCCATTAGGTTACAATGAATAATTATAAATAACTTATGAAAATTCAATATGAATTCATTGGATATTAATTACTTTGGAGAAAATATAAATTATTTAGATATTTTTCTTTTGTTAATGAATTACATTTTGCAAGGAAATTTATGACAAATATTTTTTATACTTAATAAAATATTTTTTATATTCATCCAATGGATATTTTAGTCATAGGGTATGAATAAACCCCTATTTTATGTATAATAACCTATTTTCTAAAAGGTAAATATTACAACATTGAATGGAGAACCCATTTTAAATTATTAATTTTGAAAATTAATAATTTCTAAAAGACAACATGAACATTTTATTTTTAAGTGAGATATAAAAATTTACTTTGAAAAAATTTCTGATATTTTTCTGATAACTTTCATGTTTTGATGAATAGTAAAAATACACTAAATTTTAATTAAAAACACATTTTTTCATCAAGATAATTTATGTGGTTAAATTAAAATATTGAATGGATTGAAAGTATAAATAAAATACATTTTTGTCACTTATTATAATTTTAAAATTATCTTTAATTTTACATTGGTAAAAACTTTTAAATCTTTTTCAATGTTTTTAATTTTAAAACCTAATTTCTCATTTCAACAACGGGAATAATTTTAAATTCATTACTATAACATCTGTGTTCTAAATATGTAAAAATTTATTCCATATTAGGAATCAGAAGGTCCAAATTTTGTGAATATGTACCTTTTATTTTTGGACATTATGAATAGTATCTTCAGTAATTTTTTTAACCATGGTAAAAGAGTAAATCTAGTAAATAATGCAAAAAAATGATAATATAATAATATAACACTACCCTAAAATGTTTATTAATCCTATTAGTTGATATATTTCTTACCATGGTAATCCTTGGGTTCATTTTTGTACTCAATAGATTTACATGAATGTCAAAATGGAATTTCATAAGAATTAATTTAAAGTACATATAATTATACCATAAACATATATCTTTTACTAAATGACTTTTAAAATTTTGTTATATAACCGATATCTATGATTATAAATATTATATAAAAAGATAAAAATATTTCCCACATCATCGTATTTTATTTATAATTAGTAGAGATTATATAAATTGTTTTATTTATCATACAAATTTTATGTTATGATTATCACTTTAATGAATGATTCAAATATATGAATTTATAAATATTAAAAAAAAATAACTCAGTTATTTTAATGTCATACACGATTATTATGAATTAAATTGACATATTATTTTTGATTTAATGACTTATTTTTTAAGGAATAAAATTTTTATTAAATTTTTAAAAAGTCATGTGTGAATAGTGTCCAAAATTGACACAATTCATAACTTAAAACATAAAATAGCTTATTAAAATAAATTAAATTCCTAAAAATCTATGATTCAACCAAATGGTTAATATAATTCCAAATATGTCATAAATAACTTTTTTGCGCCTTTTTACATGATTGGGTAATTACAATAACCCACAAGGTATAAATAACATGATATTACGGTAAGAATAAAAATTGTAAAATAAGGGTTAAACCAAAAGGATAAGGATAAAAATTATTCTAATATTGTTTAGTATTATTGGACAATGGGTATTCAACCCAAAATCATTTATCTTTTAATTAAATAAGTTTTTGACAATTTTAAGTCAAAATTTAATTTATAATAAATTAATATTTTGAAGAGTTTTCAATTGTGAAACTCTCCTCTTTTATAAAAAGAAACCTCATCTCTCTCATCTTCACCCCATTTTTATATTTTAACAACGTCCAAACCCTTCCCATTTCTCATATAAATGTCCCTACATACATTATAGAGATTATGGTTTTCACAAAAGACCAACTCTAGTTGCCTAAGAGGAGATATAAAAGTGGCTCGTCGAGGAAGAGGTAATCTCTTCTACCGATTGTTTCAAATGTATTTATTCTTCTACTTCCTCTTGTATATTTGTTTCATTATAATGTAATGAAATATCAATCACTAATATACCTATATGTTATTATAAATATTAAAAAACTCTATTTCATCTTCCATACATCCTACAAAAAATGAAATCATCATGCATGTGTACGTACGGCTTACCTTATCTATGTCATGGTACAATCAGTTTTTCACCATCAACATACTTGGATGGGAATAATGATGGAAATAATAACTATATATTATTAATATAACATGTTACTAATTATGAGATACTATAAACCATCCAATTACATACCCCTCAACAATTATGGAAACGATATTGTCGCTCATGCATATATAAGACTTACCATCTCCACGGTGCAATTTGAATTGTTCTACATATTCTTAATTAAATCATGATAATATAAATAAATGGAATGAATAATTATGATATATATTACACTAATACCATACTTTAAATGATATAACTATAACCTAAAAATCGGAATAAGAACTTATTCGACAAAACATACGTTAGAACATAAAGCATTTAATAACTAAATAACGAGAAACAATGAATGATTACTTACAAATGGATGAAAATATGATCATAAATGTTATCATAAAAATGATTATGAATCTGGAATAAATAACTATCATTATTTAAAATATTATATAGGAGGATCAGACACATACAAATTATATCGTACCTAAGGTAAGAGATAACTTTTCCAATCTCGTTTTATCCGAGATTTTTTATTCGTAAGTATCTACTGGGTATATATAAATCATCGATGTAAATGTTTTTTAAAAATATTATAATAATATATTTACTATTATTCTGTTTATTTTTGAATCCATTTTTACCCATTTTGACTTTTACTACATGGTTTGGAAGGAAACATTATTTTTTTACCATACGAGGAACTTTTTGACATTCCGGCATTAGTACAAGGAGAACGTTTTTTCTAACTTATATAGAATGGACAGATTTTTACCTTTTCATAAATAATTATTTCCATAAAGAATCCCATACATGTTTTCATGTTTATTTTTTATTAACTTATTTTATTTTAAAATTTCACAACATATTGATAAAAGAAAATGTTTTTTAAGAAGAAACGATATTTTCCTCAAAAAAATATGTACAAGTGTTTAATGAATATTATTATCCATCTAAGATGATATAAGTTTATTTATATAACCCTATTATTATTTTTATTTTATTAAATTATTATGGAATTATTTTTATGGTATCCTTTAATCTTATATGGATTATGTTATGATGGCCTGATGTTTAAGAATCCAATTTTATTACATGGGTTATTATATGATGTATGATTTATGTTTTTGTGGCACACATAATACTGGTTTCATTATAAGAGGGGTGGGACCTATATATCCCACTAATGCATTGGGTAAATATTTATATCTCATGAGATAGACATGGTTGTAATGGAAGGTTAATCTGGTTCAGAGAGAAAAGACTAGAACGAGTAGTGAACTTGGATTAGTAATGGAATTTGTCCTCTATGATGGTCTTGCAAATTAGCCATGACTAATATGAAATTATTTTCTATACTTATGTGTGTATTCCACAATGTTTCATGTCTTATATCATTATTGTTGGGATTACATTTCACTTCTATGATTTATCCCATGACATGATATTATGATCTCCTATGCAGGATAAGATTTTCAAATGTTATGTTATTATGAATATCATATGATTTATATTTCCATTTATTACTCCTAATGATATTTTGCGAGAAAACTTTTGTATGTTTCTTTTCCCCTGGTCAGGAAGAAAGGTATTAATTATGATATGCAAAAAAAGAGTCAAGTTAGGATGAAATAAATGGGAGACAATGTAGATGTTTTTTGAACCAGTTGTTTATATTTCCCTCTTTCCAAATGACACTATACCTATATGGTTCTATCATGGTTTATTATATGTTATAATATATACGATTCAATTATGAATTAATAAAAATGTATGGATAGTATGGGTGTTGTAGTTGGTATTAGAGGAAACGTATAGTTAACCTTTGTAAACTATGGTGTGAAAGCCTTAGTAAGAACCCTAAGGATATGTCTAGGTATAGGATATAATCCTAGTGTTTTGGAACTTACCATGAATAATATTGTAAAATCCAAAATTGTCCAAATATGAAATTTAATTCTTGATTATGTTGTTTTACTATTATAATTATTGTTTACCAGACTATGTTTCTAGGTTTTAGTCAGTGGATGTAACCCGAATGAACCGCGTTAATGATGAATGTGATGGTAAATGCAATGATTGTCCCCGTCAACAAAAAAATGTTATGGGACCTAGAATGAAAAATTCGGTAGCCTTTCTCAAACAAAATTCTCAAGAAATGAATCATGACGGACTTCCAAATGATAAAAGGAGGGTGAAAATCTATTGATTTATTCATGAGGCAGTGTCCACCTTCATTCAGCGGGCCTTCTAATCCAATAGTGGATGAACAATGGATCAATACCACTGAAAAAATATCTTTTGTCCAAAATGTTCTGAACATGATAAAGTCATATTATTAGTATATCATTTGGAAGGGGAAGTTTATCAATGGTGGAGTCTTACCAGAATATGAGGCAAAGAGATGAAGTTAAGTCCATGGAATGGTATGAGTTCAAGAACTTATTTTTCAATAAGTACTTCCCACATATTCCTTGAACAACGATGGAGAATGAGTTTCTTGAACTGATGCAAAAGGATTATGAATCCATTGATGCATATGAAGCGAATTTTACATGACATGCAAGGTACGCTTTCGGAATTATCAACCAACCTGAGAGTAAGATAGGGCGAGTCTTTAGTGGCTTAAAACCAAGTCCCCAAAGAGAATTATCCATAAAGGACCTCAATAGCTACGAGGAAATTTTTCGATGTTCTCTCAACGATGAGATGGAGATTGGAGTAACCCGTCAGTCATATGAGTTGATAAGAGAAGAAATATGGAATTCAAAGGAAAATCAAAAGACAACATTGAAAAGAAGATGAGTTTTCCCTTATGATCAAAGTACGGAAAGAAACCTAGAGGGAATTGTCATAAAGGGACAAGTAAATGTTTTAAGTTTGTAAAATAATGTCATTGTGCAAATGAAAGCTGAAGTGATGGGATACTGACGTCTAATGTTGCAAATATAGAAAAGGCTACACAGAATGAACCTCCTACTCTTTAATGTCACTAGTGCAAGAAAATGGGGCATTATTCCAATAAATTCCATAATCCAATTGTTATTGATGATGATCAATGTCAAACAACTCTTTAGGCCAACGATAATAGAATGTCATGTGAAATTACTATCAGCGATGTGGAGTATGATAATGAAGAGGTGAATAGTACACTTAACATCCTCTCTAATGTAGAAAATGTTTAATGTGATTCTATATTAACCCACTCTTTTATTTTTGAATATTTTTTTAAGGCTATCATCGTATTACATCCAAAGTTTAAAAAAAATGAAAATCCTCCTTTATTAAATGCAAGAGAAAGTAGAAATCAGATAAAAGAAAAGAGAATGGGAAAAAAGGGAAACCCCAAAACAATGATTATTTCCTAACCTTTTTCATCAGATGCTCAGTAAGCCATCGCTCTTATTCATTGAAAGAAATCTGCTCCTCTCTTTCATGTCCTCTTCCATGACCTCTAGATCACCTTCTGCAAGCATTTGCCCTGTTCGCAAGAACTTGAAGCATTCCCTACAATGTCTCAGCATCAGTTCTATCATAACCCGAGCTATCCTCTATATCTTTCTTTTCATTGGCAGAAGAATAATTTGTTTTAACTTGCATCATATGTTCTTCTGCATAAGGCTTCTCAATCGCCATAGCAGAAGGAATGGGGGATGGTGTCTTCTTGTATGAAACAATCTGAAATCCTTCATTATATTTTGGATTCCCAAAGGGCATCAATTTACATTGAGAGAGTTACTGATCAACCTCAATCTGTGATTCTACTTCTCATGCCTGATCATTTCCTTTTATTGTAGAATTAACATGTTGGACATTATCCACATCTATACAAATATCAGCCCAAGACTTCTTCTGATATTCTGGGAATGTACATACCTTGGGTGACTATGGTCGGTCTCCCAAAACATCAACTTTATATGCCTCCTCATGAGCAGCACCCTGCACCTCTTTCTCAACCTGATTAGAAACTGTGCCCAGCTCCGGCTTACCCAAGTTTTTGTCGTCCATAGGAAACAACTGTGACGTAGATTTCCCAGCAGAGGAAGATTTTCCCTTCTTGAGATAGTTATTGACATTATGCCTACACAATGCACAAGAACTACACACTAAAGTACTCTGACAAGAAGATAGATCATGACCAATAACATGGCAGTCTTTGCAGAACATATGCATTTTTTATAAACAATATTCAGCTCAATAATATCTTCCTCAGTAGAAAGAATCACTTTATCAACAACAGTCGACCCCAGTTCAATCTCAACCATAAACCTAGCGAAGTGTCCAAAACGGGCAACTTCCGTCTCCTTATCAAGTTTTATTGGTATTCCAATGGATAATGAAATATCATATACTATTTTAGGATGCCAAAGTATCCAGTTTAAGCCATAAACTCTAACCCAAACCTGTGTCGTAGTGCTATCAACATCCAAGGGGTCGAACTTTTAATCCCATTCCCGTAAATGAATAATTCCATGTTTGAGGGAAATGGACCCAAAGCCCCATGCTCGAACTTTTAATTCATCTGTGGGGAAAAGCATATGGAAATATCCCCGACCAAGCGAGACACACTTCCATGATGAGAAGCCCCAAATTAGAGAAATATTTTCCTTGATATCATCAATTTTTATAGGTTTTGTACCCTTAGGAAGGAAAAGGCGAGCAATGATTGAGAACTCACCCATTTTGAGCCTTTCAGAGACCGCAATTGGATCTTCCTTGATGTGCGCAGTATTCCCCTTTATTCTAATGAAAGATTGAATCTCGCCTTTATGATGAACAAAGGATCGAGCACTGTAATCCTTTACAGCATCCACGCTATCCATTGACCTGCAACCGCCCTCAATACCTCTGCCGACAGGCATCGTAGCTGTGTGCACCCCTTCCTGCGATGAGCTCTCGCCACCAGAGCCCGAACCCGCGGTCCCTACCATCTTCATGATCTCGCATCCCTTGACCGACAGTAGCCCGACGCTCACTGGATTCGACACAAACTGAGACTTCGTCGCAGCAACAGATGTCGTCACCATCACATTGTGCGAACCATCATCATCCACAGGGACGTCGCTAACAGCTCCGGACATCTCCAAACAAATTCTTTTATTGATGTTTGTGGGAAAGAGCTTGCTGAAAATCTTGTGATCCTTCCTATATTGCAATTTGATGTGATTCTTGTCATGGATTATAATTCTTTATATGGATCTCATATCAATTTCCAAATAAGGGAAGCAACATTTACTATTGTAGATCAATCTACGATAATCTATTGATGCAAGGATGAATATAACCATCATGTAAAAATTTCATCTATATTATGGGTATTGATTCCAATAAATGGATGTTATTTATCTCAAATGGTTGGAAATAAACTCACGATTAAGAATACACCAAATGTACGAGAGTTTGATGCTGTCATTCTAGAGGAATCTCACGATCTTCCACCAAATTGTGAAGATGAGTTTTCAAGAGAAATCATACTGGGTGCTATGACTATTTCAAATACACATTATAAAATGTCAATAATTGAGTTTCAGGAATTGCATAAGCAACTCCAAGAGAATCTTGATAAAGGATTCATACGCCCTAGTACGTCACCTTGGGGAGAAGTTGTTTTCTTAAGAACGATGGATCAACGAGACTCTACATTGATTATCGAGAACTTAACAAGATCACTATCAAGAACAAATATCCTCTCCCATGCATTGATGAATTATTTTACAAACTATGCGGAGCACAATACTTTTCCAATACTGATCTTCATTCAGGGTATCATAAATTAAGGGTGAAAAAGGAGGATATACCATAGACGTCATTCCGTACCAGGTATGTACACTTTGAATTTATAGTGATGCCTATTGGTCTTACTAATTCCACTTCTATCTTTATGGATATATTGAATAGAGTATTTAGATACTATCTTGATCAGTTTGTGGTACTATTTATAGATGATATTCTAGTCTATTCAAAGAGGAAGGATGAACATGAAGATAACATGCGAATTTTATTGAAGACCATGAGATAGTATAATTTTTATTCCAAATTTACCAATTGTGAAATTTCGATTTCAAATGATTCATTTTGGGGTCACATAATCTCACACGAGGGGAAATATGTTGATCCAGAAAAAATAGAGGTTATTGAAAGATGGTCGAGGCCAACAACATTAACTAAGATCCGAATTTTTCTTGGTCTCGATGTATATTTATGAAGTTTTGGGAAATGTTTTTTCAATATTATCCAATCCAATCACCAAGATGACTCAGAAAGGAGTTAATTTCTTTTGGATGGAGGAATGTGAAGATAATTTTAAAGAGCTAAAAAGAAGGTTATCCAGTCCACCTATGCTCACACTTCCTTGTAGTGGAGAAAGGTTTGTGATCTGTAGTGATTCATCCATGAAAGAGAAGGGGTGTGTTCTTATGAAAAACGATATGGTGGTAGATTATTCATCACGATTGTTGAAAAAACATGAGAAAAATTTCCAAACTCATAATTTCTTAGTAGATGAGGTAATGTTTTCAATAAAGGTATGAAGGCTTTATCTTTTGGGTTAAAGGTGTGATATTTATACTAATCATAAATGTTTGAGGTATATTTTCACACAATAGGAGATGAATATGTGCCAAAGAGGATGGTTGGAGTTGATTAAATATTACTACTTCTCAGTGAATTATCACCCTGGTAAAGCGAACCATGTGGCAGATGCTTTGAGTCGAAAAGACAATTCTAGATTATCCATGATGAGGACCACATAATATCCAATATTTATGTAATTTCAAAGGATGGATCATTAAAATATAATGGAAGTGGAGAAATATTATATTTCTCAAATGTGTGTACAACTTATATATATGTGAAGATAAAAAAGGCATTGAAGGAAGGCATAGAGATACCAAAGAAGATGAAAATCATTCTAGAATTCAACCTTGCCTCTGATGAAATAATAAGGTTCGGGAATCAGGTTTGTGTTCCTCCCATAGCTGAATTAAAGAAGGTGATTTTGGATGAGGCTCATAATTTTTTATTCTTTATTCAACCTAGAATCAAAAATATGTACAATGACCTGAAGGAGTACTTCTGGTGGGATAGAATGAAAAGGTATATCACTAAATATGTCTCTCAATTCATGGTTAGTTAGCAAGTTAAGGCCGAAAGACAAAAGTATAAAGGGATTTTACAACCATTAACCATACTCGAATGGAAATGGGAAAATATCACTATGGACTTTGTCATCAGACATCCCAAAATATCCAATGTCAATAATGCTATCTGGGTTATAGTTGATCTCTTTATAAAGTCGATACACTTCATTGCTATTATAGAGGATTTATCTCTTGATCATATTTCCTTGATATATGTAAAGGAAGTGGTATGACCTCATGGAGAACTAATTTCCATTATATACGGTTAGGATCTGAGGTTTACCTTGATGTTTTGGTGAAGTCTTCAGTATGATCTAGATATAGAGTTTAGTTTCATCCCTGCTTATCATCCTCAGACAGACGATCAGTCTCAGAGGACAATTCAAACTATGGAAGACATGTTGAGAGCTTTCTCTATGGAATTCAATGATGGCTGGGATCAACACCTACCATTGGTGGAAATTTCATACAATAATAGTTGTCACTATAGTATTTAGATGTCTTTTTATGAATCCTAATATAGAAATATGTGTTTAACTCCAACATGATGAGATGAAGTTTGGGAACGAATGGTATTAGGACCTAATCTTGTCAATGAAATGGCAGAAAAGATCCTATCTATTAAAAAACACATTAAGCATCTCAGAGTCAAAAATATTTTATGCTGACTATTGAAGAAACGACCTATAGTTTGAAGTGGGTAATATGGTGTTCTTACGAATATCTCCCCAGAGGAGAGAAAAAAGATTTGGAAAGAAGCGAAAGCTTAGCCCTAGGTATCTCGATCCTTTTGAATTACTAGATCATGTTGGGAAGGTAGCTTACCAATTGACACATCCACCGAATCTCTCTAAAGTTCATGATGTGTTCCATATATATCTCCTCATAATATAAATACATGATCCTTCACTTGTACTAATCGCAAAAGTAATAATTTTGAAGCAATATTTTTCTAATGAAAAACTACCGATAGAGATTCTGGATTGAAGAAAAAAAAGTTCTACGAAACAAGACAACACACATAGTTAATGATTTATGGAGGAAACACCATTTTGAATTAGTTAAATGGGAACATTAGGATATGATGAGGGAGAGTTATACTAATATGTTAATTTTGATGTGATGAATTTCGAGAATGAAATTCAGTTTAAGTGGGGGTAGAATGTGACACCCAGACGTTTTTATGAAATATTTGCTTTAAATAATTTTTATCCTTCAGTATATTTCTTTACACATAATCATGAGTTTAAACGAAATGTGAGATGAAAATAATATAAAATTACTATTATAGCCTAGATGATATGTTAGCAAGAATAATTATAACTAACTTATGAAAATGCATTATTAATTCATTCGCTAGTAATTATTTATGAAAAATATAAATCAATTAGTTTTTTTTATTTTTTTAGTGAATAAAATTTTGTAATGAAACTAATGAGATATACGTGTTTTATTTAATATAATATTTTTCATATTCACCCAATGGATATTTTAGTCATAGGGTATGAATAAAAGCATATTTTATGGATAAGAACCAATTTTTTAAGGCTAATATTACACCATTAAATGGAGATACCATTTTAAATCAAGACATTGGAATATTAATAATTTATACGAGACCACACAAACATGTTATTTTTATGTATTTTATAAAAATTTACTTTGGAAAAATATCGGATATTTTTATGATAACTTTAATGTTTTGATTAATAGTAAAAATACTCAAAATATTGAATAAAATCAACTTTTTTCATCGAGATTAATTATATGGTTAAATTATAATATTGAATCTTTTGAAAGTATAAATAGAATATATTTTTTCTGTTTAATATATTGTATGTATTTATAATTAATTTTACATTGAATTTACAGGTAAAAACATTTCAATCTTATGTAATGTTTTAACTTTTAAAACTTGTTTTCTTATTTCAACAATGGGACTAATTTTAAATTAATTACTCCAACTTCTATGTTTTTAATTTGGAAAAATGATTCCATATTTGGAATCATATGGTCCATATTTTTTAAATAGGTACCTTTTATTTTTGGACATTATGAATATTAACTTCAGTAATTGTTTTATTTAACATGGTTAATGGGTTAATCAGGTAAATAAGGGTAAAATAATAATAATTTATTAATATAAAGCTACCCTAAAATATCTTCTAATCATATTGGATGAGATATTTCCAAACATGGGAATACATGGGTCTATTTATGGACACCATGGATTCACATGGATGTGATAATGACATTATATCATAATTAATTTATCGTAAAGATAATTATAACCTAAACATATATCTTTTACTAAATCGATTTTAATATTGAGTTATATAACTGAGTTATATTATTATATATATTCATTATAAATCTAATGATATTTCCCTCATCATGGTATTTTATTTATAATTTTTTAGGATAATATAAATTGATGTATTTATGACACAAATATAATATAGTGATTACCACTTTCATGAATGATTAAAATAAATGAAATTATAGATATTAAAAAATATAATTTGTTTAATTTGTGACATCCATGAATTTTTGGGATTACATTAACATATTATCTTTGATTTAATGACTTATTTTCAATGGAATAAATTATTTATGATTTTTTTAAAATGTCAAGTGTGAATAGTGTACAAAATTGACAGAATTCATAACATAAAACATAAAATAGTTTATTAAATGATATTAAATTCAAAAAAATTTATGATTCAAAAAATTGTTATTATAAGTCCAAATATATCATAACTAAACGTTTTTTCAACTTTTGACATGATATGGTATTTACACAAAACCACAAGGTGTAAATAACATGATATCACAATAAGAATAAAAAGGGTAAAATAAGGGTTAAACCAAACAATTAAGGATAAAAAAATATTCTATACTTCTATAAATATTGTTGGATTATGGTTATTATAACTGAAAATATCTTATATTTGAAATAAATATATTTTGGCCCAATTTTAGTCGACATTAAATGTATAAAAAACTAATATTTTGAATAGTCTCCTTAAGTGACCATCTCCCCTCTTATTAAAGGGGACATCCTCCCTCTCCTCTTCACTCTATTTTGATCCGTAAATCAAGTCCTAACCCTACCCATTTCTCTTATAAAAATTATTAGTTACATTCTAGAGGTTCTGTTCTTCTCAAAAGTCCAACTCTAGTTCCCAAAGTGGAGATTTATAAGAGGCACGTCGAGGAAGAGGTAATCTCTTCTACCGATTCATTCAAATTTATTTCTTATCCTACACCATAGTCTCTAGTTTTTTCATTATAAAGTAAAAAATCATTATCACTAATATAATTATATATTTTTATAAATATAAAACAACCATATTTCTCCTTCTATCCATCTACCAAAAATTTAATCATAGCGTGTGCGTACGTATGACTTACCGTCTCCACGTCGTGGGGTAATCTATTTTTCACCATCACTATAATTTAATGACTATAATGATAGAAATAATAACTATATATGATTAATATAACATTTTACTAATTCTGATATACTATATACAATCCAATTAAATACCACTCAAAAATTATGGGAACGATATCATCACTCGTGCGTACGTACAGCTTACCGTGTCCACGGTACGATGTGATTCGTTATACATAATCTTCATTAAATCATGATTAAATAAATTAATTGAATGAATTGAATGAATAAATATAACATATATTATAAAAATACCATATTCTAAAATATATTACTATAACCTAAAATGAGTAATAAAAATTTGTCCGAAAAAACATAAATAAGAACATAAAGCAGTTAATACTTGAATAACGAGTAACAGTGAAATGATACTATAATCGGCTGAAAATATGATCATAGATGGTATCATAAAATTATTAAAGTTCTGGAATAAATCATAAACATTATTTAAATCATTATACATAAGGTTCAAACACAGACAAATCATATCGGACTTAAGCTATGGGATAACTTTTCCAATCTGATTTTATCAATGATTTTTTATTTATAAGTATCTACTGGGTATATATTTATCATCCAAGTCCATGTTTTATATAAATATTCTCATAAGGTGTCTACTATTCTTCTATGTATGTTAAAGTCCATTTTTACCCATTTGGAATTTTACTACATGGTTTGGAAGGAAACTTTCTTCTATTTACCTTAAGATGTACATTTTTACTTTTCTAGAAAATGTATGAGGAGAATGATTTTGTTAACTCATACGACACAAAAATATTTTTACTCTTTCATAATGAATTATTTCTATGAATCTTCCTTCACAATGTTTCAATTTTATTTTCAATTAACTTATTTTCTTTAAAAATTTCATTACATATTGATAAAATAAAAAAATTGAAGAAGAAAAGATTTTGTCCACAAGTATTATCTTCAAGTGTTTTATCAAAATTATTTTCCACCTATAATAATATAGGTCTATGTTTCTATCCCTATTATTAATTTTATTTGATTATGTTATTATGTAATTATTTTTATGAAGTACTTTTATCTTTTATGGATTATGTTATGATGTCATGATGTTTAAGAATCTAATTTTATTACATGGGTTATGCTATGATGTATGATTTATGTTCTGTGGAACACATAAGATTGGTTTCATTATATGATGGGTGGTATTTATATTTCCCTCCAATGAATTGGCTAATGATCTAAATCTCATGAGATAGACATGGATGGAATAAAATGTTAATATGGTTTAGTGATACAGGACTGGAATGACTAGTCATCTTGGTTCAGTAGTGGACTTTTTCCGCTACGATGTTCTTGGAAATGAGTCTTGACTAATATGATATGATTTTATTTTCTTATGTTTGTATGAAAAAAATTGCATGTCTTATGTTATGATTATTGGGATTACATTTCAGTTCTATGATTTATCCCATGAAATGATATTATTATCTCTTATGCGGGATAAGATTTTCAATTATTATTTTCTTATGAATATGATATGATTGATAATTCATTTGATTTCCCATACTGAGATTTTGAGAACACACTTTTGTATGATTATTTTCCCTAGGTTAGGAATAAGGGTATTAAATATGATATGACAAAAAGGTTTCATGTTAGGATGAAATAAATGGGAGACAATGTAGATGTTCTAAGAACTAGTTGTTTGTGTTTCTCAGTTTTTAAATACACTACACATATACAGATCTGTAAGGGTTTTGTTATATTTTTTAATAAATAAGCTTGAATTCTGAAGTAATAACAATGTATGTAAAGTATGGGTCATTATAGTTTGTATCATAGGAAAGATATAGTAAACCATTGGAAACTATGATGTGAAATCCTTAGTACGAACCCTATTAATATGTCTCCATATAGGATATAGTCATACTATTTTAGAAATGACCATGAACAATCAAGGAAAAATCCAAAAGTGTCCTATTTTGAAATTTAATTTTTATTATGTCGTTTTCCTATTATAATTAGTGTTTCTAATACTATTCTTATTGGTTTTAGTCAATGGCTTGAACCTGATTGAACCACCTTAATGTTGAATGTGATGGGAAATGCAATTATTGTTACCCTAAGCTACCAAATGAAAGGGGATCTAGAATTAAAAATCATATAGCCATTCTCACACAACTCTCTCAAGAAATGAATCATTCCCGACTTCCAAACTAGAAAAGGATGGGGCATCACTCTCTTGAATCCTTCATGAGTAAACATTCACCTTCATTCAGTGGGTCCTTTGATCCATTAGTGGCTGAACAATGGATTAGTAACACTGAAAAGATATTTTCGGTCCGACTTTTTTCTGAACATGATAAGGTCATATTAGAAGTATATCATTTGGAAGGTGAAGTTGATCAATGGTGGAATCTTATCATGAATATGAGAAAAATAGATGAAATGGAGTCCATGGAGTCGTATGAGTTGAAGAACTTATTTATCAATAATTACATTCCTTTTATTCATCGAACAAATATAGAGAAGGAGTTTCTTGAACTGAAGCCAAATGATGATGAATCCGTTGGTACCTATGTAGCAAATTTTACAAGACTTGTGAGGTATATTTCATGAATTATTATCCAACATGAGAGTAAGATCGATCGATTCTTTAGTGGTTAAAAACCAACTCTGTAAAGGGAATTATCTGTAAAGTACTTCAATAGCTATGTGAAAATTGTTCGATGTTCTCTCAAGGTTGAGATGGATATTGGAGAAACCCATCATTCATATGGGTTTGATATGAAGAGAAAAACGGAATTTAAAGGAAAATATAAAGACCACACTGAAACGAAAATGAGTTTTCCCTTATGATCAATGTGTTGAAAGACACATGGAGGGATTTTTTGTAAAGGTACAAATAAATGTTTTACATATGGTGAAAAAGTTCCCTTGGAAATTGAATGCTTAGGTGACGGGAAAAATATGTCTATTGATGCGAACAATGAAAAGGCTACAAGGAATGCACCTCATACAATTGATTGTTACATATGAAAGGAAATAGGTAATTATACCAATCAATGACATAATCCAAGTTTTATTGATGATGATCGATATGAAATAACACTTATGGACAACGAAAAAAGATATTCACATTCAATTACTTTTGGCATTGTGGAGTATGATAATGAAGTGGTGAAAGGTACACTTTCCATCCACTCTAAAGTAGAAAATGTTTTATTTGATTCTGGATCCACCCAATATTTTATTAATGAGGAATTTTCATTGGGTATCTTCGTATTACCTAAACAGTTAGATGTTGAGTAAGCTGTGACAACTCAAAATGGCACAACAATCACATCAAAAGTTTACAATTATTATTTGATTAATGTTTGTGGGAATGTGCTTCCTGAAATTCTTATGATATTTCATATAAGGAAATTGGATGTAATTATTGGCATGTATTGACTTTCATTTTATGCAGATCATCTCATTTTCCAGAGAAGGGAAGTCACATTTTATATTCCAGATCAATCTTGATTCCATATGAACACAATAACATAGGAGTTAACATTTTTTTGGATTAGAAAGTCATGATTAGATTTTAAAAACCTCATATATTATCCTGTTATCCAAGGAAACTATGAATAACATTTACTATTGTAGGATAAGACCCCTCCTCCACAACCATCATATTGATAAGGTTAACTAAGATTCCATCATTAGTTATAATCTTCACCAATAATGAAACTTTTTGAAACCAAAATTCACATTTCATGAACATTCCAAATAGCCTCTCTTATTATATATATTTATATATAATCATTATTATCCTTTATACATTTAGAATAAATGAAAATATCATCAATAAAATCAACCACATTGTAATCAAGGCAGTCCTTATTGAAACTTTTAATCAAATCCATAAATTTAGCTGGAGTATTAGTGAAGACGAAGATCGAAACAACAAACTCATAATTCCCATATCATGATTAGAATATTTTCTTTTTAATAAATTCTTTATTCACCCTCAATTTATGATAACTAGATCAAATATCAATCATTGAGTAGAATTTTTCCCCAGAAAGATGGTCAAATAAATCATAAATCCTTGGAAGAGGGTAATAGTACTTCACAACAATCCCATTGTATTATCTATAATAAGTAGATATCCCCATTGATCCATCATTCTTATTCATAGTGAGAATAGGTGACCCACAAGGAGACATTCTTGGTCAGACAAATACCTTCTCCATGAGATAATAAATTTGTTTTTTATTTCCACCAGCTCCACATTTTATATTCTATACAAGGTCATTGGTATCGCCTTGGATCTGAGAATGAGTTAAATAGACAACTCTAACTATCTTTACGAGGTAGGACTAGGTAACTCCTTAGGAAATACGTCAATATATTCATATACTATGGGTACAGTTTCTAATCATACACATTATTTAAAATTTTCATCTTCATTGATCATTTCCATAAAGAGCTATTTGGGAGGTAATTCTAGAAATATATCAAGTTGAGATATGTCTCAATTTTAAAAAAATTAGTCTTTCCATTGAATACTATTGATATATCCTTTCTTATACAATTGATATTAGTATTATACATTGAGAACCAATACATCCCTAGTATAGTGTCAAATTCCATCATGGGAATGAGTACTCAGTTTTAATTGAGCTTTTTCTCACCAAAATAAATACTATAGATTATATACACTGTTCATGCTTGGATAATCCCTCTAGAATTCTAAATTTATAACTATTGTTTTATAAGTTCATTGATTGATTGTATATTCATTCAAAAATTGGAGGAAATAATGTAATTCATAGAACTATAATCAAAGTACATGATATCATTGGGACACCAACAATATTACCATTTACCACATCATTTGTAACTTTAACAATGTCCATCGTGATGGAAAATTCCTAAAAAGTCACTCCTGGCGTATGTTGAGGTTGACGGTGATTCACCACCATTATTATCTGATTTGAATATTGATTGAAAAAATACCCAAGTTTTCCACACTTATTGGATTGGACTTTAGGTTGTGCATGCTCCATCTTCCCTTTATCATTGTTGATGAGAATTTGAGTATTCACCTCACTACGATAGTTCTATGAAAAATTTCCATCTCTTTAACACATTTAACATTTATCACTCCTAAGCAAGATATTCCCAGAATGCATATTCCCAACAATTTATTTCATGTGATATGTTTCAGTTTCTTTCATCCTGTTATGTGATAAAGGTTTCCCCCTAAGATTTGATCCATTAAACTCTTCTTTTCATTCTATCTATGGGAAATTATATCACTTTAAACTCTAGATCGACCTTCATAGCACTCCTCACTATATCCTCATATTAATGATAGACATTCATGGATAGATTCTTCAGGAGATTGGCTCTTAGTCCACCAAAGAATCTGTCAACCCTTCCATTTGTATCCAAGGTAAAGATATAGGTATAATGGGTAATTATTGAATGGATAATCTCATATATTCTAATATATTTGTTTTCCGTATGCTTAATATCCAGTAATTCCCTCTCTATTTTTGTTGGAATCTAATGGGGAACAAAATTCTTGAAAATATTATCCCAGAACTCTTCCCACTCCATTGCATAAATCGCCCTTCTTGGTTTCATTTTTTTTAATTTGTTTCCACTAGTAATAAGCATATCCCTCAAAGTGGTACACATTTTGGGTGCATTTCTCTACTTCCAAACAACATTGTACATAAAGGATCATTTATTTGGTGCTTATACATTGTTGAACAATCAATGGAATGCTAGATCCACTAAAAGAAGGTGGTTGTTGATATATAAAAGGAAAAAACATAAAGATTTTCCCTTCTATGTGAGTCTAGTAACTCATCCAGATTCAAGATATTTTTCATAACTGGATTTAATTGATCCATCATTCTCATAATATTTTTCATTTCGTATTACATCTTAGGGCCTTCAGTGCATGGTCTATTGTGCATTACTTTTACATGGTAGCTTCTATTTCCTTCCATTTTATAAAGGACTCTATCCTTAGTTATAAAAGTGTTTCTATGAAGAATCTTATAATTATAAATGGATTTTTTTAATATGAAATGATTTTTCAATTTGTTATTCTTTAACAACAATTAAATTTTCTATACATCCATCATAATGGTTAACACAAAACTTGTGATTTACCAAACATATATCATGATATTTTCATACCAGTACTATAACAAGGCCATATGTTTTGATCCAATTCCAATTCATGTCTTCATTAAAGTGGTGTATTCAGGCATTATCCCTAGATATATCTATTCCATAGCCACATCCACTTTATTGTATCCAAAAATGGATTTCTCTACTCAAAAACCACAGACTTAAAACATCATCAAAATACCAGGATAAATTCCGATATTTAATCATTCTCTATATTAATTACTAATGTCATCAAATCCAAATTTTAAAAAATAAATAAACCATACATTGATACAAGATATGTTATCTTGCCTTTTATTTTGAAAATTTATTTTTATTGTACAAACAGATGATATTTTAATGTTTATTTTCATGGAAAAAGGTACACAATACATGGCAACATAAAACATTATTCTCATAAATTTTAAAGGATTCATAATAGGTTCATACTATGTAAATTTAAAACTTCTCAGAACCTAGGAATATACATAAAAAAAATGGTGAGCATATGACCCTGTAAGGGAAAGAAAGGGAAATTGTTTAAATATGTTCTTTAGAAAAATTAGTATGACCTTGAAGAATATAATTATTTAATAGGAAAAAAACATTAGTAATTTAATATTAAAATATAAATTAATCATAAAATGAAAATGTGGATATAATATTTAAATGTAACATTATTAAGAATATCACTATGGTTTATGACAAAGGTATCGTAAAAACCCTGAGGTTATACACCAAGGTATCGTAAATCATGTCATCTCTAGAGATTAAATTATCTCCTCAATTTAATGGAGATATATATTGGATAACCATTGACATTTATTAATTTCATGTTATTCACATTTATCATAATTATACATTTTATAAATAAACCATGTAGAATAAAAAAATGGGTTTGATATTAAAAACATGGTGTTTGAAAAGTGCATCAAACATGATAATTTTTTTTCATATTCAACCAAAGGAGAATGAATTAAGGTTTAGTGTATGCTAATACCATAATCAAATAAATAAATTTTACATCTATTTTAATACCGTTGGAAAATAAATAGGATTGTTTTTTCACAAAACTAATCTTGAGGAGAAGAGGAAAATTTCTAGATGTAAAATTCAGCAACATAATAGGTATAAAATGTGGTTCTGAAAAAAATTAAAAATATAGGGGAATGTGGTATCTCATTTATAAAACATAATTTATAAGCAATTTAATGAAAAAAAGGGTTATGTAAGGGAGTAACCATAACAATTAGAAGACATAAACAAACAGAGGTTCTTGAATAGAAAGGAAACGAACTATAATTCCCTTACCTTAATGAGTTGTTCCTAGAACATGATGTTTGGTACCTTGGGTGATCTAGAACACCTTTTTAACACTCCTTGGTAGAGAAAACTAAATTATATTTGTAAATTACTGATTTTTAGTGAATGTAAATAAAAAATGGGTGGGTATTTATAGAAAATTTGGTGGATTTGTTTATTAATTTCAAAATATGGTCCTTGTAAACATAGGTTCTGGAAAATTTAAAATCATGGTATTAAACATGGTATTATCCCATGATTTGGTTATTTGGGTTATATTTTATGATATTTGAATCCAAAATAGTCGATAATAATAATATATTACTTATTTTTATGGATAAGTAATATTTCCACAAAAAAATGTTTTTAAAATTAATGTTTCTATTTTATACATTGGAAAATAAATTATTGGTTTCAAAATTGATCCAAATAAATTTAAATACATAAAATAGATAAAATAAATTATTTTAGGTCATGTATTGTTGTTTATTAGTAATTTCACCATTATGAAATTGTTATGAAGTAATTAAACATACGGAAAAACACAAACTATATTTGTACTATTCATAGAATAATAATGTATTTTAGAAAAATATCATAAATTCACCCTAACATAATTTTAGTGTGATTACTTAAAAATTTATATTTATTTTATCATAATATTTCTCTTAATATCATAATTATAACTGTTAAATATAAAAATCCTTAATTTTTAAAAAATAATAGCAGATTAGAAATGTATAAAAAAAAATTTACACTTAGAAAAATATAGTCTAGAATTTATTTTAATATAAAAGTACTTTAATCAATATATTTAATTAAAATAAGTATTATTCATAACATATTATTTTATTATTAATATTTATATCCTTTATCTAAAGTAAAATTGCATTCTAAAAAATTCATTTATCAAATAAAATCTCATTTTTTTAATCAAAACAATTCTTAAAATGGAATTGATTGAATAAAAATTTTTGTTTATAAAAATCAATTACACTTTAAATAACTATGGGCTCAATACATAACCCATTATACCAACTGAATACCACCTTAGGTTACGGTATGCGATAATGATAGATTCATGGGGCATCTCGACTAACATCACCGAGGTGGTAATTTCAACTAACCTGAACTTCTCCTATATGATATTTCATTCAAGCTTCACTTGTTGAAGCTTGGATTGTGATCGGTCAAGAGTGAACCCTAGTGATGTTACCACCATCCTAAGCTCCAAATGATGTGCTTCATATGGCATTAATCCACTAGTTGAGGATATTTTTCCTCTTTTCTATATTAATTTGTTTTTATCATTTCTACTTAAAAATTATAACGTAAAAATTATTATATGGAGTATAGTTTCCAATGGTCATATAACGATTGTATCATAATGGTCACAATTCCATTATACACACTTAAATATTAAATTGATATAGATTTTTTGATTTTATCATAGTATAACACACATTTTTTTCAAAAAGTGTGGGTCGTTACCTAAATGGGATGAAGAACTTGGGAACATAGGGTAACTGTGTCAGTTTATAAGGATTGTTACGCTACATCAGCTGGTAAGGAAGTAAATTGGGATCCCTTGATAGATTATGACACACCACTAACTAAACAAATGATGATACTTTGGGGACCTATAGAACATTGTATTTTACCTCTATAGTGACTCGTTCATGAGAAAAAATTGTAAGGTTAAATCACCATCCCTACAAGGATCCTAGTATCCTAACAACCTAGATTATTATGTCATTTATTCGTTCTAGAACTATATTTTTTCAATTTTGGATAATCCTTACATTAATAAGTATTTATATTAAATAAAACCATTTTCTTCATTGTAAATTATGTCATTCTATTATTTTAAAAATTTCCAAATATTTTATTTCTTACGGTCATTGCATGGAAGCTTTTGTGGATTCTTATTTGGATATTGATCTCAATCCCTACATATACCACGGGTATATACATGCGTTGATCAATATGATTCTTGTAAATTAAATTCCTTACCAATATGTTGTTTTGGGTTATTTATGTTAGAGACATCCTTGATACATGATGATAGTGGTTTCATGGTGGGTTTTGTCCCACATGTCATGTAGGGTTTTTTTGTCTCAATGGTCTCCACCCCATTTTGGTTGTATTTGTCTGGGGATATAAAATTTGAAAAATTTAAATTCTTCTTAGAATTGCATTCAATTTTTTTTAAAAATGATATGGATAGTCGTTATTTTTTATATTTTATTTTCATTATAATTCATGTTAACATTGTGGTTATTACAGTCATGGGGGAAACTATTTCCAAAAGAGTTCTATAAAGCACATTCAGTAGTTGTCCATCCATGGGGATTGTGAAGACCCATAAAAAATATGACACACTGGATTAGGTTTTAGGTTGGATGGATGCCTGGGACTATTTTGGAGAAATGGTATTAGGGATAGGTTTTCCCCTTATTTTGGGTCATATTATTTTTTATGTATTCATAAGTATGATATAGGACTGTTTGGGCTTGAGGATATAGTTTCTAGTCGGGTTTCTGGACACGAAACCAGATGATGGGCCTTAGGTCACTATTGGATTTTGGTCATTTTTTACTCTGACATTAGGTGTAATTCAGGGTGTGTAAACTATCAATGTCTCCCAAGGTTAGGTGGAATTGTTCGTATTATGGGTTATAAATGTAAGTATTTTACTTTTTATTATAGAGATTCATTATATGGTGTTATTTGTTTGTTTATGTGGAATGATGTATTGAAATATTTTCTTGTGTTTTTTGACCTGTGTATTATCATTCCTCCCTATAGACTTCATGTATTGCCGAGGGAAGAGTCTATGGAGAGTTCATCCTAACTATTTGATCATATATTAGTTGAAATAGTGGTCTGGGTTGTCTGAGATCTGTATCATAGAGTAGGCTATACCCTTTCTCATTCTAAGGAAACCAACTCTTATATAGTAATGGATATGGATTAGATGTTCCTAAAGAATAAACCCCCTCACATTGGGTATACATAGTTCCCTTGGAATAGAATGATAGTATTGACAATATTGAGAGAATATTTGGGTTCTATGGGATCATGATGAAATCAATGTTAAGTGTATAGAATTTCTGTTGGATGTGACTAGTCATCGGGGATAAGAATTTGTTTTTAGGAGGGATAGAGAGAGTAGTTAGGATGTAAATTTTTCAAGGATTATTTCAATGACAAATTCTAACCTATGACTTTTTCCTTTTCTATGAAATTGGATATTTTGGACAAATGTCAACAATAATTATCTGTGATTGAGTATAATAACCATTTTATACAGTTGGCCTATTCTCTCTTGAGTTAGTTTATAATGAATGTCTTATGTCCCATCTATTTGAAATGGGGTTAGATCTATATATTTGATCCTATGGATTTTGTTATGTTGCAGATGTATTTTTAGGTGGTTTGAAAACCCTTTATTGTGGAAGTTGAATAGGTATGTAATAGTTTTCTATAATACATTCAGTTGTGGTCTATGGTGGGTTTGGCTAGTTAGAAAAGAACTGGAAGTGTGAGGATAAAGATAAAAGGTCTGTTAGTATCTCTAGATATCCACCCGTACTGTCTTGATCAGTATGTTATGATGGTGGGTCTACCATGTGCCACCGGTGTTGGACCATTAGTCATGTATGGACAGCATATACAGATCCACCTAGGCAGTTCCACTGATGTGGAAACATAGAACAATTTTATTTTTTTTATAGTAAACTTACCCTATATTAGAGTGGTGTTTGATATTGAACATATAAGGTAATGGAAAATCATTTAGAACCATCCAAATCTATGACTTCTCCATTTGGTGGTTAGGTGGTTGGGTTGGATCTTCTATAAGGAAGAGTCATTATAAGGTATAATCTTGTGTTAACTTTCACCCTCCAGTTCAAGAAGAGATTATGAACCTCTATTCTATATATTAGACAATAGTGGAATTAGATGTGGGCCCCATAATAGTTTTAGGTACATTTATTATTTCATCATCTATAGCCATTTCATTCCTTGCCACATGTGCTTCTAATAAATTTTTTCTATAAGACATGTGTATTAATTAAAACTCTTAAAGGATCATATGTCATATGACATGGAGTTGATTATTACCCTTTTAATGTTAATGGAAAAGGTTTTTACAAGTCATACATGTGATATTACCCTATCAAATGTCGAGTTGGAATGTGACCATTTTATTTTAGAAATGGATTGCTTCGATGTGATCCTTGTAATGAATTTCATGGTGTGTTTTAAGGACCACATCAAATGTTATAAAACCATGGTGAATTTCAAATAACTCTATGATTTTACACCATTATTTCAATGTGAATGGAATCTATGGTCATGGTGAGCCAGACCACAACTCCCAAAATTTAGAATACTCCCTTCACATGTGTTCATTATTATTCTGGAAGATGATGGGAATGGTTTTGGGAGTGTATTTCCTCCTATAGTGGATGAGTTTCAAGAGGTATTTAATAATTAGAAGTATGTTTATCTCTAAAACAGTACCTGTATTTCACCGTCGATTGGCCACCGTCGGTATAGCTGATATAACATCCCTCTTAATATATATCCCCTATTGATTTTTTTTGAAATAAAGATAAAAATATTTGATTTGGAATCCAAAATGTTTATTCACCTATGTATTTCAACAAGGGCCACTCTAGTGGTCTTTGATAAAAATGTTTAAGGATCTATTGAGAATGAGAGTGATTACATAAAATTGAAATGGGTGAATATTAATAATAAATACCAATTTCCCCTCATTGATGACTTATGTGACCTACTGAATGGGTAAAGGTGGAATTTCATGATAGAATTATGATTTGAGTTTCAACAGGTTTGGGTTAGGGAAGAAGGTATTCCCAAAATGGATTTCCAATGTAGTAATGGAAATTTTAAATAATTTTCTATGAATTTTCAGTTAAAAAACACTCATGTGGTCTTCATGTACATTATGAATCATGAGTTCCATATATTAATTGAATATTTTATCATGGTGTTTTTGGATGACATCCTCGATTACTCTAGGATATAATATGATCATGTAAAACAAATAAAGATCCATTTTGGTATAATGAAATAACATCGCCTTTATTCCAAACTCTCAAAATGCTATTTTTTTATTTGAGAGATAATTTTTTCAGACATGTAATCTTTAATCAAGGGACTTCAGTTTATCTAGTTGAAATTATGGAATTGGTGTCTTAAGAGGATTTGAGGCATTGATTTGAGATCAAGATAATATTTTGATTTATAGGAAATTAAAGGTAGGTTTCCATATACATTTATAGGTTGTCCTCATAAATCAATACACCACCCAAATGGTGGGTTAAGAATGTAAGGAGTCTATAATTCTAATAATTTTTAGAGAAGAATATGAAGTGAATAAATAGTGCCCCTATATTTATTTTATATGAGGCGGGAAAGGGATACATGGTTTATTTTTATTCTTGAGGTATGGGTCTAGTGTGTGTTGTGATATAGGTTGACTATATTGTGGTGTATGGCTCTCGCCAACTCCAACCAAAAGAAATAAATAACCCAACCTTATCCCTAAGCTCGCAGTAGGGAATCATTCCAGGAAATCATGGCATCACTATATTTTTATTGATAAATTCAATGTCTACATAGACAACAATTCCATAGCCCACATTTTCTCCCATAACGATTTTAACATTGTGTAGTGTTGATGGATTTAGTACCTTCAGGTGTTCGACATTACCATTTTATATACCACAGGTAAATGGATTGTGGTCACTGATTCCTTGAGATGGGAAATAATGACCCATATTTTTTAAGGATTCCACTATTGAGTGGAATATTATGGGACTTTTTTCTCAGATACATCTTGAAGACAATGAGAATGGTGGAGGTATGTTCTTGTATAGTATTCATTTGTTACCCTCTCTTCACAAAATATTCCATGATGATCGCCCTAAATAATACCTATTCATGTTATTAATGTATTTCTTAAATAGTGTAGAAGTTCTAAACAAATTTTCATTTTATCCTAAGGTATTTCATTTATTCAATGACTTCCTCATTATTCCATTGTCTCTATAGAAGGAGTTAGTGAAAAATAGTCATCAATATCAATGTGTCGTTCACCCTAAGCACACCAATAGGTTTTATGATGTGTTTCATTGATTATGGTTCCTATGTATGAGGAATGATATAGATTATTTTGTGTCAAGATTCCATATCTTATAGTAAATAAAAGTGAAACAATAGAATCCCATGGTCCTACTTCATCAACTCCCCATTTATACAAGTATGTGAGATGATACCACCATGGATTTCATCATTTTCGTTCCTCACATAACCTATGTAAGGAAAACGATTGGTGTTTTTTTTCATCTATCGAAATCAAACCATTTTATTCTGATAAAGCATTCAAATAAGGACGACTAATTTGGAAGGATATATGTACATGAAATTGTAAGGTTGTATGGAGTGTTGATGGCTATAATTTTGGATAGGTACCCCTATTTTACCTCTTGATTCTCGGAAAACCTTTATAAGGGAATGAGGTCAATGGTCCATATTGGTATGGAATACCATCCTCAATGGATGGTCAGGAAGAAAATAATAATTAAATTCTAGAAGAAAAGCTCCCTATGTTCTTGTTATATGTTGCGGGATCATGGGAAACCCATATGGAATTGGTGGAATTTAATTAAAATAAATGTTACCCATCCTTGATCATGATGTATTCCCTTTATGTACTTTATTATGAGCTATGTTGTTCTCCACTATGCTATAAAAAATTGGGTGAGGCATCGTTAATGAGATCGATCCTTGTGTTCAAGATGACTATTAATAATCAAAGGATTAGGGAGTGATGTTTTATAGCTCAATGCTATCATAATCCCTATGTGGATCAAAAAATTGATATTTCGAGTTCTTAGTGAGCGACTAGGTATTCCTGATAATGATATCTCATCTAGATCACCACCATCGTGGTAATCAGGGAAAGATTTCAATGAGTTATTTCAATCATTTTGATATTTCTATGAGGATTTGTAAAGTTGAATACCACTTGTAACTTCCTTACCAACTGACATTGTTTCATGAAATGTTAAATTTCTCATAATAGAAATGGTATAATCGAGACCCATCTCTTTTTTTGTGTTGGTAAGTCCTCAAGAAAGAACCCAATCTGTTTGGGACTAAGAAAAGATTGAGGATTGTGGATCCTCGTTGAAAGTTATTTATGGAAGTATTGTACCCTTAGTACAATTTCCATAAAAATATTGAAATGATAAAAATTATACATGGGATATATGGTATTGGTTAAAGAATTAATATCCTTAATTATACTCTAATCATAATATAATTTGACTTTTTAAGGGTGGAATGTTTTCATGGTGGGGTTAATTTTCAAACATGTGATGTTTTATTGAGTTTATTTTCTTTGTTTTTGGTATTTTTCTATGGATTTAATATGATTTTTTTCATGAAAATGATGATTTATTGATAGAAATAAAGAGATGCATCATTGCATACAATTATGGGAAAACATGCACCATCCAATTAAAAACCTTGCGACTGAGATAGTAACACTATCTCGATAGCATGACTAGGAATATGAACATGTTCTCCTCTATAAAAACTATGGGGCTTTATCCTAAACTTTTAAATACGTTCCAAATGGTTTAGACATAGTTTTTTCAATCTTACAATCAAACTTTGTGTACAATGGAATTCAAAAAAAAAAATTACAACTATACACATCTTTGAATTTGCCCCTATAACACCTACATTTCACCACATTTCACCCTCTCTATCCCTTGGCATACAACCCCTCCTCATCACTACCTCATGTAATGACTTTTGGATATATTTATGCATGATTCTTCCATAAAACTCCAAATAAGTTCTACTTAACTTATTTTATTCTCTTCTCATGATATCTCCCCCCTTCCACCTCGTGTTCTATCTTATCCAGTGGTAATTTTCACATAAAATGTGTTCAATATAATTTGGTTTGGTTTTATAATAAATTTTCTGGTGTTTTAATTCTTATGATGCATCTTCTATTTCCTTAGATTGTGGTATCCAACCAGATTTGGGTGATTACAAATGAAAGGTATGATATTCATGTTATTCCATTATTTGATAAATTTAATATACTAGAATTTATTTCTAAAGCTGTTTCCATATTGCGTGAGTGGGTTAAAATAGTGTTTTCAAATGTGTTGGTGTGAGTTGAAGTCAGAAAAATGATTTTCCCTATTATAGATAGTTGGTTCGTTTATGTGTGGATTATGATGAATTGATTTATGTAACACAAAGTGGCATTTAATAATGTAAATATTGGATGAAGAAACTATGATCACTAGGTACAATGGAGGGTTTGAAAGGAATATTATGCTAGTTTAGTCATTAATGAACTAACCTAGGCTCCCTCACACGATAACTCTATAACACCAACTAACCAAATGATGAAACATTAGGGACCACTAGAACTATCTCTTGGTAATTGTAAGCTACTTGTGGATGAGAATAGATTATATGGTTCGATCACTGAGATTATGGGGATCATATAAACCTAATAGTAAGACTTCATAGGTGTTACCTATAGTTAATGAACAATATTTTTACCCGCTATTGGTTATCCCTACATTATTCACTATTAGTATTATTGTGAAAGATTTTTTAAAATTTAATTATTTCATTAAATTATTTTATAACTTGAATTTTATTTAATATATTAATTTAATTGCATGGAACCTTTATCTGTAAACTTACAAGGAAAGTGATCATACATCCTACATACACCCTCAGGTGTATGTAGAAATTTTTCTATTTGATTCAGGTAATTTAAATGCCTTATGAGGTGGTGGTAGAAGTTTTTAATGATAGTGGATTACTTCCTAAGAGTTGATGTTAGTGGCATTGTGACTGTCAACCCTCATTTCGTATGGAGGTTTTATTATAGCTGGCCCCTATCCCTTTTTGGTTATTTTTGTCTCTAGTAATAATATTTAAAATTTTTTACTTATGCTTGAATTGGATTTCCCTTTTTTTGTAAAACATGTCATAAATAGCCATTCTTTTAGTTTATGTTATTTTAAAAAAAATTACAATTGAAGGTTTTTTTTATTCTTTTAGAGGAAAAAATTCCCAAATGTGTTCCATTATTCAAACTCACTAGTTTACAGCCCGTGTGAAATTAGAACGTCATTCGATCCATGTCCTGGACCAGGTCGAGTGTCAGGTTGGATGGAATCCCTATATAGTTCGTGACAACAATTTGGGAGGAAAGATACAAAAATCTATTTTATTATTTATTTAAGTGACTAGATCATAGAATACTCATTTTAAATTAATTTTTTTACAGGTGTCTACATGAGTGTAGTGAGAGATTAAAATCGTTCCAATGAAAATATTTTTTATAACATATGGAATACATTTAGTGGTCATAATTTATGTTAAGACTAGAAAGAATGTATCCCTATAGATATTGACTTAATCAAGAAACCTAGGTTATTTGGAATATGATCAATAGAGGGTGATATTATAGTTTTTTATACATAACAAATAGTATATATATTAACAAAGTATCTATAAAATAAATGTTATAATAATTCATGTTAGAATTGTTACAAATGTCATATGAAATTAATATATGTAAGAATTCATGTATAGACATAGGAGATAATTAATGTGGAATGATAAATTTCTTAAAATTATGTTATTAATCAATATCATTTTCCATGCTATATTTGAAATTAGATATTTGCAACATATTTTATATTGTAGGAAAATATTAGTTGCATCAAAGAGAACTGTATAGGTATAAAACTAGTCTATCCTTATGTATTTGAGAGAGTATAAGGAATATGTAACTTATAAAAGGAGTGGAAGGAAAACTACTTTAATTGGGAATCAACTACTATTTACTTAGATCAATATGATGTATGATAATAGGCAAGCTAAGGAAAGGAGTAAGATAATAAAATTCAATCCATTGGTAGGCATATCTAAAAATACAGATTAACTTTTGCCTTCTGATGTAGCTAATTATGAAATGTTCAATACACATAGTTCTATTCATGTTCTTGTAATAAATCCCATTATGTAAATTTTATTCATAATATAAATTATTACAATCCAACAACTACTACTAGAAAACATTTTCTGTTTTGAAAGTGAAAAATTCAATATACTCAAGGGTACCTTCTATATAAGAGTTTTAGTTGTAGAGATGAATTAACAAATATAATAGTAGCAACATTATAGAGACATGGAAATACAAATGTCTTAATCCACTACATTGAAAAAACATGATCTTATCCGGAGATATTCGACAAGGATATCTAGAAATATGGATTTACTTAAAGTTTGATAGTGGTAATAGTGGGTGCCTTTGACCCATCATGAATAGTACAATTCGATTATCATACCCTATATGTAGTGATTTATGCATGATGTAAACTTACCATAATTGGGTTGATATTTTTCTACCATCTATTATAATGGTAATGTGCATTTATTGTTTATCATATCAAAATAATATTTGAATTCCAATGATATTATGAGAACCTCATGATAAAATGAACATATGTGATGTTTGACTATTAGGTGTTGGGGCCATATAATAGTTGTGAATTATTCTCATGTTTTATTCAGTTATTGATCTCAATTAAATGAGATTATAAGGAAAGATCCACCAATAAAAACACAATTCCTTATAGGATTCATTGGTAGTTCTTATATGTTAACATGTAACGTCCCATACCTTGTTTCCACTAAACAGTACCCCGATCCTAGTGGGTTGAAAGGCCTCAATCACATCTCCCCAAAAACTAGAGGCTTCCCACTATCAGGGAGGGACTAGAAGTATCAATGGGGATATTATTAAATCATCTCAAAAGTATAAAAAATGAAACATCAATAACATACAATTAGAGGAAATAGATATTTAAAAATATAAAACTGGTAAATAAATAAGATAAGAATACATAACAAAAAAATAAGTGCCTCATGTAAAATGATGATGATGATGATATTTTTATCTAAAAATCATAAAAAAATATGTACATGGTAGAATTGTACAATAAAAGTATCCACAATGCTAAAAATAAAAATACATATATCTCTGAATAGTGTGAAAATATTCAACTCGATCACATGCACCCATTCTCCTAAGTGTGGAATAAAATCAATCATTGTACTGTGGGAACTAGTTCCTATTGATATTTGAAACCATATATTCTTTTTGGTTCCCCAAGGGTAATAGAAATAGGGTGTGATATAACATCCCAGTAGGTAACCACTAATGATCTATACAATTCCATGATGTTCAAAATATTATGCTAAAAAAGGTGCAGGTAAACAAGTAAGCAGTAAACAACAGTGAATCTTACCATGTAATAAAACTAGTAAATCATTATTATAGAAATATCCAACGAAGGATCACTACAATATATGGTCATTATCATATACAAGGAAGTCAAAAATAAAATATATTAAGTGTCATGGCCTCACTATATAACCATTATTTCATAAAAACCATGGCCATTCTGTATTACTTAATGTGTTAAAAACTAGCACTGACAAGCTGTTCAACCAATCATGTCAGCATTCTAGTAGGTGTGTTATATGTAAAAGATTCATACCACAAAGGGAAATCAATGGATTAAAAGTTCAAGGAATCATGTTGAGTCCCAGGAGCATCTCGTTGGAAACATGGTTAGGAACTGGTTGGAGTCCAAGGATCATGTCATAATGAAGATGTCCGGCATGATACTATGCAAGCTAGGTCTAAGGGTTAGCAAGTCCCAAGGAATTCTAGGGAATCAAGACCCCCAAATTTCAGACTCTATCCATGGTTTCCAATACCATGTTCTAGATCTAAGTAAAATGTCCAAGGCATTTGTTGAATCACTTTCAAATTCATGACATTTATCATTTGAAACTATATGATTATACCCACTCACATAACAATTTCACATTTAATCAACACATGAGTATAACAACACCTATAACACTTTTTCTAATTATGCCAAAAAATAAATTCAAACTGAACCAAATGAGTATACCATCTCATTTAACTGAAACCATATAATCCATTTCATCAATTCCCAAATGGTATATAACAGAAAATAAGTAAGAACTCTGGATATCTCCTAATAATCAATTCAATTTCCTTTAACTAAAAATATTCTACATACTTCTTGGAAAATCAGAGAACTGGCCATTTAGGTGGTTCAACCAAGTAACAACAAGGTGATTTTTACAACTACATAAGATAGGTGGCCATGGTTTTGGAAAATACCACCAATGCATCACAACATAACCTAAGGGAATCACTAATAGGCCTGATTACATATAATTTAAATGAATATTACAAAATTGAGGTCATGTTGGAAGGTCTGTTGGATATCTCAAGGGAACATAATCTATTAATGCACTAAAACTAAAGGTAGTTGTATAATCCACCTTCATTAGAATGGTAGTGGAGTGATTACCCAGTATAGACTATGAATTTAACTCATATTGGGAGAAATATGACAAACGAATGATGAATTTAAAATTTAAGAAAATCAAATTCCACTTAAATAAGGAAACTGATATCTAGGATAATGTATAATAGATAAAAACTAATTGATTCAATACCATTATATTTGCAATGATATGAACTCTCATCGATTTAGAGATCAGATGGAGAAACTGGCTCAAATCCACGTATAACCAAAGAAGAGAGCTTTCCATGGATTGATTTGTTGTGTTGGAGATAGAAAACTATTTTAGGTTTATAAAAGGATCTTATTTAATCATAAATTAGTATAATTTTATAAAAAAAACTATAACAAGTCGCATGATTTCGGTGCATGATTTGACAAATTGTGTACCAACCGTGCACGAGTATCTTTAGGCTAGGGGAACCTAAAATATTTTGTCTCACAGTTTGAATAACCATGTGGAAACCATGAAAAAATACTCTATAAAAGATGTAGACCTAACAGCCTAGCGGTGCGGCCCATTTCACATGTTTTGGACTAACCATGTTTCATGTAGCTCCCCTATTTCCAACACCACATTATTTGTTCAAACCATGTGGCCTTCCTTAAACGGTCTACACTTAATGTACTCCAATGCTAAATCACCCCAAAACATGGGTTCCAGGCTTCAAACAAGCCCATGACACCCCTAATACCTCTGTGGACTTAAATTGAATTTACATTATACCATAAATGAATGTTAAAATTGAAAACAAGGGATCCAGACCTCAAACAAAAACCATAGATCTTATAATTTTCCCCCTAAAACCAATTAATACTTAAAGTTTCCTCTAAAGGGTGGTCAAGTTTCATATGTGAAATTTTTTGGCCATGAAGTATGTATATAAACCCCCTCTCCCCATGTATCATCCTTAAAATGGAAATGTTTCCATAGAACCCATTCTAGAGGAACTGATAAGAATCATAGAACCATCCTAGTTCTATCAACTATAAGAATGAGATGCTCCCCAAAATACACATCAAACCATACCTCAACTTCCCCAGGCTAAAAATCATGCGGCTAGTATGAGTGATAATGGTACAGTTGAGATACAAGAAAGTCATCGTGCATGGATTAATTCCTTTGAGGTAACAATAACAGATAGGCTACCAACCTAACTCTCTCCAAAATCATTAATGAATAAAAAAATAATTGTCAAATCTTACCATGTCTCATAATGTTCTTGTGTCCCAGCCTCAAGGAAACATGTAAGAAAACATGATCCCCGTCCTTGAACTCAAGACGTTGTCTACAACAAATAGGATAATGCATCTATCGATATTATGCATTAGCCATCCATTTCTGAATCAACTAGACCAAATTCTAAGTCACCTATATAATACTTGGACCCACTAAAGATACCCCACCTTCCTCTAACAATCACATGGGTGATTGGTATGGTTTACTAGAAAAAGCCTCATATGTTTCTATATTTATAGTCACATGATAGTTATTTTTGTAGGATAACTTGACTAGGTGTATAAGATTCTCCCATGAGCGTCCAAAATCTAGGACACATGATTGTATTATGTCCTCATGCACCTGTATCATACTCTCTGACTATCCATCATTCTGAGGGCGGCATTTTGTTCTCAGTAGAACATGTGTACACAATTCCATCTTTAAACTATGCCAGAAGTGAGACTTAAACTAAACATACCCATCAGAAACAATTGTGAATGGGTTGTTAAGGAGTCGTACTATCTCACATATATACAACTTCCCATGATCATATTCACTGATGGTCTCCTTGATCATCAAGAAATGGGAATCCTTTATGTCCATGTCAACAACAACCCACCCAACATCTTTACATCGAGCTGACCTTGGTAAAATAGTCATTAAATCCATCATAAAATAATCTAATTTATACTCCCGAATATGTAACGACTATAAAATGATTTTCCATTCTAAAATTTTCCTCCTTCGCCATTGATAGGTGGAACACCTCATTGAAAAACTAGCTACATCATGTTTCTTATCAGGCACCCAATATTGATGGTGTAAGTCGCAATATATCTTGGTGACTATAGGGTGCACTTCCCAAGAAGAGGCATGTAATTCCCACATTATATCCTTATTTATTTCTACTAGAAAATAACTGTTACCATTGATATAAATAATTTCATCCTCTCCTATATTCCAACAAAGTGGAGGGTCCTCACCTCACACACTCTCCCATAGTACATGGCTCTCAAAATCTGCTAGTTGCGTCATCAAAATTCTATCTTGAAGGGTAATGTCAATAGATACAAATGTTAAATATGTATTTCCTATTCTATCGTGCACCACCATGTTAATCTCACTAAATAATGACATGAGATTCCACTCACTATTATCTTGTTAAAATTCTTGTATATGAGTCCCCTTACTCAGTGCATCGATCACTAAAATTGACCATACCAGGCATATAGGCATGCTCAAAGTCAAAAGACTATAAGTACTCCCCCAACCTTCACTATCTTAGATTTAGATCACATTGTGTTTATTTATATTTGAGTCTTTGGTTATGTTTATACACAAATAAATGATCACCCAGAAAATATTGTCTCCAACAGCGCAATTTCTTTGCAACTGCAGCAAGATCGAGATCATGCATTGGGTAATTCCTCTCATGTGGCCTTAGTTGTTAAGAATCATTCACAATGAACCTATCCATCTTTATCAGTACTTCCCCCATCATGATTCCTAATGCATCACAATACACAATGTTTCTCTTTCCCTGATCTATAAGTATCATGGTTAGTATTGAATTCTATATCACTTTTAGCTCTTAAAAGGTTATCTTCTAAGAATCAGACAATGTAAACTTCACACCATTATTTTTCAATCCCATAAACGGTGCTACACAGTGTGAGAAGTTCTGTATGAAATGCCTATAATATCGAGCTAGCCCCAATAAACTCTGTATGTCACGACGTTTTTGGGATTCTCATAGGAAACTATATCTCTAACCATCTCTGTGTCTATTGATACACCTATCTTTGATATAATGTGACCCAGGAAGTGAATTTGATCCATCTAGGTATAGAACATTGAATGAATAGTATATAACGGATGCTCTCTCATTTTATACAAAACGATCTTATGGTATTTGGTATGGTTGTGTCAATTGTGATAATACACCAAGATATAATCTATGGACACCACAAAAAAAATATACGTAAAGATGGAACACATGGTTAATCAATGCCATGAAAATCACTGTCACATTCATGAGACAAAAGGACATAACCAAATTCTTATATAGACAATACCATCAACTAAAGGTTGTATGAGTTATGTATGCAGGTCAAACATGTACCTAGTGATTTACCAACCTCAAATCAATTTTTGAGAAATCCCAAGATCCTTAGAGCTGATCAAACTGATCTACTATACATGAAAAGGAATATTAGTTCTAAAACATCAACTGGTTAAACTTTTGATATTCTATGAATAGATTAACAGTAATTTTTAATCCATCAGCACTGTATACATTAAAAAAATTCTTTTAATTTTGATTTAATAATGTTAAAAATGATCATATCAAGAAACCTTAGAATGGTTCCTTTGAAACCTTGTAAAATTAAATTATAACATATAATTTTAGTAATAAATCATTTTATTAAATAATAATAACCCTTTATAAAATAATTTTGAAAAATATTGACATAGAAAAAAATATACATGATCTACAAAGAAAAATAAGATCTACTTTTATTTTAAATGTTGATTTTCTTCATTCAAATTGAAAATAGTGGAAAAGATTGAATAAAACATGGAAACTCATTATTTATCTAGAGGATAAGAAAATATATGGTGTTTAATAATGATTTATTTTAATATTACTTCTTCAAAATTATAATAAATCCATAATAAATTATATAAAAAATATTTTTTACCTATTTTATAACATTTAAAGTATAATCCATTGAAATAGTAAACATGAATTGAAAAATTAATTAATAAAAATAATTATAGTTTCATTTAATATAGAAAAAAAATCAGCATATACACCTTATAAAATAAAATAGGTACCTAATATCAAATATTTCAAAAAAGACTTGAAATTCATATGAAATATCTAACAAATATCATAAAATTGGAGTGAGAATTAATCAATATATTGATTATGTATATCAATATAAAATACACATAATTTTTTTTAAATATAATAGAAAATAATCATAGTTCATTTCATATATAATCTTGGTATAATATAGTTAATGAAGTAGTGATAAAACCAAATGAAAGGAAATTGTATTACAAAAAACCTCAACGTACACTTCCATTTTCTAAAACCTTCGTTAAAATCCTACATAATAAATTTAGAACTATTGAAATCATATAAAAATACATATACATTTATATAATATTATATATGGTCCACTTATAACATCTCATTACTCATTTGTTAACAATTGGTCATTATTGACATTGTTTTGGGTGTTAAAGTCTTAGTTCTCTCTTGTATGATTCATCACAAATGTTTCAATTCATTTGAATAGGTTATAGATTAATGATCTATATAATTAAAAAAATATTAAAAATATCATATTTATTCATTATTTACATTATTATAATCATTTATGTAATTTGGTAATGAAAAATGAATCACATCGCTTCATAGAGGTGGTAGTCCATACATACGTATGAGAAACAGTATAATTTTCCAACATATATGTGGGAAAAAATTAAAGATGTATTTTAGCTATAATAATTAAAAATATATCTTATATATTATATTATATCATTTATATCCATTATATTTTACCCTACATAAGAGGTTGTCATGGAAAAAAATTACATCGAATAACAGGGAGGTAGTCTGCCACACACACGCAAGATGGATTTATTTCCCATTAGAAGAAGAATGATATGTATAAAGGTTAATAAATAAACATAAAAATTATAATTATGTATTTCATAATGATTTATTGATATCCAAGTGGTTGGAACTATTTTAAAGGTGGTATAAGAATAAATAAAACTAAATCATTTTGCTAATAGTTTTACCTCTTCTTTGGGAAAATCCATTTTCTTTTAATATTACACAATATAATGTTTTAAATGTTCCCAAAATAATACCTATATGATGTGGGTTCAACTTTTATGAAGCGATTTTAGAGTTTATTATCTAATATAAGTTGATCTTGGATTATAGAGATGTAAATATTAGGGGATTCCTTTTATATTTAAAGGAGAGGACACACTATATTTTTGGAAATATTTAAATTTTATTAATTCATTTTCATGATAATATGTCCTATAAAAAATTAAATTTCCATAATAATCTGATATTTGTATAAATATAGATATAAAATATTATTTAGGCTATTTTTCAGATAATTTTAACCATTTTCACTTAATTTAATCCCATTGTAATCCAATTTTATCCTTAAACATGGTAATTTTTATTTAATATTTGTACTATTCATTATATCAAAAAATAAATTTAACCTCAATACATAATAATATTTTTTATTATTAGAAATACTTAATATATTTTATCAAATTATATTCAAGTAATTGGCATAATTCAATTTTAAAATAATCCTAACCAATTTGATGAAAAGAGTTTTTCAAGAAAAAATGGCATCTTAAATAAAAAAATTATTAATACCAAAATGAAGAAAAAACATAATTTCAGTGAAATTAATTGGATAATTAATATTTTAAATATACTAATTCTGTATGAAACAATTTTTTTTAAAAAATGGAACATTGTAAATTCTTGAAATGAAAAAATGGTTTTTAATACAATTCATTATTTTTAGTATTCTTTTTAGAAAATAAATCCATTAATAAAAATCACATAAAAGTATCTATAATAAAATATTTATATTATGATTTAAAAATTATTTTATTTTTTCATATAAATTTTATTACATATTTTCAAATAATACTATTTTGTCACAAAAAAAAATTAAATACATTTTTAAAGTAAGCATGGTTTTAAAGAACAAAATTACATTACTAAAAATGGATTTCATATATATTTTGAGATAATAAATATATTTACATTATTTAAAACATTTATATATATTTTCTCTTAATGTGGTTGTTACTGTTAATAATTACTAATTCAACTTCAAGGTTATAACTACAACATTTAAACAATATCATTTCATATATTTTTATTCTCGGTGTTGTGTGTGTGACATGCTATCGAACTTAATATTATTATAAATTGAAAATATAAACTAATTTTTTTTGCATTACATCTGGGATATATCTATAAAGATCAATTTTGGAAAATCATCTGCTCCAAATATTAGTTTCAGCAATGTTGAGAAATACATTGTTCCCTTGTGTACTTTTAGTCTAGCTTCTATTATCACTAAATTCATATACATATTTATTTTTTTATTTTTTTATTATACTTCGATTATATTGGAATATAATTATTCAATCTATATTTTCTTCCTTGAAAATTATTCATGTTTTTCTATATATTATTTATAGGATTTTAAAAAATGGATTTTTTATGTTGGTCCCATTGAAGAACTTGGTCATAACATTTTATATAAACCTCAATTGGTAAATAAATCCCCACATATATATGGAGACTCATGACACTAGTATCCATCCCTTAGGGATCATGGAATGGATTTATGGTTAGTGATATAATTATTTTACTATTTCCTTGGGAATTATATTTGGGTTCATTATACATCATGTCACCTTTTGGTATGTATTTTATGATTTATTATTTTATTCATTATCGTAAAATTTAGAGTCATAATTTTTAAATTTTGAGTAATATTCCAAAATAAAAAACTAATTTTAGTGGTTCCCAAACCACACATATTAATTTTATAGGTAATTTTTTTTGGACAATACCATTTTTCTAGTCTATGTTCGGTTTATTTGACTATGTGTATAGACTATTGGTCACTTTTTAAATAGTAGAATTATAAATTTCAATAATCTGAACTTAATATTTAAGAATTTGATTTTCCTTATTATTTCTCTATATTCCTCCATAATTCATTTTCGTACAGAAATGATGAAATAATTTTTTACAAAAATAACTTTATTCCCTCTATAATTTATATACATATCAATGATTGTACACTTTATTGATTCCTTGTGAATGAAAAAAATAAGGGTGAGAACAAAATCATGGTAAGAGTTAATTATAATAAAATCTATCCAGAATCAATATGGATAATAATAGAGAATAAATTACTACAAATAGATTTCATTTAAATAATTTAACTTGAATAATCAATATGACAATGTAAATAAAGTAAGACATATGTCATTTAATTAATAACATGTCTATAATTTTTGGATAATCGAAAATAATTATGAAAAGGTTAATATCTATAAACACATGAAATTTAATTAATAAACTAATAATGAAATTCATCTAGATATATTATCATTGAAAAAATATCATGGATTATAATAATAAAATACTTCATGAAGGAAATGATTATTTATTAGTTGTCATGTTTTAAGGAAAATGATACCCCTATTATCAGTACCTTTCATAATATGGTTTAAAACTATAGGTACAAACGTTTTTATTTATATTTTTTAATTCAACTAATGTGGAAATTAATTAATCAAGGGGATATATAATTTTGGTCACCACACATCACTACAAGTCCAAATCATTCCTCTTACACTGAATAATTGATTTAATTCATGAAAAATGTGTGTTATCATAAAATACTTGTATTTATCAATATCTCCAAAAATAAATAAATAACATTAAATATTTATAAATATATTTTGAAATGATATCTGGTATAAGAAATAAACATATACAAGATTGATAATATTTAAATTTAGTTGAGTTTTAATGTCCAATGATCATATGAACGTTAATATTTCAAGCTAAAGTTAATGACTACAAAAATGAGTCATGAAAGTGAATGTGAATACATTCCATGGAAAACATGATAAAAAAATACAAATAATGAATATGTGGTACATCAATACGACATATCCCAAGAGGATCATATGTACAAAAATGGGTTTATTTCATTTATGAATAGAAATACCATATAAATGTCATTAAAAAAATCTTGTGTAGAATAACCATTTTACTTTGAAATCCATTTTTATACTAGATGTTCCAAAAAAATTGATAATAAATTATTTTTAATATAACGTTTTAAACATATAAATTTGTTTCAATAAATTAACTGGTCATTTAAGAAGGAAATTTTTTACATGATAAGTACATTAAAACAAATATTCCTTTTAGATTTTATGAATAATAAAAAGGCTAGTTTTTTTTAAAAAAAACTAGAAATTTCTTAAAAAAACTTAAAAGTAAAAATGGGTAAAAATGTATTTAGTAAATCATTTTTAAAAATCTATAAACACTTTTTAAAGCATTTTTTGAAAACATGGTTTTGTAAGGCAATAGATTTAGGACTGAAGAGATAAATGAATGTGGATTTTCATAAAAAACATTTTCATAATTATTTTATGCACCAAATATTGTAAAAAGGCAAAATTACATGAAACTATCATGAATAACCTGTGGAAAAGAAAATTAAATGGCTTTATTAGACAATTATAAATTATATTGTACAAATAATATTCAATAATAAATAATCTCATTTATAATGAGACTTTGAAATAAACCCTTAGAGTGATCATGACATTGATGTGATAATTAATCAATGAATCGATTATGTGTATCGACTGTAAATATACATAAATAGATTGGAAATAAAAAATATGATAATAACAAATCATTACACACATTATCTTATAATATCAAAGTTTATGAAGTTGTTATATAACCCAATGAAATGAAGATATGTTATAAAATTATGTTCCACTTTGAAAATTTTATATAAAATACACTACGTTGAAATAATTAAAATTTAAACATAAAATACCATGAATTATTAATTTATCATGATATTACATGTCAAAAGAGATGTTTTTACACCATATAAAATAAATTATGTGCATATCATTATAATAGGTCTCAATGAAAGGAAATTGAGATGAAGACCCGTACCTTGAGTCTGAAAAGTCTTGGTTTTTCATTATCTTATAGAAAAATAATATAATGTTAATTATTTACTTAACTAAGAACCATCTCAATTTAATTTTTAATTTCATTTTAGTTATTATTTTTTTATACACAATTAATTAATCAATTAATTTCATGTCAGTTATTCATTGATATTAGAATTATGTGTCAAAATTGTGTTTGGTAGATTGAATTTTTCCTCTAATTGGTCATTATATCAATAAATCCATAATAATAATCATGTAAAAATAATAATATTTATACATTAATTATAATTTTAATACCAATAATGAAATTTAGTTTTGATAAGTAATATATGTTACGACCATGGATATGGTAGGACTTATATAAACATGATTAAGGTTTCCATTTTCTCAGTGATTGTTATGGAAAATAGTAAAGTATTATTTTATCATTAAATAATAATTGAAATATAATAAATGTAAATATATATATATTTATCAACCATGTGGTGTAGGGATGAAAGGAGAGTCACACCACTTCATGAAATTAGTGGTTGAGATGTATACAGTATCATCTTGTCACTCCTCATTGTCTCGAGTGGAGGACAAAGTGATACACGGCCTTAGGAAACATCCCCAAGGTGCCAAGGGCTGGAAATAAATTATTAGATATTGATGAATGGTGGTGGGGCCATTTCCCTTTTTAAATTAAATCCACTATACAAACAAGAGAATTCCAAAAAATACTACACATTGCATGTCAACAATTTGAACCAATCCAACACATTACCCAGTGACACAATACAAAACCACGCCAATAGAAAATTAGAGTACCATGAGGAAGAATAAAAAACACTGCTCAAAGGCTCCCAAACATAGATCCAAAATCTATACTGATCATAAATCTCCCACACCCCAAGACCCCTCATGAATTACCTTGCACAACTAAAGGAAGGAGATGCTTTACATTTACCCATGTCTCGGAATACAACATCTGAAAAATCACTAATGTACCAATGCATGGGTGACTAACAATACTAAGTTGGATAAAATAAAATGACTTCTATACACATGACACTAGGATTGAACACATTATGCAAGTTTATATAAAACAATTATATAAATCCAATAAACAATTACTCAATTTTCAAAAACCTAAACACACCCTTCCAAAAAGACTTTTTTTACAAAACACTATAATTCTAAGAAATAACCCAACCAATGAAACCAAACTCATCATTAACCTGACTCAACATTCATATTGTCATAGCCCGTTCCAAATTGTGTGGACGTTGACACAAACCAACAACATACTGAAGTTCCAAACTAAGACACACACACACACCCCAATCTCAGTATTACCATTGATAGTGGAACATCACATCCGTACCTATCCACTTTTTATATGGTTACTTCACACCCACTTCCCTTTTCTGGCGATCCATGATTCCAACTATCCATCCTTTCCCACCCAATCATAACTTCGAAATCCCACAACCATACCCACAAAATTTAATCATGTCATAAGAACATGCCAATTTAAAATTTCCAAAATCATAAAAAAACATTCCAAACAACATGCCAATCCAACGATTTTTATCCAAAAAATCCTTTATGCTAAACCCAAATATCAAAAATATTCCATATAATTTTAATGAAATCAATAATATTTAAAAATAACTTTAAATGAAATCTATGTGACATAACACATCAATAAAACAACCCTTTTTATTCAAAACCAGTTACCATAATCCATTTTCCATATATCCAAAAACCCATGTTTTTAAATTCAAAATTTTAAAATCCAACAAACCACACATTTTTCAGCAATAACCATTTTTTCCTTAAATCCATAAAACATCAAAGAATGGGCTTCAAATATCCCTTAAACATCATAACGACAAATTTTTTTAATAAAATCATATTAATTTGAAATTAAAACCTTCTTTTTCTATCAAATTACGATGAGAGTAAATCCACCTACCTGAGGGTATTGGATAAATCTACCAACACACAACCACAACACAAACATGGTTAAAATATCAAGAAAAAAAAATATAGAACACATTTCCTATTATAAAAAAAACTCAAACTCATTATTTTAGGAATCCAAAACCCTTGATCTACATGTGAAAATAAAGGTAATGATATCCAAGAGAGTGTGGAATGTAGATTTATAGAAAAATAATGAAACAACATGGAGATAAAATTCCAATTTGGGTTCAATTTGGAGAAGAAATTGGTGTCTTAGGGTAAATCCGGAGTGAACCAATATTATAAACCCACCTCTTAATTCCGCACAAGATTAGCTCATATAGTTAGTCAAACCATACACTAACCGTGTGACTTTGACTATAAAAAGTGTTCTCCACAAATTTTTCTTACAAGGCTAGAAAAACTATGCGTGAACCATACGAAAGAACAATGTCTCAACTATAATGGTTTCTTAGAGATTCTACATGCTTTTAACTAACTGTTCTCAAACTGTGTACCCTTTAGAAAGCCTCAAAACCATCCCAAAAACCATCCAAACTCTTAAAAAATTACCTAGTCTTTTTATAGACACAAATAGACATAAAAAAGGTATCATAACTCAAACTAGGGGGTTCTACATTCTCCCGAGTACTAGAATTTCCATCCTCAAAACGTAGAGATTCATAATTTTTCAAAAAGTGCTCAGTCCATTACTCATCCATATCATTCTCTTACTCTCATGAGCCTCCTAAATCTGACCATGTTTCTATAAAATCACAACTAGAATGATTCATTTACCATTGAAGACATTTTTTTCTTATTCATAGTCCACAATAGTTCATGGAACAATGAAGCATTCAGATCTATCTCAACATGATCCCATTGAATCATATGGTCAAGAATCAGTTGATATTTCTTCAACTGAGAAACATAAAACACATCGGGCACCACACTGAACTGATGTGTAAAATCCAACTAATATTCCACATCTATTACACACTCATATATCTCAAAGGCCTAATATATCTTGGATATAACTTTCCCTACATCCCAGAATGATGATTTCCAAGCGTTGGATATATTTTAAAGAACACATGATTACTCACCTCAAACAGAAATTGTCGTTGATGATTACCTGAATATGATTTATGATGACTTTGAGCTATCTCTATTCTGTTCTCGATCATCTTAATATTATACACAATCACTTGGACATGGCTTGGCCCAACCATCAATGTGTCACCTATTTCTACCCAACATAGTGGAGAATGACACGAACACCCATACAATACATTAAATAGAGCCATATGTATCCAGGCCTGATAACATGTATTATATGAGAACTCCAACAATGGAAATTTCTCCTCTCATGAGCCACCAAAATCCATGACACGGGACTAAATCTTTTATCCCAACATTTTCAACTTCCTCTGGGATTTCCCATCCATCTGGGCATGATATGTTGTTCTCATAGTCTAATGAGTACCAAGGGATTGTTGCATGGATTTATAGAAATGAAATGTAAACCAAAAAATTCAATATTATTCAATAAAAATTGGTACGCTATGCATCTTTACCAGCTCATAAATATAGATTTTGGACCAATCCTCCACCATAGGAGATTTATCATTAGGGATGAAATTGGATAACATTGTCACCTCATCCAAAATCCCTGACAAGCCATTGTGTTTCTTAAATATTCTTGGTGGTCCTGTAAAAAAATACATCAATATCTATTCTCACCTCCATATAGGGTTACGTAAAAACTACAAAAAACCTTCCAACTGCAAATTATCTTCCATAACACGATGAAAAGTGAAGCATCTACAAACAAATTTGGCTATATTGCATTTCATACTAGCCCACCAAATATTCACATTCAATTCCTTATACAGTTTCTAAATTCCATGACGGAAATCCCATCTGGAATGATGGTAAGCACTATGATGTTTCTCTTAAAAACCAATTGATACAACCATATAATTACAAAATCAGAACATTGAATTCCAATATAGTTTCCAACTCTCAATATTCTCACCACTATTGAGATTTAACGTTATATCCACACACTATGAATCATACATCTGAACCTCTTTTACAAAACCAACCAAGTTAGAAAACAAAAACACTTCAGGGAAAACCACTAAATCACCCCAAAAAACATATTATATCTTCATTATTCCTATAACTGACATCAAACATCCACTAATCTGATACATGTTTCACCACCTTGGAATATGAATTCCTACATAATGCATCTGCAACCAAATTTCCACCAGTCTATGTGTACATAAATTAAAATTAAATCATTTGGATATACTCCTTCCATATACTTTCCGTCAAATTCATATCCCTCTATGAAAAAATATTTTTCATTCTCTTGTGTTAAGTATACACCATAAATTCCCCACTAAAGAGATAGTGACCCCATGTTTTCAAAGCATGAACCATCACTGCTAAATCCAAATCATGTGTAAGGTAGTTATTCTCATGAAACCTCAACTACCATGAGCCATACTCAACCACATAATAACCTTGTATGATAAACATCCCAACCCTGATCCTGATGAATCGCAATACACCATGTACCCTATCCATGTTTATGGAAAAACCCTGATTAGTTCTGATGGAAGATGATTATAATGCTCTTAAAAATATTCATAGAACTACTCAATACATTGAAATGGAACATATTTTCTTGTTAATGTTTTCATCAGTGAATCTAATCATGAGAACTCAACAATAATGAATTGATAATACACAGATAAGACAAGGAATATCTGTATCTCAAAAGCATTTTCCAGGGGTACTCACGAGACAATGGACTCTATCTTTTTACTGTCCACTAAAACACCTTTATGAGAAATCACAAGGACGAGAAAGCCCACTTCATGTATCCAAATGTCACACATATAATATTTTTCATAAAAACGATTGTGTCTTAAGATTCCTAGATCTACTACCAAGTGTTTCTCATCAACCACCCTTGTCCTTGGATACATGAGTATATCATCCAAAAAAAACCACCAATGTTGAATCCAAATACCATTGAAAAATATTATTCATCAATTTTAGGAATACTATTGGTGAATTCATATAACTAATGGTAATAAAAACATAGTCATAATGTCATTATCTACTCTTGAAGAATATTTTCATAATATCCCCTTTCCACTCCCACAACTAATAAAAACTTGATCAAAAGTCAATTTTGGAGAACCACTCATCTTCACTCATGAAACTCATCAAAAAATTAATAAAAAGATTCTTGAAAAATCATATTATTCATTTATTCCATCAATTCCAATGATGTAGACACCAACTAATATGAGATCATCCCAACTACTTGTTCCAACAAGCTCGTTGCACCCACATTCACATTTCTCTATCTTCTAAATAGATGCTGGACACCATTATCCATTGTGAAAATAATAATTCATGCATGATTGTCGATATGTGCCTTGGGAATCATAAACCAATCCATTACCAAGATTATATAATAAAAATCCATCTCAATCATTGAGAATATACACATCAACTCAACCCCATCAACAGTTATTCCACATTCTCTACATAGAAAGGCTTGACACACTTTTTGAACCAAAGTAGATTGAAGTTTTAAAATAGATGGCATCATTTCTATATTTAAACGCAACAAATAAATGATACGAGATGAAGTGAAATAATTTAATGCAACCATATAAGAAAAAAATTCATAAGGGTATAATTCAAAATAATCATACATCGCACCATGGATAGTCCCAACTTATCATCCACCACAAATTGCTCAGCTCCAAACAGATGCTTCCCTTACACACAATGATCCTTATTACCCTAATGAAACATCCCCTAATCTGGAATCAAGGTATTCCTAGAATCACCATGACTATACTTTCTATTTTGATGATGGTTATGATACTTTCCTCATCACGTTGATGCATATTATGTCGACAACCCCTGATGAGTGTCACAAACACCCGACCTTGAATCATTACAGTAGTAACGATAGAGATTCCTCATCATCTTGCAATTATGTCATGCTCGAGGTTCAGATATACAATCCCATTCAATGTGACCTATTGAACCACAATGGAAACATACTGGCTACACTGAAGCTTTTGAAGAAGATTCACCGAACCTCATGTAGGATTTTTAGACATACTTAAACTATGGAAAAAAGTGTCCCTCTTCAATTATCTCCTTGAATTTGAGTTCCCACTATTCCCCATGGGTATCAACATGGTTCCCCAGCCTATAGCTCCATCTATTTCCCTTTTAGTCACTATTTATCTATTCAACATTTATATATAATCATTTATACATATCCCAACAATTTTGAACTAGTTTCCTACCTCAACCATACATTAAAAATTCTTGTCTTCAAGGCTACACTAGTATCCACCACAAATTTAGACCATACAATGTTCATTAACATGGATACATATTCTATCACTGAAATATTATCATGATTTTAGCTAAAAAAATACTTTGTATAAATTTTTTTTACATATGATGGTAGAACTGTTTGTTAAAAAATTCCTCAAATTGCTCCCATGTAATTCTGTGGTCCGTTCAAGCCTAAGCTGCTAACTCCTCCAAATGTTGTTCCATATCTTCCAACATGTAAATTTCTATCATCACATTAAACCCTGCTGGTGTTCCCATGAAATAGAATATCTGATTCATCATATTCAACCACGCGTCTTTTCTTCCCAACTACAAATTACCACTAATGATATATAGATTACATTTATAAAACTAAAATAAGTGGTCCACATGATTAGGATCATCCATTCTGTACGCACATTACATATCATAGAAATCATTCACTATTTCATCACATGTTTTTGTTTCACATGGGGATCAATAGAAACCACATTTTCCGCATAATCTAATGGTTTGTTGGTATGCTGCCTTTCAAGTTCCATTTCTATCAACACAAGAACAACCATAAGGTTTACCCTCTAAAAACTGATGGCTTACAATTTTGAATTCAACCATATTACACTATCACATTCCTGCTTTCCAAATTCATATTTTACCATATTCATTTCATCTTTGAAAAAGACACCATGTTTAGAAAATCGACCCCTATATAAAATTCCAAAACCATTCACTTTTCAAAACAACACTTTTGAAAAAAAAAATTCATAAATCAACACATTAATATCTCAACATAACTCATTATGCCAAATTAAATATGACATAATAGTGGGATTTCATTTCTACCATTTGTTCCATGCTAATACCACTGGCTACACCCAGGAAATTGATACCACTCTTCTATTACTCTGTTCAAAATACCAATGTAACCAACTCCTTAGTAAATTTATGTTCTGAAAAAGGGTTAACTATATCATTTTATGTTATTCATATCAAGTTTTGATGATCCTATGACTTGTTACCATCCCAAATCGTGGAATAAAACAAGAATGAGTGTAAACTCTAAGACAAACAACCAAGTCCAACAAGACCAACAAAGCTATGTTCACTTGATGTTCAAGGACCAAAAATACTGATACAACTTGTATTCTCCCACGCCAACTCATTGGCATGATTCGAGGAGAATGTTCTACTTGGTCATAGGAGACATCCTCAAGGCACTAAATACTGGTAATAGATATTGAGGAATTAATGGACGGTGGGGGGTGATTTTTCCTTCATAAATGAAAACAACCAACCAGACATGCCAATAGAAAAAATACATGATGCATGTTAATAAAGTGAACCAATCGAAAACATTACCAAGTGAAAAAATAAAAATCCATACCAATACAACATCAGATTACCATGAAGAAGAATAAAAAATAATTCTCAATGACACCGAAATAGAGCACTCAACTCTACACCAAGATCCAAGCTCCAACACCACAAGACCACCCAATTATCATGATTCACCACTAGTGTAATGAGTTCCCTCACCTTTTCCATTTTCACAGAATACAACATCTCTGAAATAACTAAAGTTCCAACTGAGTAGTGAGTAATAATATTCCTTAAGATAACCCCAAATGAAATCCCTATACATTTCAGTTGAATATAACACATTCTCACATTTCACATAAAACAAATATATAAAGCCAATAAATATTTCCAAAATTTAAAGAAATCCATGAACACACTTCTAAAACCATGTTTATATAGAACACGAAAAATATAAAAAAGAAACCATCCAATATAATCAAACACATCATTAAACCAAATCCCCTTTTACATTTTCATAACCTATTCCAAATAGTGTGGCCACATGAATAACCCAACCATAGACCCAATTTCCACACACATACACTACCATGTTCGGTGTTACCATTGATGATGGAAATTCAGGTCTGAACCCATCCACTTTTTATAGTGGTACATCTAACCCACTTTCCATTGATGGTGGTCACTCACATCCACTATCCATCCTTTCCCAACCATGCTTAACCCCGTTATCAAACCACCATCCCCACAACATTTAATCAAGTCAAAAAAACATGCCCATTTTTAATTTCCAAAACAATAATAACATTTTTTCCAAACAACATGCCAAGACAACCATTTCCTACTAACCAATCCATTAATCAAAACCCAAATTTTAAAAATATTCCAAATCATATTAATGAAATAAATATTTATAGAAAATGACCTTAAACAACATCCATTCCACATCATAATTCATTAAAAAAATAATTTTTATTTAATACCACTTTCCATTATCCATTTCCTATAAATCAACCAATCCATGAATTTGAATTCAACATTTTGAAATCCAACAACCCAGACATTTCACACTAAAAACCCATTTTTTACCAAATCCAAAAAACATCAAAGAATGGTGTAAAATGAAGCCTCTCACGTCATAATCACAACCAATTTAAAGTAAAAACTAATTAATTTGAAATTAAAAACATCTACTTCTATCAAAGGGATATGAGAGTGAATCAACTTACAATAGGGTTTCTGTGAAATCTACCAACTCAAAACGGCTCCAAAAATCCAAGGTAAATCAGCACAGAAACACCTTGAAGCTCTTTTCCTAATATAAAAACCTCATAATAATTATTTTAGACAACAAATACACTAGTTATACATTCCAAAAATGTATATAAAGAAAACCTAAAGAGGGGAGAAAGTAGAGCATGACAAAATCCAGGAAACAGCATGGATAAAGACATACAAAGGAAGAACCAAATTAAAACAACCAAGAAACCCATTAATTATCGTATGAAAATGGTGTTATTGGTTACCTAAACATTAAGATAAAAAAATCATGAGTTGGTTCAAGTGGGAGACGAAATGGGTGTTTTTGGGTAAGTCCTGACTGACCCAATTTAAAAAAATACCATTATTAATGCAATAAATAGATACCTCACATGGTTAGACTAACTGTGTTCTAATTGTGAGATATTTATTATCCCAAATAGTTCCCCATAGAGTGGTCCATCATCATTAGAGAAACCATTTTCCGACCATGTGAAAACCCAATATCTCAACTTGCATGGTTTCTTGTAAATTTTGGACATTTTTACTAAGTGGTCACCCTTAAGAAAGCCCTAAAACCTTACATAAAACCTTAAAAATTCTGTCAAAAATTCTCAAATATTATATAAACATAAATAGGAATAAAAAAGGTTATATAACTTAATAAATGTTACTACAGGAAAGACATTATCACCTTTTAGTGAGTGAAAATGGAAGAAGTAAAATGATATATTATCTATTCATTTTGAAAATATTTCATTTGTATCATAATAATGTAATGAATATCAAATATATTAATTAATTTTATCCTTATTACCATATATGTAAAGTTTTACTATAAAATAAATCGCATCGCTTCATGAGGTGACAGTCCATCGTAGACATGAGTGACGTTATCGTATCCCCTAAAGAGAGGAAAAAAAGTTATAAATTATATAATAAAATTTATGTTATAATTTTGTTAGGAATAGAATATATACAAATTTTATATTATTATCGTTCATAGTAGTGATCGGTGATGATGGAAAACATTCACATCGCTTCGTGAGGTAGTAGCCTTCCATACTCACAACTGATGTTATCATTTCCCATTTGAGGGGAGAAGAGATAGATATAAGTAATTCCATTAACATAATAAATACATAGTATATGATATATATTTTATAGTATAATCACAAATGATGGATATTGGATGGATTTTAAAGTATAAATAAAACAAAACTGCGTTGTTATTAATTTTACCACTTCTCATACCTCCACTTTTAGATTATACCAAAATTATTCATAGATTTTATTTATAAACAAAAATTGATTCTATAATGGGGAATGGATGTTAGGATTTTGTTTGGGTAGTAATTTTAAAAAGGGATTTAATGGTGTGAGGATGAGAGGTTAGGTGGTTCCCTTCCATAAGTGATGTGAGTGGGACAGTTGTAATTTTTTTTTTAAAAAAGGTGCATCCATGTTTTTACAATACACTAGGGTCCCAAATGAATTTATCTCAAGATTAATAAAATATATGATCTAAATATGGCCATAACATTTATTTAAGACTATTTTAGGTCATTTTAAACCTTATATTATTTTTTGAACATCATAATAACCCCATTTTTACATTAACCATAATAAAAAAAATTTAATGTTTTTACTATTAATTATGGTTAAAAATAAATCTTATTTATTATATAATATAACTTATTTTTATTCCTAATAATGAATCCATTTTCCCAAACCCCATACATATAATTGGAAAAATTAATTAAAAAATAATCTCATAGACGCGACGAGAAAGTGGGGTTTCAAAGAGAAAATATTAAAATGTTTACAAACATAATATATCAAAACTTGTTATAAAAATGATTCCAATGACACTAATTGGATTAATATGTATATAATATAACTATTTATTCTTTAAAAATATTTTAAATGTAATGCAAAATTGAAGACAATTTAAAAAAATGTAGTTTTCAATAAACCTTTGTATTTTTCTATTCATTAAAAAATAAATGTTTTCAGAAAAATCAAAAATATTAACCCAAAAGTAATTTTGTTATTTTGATTTAAAAAAAATTAAATTTTAAAAAATAAATGTTCAAAAAGTGGTAAAAAAATATTATATTATGTGAGAAATGCACGACTATACCGTCTTTTAGAAAAAAATACTGTTTTTCTTAAAACAAGCATTTTATTTTAAATGATTCTTATTTTATTTCCAATCAATAGATAACCATAATATTTATAATAATATTATTAATTCTAAAAACTAAACATTTAACTGATATTTTATATTGGTGTAGTATATTTCGGATCATTTATCCTCAACATTATGTGTTCTATAAGCTATGAAAAGGATTAAATTTAATGAAATATATTTATTGGTTTATTTATGTTCAGTGTTACCTGTCATATATGTTATCTAAATCAGTGTCATTATTATATAATTTTGTGGTGTAATATTCCCCCACTATAAATACATTTTTTTTCCTCTCAATTTGATCTTCTTATCATAAATAAATGGTTTTATTTTTGAATATTCCTTTGTTGAAAACCCAAATCATAAAAACGGTTAATAAAACATTTTCTTATTAATATATAATAGGAAGTACAATGTTCAAATGTAAAAAAAATACAAATTTTATATGTATAATAAAATCGGTGGCATGTGAATTTATGTAAATGGAATCAAATCATAAATAAAAATAAAGAGTCATTGAGGTCATTAATCACAATAATGTGAATAATAAATTTAAATCTAAGGAACTCAAAACAATAAATTTTTGATGACCTAACATTTTAATTTATATATATAATATGAGGGTAATAAGATTAAATTTTTGACTTAGGATCCTTTTCCTAAATTTTAGTTACTATTTAACTTTAAATTAAAATAATGAAATATACATAATTGATATCTTTATATTTTATAAGAACAATTTCATCATTTGGATATACATAGATCAATTTACAATTCATCAATTTCCCTATGAAATAAATATTTAAAATGATTTTTTATTTTATAGTCAAAAAAATTTACTTTTAACATAATTTAAGATCCATAAATGTGTGATAATTCCTTCCATATATCTCTATCTATATTTCAAAACCAATATTGTTAGTAAATGTTATCAACTATAATACCTTATTCAGTAAACCTAAATAGTAAAACCATTGGTTAATTATTAATATTTTTTTTCAAATCATTTAACTAAATTAATGAAACATTAACCAGGATATCCTGTAGGCCAACATTAGGCACTAAAACCATATCATCATTCAGTTGTTGGTTAAGCCCAACATCCTTGATGAACATGATGAGTTTTCACTCGGAATGTGCATTTTCCTTTATATAAAATCACATTAATATAATTCCAGTAATATTTTCAAAGTGTAATGGCCCTTAATTACCTCAAAATCAAGCTAAAAATAAAACCTACATGTTACAAAAACATCTAAACTTATGCCAAAGTTATTATTGGAATTATCCCTTAAATAACATTTTCAAGAAAACATATACTAAACCAATGGGTTATATTCCTATATGTGTTTAACGAAAATATCATTAATCGTGTTATATTCATACCACACAAATTTTCAAAAAGGGTTTTTAAGAATTTGAACTTATGAAAGACCATAAACTCATAAACCAATAATGGAATCCATAACACTTAAGTGAGTGAATATTTGTATGATTATAAAATTTAACACAATCATTAGATGATTCATGATTCATATAACGAAAATACCAATGGTACAAATTTTAATATAATTTAATTCTGTATTTATATTACATAAAATAATTAACCATTTTATTTCATCATAGGTACTTCTTTGATATAAGGTTTAACCATAAGAAGAGTGAATTGAATTGGATAATTCCCATGTTTTCTATATTGATGATAATGAATAATAAATTAGTCTCTTGGAAGAGATCTATTTACTTTCATCATAATCCCCATTTTTATATGGATTTTTTTCTTTCATTCTATTATTATTCACAAATAAATCACTTTATGATTTTATTAAGAAACATTATTGGGTGTATCATTTATCATTTTTTTATAAGTTATAAATAGATCCTACATTCCTCCTTGTTCTCTTACAGTTGAGCTCTTAGAATACTATATCCTTCTCTTCCTTTGTAATTATGAGAGTTGGATGAAGTTTATGTTATTAATCATATTTTGGGATATGTGATTAGAAATAATCATGATATCATTACATCCAATCATCATCTCATTTAGTTCCTCTTTGTCACCACATTATCCTCCATGTTCAATGTTAACACGTTTACTTTGGGTTCCATCCATTGAGTAAAACAAAATAATTATGTGAACAACAACTATAAATGCTGGAAATCACAAAATCATAAAGAATCCTTTATAGGATACATAAATAATCACACCATATTTGGAATATAATACAATATAGGTTTATCCTAGGTCATTAATTGACATCATCTATTAAAATCCATCAATTTTTTTAATAAAAATGTGCATTATTCTAATAAAATTCCAAGGGAGTGTCAAACTAGGTGTGTAGTAAGGCCTATTTTCATTCACTATGTGATGATCAGGTCAATCAAAATGGATCATTATCAGATTTATTACCCCAAGGTACATCTGTTCCAAAACCACGTCAAATTTTAGTATACATACAGGGATGCATTACACGGAAAACTATATAATCTATACCATACCAAACTTCACGATTTTATTCTAATATTATCCTGAAATTTTATAAAGGGGTTGTGTTCCCTAATCTATGTTTTCATAAATCCAGTTCCTAAGGTTTCTAATAAAATTCCTATTATACCAACTATAATGGACTCAATCACGTTAACCCAAAGCTGATGTATTACATTAATACTTGTAATAAGACATAAGGAATCTCATTCTAAAGGAAAAATAAATTTTATAGTATTTGTAAAATAGATATATACATGATTCCAATAATAAATTTGAATAAAAAAATTACAACTTAAATTGATTTTGATAATTACATTATTTTATCTAGTATATCCTTGCATACCAATCATAGTACACATCATGGATTCACAGGGAAGTAAAAAAATTAAGGTGATCTCAAATGCTCAGTACTTGTTAAGTACAGTTGAAGCTACCATGAATAAATATGAGTAATCATGGAAATGAGAATAAGTTAAAAGATATTCTATTTAAATAATTTGAATAACATAATCATATATAAAGGTAAATAGTTAAAATACATTAAATTTAATCAATAATCTTACTATCATATTTGGATAAGGAAAAGTAAATATGGAAAAGTTAATATCTAAAAGCACATACAATCTAATCAATAATTTGATAATGAAATACATCTAGATATAATATCATTTTGTAAATATCATGGATAATAAAAACAAATTTTTCAATGAAGGAAATTCTTAATTATCTTACATTATCTTCTCAAGAATTTTATACCACTACTATCATGTCCTTTTACAACGATGTTTAACATTACGGGTAATATCCAATTAAATAATACATTACAGACTCACCTCATGAGATTACTGATGCATCTGTGGGATATATAATCTCAGTCCCACCCATAACTACATGTCTAAGTAATTCCTCATATATTGAAAAATCAATTTAATTCCTAAACAATGTGTATTCTCATCCTATACTCACATTGAGTAAATAATAAGGATTTATCAATATCTCCCCTGATAAACAAATGACATTATATATAGATAATAATATGTAAAAATGATATAATATTTAAAAAATAGACATATCCATGATATATAATATGGATATTTACGTGAAATTTAATGTTCAATGATCATTAGATGTTTTTATTTCAATATAATGTTAATGACTCCAAAAATATATCAATAAAGTGAATTTCAATAATTTCATTGGTCAAAATGATCATAAACCATCCAAATAATGGATAAGAATGATATAAAATTAATATATCCCCAATGGAATATAATTGTAACAAAGGTTTGATGTTTTTGATGAATATAATACCACCTAAATTTCATTAAAATCAATCTACAGGAAAATAATCTATAAAATTTTAGAATAATTTTAAAACTAAAAGTTCAAAAACCATATTGAAAGTGAATTTATTTGATAATAACCATTTAAAATCATAAAAAAGGTTTAATAAAATTTACTATTCATTATGGTATGAGAATATTTACATTTAGAATACGTTAAAACTATGATTCCCATCACATTTTTGAAAAAATCCAAATGGTCGTTGTGCTAAAAACAACATGAATAATGCTTTCAAAAAAACTAATAAGTGTAAATGGGAAAAAAATTATTTCATAAATCATTGGGAAAATATTAAAACATTTTTCAAGATATTTTGATACAAAATAGTTTAGGATGAAAACGGATTTCTAACCAAAGAGTGATATTAATTAAAATTTTCATAAAAAAATTATAAATTATTATGAGTACCAAAGAGTGTAATAAATGGTAGTATCACATGAAAATATCATTAATATATATATTTTTAGAAAAATAAAAGTGTTTATTTGAGAATTAATAAATAACTTCCTTTAGATGGAATTCAAAAATAATTAATTTTGATTAATATTATATTATGAAATAAACACTTACAATGATCATAACATTGAAGTGACAAATAATAAATGAATTGATTATGTGTATAAACTATAAATACACATTAAAATATGTAACTACTACATAATATAACGAAAATTCATCACACACATTATATTATAATTTCAAATATCCTTTTATAACCCAATAAAAATAAATTGAGTTACGAAATTCTTTTCCTGGAAGCTTGTATGTCAAATAACCTTGGTTAAAATAATTTTAATTAAAAGATAAAATACCATCGAATATTGTGGAATAATGATTTCACATGTAAATTATAAATAATTATACCATAGATAATATATAAGGTGTATAACATTACAATAGGCCTCAATGAAGGGAAATAGAGACAAAGACTCTTTTATTGAGTCTGAATCATCATATATGTTATTTGTATTCACTAATAATAAAATAATGTTAGTTATTTAATTGATTAATAATGTTTAAAATTTTATTATCTATTTTATTTAAAATAATATGATTTTATATAAAATTACCTAATCATTTATGTTTATTTTGGGTTTTTGATTGATTTTTAACATCTACGTCAAAAATGACTTTGGTCGGTTGATTATTGATCGAAGAGGTTATTATTTCAACTTCTATAAAACTATAATCATTAAATAATAATCATATTTATACAAAAGGTATATTTTAATTTCAATTCAGGAAGAAATATTTTACAAATAATGTGTTTTATGATCATCAAGATGGTAGGTCGTACGTATTCATGGGTAATGTTCCAAATTTCAATGATCATCATGGAAAGGAGGTAAGTAATATTTTGCCACTTAGAATGATAATTATATTATAAATAACATCTATTATTTAAATATATTATATAATTCATCCATGTTTTCTGGTGATGAAAATAGAGTCACATTTATTTGTGAAGGTGGTAGTCCACACATACAAGAATGACGCTATTATCATTCAGTGAGGGAAAAGGGAAGAAAGAAAATGATATATTAATTTTTAGAGAGTTAAATATTTCATTAATATCCCAATTATTTCAACTATATCATATATATTTAATAAATTTATCCTTATTATATTTTATGTAAAGAATTATTGAAAAATGAGTCACATTATCTTCTGGGAAGGTAGTCCCCTGTATACATGAGTGATGTTATCAAAGCTTCTATGAAATGGAAAGTAAAAAAAGGTATATATTATATAATGACTATAGATGTATAATTATGTTATAAATATCATTTATATAATGTATATTCATTATAATACATTACTGTTACATGTATTGATTGAAAACATGTCACATCGGTTTATGTGGTGGTATAATGTCGTACTCACAAGGGACATTATTGTTTCACATTTCAGGGAAGAGGATATATATATAGTTAATTCCATTAAAATAATAAGATTTTAGTATAAATTATAATCTTTTTTATTATATAATTCCAAATTAATAATAATTTATGGAGGTTCAAGGAGAAATAAAAAATGGTTGTAATGTGGAAAGAAGAGAGGATAGGGGTTCTCTTTTATTGGTGAGTTGACTAGCACACTTGTAATTTTAGAAAATAAAAAGAATTAACAAAAAATTTCACATGAAAAGGGTAAAAATAGATTATTATCATTAAAAAGACATTATAATGTCTAAAATGGCTGGAAAAAGTATTTTGGACATGTCTTAACTTCATTTTTAACCTCATAATCTTATTTTAACCACTTAGTTAACCCATTTTTACCTTACGTGTGGTAAATAATTGTTATTGTTTTTACAGTTTCTTTTAGTAAATATTTATTGTAAAAATATTAGATAATTTATAATATAATGATCCAAAATATGGAATCCATTTTTCCAAATTCCATTCATATAATTGTAAATTTATAATTTAAAATTAATCCTGAAAACGCAACAAAAAATTATGTTTTCATAGAAAAAATGTCAAAAGATTACAAAAATATTATATTAAAAATAAAGATTAAAATGATTAAAATAAAATAAATTGGATTAAAAGATATTTTATTGATCTATTATTAGTTTAAAAACAATTTAAAATGTAATTTAAACTTATTAATTATATAAATAAAAATACAGTTTCAATAAAAATCAATGTTTTTAGTTTTCATCAAAAAATGAAAAATAACAGCAAAATCAAAAAAATTAACACTAATATAATTTTGATAAATTAATTTAAAAATTAAATCTCATCTAATACAATAATTTTTTTAAAAATTGGTGAAAAAATATAATTTAAAATTATGTGTACAAAGCGTGATAAAACGTCTTGTAGAAAAATAATAAATTTTTTCATAAATAATTCAATTTTCATTTAAATAATTATTATTTTATTTATAATCAATTGATAAACATATAATTATTGATTAATATTTTACTAATCACTCCCACTAATATAATTGATTTTTTAAAACAATTTACTATATTAAGGCTCACATAGACACAGAGTTTCCTCTTCCATAACCTATAGAAAAGAATAAATTTGAATAAATATATTTTGAGTTTATTAAGATCTGGGTTTTGTGTCAAATATGATATAGAATTTAATTCAATTCTGTTATATTTTAGGGTTCTTTCAATTTTTTTTGAATGTATAACTATAATTCTAAAATATCAAATATGGATTTTAATTAAATGCAATATTATTTTAAAATTATTTCACTTATGAAAAACATATTTGGTCTTATAAAAAATGGTTTCGTGAGTTTTCAATTTAGTATTATACAGTAATATTATCATAAAAGTCATTTTAGTTATAAAATGTGTCTTTTTCACTATTCAGATTAAAAAAAATTATGAAGAACCCAAAAATTATTCTAAAAATAATATTAGCATTCAAATATAGAAATAAATTTTATTTTATCAAATTCAATTCCTAAAATTTTCAATTTTATATTCTAATAAAAATTAAAAAAAATGGGAATCTATTTTTATAGAAAAATATCCTTATAAAATATCAGTTGTTCTTAAACATAATTTTATTAAACACTAATGAATCCAAAATTAATTAATCATTATTTTATTTTAAATTAACCATTTAATAATTTAATTAGATTTATTTAATAAAAATAACATTGTATAAAAATACTGATTATTAAAAAAATACCAAATTATGTAAATTTATATAAAATAACCTTTATAAATATAAATATATATTAATATATTCTGTAATTCAGTTACTTCTATTAAATCCAACCAGTTTAATGGTATAGTTTTAATGGTTGAAACATATCAAAGTATCATTTTAGATTGATTGTACATGATAGAATGCAATCAATCATATTTAACATAATTATCGGAAAACATATATTAAAATCTCAAGTTGTTACACATATACCATTCAAAAATGAGATTAATCAGGGGAGTATTAGGATATATTTTAACATATGTTTTCACTCATGACCACTGATATCCCACTAGTAGAATACTAACCTATACCAACGGTTTGGAACCGTTGGTATAGGCCTCCAAACCGTTGGTATAGCCTATACCAACGGTTTAGAGAACCGTTGCGAAGTAAGCCGTTGGGATAGGTCTATACCAACGGTTTTCCCAAAACCGTTGGTATAGACCTATCCCAACGGTTTACAAAACCGTTGGTATAGACCTATCCCAACGGTTTACAAAATCGTTGGTATAAGTAATATGAAAATCTATTCCAACGGATATAAAACCGTTGGTAATTGTATTTTAAAAAAAAACATGTGCTGGGATTTGATCCCACGACCCCTTGTTTATAATCGAACGACTTAACCACTAAGCTAACATCACTTTTGTAAACATAATTTCATAAATATATATATGTATTATCATAATTATTTAAAATTTAGATTTTTATAATGTTCTCGGGTAGCAGACCTGGAAGAAATGAAAGAAGCTATCCCAACGGTTCTCAAAACCGTTGGGATAGACCTATCCCAACGGTTCTCAAAACTGTTGGGATAGGTGGAAATTTGGTTTTGGGGGTGAGTTTTCCCAACGGTTCTGGAGAACCGTTGGGAAAGGGGCCTCAAACCCCCCCCCCCCCCCCTTTCCCAACGGTTCTCTCAAACCGTTGGGAAAGGGGGGGGGGGGGGTCTTTCCCAACGGTTTGGGAGAACCGTTGGGAAAGGGGCCTCAAAACCCCCCTTTCCCAACGGTTCTCCCAAACCGTTGGGAAAGGGGGGTCTTTCCCAACGGTTTAGGAGAACCGTTGGGAAAGGGGGGTTTTGAGGCCCCTTTCCCAACGGTTCTCCCAACCCGTTGGGAAAGACCCCCCTTTCCCAACGGTTTGAGAGAACCGTTGGGAAAGGGGGTATATAAGTGTTGGGAAAGATCCGATTTCCAGTAGTGTCCCTATGCATTTTTCAACAAGAAACTGAGAAGAATATATATGAAATATTCCACCACAACTAAATTTCCAAAATAAAAAAAACATCAAGTCAACTCATTCACAAAATCATATCTAAGAGAATAGAGAATTCAATGCCATCCATTATTATCTCTAACCCTGATTGTGTAATGGATTTCTCCCAATGTAACCTTCCCAAATAAGTTATTCCATGAGAATTATCACTATAGGACATTTTTTGATAATTAATTTGAGAAAGATAGATTAATAAGGACTTATTAAACGGTATAACACATAATATCAACCCCATATTCAATTAAGCAATTCAAGAGAATGGAATGTTGGGCCAATGATTTTCATAAATCAGTTATCCTTCTTAACACAAACTAACACACCATGAACACGACACTTATGTAGAAAATAATGGGAGAGATAAAATTACAATAACATTAAACAATCATGTATAAGAACATTGTATATCTTATATGTCTACAATAATTATTTTTCCATTTTTCCATGTTCAATTATTTTTTATAAAAAAATACTACATAATTTTCACTATCCATTTTCACTAGAATTTCACCAAAAAATTGAAATCCTACTTAATCATAAACCTCACATAGGTATAATAGATTTAATTGGGATCATCGGTCCTATTTAGATCAACTCATGCTTAATCATTTCATGACTATTCATTGAACTTCTCATTTGAAGATTCACATAAAAAATATTATTTTCGAAAAAACAATATATTTGGTTGTAAAATTAATCTAAAATAATATAATGTTCTATTTTACTTGGGAAAAATTATGCAACAATAACCTTATAATTTTATGTGGTGACTTTTTTACCAAATTCCATTTCTAAATATTTTAGATATCAATAATACCATTCAATTGATCTTATATGGGTTTAATAATATCATTATTATGATCTACATTAATAAATGAGTTAAAATGATTTTTAACTTTTATTAGATAGGCATATGGTGAAAATTGCATTCAATTTATAAATTATAATCCAAAAACTGATTCATTATTATGGATTCATAAGAGATTAAGGCAACAAACCATTGAATCTAGGATTTCACAATATTTTCCTCAAACAAATCCCAATAACCTATATTGGGAACTGCTATATAATACATGTGGTATGAACCAAAAATTATTGACCTATTTGACCTTATTTTCATGTATAGTAACCCATATTTTTTCCTGAGTTTCTTAATACACAACATTAACATAGCTTGATAATCATGATGTAAATACCAAAACACACTAATTTGCTCATGGGTAAGCTATTGATGATCCAAGAGGACAATTAGTGATTAATAAAACCAATGTTAATCCATATTTTTTTTATTAAATGTTTAATGGTTTTTATACATCATTATTCACCAATAACCGTCGAAAACCAAATAATCATACACAAAACAACTAGTAAAAACTATTTTTGAATCCTTTATCACATGGTCATTAATGTCGTTGAAATTGAAGAAAATTAATTACATTTAAATCCTATGAACTTATAATATGATGAAAGTACATTTATTTAATTCCATAGGGAAGGAAAAATGTAATTATGTCACGAAATAAGTAATTTAAAACAAACTAATTTGAAAAAAAACACAAAATAAACTAAATAATTGTATGAGAAAGACAATGGAAATTTTGTTTGCAATGTAACCTGAATTGAGGAAATAAAAATATGAACTAGAGAAATTGGACTATACTGCACTGATAAATATAATTTTTCACTCTACGACAAACTTTCATCTTTATGGAAATTCACAATAACATATTTGATCGACCCCTAATGGTTAATAATTTTTTAATCAATTTCCAATGGATTATACTTAAGAATATTTTCCAATCAAAACTATGTATATGGGTAGTTCTTTAATAGAAGATAATACCATCAACCATTTCCATTTTTTGGTTCTTATATTGATGAAAAAAGTCAAATAATCCACTACTATCACTAATTAAATTCATAAAATAATATAAAATTCATTCAAATTAAGAACAATATATATATGTTTAATGGAAATTACCTAACATAAAGGCGATAACAAGAGTTCTACAGATGAATAATTTCAACGCATTTCAATCAAATAAACTTAACAAATTTATATGCTTATAATCTGTTCATCAGCTACAAATATGGTCCAAAATTTCATTGAAGTGATAGAATAATGGATAAAGAAAGAAATGAAGAAATAAGTATTCTCTGATGAAGTTAATTTCCCCTTCACCTCAAGGATCTTCATCCATAGTATTGTCATTATGATGCTCCTGGTGTGCCTATTATCCCATCTCCTTTATCCAAAATAATGTTTTTCTTGAATATAATATATTTATATTCCCCACTTATAAATTCAAAGGAAATTGTTTTATTTATTTTTGAGGACACAGACTCCAAAACACTGCTTCCTTTAGTGACTGAACAAAAAAATAATTCTTATTCATCCTTCAGTTAATATCAATGTGACATTAATATAAATTTCCAATAACTATTACACATTCTATAATAATTTAATCAAACACTGGCATGATTTCTCCTACATGAAATCAACAAATCTTAACACAAAATTACAGCAAAAAAATTATTTGATCTCGAAACCCATACTTAGGTTCTCTAATTTCTGTTGATAAACCCACAATGAATAGCCACGAACAGAAAACAAACATTACAACTGAAATAATCATAGTTACCATTTTTTTGGATTTATCCTTCATAGGAACAATGCTTAATCGAGAGTATTTTTCTCTTCTCCCAAAATGAAAAATTGTTCTCATCATCACCATATATCTCAACATAAATCAAAAATAAAAAATAAATACACCCAAATTAGTCGACTCAGTTCCGATCATAGATCAGTTACATTTAAACTCACATTTGTCATTATCTTCAACAACCACAATAGACATGTGTTGTATTGAGAACACATAGAAGGATGATTTCCCATCATCATGATTGGTCGGTTTTGATGAATAATTATAGAGGTACTAATTCATCTATATTATGAATCAGTGAAATAACCCCCAAAAGATCTGTTTTCACTCATGTAAACACCAAAAAAATTAGTGACCATCATGATCCATGAGTTTGGAATCACTCGGGTGGAGTCAATACCATCTTTAATACGGATTCATGACATGATCGGTTTTGGAGTTCATCAACTAATATATGACCATGCAATATCATTTCAAAATATTAAAAATTTTGTTAATCTCAACTCAACTTTAATCAAAACAAAATGGGTATATAGTTGGGATTCAGTGTCTTCTTGATTCTCTGACAGGATTTTTTTCTATTATTAATGATACAATATATTCTAAATTGAATGAAATATTAGTTCTTTGATTGTGGCTATTTATATTTGGATCACTAGGTTTCATCGCAGTAGGGAAGAAATTGATTAGCCATCTTCATTCAGCTTCGACCGGGTCTCATCTTTTTTGAGAATTTGAATGTTTCACAAGGTCTTATTCCTTCAATTTATCAAGATATCACAGTCCGAATATCAACCTCATCAGTTTGGACTCTGATTTATCCATGGTGTAACATGGATAACCTCCCTTGATGAGTTTTAGAACCTGGATGAACCTACTTCATACATTTTATAATTCAAAACATAAATCCTTAAAATCTTCGGAAGTGGTATTCCCTTTTTTCAGGGTAGCATAATAGATGGATTCTTACCAAATTAGAAGTAATAATCGCAAAGATTTTCAAATTCATATATATCTTCTTAGGCAGATATGATTATTTTGGGATGTAAACTGCTAAAAAGCGTATGGCGACCAAACTTATAAAAAAATGTTGTTTCAAATTATCTCATGAATGGACCTTGAATAATAGAATTTTAAATAAAAAACGGTAGAAAATAAATAATTCAAAATAACTTTTTGAAATTTTAAAACAAAATATGATTAAATGTTAAACACAATTCACTTAAAGAAATGAACCGATAAATTGATTTACTAAATGAGAAATTATAAAGAATATGAAATAACAGAATTAAAAACAAATGCATCAAATTACTAATTTATTATTTATAGAAAATATATAAAATGTTAATCAATCATTTAAATAATTATATTTTTTAGAAATAAAAAAGGGAAAAAAACTCAATACACAGAACCCAAAAATTACAAAATAATTAATAAAATCCAACTTTATAATAATTAATAATTCTATCAAAAAATATTAAATATAAAAAAGAATAAATAATTGAATGATTAAGCAATAAAATTGGAATTATAATTATAAGAAAAATTAATTCATTTATTCTTGTATAATGCAATCATAATGTGATTATTAACTAAATTAAATTTTTTATTATTAAATACATATAATAATCCCCAAAAAGGATAGGGAAAGATGTAATTAATATAGGTGACATCACTTATCACCAATACTTCCACACTATAGGATTTTAGTGGGTTTCTATTATCCCACGTTACATGGATATATCATTATAATAGATCATAGAATGGTTAAAGGGGATACGTTTAACATTATCAAGATAAGTAATCAATCATCGTCCATAACCATGATGCCAAATGAACTTAGGTATACCCTCCCATATACTATATGTTTCTAACTAACTAAAATAGTTGGTAAATATTCATTTAGATTATATATCTTAAGTATCATCATGTGAAATGATAGTAAGTGTCAAAAATATTTTAAAATGTACATCACATTGAAGTGAAAAATAAAACTATAGTTGAAATCATAACAGGATAAATATTCAATCACCATGTTATAAAAATTAGATCCCATGTCTATCATATAGTAATATAACCTAAATATATCATTCAATGGATTATCATATAAAAACTTATTCAAAATATAAAAAAATAAATAAAGGAAGTCATTAAAATGAATACATAGACTTACTTTGAATTGTACGAAAATGGCCATTAATGTACTCCATGCGGTCCTCTGGTGCTTTGTCTATTTATTATACTTTTATATTATCAATAAGGTTTATAAATCATCCATGGTACATGTATAGCTTGTAAAAATAAACCATGGTATGAAAAAAATTAAATATAGAATTAATAAAAACTATACATATTTCGATGAACCATAAATTACGTTGGGTTATTAATAGAATAAATCTTATTTTATAAATATTGTTTTATTTTTAGTACATAAAAAGACTAGTACATTTCATAAAATTATTATTCATCATGTGTTAATATAGACTAGAAAATCAAGGAATAGAAAAGGGATATCCACATAGAAACATAGTACATTCACTAAAAAAAACTCCATAGGCCAAAGTCTACCTATAAATATCTTTCATACAATAATGACTATGAAATTAAAGATAATCATTCAGAAAATGGATTACATTATCAAAGGATGTGTGAGAACATTCTCAAAGGATGTTTAAGAACATTTATAAGAGATAATGATGATGTATTTACAAGAAAATATGGAAAATCATCATTAATAAAATTTTAAAATATATTGTATGAGAAATATTACCATTAACCAATACAATAGTTGTCAATAATTATTGTTAGCATAATTTATTGACTGTTTTGATTATAATGGAAGAAACTAAAATTATATGTCTCGAAACTATAAAGATATTTAAATTATATTCAAATTATGTTTTATATTAAATTTAAAATTTTTAAATAAATTATTTCAAAAAAATAATATTATAATTCTCTTTTAAAATGATAATATAAATTAAAATAAATTAACTTGTTTTTATATTGCAAAAATAATTTAATGTGTCAAAAAAGAAATTAATTTTCAAAAAATGGGTTTTTTATTTTAAAGATAAAATTTTAATATTTTTATTTTTATTTTGATCAAATAAATATCAATTTTGGACTCAACACATCAAAATCATGTTAGTATTAATTTATGGTAATTTTCCTAAAAATTTTATTTTTCTAAAAAGTTTGAAAATACATTTTTTTACAAATTAGCATAGATCCTATGTTATAGTTATGATATGACCATTAAATAAATTAAATAATTATTTTTATTAATAAAAAATTATTTAGGAATTAAAATAATATATAACATGTTACATTTAGAAATATATGCATATCATTTTAGAACAATGATTTTACCTTTACTTAATTTTCTTTGAAGTATACACATACCATATAATAATTAGTTGTTATCAATTTTGTAAATTTAATGATGAATTTTTTTTTATTATTTTTAATTATTATATATAAATAAGTTAATACGTTAAATTTATATTTATTTTCATAAAAAACTTACCATGGTTATAAAGTGTTACTATTGTTTGGATAACAAAAATATAATCTTAAAATTAAAAAGGAAATAAAAAAGGCATCTAAAAGTGAAATATTTAAATGGGTGGTTGATTTATTTTCCATAAATAGAAAACATTTTGCAAAATTTATCAATTTTTTACCTTCAAATTAATTTTTCTAAAATGTAATTATCCCTTATAACAAAGTAATCATTATTATAAACGTTAAAACCAACCCTCTTAATGTATAAATGCCCCAATTCTCTCACAATTCTTCACACCAAAGTAATTTGGAATGAATAATCTACAATTTTTCATCTTATGATCCTCAAAAATGTGTTTCAAAGGATCTAATTAGTCTCTCTCTATCTTAAAGAAGCATCCTCCCAAGGTAAGGGACCTCTTCCTCTACTTTTTCAGTTTTACAAATAATTTTGTATATGTATTTGGATTCAAATATTATTTAGTTGTGATGTGTTTATAAACATCCACATTATTATAAATTTTATATATTCTTAATTATATTTTCACTTTACCACCGAAGAATATCATTCCAATATCCCTTGTGTATACTCGTTATATTACTGATATCAACTGATGATTTTCCAAGCCATATTTTCGTATCAATGATTCCAAAAAAAACATTTCATTCAAGAGAAATCATTTAGATTTATTAGTGAACTATTAATTGGGTACATAAATTTATGAAACCTACATTACCCACTCAATGGTTATGAAATATATAACATTATTATCTTTTATCACCACGGAATACATAATATTAGTTATATAAAGGGTTCTCTCTAATATCACACCAATGTATTGGGTAAATAAGTAAACTCTAGATATAACAAGTTCATGAAAAATTTGAATCATTAATTAGTAATGATTTTTGATACCTTGGTCAAAATCCATGGTAATATTTTTTTAAATCACATTAGTGATGAGATTTGGTGATATAATTATGAATGTCTCATGCTTATGATTTCATCAAATTTCCACAATATTCCTCATCTTATATTTTTATGTACATATGTGATGAATCATGTTATTATGTACATGATATAATTTTCATATTCTTGTTTCAACTATGATGCTTTCTCAAATTGTTTATCCATTGTTGGGATTCATACGCAGCCCTTTTATTTGATAAATGAACACAGAAAATCATGTTTAGTGAGATGATCTTGGATGCGAAAAAAATAAACCTTTCATTGGGATTTTAAATTTGTTTAGGTTTTTAATTTTTTACCATTTATGTCTTTAATTATGTGACTATTATTCAACACGGATACCCTAAAAAGTACCTTTGGGGTTGTTTATGAAAACAATTCAAAGAATTATAATGAAAATAAGGTAATAAAAAGGAGGGTTTCCTTAGTTGGTATAAAATGATGGTTTATTATGTTTTTTGATATTTGAAAAAGAAAACATGAGTATGATCTCTAGGGAATGGTATTAATTTTGGAAAATAAATTGAACTTTTGGTGATGTATAAATTGATTTATTTAAATTCTATAAAATCCTTGATTGGATACTATAAGTGGATGTGGGTAAGGAATAGTTGTACAATGTGGTAATAACCATGACAAGGGAACATTAATTTTTTCCCTGATTTTCACTCTGTATATGATAAATAGGCATTATTTCACACCTAGTTTTACACACCAATGGGATATGATTTGGTCATAATAATATTTTTAATAACCAATATAGAAGTATATATAGAACGTGTAACTTCTTATTTTAGATGAAAGAAATAACTAGAGTATAATATCCTATAACCACAATGAAAAAAATATATTTGGATTAAACTATCATTTATAATCTATTATCATATTGATTCATAAAAGTAAATTTCATGTTATTGTACATTTTTTAGAGAATGGATGGATATAGAGGGTACGATGTGAACCATGGTTGCAACAAGGAAGGAAAATATGCAATTCATAATAGGATGGAAGCTGGAGTAGAAAAGGTCAAAATGATGTTATCTCATATTATGAATTGTGTAGAATATTCATTATCAGCTATTATAGAACAACTATCCATTGAATAAATTATTAGTTAATGACCACCATTGTTTTTTGGATCTATTATACTTTAATTTGTGGAAGAGTGGATCTTTAATATCTAAAAATATTTTAAATACTATATTTTTTTAGTGAAATATAATTTCAATTTGGATGAATATTTTTTAGAGTGGGAAGTCGTTCCATGTATTTAATTGATCAAAAATACCAATATTAAAGAAAAAAATTAATTCTATAAAGATGAAAGATTAAAAAAATCATTTTCAATAAGTATGATCATTTCACCCTACGAAAAAACATGAAAAGGGAACATTTAGAGATAAAGTAAAAGAAATGATAATTTATTAGAGGTTATGACACTAATATCAGATTAATTTCATTTTATGATTCATGATTTGTGGTGGAGTCCTATGGGAAGATCGATTGATTCTATTGTGGGATAAGACAAAATCTATGGAATATTTTTAAAATCCTAAACATTCAAAGATATGAGGAAATTGTAATATGTTACCTCAAGGTGGATAAATAATTTCGGGATGCTCAATGGTATTGTAATAAAAAAGATATGTATGGAGAAAAATATAAGGATGAATCCTAAAAAATAAAAGGGGGTAATGATACAAAAACATTACTTGTTTAAAATATATGAAAAAAGGAACATGGTGAAATTTTTTATGGAATTGGGAAGTGATAAAAATGTGTAAAGGATAGAAACATTACTCAAAATTTTTTGGTCTATATAAAACCTCAACAAACCAGTGATATTGAAAAGGGGGATATGGTGATGGACTTTAAGTGTGGGGATCCAATTCAGTTTTCCAGATAGTGAAAAAAATATAAGAATGGTGGAGGGAATCTATAATAAAACACAGTATAGGCCAAGGGGTCGAGGTCACGACTTCACTATGATGATGGCTAACATAGTGTCTCTAACTGATGTGGTAGAATATAACCATGTGTAACACTCAATATTTTCTAGCATAGTATTTTAATCTAGTATAATGAATTCCTTTATTACTCTTATGTTTGAATGATTGTTGAATAAAAATTATAGTTATTAGAAAAATAATTATTAGTCAAAACTTCCCTTTGGATGTATTTAAGCTACAATATTATATAGTTATTCCCCTACTTAATTTGGTTACAACGATCTTATTGAAAATCTAATAAGTCATTTCGATGGGGGGATTCAATATAATTATAAGGATGGAATGGATCTCAAATTATAATTCCACAATAAAATTTAGAGTCAAGGATATTATTGTTGTATTGGTATGGGTGAACCAAAAATCTTTTTCAATAGGGTTATATCCCAAACCATGTTTTCTTAATAGTGTTTTCCTATGGGCTTCTTTATATAAATGAATGGTGAAGAAGGGGGAGAAAAGGAAATTAAAAAAATATAATTTATACAAATTTTATAAGAATAAATTGAGGTATTTCCTAAATAATTATATATACCTCCCATGGAGAGTGAGATAGAATTATCCATTAAACATGAATATGGATCCAAACCTATATCAAAGACCTGTATAGAATAGAATTCAAAGAGATTGAATAATTGAGGAAGCAACTATGATACCTTTTGGGGAAGGCTATTATACATCTAAGTGTGTCTACTTGGGGATAAACTATTATCATAATGGTTTATAATGATTAAATAATTTTGATATGAATTGACCAGAGAGAACTTAATCGAATAAAATTGTAGAAAAAATATCATCTTACAAGAATTGATGCATTTTTTATCATCTTCATGGAGCTCATTTATTTTAATTGATTGATCTTAGATTATGGTATCATCAATTGAGAGTGATGGAAGAAGATATCATTTATAAAACATTTAGAAAATGGTATGGACATTATGAGTTAATTATTATAAAACTGCTTTTGACTAATCTTATTGTGATATTTATGGATTTTATGAATATAATCTTTAGTGACTACCTTAATAAAATATTAATTGTATTTATTTATGGTATTATAATATATTCCAAAAGTCATGAAGAATATGTGGAAAACCTAAGGTTCGTATTTAAAATAGTATGTAAAGATATTTTTTTAAAAAAATTGTAATTTTATCTTTTGGTTGCAAAAAGATTAATTCTTGTGACACATTGTGTCATGCAGAGAAATTAATGTAGATCTATGGAAGAATAATGTAGTATAGAAGTGTCCTTATCCAAAAAAAATAACCATGTTTTATGGATTAATTTTTTTATCAATTTAATATAGATTGATTTTGAAAAATAAAATCAAGGATTTTTAATCCACTAATAATGTTAACTCAAAATGGAGTCAGGTTTGTTTGGAAAAAATAATTTTAAAAATGCATCAAAGAACTGAAGAGTTGGGTCAGTTAGTGAACCTGTGATAAGATTATTCTCTATTGAAGAATTATTTATTATCTATAGTGATTCCTCTTTATAGTAATTTATATTTTTTTTATCAAAAATGACACAGTGGTCACCTATTCATCTTGTTAGTTAAAGCCACATTAATAGAATTTATATACTCTTGACACAATGCTAACATTTTTTTAACATTAATGACTTTAAGAAAATATATATATTCTTGAAAATGTGATATATACATATAAAACCAAATTATAATGTATATATTCAAACAAAATTAACTTAACATGAGATAAATGAGATGGTTTGAGCATCATAACTTCTATGATTGTCCATTTATTTATCACCCTAGAAGAGAAAATAGAATTGAAGATGTGTAGAGTATAAGATATTTTGGAGTTCTTGTGATGACGAGAGTTTAAGTAGATTAATTTATTATGGACCCATTAAGGTTAGACATGGGAATCATAAGTAAATAGATATCATCAATCCTTTCACAAATGATTTCCTGGCAATTTTTACAAGATAAGATCCAAAAAACTCAAAAAGATGCTGGTTTGATGCAAATTAAATAGATATTGTGAGAAATGGTAAGTTTACAAAATTAAATAATCATTAAATATTATTACTATGATTTATAACATGGATATGTATTAGAAGTATTATAGAGTTAATGAATGATCAAATGGGCTCTATATTCCCTATACATCCTGAAATATCTAAAAAAATATCAAAATTTGTGATCATTATTGGTTGGATAATATGAAAAGGGTGATTTCCATTTATATTTTATGTTGATTCATGTATACATAAGTTAATTTATATTGAAAAATTCCCAATTTGGTATTAAAAAAACTACATATAGCAGCATGGAAGTGGGATAACATCACCATTTACTTTTTTGTTGTCCTACCTAATACATTCAAGGGAAAAAATTATATATCAATAATTATTGATATATTAAAAAATTATACTCATTTGATTTATATAAGAGACTATATTTCCCTTTAGTTACTAACTCTCCACTATATTCAAGAAGTAGTGAAACTTCATGGAGTAATGTTGTTGATTTTTCTAACTATGATCTATGATTTACTTCTATGTTTACGAGAAGCCATGAAAATATTATAAATGTACATGTAAACTAGATAACCTACTATAATCATAAAAGTATTAGGAAATATGATAATATATTTCAAATATTTAAATATATGGTAATTCCCAGCTCACTTTATTCTAAAAATATTTAGGACCAACATCTTCCAATTGATGAATTTTAAAAAAACCCATTCCACTTGATTATTCAAATGGTAACTTTTCACACTCTCTATGGAAAGAGATATAGAACTAAAATGTATTATGTTAAAGTTAGATAAGGAAAAATGTTGTAACAATACATGGGGAAAGTGACTACAAAAAATATATTAGGGAATTGGAAACACATCAGAGTCGCTCATAGTTGAATGAAAAGTCATATAGATATTCAAATAAAGGACTTGGAATTTCATGTTATGGATCGTGAATTTCTTAGTATTTCATGATGGAAATGTGTTATGATATTTTAAAATATTTGGAAATTTAATTCAATAATACTTTTATTATTTTGAGATTATTTACCATATTAGTGTGTTTTTTTCTACTAGTAATGCCTCTAAATATTTCCAAAGTCCAAGATATCTTAAAAGAGTCCATATTGAGAATGTATATGTCTTACCCGACATATATAAATAATATTAATGGTGTTTAATTAGATAATTAATTTTCATATAAAATATATACTATATAGATACATGATATAATTGAACACGTATTGAGAAATAGGACAATACAACTAGTGAATGTCTTTTGGAGAAATCAAATGTTTTGAGAGCCTACATTGGAACCTGAAGAAGTGACGAAGGAAAAAAACCTGAATTATTTTGAGGTAGGACTAAAATTAAAAGGTATAAATTTATTAATTGGGGGATTATTTAACAATTCATAAATTCCATTGTCTTATTAATATAAGAACTCTTATTTTATAATGACTATTTTATTATGATCACATAGAAAGTCTATTTTATTACATATAATCATTACCCCACATGTGTTAATATGGATTAGTAAAAGAAGGAATATTAAAGGTATATACTCATATAATAATATTAAATTACATAAAATAAAATTTATAGGCTTGAATTTATCCCATAAATATTTCTCCTATGAATGTTACTATGAAAAATATAGGGATGTATTAGGTAAATGATTGACATTATCAAAGTATGTGTAAAGCCCTTTCTAAGTGAAGTAGTGAATGATGAATGTATAATCATAGGGTATTTATATAGATATATAGATAGTAATCATTCTTAATGTCTTAAAATATAGATGATTTTAATTATGATCATTAATCAATAATAAAGCAGGCCAATATAATTGTTGGTGCAATTAAGTGACTGTGGGGATTACGAAGGAATAAACCAATATTGCAATTTTTGGGAAACTATAAATATATTTAAATTATATTAAAATTATTTTTTATGACAAATTTATATGTCTTAAATATATTTTACTTTAATTAAATGACCTTTTAATTTTTTAAATGATGTTATAAATTTACCAATTCATAAATAATCTTTGTATTGGTCAAACATTGTACTATGTCATAAAATTGTAAATTTTCAACAGAAAATATTATTTATAAATATAAAATATTAATATTTAGATAAATCATTTTATAAAATAAATATCATATTTTGCGTAGAACATCAATATTATAGTAGGGTGAATTTAGGTTCTTTTTCATAAAAAGATTATTTTGGGGGTAAAATGTGAAAAGCCATCTTTTGCGAAATACTAGAGCTCCTATAATAAAATCATGATATGACCACGAAATAAAAATAATAATAAATTTTCCAGATCAAAATTTAATAATTAGTATACATAATACCTAATTCATTACATTTAAAAACACATTCTTATCATTTTGGAATGAAGATTTTACTTTTTATAAAAAACTGTTTTTATGAGTTTGGAACGTATTTTTTTAGAATTATTTTAAAACACTATTGAAATTAAAATACATTAAAATTTATTTAAAATTTGTAATTATAAGTTCGAAATCAATTAATAAGGGTAATTTAATTTTTTTTACGCATTGAAAATTACCATGGTAAAAAAGACATTCCAATGTATAGGTAAAATCATGGAAAAGGTTAAAATAAAAATGTAATGAAATAAGAAAACTAAATATCGTATATTTAAATCTGTGGTTGAGGTATTTATTGTCCTTAAAAATACATTTCATCATTTATTTACAAAAAAAATTCATCAAAATTAATGCTACCCAAAAGTGGATATCCAGTAGATCCAAATAATCATTATTGTATCCCGTAAAACCACCCATAATCATTTATAAATACCCCCTTTTCACCGTAAATATCGACAATAAATATTTCAATAACAAAAACTACCACATTATCCCCCACAATAGTCTATTTAATCTAGTTTTAAATTTCTTAGGAGTCTATCCCTATCTTAAATAATTATCCTCCCAAGGTAACGTATCTCATCTTCAACATTTCCAATTCAATTACATATTTTGTATAAGCAATTTTATTCCCAACTTAAAATGTTTTAAATTAATATAAATATAACCATTATTGAATATTAGATGTATTGTTAATATGATATTCCCTTTCCGTCTTGTTAATCCTTTTCAAAAATCCCATCTTAATTTAGGTTATGCTACAAAATTACAATCTCAATTTTCCAAACTATATTTTCAAATAGGAATATCCACCAATATTTTGAATCAAAGATATTCATTTTTATGTATCATCAAAATATTAATTAAGATAATAAATTTATCAAACCCAAATTCTATATTATTTGGTTATAAATGATATGAATTTATGGATTTTTATCAATGTGGAACACATATTATTAGACATTTGAAGAAGAACCCTAGTAGCACTCCAATGTACACAGTAAAGTAGTTACGTCTAGATATGAAATATTCATGAAAACTTAAAATCATTACTTATAATATTTTTTAATACCTCTAAAAAAATCCTTGTTAAATTTATTTGAGACTTCATAATGATGAATTTGGTAATATTTTTATGAATGCATCATGTTTAATTTGTAGCCACATTTCCATGTTATATGTCATGTAATATATGTGTGTACAAACTGTATTCCTAATGTCATTATATACATGATAATATATTATTAACCATGTTTTACCTATTATTATTTCTTACATTTTCTGTCCCTTAATGGGATTTATTCTCTCCCCTTTCATTTGATAAATTTCCCCTCGATGTAATATGCATTATGATGATATAGGATTTGAAAATAAGGAATCATTTCAAGAGTAATTTCAATTTATTTATGTTATTATTTATATACCATGTCTTTCTTGTATTATGCACATAGATTCCAATACACTAAACCTAAATAGGGCATTCAATGTTTTTTATGTACTATTTTTCACAAAATAATGGTTAAAATCATGTAATAAATAGGTGGGTATCTATATATATGTGAATATATATACCATGTGAAAAAAGTGAAAAAATCACATTCATACGCTATTCAAACAATCATGTTCTTATTAATTCACCCAGTAAATCAACTCATAACGATATTATCTATTCAAAAAATGGGGATGTAGTATCCCATACTCCAATAATATTATAAATGTTGAGGCGCCTCCAATTTTCTTCCCACTTAATCATAACAATATCAATGTGACTTTGTTTGGAATAACACCCATCCATTCAAATACTCTTGGTAGATCTTAAATTTACACTTATAGGCAGTGAATCCATGTAGAGATTTATACCAAATTCTTTTTATTAACATTTACACCATTTTCATTTCAAACAAATACACATTTTAAGATTCACTGATCTAGTAAAATCACCCTCACATTTACACCACATGAATTATAGAATGTATCTAATTCTAATTATATGATATTACAATAGATCTCTATAAATACTCTATTCCTTGAGAATTACAACCATACCTCAAGGAATTGAATTGAGATCCAGAAACTACCCTATGAGAGACCTCTGAAGGATCTCGCTTGAAGAAGAACACAACCAACAAATTGAGGATACATGGTTAAGAACATACAAGAAAATCAATCAAATCATAAATAGAAAAATGTCATATATATAATTTAAACAAATTAAAACATAAAACAATTCACGATACTGGGAATGCAACTATGAATCATGTTCCCATGTTCTCTCCTCTATATGAAAATGCTTATGTATAATGTGATCCAACATATTAACATATCAATGGAATACCATTCCAATATTAACTATTAAATTTAGAAACTACTCCATGAATGCCACCTCACACTAAAAATCCAACTACCCTTAATCAATGACCTGATAATACTTGTGATGATATCAAAAAATAAACAAAACTTGAAAATTATATTATAAATATTCTATCAATGGGGGATGATCCAAATGATATACCACCTGACCAAAATGTCAAATCACCTGAATGAGACTGATAAACCATGGAGTGAAATTACTCCCTTACCCAAAACTAAACAACCGATTATGATTGTATGCCCTTAGGAACACATGATAATTAACCCTAAACTCGAGAGTCCCCTCACTAGATCCACATACAAATTTTGACATCCCTACACTTCCTTTATCTTATATTTAATCATGTAAACCTTATATGCCATTATTTACCCAACATCTAGATCAAGGACTAGAGACTCCCTGACCTTGGTCCAATTTAAATGATATTTTCAAATTAATCGATATAAAACTCAAATGGAGTCATTCCAATGAATGAGTGATTACTATTCTTATGTGAAAACTCAACCAAGGGTATTCCTATTACCCATGATCCATAGAAATATAAGACAGATTCATGAAACATTTCCTCCATAATATGATTGGTCTATTATGCATTTTCATGCTTCTAAGGATGGAATCAAGGGTTAAGTTAGAGATGAAATCCAAAATCACAAAAAATACCTCCCCATAATCTTGAGGTAAAATTAGAATACTGATTGGAAATTATGGTCTTCAGTTTCCAATAAAGTCATACAATATGAACCAAATACATCATCACTAGAACATCTACATAACCTAACATCCTAAGAATCAAGTAATGGGTTGATTTCATAAACTTATCTACGATCACCCATATATAATTAAATCCTACTTGATCATGGTGTAAACCAGTGGTGAAATCCATCAAGTTGTCCTTCCACCTCCACTTATGGACATCCCATGACTCTGAAATACCACATGTAACATGATACTCTTTCATTACCGATTGGTATAATAAATATCAAACATGAACTCTACTACTGATCACTTTATTCCTGATCACCAAATCCAAAACCTCATTGAATGAAACAACCTAGACAAACAAGGTTGTACTGCCAAAATTTAGTTATTGAACTCAAGTGTAACTTCCTCTCACATTGATCTAGTGAAAAAATCCCATGAAAGAACATATAATTTCAATCATCCTCTCAACATCCCTCAAGATAATCTCCATTAAAAATATGGTCTCATATCATCTCGGACTCCAAGTGTCACAAATAATACTCCTCGAATTTCTACATTAAGGATGATAATGCTATCACCTACTATAGGAAACATCTATCACCAATGTCCCCATATCAAGATTTATTTTATAAATATTCTCCATAACTCTCTAAACATATATTAACTACCAAATAACAAATACAAAGGAAATTATACTCAACACATCAACAAGTAAATTCTCACTCCAAGGGATATATGATATCTTGAATTCATATCCTTCTAAGAACATCATCCACCATGATTATCACATATTTAAAGATTTTCCCAAGAAAATATCCCACATGATCTTATAATATATAAATACCACAAATAATTCACTAATTAGATAATGTTACCGTTAATTTAGAGACAAAATTATCACTATCAGCTCAAGATCATGTGTTTTATAATTACGAACGTGGGGATGTAAAATAATGGTAATTTATTAGGTCATTGCCCTATTCTATAGCAATAAATAACCCAAAACAATATTATATGTTTTTTTTATTTCATATAAAATCACTCCCTCTTTTAAAAATTGATCGATTAGATCCCTGACTAACTTCCACATTAGGTAATTGAAATACGTATAACACTAGTCGATCCATATAAAATCCCAGCATTTCCTGGTTAATATCTTCAATGAAACTTCAATATAAGAGAAATTTTGAATGAACCTTAATGATATAAATTGATACCAAGAAAACTATAAACCACCAAAAAATTATTAGATTTTTTACAAGATAAAACCACATTGATCTTTAATGTATCATGTTCAACTCCAAGACACTGCATTCCCAATGAAATTCACATCAATCATCTGAAACATGTACTTGGATAATTTAAAATAGAGATAATGGTACTAAAGAACCTATAAAATAGAACTAAGACACAAGCTATGATCCTCCTTTGAAATTGCGTATATGATCATTTCGTCAAATGAAAATAATCCAAATTGGTATAGGAACAGAAGAATCATTGATTTCATAAACCCATTAAACTAAATGTTGTAACCATGACACTGAATGGAATAACCATGAATGTGAATTGGTTGTAATGATAGTGACAAATTAAATATTAAGTTTATTCTCATCCCTCGCCAACATCTACTAATATCCAGATAACAGATCAATCTTAGAAAAGAAGTTGGATCCATTCAATTGGTCAATATAAATTTATACTTGGAATATAGTAAAGGTTATTTACCATTTACTCATTGAAAAACGTATACTCTATGCATGACCTCATATCTAAAGGTACCATACGATAATGAGACATTGAAATCAGATAGTCCTAAAGAGGTAAATCTATATCAAACATGATATCATGTTGAAGATTTAGGATTATAGTCTCCTCCAAAAATATATAGAAACATTTTAATAACTCTATGAAACTCCACCACCATATAATTTAGTCAATCCAATGAGAGGGGTTCTTGATATTCCAAATGAAGCTCTAAACATTGATGAATCCTCTAATTGTCATTCTTTTCCCATGAATACCATGTACCATCCCTCCTATTAACATAACACAACCATCCTATTGAATTAATCAATGACAGAATTCATAAAATTTAATAAGTATATAAAAGTAATGAAAACATATGGTTGTATCTAAAGTAGAATGAAATCAATAAACAATTGATGCTCCCCCATAAATAGTTCAAATACCCTGTACAAATTGAGAAAAATCATCTAACCTATAACTGATGTAGTAAACACCACACGAAATAGAAGCCTCTCCACCTTGATTCTTAAGGCATTGAATAAATTTGGTGAAATGAACGATTATGATGCCCTAGAATCAAATAAATCATAACCCAATAAGGAAGATGAATAAATAGTAACATAGATGATCTATGTACCATATAGAATCATAATCTCTATGGAATGAAACATTCAATTCCCAAATCCTCTACCTCAAAGCTAACGAACACCCAAATAGAAATACCTAGATCTATATACCTGAGTGTAGGGAACATAATGGGCCTAACCTATACCATCCTCGTATCATCTTGGTAGAAAAATGAATACATTCCCTATTAGTAATTATGATTCTTAGGAAACCAGTGTTGTTGAAGATGTTAAGGATTCTAATCTCAATAATAAAACCTAAGAATTACTGGGAACTAATATCATGGATATCCATGACCTCTATAAAAAACAACTGGCACATAGCTCCAGGTGGATGCACAAAAACAACAAGTCTTGCAGAAATGAGTGGAAACTATTAAGGAATACTCCATAACAGTCAAAACCACAATAGTGTTTTCAACAAGGACCCTCCACCATCATCCATTCTCTTAAAGGTTCTTTGATGAATTTCCAATCCATAGGATCTCATCTATTCATTTATCCAATCAATCACCTCACACTTCTTCTACACCATTAAATACATATGCCTTCAAAATTGGGTGACTACATATTTAATAATTTGGTGAAACACCTCATATAGACTATGTATTCATGACTCCTAATATAGAAATTGGTTAGTAGTGTAGAAAAGAAGTTCCATAAACCTAATATCAATCTATTTTATTCACAATATCTATTGCTAAAGGGAGATTAACTCTTTCCTCTTGAATTCCCTCTTCATTAATAATAGAAACACTATACCAAACTGCATTTTGAAATAATCTATGAAATATCAGCCTCCTTCAACTCCCTATGATACAGAATCCACCATAACCATGCTATATTAAAAATATGATTAACCACAAATGATACATGTGAATTTTTCCTGATTCTAATTAATCTAATGTTGATATCAATCACAGATATCAATTAAATTATCTCTTCATCATAAATTATACAATCATACTTATCTAATCCATATTACTATAACTCATAAAAAAGCATCCTCGAATCCTTATCCTCCTCAACCAAATCATCCCTGTAGTGGTCATCATATCATCATATTGAACTATTCCCTCATAAAATACACATATAATATGACTAGTATAAATCTCTATGAAGAAAACACACTTTCCAATTTCATGGAATGAATTTATGATTAATTTTTATAGATTTATATTATATTCCCCAATGTCACCATTCTTCAAATACAATAATAAGAACATACATTTCATGAACCTCTAATAAGAATATACCATAGAATTAACATCATCTAATGTAGGGTTTTCAATAAAATTAAGATCCATCCAAAATATCATTGGAGACCATAATTTCATGTTACATTTTAGAAATCCCTTTATAGTACACACACTACGTTCCATTAATATTATTTCCCTTTAGTTTGACCAAAATACTCATACGTCCATAACTCCAATATTCATCCTAACTGTCAACTAAAATCTATAATACCACTCAATCATTAATCTCCCCTAATAGAAACCCCTCCTATGGCTATATTGAAGAAAAGAGTGTCCCTTGATTCCCATATCCAATAGACCTTAGGTTGGAAATTATAAGTATGCATATAAAGCATGAAAATAATACGCATTACTATCATATATGCCATGAATATAATGAAAAATCCACCAATAAACACCATAATATAAAATAAAAGCAGAATTACATGGTAATACATAGTGAATGTTATATTATAAAGAAACAAGTATCTATATGTAATTTCATGGGAAACCACACCAACAGAAACCCTAAACTCTAAAATATTATTATCAATCTCAGTCACTAAATCCATTCTGGGAACCAATAAAGTACATTTATATATATATATGAGTGATTATAACACATATACTAAGTAGAAACGTCCTCAAGATCACTCATGAAAACATGGGATAAGAATACTAATGATTTAGTGAATAAACACAAGGCCCCATAAGCACCTAATAAGGAATCTATCATCAATTCTAAATAGGGAACACTCACCCAATAGTGTATCCATGTGTAATTGATTAATAATAATCATATGTAAATGGAAACCCAAACCACTTCCTCACTAGTATTTCACGCTTATCCCCCCAGAAAACATCCTAGAACTCCTATCCATTACACAATACTGTCGTAGAACACCATAGAAATATAATTGCATAAAATATGGTCAATACAGTATCTATACCTGTCCAATCCTAAAAAGGGTCCACCACTCCCACTAACATAAATCCAACCATTCTATTTACATAACCACATATCCCCATCTCTACCACACATCGCCAACTCAAGATATATCAATCATAGTAGGGTATCATGAAAATGCATGAAAAAAATCACATTCCTTACTGCTACCATATAAAAACCTCCCACCAAGTATCATTATCACATACACATAACCAATACATTAACAAGTTCTAGATGGGAGAGCAAGGAAGAGGGAGAATTTATCTATCCATTCCATCATCAACCTTTATGTTTTGGGAAGAAACCCAGAAAAAAACATTTGTACATCTATAAGGATATTTATATTATGTGGGGTGTATAAGAAATAAATATAAAATATAATAATCCATAGATAAGACCGACTATACAGGTACTTACCATACAACACTATCATAACCCACCAGTACTATGGTACCCACCACCATTCACTAGAAACCATTTCAGCCGTCTTATGCAATCAATCATGAACCCATTAAAAAATACCATTTAATCGCATCATTTTAACATTTGTGGATTTAAATTTTAAAAACCATATTACAATAATTATTCCATTAAATTCTATATTGAATGACTAGCCATTTGATTCAATCACACATGATTAATTCAAACATTTTTCATTCCTTTCATTTTTTAATATTTCATTCATCATTCATCGTTAATTCAATTTCAACCCACACCCATTTACTAATCATTTTGAATATGAAATTCTATTTATCCTAGGAAAAAACTATACAATCCACATAATAAAAATATACAACACCTGAAATCATCTACCAAGAAATCCACACAACACTAATGTTTCCACAAAATATCCCATCAATATCATCCCATGTCATATAAACTTCATCTTAAATTAATAATGCTAAAACAACTAAAAAATACCATCAAAGGAATAAAAATAAGAACACCATAACAAGTATATAATGTCTAACCATGAAAATGAAAAACCCAGCAACAAGCACTTATTACATCCCTATTCTCCATAAGAAATGTATTATTTAGGTAATATTTGACACAACCAGTTAATTGCTATATTTATATAGGTTGACCTTTTATGAAATGGTGATTCCAAAAAATTTTCACATCAATGACATAATATATATATATATATATATATAAATTAAGATATCAACGGTAATGATTTATAGAAATAAAATCTATCTCCAAAAATAATATATTCAACGTAATAGAAAACAAATAACCACATAAAAATTACCCCTTCCCATTAAGATACATGGATTCAATTAATTTTATTTATTAAGATAATCTATATTATCCACATGATCAAATAAATTGCATGAAATATATATAATTTAAAAATAAATATAGATGGTTCTTGAATCCCCTAACTTGATAGGAATCTTAAATTAATAAATGAAAAATAATAAAGGAATGATGGATCATCCACTTCAAAAATTGAATAAAACTACTTTAAAACCTGACCAAAATGAACCGTTATCAACCATTAATGAAAACTAACCAAAATCTATAGAAAAATAATCATAATAACCTCTTTGATGGAAGAGAATAATTTGGAACTCTAACAGTTATATGATGGATTCCTTAGATTGAGAGATAAATAAATCACCAAAAAATCCAATGTCATTATAAAATAGGAGATGGATAAAATGTAAAAAGGATGTGTGTGGGTGTGAAGGCTTTAGAGGAATGAATATAAAGCTGGTACATGAATAAATTATTCCCCTATTTATAAACAAGACATGATAGGCCTTCATGAGAGTTTGAATACCGCTACTAGGGCTGTGGTGCCTCTAACCAAAGCCAAATCTGGAATTTCCAACCATAAAAATGGTTATCTCACTGTATTATATCGGATTATTTTTTCATTATTAATTGTATCAACAAACACAATCGAAACCACCGTGAAATATTAATATTATCCTCTCCATTTTCAATCCATAATCGAATAAACCATGACACGAAGAGACCGCACCAGTCGTGTCCATCCTCCCAACACAACTTAACCTACCCTCAATGTAGAACCACTATGACCATAAAAAATCATTATTTCAGATAGATACTCCATAGATACATACCGAAGAATATAAAGGCTTGAAATATGATCCACACATGGTTTAAAAAATTATCTTGGAATATCGCTAACCCAAAACAAATGATTCCAACCCTATACTCACTATCTCTCATAATCACCCAACTCAACATGATAATGGCTTCAAAATAGGTAGGGAAACTTATTCATCCATGGGTGTGGATAAATTCTTCTTGTCATAGAGGAAAAATACATCAAACCAATCACCCATAAAAATGATAATTTTAATCCAAAATCTCATCAAGAACATCAATGGCTATATCTCAGGGTCATAGAACCAAAATGGGCACACCATGGATGCCACCACAGCAACCACCATAGATGAATTACAGCCTAGGGATACAAATAAATATACTCTCTGCAACTATAAAACCTCTAAAATACATATTTACATATCCAAAACCAAAAGATCAAAGGGTAATAATAAATAATGGTTCAGTTCATTACATCTCTCTTTATCACAATCCATTTGGGTTCTTTAATTTCCCCTTTATATTTTTATTCAAAACCCATTTCAATTCTAAAGACAATATCACTCTTATATTAACTCAAATATTTTCTCAGTTTTTATCATCCTTATTGAAAATAAATACAAAGGCTTAATTGTCTTCTAATTTTGAGATTCTTTGATTAACTGTAAGTCAAAATCATCTTACACAACAATCATAAATTGAAATTTCAATTTTAATCTTCTCCCCCATGAATGAAAAAACATGAAAAATTTAAGATAGGAATTATATACTTTATTTTAAGTAAAAAAGAAATGAAATAATCATCTACATGTTTACATAATAAATTCTATGTTTGTAAAATAAAGGTGATTATCCCAGACCTCAAATATCTCCACAAAAAATTCATCATGTGGTTCCAATATATAAATATTCATTCTAGGGTTGTATAAAATATTTTATACTTTCTACAAAATAAAAATATTAAAAATGGATTCAAATAATCAAAACTATAGTAAGTTTCTCCCCTTTCGAGTTACTTTTGACTTATCATCAAATAATCAATCTATCCCCTTTAATTTTGGAATCTATTTTCCCAATAAGAATAGTATATTATAATAATCATACCTCAGTAGTTAGAAACCACTTTTTTATTGAGTTTCAGCATTAATAATCCTAAATTTCAATCACTCCACAATTTTACCATGTTTACCTCTTCGTAATAAATTTTTAGAATCAAAAAATTTATTACTTATCATAATTTTATAATTTCATGAGATATATATATTATAATGTTGTTCAACTCAACATCCCATTACGGTTTCAAATCCAATAATACATAATAATTTATGGTCATCTATACAATTAACTCTAAGTATATTCTTTGTGATACCACATGAAATTTTCCGTGGTGGAAACAATTCTAATAGACTAGAGTGAAAAAATATTTTTCCTTTACACTTTTGATATAAATATAGATATATATTTTCATATATCACCATTAATTACATCATTATAAATTGAAAATAATATATTAGAATAATATTTTACTTCATTTTCTTCTTAAATAATGAATCAAGGAAAAGATTTTCATCTCAGTATATCATCTCGTGTTTTGCATTGGTTGAAATTACCAAAGGAATTTGAACGTTTTATGCTATTAATGGGCCAAAATAATAAACTGTGATTCATAATGGAATTATGAATGTTAAAATAAATAAATTTTTTGTTTTTAAATGGGGTTTATTGCCTGAAAAGTTTCTTGGGAATTCAGATAATTTTCTAGGGCATCGAGCTTTGAAAACACATTTCTTCTTTAAGGAGACAAAGGCACACAGTTAGTACTAACCATTTGTCCCAAACCATGAGAACTATTTTCTATTGAGATATAGTTTTTTGAAACTATTTTTTTTATAGGAGAGACATTGTGGATAGGAATAGGGGAATATAAATTTTCACATGTGTTTTCAAACCATGGACCTATGGTTGCAGGACCATTCAAGAGGTCGGTAGTGAACTGCATAGTTATGCAAATGGGAAATGTGTGATTTGAATAATTTTGTGCCTAACCCGCATGGTAATTGACACATTTATCATAGTACCATACTTATAATGTTAGTTTCGAAAGACCAAGAACCTCATTTAAGGGGTGAATTTACTTTCTTCCCTAGATTGCATTACGTTCCTCCTCTATACATTCTCTTCTCATCCATAAACCACATACCCATTCATGGAGCTCTTCTTTGGCCTATCCTAGGATTCTATAATCCTCCTTAATATAGTGTATGATTAAAAATTCAATGGTCATGTTTGATCGCTCACAGTAAGGGATTCATTCCTCTTTCATCATTTCTTCATTTATCTAACCATCTTCGACAATATATTTTCATAAGATAACTCACACTCATTTCAGTAAATATGTCTACTATTTCAATAACAAATATTTTTAATTTAATAAAATGCACAAATTGGATGAGTGGACTATCCTAAACTTGAGGTAGGTGTTCTATACCTTTTTGATTAAAGACCCAATTTTTTATAGCTTTCACCATAGTGTCGCATGAAGGACCTTCCTGTAGTTTCTATTTAAATAAATTGAACCCAAAATTGGATGCTAAACAATGATATAAACATGTAATTACACCCATATATAAGGCTTGAGGTTGTCAACTTTAACAAGAACAATCCTTAAGTTATTTTTGTTATATCGATTGGTTTTACACACCCAATGTGTGAGCTAATATCACCTTTCATTAACTGGACCTATATTTAAAAAAATTAATCATTAATGGTTAAGCTCTATATTGTAAACCTTTTAAGGATCATTTTTAATAATTTCATCAATGAAATGGATCATGTTATGGGAAACTGATGTGGAATATCACCATTCTCTTGTACATGAAATGATTAATGAAAGGAGTACGATAAATCACATGGATAAAGGGCATGGACAGTAACAAGACCCCGTAAATATTTATATAGATCACTTTTTTAATGGGTGTTGTGGTATGGAATTGTTGACCCATGTAAATATTTTTTATGGAATTATTTGGAGTATTACCTTGGATACGGATCGCTTGGGACACCTATGATATCATACATTGGAACCAGCCAATCCCTTATAGAGTTTTTTATGGACAAGCTCTATGGGTTTGCTGAGGATTGCTTCAAAAATGGGCTCCAAGTCATGGACCAGTTACGTGAATATTACAATGACTTTCTTATGGATAAGCTCTCTGGAATCAAAGTGGATGCCTTGGTCATTGGCCTTGGGTCCTAGCCATTGTAGGTATGATATATGAGTAATTTTGGTATGTTGTACCTACCTGATACATGATATAATATAATAGGTAATAGATAATTAATTTCTCTATGATATAGTCATTAATAAATTATATACTTATTATTATAGAATGTGCTTATGGACATGATCACATAACTTACTTTTACACCTTCATTCATTTTATACCTACATAATTTTATTTCCTATATTCACGGAATGGATTTTTTATAGACATAGTTTTTTGTTTCTTATTGAGTATATGTCACAAACCATTTAGGTCAATGACTACAACCCAAATATATTATCTTAAAACTAAATTTTTGGATCATGGACTTTTCTCTGTGATGTCATTCATTTATGGACATGGGAAGTTAACAGTATTAGTTCAATATATACTGATTCTACATTTTAATTTTGGAGTCTTCGTTTATTTTTTATTTTTTCATTCTAACCATTTATAATGTTTAAAACACACTATATCGGTTTCTTGTATGTTTTATCATGCTAATGCATTTTTATTTATTCATTTATTATTATTTTCATATTATTATTATGTTTTTAGGACACTATCCATAATTCCTACACTTTATTCATCATTGATATAGATGGTAATATCTCTCCATCATAATATCATGATACCCTCTATGTTAGTTGATAGCCCCTGAAATGAACTTGAGGCCTAGTGGCCAAACAGATTGTCGTTCCATTATAGTGGCTCCCATTATAGGTCTTTAAAAGTGGTATCGAAGAATATATTCTCATTTTCTGTTGTTTTGAATAGGAGATATGATACTAGAATGTTTTGGAACAATGTAAATAGTTCATGTCTGGGTCTGACAAACCCACACATGAGTGATATATCATGTTTCTTGTGATTATACTATATTTCATGTTTCTTCCTCTTATAATTAATTATGATTTCACCGTGGGTTAATTTTGTACTTTTTCTATTTATTTATTAATTTTTTCGTACCCTTGTGCATGTCTGAAAAAGAAGTATTATAACATGCATCATTATAGGCACGTATAGATTCACATTCCATGCATGTGTCATGCCATGTAGACTACAGTGTTTGTATTATTGATAGTTTATGGATGCACCATGTGTGATTATTGGTCCTTCCTAGTTATATACCATGCATAGGTGATTTTCATATTATTCATTTATTTATCACTCTGTCATATCATTCCTTTTTATTATTATGATATATTACTATTTATCAAAGTTCCATCATCAATATGGTGTTTCCACGTATATCTTAGTGGTGGATCATAAACTAACTACATATGATATGTTTCATCAATGAATTATTGTTTTTATGTGCTGAAACATTAATGTTTTCAATTACATTGGATCTAAATATCTATTTTCTAAATTTTATGGGAATTTATTAATTAAATAATTGTATCCCAAATCATTAAACCCTTATATATTGATTTTATATTTTCTAATACTCAAGGTAAAACCCTAGATTTAGTTACGTGAATTCCAATTATAACATATAAAGGAAAATAAATTTATAATTTTGGAATCTTAATATATCTAAATAATCCATGGAATATTCTAAATTGAAATTGTTTTAGAAAATATTTTCCTTTATGAAGGCAATTATCAGTGTAATTTTTTCATGATGACTTGTATGAATAAATCATTGAATGTACAATTCGACCCATGTAGGCTAGTCAGGGCATGTTTCTTCTCATATAAAACCATTATGGATGCCTTAAATCATGAATAAAATAAATGTTATGAGTTTCAATTAAATATGTTTCAAATATTAATTTATTGAGTCCTAACACCAAAACATTTGGAATGGATACCAAGATAATTGAACCCAGATTGACATGATGGGATATTATTAGGTCACCATTACTTCATCACAAGCTTATGTATTATCCCCATGAGGGTATATTTATGATATATGGGGTTTTTATTTAAAGGGTTTGCAACCTCTTATGTGTTGTTACATATATTCTTATGGTGTAATCTTATTAAACTTATTCTATTTTCTTAATAAAATATTGTTTATATTCTTCTAAATTTTAATATTATGTGGATTAGGATAATTAAAACACTAATTAAAATGTAAATGGGGTTTTATTTTAAGTATTAGAATTAAATTTCTTATTAAATGGGGCCAATTTTGAGTACATATGACTAAATTCTTAAAATAAATAAATTGAAATTATGAGATATTTTTTCTAATACTCTATGTTGACATTTAGATGAAGTGATAAGTATTGTTTTCGCATATAACTGGTACATGAAATTCATTTTATATGGACTATTTTAATTTTTTTAAAGATTGATAATTGGTTAAATTCTTTAAAATGAAACCTTTTAGAGGTTTTTGTAACTGGACCATCGTGTGGGGTTCAATTTTAAAAGCTTTCTTGAGAGATGTGTTGAATCTGACCATGAGGGTTTTTATAGAACTATGATAAATTATTCTTTGGTACCATTGTATTTAGAGGCTAAGAAGTAACACCTAGTGTTATTTTTAGGAATTACGATGTTTTAGGTTGATGCCTTTTGTCTGTAAGGAGAATGTTTAGTCATGGTGGTACTCACCGAACATAAAGGCTTTTCGATTGATTATAAACAGTTTCATATGTGAGGTATCATTTACCCCAAGTAGGAATCCTAGGGATGACATGACACCCATGTCTCGATGGGCGGTCCTTTAATAAGATTATCTTTGTCAAGGGTGTATGAATCACAATATGATATAGTTCATTGGGTTATATATGACCCATTCATGGTTAGCCACCTTGATGATTGTGTGACTCTTTCACTCCTATAGATAGATGACAGAGAAGGTTTCCAACTAGTTATATTCATGTGGTATATGAACCTTTTTAATATATAGTCTCATTGATCAATAAAATTATGTTTATGGTAGTTCCTGATGCACTATTTTTCATATGTTGTTACAGGAAGTGACTATCTAGTTAAAACCAGCATGATTAATAGTTTTTAATTGAGTGAAAAGTTTGCGTAATAAATTAAACATTGATGGTTAGTGATTTACTAGATGAATAATTAGTTATAATAATCTATGACCACATGACCACTCTAAAGTAGTGTGACCTGGGTGTTGAGATATCATTATGAACGTTATATCTTTGAGCTATTAATCAGAAGATCAGTGTCTTGGTGATTATAAATGACGTACTAAGAAGAATCATGTTCCCTAACACTACAAGATAGTTTTACTTTTCATCTTCTATTCTAGATATTGTGATCTAAATTGAAATATCTCTAAAAAAATTTCATGCATACATATAATAACAATCTTGATGTTTAACACTTATAATTGGCTAGTTTTATCTATATTATCATGTTATTTCTTAATATAAGCATATTGACCACATACAGGATCCACATTATGAGATGGAGTTTGTGGCGTTTGATAAGTTTCCATTTTTATAATTTATTTCCTAGAACACTCTTAATGTGGCAAGAAACACATTGATCATGTGGAGCATGTCCTTCTGGGTGGAGAAATGTGAATGTATAACACCGTTTGAAAAATGGTCATAACAAATCATAATGTTGGTAAACTATTGATTTTGAATCAAATGTGATTACAATTTATTTAAACTCATCTGTGAGTCTGTAATGTGTCTGGGTGTTTGATTCAGTCTCGGTTTATGTAAGTGATCTTAGAGATAAGACAGGTTGGTATCATGTTTGTTCCTTCAAGATAACATGATTGAAAATGGTTGGTATAGTACCCAATCACATATTAAGGCTGAGAATGGAGGGCAGATTTATAATTATAGATCATTTTGATTTCTATTTGAAGATGGGTTCTAAAAGATATCAATCCTTGATGAGACAACCATACCATGTATCACGGTCATATTGACCAAACTAATGAATTAGTAACAAAATCATGAGTTAGGTATTGAACCAGGTGGAATGGGATTGTACACATGCTACCAAGGTAAAAATTGGCCCATTCACATTATTCTTGGTACCACTTAAAAAATAAATTAGTGTGTGTCCATCTACGAGATGAGGACCGAAAGATTAATTTGATTCTTATAAGAATAGTGACAAAAATAATTGTGTATGTTGAAGGTTGTTCCCATGATGATTAATATATTGGAAATGAATTTGTAATTTTAAGACATTTGACCCATGTTTTGACCTGGATTCACATAGTCTGGATAACATTCATTAGATAGTGATATTGTGGCCTAATTGATTTGATCATGGATTAAATGGGGAAATGAATTTCTATCGATGAAATATTATTGTACTTGTGATCAGTAATGAACATACTCAATATGTTGATATTTTCATGATTATGCTAATAAAGTTTCAGTTATACACTGGAGTAGATATGAAAAATCCTTGTTCAAATGGCTCGATTCCTCGATAATATTCTAGAGTAGTGTAAATAAAATCTTTATTGTGTGGATGTCCACCATAGGTTGTTGAGTGATGAACCCCTTGAAAGAAGGGTCCTAACTATGCATGTCCATTAATTTTATGGTCAATTAAGAACTCATTGTTCTTTTGGATAAACGAAACTAAAATTTTTTCAATCAATATATATCACCTAATGTTGGTTATAGACATCGATCAATGTGCATATGGCGATCTTTGGTTCCCTCGGATGAGGTGTCATATGTTGGATGAGATCCATCATCCAATTTAGACAGGAATATTTTAGGGATTTTCAATTGGGGTTATTTGGTTTGAGTTCTCTCACTTAATATGGTGCATTATGTGTGAATCTATGTCTAGAACTCCATTACATGGGTATGGGTGAAGTGAAAAGGATTGTTGGGGCCTTTTCAGGAGAAACTGACATTAAAAAAATTAATTGTGTCGATCAAAATTTTACTGTTCGAATTGAATGAGTACTGGGAGAATTATCCTTTCCCAATTATGGTGTAATGACGTATGTATTTTGTTGGGAGTTTTTCCAAGATTCCAAGGATTTTATTTATTAAATTTTTTTGATGGTTACTGTATAATGACTCAAAATTGTATTTTGAGATCAAGGACCTATATTGGGAAGAACTATTGTATAGTATATCAAGGAGATGATGAAATAATCATGTATTGGTTTTGGCGGGCTCATATATGCACCATCTTATTACGTTGGTTCATGGTTATAAGCGTGGAGTGAGTTTTTGATGATATATTCACGATACACATAAACTAAATTTAGAAGGGGAAATAATAGTTCATACACACAATGTGGTCCTTTGGGTGAAAAATTATGACCCATGTAGAATGGTGGATGTTTAATTTTTTTCACAGGGATTCTCATGGATAAGAATTTGAATGGTTGGGGGTATATAATCATTTTTTTGGATAGTTTTAAATATATAACTAAATTTAAAATTTTCATGTGGTTGATGGGATAATATATTAATCTATAGTTCATAATAGAATTCAAAAAATTACAACACTTAAAAGTGCTATATTTATATGGGGTTTTTAAAATGTGTTGTGTATTGAGATTTTTGATCAGTTTCTTGGGAATCAGTCATCAAAAACTCAATTTTGGGAGAATGAGGAAGAGAAAAATTATTAGTTAATGTTTATTTCTAGTCATTCATCCCAAACCATGTGGTATGTTTTATATAAGAATACTGTTTTTTGAAACCATGTAGCCCCTAATAAGAGACTGCACAAATTGGTACATGGGATTTGAATGAATCCCATGATTTTTCAAACTATACACCCAATGTATCATGGTCACATGAGAGGTATTTATTAAACTATAGTGGTGGGAGTACATGTTGTACATGGTTTACTGAAATGTTTACTCAGACAACATGGTTAGTGACACATGGGTAGTGGGAATGCATTGCTAGAACACATTTATACAAACTATGCGTATAACCATGTGCATCATTAAATGGGTGAATTTAGTTTTCTACAACTGATTTCATTAAAAATTCACCTCCCTTATTTCTCCTCCCATCCAAACAAAGTAACCCCATGAATAGTTATCTCCTTTGAACTCTCCAGTGATTTGATTCTCCTCCAACATCTTGTTTGGGATTCAATTTTAATTAGTTATATTTTATCACTCTTGATTAGTTTTTCAGTCCTCTTCCTTCATTTCATCATTTATCTCTCCATCTTTAACATTATATTAATGTGATATAATTCACCCTCTTTTTAGGGATTTTCAATAATATTTCTATTTATCTCATCCAAGCTTATATAAAATCAAGATATTGGATTATTGGACCATCCTAATAATGATGTTGGTGTTCCATACATTTTACACAAATTCTTGTTATTTTGTAGCTTTTGTTGTTGTGCTGCATGCCAGACCTTCCGACTGATGGTCTTTAAATTAAATGAAACTAGAATTGGATGTTCAAACATGATTTAAAAATGGAATTACAATCATATATTAGGTTGAACGTTTTCAACTTCACTCCAAACCACCCTTGAGGTGGGTTCATATTATCGGTCATTTTTGCACCACCCTTGGGGTGAGTTAAGATTGAATTTTATTAAACAGATCCATATTTATTTAAATTAATTTTAAAAGATTCATGAATTTATTTACTATATTTTCGTATATAAATTAAAGGTGTAAATGGATGGAAGTAATGGGATTTGTGGAATGAAATGGAAAATATTTAGATTATTATTAATTATGTAAATGTTTAGTGAAGCGATATGGGAACTATCATAACCCTCCTTATTATCACATGTATTTTAATTAATTGATGTTTTTAATATATTATATTCCAATGACAACATTAATGGAAAATACAATGCCCCTTGATCTTTTTTAATTATTTTTTAACTCAATTGGATAAAGAGAGTGGACATTAACATGGTCTACCACCATATCACTTGTATGTAAAATGGATAAGAAAAATATTCTGATAAATCCAATGGATAAAGAGAATGAACACTGACATGGACCCTTGAATGAATATATATACAACATTTTTAATGGGTGTTGCAATATATTACTAACGACCCATGTACGTATTTATTATGAGGTGACTTGGACTGTTACGTTAGATCTAGTTTCTGGGACCACCTAAAATATACTCCTTGGGATCTAGAAAATCCTTTAATAAGGTTTCTATGGATGAGCTTAATGGACTCAAATAGGATGCCTTAAGCTATGGGGAAGAGTTATTGTTCATATAAGCCTACATTACACTGAATATTATATAGATAAGATCCATGGGATCAATGAGGATATCATGGTACTTAGCCCAAGGTCCTAGCCCCTGTAGGTATGATATATTATTATTTTTTGTATGTGATAACTTCTTGATACATGATATGTTTTAATATTCCATAGATGATGGTTTTTTCTAAAAAATAGTTATTCATTATTTATTGACTATTTTTTATAGAATATTATTATGGATTGGATCACATCATCTAATTTTATAACTTTCTTCCTCTAATATTTGTACATTGTAGCATCATATATGCATATACCAGATTTGTTATAGACACCACTGGTGGATTCTTATTGGTTATATATCACACCCTATTCTAACCAAAAATTGGTACCAGAATCATTTATCTCTTGACTTTATCTTAGGAAGCTATATTGTACATTGTGTTGTCTTTAATTTATGTAAATGGGATCTTGGAAGTATCAATTGAGTATGTAATCAGGTTACCTTTCGGAGTGGGAGACTTAATTTATTTTCTCCTTTTCACTCTATATGTTTATATATTTCTACCTACTATATTATTTATCAAGTATGATGTTTCATTTTCATACATGTAATTTATTAATTTATTACTGATTTTATTTATTATTTTAGTCATATACATTTATTCATATTGATTCCACTGTATTAATCATTCGTCTATAGGGTATAGTCACCCTATCATACAATCATGAGTCCCTCACTATTGGTAGAGAGTCTTGTGTATAAGAGGAGACACATTGAAGGCCTTGGGTTCAATCATCATGGGGAACCATTTTAGTGCCTCCCCAGTCAAGATGATACAGTCATCATAGAAACCCTTTCTCTCTAAAATGATATTTAAGAGAACTCATTTTACTATCTTTTCATTTGATTTTCCATACATTAACTTTCATCAGAGGCATGGTATTCCTCTGTATTTTGTATTTCTTTTATATAATAGTCTCTCTCACATTAACTAGAAAATAATAGTCATTCCTTTATTCATGACCCATCTTTTTATTCTTTTCTAGGTGGGAATTACATATAATTTCACATTCTAAAGGATTATTTCTTGTATCCATCATTGTATGAGCCCATTTAATATTAGATTTCTTCGAACATGGATTCATCAGTGTTTTATATTTATTTATCATCATCACCTTTTTTTCAAATAGTCATTAAAATCAATTTTATGTTCCCTTGGAGTTTTTTATAAAAAAAATTATATAATTTTTTTTAACAAACTTTATGTCCTTTAAATAATTTATTTGAAGATATTGAGTAATTAATAGATTTCTTGACTTGTTTTTGAGATGGATGGGGATGTGTGAAGTGATCTTAAAGATGTAATATATATAATAAAAGTGTTATGGAATTTTTGGAGTACATTATACATCTTTTATGGACTAAGAATAAGTCATTCAAGATCTTCTGACTGGGGTATTTCATAAGCCTTTTATGTGGTGTTTCCAAATTTATTTATTATAATATGTCTTTTAGAGATGAATGTATATCCTTGAGACCTAATGTAATCATTGATTGTTATTCAGTAATATATAATGTCATTGATAATAATCCATTTTCATTAAATTTGTGTCTCATATATAATATGAATTCAGTATATAGTTATTTTTTTTGTGTAATTCACAGGGAAAAAATTGAGTTTTTCAAAATTTAAATTTTCCAAAATAATTGAAATTCGACAATGGAAAATATGATCTTCAAGAGTAAAACATCAAATATAAAATTTCATTCTAGCTATTTAATGTGAGACTTAAAAAAAAGATGCATATTTCTCATATCACTTTGAATTTATAAACAATATTATTTGAAATACTTTTTGTGTTGATTGATATTGAGTTTTGAAAATAAGATTGACTATAAAGTCATTATTGTATTTAAATGTGATAATATTATATTGTAATTAATTTCAAATAATAACATATGGTAGTTTATATAGTGATTAATGTAATTGTTTTTTAAAATTTAAGATCGTGTTTATGAGTTATAAAGTTTTATATTGTGGAGTAATTTTCTTGCTAAAACTAAAAGAAGTTGATTTCAAGATGAAACTGTGGTAATAACATGATGGTTATTCATGGAATTAATAAATTAATTTATTTTTGATTCATTATTTGGTGAGATTATGAGAAATAACAAAGTTATATGTTTAATTTTGTTATTGAATAGGATTTAATAAAATATAATTATATTCCAAGATCACAGAGTATGAACATGACCTTAATCAAATTAATAAATAAAATATGATCATGGTGAACATTTTAATTTAAATAAAACAAAGGAATGTCGATATGGACATAACATTTCTAGAATTTATTTCATTCCGGGGTTTAAAAAAACTAATTGTATGGGCCTATAAAGGATAGATAAGATACATTTGAAAATGTTGAGAAAATACAAAGAATAAAAAAATAAGATAAATAGAAGAGTTTCTACATCCCAATTTTAAAAATAAATTATCATTATATTTTAGATATTGAGATTTTAGGATAATTAATAATGGTTCTGTGTTTTTCTAATAAGAATATCATATGATTTTATAGTGTGTGAGCATATTATTTTAAGAACATCTGATGTTTTAATGGGTATATTATCAATTATTTTTGAGAAACCAGAATATCGTGAGAAATTTATCATTACTTTAAAATCAATGTTAACTAGTTTTATGTTGTTTAAATTTCACTATGTTTTAGTGAAACAATGTTTAAGGATGATACCTTTCCTAACAACCTGTATAAGATCATTATATTTTTATAGAGAATTCATGGAATGATGGGAGTCAATCATAGAAAATAATATTAACCCACAGTAGATCTAAACCCTATAAAGATTTTGTGTGCATTGTCTCATTTAATTATTTATATCATGTGGGTAAGGATGAGTGATTACCTTACATGACTCATTTATTAACCAATAATACATGTTTGTTTATAATTGAAATAAATTTTAAAATACATCTTCCACATATTCATCCCCCCTTCCCTATGGTGAATCATCACATTGTATATTTTTTGTTACATCAAATCACGTTTGATACCTTTATTAGATCATTAAATAGATATTGTTGTATAATATCATTTCAGTTAGTATTAGAGGTGTTTCTAACATTAATGGAAAGACCTACCTTTCAGTGAATAATATGAATCTTCACTTTTTTTATCTTATTATTAATGTTGATGATTCAGTTACAAATAGTTTCTTACTTATTTAATGAGGAGAAATAATATATTTTACTAATAAAATAACCATAGAGAGTATTGTGATGGAAAGAAATGAGATTATAAAGTCATCATCTGAAAAATACTACACTACGGTGATAGTTTTATAAAGTTAAACAGAAATATTAGATAATCATGATATTGAATTTAAAGGAAATTTTATGTTCAAACAATATCTGATAAAAATATAAAACAGCTCATTTTAAAACACATTAATGAAACTAAAAGTGAAAATATTTATGAATTTTTTATAGGGTTGAATTAAATTTTTAGCATTTTCAATTGATTTCAAGAGAATTAGGATGAATCAACTATTGTGAAAAATTTGGTGAGGAACATTTTAGATAGGTTTGATTCCATGTTTTTATCTCTAGAAGATAGAGAGTATATTTCTCATGATGAGCCTCACAAAATTTTCATTGAATATGAAATGTGGATGTCTATATTATTTTAATATATATCCAAAAATGAAATAGAATTTTAAACCATCGTGAAGTTAAAAATAAAATTTGAAGAAGTCGAATCACTAAGTGAATCAAATGGTGATAATGAAAAAGATGATGAATTAGAAATTAATTATTTCACAATTTAAAAAGAAATTTAGTGAATGAAAGTGAATGTACAAAAGTTAAATTCTACTCCAATGATTCAGTATTGGTGAAAATGGGAATTTTTATAGAAATAATTCAATGAAGAAAAATGGAAAATATGTTTTTGAGGATTAGATGACTCAAAAGAAGATATGGGTGAAGTGTTAAAAAGAATTGTTGAAATAAACTAAGAACAAGAAGAATTTTCCAAGTTTGAAAAAAAAGGAAAATTTATTAATTAAGGGTAATGAAAAATAAATTTCATTTATCTACCAATTAGATAAAGAAGATAATAAAACATTCACAAATGTTATCGCTCATTTAGTGAACCCTGAGTAATATTATATCACTAAAGAATAATAAAAATAAATATCTCATATAGAACTTATATTAAAAAAATTGATGAATTCATAGAGAAGAATAAAATTTTCATGAAATAAATTAAACACTTACTCAAAGAGGATGTAAGGTAATGTTTAAGCATATGACATGTGATCTAAGAAGGAAGATGATTATATTTAATAAAGTAAATATTTCTATTTAAAATTTTTGAAAAATTAAACAATTGTGAAACAACATAAGGAGAAAATCAAGTTGAAAAAATAATGGATTTTTAAGACTCTATATAAATTCCTATAATCTAAAATATGAAAAATAATCTGAAAGATTACTATTAAAAATGAGTGGAGGTCAAGGATGATTCATCAAATTCTACTGAAATGTTATTTTAATGTAACAATTCAAATTATTATTTGATATGTCAAATTATAAACATATTTTTGATGCCTTGAGTAAATACTCCCAGATCCGGTGATCATTGAAAAATATTTTACCTATTTTCGTGAATAATATCTATAATATCCGAGCTATGAACATCCATAATTACAAAATCAACAATAATTATTGATTTTTATACATTAATATTTTATTTTTATGACAATATATATATATAATTATGAAAATTCATAATCTAATAATGCAAATGTATTTCTGAACTAATGTATGTTTTTCCCATTATATATAAGAAACAACTTAATTCATGAAAATTATTCAATATCCCCCTCAAATTATTTCCCACATTTTATCCTTATAATAATTTCTTGCAAGAAATTATCATTATAACCTAGGGAAATGTAAACATAATAATTGGTGAGATAAAACACTCAGTAAGGGAAACATATAACGAAATAAATTATTACATAAAATCGAACATAAATATTATAGCATTAGTAGTGAAAAAAATAATTAATTATCAAATTTAAACTGAGATCATGTTATATCAATGAAAATAAATGAAAACATGAATATCAATATTGAATTTCTCAAACTGATGGAATGAATAGTGTTATGAAAAAAAGAATTGTTCAATGACTTTTTCTAAGACACTTTACTGGTCTCTGAGACTATAATCCAGAAATCATGTTGAATTTGGAAATTATACACCAAATACCCAAGAGTATTTTGTCTAGTGGAACATCTGTATACATTAATGGATATATATTTTCGAGCCCCACTATACACCTGATTATGTACCATGCATTAACCATAAGATTCATCAAGACCATTAATATTTCAATAATAAAAATCTTACTTAATAAATCATAGTTATCCATATAATGGATACTATAAAAATTAAATACATAATCAACATTTTTTATCATTCAATAATTATCTATAATACTAATATATTTCTCCGTGTCTGTAAAATAACATTCATTCAGGGTGAACATCTTCTAATATGAATTATGCAAAATGTTATATTCACACCATGTAAAGAAATGAGTATAAAGATAATTCAATACATTAATAACATGATCTTAATCCATATATAGGAATAAGTTGTATGATTTCAAAATAACATATCCCTAATGTAATAAAATAATCATAAAAGGATGTTTTACAAGATATAAATAATCCTTACAAAAGAATTACTAAATGATAAATCCTAAGAAGGGATCATTAATTGTATTTATTTGGTATAATTATATAATTCCCCCAAAATATATATCAAACTATAGTTTAAATAGTTAATTATAAACCCAAATAACGAAAATCATTTTAAAAATAGTGATGGAAATAGAAGTGAAAACATAAAAATTCTTCTAGAAAAAATATTCACATTGTTTAAAATGAGTAAGTTATGGGTCACCATAGAAACACATTTTAAAAAGGAGAAATGGAAATTAATTTAAAACATTTATTTGTAAAATAATCTCAACTAATTGATCCTTGAAAATAAAATAAATTATTCTATAGGAAATGTGGATCTAAAACATTTAATTATGAAAGATACATTTTTAGTAGTTGAAATTTACCTTTATTAAAAACTGAAAAAGTATAAAGTGGGATAAAATATTATGTCTATTAAATAATATTTCTTAATGTTATAAAATACCATATAATAAAATATTATGTTGGGATACACAATTATGTAGGAGAAACATTCAAGATAAGTATTTATAAATCAAAAAAAAGAATTCTAATTTAAAACATCTGTTTACTACTATGGTTAAATTATATCAATAGAAACATGAATATGTGAACATAATTTCTATTTTTAATCACAATAAATATAAATTTTATTATAATAAATATTTCACAAGTAGTGAATACCCCATACAAAGGAAACATGGTTCTTAACATGTCACATGCCTCAATAAATCAGAATTGAGACCAAGAAAAATATTACATATTTTGTAAAATTAAATAAAAACCCTCAAAAGAGATAGTGCATAATTGAACATAAAATACCATGATTAAAATATAATTCATTTGTAATGCCCTGACCCTAGTTACCCAGAGTCGGTGCATTATTTTATTACATTGGCAAGATTACAAGGAATCAATTCTCGAAGGACCGATATGTTTATAAGTCTTGCAAAATAGATTACATACATGAATTTTACATTACACTTCATCACATACAAAACAACATAAATAATCCTTCACGAATGTCAGTATTCCCTTGGATTAACCCTACATATCAATCATAATACACTTCTTGGAATCTTAGGAAATATAAAACATATAAAGCGGTGAGATCATATGCTCAATAAGGATAACAATACTGCGGAAAACTTCATAAATAAGCATAAACATTAAAAAAAATTATAACTAAAAAAATCCTTTTAAACTTGAACATCATCATAATATGGAAAAATTAAAATGATGTAATTCCATTTACTTGTTCACATGGATATTCTACTAGTTGAAAAATGACATGAAATATCACTAAACACTTTCATAATGATGGAATGCATAATGCCATACTATCATACCCACATAGTCAAGGCCTTATGCCAAGACTACAAAAAAAATATGTCAATGCTTTGTGCCAAGGCAGTATTTTGTCTCATGAGACATACTGATGCATCGAAGAGCTATAGTAGGCTCCACCAATCACATACGAAGTCAAATGCATTCCTCATACGAAAATATTATAACATAAACATTCGTATTAAAACTAGCACAGGAAATGTCAATACATTCTCTATAAACCATGAATGGTATAAAAATAACACATCCACAGTCAAACATATCACAAAACCATCAATACTATTTGGATTATTTGTTTCATAATAAATCATCTTCAAATAAGTTTAAAATCCATAAAAGGATGTTGAAATAGATGGAAACTATATTTAAAACTCTTTGAGAGAAATATCCATTTTCTTGAAAACATTTAAAAGTCACACAATTTAGAAAAGTAGGCATTTAAAGACATTTTGGAATCAAATTTTCCCATACCACTTTGAAACTTTTGAAAGGAATTAACATTTAAAAAACATTCATGTCCATATAAATAAATCCTTAAAAACCATTTTGAAGAAATGGAAATTAATGAAAAATATTTAGAAGAATAAATATTAAAACATTTGAAATGATGTTTCAGTAAAAATGTTCCTTAAGATAATCCCTTTTAAAACTCTTTTATAAACCATGGACATGGATAATAAATATGTCATAGTAGATACTTACATAGAAACAACCTCGGATAATAAATAGATTGGGAAATTAACCCTTACCAATTTAGTAAGTTAGGAATCATACAATGCATGAAATAGGTATCATATAATGAATATGTAAATATACATAAATTCAAGTGTATTAAACAAACAATACAATTATGGGAAGTACATACACCACACAAAAGATAATAGTGGCAATATGGCATTAATCTCACGGGAATAAGGAGTGAGATGAAAACCCCTTACCTTGCACTTTCCTTTAGTCGAGGGTACGTTTAACCTCCAGTATGAAAACTATAGTATGTTATTAAATTATAAGAGAACCATATTAATATTTATTATATCATACATTATTCATTTATGACTTTATACTACCCATTTAAAAATAATTTCCATGTTATATTAATATTTCGGGGAATCATCACTTTGTTTATCGAACATGTTTTAACTTGTTACTCTTGATTGTATCACTTAGATAATGATTTAAATACATCCAGAATATAAAGAATTATTTATATATCATATAGATTTAGAATATAAATATTTATAGTAGATGTATATATGAAATTAAAAACACCTTTTATGGAGACGGTAGGTCGTACGTACGCATAAACGTTGCTTCTGTTTTCATATAGTATTGAACGGAAGAAAGTGAATAAGATATATTTAAGTACATAAATACTTATATATATAAATATATATATCTCAAGTAGCATTTTTATGTCATATATTACATACTTATTAGTAATATATATTTTTATAATCATCGATGAATGGTGAACTTGGAAATGAATCTCATCGCGTCGTGCAGACGGTAATCGGTACGTACACACGAGCAAAAATAACAATATTTAGATATTAAAATAATATATAATTGGATTTTATATCATATATATATATTAATTATCATGTTATATTTATTATTTAAATCAAATACATGTCATTATTATACCAATCCAAATAATAATGTATACAATAACAATTACAACACGACGTGGAGACGGTAAGCCGTACGTACGCACGTATGGTGACATGTCCTTCAAAGGGTGAATAGAATAATGAATTTGGTTGTGCCATAATTATAATAACATCACAGTATATAGAATATATTGGAGTTATAATTTTATAATGGGAAAAATAAAGAAAAAGGAGGTGTAAGAAGAAAGGAACTTGAAAGAGGGTGGTGAATTCATTAACTCTTCTTCGGGTTCTTCCTTTTGATTTGATCAAAAGGGTGCCATTGGATGGATTTATGATCAAAATAAGGCTTCTAGGTTGAATTGAGTTATGTTGATAGAATATTTGGACAGGTTTTGACCGAGACAAAAGCCTTTGAAGTTGTGAGTTAGAGAGAAGGGGGAGTGCCCTTTTATAAGAGGGGTGAGGGGCACCTTTGTAAAATCTAGAAATATTATTTTATAATAAGTTCATATTCGGTTTATAATTGAACCAAAGTGTATTAATTAAGGTTTAAGGTGGGGATAAGTCTAAAACCACTCAACTAATTGGTTTTAGATAGGTTTGGGTCCCTATATTAACCATATCTTTTAGTTTAACTCTTAGTTAATTAGTTTGACGTTAACCATGTCACTTTGTATTTTTATATTATATAGTTAATAAAATTACTATATATATCCAAGAGACCCCCAAGTGGTCTATTAATGATACACCTATAATTATATAAGATCCTTGGACGAATCCTAGATTTTTAGGAATTGAATATCAATTAATAATATAATATTTGTTTAAAAACATCATTTCTGTCAATTTTGACACTATCCAATAATTGGTTTTTGTTAAAGTCATAATAACATTATTTATTCTAAACAAATAATTTAATCAGTCCTAACATTTAATATTAACCAAAAATATTATTTTATATCATCAAAACTTTCAAATAATATTTATTTTATCATTTATAGTACTAATTATTTGATTATTTTGTGAATACAGAAAATACTGCATTATTATTGTGTCATAAATAAATTTAATTATTCAATGTCTAAAAATTATAAATAAAATACCATTCTGTAGGAAATATTTTTATATTTCTAATGAAAATTTATAGTATAAATTATAATATATATAACCATATGTAAAAATTGTTTTGTAAAAGATATATGCTTATGTCATTTTTGTATTTACTTTAACTTAATTAATATAAAATGTCCTTATTGGCTACAAGTGGCTCCATGGGGTCCCAAAATCTACCCAAATATGCCCTTGGTCAGAAATGTATCAACCAATAGGGTTAGGACATGATTTAGGTTAAATTAATATTTTTATATTATTATTTTGTTACCCTTATTTTCCAGATTTACAATTTAACCATGGTAAATAAAATATTTACCAAAGTAATTATTCAAAATGTCTAAAAATAAGAGTTACCTATTTACCCAATTTGTAAACACTGGTTCCAAATAAGGAATCCATTTTTCAAAATTCATAACACATAAGTGGCAGAAATTAATTTAAAATTAATTCTGGCTGTCAAAACAAAAAGCGTGTTTTTAAGAAATAATAACTATTAAAAGATTGACACTTGTTTATATCTGGTTTAAATGTGAAATTATGTCCAATGAACAACATTTCATTAAATGGTTAAAATATATTCTAAATATACTTTAAAACAACTAAAATTCATAATTTATCATTATTAATTATTTCTACTAAAAAATTTGTTTTTAATTAAAATTTAGTAATTTTCACTATTCTTCAAAAATTGCAAGTTTTCATAAAAATACCTAAATTTCACCCGAGGATAATTTCGATATTCCGAATCTAAAATTGAAGTCCATTTTGAAGGATAAAATTTATTAAATTTAAAAAGTGGGTATTACTATTCATAATGGCTATTTTGATTGGTCACGGTGTGTTAGAATCTCGAAGTTGCGTACAATGCAAGCTATTACATTATTCAAAGGGAAATGAACCATGGATGCTTGAGTTGATACAATCTATCCTCCTTTAATAAATTTCATCCTCACAATTTGAAAAAGTTCTTCGAAAATAAAAGGTTTAAATAGAAAATATCTTTGTCGAAAACCAATATCAGAAATAGGGTTAATAAAAATATAACTTTAAAAGAATGAAAGAGATGTAAAAAGGTCACTCGAGATAGACCATATTGGGTTCTATGAAAACATGGATATGGAGGAGAAACAAACCAACATGTTCTTATGGATAGTTGTATAAAACAAGATTATGAGAAGGTTCACTACAATAAAATTACAAACTTTCTATTGGTTAAACGGTCTTTGATTCCCTAGTAGGAAAAGATAACCGAAAACATTTTTGTTTTATGTTACCTTTCATAATGTTGAAGAATTTATCTATGAGATTTACTAAAAACATAAGTAAATATACTAAATTTTCATGTAGACTTTCATTCCTTAATAAATGTTTACCACAAACTCATCTTTCACTTCAAAAGTTAATAGAACTGAAAAATATTATATTTATCCTAACCATATTGTGTTCCAAAAATAAATTTATAATTAATTTATTAGAACATTTAAAAAACCTACATTATACACTCCATGAACATCGTGTAGTCTATTGGGAGGCGATTAATTCCAATTGCACTATGTTTGTGGGTTTTATTCTCGCACCTTTTTCTGAGGCGACATGTTGTCACACGGTCTACATGTTTTCCTTTTTATAAATATCCAAAAATAACATTAACAATAGTATCCAATGTAAAATATAATCCATTCCAACCTTTATACTTATCCAAATACTTATTTAATCTCTCAGTCCCAAGTTTATATGAAAATTGAACATAATATAGATCATGTTTACCCCGTAATTGAATTTGAATACCTTCATCATGTATTCTTTTAAAACACTGAAACATCCTGAATTAACATTAAACCATATTGATTACATTCATGGTCCCTTTTTCCTTATAAAATAATTGATATAATTCATCCATCCAAAAATGTTGTAAACTCCAAAAATGATGAAATATACAAATCTTTAATCAGTGTTAAGGCAGTCAAGAATATCCAATATAATTCACCCAAATCAACCATATCTTATTCCAAAATCAGTACCTCAATTTTAGGACAATATTAAGGTTTATCTTTCCTTCAACCATATAATTTCCCAAAAGTTTAAATCACCGTAGAGTAACCTTTCTTAGTACCATAAAATCTCAAATCCTCAATGAAATTGTACTATAGTACAATCCTTATTTATTTCCATTACATCATTGATACAACACTTCAATGAAATAATTCCAAAATAAAAACATAAGAAAACTAGTCATTTATCTTCACCTGTGGTAGTATCATAACTTTATTGTTATCCAATATCATTATTTGTGGCATAGTATGATGACCGATACATTGGTTCGCGTAGTGTCCAAACTCCTTGCAGGTGAAGCATTGTACATTTGAATCCTTTTTCTTACCCTTGCAGTCACGTACATGGTGTCCTTTTTCTCCACACTTATAAAATACTCTCATTCCCTTAAAGAATTTTCCAAGGTGATTCTTTCCTCAATTATCACATATTGGAAAATCCTTCATTACCTTATTCCCTTTATATATCCTTCTCTCTACCATCCTTTCCTTCTCTGGATTCCCTTCAACGCCACAAGACTCCGACAATTCTTTACTTATCTTATCGACACGTGATACTATTTAATCATATGATTATAATATATGGGACACTATTTTCCTTCTAAATTCTTGCTTAAGACCATGAATGATATGATATTTCTTAGCCTTTGGATCATGTGTATTGATGGAGTTCTCATTCCTTCTACTGGGTGACATTTATAAACAATGGCATACATTAGAATAGTTTATGAATAGAAATACCTAATCCCAAACTTTTAAAACACTTAACATAGATTAAAAAGATTATGTATATAATCCATAATCATAAAAATGTATTCTTTGAGGAAGTATATACACATAAAACCTTTATAATGGTTTGTAATGAAAATGAGAATTATCCAAAGCATATCCCCTGGGAGTGTCGAAACCATGAGTGCAGCAAGGCCCGTTGTCATGCACCAGTTGTTGTTCGAGTCTAGCTCAAAGCGGTGTTTTCAGGTTTTACCCCTAGGTACACCTGTTCCAGAGCCTCCTCTACATGCTCGTATCCAGACAGGGATGTATTTCTTGGAAAACTCACAAAATCTCGACAATTTCAAAATTCTTGGAAGTTCATTTATACTAATCATCAATGTCTATCTTAGGGCTATGTGCTCTAATCATACTTTATATGAATCTAGCTTCCAAGGTTACTTCTAAACTTCCTCTGATACCAACTGTAACACCCCCACCCCAGTTACCCAGAGTCGGTGCATTATTTTAATACAATGGAATGATTACAAGGAATCAAGTCCCGAAGGACCAAATATTTTAGCAGTCATAGAAAATAGATTACATACATGAATGTTACATTACAATTCATTACAAACAAAACAACATAAATAATCCTTCACGAACATCATTATTCCCTTGGCTTAACCCTTCATATTAATCACAATACACTTCTTGAAATCTTGGGAAAAATAAAACATAGAAATCGGTGAGATCAGATGCTCAGTAAGGATAACAATACAGTGGAAACCTTTATAAATAAGCATAAAAATTTAAGGCAATGTATAACTAAAGCAAAAGCCTTTTAAACTTTCACATAAGCATAATATGGAAAAAATAAAATACAGTAATACCATTTACTTATTCAGATGGATATTCTACTAGTCGAATAATCACATGAAATATCACTAACCACTTTTATAATGATGGAATGCATAATGCCAGACTATCATAACCACATAGTCAAGGCCTTTTGCCAAGACTAAAGAAAAGATTTTGTCAAGGCCTTGTGCCAAGACCCTAGTTTGTCTCATAAGACCTACTGATGCATCAAGAATCTATAGTGGGCTCCACCAATCACTTACTATGTTTAATACATTCCTTATACGAAAAGGTTATAACATAAACATTCATATTAAACCTAGCATACGAAATGTCAATACTTTCTCTATAAACCATGAATGGTATAAAAATAACACATCCATAGTCAAAAATATCACAAAAACTTCAATACAATATGGAATATTTGTATCATAATAAATCATCTTCAAATAAGTTTAAAATTCATCAAATGATGTCGAAATAGATGGAAATTATATGTAAAAATATTTGAGAGAAATATCCATTTTTTCGTGAAAACATTTAAAAGTCACACAATTTATAAAAGAAGAAATTTAAATAACATTTTGAATAAAAGTGTCCCATAACAATTTTAAATATTTGATATGAATTAACATTTTAAAAACATTCATTTCTATATAAATAAATCCTTAAAAACCATTTTGAAGATATGGGCATTAATGAGAAATATTTAGAAGAATAAATATTTAAAACATTTGAAATGTTGTTTTAGTAAAAAATTCCTTTAAAATAATCCCTTTGAAATATATTTTATAAATCATCGACATGGATAATAAATATGTATCAGTAGATACTTACGTAAAAACAACCTCGGATAATAAATAGATTGTGAAATTAACCCTTACCAATATGGTAACTTATGAAACATACACCCCATGAAAAAGGTATCATAAAATTAATATTTAAATACACAAAACATAAAGTGTATTTCACAAAGAATACAATTATGGGTAGTACATACACCACACAGAAGGTAATAGTTGCAATATGTCATGAATCTCATGGGAATAAGGAGTGAGATGAAAACCCCTTACCTTGCACTTTCCTTTAGTCGAGGGTATGTTAAACCTCTTGTATGAAGAATAGAGTATGTTATTAAATTATACCAGAACCATATTAATATTTATTATATCATACATTATTCATTTATGACTTTATAATACCCATTTAATAATAATTTCCACGTTATATTAATATTTCAGGTAATAATATCTTTCATTATCGTATGTGTTTTAACTTGTTACTTTTGATTGTATCACTTAGATCATGATTTAAATACTTCAAATATATATAACATGATTTATATATAATATATATTTAGAATATAAATATGTATAAAAGACTTATATATGAAATGGAAAACACCGTTTATGGAGACGGTTGTCCGTACGTATGCATAAACAATGTTTCTGTTTTCATATAGTATTGAACGAAAGTAAGTGAATAAGATATATGTAACTGCATAAATAAATATATATATAAATATATATATCTCCAATATCTTCATTATGTCATATATTACATTCTTATTATTAATATATATTTATATATATCATTTATGAATGGTGAACTTGGAAATGAATCTCATCTCGTCGTGGAGACTGTAATCCGTACGTACACATGATCGAAAATATCATTATTTTGATATTAAAATAATTTATAATTGGATGGTATGTCATATATACCGAATCCTTATCCTATTTTATTTATTATTTACATAAAATACATATCATTATTATACCCATCCAAATAATAATGTATTGAATAACAATTACACCACGACGTAGAGACGGTAAGCCGTACGTACGCACGTATGGTGACATGTCAATAAAAAGGTGGATAGAATAATGAATTTGGTTGTACAATTATTATAATAACATCACAGTATATATAATATACTGGAGTTATAATTTTATAATGGAAACAACAATGAAATAGGAAGTGGAAGAAGAAAGGAACTTGAAAGAGGGTGGTGAAATCATTACCTTTTCTTCGGGTTCTTCCTTTTTATTTGATCAAAAGGGATCCATAGGTTGGCTTTATGATCAATCTAAGGCCTATAGGTTGATGTTAGGGATGTTAGGAGAATTATCGGTAGTGTTTGGCCGGTCCAAAAGGCTTTGAAGTTCTGAATTAGAGAGAAGGGGGAGTACCCTTTTATAAGAGGGGTGAGGGGAACCTTTGGAAAAGCTAGAAATATTATTTTATAATAACTTCATATTTGGTTTCTAATGGCTCCAAATTGGATTATTTAAATATAAAGCTGATTATAGGTCTAAAAACACTCAAAAAATAGGTTTTAGATAGGTTTTGGTTACTATATTAACCTTATCTTTTAGTTTCAACTCTTAGTTAATTAGTTTGACATTTACCATTTCACTCTGTATTTTTATATTATATAGTTAATAAACATACTATATAAATACAAGTGACCCAAAAGTGATCCATTAATGATAAAAAATATAATTATATAAGTCCTTTTTCCGAACCATATATTTTTAGGAATAGAATATCAATTAATAATATAATATTTGTTTTAAAAACTCATTTGTGTCAATTTTGACACTATTCAATAATTAATTTTTGTTAAAGTCATAACAACATTATTAATTAGAAAAGTATTCATTTAAGAAATAATAACATGTCATATTAACCAATAAAATCCGTGGATGGCATCAAAACTTTCAAATTATATTTATTTTAACATTTATGATATTAATTATGTGATTCTTTCATTAATAAGGAAAATACTTCATTTTTATTGTGTCATAAATAAATTTAATTATTCAATGTATAAAATTTTTAAATAAAATACCATTATGTAGGAAATATTTTTATATTTCTAATGAATATTTATAGTCGAAAATATAATATACATATATAACCCTATGTAATCATTTGTTTTCTAAAAGATATATGATTATGTCATTTTTTATATACATTAACTTAATTAATATAAAGTATCATTATCACCTAAAAGTGGCTCCATGGTGTCCAAAAATCGATCCAATGATGCCCATGGTCTATCATGTATCATCCCATTGGGTTAGAACTCGTTTTATTGTAAATTAATATTATTATAATATTATTTTGTTACCCTTATTTACTGGATTTTCCCTGTAACCATGGTAAATAAAATATTTACCGAAGTAATTATTCAAAATGTTTAAAAATAAGAGTTATCTATTTACACAATCTGGAAATCCTGATTCCAAATATGGAATACATTTTTCCAAATTCAAAACACATAAGTGGCAGAAATTAATTTAAAATTCATTCTCGTTGTCAAAACAAAAAGCGTGTTTTTATGAAATAATAACTATCAAACGATTACCACTTGTTTATCTTCGGTTTAAAAGTGAGATTATGCCCAATGACCAAAATAGAATTAAATGGTAAAAATATATTATAAATATACTTTAAAACCACTAAAATTCATAAATTATCTCTATTAATTATTTTTATTAAAAAATTTGTTTTTAATTAAAATTTAGTAATTTTCACTATTCATCTAAAATTGAATGTTTTCTGAAAAATACCAAAATTTCACCCTAGGATAATTTCGATATTCCAAATCCAAAAAAATGTCCATTTTGAATGATAAAATTTACAAAAAAATCAAATAGTGTGTATTACTATTCATAACGGCTATTTTGATTAGTCACGGTGTGTTAGAATCTCGAAGTTGTGTACAATGCAAGCTATTGCATTATTCCAAGGGAAAAGTATGGTGGAAGATTGGGGTATTACATCATTATATGATATCTCATATAGTATAAACATAAATGAAATTAGTTTCATAATATCAATGGTGTCCTCAAGAGAGAAATTTGAGACGAAAACCCTTACCTCTTATTCGTTAATTTCCTAAACATTCTTTAACAGCTTATATAAAAAACATATATATGTTAATAACATTATATAAAACCACAATAATATACATTTTAATTCAGGATATTCATAAATAGTCATTCTCTACATGAATTCTTATCATTTTCTACATCATATGTTTATGTTTTTCCCATTTTTACTAGTTTCATAGTAGAAATTTCTATTTTCATTCTTATTATAAAGATAACAATTACTAGGTCATTAAGATTACATAAATTTATGTTTTATAATAATTAAATTTTCTACAAAATTCATTCTTTAGAAATGTAGTCTTTATACTTGAGGATTAAATTGATAAGAAATGTGTTTTGGTGATTCTTATCAATAGATGTGTGTTTTTTAATTAATGAACAAAGTATCTATATAACATAAATAGAATGAAGAAAACATCATATACTCATTTATATAATATTAAAATATTTATTATCTTTTCATATCCATTCATGAAATAAATATATATAATTGTTCAGGTAGGTTTGTAAACCCACCCAAACATGAAATGATTTTGAGGTGGGTTTGTTATAATATTATTAATCTAGATGAATAATATGGATATTTGGTTTTTATTATTGAGATAATTTATAATTTTAAATTATTATATAGATATAATAATTTATATAAGGATATTTAATAAAAAATATATATCATTATCCTCTTAGAATGATTAATTTAAATGATTAAATTAACATTGACCATTTTTTGATCATATAATTTATAGGTCCTATAATTTCTCATACCAAAACATTTATGATTCCAAAATAAACATATTTACCTTTTAATTATATCCTTATATAAATACTTGTACGGAGGTGAAGGAAAATGGACATGTTATGTTATGGGGGTCGTAGTCCACACAACACATGAATGGTGATTTTGTTTTTCTTACTGGATGGGATATTTGAAAAAAAAATTATAATACATTTAACATATTATGATTAATGTATATATATGGAAAAAATATCATAATATTACTGATAATATAATAAAATTAATGTAAGATAATTAAGAATAAAACTATGTAGTTTAAAGTTCTCAAATCAGGGACTTGAATTTTTCTTTGATGTATCCTTTTGAATAAGTGTGTTATGCTAGTTAATGGTGATTAAAATATTTTTAATTTAATATGGTTTAATAGGAAGGATAATATTTTTTATTTTAAAGTAGAAATTGTAAGGATAAGTGAGTCTTTAAGGATTGAATATGTTACCCTTTTATATATGAAGATAAGTGTTCCTTTGGAAATACCCATTAAATTTCAATAATTTAATATAACTAATTGAGGTTCCAGGGAAGAAAAAATGAATGCATGGGGAAATTGGAAGATTTTTCTTAGATCCACACCCCAACTATCCATTTGGAAACATGTTTTTAACATGTTCTATCATTTCTCTCTTAGTAATAGTCTATTTACTATTTTTAGTTTTTATCACAATAACTAAATTTTAACCATAGCCATTAAGTTTAATGAAACAAATTAAAATTTACCTGACTAACTAATTTGAAAGTTTTTATTTATAACATGAAAACCAATTTATAAAATAAAATTAATGGAGTTATGAAAATTTATTTTAAATATATAAACACTTAAACTCATAAAATCATTTTTAGAGAAATAATGTTCTCAAGATTAAAATGTATATATAAGGTACATTTATATTGGAAACTAATTATATTAACATATCTTATATCATTATAAAACATATAATTGATATGATGTTTCCTATTCATGAGAAAAACTGAATCTCCCAAGATAAATACTTTATTCAAAGAAAAGATCACAAATGTTTTTTACATAAAATTGTCATTTTATTTATATATAAAAATTATTTCCATAGGTTTTCTAAGCTAATAGAATATTTCAAAATGAATAAATTTATTACTAAAATTATTTTCTTATTATATAATAGTTTTATAAATTTATAGTTCATTATTATATAATTATAATGTCATTTGACTTTAAAGTTTCATGATAAACATATTTTTCAACTATAACCTTACCTTTTAGAAAAAGCTCAAAAAATCATATTTAGACCATTTTAATATGAATAATTTAAAAAATATTATATTTTTACTTAATTTAGAATTAAATAATTTATTTTTTTTTATTTTTAACAGAATCATAAATATCATAGAAGCATTATTTTAATTGGAGTATGAAAATTGTAAATATTCCCTATAATTATTTTTATTAAATATCATCTACAAACAAAATTGGTGTTTAAAAATTGTTAATATCAAGTAGTATTTATCATTTATCAGATGTTTCATGAAATTAAAAAATTTATTTTATAGGTTTAAATTATTTAGAAAACTAATTTTCTAGAAAAATTATCTTATTCGTCATTTCAAGAAAACTAATTCAATTTCATTCATATTGAGAGTAGTATTTATTTTTTTATACAAATAATTTATCAAATTATTACCCATATTCCTTACTTATAATTCAATGGCTATGCTTTCAATATTTATTCTTAAATATTTATATATTTTATCTAAATATATTAAGGTTTCATTTAGGTTAATTGTTTTGTTTGGAGAAATATATCAAACTCATTGACCTATTTAAAGTTAGCCATATATTATAATTGTAGGTTTTCATATTCTCCCCTATTAAATAAATTTTTCATCACAATTTAATTTATAATATTATGTAACCTCTACAGGGAACTCATAATTAACCATAAACCACAAGATGATCATGGGATTATTTATGATGTGGAAGGATATTTATATATTTGAGAAATAATTATAGGTTCTTAAAAAATATATATATAACTCATTTATAATATAACATATAATTATATTATTTTCAAGATACCTAAGTAGTTACATCCTAAAAATACTAAAAATTATTTATCTAATAACCATATAACTAGAAAATAAAATTTACAACTCATTATCATGTATTTAGTGAAATCTTAAATGATATCGGAATCAAACAAATATAGATTTACAACTCACTATATCATTTATTAGTAGTATTTTCATAAGATTTTCCTTATTCGTATGGTTTTTGGTGACTATCTCCATCGTTGGAACATGGATTGGGATATTGAGTAGTATAATTACCAAATGTCTATCAATTTGAGCACTATATCTTTGTATCTTATTTATTTGAATTGTACTCATGAATTTTATAACATTCATCTATATATTTATAGAACTTACCTCACACATTATGTCAATTTAACAATTGCTTTATCCCATATTTTTGATATATATGAAATTGAATCATCTCTCATTCATCATATTCATAACTTAATCTTTCATGAAACACCATATTTATCATCATTTTTGTGTTTGGGACATTGAATATATTAAAATTATTAATGATATTTAATGAAATATACTTTGGAAAAATCATAATGTTTTCCACTCTATCTCAAATTATGATGGGTTGTTCATTGAGGTAATCTCTGCAATATACCTCACGTCAAAGTTTCCTTCTAGTTCCATTCAATACTCAAAAAAATATATTAAATGTGTAATGATTATTATTAGTGAATAATCATAAATAACCATCATAAAATTTAATCAAAATATGTATAAATTTTTAAAATTATTTTTTTAGCCTGTAAATCTACAAACCATCATGTATAAGACTCAGTTAAACATATTTCACTATCATATTAACATATATTATTCTTGGTTTTACATAGGTTATTTTGAATTTGGTTACCTCATAAATACTAACATAAAACATAAAATAAAATCCCTAATTACTAAGAACTTTGTTAAAATATTCTAAACCCAAAAATAATCGAAATCTATGATATAAAAATCCAACTTATCCTTCTTGAAAAAAAACTAAATATTCCTAAAATTTTACAACCATGTATATATATACAATAATCATATATTATCAATAAAATATCATTCATAAATCCTATTTGAGTATCCAATGCCTTAATCTACAAGGAGATTATATTTTCCCCAAAAAATTAACTTTATCTTTAACCGTAAAGTGTATTTAACAACTAGTTCATAAGGCCACACACCAGTTTTCATACATTATAATCCAAAAAACTAAATGAAATATAATATAAATATAATGAATCATCTATAAATCCCAAGGTTAATAATTACCATCTAACTTACTTCTTCAAAATAAAACCACCAATTATTTTCTTAGAATACATCAGTCAAGTATTCTACATTAGTTATCCCCAAAAATATAACATTTCTATAAAATCAATTTTTTGTTTTTTTAAATCCATTTCATATATTTTAACACCCCTTTAATGTAAAAATACTTAAGAAAAATCCTTTTATTTTACACATAATCTTTAGTAACAATTAGAATATAATAAAATTTATCAATAATTATCACTTTACTATATATATTAGCTAGGAGTCTCAAGAATTAATCTATATTTTTATATTAACCCCAATAACATATGAAAGTGTAGTAAAATATAATTTCCATAATAATATCCATACATAAAAATAATTAATTATCTATGTATCCTTTCTTATTCGATTATAAGAGATAGTGGTTTCTAGATACATAACTTTTTTAGATTCATCAATATGATAGGGGTATAACCAAATACTAAAACCATTATGGTTATGATAATATCAAGAATATGTATATGGTATCATTAATTAGAATAGTTTGTCCCTTATTAAAAATTTATATACACATGTGATACTTTTATATAAACCAAGGACTCGTTATTTTTCAATCCATTATTATGCAAGGTCATTTTTCTATTACGATCTCTAACCTGATTATTAGAGAACATTATCAAATACCTTTATAATGGTTCATAGTGATATTGTTATTAAACAATGAATATACAGTATCATTTTTTTCATGTTTTTATTCATAGGATCACTCGTAATGAATCAAAGTGATTATTGAGTCAATGTTCAACTAACCCCATTAGAGTTGATTACCATTAGGTACATCTATGAAACATGTGTATCCACCTTTGAATATACAAACATTGACGTATTAGTATAAAAACCATATAATATCTACTTCAAAAAAACAATAAGATTATATCTAATATTTAGACTGAATTATAGGGAATTTATTGATTTCTTATTATCATAATCACAAAATAAAATTAGAAATATTACCTTAACATTAAATCACATACTATTACAAAGATTTAACTATCCCTTTTAAATTAATATCAACATTAACTTATCATTACATAAATTATCATCATCATACATCCTTTTCTCTGAAGTTATCTAACCCTTCCCTTTAATACAAATTATGATGCCTCAGACCCGCACTCCCAGATCTGGTGCTCATAGACATAAAATTTACATACCTAATTTGATATAATCTATAAAATATTAGATATTACACCCCTTAATTTATAAATCCATAATAATTATTTTATTTTTACCTCATCTAGGCCATTTTAGGTTTAGACCTTTAGATAATTTTGTCACATCACAAAATAATATATACCATGTATTTCTCAACTAATTGAAATTTTTTCCATTATATATAAGAAATTAATTAATGAATTATAAGTATTCAACATATCCCAAAAATACATTCACATGTTCTATCCTTCTAAACATTTCATGGGAAAAAAATTTAATCACACCATGGGGAAATTTAAATATAAGAATGGGTGATTTAAAAACCTCAGTAATGGAAATATTTCACTGCTGAAATCATGGGATAAACATGGAAAAAATTTTCATCGAAATTGGTAAAAAACATGAATATATAATCACATTCAAATTTATAGCATTCTATATGAATGAAAATAAATATTAACATTGATATAAATAATAATGGTCTCATACTAATGTAATGCATAATGTTAGACATCAAAAATAGTTATCAAGTCCTTCTACCATGACACTATACTTTTAATCAAGACCACAGTCGATAAATCTTGTGAAATTCGGCAGACATACAGTGAATACCCAAACATTTTTTCTCTCATGATACCAATTGATATATCAAGAGTATATATAATTCATATCGCCAACACTCACTTTATTTTTACAATACATTCACCATAATATTCATCAATAACATTCATATTATTCCTTGAGGAACATCTTTATCAATAAATGTTTGTTATCCATATAATGAGAAATACCAAAATAGAATACGTAGTAAACCAGCATTAGTATTCATCAATCATCACAAATTCCAATAATTTTCATCATGTAATTAAAAAAACATTCAGCCTAGGTGAACATCTTAAAATGTGAATTATATAATATATGATGTTCACACCATATAGAGAAATGAGCACACATCTATGTGAGTATTTTAATAACATGATAATAATCCACACATAAAAATAAGGTGTATGGTTTAAAAATATCATATCCTTGGTGTAGTAATGGGAACCAAGAATGATGTTGACATAGATCAAAACCATCTATGTAAAAAAAATTCTTGAATGATACCTCCCATGAATGGATGAAGAATTAAATTGGTATCATGACTTCATTACCAAAAACTATATCTATATAATATTGTATAAATACAGGAAAATATACCTTAATTATGTGAAACGATTTCAAAATGGAATATAATATGGAGTTGAAAACATAAATGATATTTTAGAAAACAATTTTAACATTAATGTAAAAGATAAGGACATGGGTCGCTTCCAAAAGAATTTTTAAAATATTTAATTGAGAACACATTAAATTTCATTAATTTTAAAATAATATCTATTAATGGATAACAAAAAATAAAATGAAATTTTCTATAAGAAATTTGTAGGCAAAATTTTTGATTATGAAATTGAAATTTTTAGTACTTGGAATTTTTTTATTGAAAACCAACATTGTAAAACACATTACAATAAAAAGTTTTTATTAAATCATAATTTTCCCATATAGGATAATAAAATACCATATAATAAAATATTTGGTTTGGAGAACCCAATAATGGATGCTCATTGATCAAGTTAAAGCATTATAAATCAAAGAATGGTATTTAAGTTATTAAATATCCTTAATATTGTGAAAAAAATCTATTAATATCTACTTGAATATGGGAATTTGATTTGGTTCGTAAATCCCATAAAATAGAAAGAGTATGAAAAAAAAATATCCGTAAAAATTGAATACACCATATAAAGGAAATATGGTTCTTAACAGGTAACATGTAACAAAGAATCAGAATTGATACCAAGAAAAATATTTTAGATTTAATAACACATTAAAAAAAATTGAATGATAAATAACATGATTAAAATATAATTAATTGTATTATATCTCATATAGTTACCAAATAAATGTAGCTTGGTGAATTTTTTCAAATGTGTCTTGAAGAGAGAATTTATGATGAAAAATCATACCTATTATTTTTGACCTCCACAGTCAAACATTAAGCTCATATATCACAAGAATAACTATCTTAATCACTAAATTTAGAACCATAATTATGAAAAAATTCATTAATAATTTCCATAAATAGTTATTCTCAATGTGAATTCTTCTAATTTTCCACATTAGATATTTATGGTCTTAATCATTTGTACTAGTTGCATAATAGTAGTGTATTTATTCAATATTACTCCATATTTAAAAACAAATAAGTAACTGATGATATTAATAGAGAATTTTTATATTAATTTAATATTTTATAATATACTTATATGATTGTTTTATTCTTTATCCTTGAAGATAAAATTGATAAGAAGCATGTTTTAGTGGCTCTTAAAAAATAGAGTATGTTTTCTTAATTGATGAATTAAATATTAATATAATATCTCCATAACAACAAAAACATTATTTTCCCTTTTATATCATATTATAAATTTTAATTACATTACCATATTCATTCATGTTATAAATTCCGTGTATTTTTTAATTAGTGGCTAAAAAACACAAATTAGAATATACCCTGATTTAAGGAATTATTATGAGGTGGTGTTGATATAATTTAATTATAATATGAGATTAATTATAATATTTGGTACATATTAGTATTATATTTCATAATTTCAAGTTTTTATAAATTGATGATAATTCATATAAATACTTTTCTTATAAATAATTGATCATTATCCTCTTAGTCAAATAATTTTAAATTATTAAAATTAACGATGAATGTTTATTGGTCCTATCATTAATAGGATTAGTAATTTTCCATAATATATCTATAATGATACCATAATATTAATATTTATCCTTTATTAACATCCTTATATTAAAAATTTAATGGTAGGGAAGGAAACTGAAACATGATATGTGATGGAGGTGGAAGTGCATACAATGCACGAATGATATTGTTTTTTTTATTTATGGAAAAGATATGTGAAAAACAATGATAATATATTTAATATAGAAACATTAAATTATTTATTTGGTACTAATATAATTTTAATAGTGTGTATAGATTGAACTTTAAAGATGATAATTAAGAATAAAACTAAGAAGTTGATAATACACACATTGAGGATTGAATTTCGTTTAGAAGTCTCCTCGGGAATAAGGGCCTTACACTAAGTAATGATGACAATAAGATTTTTAATGTGATATAGGGTAATATACAGAGTATAATTTAGTAGTTTTAAGTAGAAATTGAAATTATAAGTTTTTATAGAAATGGTGAATATGTTATCCATTTATAAATTAAGGAAAGTGTAGTTTGAGAAACACCCATTGAATTTCAATAATTAAATTTCAATAATTAAATTTCACTATTAGAAGTTAAATGGAATAAAAAGGTAAAAAATGAGTAAAGGTTGATGTTTGGTGGATAAAAACATAAAAAATCCATTTGGAATCCTTTTTATACTTTTTGTCTTTTCGTATATTAAAACATCTTTTACTATTTCTACATTTTACCAAGGTAACCAATTTTTACTCTAGTAATGAATTTTAATGAACAAAATTTAAATTAACATAATTAAATAATTTGAACCTTAATATTCAAAATTTTAAAGACATTTTATCAAATATAATTTTTTCTCATATGAAAAGTTAATTTTAAATTAAAAACATAAATGTATTAAACTATATTCACATAAATAGTTTTTTATGCATTAAATTTATGTATGTGGTAAAATTATCACAGAAACATATTATATAGATATAAATTGAATTGTTATAAAACAAATAAAATATATTATTCTTCCAAGTCCATATTATACTTAATCTACCTTGAAAATTACTTTATTAAAATAAAAGTCCAAAAATAGTTATTATATTGAAGTGTCATTTTAATTCTTTATTACAGAAAATTCTGTAGGTTCTATAAGTTCAATGAATATTTAGAAATGAATAATTTTATTCCTAAATTTTATATTTTGATTAAATAAACTGATATATAAATTTCCAGTTCATTTTTATATAATGCTAAAGTCATACAAGTAACACGTATTTCAAATGACATATTTTTCAACTAAAAACCAATCATATTTGAAAAAGATAAAAAATTACAACTAATTAAATTTTTAGACGAGGAATTAAAAAATTAACTTAATTTTAATTAGTTTCAAATTATAGAAATTATAAATTCACTTTCTGAATAAAATCATAAATTATATTTGAGAAACTATTTTAATAAGAAAATGACATTTTTAAATATTATGTATTATTTTTTTCCAAGGCATCTACCAACTGAATTGGTGATAATATTTTATTAATATCAAAAAATAATAATCATTAATAATATGTATATTGATAAATAAATGTACATCAACTAAATTGTGTTTTTATTTAAAAATATTTTTAATTTCTTACCTCTTCTAATTAGTCATTTAAAGTAAATGTACTGAATTTCATTCATAATGAAAGTAGTATTTATTTTCTATATATATATTTTTAAAAATTAAGTTATCCTTATTCTTTCTCATTAATTCAAGGGATACATAATTAATTTTTATACATAAATATTTATATTTTATTTAAATATATCACAGGTTCATTTGAGTTTGTGGTTGCATAAAGAGAAAGATATCGAATAGTTTGACCTATTTAAAGGTAATCATAAATTATAATTTTTGTGTGTTACATGTTTTTCTTAACCATGCATGTTAGAATTAAAGATATATCCATATATGGGCCATTTGAGGTTATAAAAAACCATATACTTCATCTATGGAAGAGAATGAAATTTCAATAGATATAATCTCCCCAACGTAGAAGACAATTTAATCAATGTGAGATAATTTATATCAAAATTATGGATAGAACTTACACATCTATATAATACCTATATTATGTGGATACTAATAGTGTTGGTTTGATTATATCAATAGATCTTATTCATGATATAAAAATATAAAATTGGTAGGAATAATATAAGAAGTAATGTGAAGCACTTTTGAGAATATGGGGAAAAAGTTTCCCAGAAAGAAAACTGATAGAAGGAAAACATCTTATCCACCCACACAATATAACATTGAATTCATAGATAAAAATTTATAAATATATAATCAATAGGTTTGTCCTGTTGAATATTGAATGGCCAATTTTCATGTATAACTTCAAAATAATGAAAAGGGAAATTAAATAATAAACCCAATAGAGAGAACATTTAATATTAAATTCTATTCGTAGGATTTTAAGTGAGGAAATTCATGGATTTAGGATTATGATTATTCGTCAAAACATTCAAGTGATAAATAAATATTATAAATATTAAAAAATTATTAGAGAAATAAAATGAATAAATGATGTTCCACTGAGATTAAAAGGCATTGATTCAAGTGGTATGGAAGAAAATAATATTAATTGAAAACTGTTCATTTTATTGATGGTATTAAGCACAATCTATTTATTGTTATCCTTTGTGGGTTGAAGGAAATTAATTACTCTTAAAAGACACATGTTTCATAAATGAATCTAAATATTCATGATTTATCACTATAATATAACGGATAAGTGTAAACTTATACCAAATTTGTGATCCATCTAACGCATAATACATGAGTATCAAAGAAGAAAATGTATTGTGGTTTAGGAGCCATGGATATTTTCTCCAAAAAAGATGAAGTATACTACAAAATCATGACATGGTAAGATACCTTACCCAATATAAATTTTAAAGAGATTAAATTTTTGAGACATTACAAATGAGTTAGATGGACCAATAAATGCTAATTGAAAAGACAAGTGATCATTAAGACCCCTTGTACTCATTCATTTAGATTTTTTGTGCTCCTAAAAGGAATCTATCTATGATTGGTAGTTTTTGTTTCAATAAATCCATTTAATATTTCAATTGTATGAGTAAAATCATATTTATGAAACATAATTTTTATTGACTTAAATTTTTGAAAATATTTAGAAGACATGCTGAGAAGGAATTGAGAGAATACATCTAGAAACAGAGAATAGATAATGGGAGTTAATTTTCATTAAATATCTTTTATAAATATCTAGAAAATTTTAAAATTAATATTCAATTAATTTCCCCTTATACTCCAAAATATAATAGAATTACTGAGAACAAAAATAAAATCATAGTTGAAATGGGAATAAAAATTCTAGCTGAACATAAACATTCTACAATTTTCTAGAGAGAAGTTTTGTGCAAGGTTATCCATATTCAGAAGAGATACTCTATAATACTTATGTAAAAAAATACATAAGATATTTTTTTCCAAATAATCCCCATTATGAAGTATTTAAATGTATTTTGAATCCCATATTTTGAAATGATCAACAGTAGAAATCAGGGTATATTTCAGGGAAAATTCGCTAAAGATATATTCATGGGTTTCCATTCTAATAGAAGTGGGTAAAAGTGTTGGGAAGAAATGTTGAGTTTAATTTTTTACCATTTTGATGTTAAAATTATAGAGAATAATTCAAAAAAAAATTGGTTCGTTTGCAACCTCAAATGTTTTTCAGATGCTATTAGTGAGAAAATTTTAGAAAGCAATCTAGTAGTATAATAATATAATGTGTATAATTTTTAATTAGTTGTTTCATATAAAATATATTATAATGATGAATTTATTGGTAATATATTAATAATCCATATAAGACTAAATGAAACTATTTATACATTAAATATTTTATATGTGTAGGAAGAACCAATAGAAACTTGGAAAAGTTGTGAATTGAGAACTAAACTACTCTCATTTCAAAAATTTAACCAAAATTAGTTTCTATATTGTTAAAACATAAATATTTCATTTGTTATATTAATTAGTAGTAATAAAATAATAGAATTTAATTCCACTTGGGAGTACGTTCCATGGAATGAAAATGAAAATATTATAGGGTCCACGTGAGTTGTTAGAATCAAATTCAATGAGAAAGGAGAAGCATCAAGTAACAAATACTAACACATTTTCAAGGTTTTTAATGAAATGGAAGGGATAGATTTTAAAAAAATATTTTATGAAGTTATATGTATTGAATCTATCATGGTGCTATTATTAGTGGATGATCACAAAAAATTATAAAGTTTACCAAATGTATGTGAATTCAACATTCCAAAATAGATATCTTGAAGAGGATGTTTTTATACAGTTACCTGAGGGGTTTATTCTTGATAAATAAAGAAACATGAATTTCAGGTTTAATAAATCCTAATATGGACTAAAATATGGTCTAAGGTCTTGGTAATCCTAACTAGATGAATTCTCAATGATTCTATGTAACGCCCCGACCCTAGGTACCCTGAGTCGGTGCATTATTACATAACATTGGCATGATCACAAGAAAGATCAAATCTCGAAAGACCGATTGGTTTAGTAGCCTTGGAAACACTAGATATATTCATAAGTCTTACATTACATCATCAAATGATAAACTACTACAACAACATATTGTCTCCATAATCCACACTCATATCCCCACATAATATCCCTGTAGGTTATTCATAATTTACTTCTTCACTTCCTGGAAAAATAAAACATAGAAAAGGGGTGAGCACAAATGCCCAGTAAGGATAACAATATAGCGGAAACTTTCATAATAAGCATAAACATTTAAGGCAATGCATTACTAAAACAAAAGCCTTTCAATCATGAAATTTTAACATATTATGGAATAAATAAAATGAAATAATTCCATTTACTTATTCACATGGATATTCTACTAATCGAATAATCACATGAAAAATCAATAACCACTTTCATAATGATGGAATGCATAATGCCAGACTATCATAACCACTTAGCCAAGGCCTCGTGCCAAGACTACAAATAAGATTTTGTCAAGGCCTTGTGCCAAGACACTAGTTTTTCTAATGAGACCTACCGATGCATCGTCGAGCTATAGCGGGCTCCACCCATCACATATTAAGTCCAATGCATTCCCATATGAAAAGGTTTAAACATAACATAAACATTCTTATTAAAACTAGCATAAAAATGTCAATACTTTCACCATAAACCATGAATGGTATAAAAATAGAACATCCACAGTCAAACAAATCACAAAACCTTCAATATAATATAGATGTTTTGTATCATAACAAATCAACTTTAAATAAGCGTAAAATCCATCAAAGGATGTTGACATAGATGAAATCAAAATTCTTTTTAATGAAATATCTCTTTTTATTTCGAAATCATTTAAGATCCATATAAAATAAAACATTTTATTTGAAAATATTCTTATAAGCTTGTAAGGGATGCTTCGACGATTTTATAACGGTGGAAAATAACCGCACTCGCTGTATAAGTTAAAAAAACATTCTTACCTTAATTCTGTCGAAAAGGTTAAAAAGGACCTTGTTTTGAAAACGATGGAAAGATTCCTCTTATAAAAAGTCAAACAAGGGTATAAATGTCTTTAACCCATATTCTTGTAAATAATAAAAATGTTTTGAAATACATTTTGAAGAAACATGGATGTAGATGATAAAGAGATCCCAGATAGATTATTACGTATAAACAACCTCGGATAATGAAGAGATTGTGAAATAACCCTTACCAATTTGGTAACTTATGAAACATACAACCCATGAATGAGGTATCATACAATGAATATGTAAATACACAAAAATTAGAGTGTATTACACAAGGAATATAATTATGGGCAGTACATACACCACACAAAAGGTGATGGTGGCAATATGGCATGAATCTCACGGAAATAAGGAGTGAGATGAAAACCCCTTACCTTGTACTTTTCCTTGGTTGGGGTAGTTTAACCTCCTGTATAATGGTGAAATACATGTTATTAAATTATTCAAGATTCATATATATTAATATGATATCATATATGATCTTTTAATATTGATTTGATAATAATATCTTACTATTATCATTGTTTCGGGTGTTAACTTACTTGTTTTCTTTTATATGTTTTGTTACGTAAGACATGTTTGTTGTATCTTATTCATATCCAGAATGATATCAGGTCCTTAAACATCATTTCTAAATCATCAAATGATAATTATACTTTAATGGATACGATGGAGAATGAATCTCATCGCGTACGTGGAGACGGTAGTCCGTACGTACGCACGAGCGACAATATCATTCTTTTGATATTAAAATAATATATAAATGGATGGTATATCATATATACAGAATCATTAACAATTTATATTTATTATTTACATGAGTTAAACATCATTATTATACCCATCCAAATAATAATATATTGAATAACAATTACACCACGACGTTGAGACGGTAAGCCGTACGTACGCACGTATGGTGACATGTTATTCAAAGGGTGGATAGAATACTAAATATGGTTGTACCATATTTATAATAACATCACAGTATATATAATATACTAGAGTTATTATTTAATAATGGTAATAACAAAGAAAGATGACGTGGAAGAAGAAAGGAACTTGAAAAGGGGTGGTGAAAACATTACCTCTTCTTCGGGTTCTTCCTTTTGATTTGATCAAAAGGGCTCATTAGGTTGGCATTCTGATCCAACTAAGGCCTCTAGGTTGTATTGAGGGATGCTGTGAGAGTATTCGGGCAGATTTTGGTCGATCCAAAAGGCTTTTAAGGTGTGAAGAAAAGTGAAGGAGGAGTGCCCTTTTATAAGAGGGCTGAGGGGTACCTTTGGAAAAGCTAGAAATATTAATTTATAATAAATTCATATTCGGTTTCTAATGGCTCCAAAGTTTATTATTCAAAGGTTAAGGTTGGGATAGGTCTAAAACCACTCAACCAATAGAATTTAGATAGGTTTGGGTACTTATATTAACCTTATCTTTATGTATTAACTCTAAGTTAATTAGTTTCACTTTTACAATGTCTCTTTGTATTTTTATATAATATGGTTAATAAACATACTATATACATCCAAGAGACCCCCAAGTGGTCCATTAATGATGAACCTATCATGATATAAGTCTCTTGGCTGAACCGTATATTTTTAGGAATTTAATATCAATTTATAATATAATATTTGCTTTAAGAACTCTTTTATGTCAATTTTGACACTATTCAATATTTGATTTTTTTGAAACTCATAACAGCCTGATTACTTCTAAAAAGGTCAATTAAATCAATCCTAATATATCATATTATCCTATAAAATTAGTTTAATTCATTAAAAGTTTCATATTATATTTATTTGGGTATTTATAATATCATTTATTTTAATTTTGCACTATTATAGTAATTAATTCATCATCATTGTGTCATAAATATATTAAATTATTTAATGTCTAAAAATTATAAATAAAATATCATTATGTAGGAAATATTTTTACCTTTCTAATTAATATTTATAATCTAAAATCCAACATATATATCCTTATGTAAATATTGTTTTTCTAAACGATATATGCTTGTGTCATTTTTGTATTCATTTTAACTTAATTAAAATAAAGTGTCCTTATCACCTACAAGTGGCACCATGGGGCCCCAAAATCGACCCAAAGATTCCTATGGTCGAACATGTATCAACCAATAAGTCTAGGACAAATTTTAGCGTAATTTAGTATTATTATAATATTATTTTTTAACCCTTATTTACGGGATTTACCCTTAACCATGGTAAATAAAATATTTACCGCAGTAATTATTCAAAATGTCTAAAAATAAAATTTACCTATTTACACAATTTGAACATCCTGATTCCAAATATGGAATCCATTTTTCTAAATTCAAAATACATAAGTGTCAGAAATTAATTTAAAATAATTCCCGCTGTCAAAACAAAAAGCGTGTTTTTAAGAGATAATAACTATCAAAAGATTGACACTTGTTTATGTTCGTTTTAATTGTAAAATTATGTCCAATGACCAAAATTATATTAAATGGTAAAAATATATTCTAAATATACTTTAGAACCACTCAAATTCACAATTTATCACTATTAATTATTTTGATTAAAAAAGTTGTTTTTAATTAAAATTTAGTAATTTCCACTATTCATCAAAATATGAAAGTTATCCAAAATGTACCAAAATTTCACCTTAGGCTAAATTCGATATTCCGAATCCAAAAATTAAGTCCATTTTAAAATATAAAATATATATAATTTCAAAAAGTAGGTATTACTATTCATAACGTCTAGTTTGATTGGTTATGGTGTGTTAGAACTCGGTGTTGCGTACAACACAAACTATCACATTATTCAAAGAGAAGCGTACCGTAGAAGCTTGGGGTGTTACATTCTCCCCTCCTTCAAATAATTTCATCCTCGAAATTTCTAGAATACTTATCACATTAAAATACTCGGGTGGTTCTTCATCATAAGTTCCTCGGGTTCCCACGTTGCCTCTTCCATCTTATGGTTTCTCCACAAAACTTTTACCAGGCGCGTCGTCCGGTTTCTCAGTACTTGTTCTCTTGTATCAAGAATCCTGAAGGGCTCTTCGCAATAAGACAGATCAGGTTCCAGTTCTAATTCCTCATAGGTGAGTACATGCGTTGGGTCAGGCATGTATTTCCTCAACAGAGATACGTGGAACACATTGTGAACTTTAGAGAGACTTGGCGGCATTGCCAATCGGTAAGTTACAACCCCAATTCGTTCTAGAATTTCAAAGGGTCCGATGTACCTGGGACTCAATTTACCTTTCTTACCAAAATGTATGACTCCCTTCCATGGAGATACCTTCAGGAAAACATGATCACCGACTTGAAATTCCAAATCCTTCCTTCGATTATCGGCATAGCTCTTCTGCCTACTTTGAGTTGCTCTGATGTGATTTTGGATTACCTTCACCTTTTCCATTGTTTCCTCCACCAGTTCTGGACCTACAAGTTTTCTTTCACCGACGTTATCCCAACAGGTTGGTGTACGACATATCTTTCCATATAATGCTTCATATGGTGCCATCTGAATACTCGAATGGAAGATATTGTTATAGGAAAATTCTACCAGAGGTAAATATTGATCCCACATACCCTGAAAGTCAAGTGAGCAAGATCTCAACATGTCTTCTAAGGATTGAATAGTTTGTTCTGATTGTCCGTCTGTCTGAGGATGGTAAGCAGTGCTCAAATGAAGTTCAGTATCCAAGGATTTCTGAAGACTTTTCCAGAATCATGAAGTAAAACGGGGATCACGATCAGAAACAATCGATAGGGGTACTCCATGAAGTCTCACAACTTCATTAATATATAGTATTTCTAGATTTTCCAGGGGTAAATCTTCTCTTATAGCAAGAAAATGTGCTGACTTGGTAAGACGATCAACAATAACCCATATTGCATCGTTCCTTCTAGGAGTCTTTGGTAGCCCCATGACAAAGTCCATCGTAATATTGTCCAATTTCCACTCCGGTATGGGAAGAGGTTGCATGACTCCTCCAGGCTGTTGCCTTCCAGCTTTCACTTGTTGAAAAGCCATACATCTTGACACAAAATCAGCAATCTCCCTCTTCATGTTGTCCCACCAAAAATGTTCCTTCAAATCTCTATACATTTTGGTGCTCCCAGGGTGTATAGAGAAATTGGAACTATGAGCATCTTCCAGCTATTCCCTTTTTAGATCAGGTATATCGGGAACACAAAGTCTCTTCCCAAATTTCAAAATTCCATCTTCATATACAAAGTCTCTCAATCTCCCATCATTCACAGATTTAATCTTCTTTTGAAATTCTTCATCATTGGTCTGAGAACTCTTAATCCTTTCTAGTAAAGATGGTTTGGCAACCATTTGAAAAATCATTGATGTTTCACCTTCCCTGGTTATTCCCATGTCCATCTTCACTAGATCCAAGAAAATTGGATCCCTTTCAATTATCATATTGTTCAAAACTCCATGGTCTTTTCTAATCAAAGCATCTGCCACATTGTTTGCTTTCCCCGGGTGGTAGTGTATCGTGCAATCATAATCCTTGAGTAATTCATGCCATCTCCTTTGCCTCATGTTGAGTTCTTTTTGTGAGAAAATATACTTCAAACTCTTGTGATCAGTATAAATCTCACATTTTTCACCATAGAGGTAGTGCCTCCATATCTTCAAAGAAAAGATCACAGCTTCTAACTCGAGATCATGAGTAGGATAGTTTTGTTCATGAATTTTCAACTGTCGTGATGCATAGGCAATAACCCCTTTACGTGTGAGCTTCGTTAATGGGTGATCCAATCGGGCAAAATTCTGGACGAAACGTCGATAATAACCTGCCAAACCAATAAAACTGCGTACCTCAGTTATACTCGTAGGTGCTGGACATTCTTGGATTACCTTGGTCTTAGAAGGATCAACAAAGATTCCATCTTTAGAGACAATATGGCCAAGAAAAGAAATCTCATAGAGCCAGAATTCACACTTGCTAAACTTCCCATATAATTCATGTCTTCTCAGAGTCTTCAAGATAATGTGCAAGTGATTTTCATGATCTTCGTAGCTTTTAGACTATACCAAGATATCATCAATAAATACCAGCACAAATTCATCGAGATACTCCTTGAAAACTCTATTCATCAGATCCATGAATACAGAGGGTTCATTAGTCAATCCAAAAGGCATTACAGTAAACTCGTAATGCCCGTACCTGGTTTGAAATGCTGTCTTCAGAATGTCTTACTTCTTTACACACAACTGATGGTATCCAGATCGAAGGTCAATCTTTGAAATGTATTGAGCTCCATGTATTTGGTCAAATAAATCATCAATACGAGGTAGGGGATACTTGTTCTTTATCGTTATATCATTGATCTCCATGTAGTCGATACATAAAATCATAGATCCATCTTTCTTTTTAACAAAAAGAACAGGGGATCCCCATGGAGAAACACTAGGGCGAATAAATACTTTATTACTCAATTCCTCTAGTTGTTTCTTTAGTTCGACTAACTCTACAGTAGCCATTCTGTAAGGGGTCTTCGATATAGGCCTTGATCCAGGAATTAAATCAATGGAAAACTCAACTTCTTGTTCTGGAGGATGTCCAGGTAAATCTTCCAGAAATACATCTACAAATTCTTTCACAATAGATACATCCTCTATTTGAACATTACTTTCCTCACCCACAGTTATTTCATTCTCTTCCTCCCCAATAATTGAATTAAGTTGAGCTACTGGGGGTGGATATAAATAGGAATTAGGTGGTGACGATTCTGCTCTAATGATGAGGTGTTCCTTATAATTATCATCAAGAATCATAACCTCTTTCTTCTTACAAAAAATCTTTGCATCATAGTCCGAAAGCCAGACCATACCGAAGATAATATCAAACTCAATCATAGGTATGACGATGAGATTAGCAGATAAAAAACATTTATGTGCTCTAATGGGCTGATCCACAAACATTGTTGCAATGATACTTCCCTTAGGATTTTTAACTGAAAACTCCCTTATTAAATCAAATTTGAAATATCTAATTTTCTTAGCAAACTGGGAAGATATGAAACAATGTGATGATCCAGAATCAAACAATGCATTTTCTAAACTTGAGGAAACCATTAAATTACCTGCCACCACGTCTTTCGGAGCTTCTACCTCAGCAGTAGTGATAGCATAAGCCTGGCCTTGATCCCTTGGCCTTTTCTGAGGTAATTTCTTCTGACGCTTAGGACATGCATTTGCATAATGCCCCATCTCCCTACAATTATAGCACTGAACGTTGGTAGCTTCCTTCATCCCCTTGCAATCACGAGCTTGGTGGCCTTTTTCACCACACTGTAACAGACTCCCATTCCCTTCAAGCAAGTACCAGGGTGTTTCTTCCCGCATTTACCACAGGATGGATATTCAACCTTTACCTTCTTCCCTTTATTTCCATTCCCAGATTGATTAGCAGGTCTCTTCTTCTCTTGCTTTTCTTTAAAGTCATAAGACTTAGAGAATTCCTTTTCGGTCCTGATAGCACATGAGACAATGTCTTCGTACGACGAAAAGGATTGTGAGACTAATGCTCGACGGAGAAAATGGTTTTAACCCATCAAATAAACGATCAATCTTACTTCTTTGGTTACGTATATAATCACCAGCGTACCTTGATAACCTTGTAATGTTAGCCTCATACTTTGTGACATTCTCATCCTCTTTATGTCTCAGACTTAGAAATTTCCTTTCCATATCTGCTCGATGGTCGCGAGGAAAGTATTTTTCTAAAAATAGATCTTTGAACTCCCTCCATTCCATATTTGATACTTCATCATCTTCCTTCGTATTTTGAATCAATGACCACCATTGATCAGCATCTCCAGTGAGGTGGTAAACTACCATGATAACTTTTTCCCTTTCACTGCTCCCCAAAGCCTGAAATATTTTCTCTAGGGAAAATATCCATTGCTCAGCTACTAAGGGATTTGTACTGCCATTGAACATTGGTGGTTTTTTCCTCATGAATCGATCTAACATTGATCCTCCACGCTGTGGATCAGGGTTCTCCATACGGGTAAGGGTATTATTCATAACCTCAGTAAGTTGTCCCAGTGTGGTGATTAGCTGATCGGCACCAGTTGCATAACCAGCTCCACTATAATTATCTTGAGCAGGAGGGAAATCCCTACATGGAGTGCATGCATTGATACGGTTTCCATTTCTTCCACTAGGCGCCATTACTAAACTATGGCATAAACTATATCAGTTTATGAATCAAAATACATAATCCCATATTTATAAAACACTAAACATAAATTGAACTATTTATGGATATAATCCATAATCATAAGAATGTTTTCTTTGAGGAATTATATACTCATAATCCCTTCAAAATTATTTGTAAAGAAAATGAGGGTTATCCTAAGCATATCCCTTGGGAGTGTCGTAACCAAGAGTGCAGCAAGGCCTGTTGTCATGCACCATTTCCCGTTCGAGTCTAGCTCAAAGGGGTGTTTTCGGTTTTTACCCCTAGGTACATATGTGCCAGAGCCGCCTCTACCTGCTCGTATCCAGACAGGGATGTATTTCTCGGAAAACTCACAAAATCTCTACAATACCAAAATTCTAGGAAGTTCTTCTATACTAATCCTCAAAGTTCATCTTAGATCTACGTGCTCTAATCAGAGTTTATCTAAATCTAGCTTCCAAGGTTTGTACTAAACATCCTCTGATACCAACTGTAACGCCCCGACCCTAGTTACCCAGAGTCGGTGCATTATTACATAACATTGTCATGATCACAAGAAAGATCAAATCTCAAAAGACCGATTGGTTTAGTAGCCTTGGAAACACTAGATGTATTCATAAGTCTTACATTTCATCATAAAATGAAAAACTACTACAACAACATATTGTCTCCATAATCCACACTCATATCCCCACATAATATCCCTGCAGGTCATTCATAATTTACTTCTTCACTTCCTGGGAAAAATAAAACATAGAAAAGGGGTGAGCTCAAATGCCCAGTAAGGAAAACAATATAGTGGAAACTTTCATAATAAGCATAAACATTTAAGGCAATGAATTAATAAAACAAAAGCCTTTCAATCTTGAACTTTTAACATAGTATGGAATAAATAAAATGAAATAATGCCATTTACTTATTCACATGGATATTATACTAATCGAATAATCACATGCAAAATCAATAACCACTTTCATAATGATGGAATGCATAATTCCATACTATCATAACCACATAGCCAAGGCCTCATGCCAAGACTACAAATAAGATTTTGTCAAGGCCTTGTGCCAAGACACTAGTTTGTCTCATGAGACCTACTGATGCATCGAGGAGCTATAGCGGGCTCCACCCGTCACATATTAAGTCCAATTCATTCCCATATGAAAAGGTTTAAACATAACATAAACATTCATATTAAAACTAGCATACGAAATGTCAATAATTTCACCATAAACCATGAATGGTATAAAAATAGAACATCCACAGTCAAACAAATCACAAAACCTTCAATATAATATAGAAGTTTTGTATCATAACAAATCAACTTTAAATAAGCGTAAAATCCATCAAAGGATGTTGACATAGATGAAATCAAAATTATTTTTAAAGAAATATAACTTTTTATTTTGAAATCATTTAAGATCCATATAAAATAAAACATTTTCTTTGAAAATATTCTTATAAGCTTGTAAGGGAAGCTTCGACGATTTTATAACGGTGGAAAATAACCGCACTCGCCGTATAAGTTAAAAAAACCATTATTACCTTAATTCTGTCGAAAAGGTTAAAAAGGACCTTGTTTTGAAAATGACGGAAAGATTCCTCTTATAAAAAGTCAAACAAGGGTATAAATGACTTTAACCCATATTCTTGTAAATAATAAAAATGTTTTGAAATACATTTTGAAGAAACATGGATGTGGATGATAAAGAGATCCCAGTAGATTATTACGTATAAACAACCTCAGATAATGAAGAGATTGTGAAATAACCCTTACCAATTGGTAACTTATGTAACATACAACCCATGAATGAGGTATCATACAATGAATATGTAAATACACATAAATTAGAGTGTATTACACAAGTAATATAATTATGGGCAGTATATACACCACACAAAAGGTGATGGTGGCAATATGGCATGAATCTCACGGAAATATAGAGTGAGATGAAAACCCCTTACCTTGTACTTTTCCTTGGTTGGGGTAGTTTAACCTCCTGTATAATGGTGAAATACATGTTATTAAATTATTCAAGAATCATATATATTAATATGATATCATATATGATCTTTTAATATTGATTTGATAATAATATCTTAGTATTATCATTGTTTCGGGTGTTAACTTACTTGTTTTCTTTTATATGTTTTGTTATGTAAGACATGTTTGTTGTATCTTATTCATATCCAGAATGATATCAAGTCCTTAAACATCATTTTTAAATCATCAAATGATAATTATACTTTAATGGATACGATGGAGAATGAATCTCATCGCGTTCGTGGAGACGGTAGTCCGTACGTACGCACGAGCGACAATATCATTCTTTTGATATTAAAATAATATATAAATGGATGGTATATCATATATAGAGAATCATTAACATGTTATATTTATTATTTACATGAGTTAAACATCATTATTATACCCATCCAAATAATAATATATTGAATAACAATTACACCGTGACGTGGAGACGGTAAGTCGTACGTACGCACGTATGGTGACATGTTATTCAAAGGGTGGATAGAATACTAAATATGGTTGTACCATATTTATAATAACATCAAAGTATATATAAGATACTGTAGTTATTATTTTAGAATGGTAATAACAAAGAACGAAGAAGTGGAAGAAGAATGGAACTTGAAAAGGGGTGGTGAAAACATTACCTCTTCTTTGGGTTCTTCCTTATGATTTGATCAAAAGGGCTCTTAGGTTGGCTTTCTGATCAAACTAAGGCCTCTAGTTTGTAGTGAGGGATGTTGGGAGAGTATTTGGTCAGAGTTTTGCCGAACCAAAAGGCTTTTAAGGTGTGAAGAAATGAGAAGGAGGAGTTCCCTTTTATAAGAGGGGTGAGGGGCACCTTTGGAAAAGCTAGAAATATTAATTTATAATAAATTCATATTCGTTTTCTATTGGCTCCAATGTTGATTATTCAAAGTTTAAAGTTGGGATAGGTCGAAAAACACTCAACCAATAGAATTTAGACAGGTTTGGGTACTTATATTAACCTTATCTTTATGTATTAACTCTAAGTTAATTAGTTTCACTTTTACAATGTCTCTTTGTATTTTTATATAATATGGTTAATAAACATACTATATACATCCAAGCGACCCCCAAGTGGTCCATTAATGATGAACCTATCATGATATAAGTCTCTTGGCCGAACCTTAGATTTTTTGGAATTTAATATCAATTAATAATATAATATTTTTTAAGAACTCTTTTATGTCAATTTTGACACTATTCAATAGTTGATTTTTGTGAAACTCATAACAGATTGATTAATTCGAAAAAAGTAAATTAAATCAATCCTAATATATCATATTATCCTAGAAAATTATTTTAATTCATTAAAAGTTTCATATTATATTTATTTGGGTATTTATAATATCAATTATTTTAATTTTTCACTATTAAAGTAAGTAATTCATCATCATTGTGTCATAAATAAATTAAATTATTTAATGTCTAAAAATTATAAATAAAATATAATTATGTATTAAATATTTTTATATTTATAATGAATATTTATAATTTAAAATCCAAAATATATAACCTTATGTAAATATTGTTTTTCTAAAAGATATATGCTTGTGTCATTTTTGTATTCATTTTAACTTATTTAAAATAAAGTGTCCTTATCACCTACAAGTGGCACCATGGGGCCCCAAAATCTACCCAAAGATGCCTATGGTCGAACATGTATCATCCAATAAGGCTAGGACACATTTTAGGGTAATTTAGTATTTTTATAATATTATTTTTTAACCCTTATTTACCGGATTTACCCTGAACCATGGTAAATAAAATATTTACCGCAGTAATTATTCAAAAAGTCTAAAAATAAAAGTTACCTATTTACACAATTTGAACATACTGATTCCAAATATGGAATAAATTTTTCTAAATTCAAAACACATAAGTGGAATAAATTAATTTAAAATTAATTCCCGCTGTCAAAACAAAAAGCGTGTTTTTAAGAGATAATAACTATCAAAAGATTGACACATGTTTATGTTCGGTTTAATTGTAAAATTATGTCCAATGACCAAAATTATATTAAATGGAAAAAATATATTCTAAATATACTTTAAAACCACTCAAATTCATAATTTATCACTATTAATTATTTTTATTAAAAATGTTGTTTTTAATTAAAATTTAGTAATTTTCAGTATTCATCAAAATATGAATGTTATCCAAAATGTACCAAAATTTCACCTTAGGCTAAATTCGATATTCTGAATCCAAAAATGAAGTCCATTTTAAAATATAAAATATATATAATTTCAAAAAGTAGGTATTACTATTCATAACGGCTAGTTTGATAGGTTATGGTGTGTTAGAACTCGGTGTTGCGTACAACACACGCTATCACATTATTCAAAGAGAAGCGTACCGTAGAAGCTTGGGGTGTTACATTCTAAAAATATCAATTTATAAATTTTGATAGTAACATGTATATTATAGAAGACACTACTAGTGTTTTTGTTACTATGATATATATTGACTGTATAATTATTTCAAGTGATCATCAGTATCTATATAAATAATTTTCAATGAAAATAAATAATAATTTTGAGATATATTTATTTGAATAGATGCATTAATTATTGAGTTTAAAATTTTTCCAAGGAGATGATTATATATTTCAATCTAATGATTTGTTGTTAAAATATAGAATAAATGATTCAAAGGATGTTTCCAACCCCATTGTTGTTAGGATCAAATTAACCAAAGTGAAAGATATAAATGGTCTGAATTAATAGGAATTTATATGAATTATGGGTGGCCTACTCTACCTCATAACATCGAGACTAGATATTGTATTTGTAATAACATTATATGCTTGATTCCAGAGTGATCCAAAATAATATCATTTTCTAGAAGATAAGAGGATTCTATGATATATGAAGGGAACACTTAGTATTATCTTATAATAAATAATTATATTTGATTTAAAACTACATGTGTAAATTATTATAAATTACATAGAAGAATACATTGAAATTAATTCCACTTCTATTGGATATTTTTTTCTTAGAGAGAAGTTTCTGAGTTGTAATATAAATAATAAAATTTAGTGGCTTATCGTACAATTATGGTATAGTAAATCACATATACACATTCATTTAAACAACTGAAGTTGTTGAAAGTCAATGTGGATAATTTAATAGTATTTTTTGAGATACCATTATATATTTTTAATTATAATATGATTTCCACATATCTCTCAAAGAATTATCTTTATCACTGAAGATCCAAACATATTTATTTAAGGGTCAATTTTTTTAAATATATAGTGGGAACTTGTGATGTGAACCTATATTATATTTTCACCATGAATTTTTTTACATATATATTTTTTAAAATCCAATAGAAATATTTAAATAGATTAGTCTTAATTGTTAATTTCATCTATCAACTACAATATAAGGATGTATGAAGGGTGACATCCATGTTCATTGGATTGTGTTGACAAATGGGGAGAAATTGTGATGTAACCCTTTATCAATGGGGGATATATTTCTTGAACAAAAAATAAATGATCACTACCTTGTCACATAAATCCTTTAAAAATGATATACGCGGTTCATATAGTTTAGATAAAGGAATGTGTAAATTTATGGGGAGTTCATATAAGTCACCTTCCAGAATTGATCCTCACTAAGATATTGGATTCTCTCAAAAACATAAAATAATTAGGATGTGTTTTGAAATAATCTTATTATACAATAAATGATGTTATTTTATTATTCAAAAGTTCTCTAATTAGGTCTATAATAGATCTGAGACAAGTATAACATTCTAGGAAATAGTTGAATGGAATTGGTAATAAATAGAAATTGTGTGATGGGGTGACCCTTAATGTTTTGGATGAAGTTTTTTTATTTTAATTTTTTTTCAATATTATATAAAACCTTGAAATAGGTTACTTGAGGTTACTGATTTATTACTATGTTTGTTGATATTTTTTTGAGATGGTTGAGGATGGTTGAGCTAGTTAACAATAAGTTATATAATTTGTTGATGTGTTCTTGAATATTTGAAACCCATTTCACATATTTTATTGGAAATGAATAAATCTTTGAGAATAAGATGACTAGAGAAAATCATAAGACATTTATCTAAAATAATATTTTTTGTTTATAAACATAATACATTCAAATCTAAACATATATATTTTAGAATTGGTGTAATTTTTTTAAACCAGCCTTTATCATATCGCCTCAATTAGTGTATGAATTTTACAATGAATGAATGGATTCACAAAATATATGAAGTTAGTACATAGAATTTTTTTGGTAAATTTTGAAGAGTGAAAATATTATTTTTTGTAATTTAAATATTCTAAATAAAGAAAAATTAGTGATTATAATTATGATCTTTGAAGACTGAAACATCACATCTATAATGTGATTTAAGAAGTCACAAATGAGATTAAAAAATGGGGAATAATGATCATACATGTTTGAATTTATGAGATGGATTATCTGTAAATGTTATTGTGCTTTTTAGTTCTATTTTTTGAATAAGAATGACTACAAAATCATTATACACTTCAAATGTGATGGAAATGTGTAGCTCTTAATTTCAGTTAATCACATGAATTAGTTTATGTAGTGATTCAAGTTTATGTTTTCATGATTTAAATTTCTTGTTAATGACTTTATAAGTGTTGTTACATGGAGATTTTATTCTTTACATAACCTAAAATAATATTATTTCAAGTTGAAATGGTGGAAATAAGATGATGGGTATTCGTAGAAATCAAAAATTCATTTAATTTGGGATTATAAGTTTTTTATTTTATGATAAATATGAAGGAAAGAAAAATAATTCTTTTTTAAAATGGTAGTTAATGAAATAAAAGAATATTCTAATATCATGGGCAATGAACATGAGTTTAACTGAATATAAAATTAAATTAGGATCATTTTGAATATTTTAATTGGATGAAATAATTTCAATTATGAGTTGGAAATGGAATTTCTATGATTTATTTTATTTTGTGTTTTTAAAAAAATGAATTTTTGTAACTATATAGAATAGATAAGTTCCATATAAAAATGTATAAAATTTATATAGAATAATAAACTAAGAAAAATAGAAGATAATTCATATCATAAAGTTAAAAATCTAATATCATCGTCTACTAGAGCTCAACATTCAAGATAATCGACTCTTAGTCATTGTTTCAAAGATAATATCGTCATATGATTATGTGATAAGTGAGCATATTATTTTATCGATATTTAATGTCATCATGGGAAGAGCATCAAAAGTTATTTTCCAACTATATTCCCAGTATATCATTCATATCATGTTCTGATCATTGAAGAATAGGTAGATAATTTTTAAATTCCAATGAGATGTTATTAAACAAGTATTGAGGATGATAAATTGAAAAAAGGATTTTATTTGATTGTTAATTTTTTTAAAGAATACACGAATCAACATAAGTCAAACAAGAATAGGATTATAAACCTAAAGTGGACCTAAGATTGTAAAAACTACTTCTTCCTTTCCTTTTTTACATATATATATCATATGGGTAAGGATAAGTGATTACCTTGAGTGAATGGTTCCATAAATAGTAGGATAGGTTAATATCTAATAGAAATAAATTGTAAAAAACAACCACCATTAATTCATCCCCCCTTCTCAGTGGTAAATCGTTTCTTGGGGAATTTCTCATTTTAAAATATTCTGTCTGTTCTTTTTTACCCATCCACAAGGCTACTTATCTAAAATGATCGATGATTTTTCTATGTAGGTATTAAATCATAATATATGATAGTTAAATAAATTTATCAAATACATACTTGAATAAAATAAGGGTTTACCGTCTTTGGATACTAGATACATGATTATCTTATTTCACGAAGGATCTATAATATCTCCCATAAGTATCTTCCCAAAGAGTACACTTCATAGACATACCCTATATAAAACCTGTATTCATGTCCTAGGGAAAGGAAACATATTAAGGGGTGTGATCATATTCAAATAAATGGTAAAAATGTTGGATATCAATATAACATAAGAATAAGGGTACCTTAACAATAGAATAAAATTTTAAAACCATAATCTACATATCATTATTCATAAACATGAGTCATTGAATAAATATTTTCAACTCATAAGACATAAATCATAATGTAATTAAATAACTATATCCTGGAGAAAATAATATTGTCATTACACTTATATTTGTGGAATATATATATATATATAATTATACAAAATATTATGTCAAGTATACCCACCAAGAAATTCATAACATGTTTGGCATGTGCTGACCACCTACGAACCAGCTTTGGACATAGGATAACCTTCCATTTACCCTCTTTTTTAGGTTAGGGATAACATCTCATGTAACTTCTTTTTTAGGATTGGGATAACCATTCATGTAACCTCTTTTAAGATTGTGATAACCTCCCATATACCCTCTTTTCCAGCTTTGGATAACCTCTCATGTACCCTTTGATTTCACAGAACATTAACCATTATCCAATTTATTGGAAGGATATATAGTTACCTCCCATCCTTGGTTATAATTTTACAAGCATCATTGGTTATAAAATAACCACCATCAATGGATCTAACAAATCAACTATCCTTGGATAAACCAAAACCACCACCCTTACATAAAACATAACCATAATTATATAATGAAAACCAAAAAAAAAGTGATGTCATTAGATCATAAAACATTCACCACATCTGAAACCATTAAAAGAAGGAGTTTCATAAAATTTTCATCATTGAATAACCTTTTCTTAAATGAAATAGTTTAATAACCATCTTGTCATCATAATCATAATCATATATAGATAAAATAAGAATGGTATCATTGGATCATATCCCCATTTAATCTTAAGTAAAATCAAAGGAAGAAATCTTATATAGAAAATGATTTTCAATGACCACTGGGAACCTTTGTTTGGGAAAACATCCTTTACAATTTGAAAACACATCACTAAAATATAAATACTAAAAGAAAATTAAACAAAAAAATTATTATAAAATAAATTTTAAAAATAGAAGAGGAATATTTAAATCATAATCTATACACGATGATGAGAAAAATCTTTTATATCCTACATGTTTAAAAGTATATTCCTTTCACATTTTATCTAAAATCCAAAAGGGTCTTGTTCAGTAAATTTAAAGAATATTCCTTTTAAAAATAAGTAGTAAAAAATAAATAATGGGTAAAATTAACAATAAAGATTCATTTTAGAATAGAAAATATTTTATTTTATACATTTTTTGAAAAATATATATGTGGAATAAAATGGATTTTGGACCAAATAATGAAATGATTTCATCTTTCCTTATGAACATTATTTTAATCTATTAAGTGTGAAAAGATAGGAAATTGATTGTAAAACATGTATTATAAAGATTAAATGAGAATAAAATTAGTGAGTTTCTTGAGTGATATATTTTAATATTTCATCATAAAAAATATAATTATAAACAATCCCTGCAGAGACTCGAACATGACGTGCATGGGGATTACATTCATTTTGAGGAATACTTAATATATAACAAAAACCAACACATAAGGATCATAATAGTTTAGTTCCTTTAGAAACTTGGAACATAATATTCTAATCAGGGTGAAAGATCTTCAACATATCCCATAAAGAGCGTCCCATTTTATTTTCTTAGCTAAAACCTTTCTTTATATCCTGGGAAAAAGAAAACATTTAAAGGGTGAGCTCAAATGCTCGGTAAGGGTCAGTATGGAAAAAATAAAACAAACCATATACATTTGAACTTAAAAACATGAACATAATATTTAAACATCAAAATCTTTAGGAATGACATAAAACATGGTAGTACGTAAGGCATATATCATAATGGATAATCAATCATGATAAAATAGAATGGGAATAGAACATGTAATTGTGGAAAACTATTAATCACAAGATATGATTTCCATAGTATCCGAGGCATTGCTAGCTAGACCATCTCAGTGGAAAAAGTCCCTTTCTGAATCGAGTCGACTCCTTGTTCCAGTCCTGTATCACTAAACTAGATTTACATACCATTCCAGCCATGTCTATCTCATGAGATATAAATCTTTACCAAATTCATTAGAGGGAGATATAGGTCCCACCATTCTCATAATTAAATCATTATTACGTGTGCCTCAACATAATCATAAATCATTCATCATAACCCAAAGAATAAAATGGGTTTCATAAACATCATCCCATCATATCATAATCCATATAATAGAAATGGATATAATTTCATCATAAGAGAAGTAAAACCATGTAAATAATATAGAAATTATACTTCAAACATGCACATATGAAATAATTTCATCTTAGATGGAAAATGGTTTTGATAAAACACTTGAAATGAATTTATGAGAAAAATATATGTTCTTCTTCAAAATCATTTTCTTTTCACAAAATGACCTGAAATTATAAAATAAATTTATTTTTTTGAAAATAATCATGAAATATTGTAGAGGAAGATTAATGAAAATTAAGCATTATGAAACAGTAAAAAAAATTCATGCCGTATAAGTTAAAAAAACATTCTCCTAGTTCTTTTGTCAGAAATGTCCAAAAGTTCCTCGTATGGTAATAAAAAGAAATATTCCATTCATAACATGTTTTAAATTCAAAAATGGGTAAAAATGACTTTAAACATACATAAAAACACTTTTATAAAACATGGATATGGATGATAACAATAACCCCAGTAAATACTTACGAATAAACAATCTTGGATAAGAACAAGATTGGAATAATAATCCCTTAACTTATGTCTGATATGCTTCGTATGTATCTGAACCTATTGTATAATGATTTAAATAATGTCGTTGACTTATTAATGAATCATATTCATTGTTATGATATCATATATGGTTCACTTATTACTTTTTATAACCCATTCTTTTGTAAATTCCATGTTAAAGCAGAGTTTTGGTTAAAATCGTTTCATTTATCGTACGTGTTTCGACTTGTTGTTCATGATATTATTATAAGTTATGTCATTATTTACTTACTTCCAGAATGTAAAACATGATTTATATATAATATATATTCAGTATATATATATATAATATATAGATAAATGAAATGAAATACGCCGTTCATGGAGGCGGTAGGCCGTACTTAGGCATGAACGCTGTTTTCTTTTCCTTATTGACTCGAATGGAAGTAAGTATATGACATATATATATATATACAGTAGCTCTATCATGTCATATATTGCATTATCACTCAATATATATATTTTATAATCATTCCTGTGTGGTTAACATGGAGAATGAATCTCATCGCGCCGTGGAGACAGTAATCCGTACGTAAGCATGAGCGATGATATCGTTCCCATTACTATTGAATTCAATTGGAATGATTCTATAATAACTTATAATCAGTATGATGTTATAATAACTGTATATAGTTATTCTTTACACCATTATACCCATCCAAGAAAGTTGGTGGTGGAAAAATAGATTACACGACGGCGTGGAGACGGTATTCGGTACGTACGCACGCGCGGTAATTTCATTTTCCGTAGGATAGATAAAAGGATAAATGGGGATGTTTAATATTTATAATAACATATAAGTATATAGTTAATACTTATTTTGTTACTTTATAATGAAACAACTAAATAAGAGGAAGTTGAAAAAGAAAGAAACTTGAAAGAGTCGGTAGAAGAGATTATCTCTTCCTCAACGCCCCTCCTTTAAACTTACTCTTAGGGAACTAGAGTTGGTCTCTTGAGAAAACCAGAACCTCTATGATATAACTAGGGAGGTTGAAATGAGTAATTGGTAGGGGTTGTCCGAGCTTCAAGTCTCAAAAGGGTGTGAATAGTAGAGGGAAGGGGTTCCATTTTTATAAGGGAGGAGAGGGGCACCTTTGAAAAAATAAGAAATATTAATTTATAATAAATTCAAACCCCACATAAAACGTTCAAAATGACTCAAATTCAGATTTTAGGTAATATAGGGTTGTAATCTCATCAACCAATCAAATTTAGACATGTTTTGATTTTATTTTAAACATTATCATTTTGATTTATCCTTATTTAATCTATTTAATTTTATTTGTTGTAATAATATTCTAAATTTTAAATTTTTATAAATACTTACTTATGTGTTGTTAATTTTCCATAATTAGATACATTATTACATTTTCTGACATATAATCTTAAATTTTAAATTTTTAAATATTTTTGTGTTTTTTTGACAATTTTATAATATGTTATTTTTATAAAATTTCTATAGTGTCAATTTTGACAGTATTTAATTATTTGAAATTAAATAAAATCAATATAGAAGATATATTCAATAAAAAAAATTTAATTGATTTCTAACATTTCATATTACTCTATAAAATTATTGGATAACAATAAATAGTACATATAATATTAATTTTAATACTTTTAAAACCAATTATGTGATATTTCTCCTAATAAAATAATTACTACAACATTTTTTTATAATACTTTAATATACATATTTGTTACAGAAAAATAAAAAATAAAATACTAGGATAAAGATAAATATTATATCTTTCATAAGAATGCTTTTAGTCAGATTTATCTTCTCATACACCCATCTTTTAAAATATGATATTTATTAAATTATAAAGGTGACAACTTTGACATCATTTAAATCAAAATAATATAAGTTTCATAATCACTTTTATAAGACTCCAAACTGTCATATATTTAGTCATTGGATGATTATGGTTTAGATATACACTTACAATAAGTTTTGGTCAGGTTTTTTGGGCATTGTAATGGGTATTATTATTTCAATAAAAATAATATTACTGATTTTTTTACTTAATAAATAATTTATGCATCATTAATGTATAAGTTATTAAGATAATTAAATACCTCTTAAAAATTAAAAATAAATCAACATAACAAATAAAAAACATTTTATCTTTCAAATGAGTATTTATAATTGAATTTATATTCTGTATAATTTTATATTAAAAATACTTTAATTATTAAAGTTTGAGTGAGACATATTTCACTTTCTTTAAAATAAAATAAATTAAATGTCTTAATCAAATACAAGTGGGTTCCATTAGATTCAATTTAAACCCAAGTATGATTTAGGACAAAATATAATCATCCAATTATATTAAGACAAGTGTTAGGGTAATTTTATAATATTATATTTACCCTTAATTACCACATTTACCTTTAACTATGGTAAACAAAATTTACCGTAGTTAATATTCATAATGGCTAAAAATAAAAAATTATATTATTAACATAATTTGGACCTAATAATTCAAAATATGGAATCCATTTTAACAAATTCAAATCACATAAGTTGCAAAAATTAATTTAAAATTACTCACGTCATTAAGAAAAATGCATTTTAAAAGTTAAAACATTGCAAAATATTGAAATGATTTTACCTATGACTTCAATGTAAAATCAATTATAATGACATAAATTATATTAAATGGTTAAAATATAATCTATTTATACTTTAAAACCCTTAAATATTATAATTTAACCATATAAATTATTACGATGAAAATGTTGTTTTTAATTAAAATATAGCGTGTTTTTTTTATTCATTAAAATATGAAAGTTATCAGAATAAAATGAAAATATTATCCAAAGTAAATTTTTATAAACTTATTCCAAATAATAATTTTATTTTTCAAATTGAACTTATAAACTTTTCAAAAACTATATTTAATGTGGATGCGGCATCAAAAGGAGGAAAAACTGCATTTTTTTAAAAAAATTTATTTTACACGAAAAATGTATAATGTTCTCATACGATGTTCTAGAAAATGTGTAAGATGAATAATAATGTTATAACATAAAAATTTGTTTAATACTATTCATAAATTCTAGTCCATAATAATATTATAACAATATATCATTGTTTTTTGAAACCCGGTATTGCGTACTACACACGCTATCGAGGAAGGTCATGATTGCGTGTAACACAAGCCAAGTCAAGGATACGTGTAGTTCAATATCCCTTTGGTGTTTTGTATAACATAATTCAAAACATATTTCATTTATTCTTTAAAAAAATCTATACTTAATGTTGTGTAAAATAATTTCTATAAAACGAATTTGAAATTGTGTGTAACACGAGCCAAGAATAGTGTTTTTTATACTGCAAGCTAATACGGTGTTGCGTATAGCACAAGATAATTTTGGTATACCATACAACACAAGTCATCAATGAAATTAAAATGAATAATTCTCATAAAATATCGGTTTGTTGCATTCTACCGCCCTTAAAATGAATTTCGCCCTCGAAATTTGTCGAGGTAATAAATGGTTTACTACTTGAAAGTTTTTTTCATAGAAACCCACATTGTAAAAAGGAATACTAAAACTTAATTTTAAAATGTGAAGTATGAAACATATCGGTTACTCAAATAAACTCATCACCGGGTTTCCACATTGGATAACATAGGTGAAAATATGGATATGGAAGAGAAATCTAACCATCAAGTTCTGATGGAGAATGGTAGAGAACATGGCTATGGAAAAGTGAACAATCACAAAGCCATAAATTTGTGATGATCTAAGGTACCATCTGATTCATCGTATATGAGGACACTAGGAAAACAAATTTGGTTTTCAAGATCATTTTCCCTAAAGTTGAATAATTTTTTGAATTAAATGAAATACTTACTTGATTTTGGGACAATATCACTGTTGTTTCTACCTGGAACAATTTCTACTTCATCTCTTAAAGAAATTAAGTTGAATTTGTCTTCCGTGAAGTGTTAGTAGATCATGTATAGAATGATGGGTCATTCCGTCTGACTCAAAGAAAAGGTTAGCAAAAGATATCAAATATACATAAGTCCATATATGGTGAGGTTAATCGTATATGATTTCAAAAACGGACTTATACTTCATCTATCATACTTATTAAAAAAATAAAACTAGTTTCTACTAACCGGGGACTTCTTGTAGACCAGTGGTAAGTGATAAAGGCATGTCGCACTTCGGTTCTGGGTTGGATTCCTGCAACCTTGTCTGATGCGACAGGTTATCGCATGTCCTACAGGTTGTCCTTTTTCTAAAACTAAATCTTTATAACATTCCATCAATAATATAGAAAAATGTTATATCTCTAAAAAATATTATCTGATGTCCAACATAATCCATTTCAATCTTTAGACTTATCCAAAATACTTCTGTCCAATCTCATAGTATAAAGAAAATCATTACTGGAAAGGTCACATAACAAGCACGTGAATACTATCATTTTTATATCATAAAATATAACTTGTTGATCGCTTTCCAAACATGTCAATACCTTAATAATGTATTCTCTTGAATTATAAATTACCATAGAACCTTACTGAAAAAATGAATGCTATCAAATGTTAACTCTTTCAACATACCAAAATCCAAAAATTTCTATATACTCAAACTTGATATCACTTTGTCCTTATCTCAGTCATGAGCTGATGAATACTATCATACATATTATTTTCTCCTTATCCCTTCATTATGCACATTTCATCTGCTTTCCAAAAATGTTACAATCTCTTTTTATGGTTACCTCTACCATATAATTATTGAAAACTGATACATAGATGTTCCAAAATTCCACGATACCATAAATGAGATTCCATGATACTATTTTCGAATCCCATTACATATACACATAATCATTACACAACATCATCTTAATACTCAACATCACAAATAGCGATCGCATGTGACTTCCCTTTATCCTTTTCCTTAAGTTGTTTCTCACGTTGATCATCATTAACCCTTGGATTAGGGCATTGATTAGCATAATGCCCCATTTCTGTACACGTGAAGCATTAAAGTGTTGGTAGATCATTCTCTGTAGTCGTTTCTCTATTCACGTCATTACCTACCATTTTCCCATTACTTCGACACTCAACTACTCGATGACCTTCTTTTCCACACATAAAACATTTTTTAGTACCTTTTAGGAAATCTCCACCATGCTTCTTTCCACACATTGAGCATAAAGAAACATGCATCTTCTTTCACCATTGTTCTAAGATTTCTCCTTGAACTCCATCCTTTGTTTTTTTTAAAACCATGAGATGGTTATGTAACACCAACTTCCAGTTCTACCTTGATAGCACAACGCACAATTTCTTCATAGATACTGAAGTCTCTTATCGCTAATTCCCTTAAAAGATATGGTTTTAAGCCACTGAAGAATCGATCAACTTTACTTTTAGGTTGGATGATAAAGCCATATCCATACCTTGCAAGCCTTGTAAAATTCACTTCGTATATACCAAAAGTTGCATCATCCTTTTACTTAAGCTCAAGGAAATCCTTTTCCATCTTTGTTCGAAGAATACTAGGGAAGTAATTATTGAAAAATAAGTTCTTGAACTCATCCAATTCTATGGATTCAATTTCATCTCGGGGCCTCGTATTCTTAATTAGACTCCACCATTGATATGCTTTACATTCTAAATGGTAAATAGACAGAATGAATTTTTCATGTTCCTAACAGCGAAGTATGAAAAATATATTTTCAATGGTACTGATCCATTGTTCAGCCACATGTGGATCAGAAGACCCAATGAAAGAAGGTGGACATTACTCCTGAAAGACTCAATAGAATATTTTTCCCTTCACTGCTCATTTGGAAGTACAGAATGATTCCTAGATTTGGTAAATATAGCAATAAGATTTTTCACTCCATCTCCCATAACATTGGTTTGTTCGGGAGGACAATATTTCCAATGTCCATTACATTGATCAACACGGTTCCTTCATCTTCCAGCCAACGTCTAAAACCCAAAAAGAATAGTATGAGAGGAAAAATCATACTTGTAAAAAACATAATAAAGGGAGATTACCATAAATATCTAACATCTTAGGTTTAATTCTAAGATTTTTACCATAATTCTAGCACTATAACCTATACTTATACATAACCTTAGGGACATCCCTAGACCTACCTCAGAAATATCTCTAGGGATCTCACTAAAGTTTTCACGTCCTAGTTTCAAATGGTTAACTAAAACTTTCCTCTGATACCAACTGTAGAGACCCAAACATGACGTACATGTGGATTACATTACTTTTGCAGAATACTTAATTCATAACAAAAACCAACACACAAGGACCGTAATAGTATAGTGTCTTTGGAAACTCAGATCATAATATTCTAATCAGGGTGAAAGATCTTCAACATCTCCCATAAAGATCTTCCCCTTTTGTTTTCTTACCTAAAACATTTCTTTATATCCTGGGGAAAAGAAAACATTTAAAGGGGGATCTAAAATGCTCCGTAAGGGTAAGTATGGAGAAAATAAAACAAACCATATACATTTGAACTTAAAAACATGAAAAAAATATTTAAACATCAAAATCATGATAAATGACATAAAACATGGCAGTATGTATGGCATAGATCATAATGGATCATAAATCATGATAAAATAGCATAGGAATAAATCATGTAATTGTGGAAAACCATTAATCACCTGATATGATTTCCATATTAGCCAAGGCATTTCTTCCAAGACCATCTTAGTGGACAAAGTCCCTTTCTGAATCGAGTTCACTCCTCGTTCCAGTCTTATATCACTGAACCGGATTAAGTTATAGTTTCATACATGTCTATCCCATGAGATATAATTCTTTACCCAATGCATTGGAGGGAGATATAGGTCTTACTCATCTCATAATGAAATCATTCTTCCGTGTGACACAACATAAAAAAAATCATTCATCAAAACCCCAAGAATAAAATGGGTTTCATATACATCATCCCATCATATCATAATACATATAAAAAAATGGATATCATTTCATCATAAGATAAGTGAAACCATGTAAATCATAGAGGCATTATACTTGAAACATACACATATGAAATAATGTCATCTTAGGTGGAAAATGGTTTTGATAAAACACTTGAAATGGAATCTTGAGGAAAATATCTTTTCTTCATCAAAATCGTTTTCTTTTCACAAAATGCAATGGAATTTTAAAAGAAAAGTATTTTGTTGAAAATAATCATGAAATATTTTACAGGAATATTTATGAAAAATAGGCTTTAGGAAACCATAAAAACTTGTTCATGCTGTATATGTTTAAAAAACATTCTCCTCTTACTTTTGTCGGAAAAGTCAAAAAGTTCATCTTATGGTAAACAACAGAAATATTCCTTTCATAACATGTGGTAAAAGTCAAAAATGGGTAAAGATTACTTTAAACATACATAAAAACACTTTTATAAAACATGGAAATGGATGATAACAATATCCCCAGTAAATACCTACGGATAAACAATCTCGGATAAGAACGAGATTGGAATCATTATCCCTTACCTTATGTTTGATATGCTTCATATGTATCCAAACCTCCCCTATAATTATTTATATAATTTCATTGACTTATTAAAGATTCTTATTCATTGTAATGATATCATATATGGTTTACTTATTAATTTATATTACCCGTTATTTTGTAGATTCCAGGTTAATGTAGCGTTTTGGGTAAAATCGTTTCATTTATCGTACATGTTTCTACTTGTTGTCATTGATATTATTATTACTTATATCATTATTCAATTACTTCCATAATGTGAAACATGATTTATATATCATATATATTCAATATATATATGTATATATAATAGATAGATAAATGAAATGAAATAAACCTTTCATGGAGACGGTAGGCCGTACATACGCATGAACGTTGTTTTCTTTTCCTTATTGACTTGAATGGATGTAAGTAGATGAAATATATATATATATATAAATATAGTAGATTTATCATGTCATATATTTAATTATTATTCATTATATATGAAGAGACCCAGAAATTTCAAGGGAAATTTTTTCCTAAATTTTCTTTGGAATTTTACAAGAACACAGTTTCTCACGGAACCTGATTTGGAGGCCCGGTGTGCCCGGAATCATTTTCTGAAGTTTGGCTCGGGTACGTTCAGTGAACGGATGAGTGGGTTTTTCTAACATTTGAACCGGTGCCCGGAATCAAATTCTGAGGGCACCGATTGAATCGCAGCACCACTACTTTTTTTTGAAACGCCTATTCCGGAGTTGCATATGCTCGGTTGTGGTTTTTAATTTTTTTTGGGTTTTAGGTTATGAAATAAAATAAAGTTGTGCGACAATTTTATTTTTATTTCACTTAAAGCCGCATGAAGACCACTTTAAGATGCTTAAGCTCAGTTGAAACGGATAGGGTGCAACCCAAAATATCTTATCCACTTGATAGGACATTTATGGGGTGGGTCCCACACGAGCCCCACCATTTCATTCCGATAAGTAACGCACCTACGAAAACCCCTATTAAATAAAACTCAACCGGGGCGTTTTCTTCAACAATAAAACGCTCCTATTAAATGGGTGGTTTATTCCTTGAAATTAATTCTATGAATTAATTTCGTTCGTTTCCTAACACGATTTCGTTTTGTTGGCATGTTAATAAAATAAGGCCAACACACCTTCCTTTTGAAATGTTGTGTTAAACCTTTGAAGAATCTCTAAGTATCTTCCTCCTTCTTCGCAAATAACGCAAAGAACGCCGAACCCGTGGATATCAGCAACGCGATGCCGTGTACCGCGACGCCGACGATTATCCCTCTGCGACGCTTCTTCCGAGACGATCCAACCCCGCGACAACCTTCGATCGACTATGACAATATCGTCAACGCGATGCCCTTCCGCGACGACGCGACGCCCTTCCGCGACGCGATGCTCCACTTGTTCCATGACGGTCAGTTCCGCGAAGAACGCACGTCCGACGAGGTAGGGTTTTTAATGGAGAATAATAATACACCTTTTTCCTCGGATGTTTCCTTTTGAAAATAAAGAACGCGGATCAACTCAATACTGTGTTGATCTGTGGGAAGTTTGGTTGGGGGATGAGTATTCTGGATTGCAGGTTGGGGAATTTTTTGTATGTTTCAATTTTATTTGAGGAATCGTGGAATGGTTTGATTCAATTTTTTATTTAAATAAAATTGATTATTTCTCTCGACTGTTATTATCTAACGCGGAGGGTGCGGGCCCAAAAAACACGACCGACAACCCTCCGCAGTTCTTCCTTGTTGTGCGGATTAGGCGGGCGATGAAAAAACGTGACGCAGAGGCGATTTAATGATCCCGCAGTGAAGAACGGAACCCGCGAGGAACAGCGGCGCAGACGGGAAGGAAATCCGACCACCGGAGCAACTCCGGTGGCCAGCGGAAGCTTCCGCCGGCACGGCGGCGGCACCCAGCGCGCCGCCGGGAAGACCTCTCCGCGGCTGAATCCGCGGCTGCGAGGCGGTTCTGCGGCCGCGCGGAACCACAGTTCAAGGACGCGGCAGCCTGGCCGCGTCCGGGTGATCCAGGGCGGCCCCCCGCGGGGGCCGCAGAGTTGTCACGCGGGGGCATGCGCGCCCCCGCGTTGCTCGGCCGCTCGGCCAAGCCGAGCCGGACCTGCTGGCCGAGCCGAGCCGCGCCCTGGCCTGGCCGGACCGGGTCCAGCCGGGTCGGGCCGGGTCGACCCGGTTCGGGGCGACCCAGGGGGGTCGGCCCGGGTCCGTCCGGGCCCAGACCCCCCCGTTTCCGGACCTTTTAGGTCTTTTGCTCATATCTTGAGCTACGAGCCTCCAAACGACGCACCGTCAGTGGAAACACGATACTTGGATCGAGACGGTCGTTGGGTATATTACACTCAAGGTTTCAGAATACTTTGGGTTCGGCCGGGTTGGTTCATCCACGAAACCAACCGGGCCCTCGGAGCGGAAACACTCATATCTTGAGCTCCGGACGTCCAATTGACGTACCGTCGACATTGATGGATTTCTCTAAGGGAGACGGATGTTTTGGATTACTCCGCTCGAGCTTTGGACGCAGTTGGAGTACGGTCGGGTTGGTTATGACTTAAAAACCAACCGGGCCCCCGGGACGAAAAATCCAATAACTTCCAGACTGGGCGTCCGATTGACGTGTCGTCTATTGTGTTGCATTCCTGTTGACGATACAGAAGTTTTGGCATCCTCCGCCCGAGTTTCAGATGCAGTTGGGTTATAGCCAGGTTGGATTGTACCCGAAATCCAATCGGGCCCCTGGAATAGAAAAAGATGATATCTTTCAGACCGGACGTCCGTTTGACGAACCGTCAGTGGCGTTGGTGATCTCGTCGAGAAACGGTCCCTATGAGTATACCCTATGAGAGTTCAGGGTACAGTTGAGAAACGACTGGGTTGGTTCGCATACGAAACCAACCGGGCCCCTTGGACGAAAAGGCTAACAACTCACAGACCGGGTGTCCGATTGACGCGCCGTCTGTTGTGTTGAGACCCCTGTGACGAGGAGGTCCTTTGAGTTACTTCTTCTTGGGACTTGTGATGTTTTGGAGTATCGACCAGTAGCTCATGGAGCAGACCCTCCGGAGACGAGCGTGCGGAGTACGGAGACCGTGTAGCCGGCTGAGACCTAATGACTGCTTGTCCGATTCGACTCAGAGTGACTTGAATAGCCCAGTGGAGAGCACTACTTTGTGAGTTGGAAGACCCACGACGGAGGAGCACTACTGTGTGAGGTGGCAGACCCGCGGTACTCGACATTAGGAGTACCTCTATAGGCTATGAGGGGGAGCACTACTGTGTGAGGTGGCAGACCCATGGCGGGAAGCACTACTGTGTGAGGTGGCAGGCCCACGGTACTCGGTGGGAGGAGTACCTTAGCAGTCTTCGGTCAGTGAGCAGTACCTCGGAGTCGTGACAGGACCACTGTAAACTCTAGAGACGAGGTTCTTCGGTAGTTACGGTTTCGATAATGAAAATCCCGGTTTGAGCTGAGTCTATCACATTTGTGTTTCCTCATGATTGAGATGGGTTACTTGATAACATAGAAATATGTATGGGCATATACCTAAGTAGAGGTTATCTGTTGAGATCTTCCTTTTTGTTATCCTTGTTGGTTTTAGTGAGACCTTGAGGGTCTCGGGGTCCCTACTGAGTATTGTTATACTCACCCCTGCACGGGCTATGCCCGCACCTCGTTGTGTTGGTTGCAGACGACGATTCAGTACCCAGAGGTGGACTACACGACGAGTCAGTACCCGGAGGTGGACTACACGACGAGACGACACACGTAGGAGGTTGACGGATGAGAGCGTGGAGGAGGCTATCTGTACCTACCCTTCAGGTAGGATCCATGGAGGACGACCAGGAGCTGCACCATCTGTACCTACCCTTCAGGTAGGATCCGAGTAGGATGACCCAGGAGCCGCTTCCGTCCTTCCAGCTGTTATCTTTTCTATTGTACTTGTTCAGTTGTAGTTGTACCTTCTTTTGGGTTTTTATTCTGGCCCATTTACTTTTCAGCACTTCTCTTGTACTTAGTGTTACTTTCTCCGCTTGGTTACTATGTGGTGCTTGTTTACTTTTATAAAGGCAATGCCTTCCCAGTTATCGGGATTTATGCATTTGGTGCTAGTCGCCAACCCCTGGCCTATAGAAGGCAGGCTTGGGGTAGTCACGGCACGGGCCCTGATGACGGGTCCTGAAAAATTGGTATTAGAGGCAGGTTCGGTTCTACCGCAGAAATTATAACTCTGATATTTTCTTTCTGTGAAGCGATAGTGTTAAGAGTACTGAGTGAGGTTTTTAGTTCAGGGAGTCCAGTGTTGGTGCGGGCGGCCGACGTATCCATACACCAGGACCCTGACAACTGGTTTCCGACATTGTGCACGAAAACACCGATTGCGTGTGTGTTTCCAAAAGTTTATAAATGTCAGCTAAAACCAGGTCAGCTCACCATGAATAATCTTTTGACCGTGTCACATTGTTTCTTTCAGGATGCCTCCCCGTGGACGACCAGATAGAGCCCCGAGAGTGGTACGTACTGATAGCCCGCCGAGCGACGAGGCCTTAGTACAGGGCCATATCCCAGTTGAGGCACCAACGGAGGCACCAGCGGTACTACTACCCATTGGGGCACTGATGCCACCAGCCCCAGCAGTAGAGGATGCACGTCGCTTGAGCGCACTGCATGAGTTCCAGCGCTAAAGGCCACCGATGTTCCAGGGAGGGACGGACCCGCAGGAGGCTGAGGATTGGCTGGAGGCTGTGGTGAGAGTCTTCAGGCTGGTGGGGACACCGACAGATTTCACGGTGATCCTTGCTGCCAGCCTTCTTTAGGCAGCAGCAGGCAGATGGTGGAGCCTGATGCTTTAGATGCATGACGAGGTGACACTTCTATGGGCAGTCTTCGAGAGCCTGTTCCGGGCAGAGTTTGTACCAGCCACCTTTCGAGCGGTGCGTATACAGGAGCGACTTCAGCTGCGGCAGGGCAGCATGTTAGTGGCATAGTACTCAGTGAGATTCACAGACCTCTCGCGCTACTCTACAGACATGGTATGGGACCCATTCTTCAGGGCACGAACCTTCGATCAGGGGCTCAGGTGGGAGATCAGAGCTTCGGTTGTATCGCACAACATTCTGACGCCAACAGGGCTGTTGGAGAGAGCCCTCTTTGTGGAGAGTTTCCATGCTGAGCAGTCTCCAGCAGCAGGACCCACCACTAGACGGCATGTGCCAGAGTCTTCTGCAGCAGGAAGTAGACAGATGACGTAGAGGTCCAAGAGGACCAGAGCTACAGGTAGTCGACCGCGTGACTCAGGGTCGGTAGTGCGAGGCACCAAGGGAAGTGATAGAGCCAGACCTGCCATGAAGTGTTACTCCTGCGGCGGGATTGGTCACATGGCATGTGACTGTCCGACCCGCCATATAGATGACCAACAGTTAAATGAAGAACCTCCCATGCAGAGGCAGAGGATCGATCAAGGCAGACCACTAGGAGTAGGCGACCATGGCAGAGGAGCTGGCCGTGTAGCTGGAGGTGGAAGACGCTTCGGGGTGTTGCCACCACCACCACCAGGAGGTCCACCCCGACCACAGGGAACTGATAGACATGGGATAGCTCAGCTTCAGGCAGCTAAGGCCTACGATTATGGAGCTCCGTAAGTGGATGAACGGGAGTGGGACTAGCTCCAGACTTGGAGACCTTTTTTTTTGCTGCTACAAGCTTTGTTGATGTTTGTTGTAGATGCCTCATGTCTTTGTATTATGAGCTGCAAAAATTAAAAAAACTCTTATCTTTTTTATGTTTGCTTCCATGTCCTTTTCTTGGGTTGATACTAAGAGGTCCCGGTTAAAACTGTTGACTTGACCCTCACTTTCGAGTTTTCTACACGAGGTGACCCAGTTACCACATACTCATGCCGATAGTGTGACTCAACCCTTGGATGCGAGAGTAATGGTTGGATCTCTTGGTAGTAGCATCGAGGCCTTACGACGTCGTCCTTAGTATGGATTGGTATCATCCATGTCGGGATTGACTGTATTAGGTGGTGAACGTGGTTCATCCAGGGGATGAGACCAGATTCCTCTTATCGGAAAAGAAGAAATCATAGCTGCTCTTGTGGGACCAGGGATGGTCCAGGCCACGACAGAGAAGGTCCAGGTCATCCAGGAGCAGATGAGGACAGCTCAGAGCCGGCAGAAGTTTTATGCTGACAGGAGGCGGAGGCCACTAGAGTTCGAGGACGGCGACCACGTCTTCTTGAGTGTCTCACCTCGACTTGGATTACAGAGATTTGGCGAGGTGGCTTAACGCCTGGCTCTACCACCTCAGTTGCACCGGGTGCACGACCCAACGCATATCATCGATCATGAGGAGCTAGACGATGGTGATGGGGTATCTTTCACGGAGGTTCCAGTAGGGATCGAGGATCGACAGGAGCGGATCCTACGAGGACGGTCGATTCCTCGGGTGCACTTTCTTTGGCAGTATGGGAACCTCCAAGTGAGCACATAGGAGCAGAAGGCTCGGATACGTTCTCTGTACCGCTTTTTTGACCCTAGTTTATGTTGAAGCTTTACGGGGACGTAAAACCCTTTGGTGGGAGTAATGTAAAGACCCGGAAATTTCAAGGGAAATTTTTTCCTAAATTTTCTTTGAAATTTTACAAGAACGCAGTTTCTGACGACACCTGATTCCGAGGCCCGGTGTGCCTAGAATCATTTTCCGAAGTTTGGCTCGAGTACGTTCAGTGAACGGACGAGCGGGTTTTTCTAACTTTTGAACCGGTGCCCAGAATCGAATTATGAGGGCACCGATGGAATCGCAGTACCGCTGCTTGCTTAGAAACGCCTCTTCCAGAGTTGCGTTTTCTCGGTTGTGGTTTTTAATTTAATTGGGTTTTATGTTATGAAATAAAATAAAGTTGTGCAACAATTTTATTTTTATTTCACTTAATGCCGCTTGAAGTCCACATTAAGCTGCTAAAGCTCAGTTGAAATGGATAGGGTGTATCCCAAAATATCCTATCAACTTGATAGGATATTTGTGGGGTGGGGCCCACATGAGCCACGCTGTTTCTTTCCGATAAGTAATGCACCCGCAAAAACTCCTATTAAATAAACTTCAACTGGGGCGTTTTCTTAAACAATTAAACGCTCCTATTAAATGGGTGGTTTATTCGTTGAAATTAATTCTATGAATTAATTTTATTTCGTTTCTTAACACGTTTTTGTTTTGTTGGCATGTTAATAAAATAAGGCCAACACACCTTGCTTTTGAATTGTTGTGTTAAACCATTGAAGAATCTCTAAGTATCTTCCTCCTTCTTCGCAAAGAACGCGAAGAACATGAAGAACGCAAAGAACGGAAAGAACGCCGAACCCGTGGAGATCAGCGACATGACGCCGTGTACCGCGACGCCGACGATTCTCCCTCTGCGACGCTTCTTCCACGACGATCCAACCCTGTGACAACCTTCGATCGACAACGACAAGATCATCGACGCGACGCCCTTCCACGACGACGTGACGTCCTTCCGCAACGCGACACTCCACTTGTTCCGCGACGGTCAATTCCGTGAAGAACGCACGTCCGGCGAGGTAGGGTTTTTAATTGAGAATAATAATACCCCTTTTCCTCGGATGTTTCCTTTTGAAAATAGAGAACGCGTATCAACTCAATACTAAGTTGATCCGCATGATGTTTGGTAGTGGGATGGATATTCTTGATTGCGGGTTGGGGAATTTTTGGTATGTTTCAATTTTATTTTAGGAATCGTGGAACGGTTTTATTCAATTTTTTATTAAAATAAAATTGATTATTTCTCCCGACTGTTATTATCTAACGCGGAGGGTGCGAGCCAAACAAACACGGCCGACAACCCTCCGCAGTTCTTCCATGTTGTGCGGATTCGGCGAGCGATGACAAAATGTGCCGCAGAGGCGATTTAATGATCCAACAGTGAAGAACGGAACCCAGGAGGAACAGCGGCGTAGACGGGAAGGAAATCGGACCACCGGAGCAACTCCGGTGGCCCACAGAAGGTTCCGCTGGCGCGCCACACCGGCACAGAGGCACCGGAAACCAGAGGCGGCGGTCGGCAGGGGCGGCGAGGCGGTTCTTCGGCCGCGCAGAACCGCGGTTCAGGGACGCGGCGGCCCGGTCGTGTCCGGGTGATCAAGGGCGGCCCCCCGCGGGGGTCGTGGTGTTGTCACGCGGGGGCATGCGCGACCCCCGCGTTGCTCGGCCGCTCGGCCGAGCCGAGCCGGACCGGCTGGCCTAGCCGAGCCGCGCCCTGGCCTAACCGGACCGGGTCCAGCCGGGTCGGACCAGGTCGACCCGGTTCGGGCCGACCCAGGGGGGGTCGACCCCGGTCGGCCCGGGCCCAGACCCCCCCCCCCCCCCGTTTCTGGACCTTTTAGGTCATTTGATCATATCTTGAGCTACGGGCCTCTAAATGAAGCGTCTTCAGCGGAAACGCGATCCTTGGATCGTGACGGTCGTTTCGGTATATTACACTCAAGGTTTCAGAATACTTTGGGTTCGGCCGGGTCGGTTTATCCACGAAACCAACCGGGCCTTCGGAGTGGAAACGCTCATATCTTGAGCTCCCGACGTCCCATTGACGTACCGTCAACATTTATGGATTATTCAAAGGGAGACGGATCTTTTGGCTTACTCCGCTCGAGGTTTGGACGCAGTTGGAGTACGGTCGGGTTGGTTTTGACTTAAAAACCAACCGGGCCCCCGGGACGAAAAAGCCAATAACTTCCAGACTGGGCGTCCGATTGACGCGCCATCTGTTGCGTTGCGTTTTTGTTGACGACACAGAACTTTTTGCATCCTCCGCCCGAGTTTTGGATGCAGTTGGGTTATATCCTGGTTGGATTTTACCCGAAATCCAACCAGGCCCCTGGAACGGAAAAGGATGATATCTTTCAGACCGGACGTTCGTTTGACGAATTGTCAGCGTCGTTGGTGATCTCATCGAGAAACGGTCCCTATGAGTATACCCTATGAGAGTTCGGGGTACAGTTGAGATACGGCCTGGTTGGTTCGCTTACGAAACCAACCAGGCCCCTCGGACGAAAAGGCTAATAACTCACAGACCAGGCATCTGATTGACATGTCGTCTGTTGTGTTGAGACCCCTGTGACGAGGAGGTCCTTTGAGTTACTTCCTCATTGGACTTGTGATGTTTTGGAGTATCGACAAGTAGCTCATGGAGCGGACCCTCCAGATATGAGCGTGCGGAGTACGGAGACCGTGTAGCCGGCTGAGACCTGATGACTGCTTGTCCGATTCAACTCGGAGTGACTTGAATATCCCAGTGGGGAGAACTACTTTGTGAGGTGGCAGACCCACGGTGGAGGAGCCCTACTGTGTGAGTTGGCAGACTCGCGGTACTCGATAGGAGGAGTACCTCTATAGGCTATGAGGGGGGCACTACTGTGTGAGGTGGCAGACCCATGGCGGGAAGCACTACTGTGTGAGGTGGCAGGCCCGCGGTACTCGACGGGAGGATTACCTCAGCAGTCTTAGGTTAGTGAGCAGTACCTCAGAGTCATGACAGGACCACTGTACACTCTAGAGACGAGGTTCTTCGGCAGTTACAGTTTCGATAATGAAAATCCTTGTTTGAGCTGAGTCTATGACCTTTGTGTTTCCTCATGATTGAGATGGGTTACTTGATAACATAGGTATATGTATGGGCATATACCAAAGTAGAGGTTATCTGTTGAGATCTTCCTTGTGGTTATCCTTTTGGTTTTAGTGAGACCTTGAGGGTATTGGGGTCCCTACTGAGTATTGTTACACTCACCCCTACACGGGCTATGCCCACACCTCGTTGTGTTGGTTGCAGGCGACGAGTCAGTACCCTGAGGTGGACTACATGACGAGTCAGTACCCGGAGGTGGACTACACGACGAGACGAAACATGGAGGAGGTTGACGGATGAGAGCGTGGAGGAGTCTATCTGTACCTACCCTTCAGGTAGGATCCGTGGAGGACAACCAGGAGCTGCGCCATATGTACCTACCCTTCAGGTAGGATCCAAGGAGGACGACCCAGGAGCTGCTTCCGTCCTTCTAGCTGTTATCTTTTCTGTTGTACTTGTTCAGTTGTAGTTGTACCTTATTTTGGGTTTGTATTCTTTCCCATTTACTTTTCAGCACTTCTCTTTTACTTAGTGTTTACTTTCTCTGCTTGCTTACTCTGTGGTGCTTGTTTACTTTTATAAAGGCAATGCCTTCCCAGTTATCGGGATTTACGCCTTTGGTGCTAGTCGCCAGCCCCTGGCCTATGGAAGGCGGGCTTGGAGTAGTCACGACACGGGCCCCGAGGACAGGTCGTGACAATATATACATTTTAATCATTCTTGAGTGGTTAGCATGTATAATGAATCCCAACGCGTCGTGGAGACGGTAATCCCTACATACGCACGAGTGATGATATTGTTCCCATAATTATTGAATTGAATTGGAATGGATGATATAATCAATCAGAATTAGTATAATGTTATAATAAATATATATAGTTATTCTCTACACCATTATACACATCCAAGTAAGGTGGTCGTGGAAAAACAGATTACACCACGGCGTGGAGACGGTATTCTGTACGTACACACGCGTGGTGATTTCGTTTTCCGTAGGTTGGATAAAAGGTGAAATGGGGTTGTTTAATATTTATAATAACATATTAGTATATAATTAATACTGATTTTATTACTTTATATTGAAACAATTAAAGAAGAGGATGTTGAAGAAGAAAGAAACATGAAAGAGTCGGTAGAAGAGATTACCTCTTCCTCGACGCACCTCCTTTAAACTTCCTCTTAGGGAACTAGAGTTGGTATTTTGAGAATACTGGAAACTCTATGATATAACTATAGAGGTTTAGAAGAGGAATCAGAAGGTTTTGGCTGAGCTTCAAAGCTCCAAAGAGTGTGAAGAGAAGAGGGAAGGGTGCCATTTTTATAAGGGAGGATAGGGTCACCTTTAAAACATAAGAAATATTAATTTATAATAATTTTAAAACCAACATAAAAACATCCAAAATGACTCAAAATTGGATATGAGTTATTATAGGGTTTTAATATCATCAACCAATCAAATTTATACATGTTTTGATTTTATTTTAAACCTTATCATTTTGATTTATCCTTTTTAATCTATTTAATTTTATTTGTGGTAATAATAATCTAAATTTTAAATTGTTATAAATACTTACTTATATGTTTTGAATTTTCCATAATTAGATACATTATTAAATTTTATAACATATAATTTTCAATTTGTAATTTTTAAATATATTTGTGATTTTTAAACAATTTAATAATTTTTATTTTTATAAAATATCAATACTGTCAATTTGAACACAATTTAATTATTTGAATTTATATAAAATCCAAAGAGAAGAGATATTCGATCAAAAATATTTAATAGATTTCTAAAATTTCATATTCATCTTGAAAATTCATGGAGAACATTAAATAGTTCATATATTATTTATTTTAATATTTTTAAAACCATTTATGTGATATTTCTCTTAATAAAATAATTACAACAACATTTTTGTATAATTATTTAATATACTTATTTTTACATAAAAAATAAAAAAAATACTAGGATAAAGATAAATATGATAGCTTTCATATGAATACTTTTAGTCGGGTTTATCTTCTAAAACACCCATCTTTTAAAATATTATATTTATTAAATTAAGATGGTGGCAACTTTGACATCATTTAATATAAAATAATATAAGTGTCACAATCACTTTTATAAGATTCCAAACGGTCGTATATTAGGTCATTAGATGCTTATGGTGTAGATATACACTAAAAATAAGTTCTGGTCAGGTTTTGTGGGCCTTTTATTGGGTATTATTATTTCAATACAAACAATATTACTGATTTTTTCACATAATAAATAATTTCTGCATCATTTATGTATAAGATATTATGGTAATTAAATATCTCTTAAAATTTACAAATAAATCACCATAACAAATAGAAAAAATTTAGCTTTCAAATGAGTATTTATAATTGAATTTATATTCTGTATAATCTTATATTAAAAATACTTTAATTGTTAATGTTTGAGTGAGACATATTTCACTTTCGTTAAAATAAAATAAATTAATGGTCTTAATAAAATACAAGTGGGTTCCATTAGATTCAATTTTTACCCAAGTATGATATAGGGAAAAATATAATCATCCAATTATATTAAGTCAATTGTAAATGTAATTTTATAATATTATATTTTCCCTTAATTACCTGATTTACCTTTAACAATAGTAAATAAAATTTACCGTAGTTACTATTTAGAATTCCTAAAAATAAAAAGTGTCATATTAACATAATTTGGACCAACTGCTTCCAAATATGGAAACCATTTTTCCAAATTCAAATCACAGAGATTGCAGAAATTATTTTAAAATTAATCACGTCATTAAGAAAAACGAGTTTTAAAAGTTTTAAAACATTGCAAAAGATTGAAATAATTTTACCTATGAATTCAATGTAAAATCAATGTTAATGACATAAATTATATTAAATGGTAAAAATATATTCTATTTATACATCACAACCATTAAAAATATAATTTAACCATATAAATTATTACGATAAAAATGTTGTTTTTAATGAAAATATAGCCTGTTTTTACTATTCATTAAAATATAAAATTTATCAGAATAATATGAAAATTTTATCCAAAGTAAATTTTTATATCCTGATTCAAAATAAGAAATTTTTTTTGTCAAGTTAAACTTATAAAAATTTCAGAAACTATATTTAAAGTGGATACGCCATCAAAAGGCTGCAAAACTGCATTTTTCTAAAAATAATTATTTCAAAGAAAACTTTTATATTGTTCTCATAAGATTATATAAAAAATGTGTAAGATGATTAATAATGTTATAAAATTAATAATTTAGTTAATACTATTCGTAACGTCTAGTCCATAATAATATTATAACAATATATCATTGGTTAGTGAAGCTCGGTATTGTGTACTACATAGGCTATCGAGAAAGGTCACGATTGCATGTAACACAAGCTAAGTCAAGGATGTGTGTATCTCATGATCTCTTTGGTGTTGTGTATATCATAATTCAAAACTTATTTCATTTGTACATTGAACAAAATCTATACTTAATGTTGCGTAGAATAATTTCTACAAAACTAATTTGAAATTGTGTGTAACACGAGCCAAGAATAGTGTTGCGTATACTGCAAGCTAATATGGTGTTGCATATAGCACAAGCTAATTTTGGTGTAGCGTACAACACAAGTCATCAATAAAATTAAAAGGAATAATTCTCATAAAATCTCGGGTTGTTACAATCCCAATAAAAAATGAGATTGTCACAAAAAACCATTTCAACATTAGTATATTTTAAATACTAAGATACCTGAATGAAATTGAATTCTATGGATTTTTATATCCCATAATTATTATTATAAGGATCATAAAATAAATTAATTATTATTATATACACCACACAAAAAATTGTTATATAAGGCTTATGTCTCACAGAAATAAAAGTTAGATGAACATCACTTATCTACTTTGGTACTTTTAAAACATAAACCCATGAATGAATAACATTATATGAAACTATAAATGTCATTAAAATAAATAAAATCATGATATATCATGTCAAATGGGCCTTATATACACCTCATAACATCATATAGGTGAAAAACCTAACATATGTCTATAAAAAAATATGATGTTAAAGTCTATTGATATAAGTCTCAACATCCATCATATAGATTAGAACACGATATATAATAACGATAATTTCAGTATATATATATATTAGATAATAGTTCAAAAATTTATCATACAATATATTATTTACATATTTCTTTTTCTTCCACAATTATTAACAATTCCTTGTCAAAATCATGTATCTTGTAATAATTAGTTCATTTGTCATATTTTTTTTGGTTTGGTAATTTCACTTATTTTACAATGATCATGGTTACATAATATGAAAAATGTATCCATGATCTTAATATAATATAAATTCATTATATATGTATTTAGAGTAATCCATTAAATTTATATATATATAATTAATTACAGCTTCATGAAGATGGTATGTCGTACAAAAACAAGAATTGCGTTTTCATTTTCTCTAGTGATGCAATAAAATAAAATTAAATATTAATTCAACTTAATTTAATCATTATTTTTTCATTTATATTAATCAAATAAATACTTATTATATAATCACTACATTATTTACATCGCTTTGTGGAGACTGTATCCTTCACATTTACACAAGCAACATTATCTTTTATAAATGGGTTGGAAGTTGAGAAGGAATATTTGATATTATATTTAAAAAGGTAATATAATCTCATAAGTATCATATGTGGACATTAAATTCAACATTATATCCATATGTGAGAGGAGGTGATGGAAAATTAATTACATCGGTTTTCGAGGTGGAAGTCTTCTCTACGAACAGTCGATGATTTCATTTCGCAATCGATAGAAGATAATTTAAATGTAGGTTATGGAATCAAAATAATAACATATCATTATATTGGAATAAATTATTTTATTATATAATCATATTTGAAGAATACATTAATTTTGTGGGAGAAGAAATAAAATAAAAATCCATGGTTATAAATGATGCCACTTCTTCAGACAATTTCCTAAGGTTATCACCAAAAGACTTATAAAGAGAGTTTACATAAAAAATATGTCATCTAGGTTGTAGTGAGGGAAATAATTAATTTATTTTCGTTTTTATTGGCTAAGTTAAATCTTTTTGGGAGTGTGAAGAAGAGTGGAGAGGGGGTTCCCTTTTATAAGTGGGGGACAAGAGAGAGTAGATTTTTTTAAAAAAGAAGAAGGTGTAACCATGTTTTAAACAGTCCACAAAGAGCCAAAATCAGCCAATTATTTAACCTTATAAGTAATAAGTTCTAAATATGACCATAAAATAGTAATTAGACATGTTTTGGGTCATTTTTATCCCATATTTTTTAACTTTCTTGTAAACCCGTTTTAACCTTAATCACTACATTTATGCTCTACTATTTTTACTATTCATTTTGACCAAAATATAAGTTGAACGTATTATAAAATATTAATTATTCTGATTAAAAATATGGAATCAATTTTTAAAAATTTAATTTAGATAATTTTTGAACTTTAATCTAAAATTAAACCCGTAGATGCAATGAAAGTTGGTTTTCGAAAGAGAATAGTTTCACAGTATTGAATGTTTTAATATGAAAATTCAATATGAAATTCATTTCCATGACCTGTTGAGTCAATAAGGATTTCCTTATGACTTTTCCATTCCTTCTTGTTTTAAAAATGACAAACACCTTATCTTAAGGAAAATCGATTTTTTAAGAAAAAATTTTTTCATAAGGAAAATTGCTTTTATAAGGAAAATTGCTTTTATAAGGAAAATTGCTTTTATAAGGAAAATTGTTTTCTTAAGGAAAATCGCTTTTATAAGAAAAATTATCCTTATCACATTTTTCATCCATATTTTTCTTAAGTATGAGATTCGGATTAATTTTCTCGGAATCATTGAAACTTTGATATAAAGCATTATATTTTAGGGTTTGGATTCTGGATAAGAACTATAAGGAAGTTTCATTCCGAATTCCAGATATGAACTCTGACTAAGTTCTATTCCAGATTCAGAATACGAATTCTGAGGAAGAATTCTCATTACGAATTATAATGAATAAATCTCATTCCGAATTCTCACTATGAATTCTGATGACGAATTCTCATTACGAATTCTGATGATGAATTCTCATTACGAATTCTGATGACGAATTCTCATTACGAATTCTGATGACGAATTCTCATTACGAATTCTAATGATGAATTCTCATTACGAATTCTGATGACGAATTCTCATTACGAATCCTGATGATGAATTCTCATTACGATTTCTGATGACGAATTCCTATTCCGAATTCTCATTCCGAATTCACATATTAAACAGAATTTGAGTATCTTTGTTTTATACACTCTGAATTAATTCAGACTCCGAAAAATATCTTTGTTAGACTCCGAACATTTATATTTCTTACACTTCTAAAATTTGTCTACTCCTTATTATTTTCATTACTCTCCGAACCTTCACTCCGAAGTTTTCATTCCGAACTCTTATGTTAAAATTAAAATGATGTCGTACATTCTGTTACACTTGTTTTTTTATAAAACGATGTCGTCTGTTTTTTTATAAACTAACCGTTGTCTAAGTGACACGTGTACAGGTCCCTCCGATCATTAAGGAAAATGTGACCGTTGGAGAAGGAGCCGACCTTACCTATAAATAGGAGCTCATTTGAAAGAGCTCATTGCTGATGGCTGATAAAAGTACAAAAAGGCTGACTAATTTTCTTGAAGTGATTTCTAGAGAGAGAGGCTCTTATTAACTCTCAAAAGCTTCTTGCGACTCCGAATGTTGGTGATTACATTCGAGGGCTTCCGGGGAAAAGAAGACAGAGGTGCCGACTACCTTAAAGTTCGAGGGCTTTCTTGCTGAGGAAGTCAGAGGTTGCCAACTACCTTGAAGTTGAGGGCTTGCGAGGATAGCAAGACAGAGACTCTGATCTTCGTATCGAGGGCTTACCCTGGTGTGGGTAAGACAGGCTTGCTTGAAATTATAAATCAAGGGACCTTTATCCAAGGTTGTTGGATACCCTTCTCTTTGGGTTAAAAGACTTATATCTTGTTACTAGTAGTTTTACTACTTGTTTTTATTACACTGCATTTTGTAATATAAGGAAAGTATAACTTTCTTATACTTCCTTATTTTTACTCTATTTCATTTAGATTATATACGCTTTAAGGTAGAATCTCATATTGTAATCATTTGTTAAGTTTCAACTTCCAGAACCATATTTCCGGAATCTACTTTTGTAATTTCGTTCCTAGTTTACTTTCGGTGTTAGAGGTGTTGTGAATTTTCTTAGTATAATCTTTGTTAAACTTCGCCCTTTTCTTTTCTTAAGGAAACTATAGTTATTCATAACTATCTTTAAAGGTTCCAAAGGAATTTTTAAAGTATACAATTCACCCCCCCTCTTGTATATTGAGCATCTCATACTATATTTCGATCCTACAATTGGTATCAAAGGTTGGAAACCTCTTACTCTATACCAATCTAACATTTGGTATCAGAGGAGGTCTCTGAAATACTTGTACTCACATAAAAGTTTTTCTTGCTCACTTTTCATTCTGAATTTATATTCCGAACTTTTTTGATTCTGAACTTTTTTATTACGATTCTTTTGCTACTAACAAGTTTGTGTGCAAAGTTATATTAAGTATGGCAGGAATTAATGTTGGATATATTGATAATCTAAATCCGACAAGACCACCTATATTTGATGGTAATGACTATGAATACTGGAGAGATCGTATGAAGACTATTGTTATCAATACTAGAGTAGACAACTTTGTTATGCTTACCGGTGATTATAAAATTCCTGACAAGGAAGTCAGAACTCTTACTAACCAGGAAAAGCAAGAATATCAACTCAACTATAAGGTACGCAACACTTTACTATGTTCAATGAATAGAAATATATATAGCCAAATTTCTTCTTGTGAAGCAGCTAACTGTATATGGAAGAAGTTAGAGGTTACACACTTTGGGACTTCTAAAGTTATTGAGACTAGAAGAGCTATACTTAGAGCTGAATATCATGGCTTCAATTTTCCTTATGGAGAACCTATCTGTAATGTTCAACAAAGACTTATGACTATTGTCAACAGTCTACAATCTATGGGTGAGAATGGTTTAGATGATGAAGCTCTTGTGGACAAGATAATTGACATTATGCCCAATGAGTGGGAATCCAAGAGAACAGCTATAGATGAGAACAGGAAGGTCACTCAAATTACTCTTGATAAGATTTTTGGAACTCTTCTACAACATGAAACAAGAATTAAGAGAGATGCTGACAACATCAAGAAGAAGAATGGAAATGGTACTGTTGCTTTTACTACAACTTCAAATCAGATGAAAGCTAAGAATCCTGAGAGAGTAACCAGATCCAAGTCTAAGAAAGTCATTTTCCAATCTGAATCTAGTGAGAGTGAAGTCTCAGAAAATGAATTTGCCAATCTTGCTCGAAGGATGAACAAGATAGCTGGACAGAGAAATTTTCAATCTAAGTATATGAAAAAGGAAATGAAAGATAAGAAAGATGGAGAAGTTACTTGTTATGAATGTAAATGAGATGGACATATTAGACCAGATTGCCCTACGCTCAAAAAGAAAGAAAGGAAGGAAAGTCATTCAGACAGGAACAGAAATAAGTATTATAAAGCTAAAGCTAAGAAAGTTATGAAAGCTAATGACACCTGGAGTGCCAGTGGTGGTGACTCTTTAGATGAATCTTCTGATTATGAATCTTCAGGAGAGAAGAATCTTGGTCTTATAGCCAGATTACCTATTGATAATCATTGTCTTATGGCTAAGGTACGAAATGCTGAATCTTTGACCAATGTTTCTTTAAATTATAATGATAGTAAGTATTATAACTCTTCTGATGAAGAATCATCTTCTGATGGGGAAAATACTTTACCTACTTATGAAGAAGTCTCTAGGTTTGCTAAACTTCTTGAGATTGAGAATTCCAAACTCAAGAAGAAACTTGACAAAGCAAACTCTAGGAATTCTATTCTTACAAAAGAGATATCAGATCTTTCTAAAGATCTTGATAGGAAAAATGCTGATTTTGAAAGTATTTCAAAAAATCTTGAGGAAGTAAGTTCTGAAAAGAACAAACTTTCTAAAGAATTAGAAAAAGTAATTTCTAAGAAAAATGTTTTCTAACCTAACTCTAGTTCTAAAACTAATGATTTTGAGGATAAAAACATGGTTGTAAAACACAAGTCTGAAATTTTTTCCTTAATGAAGTGTTTATCAAACTTTACCCATGGTAAGGAAAATTTTGATAAAATGTATTCCCAAATACGACCTTTAAGAAATAAATCCGGATTTGGTTATACCCATGCAAAACCTATTTTCAGTAACAATTATTTTGTTCCTCAAAGTGCCCCATTTTGTATCAAGTGTCAATGTGGTGGTCACTGGGCAAAGAATTGTTCCTTAAGCAAAACCCAATCTCTAGGATTTCACAAAGCTTACTTTTCTAAGAAAATGTGGGTTCCTAAAATTTTATTGTCTGGAAATCTCGGATACAAACAAGTTTGGATTCCAAAAGTCTAATTTTCTTCTTGATTTCAGTATAATAAAGAAAGTACCAGCAACAATACATGGTACATGGATAGTGGATGTTCCCGGCACATGACTGGTAACAAAATCTTTTTTGAAAATATTATCAAAACGAAAGGAGGAAAGGTAACTTTCGGAGATAATGCTAAGGGAGAGATTGTCGGTATTGGTAATATTGTTTTTATTGGTAAAACCTTGATTTCAAATGTTCTTTTTGTTAAAGATCTTAAGCACAACCTCATTAGCATAAGTCAGTTATGTGATGAAGGTTACCATGTGAATTTTAGGAATGATAAGTGTTTAGTACACAATTCCAAGGAAGAATTTATTCTCTCAGCCAATAGGCAAGAGAATGTTTACACCATAAACCTAGAAGACCTAAGAAGCCATGATCTACCTTTCCTAAATGCAATAGAAGAACATTCTTAGTTATGGCATAGTAGATTAGGACACTGTAATATGAGAAACCTATGTAAACTCTCTCAGAAGAAACTAGTTAAGGATCTACCTGAGCTTAGATTTGATTCATCTAAAGTTTGTGATCCTTGTCAATATGGAAAGCAACATAAATATAGTTTTATGTCTATCGGTGAAGTCTCAACAACTGATGCATTACAGTTAGTGCACATGGAACTTTTTGGTCCAACACAAACTGGAAGTATTGGAGGCAAATACTATGTGTTTGTTCTAGTTGATGATTACACTAGATTTACTTGGGTCTATTTTCTAGCATAGAAATCTGAAGCTTTTTATTATTTGAAAAGTTTTAGATCTCAAGTTAAAAATGAGAAAAACCTTCCATTGAAGACTATTCATAGTGATCATGGAGGAGAATTTCAAAATTCAGATTTTGAAACTTTTTGTAGTAAGAAAGGTATTACTCACAATTTTTCAGCACCTAGAACTCCTCAACAGAATGGTGTTGTTGAAAGAAGAAATATAATTCTTCAAGAGATAACAAGAACCATGTTGAGTGAATATTCTATTGCTAGACATTTCTGGGCTAAAGCTATAAGTACTTCTTGTTATACTATAAATCGAGTTTTGATTAGACCTTTTCTTAATAAAACTATTTATGAGTTATGGAATGGTAGAAAACCAAGACTTTCCTACATCAAGGTGTTTGGTTGCAAAGTATTCATTTTGAATAATAAATATAACTTACATAAATTCGCACCAAAATCTGATGAAGGAATTTTCCTAGGTTATTCCACAACTTCTAAGGCTTATAGAGTTTTTAATAAAAATACTTGCACTGTTGAGGAAACCGTACATGTGAAATTTGATGAATCAGATCCTTTTTTTTAAACCATCTCAACATAAATCTTCGGATGTGTTTTCAAAAACTGATTGTCAACCTTTGATAGAAGAACCTTCTGATAAGGAAATTGTTCTAGAAGGTACTTCTGAAACATTTACCCCAGAAGATTTTCTACCCTATGTTGATGAACAGGTTTTACAAAACCCAAATCAGGTTTTTCTTAAGAATCATCCCACTGATAGTATCATTGGTGATGTAAATCAACCTGTAAGGACTAGAAGTTCCTTAAGAAATGAAGTAGAACATCTAGAATTTCTTTCCCAATTAGAACCTAAAAGCACTGATGAAGCTTTAGGCGATGATGATTGGATTAAAGCCATGCAAGATGAACTAAATGAATTCGAAAGGAATAAAGTCTGGACCTTGGTTGAAAGACCTAAGGAAACTTCTGTTATTGGAGTAAAATGGGTTTTCAGAAATAAATGTGATGAAAATGGAGTCATTGTTAGAAATAAAGCTAGACTTGTTGCTAAAGGCTATAATCAGCAAGAAGGAATAGACTATGAAGAAACCTATGCTCCAGTAGCTAGACTTGAATCTATCCGTATTCTACTTGCCTTTGCAGCATTATTTAATTTCAAACTTTTCCAAATGGATGTGAAATGTGCTTTTCTTAACGGTTATGTTCAAGAGGAAGTTTTTGTTGAACAACCTCCTGGCTTTGAAGATACAAAACATCCTGATCATGTTTTTAGACTTACCAAAGCTTTGTACGGCCTTCAACAAGCCCTACGAGCATGGTATGATAGACTCACTGGATTTTTGCTTCAAAACAACTATGTTAAGGGAAATGCAGATCCAACCCTTTTTATAAAGAAAGATAAGAAAATTTTTTTGATTGTTCAAATTTATGTTGATGACATTATATTTGGTTCAACTCAGCAATCGTTGACTGACTCTTTTGCAAGTCTAATGAAATCTGAGTTTGAAATGAGTATGATGGGTGAGTTAACATTTTTCCTTGGTTTTCAAATTTCTCAAAAACCAGAAGGAACATATATATCTCAACATAAGTATATTAAAGATCTTCTGAAAAAGTATGGTTATGAAAACACTAAGAGTATAAGTACTCCCATTGGTACATCAAACTCTTTAGATCTTGATGAAGCTGGGAAACCAGTAGATCAAACATCTTTTAGAGGTATGGTAGGAATTCTACTTTACTGAACATCTAGTCGACTAGACTTAATGTTTTCAGTATGCTTATGTGCAAGATATCAATCCAATCCTAAGGAATCTCACTTAAAGGCAGTAAAAAAAAATTTCGCTACCTTAAGGGAACCATGAATCTAGGATTATTTTATAATTCTGGAAATGATTTTGTTCTAAAAAGATTTTCTGAAGCTAACTTTGGTGGATGTAGAATGGATAGAAAAAGTACATCCGGAACTTGTCATTTCTTAGGAGATTCGTTAGTTTCTTGGTCCTGCAAGAAGCAACATTCTGTAGCACTTTCCACTGCTGAAGCTGAATATGTAGCAGCTGGAAGTTGTTGTGCACAAGTGTTGTGGATGCAACACACACTCACAGACTATGGCTTGAGTTTTACTAAAACTCAAATTTTGTGTGATAACACAATTGCCATTGACCTCAGTAAGAACCATGCACATCACTCCCGTGCAAAACACATAGATATTAGGCATCACTTTCTTAGGGATCACACACTCAAAGGGGATATTATTCTTCAGTTTATTGGAACGCAAGATCAACTTGCTGATATTTTCATAAAATCATTGCCTTCTGATAGATTTCAATATATTAAATAGAAGTTAGGAATGATAACCATAAGGTAATCTTTCTTAATTAACTTTTTGTTGAAAAAGTCTCCTTACAGTAATAAACTCCTTTTCATAGGGGGGGTATATTTGATTGTTTCTTTAACAATGTTTTTCAAAATTTGTTTTCAAACATTTCGGAACAAAGATTTCCGGAATTGAACTTCCGGAAATACAATTTTCCAGAATGGATATTTTCGTACAGAATATTTCTGGAATGGAAGTATTCATATTGAAATTATCCGGAATGGATGATTTCGTACTGGTATTTTCATAACCGGATTTTCGTACCGAACCTTCATAATTTATTTTTCGTACTAAGTTTTTCGTACTAAATTTTTCGTACTAAATTTTTCGTACTATGTTTTTCGTACTAAGCTTTTTCGTACTAAGTTTTTCGTACTATGTTTTTCGTACTATGCTTTTTCGTACTAAGTTTCTCGTACAATGTTTTTTTTCGTAGTGAGTTTTTCTTAGTAAAATTTTTGAGAACTTTGTCTTTTCATAATAATTTTTTTTTTGTAATCATCTTTTTATATTACCCATTACGAATAATCCTCCTAATCCAATCCGAAAGGTATGATTTCCTTACTAATGTTTTCGTAGTCATAATTTACTTGCTGGCATTTTCTTGTACTATGTTTTCGGATTATAGTTTTCTTAATTCTTTGTTTTAATAAAAACCTCAAAAAGATCGGATTCAAGCTTTCAACCGTCAGATCTGATCACAGCTCATTCTAAACCATTAGATCAACCGTAGAAGGTGAACCGTCATCTCGTAGCCTATATAAAGGGGACCCAAATTCTCATCCCACATCGGTTTCAAGCTCTTGCGTCCTGAAGCTCTGCCCCTCTGTTTTAAGGCCGTTCCGAACTTCAGTTGTCTCCGTTCCGAACTTCTCAGAGGATTACAGATCCGAATGTCTGCGGAGTTAGCGTCTCAAAAAATGTCTTCAACCAAGCCTATTTCTCAATGGTTAGTTTACAGAGAAAGGTTACTCCATCCGTATTTCTTCAACAACTATGATTCCCTTATCTCAAAGAACATTAAGTTGAATGGATGGGAAGATGTTGCGGTCTCAAAAACCGGGAATCAAGATGAAGTATATTCAGATTTACTTGTCGAGTTTCATGAATCAGTTTCCTTCTTTAAGGAAGATGATAGGGAGAAGTTTTCTTTCAAGTCGTATGGCAATACCTACAAACTTTCTTACACCAAGGCTGCAGGCTTGGTAGGATTGTCTTATGAAGGAGAAGCAGAATTTATTTCGCACGTTTTACCGGACTCTAAGGGTAGCTTCGACAAGGAAAAAGCCTTAGAAACTCTCGGACTGGCTGATGACAAGGATCCGAAGATTGCAAGTCTATCCACAAACTTCCGGATTCTAGAGTTGTGGGTGCAAGGACTTATCGTAACGAGGAAAGGCGATAAAGGCAGTTTGAAGAAGAGTGAGATCTATATCCTAGATTTCCTGATAAATCTAAGGAAGTTCAATTTCATGAGGCATATTCTTATAACCATTGAGAATCTTAAGAAAGGAAATCTCAGAGCATAGATCGTAATGTACCCAGCAATATTATCAAAGTTGATAGTTCGGTGCCTTGAATCTTTCAAGGAATCTTGCAGATCTAAGCCGAGGGTATGCAAAATTTTGTTGGTTAGTGATGACACTCTTAAAATAATATATGTAGCTTTTGACAAGAAGTCTGGAAAGTTTATTGATCTACCTACTCAAGAAGTGGCTCCGAAAGATGCTGATCTGGAATCCTCTAAGCTGGTAAGGAAGAGAAAGCTAAAAGTAGTTCTAGTAGAAGCCGAGAATCCCAAGTCTAAGGAAGTCCATTCCGCACCTCCAAAGCCTAAGAAGAAGAAAGCCTATCCTGATGAAGTTTTTACAAAGTGGAGAGCTAATAAAGAGAAAAGGAAAGAAGGGGATCCGCAGTTCGGATTGGACCCTGCGGAGGCTAAGGCTTTGAAGGAGAAAACTGCTGATGAGCTTGAAAAACAAGCAAAACAAAAGAAGCTGAAGAAGAAGATGTCTGAGGCTGGGGTAGCTCAGGCCTTGTTAAAATTCAATGAAATGGTTTCAGAAACTATTCCAGTTCCGAGATCTTTCTCCCTGGAATCTCTACCTGAGACTCCAGGAAGGAATTTTGCTGCTCCGGAAGAGGCTGTTGCTAAGAATACTGACGAAGTTGAGCAAGTGGAACAAGTAGAAGAGGGTGCTGAAGGAAGTGGTGAAACCGGAGATGTGCTGAAATAAGTAGATGATTACAAGGGAACTCCTTCGGAACACTTATCCCTTCGAACTTCAGAAGATGAATCTTCAAAGCTAGTTACTCCAGCAATGGAAGAAGAGAAAGGAGAAGAAGAAGTTGCCAATCATGGAGAATAAGAACAACTTTTACATGGTTTTGCTCAGATGAAAAACGTAGAGGTTGGTATTCAGGAAGTTGCTGATGAGGAAGATAATGTTGTTCAAGTTTCTGATTGTGAGAAGAGAACTCCGGAACAGGACTCAATTCCAAAAAAAGATAAGGGGAAACAAATTCTTGCTGATACTCCGAGCTCAGAAGAAAGGAAGGGAAAGGAAGATGGTAGTTCTTCAAAGAGAAAGTTGGAGCTTATTGAGGAAGAAAACTCTTCAAGCAAGATTTCATATTCGGAGTCATCCTCGTTGGGGCATGATTTTGTTGTCCAGTCTTTAAAGAAGTTGGTGGGATCCATTCCGACCTTCTCTAGTATCGACTCAAGATGCCAGATGCTTCAACATGCCTTGAATCAGAAAACCCACTCCGTATCAATGGTTATGTACAAGTGCGTTGAGAATAAAGCTCAGTTAAAAACATTCTTTGTTGGTTACGAAGCTCATAAAAGGTCTTGCAAGAGGATGACAAGCTGGTCGAAGAAAACTGTGGAAGAAATGAGTCTATTTGATGAGTTTCAAGACAATGTTAATGATGCCTTTGAAACCGAGGACAAGAAGATAAATGAGCTGACTTCCTCCTTTGAAGAAAAGCTGACAGAAGAAAAGAACTTCCGGATCCAAGAAGTCAGGAATCTGAATGGGAAACTCAATTCCGTTTCTCAGAACTGGAAATTTGAAAGGGATCATCGGATCGATTTTGAAGAAAGGATGAAGGCTCAGGACGAAAAGATCATAGCTCAGGAAGAAAAGCTGAAATCCCAGGAAGAAAAAATTGAATCTCAATCCGCAAGAATAGTGGTCTTAGAGAAGCAAGCTGAAGAAGATCATAAAGTCCTAAAGGAGATCAAGACTATTCTAAAGGGGCTCATGTCAAAGGAAAAAGATCCGAAATAACCTAATCCGATCTTTTTGTTGTAATTTTTTCTTTTTTGTCGAGATTTCAAATTTAATGAAAGTTGTACTTGTTGTTTCTATTGTTTTCATTACTAATATCTCAGCTACTTTGTTAAGTTTTTCCATTCCCTCAAATTCTTTTTGAAAATCACAAAGGGGGAGAAGGAAAAGATCCTTAAGAAAAAGAAGAACTCTAATAAGAGTTTATCAAAGGGGGAGAAGAAAAAGATCTTTAAGAAAAAGAAAAAACTCTAATAAGAGTTTGTTTAAGGGGGTGTTTTACTTAAAGAAGACCTTCTTATGAAATATCACTCCGGAAATATGAATATGATCCTTAGAGTTTCAAAGTCTATGGGGGAGTTAGTCGTATTCATCTATATCCCTAAAGCAAGGGAGATAAGCATTAATATGATTCTTTCTTCTTAGAATTTTTTTCGTAAGGATGTTTGTGCTTTCCAAAAAGGGGGAGATTGTTGAGTCAATAAGGTTTTCCTTATGACTTTTCCATTCCTTCTTGTTTTAAATATCACAAACACCTTATGTTAAGGAAAATCGCTTTTATAAGAAAAATTGTTTTCCTAAGGAAAATTGCTTTTATAAGGAAAATTGCTTTTATAAGGAAAATTGCTTTTATAAGGAAAATTGCTTTCTTAAGGAAAATCACATTTATAAGAAAAATTATCCTTATCACATTTTTCATCCATATTTTTCTTTTGTATGAGATTCAGATTCATTTTCTCGGAATCATTGAAACTTTGATATAAAGCATTCTATTTTAGGGTTTGGATTCTGGATAAGAACTATAAGGACGTTTCATTCCGAATTCCGGATATGAACTCTGACTAAGTTCTCTTCCAGATTTAGAATACGAATTCTGAGGAAGAATTCTCATTACGAATTCTAATGAAGAAATCTCATTTCGAATTCTCACTACGAATTCTGATGACGAATTCTCATTACGAATTCTAATGACGAATTCTCATTACGAATTCTGATGACGAATTCTCATTAAGAATTCTGATGGCGAATTCTCATTACGAATTCTGATGAAGAATTCTCATTACGAATTCTGATGACGAATTCTCATTACGAATCCTGATGATGAATTCTCATTACGATTTCTGATGATGAATTCCTATTCCGAATTCTTATTCCGAATTCACCTATTAAACAAGAATTTGAGTATCTTTGTTTTATACACTCTGAATTAATTCAGACTCCGAAAAATATCTTTGTTAGACTCTGAACTTTTATATTACTTACACTTCTAAAATTTGTCTACTCCTTATTATTTTTATTACACTCCGAACCTTCACTCCGAAGTTTTCATTCCGAACTCTTATGTTAGAATTAAAACGATGTCGTACATTCGGTTACACTTGTTTTGTTATAAAACGATGTCGTCTGTTTTTTTATAAACTAACCGTTGTCTAAGTGACACGTGTACAGGTCCCTCCGATCTTTAAGGAAAATGTGACCGTTGGAGAAGGAGCCGACCTTACCTATAAATAGGAGCTCATTTGAAAGAGCTCGTTGCTGATGGTTGATAAAAGTACAAAAACGCTGACTAATTTGCTTGAAGTGATTTCTATAGAGAGAGGCTCTTATTAACTCTCAAAAGCTTCGTGCGACTCCGAATGTTGGTGATTACATTCGAGGGCTTCCGGGGATAGGAAGACAGAGGTGCTGACTACCTTAAAGTTCGAGGGCTTTCTTACTGAGGAAGACATAGGTTACCAACTACCTTGAAGTTGAGGGCTTGCGAGGATAGCAAGACAGAGACTCCGATATTCGTATCGAGGGCTTACCCTGGTGTGGGTAAGACAGACTTGCTTGAAAGTATAAATCAAGGGACCTTTATCCAAGGTTGTTGGATACCCTTCTCTTTGGGTTAAAAGACTTATATCTTGTTACTAGTAGTTTTACTACTTGTTTTTATTCCGATGCATTTTGTAATATAAGGAAAGTATAACTTTCATATACTTCCTTATTTGTACTCTGTTTCATTTATATTCTATACGCTTTAAGGTAGAATCTCATATTGTAATCTTTTGTTAAGTTTCAACTTCCAGAACCATATTTCCGGAATCTACTTTCGGAATTTCTTTCTTAGTTTACTTTCGGTGTTAGAGGTGTTGTGAATTTGCTTAGTTTAATATTTGTTAAACTTAGCCCTTTTCTTTTCTTAAGGAAACTATAGTTATTCATAACTAACTTTAAAGGTTCCAAAGGAATTTTTAAAGTATACAATTCACCCCCCTCTTGTATATTGAGCATCTCATACTATATTTCGATCCTACAATTGGTATCAAAGGTTGGAAACCTCTTACTCTATACCAATCTAACAAGACCTAAATTGGATTAAATAGTATATAATATAACTAATTTAATTTTCCATACCATATTAAAATAAAATTTATATTTTAATTTCTTTAAATGGAAAGGCATTTTTAAAAAAAATTGTATCATTTTACTATTAATAAAAAATTTAATCATTACAAAAATATCTCAGTCGTTAGCTTTACATATCTCTTAGGAGGTAAGATAGAATAATCATAAGTAAAGAAATTCCTAAAAAATCTACAACTGGAAGAAAATAAAACTGAGGTGGGTCTTATTTTTCCATAAAAAGATTAGAAATATGGATAGTCACATCACCTATCCCATTAACCTCTGGTCCATCTCTACTATACTAGACATAATATTGACCTTTTGGAGTTTACTACTTCCCTCTGGTGATGTAAATGACACCCTACAATGATATAATCCGACATATGTGTGGTATGGAACCAACCAGTCAGTTTTCAGAATTACATCAAATCATGTCGTCCCTAGGAATAAGAGGTATCATAAGAAAGGGTAACTTTCTATATTAAGTAGGTAGTCCATGCATTTTCATATTCCCTATAACCACACTCTCAATGGTGTGGCCTTGGTCATAACACCACAGTAGTAACTAATTTATACCACAAAAAATTACAATATAATTAAAGAGATAAATGAGTGTTAATCACCTGTATCGAATAAAAATGAAACAATAGTGGAGGATACTAGAATAGTACCTCATACAATAGACTTTCTTGCACTCTGATCCTTGGATATTTGATATAAAAATGAAAATTATCTGGTTCATGACCTTATGCTACAACTAGACTACCTTGAGTATGACTACTCTATTGGATTTTATTATCAGAAGTCTGAAATCCATGCTCATGAACTCATACTCATCTAGACATACAGGTGCTACTCTAAATCCCTTCCTAATGTGGTGTAGAATATCCTACCCCTGACTATGGTGATGGTGTATATCCTTTTCCTCCAGAAGATGACTAAAAGGACTAAAAAAACTCTAATGATTCCCCACATAGTAGAAAGAATGGCACTCCATTGGGTCCCTATTAGACTAAGGCTTCATATTTCCCTATTATCCACATATATTTAATATAATGGAGCTTCTAGTGTCTTTACTCTGACCACCAATACTCTCAATAGAAATCTCAAAGGAACACTTCCTACTACTATAACAATTACTACCCTCGCTCATCACTAGGCCTCTTTACCCAGTACTATCACATGTCTTCAAGTTACACATAAAAATAATGGATTGATTAATGATATTAGAAAAAGATAGGAAGGGAAAAAACATTCACCTAAGTATGGATGAAATAATGGAACATATCCTTGAAACATCAAGAACACAATAGGTCACCACTACTGAAAATTGGTGGAAAGAGCTATAAATTAGTAAAATGTTATGATTAATCAATGGCTACCATATCTCCTTTCCCTAGATTCCTGAACTCTATGTCTTGGAAACTTCTAATCATCTGAGGAAATAAGTGATCATATAATGAAATATAAAAATCATTCTAAACTATTCCCCAATGACTAACATCATGGGTAATCAAATCCCACCAGTTCTTTGATATATCACAAAGAATATAGGTGGAAATCATGACCCTATTCTATGGAGGCATATCTATATTATTAAATATGCCTAGAGTGGCCTCTATCCAAGACTCATTGTCCTATGATCTTCCATCCCCCAAAAAGGTGGGAGGTTGTTTTTAATGGAGCTCATAAGTCATATCATCCATAGTAGGTGTGGGTTGTGGAGTACCCTTCATAGAATTCATAAAATATAGAAAACATTCATGATGATTATATTTAGTTATTATTTTGGGTATAATAGGTTATTACTAATGTGGCACTCTAGGCAGTATGACTATCGACTCAGGGCCCACCGTCTCTAGAGTGTGGTTTTTTCCAGCCTCTTAGTGCACAACATGAGGACGTCATGGTCACATAACTCTAAAAATACCAAAAACATGCCTCGATGAAAATTGGTGATAGATAGAATCCCTCATATATTTATAACATTATAATAAGGCTTACTACCCATGGTATACTACACCAATCACCCTCATAGAGGAAGAAGTATTTCTAAGTGTTGAAGTTTAATTTACAGAGGTTCCAATAGGTGAAGGTCAACTATACCTTGCCTAATCATTTATTAGAAATAATTTTATTTTTAAATTTGGTAGTAAACTTTTATGTTTACATTTTCTTACAAACTTATAAAATGTTTTTATTAAAATGGAATGTCATACCCAGTGGATCAGGGCCCATAAAAGTTATCACAAAAAAATGAAAACAATTTTATTTATATTTAACTGGAAATTGATTTGATCGTAGAATGTAAAAGGTAATATATGATGTCTTGACTTTGTAAAATGCCCATTCCAATCAATGAGGGTCCATACACCTCAAGTATTGAAACTAGAAATCACACAATCATAGCCAAGTAGATGAACATGTATAATATAGTAAGCATGGCTCACCAAATAATCACAGGAAATAGTGGAAAAATTGAGCATTTTAATGAACCTATATGGAATGGAATATGAATTATAGATTCCTATAATGATGAATGTAAAAATTCCCCTTTCCTACATATCATCAGGCTATGGATAATGTAGTTACGTGACTAGTTTGGCCACCTAAATAGTGTGTCAGGCCGAGTTCCACATTCCTTAGGAACTCCTCTTCGTATGCCAAAGGATGCTAACAATAAGTGATGGTGTAAAGGGATAGTAATGGGGATACATTTACCTCTGGTTATGATAATGTAATATTCCATGTAAATAATTCAAAATCTAGTAGAAAAGAAGACCAACAGACACTGGACCAACAACCCTCCCATGGCGGAAGCACAACAATACCATAGAAAAGTTGAAGCATAATCAATAAAAAAAAGTGGAATAAATAAAAAAATAAAAACACAACATTTTCATTTAAGAGTGCATATAAAAAATTCATACATACCAATAATAAGAAGGGTCTCCCATGGCCGACCATCAACACACACACACAGACACACACACAAATTTATATACATATATATATATATAATAGCTTGCTGATACAAAATTGAACGAAAATGGTGACTCCAGCTAATGAAAGTATATCAGGGTCCATTTCCATCCATCCCATTTTAAATAGCCTAAAACTATAGTCCAGATCCAGATCCTAAACCCTTTCCTAATCGCAAATCTATAAAATCAATACACGTTCTGAAGGGCCCATGTATGGTGTGAGAAAGAATCTTAGTAGGCCACCACAAAAATGTTCCTATCTTAAATTTGTAATTTGTATGGTGAATATAAATAATAAAATAAAACAACAATACATCCATGCATAATTATAACCCACTCTCCTTGTTCTCAGGGGACATAAGGGAGTGATCTCCTATAATGGACAATTCCAGAATACTGTAGAAAATAGGATACTTTGCCGATTCCCAAGGAATCCCCTAACAAAATTCAACCCAAGTAAACCCAATGGTTCCACATCCAAATTTCAGATGGAATATTGTTCCATTAATCAAGTAATTCATGTCTCGATTACACATCCAAAAAAATAGATCCTTTTCTATCGAACCACGGCTAAAATGAATCCCCATTGGCTCATACCATGATGCATGAGGAATAAAGATACCTAAACTCCAAATAATAACAATTTCATCTCAATATATGACATCCTGAGGAACACCAATGTTTGTCCTCCAAAATTAGTGCTGGACCATTAGCCTCAAATATGATGAGCCTCAACCCCCAAAATATGGTCTCATAATTATCTAATAATATATCTTTTCCAACCTTTTGCCTTTATACAATACGAAACTCCAACCAATTCCCTAATCTAAAACTACTATAGGCCTCAACCCACATGATTGGTCTATACAACCACAACACCTGAGTCTTACATTGTGAACATGTCCCCAAAAGGTGAATTGACCAACATTGGTGAGATGAAATCACAAAAATAAACCTAATCCACACCAATCTAGCACTTTGTGCTCCTATAACCACATTACTCACCAGATGGTCATCACCAACTCGCATAACTTGGGACATACCCACAACATGAAGGCCTCAACACCTCAAACCGATGATTGGTTCACCTAACATGGGATCAACATCACCTAAATATATATATAGTTACACACCTAGTCTCATGATAACATCACCTTTTCCCAGATGGCCAATGCCATCTCAAGCCTCATCATGAGCTTCTCACGATCCCATAAATCCCATCCCATGAAATTCACATATATATAAATAAAATAAAATTAAATTGAATAACACAACTAAAATAAAATGAACCCCCATTGTAATATTCCCATGGTTCAGCCTTGTACCCAGCCTCATCCATTTTTTGAAATTGATGAGCATTCCCATACGAATCTACAATTGGTTAAATTAATTAAATTAATGTATCCATTTATTATATACGGTGTCTCTTAGACTACCCAATGGCGCACTAAAATACAATCCCACAAAAAACCTATGTAATCACAAATAAATGAAGTCACCACCTACCTCATGATGGTAAATTCCCATCTATCAATTCATTGCCTCTAAATTGGTCTGATATGGATGAAATTGGTGTTTTAGACAAATGACCTTACAATATGGTAAAATGAACTGCACAGATTTAGTTCTTTGTGAGGTGAGAGAAACTAAGGGAAGAGTTAAGAGGGATTAAATACTAAATAATATAGACCCAATTCCAAATATGTATTTATAAAATGATTTTTGGAAGAGGGAGTTGGCTCATGTCCTAGCCGAGTTAAAATGGAGAGCTTCCCCCCTACTATGTCTGAGAAATGGATGAATTAGGAGTTAAAAGATAAAATGGTAGGAGGATATTTTGGTATTTTAACACTATTAATGGGACACATATATAGATCACATGGTTTTCAAAACCATTCGAAAACTATGTGGCACCAACTATCTAATGCGCTAGGATCATACAGTTGTCCATCATAGTTTCCCAAACCATGCAGCAGCCGTGTATACAACCTTGACTAAAAAATATAAAGGTTTTAAAAAATCATGCACTCCATCTTGAATGGTTTGGAAAAACATGAAAAGATAACCGAAGTTCTCACATGGTTACTCCTTGGAGACTGTATGGTTTGTTCAAATCATGTGCTCAAGTTTACATACCAATGAAATTTGGGGTTTTGACTGCAGATTCACCCAAAACCTAATGAAATCATAGAGACACTTTTCACCAAATTAATAATCTAATATATATACGTGTTTCCAATGAAAACTCATAATAATGTTTTGTGGATCAAGAAAAGAGTTGGTCTACCCACCAAACTCTAAAAATTTAAAAGGAGCGAGGAATTTAACCCACTTCAAAAAAACCTTTGACGCTACAATCTCCCCACCCTATCATAGCTCTACCCCTATATATAAAAAAATCCCAGATGGCATCGAACATACACAACTATTTAAAACTAACATGTACTACCCCGATCAAATGGGAACAGGTCAAATACCTCAAGGGGATCTCCCCATTATGAGTTACATAACCCGATCACATCCCGACGCACACTAAAATTAAATCTCATGCTCCATCGTCCATCCTAGGGCTCAAGGACCTCTTGTGAAACATAATTACTCTTATACTATATCAGGTGCTCCGGTGTCATATATGACCCCATAAGAATCTATCTTTTCATTAATGGCCACCACATTTCCCTATCGTACATGGAACATATGAGGTCCCACATCTCATTTGATGCTCAAATCAGTATCGGCGCCTCTCACATCAAACATGTCCCATCTCGCAATGTCACCCACATGCCAATTCACATCAAAAGCCATACATACATTGATTACCCCATATAAATCTTGGTTCCATGCACCTCATGTGTGTGTGTAACACATCAGGGTTGATGGAAACCTACTAACCAATGTGTACTTACTCCATAAATACCTCTTGTGCACCTTGTCAATTCAAAACATACATGCCTCTAAAAACACCATGAAGAAATAAAATAAAATGAAACACGGTTGTACCCATGGAGTACATATAACCATAACCATGTCCCCAGCCTCCTCAACCTCTCGTAACTCCCTGAAATTCACTTAACACACAGCTCTACTACCTGATAAATGGCCTCCCTATGGTGTTGCACCAGCAACAAGCCACTTTCCCTGATGTTTGGTCCTGTTGTCTATACCATGACATTTGCATGTACCTAAATAACAACTAATAGTTATTTGTACCACTGAAACTCCGAGATCAGAACCTTAAGTCTACCTCGATCCCTAATTAATGGCTATCTAAGAAGGATTCATCCAAAACCTATCGAGATTCCAAACATAATTACATGCTCGACACTCTTTCAGTGTCTGATTACACTACACCCACATGTGTCTTGGATGCCTACAATGGAAGCACACTATTGAAGACCCACCTTAAGGTTGTCTACTAGAGACCCTGATGTTACCACCCTACTGTAACTCCTCTCACACTCACTTAAATATACCTAAAGCATCACCACTAACATCACCTAAAGGCATCACTTGACTCGAATACGACTATTATATCAAATTAACCTCATCAATCAACACATGATTCATAACCTCAATGAATGAGTGCAACCTGAAGATGTTTTTATACACCCAAATGGAATTCCTTAAACAATAACTGAAGAGACTCCTCCTCGAGGTATCATTTCTCATCATACCAGGTGAAAAAATACACAACATTGTTAACGTCGTTTCATATTCCATGAATGACATGTCACCCTACTGAAGGATTAAAATATCTCGAGATCTTTCTATCATAATAATCTCTTGAAGGAAGTTCTCAAAGAAACTAGACTCAACCTCCTTCAAGGAAAATCCCTCAGGTTTTAATTCCTAGATATGCTGGTCCCACTAGTGTTTTGTCATTCCTCTTAGCATATTAATCTAGATTCACCCACCACCTTGGGGTGTCTCATTCTTCTCGAAGATCATCTACATTACCTCTATCTAGTTCTTAGCCAATTATGGTCCACAATCATTATGAAATAGAAGTGGGTTATAGAAATTAAACTCTTAACTTAGATATAATATAGAAGTATCTGGTCCCTAAGCTCTCCTATCAATCCCCTGAATGAATATTACCAGACTTTCTATGAGATTCCAACCAATCCACGACCAAAATAAATCTAATCATTTGGATACCCTGCATGTACTGGATCCTATTCATATTCATGTACCTATGTATCATTCTCTAGATGAACCTCTTGAGAATCAAACCATCCTTTAGGGGTCTCAACCTGTGTGTTCTCCTATAACACCACATCACCACCCACATGACATTCCATTGGATCCCATCTAGGTGGAATCCTACTGAATACCAATACATGGTTATACATCCTAGATAATATATGTATATATAATAGACAGATAATGTTGTAACCAGAAGCATAAACTCACTACCCTTACCCCCCTTGTAACCATGTCCCACAACATCCATACTTTTTTCCCCTTAACCTCCCATATTAGATCCAAGTATCACATATTCCTTGGGAAATGCTCGTCCTGGTGAACCATGCCTCCTCAAAATAATGACCACATCTCCCAACCATGTGATCAACCTAAAACCATATATTCATCCATGTCTCCCTCTATAAGATTAAATCAGAAACACACATATATCATATATCACATATAGATTTAAATGGTTCCACTTGCCTGTTTTGGTAGATTATGATTCCCCCAAAGGGAGACTACGAAAAAATTCTACTTGACTTCCCTTGTTGATATTTTAAAGAACCCAACCCATGTTAGTACAATCTAGTTCACCAATGAAAATTAAAATAATTTAACATCATTTCACATGAATATATAATAAATTCCTATGTTCTTATCAAAATCATAACGAAGAATCCCTTATAATAATGGTATATGGGTCAAATAAATCATCCCTTACTATACCATGTCTTGGGTCACATGTCATAAAAGTTAATAATCATATGCCAAGTGTACCACTTGATTTATAAATCATATAAAATTTTGAAAAAATAAAACATGAATAGAAATCCCCTACCCTAGGAAACATTGTTCGTCCCTCGTGCATGGGGCTTCAGGAACCCATGAATGAGTTCTAAAACTAGTTTTGAAAACATAATACTCTCCAATATACAATAGCATAAATACTAACCCCAAATAAGAAAATTAAAATAGATTATTTCATTAGTATCTATATGAACACCACTAATAATTCCTAGTGAATGACTTCTATGATAAATTTTGTAGTGCCCTGACCAATTTAACCACCCAAACAGTGATTCAGGTTGTGTTCCACTGGTCTTAAGAATGCCTCCCCATACACAAAAGTATTCTAAATAGAAGTGTGGGTTTAAAGGTTTTATAGTGTGGATAATATACCCTCTAGTGATGATAATATTATGGTCCAAGTAAATAATTTAAAAATTAGTGGAAAATAAAACCAACGAACACTAGACCTATAACCAACCCATGCCAAAAGTAGAACAATATCATATAATGGTGAAAGAATAATCAATAACAGTAGTGGAATAAATAAACAATACAAACATACATTTTTTAAATATGCATGTATATTAATAAAATCCAACATATCAATATGAAAAAGGGTCACCTGTGGTCAACCATCAGTACATACACATATATATAACCGCATTATGATACAAAAAGGAAAAAAGAGGGAATGAAACTAATACAGGAACCTCAAGGTCCCTTTCTATCTATCCCATAATAAATAGCCTACCTCAAAGTTCCAAATATAGATCCCAAACACATACATGATCTAAAATACATAAAATATAAATGCATCCCAAAGATCCCATGTAGGTTGTGAGAATGAATCTCATTTGGCCACCACCAGCATGTTACTATCTTAAATTTGTGATTTGGAATGTGAATCTAAATAATAAAATAAACCAACACTACACACATGTATAAATATAACCATATCTCCATGTCCTGATGCCTCTAACATTAGCTCAAAATAAACCTTGTTGTCTCATTGCATGACATACATGACATAGTGATCCATGACCTCAAAATAATATCACCATCGGCTCAAGAACAGATGTCCTACATATGGGCGATATCCATTCTCTAAAAGATGTCCTAAACCATCTTCCCCATGTATAGTGAGATTTATCCCACAAATGATAGTCTCAACATTTTTCACTGATGGATAATCAAAATCCTCATGGCTTTCTACAACAAGAACCTCCATCCAATCCTCTACACCCCAACTACTATAAGCCTTTACCCAAAAAAGTGGTCAATACCACCTAAATACCTGAGTACAACTCTTTTCATAGGACTCCAAATGATGTATTTTTCAATATGGGTGACTGTTAGTCATAGAATTGAACCTATGTCACAAAAATATGGCACCTCATGCACCTATGACCACATCGCCCACCTGGTGGTCATCACTATCTCATATAACCCGATCCATGCCCGTAACCTAATGGCCCCACCACCTTAATCTAATGACCAAATCACCTAACCTATGATCAACATCAACAAAATATATATATATATATATATATATATATATATATATATATATATGGCATGCTATACCTGGCCTGATTATCAGATCACCTCAGTTGAGATGGCCAACGTCATCTCAATGATCGGGCTGAGCCCATAATTATCCCATGGATCATATCCCAATAAATTCATATATAAATATATATAACAATTAAAAATAATTAAATTTAACAATTCAATTTATGTAATATGACTCCCGGACTAATCTACCCATGGTCCAACCTCTTAAAAAACCTAAATTTTTTTTACAATTTGAAGAGCATGCCCAAAGGCATTTTTGATGGGTTCAATTAATTAATTAAAGCCAACGATTTTATTTATAGTGTCTTTCTCGAATTACCAAATTAATCACTCAATCACATTCCTCTAACATACTCTTGGAATCACAAATAAAGGTAATAACCACCTTCCTCATGATGGTAGATGCTATTATATATGATATTAGCCTCAAACATGGACCAATATGGAATAAATTATAGTTTTAGATGAACACCTTGAAAATAGGATAAAACTACTCGCATGGATTTGGAATTATATAAGGAAATATAAATGAAGAACATAGGTAAGAGGGTTTGAGTACATATTGATAAAGATCCAATGCAGAAAACATATCATCAAATGGAGAATGGACGAGAGAGTTTGCTCAATGCCTAGATTAGGGGAAATAGGGAGCTTCCCCCACTATTGTTCGTGACAGAAGGAAGAATAAGGATATGGAAAATAATAAAAGAGTGTGGGTGTTTTGATAATTTCACTCTGGGAATTTTCTACATGGTTAGGTCACATAGTTTTCAAAAATATGTGGTTAGCATACAAGACACACTATCCAAATTTCCAGGCTCAACTGGTTGTCACACAATGTTTTCCAAACCGTGAAAAACCCATGTAAATATCCTCTTCTAAAAACTATAGAGTATTTCCATGACCATGTTCCCCCTCAATAATAGTTCATTAAACCATGCATATATCACCATGGATGGTTTCACAGTTACTCATTGGAGGCTACGCAGTTTTTTCTAACTGTGATCCATAGTTTTCCCACCCCAAAAACATGGGTTTAGGGCCACCTATGCAACCAAAACACAATTAAAACCCCAAAGAAAATTGTCTAGAAATATTAATCATCTAACACAAGGAACTATTCCAATGTAAACCGCATAATCAAGTTTTTTGATCAAAAAAGGAGTTGTTCTGCCCACGAAACTCTGAAAATTCAAAGTGGGTGAGGAATCAGACCTGCTCCCAAAAACCCTATACACTATTAATAAAACAAAAAACCACAATAATAATATTAATAATAACCAACACATTACATTTGCATAAACTAGTGATGAAATTTTATCAACTGTAATAGTAAATATATATATGAACAATTCTTATATCAATATTCTTGGTATTTACCCCAAATAAGGGGTATGATACTCCTCGACATGGCCAAAGAAATGTTCCAAAGTATTCCTAATTTCTTCTATATTATCTCAAAATAATTAATTGATAATGGAACCCATATAATACCACATTGATACATCCTAATTTGAGTTCCACTCTATGGTTCCAAAATTTCAGTTGACCACATGGCCTCAAGAGTGCCTCCCCATACACTAGAGCTTCTCAATAGAAATGAGGGACTAGGGTGTATAATTAGGGGGACTATGACCTCATAAACATAGTTGAACACAATAGATACGTAATAACAAATAAATATTTGAAGCTTATATAAATAGATGACACAATATAAATAGACAATATAAACCCCAGACTGATAACCCACCCTAGTGGAAGTAGTATAGAAATGGATAACATTGAAACCAATAAATAATAATAATAAAAGATAGAAATATTAATCATATAAAGAGATGATAATGATGTTTTTCATCTATCTAAAAAACTAGATAATAGGTATACATGGAAGTAGGCAATACCTGGTATATAAAGGTATAAAAAAGAATCAAAAAACAATCGAGTATTTCCATCACTGAATTAGTCATCTACTACCATGCTCTAACATTCGAAATCAATCAAGAATTTGTGCCCAAAGGGGAAGACATAACCTTCTAAACACAAGCATCCATGTAATCTTACCGAGTACCAATGGAATCCTAGATAGGTTGTGAGATAAATCACAGTACCCCACCACCAATAGAATCTATACCAACTAGTATATATGATTTCAAATTATACAGTGTCTATACATGTATAAATATAATGAAATTTACATTAATGTAATTACCTTGATACCTAATTCAGCCTCATCTTGTGTCTAAACATGTAACCATTTAATTAATTATTTTATTGTTTATAATAATTGACGTAATATGATCCATATTGTGAAAAAATAATCATATATTAATAATAATAATAACATGGGATCCATGGTTATAACGAAGGAATTCTTTCGGATGATAATAATGAAGTGGGTTTTAGGTAACAACCAATGAATCCTTAACCATAGTGGTAATGCCAACTCAGTAGTTACATATATCCTGGCAATAAATGGTATGCATGTAATCCAAGGGTCATTTCCCAAGAATTTAAACTATAAATAGTTCTAACTGAGTCCAATGATCTTCTCCAAGGTAAAACAAGCTATTAAATGACTAGAACTAGTGGGTTTATCCATGGATTGTGTCTAAAGACATCATGTTGGATCCAAGCAGTGTATACATGGAATCCCAATATCTAAATGATAATTAAGGGATAATATGGTGTCTTCTATGAATCCAATAATATTAAAGGGCCATTTTATTATGTTGGTATCTCCCTTGTAAATTGGTATCCTGGAATCCAAATGGAATCCATGAGTCCTAAAGTTAATCCATTTGCAATCCATTGTTTGATTTACTCTAATCAGGCTAACAAATATTTCATGTCCATATGTAATAGGAACCATATACATAGTTCATTTATATAATTATTCCATGCAATACTCATACCATTTAACAAGTGGATTGGGTTCATTACATATATTTAATTAGTGTTACAAGTAATTTCAAGGACACGAAACCATTTAACATTTTAATTACGTAATAATTAATTAGGTTCAATATGTTTTCTTCACTCAAGCATGGAATGGTGTGCTACAGACATGAAACCAAGTCATTAAATTACATTCAAATTTTCTAAGAGAGAGATATATATTATACTTTACGTTTACAATTGAGATTGGTTTAACATTTTAAAACACTTTCCTTAGAAGGGTCAAGTTGAAACAACACATGCTAGCCTTTAAAAACTCAAAAATATTTTAATTATAACACTTAATTTTAGAGAGGACAAGTCAATCCCACCCAAATTGTGGTGAGGATAGTCATAAAAAATCCAGAAGAGGTACATTTAATAAAATCACCATATATGGGTGGTTTTCGTTTAGTTCATAACCTTCATTGATGAAGGACTCATATCGAACGATCTCTAGAATATGATCATGATTATTATAATAAAAAATATAAATTAAATAAGATATTTTGGATGAATTTGGCACTCGCACAATGATGTAAATTTATAAAATTTCAAGACTAGAGAGACGAGTTAGAGACCACCATCCTTATGAACATACCACTCTACTCATCATGTATCATCATTTATTTTTTTCGGGATCATATGAAATCAAAAGAATAGATCCGTGATAATAAAATAGTGTATATGATTCTTCTTAAAAATAGAATCCTCTAGAAGAAGTTCAATGAAAAACGACACAAGAGGAATAATGTACATGTGGTGTGCATACAAAATGAAGAACGATGATTGAATCAGATTTCATACAAAAGAGTTATCAAGAATCCTGGATAATTCAATGGAGGGGGCTCGCAACATGCAGGAGGAGACCTTTTCTACTAGAAATTATTTAAATAAGTAAAGCTTGTATGTTTATTTATAATTAAGTTCATTTTTATAAATTCATGAATTTTTTAGAGGAACATGGTTTTCCCTCAAGGTTTTCCAAACTGAGCACCAAAAATGTTCCAACCAGTGCTTATGGATGAACCAAATATAGTTAAGAACACATAGTTTGAGAAATAATTAACCGACCACACTGGTGGCTCTATTACATATTTTTAGGATAAATACATAGGTTTGGGGCCCTTGTCCTATGATTAGAGAACACCATGAACCCTGGATTCTCCTCTATCCATCCCCACACAGTTTGGGTTAACATAGTGTCCTTCCCCACATTGATTCTCCTGACTATGCTGCATGTCTTTATTTCCCACTATTTACAGTTCGAAACAATGAAAAAGCCCCATACCCCCCAAAATCTCATAAACTAATCGAGAATCCATAATAGGAACATGGAAAAGAGTTTTCCCTAATTTTATATAATCCATCAGTGCGAGGAAAATTGGTCTCATACAACATAAAACCCAGAAATTGATTATGCTTTGATGTTTTTTATAGATGCATTTTTAGGCATAGTGTGTACATCAAGTGTTTGAATGCTTTTCAGAGGAATTGGGATATGGAAGTCCCATTTCAACAAAGATAGATAAGGGAATATAGTTTGTACATGGTTTTTATAACTATGTGTCCAAAATAGTGTGAAATATTTTTTAAGGTGAACGGTTACCTTAAACTACAAGGCCCCTTCTAGGTAACTGTTCATTATAGCGTAGGTGTGCAGAGTCACCCACATAGTTTGCATATGAATTTTCAAACCATACGGCCAGACCATGCAAGTTGTGTATCCTTTGGAAAGAGAGCACTACATGATTAGCACAATTTTTCTAAAACTATGTGATAACAGTTTGGAATTTTAAAATAGGGGGAAATGAAGATTCTACCATCATTCTTTAATAGGTTTATCTGTATTTTCTTTATCTCACATGTGTTCCTCCTCCAGTATGTCTTGGAGCTCTCCTCCCTCTCTCACTTCTAGGCATTGGCCTCCCATCTCAATCTGTGATCTAGATCAAGATCCACTGGTGGATATGGATTCTTCTTGGTAACTAATTAAATCCTCTCTATTTCAGTCATCAATTATCTCACCATTCAAAATGTTAAATCCATGCGATCTTGTTTTCTTTATTTATATGTCGGTTGTTAAATCTAAATTTTATTTCGATTTGGCTCAAATTATATAATGATATTCACATAGGGAACTCCTAAGAGTATAATATAGGTGGTGAAAAGATTTATCCTCAAATATAAATGTTTCATAGGGTGTGTTTTTAAATACACTTGTGTGGTTTTTCTAGGTGAAACCATTAATTAATTAAATGTTATTTATAAATTTTAATAAATAGTGTGAGATTTTGATGGCCATGCACTTGATTCCTTAAAATATTATACATCTAGGTATGGTTATTTTTGAACAATTAGGAAAGATATTCAAATTATTTAAATGGATTAAATAAAATAAATGTGATATAATTTCATGAGTTCCTTGGAAATGTGATGGGAACAAACCGTGGTATGGAGGTGTTTTTTATCATCAAGACTAAGACCACATGGTTTTTTATGATGGGGGTGTGGCCCGAGATACATGGGTTGATGTTGATCCCTAGGTTAATGAAACATAGTTTATTAGGATTGAGGTGAAAAGGTATTCAGGACTAATGGAATGGATCCGGAAACATTAGATGGTGTAGATCATCGGTATTTTGGGGATGTGGTTTTCATTTCGTAATGAGGTTTCTAGTTTTTGTAGTTTAGAAATATTTTGGTGATTTTCGATCACCGTAGTTGATCGACGTTACCAGAAAAGTCACGTGCAGACAATTAAGACCCAAATGAAGTGGTTATGACCACTCATTACAGGTGGAGGACTCTATAGTTATAGAGTCTTAGAGGAAGGCATTGACTATTATATATGATTCTGATGGTCCAAGATTATTGGAGGATAGATATCACTGTGATTTAGGATATTAGTTTGTTAATCCAATTAATATTTATTATTATTGGAAGAAAGATACAACCATGACTTAGTACATCAGTCTATTAAGATGATGGAGATTTATTATTTATTGGAAGATGGATATCCTCATGCCTCATGACATCAGGATATTGATTCCATCGTAATATATTGTACAGAGGTCTAAGAGACATGATATGTATTAATGGGCATTCTAATGAGATTTCGGTTACTTGATTGAAGGTAAGTGAGCTTTCAGAAGGCACAAGGTGCATGGTGACATGGTTATGGATGAGATATTGAGGTTCTTCTAGTTTTACTGGCTATGGATATATCATTCCACTTTGGCATTGGATGATTTAGGAAAAACGACCACTTATGACTATTGAGAACAAGTGGATCATGTTCTATATTATTACATGTTGTTTAATGGTATTTATTATGTATGCTCACACAATACAATTAAGGATATAAGAGAGAAACATAATCTTGGTGTCCTTATGAGTTCATAATCACATCCTAAACAGGCTGCTCTGGACACGTTTAGACATTATGGATTTGAGATCATGTAAGATATCATGTTCGGGAGTTGAACTTTAGTGATCAAGGATAGACTGATTTTGTATGGGACTGATGGTAGTGGATCGGTTGGTTCATCAACATCGAATTCGACATTATTTTATCTTATATATTTATACTTATATTGTCTTTCATAGGTGACCTTGCATGTTTGTTTTTTAAGGATGTTATGACATTTGTGTTTATCAATAAATGGCTTCATGTATTTTTCAGATTTTTATCATTTATTTTATTTCTATATGATTCAGCTGGGTTAATTCTATTTCATCTTTTGTTATGGTATTTCTTTCGTTGTTATATATATATATATATAAATTGAACATTATTATTACTATCAATAGAGGGAGTAGTCTCCCCACTATTTCCTAATCAGACCCTGACTACTATTAAGCAGGGCTTGGTATATGGGAAGGCATGCGTAAGGCCAAGTTATTAACCACCCTAGAGCGTATAAGTAAGAAGAAAAACTAAGTTGATGTAGTAAAACAAACATCACCTTAAATTCCATATAAATTTTGTAATGATGTTTTTATTTAAAACAGTCAATTAAAGTCATATTGAGCCTATATATTGGTGATAAGGACGTGAAACCTACATGATGAAATATTATGACAAATTGATTATATTAAACAATGAGAATGAATATGCAGTTATCAACATTGTGACATTGAGTTCTTCATCTGGGGTTCCATTAACCATTTTTAGATATTAATCATAGATTTTAGTCAAGTCCACCTAATTCTAACGAGAAAAATTCCTAGAGGGTCACGCAATATGTGATACTGATGAACTCTATTAAATTCCAAGTGAATTTAATTAGTGTAATAAATAAAATTCTCAAGTATGAGGAATAATTTTATTCTTGTTTTATCGATAGAAAATATTTACTGCTGAATAAATTATTTATTTATGAATAAAATGTTTATTCAGGTATTCAATAAATTCCAATGAGTTCAAAAAGACCAAACCATGTTTGGTGATGGATAATTATTTACAAGCCAATAATAATATTAATCATGTGCACTTATTAGAACACATCATAAAAATAATAATAATATTATTATGTGATATATATAGGTTTTATTAAGAATATGATATTATTTTAAGGACCATCCTGAAATTTAAATATTTCTAAACATAAACCCATGCATTATAAATGGTCCCTTATGGCTATTGTGTAGGGCAATTCGAAAATAGAAATTTTTTGTGTATAATAAATTCTCTCTAAAATCCTCTTTCTATATCCCTCATAAGAATGGTAAAAAATTAGGAGATATCCCTTCAAGACAAAAGGATGGTTGGACAACACAAAAAAAACAAGAAAATTGATTCACCGTGCTAGCACCCAAGGATAGATTGGCATTACATTGAGATCAAATGAGAATGTGTAGATCATTGATAGAGGGATTATATCATTTTATCCTCATATCCTAACAAAAGAAATCTAAAAGGCACTTTCTGAATGATAAATGACCACATCAGAAAATATCATACTCTTATGTATTTTATTTCTTATGATATAAATAAATTGAATATAAATTTAACATTAAATATCCTCTATTTTTATTTATGTCATCAAAAAAGTGAACAAAATTTTAATATATCACCCACCACCACACACACTTTCTCCACCCAAACCGTCATGTGGAATCAGAACAGTCACATTTTAAATTAATACATATTTATTTTATTTTTGATCTATATGAAATAATGGTTTTATGTTATAATTTCAAATTATATGTTGATTAATCCAATATTAATAAATAATTTACTAAAATAAAATCACGTTTCATTAGTGTTTTATTTTCATGAATGTTTTAGAAAAGATGAAAACGACTACATATTGCATCAGGAAGTTCCAAATTTATTTCCAATAAAACTGAGAAATACTAGATGTAGGTGGAATACAAACCATGTTCCCATGTTCACTAAACCTGGATGTGTCGATGGATATACAACATGATGAGTTGTTAATTACATATGATGAATTTCTTTCAAATAAAAATATCAAATTTAGCAATGCTCTTCAAAAATTAAATTCCAAAAAGGACATGACCATTTACTTTATTAATGTTTGGAATTTTGTCATAAGATAATGAATGTATCTTGCGTATAGGCCGTGTAATCTATACATGTTAAAAGTATAAATCATGTAATCCATGTAGTTATAATATGTGGTAAAACCATGTGATACTGATAGACTGGAAAATTTATTATATATAAGATGTTTATGTTGTGTATATTTTGTTTAGTTCATCCTTTCAATCATCTAAAACCATAACGAGGCCTTTGTAGAGAATAGAGGATCCACAGATTGTATCAAGCTTGAACACATTGTGATATCCCAAATAGATACACAACATAGGCCCATGTGAGTATCTCAGGAACACTACAAGAGGATATCAAATATGTGTCAGAATGTACTAACGATGTAGTCTGACCAAGTCAAAATGCCGAAGGCCCATGTATATAACCTAGGTATATATAAATCAAGTTACATGACATGTAGATGGATTGTACATGACACGATGTCTACCAATTAATAGATTAATTAAAATTGACATTATATTAATTATGGTAGCATTAAATCATTATTACATTGATTAGAACATTATGTGATTGAAAATTCAATAAGTTTTTAAAATAATTTCAAATGCTCAATTAATTTATTGTAATAATCTCTAAAAATTGTTTATATTATTAATTTTCCATTAGATTCTTAATGATGGTTATCTCTAAGAGGATTCAAATGGACCATATGATGAAAGATAATTAATTAACTTAATTAATTAATGGAAGTGAAATTATCTTAATAATAAATAAAAAATAAGGAATGAATGTTATAAATTTACTCTTTCATTTATGTTTCTTGTATAACCATTCATGAGCTTAACGAAGACCAATGTATGTGTTGGATGGCATAATGTCATGACCCGTCCTCGTGGCCTGTGACGTGACTACCCCTAGCCCGCTTTACATAGTCCAGGGGTTGGCGACTAGCACCAAAGGCGTAATCCTCAATAAAAGGGAAGGAATTGCCTTTATAAAAGTAAAAAACACAACAGGGTATGCAAGCTGGAGTAAACAAAAAGTAAACTGAGTACAAAAGTATGTGTTGGGAAGTAAATGGTCTGGTATACAAACCCAACTAAAAGTACAGTACAACTGAGAACGAAAGTACAACAACTTAAAAGTAAAAAGAAACCACTGATTCGTCCTCCGAAAATCCCACCTGAAGGGTGGGTACATATAGTATTGTCGGTACATCGAGTCTGTCTGTCCGCTCCGTGTACATCCAGCAAGGTGGTCCGCCTCCGGATACCGTCCACCTCCACAAGCCTCGACCACGATCAGTTTTTTCCATCGTCTACAACCAACACAATGTAGTGCGGGCATTTACCATACATGGGTGAGTATACGATAATCAATAGGGACTCCGAGACCCCCGAAGTTCTCCGAGAATCCATGAAGGATAAATCACATTGGAAAGGATCAACACAAAGAAACAACCAACCCAACATAGGTATATGCCCATACAAATACCTAAGTCAACAATTCCAGTACGACTCTAACTTCCGAGACCAAGCATAATCCAGTCCACACCGGAAATAATTCAACCACATCAATGATAAAGATTTAAAGACAATACTCAGCTCACAAAGGTATACTACTCATGAAGAGGGGTGGAGATGATTAGGTTTAGCCTCTGAATCATCTCCTCTACCGAACCCACGTAAGATCCAAGTACATAACTCATCACTGCAGAACCCACATAGGATCCATGTATAGTAACCATCACTGCAGAACCCACGTAGGATCCAAGTACAGTCGTCATCGTCGTCGTAGTCACAGCCAGTTCTAGAGTTCCCGCACACAACATACCTGTTTCTAGGAGGGTCCACTCCACGAGTAAAAGGCGTTGATACATCAACTGTCACGAAGTCCAAAGTTGATTTATCCCATAGTTCTGTCTCATCAAAAGGAATTCAATGCGACAGACGACACGTCAAATGGACACCCGATCTGAGAGATATTGGCTCTTCCGTTCAAGGGGCCTGGTTTGAAATATGCATGTTCCAAACCCGGCCATTTTATCAAAGTTGTCCAAAAATCACTTAGAATATTTCAAGTAGACCGTCTCGTGGAAATAATCCCAGTGCCGTAGATGGCGTGTCGATCGGGCGTGCGATCATTAACATATTCATGTTTAAGTGGATAACAGGCCCGACCCGTTTAACAAAGTTGGCCGACAGGTCGGGTTAACCCAGTTTGATGGGTTTGACCCATCAGGGGTGTCAGACAGGTCTGAAGAAAAACAAAACTCAGCCCGAAGGGGCGCGGCTTGGCCCGAAGCAGTGCAACTCAGAACGAAGGGGCACGACCCGGCCCGTCAGGGCGTGGCCCGGCCCGGTGGGCTCGGCCGGCCGGGAGCACTGCCTAGCTGGCTCAGCTGGCCGTCCGAGCAGTTCTGAGGCGGGGGGGACCGTCTATCTGCACCGACGGAACCATGCGGTGCCGCCCTTCCCAAAGTGGTCGGCTAGGCCAGCCGTTCTTCTGGCGCATGCGGCCCGCACGGGTGGGTTGCCGGTCTTCCAGCGCGGCGCCCTCCTGGTGCCGCGGTCCAGCTCCGCCCGGCCGACCGACGGGTGGGCTGGTACTTTAGTGGGGCGCCCTCCTGGCGCCGCAGTTCGACTTCGCCCGGCCGGCCGACGGGCCGACCGGTTCTTCTGCCGAAGCGGCCTGCGATGCGGGCCGCGGTTCCTCCCACATAGCCACCGTGATGGCACCAGCTTCCTTCTTCACTTTTCCAACACGGCATGATGGCGTTGTTCTTCCCCAGCCTCTGGTTGCCAATTCTAATGGAATAAAGTTCTAGTGAAGGGTCGTCAGGCCATGTTCGTTCAGCCCCCGCCCTCCGCATTAGACGATAACACTTAGCCATCAATGAACAATGTTCATGAAGCACAACCAAACAATTTTATTTTCAATAAAATTGAAACAATTCACCCTACCTCTACCATTGATGATGAACGTCGGCATCACGGTAGACTGTGTCGCGAGGTGAGGATTCGTAGACGTTGACGGAGAGCGTCCGAGGAGAAAGCGATGTCTCCTCACATGCCGCGGAAAAGAGAAAGGAAAGTGTGTTGTTGTTGGCAAGTTTCCCCACGCCGATGTCTCCTCTCTTTGCCATGAAGGATGAAGAAAATATTTGAGGATCAGGGTGCGTTCTTCTCCGAGAGGAAAGGTCCTCTCTCTGGTGCATTGGTTTCACCGAAAGTCATAACCAATAACTCTTATTGGCCATATCGACACCTGATGGACGTTTTTTTTCACATCCTCATCTCGAACTCTGATCTGATGATAGCCTAACCCGATCTATCTTCGAGAACCACAGTTATCCCTTGAGCTAATCAAATAGTTCATCAATCCTCTGGAGTGGATAATTGTTCTTTACAGTCACCAGATTCGGGCGATGGTAGTCGACACATAGTCGTAAGCTCTCATCCGCCTTCTTGGCGAATAAAATCGGAGAAGCCCAGGGTGAAAAACCGGGTCAGATGAATCCAATTCCCTGTAAATCCTCCAGTTGTACCCGCAGCTCATGAAGCTTGGTGGGATCCATCCGATGTGCTGGAGTAGATATCGGTGTTGTCCCATGGTATAGGTCAATGTAGAAGTCTACCTCTCTGGGAGGAGGTAGTCCTGGAACATTGTCAGTAAAAACGTCCGTATATTGATCCACCACAATAGGAAAACTCAGACTCTGCATGTCAACTGCTCCTAGGATGAGACTATCCAACTGATGGGTGATCGGCTTCCCTTTCCTCTGCGTAATCCCATCCAGCGGTGCAAAGGAACCCTTCTCGCCGGTGAAGGTGAACATGCTCCCATCAATGCAGACACACATCACCTTGCGGATAATACGATCGATCTGAGCATGGACTGTAGATAACCAATCCATGACCTAGATGACTTTGTAAGGCCTCGACACAACAACAAGAAGATTTCAGCCAAATCACTCTCCTCCTAAAGTAAGATCACACTGCCGTCACCGGTGCGTAATCGTCGAGTCTGCTCCCGTAGAAGAATCTAGTCATAAGGATCGAGCCAACGGCTCCGTCAGAATCTCTGAGCTCCGAACAAGGGCATCGAAAATAAAGGAATGACTCACTATTGTGTCTATAAAAACTGAATCATGATTGGAATATACACATATAGTACCTCGAATCATCTCAGGTGTGCCGTGATCGTAGGCCTCGACTGCCTGGATCTAATCTTTCCCCTGTCTGCCAGCTCCCTGTGATCGGGGTGGCCCTCCTGGTGGTGGTGGTGGTGGTAGATACTCGAAGCGTCATGCACCACCTGCTGCTCAGATAGCTCCTCTGCCTCATCCGCATGCTCCCTGCAGACCCCAATAGTCGAACATCTACCTCTTCCTGGGTAGTCCCTCAACCATTTTCTGCTCCTCTGCATGGCGGGTCGGGCAATCACGAGCCATGTGGCCCTTCCCACCGCATACATAACACTGTCTGACTCTCATATGACTGGCTCTGATGTGTGTGCCCCACACATCTAAACCAATATCCTCAGGTCCCCCACCTAATGGCCTAGTCCTCTTGGACCTCTGTGAAATCTGTCTACTAACGGCTGTATAAGAATCCTCTACGTGTTTACCTTCGGTAGGCCTCGCTGCTGGCATAGGTTCAGCATGAAATATCTCGCCAAATAAGGGCTCTATCCAGTACTCATGCATGCGTCAGAATGCTGAGGGAGATCATCAAATCCCTGATATCATGTCTCAGTCCCTACTCAAAGGACCGGGTCTGGAAGAATGGGTCTCGTATAATGTTCGTGGAGTTGTGTGAGAGGTCGGTAAATCTCACTCAGTATTGGGCTACTGTCATACTGCCCTTCTGCAGTTGCAGTAACTCATGGATGCACACTGCATGGAGGGTGGCTGGAACAAACTCTGAGTGGAATGGGCTCTCGAAGTCCGTCCAATGTAGAGATGCCTTGTCGTGCACCTAGAGCATCGGGCTCCACCATCTACCTGCTGTTGTGTGCAGGAGACTCGCGGAAAGAATCACCATAAGGTCTTCTGGTGCCCCTACCAATCTGATGACTCTTATGATAGCCTCCAGCCAATCCTCGGCTACCTGAGGATTCGTCTCTCCATGGAACCTGGGTAGCCTCTGTCGCTGAAACTCGTGCAATTCACTCAGGCGGTGTGAACTCCCCGCAGTTGAGGCTGGTGGTATCGGTGGCCCAGCGGGTAGTGGTATCGTTGTTACCTCCGCTGTAATGGGGCCCTGCACCGAGGCCTCGTTGCTCGGTGGGATGACAGCCTGCACCTAACCATGAACCCTAGCTGGCTGCCTTCATGGGGCCATCTTGAGAAGAAACACGTGCACCATGGTTAGTATAGTGTACCTAGTGAGCTGACACAATGTAATCACAAAGAAAACATTTGAAACCCACATGCAATCAGTGTTTTCGAGCACTGATTCAGAAATCAGAAGTTAGGGTCCTGGTCTGTGGATACGTCGGCCTCCATACCAATACTGGACTCCCTGGACTGAAAACCACACTCAATATTCTTAACAATATTTCTTAACAGAGAATAAATTCTCAGAGTATTCAGTTTTGTGGTAGAACCGTCTCCTTTGATACCAATTTGTCACAACCCCACATCGAGGCCCATGCTGTGACTACCCCAAGCCTACCTTCCATAGGCCAGGGTTTGGAGACTAGCACCAAAGGAGTCATTCCCGATAAAATGGAAGGAATTTCCTTTATATAAGTAAACAAACACAATACTGTATTCAATCCTGAGTAAACACAATATAAACTGAGTACAAAAGTAAGTCCTGGAAAGTAAATGGGCCAGTATAGAAACTCAATTGAATGTACAGTACAGTTGAGATGGAAAGTACAACAGGTGAAAAGTAAACAACAACCATTGAGTTGTCCTTCAGAAATCCCACCTAATGGGTGGGTACAGAATGTCTCATCGGTACCTCGGGTCTGTCCATCTGCTCCATGTACGTCCCACCATGTGGTCCACCTCCTGATACCATCTATCTCAACAAGCCTCGACCGCGATTAGTGTTGTTCATCGTCTGCAACCAACACAATGTAGTGCGGGCATTTCCCATGCAGAGGTGAGTATACGATACCGAGTAGGGACCCTGAGACCCCCGATGGTCTCCCAGAATCCACGAAAAATAAAACACAAAGGAAAGGAACAATGCGAAGAATCAACCAACCCTACTTAGGTATATGCCCATACATATACCTAAGTCAACAATTCCAGTACGACTCCAACTTCTGAGCCCCAGCATAATCCATTCCACACAGGAACGAAGTCTACCACATCCATGATAAATATTGAAAGGCAAGACTCAGCACACACATGTAGACTACTCATGAAGAGGGGTGGAGATGACTAGAAGTAGCCTTTGAATCATCTCCTCTGCCGATCCCACATAGGGTCCAAGTACAGAAGTCGTCGTTGCCGAACCCACAATGGATCCAAGTACAGTAACCATCACTGCCGAACCCATGTAGGATCCAAGTATAGTCATCATCGCTGCCGAACCCACGTAGGATCCAAGTACAGTTGTCCTCAATGTCGATACCACGTAGGAGCCATGTACAGTCTTCATCGTCGTCATAGTCACAACCAGCTCTCGGGTTCCCACACACAGCGTACTCGTTTCTAGGAGGGTCTGCTCCATGAGTCAAAGGGTTCGATAAATCAACATTCACAAAGTCTAAAGTTGATGTATCCTGTTGTTCCGTATCTTCAAAAGAAACTCAACGCAATAGACGTCGCGTCAAACAGACACCCGGTCTGAGAGATATTGGCATTTCATTTCTAGGGGCTCGTTTGGAAATATGCTCCTTCCAAGGCCATCTATTTTACCAAATTTGTCCAAAACTCACTTTGAGTTTTTCAAAAAGACTGTCTCATCGAAATATTCCCAGTTCCACAGACGGCGCGTCGATCGGATGTGCGGTCTTTAATTTATTCACGTTTAAGTGGATAATGGGCCAGACTCATTTAACCCAGTGGGCCGACGGGTCGGGTAAACCCAGTTTGACAGGTCCGACCCAACAGTGGTGTCAGAACGGTCTGAGGGAAAATAAAACATGGCCTCATAGGGCGCAGCTTGGCCCGAAGGGGCGCAACCCAGCCCGAAGTGGCGCTGCCCAGCCGAGCAGGGTGTGGCCCGACTCGGCCCGGCGGGGCGCGAGGCCCGGATGGCATGGCCAGCTGGTCGGGTGGTTCAGCCTAAGGCCGAGTGGTTCTGAGCCCCCCCCCCCAGCTGTCTGTACCGGCGGCGCCAATACACGCCCCCATTCCCAAACCAGCCGGCTAGGCTGGCCGTTCTTCTGGTGCATGCAGATCACACAGGCGGGTCGCCGGTCATCCAGCATGGTGCCCTCCTGGCACCGCGGGCTTGCTCCTCACAGTGGGCCAATGGGACGCCTGGTTCTTCAGTACGGCGCCCTCCTGGCACTGCGGTTCGCCTCCTCCCGTCCAGCCGACGGGCCAGCCGGTTCTTCCGCCGAAGCGGCCCGTGATGCGGGCTACGGTACCTCCCGCATAGCCGACACGACGAAGCCGGCTTCCTTCGCCATGTTTCCAGCATGGTGCGATAGCGTCGTTCTTCCCCCGCCTCCAATTGAAAATTCCAAAGGAATAATATTCCAGAAGAGGGTCATTGGGACTTCTTCGTTCGGCCCGCGCCCTCTGCGTCAGACATCAACACTTAGCCAAGAATGAACAAGGTTCATGAAGCAGAACCAAACAATTTTATTTTCAATAAAATTGAAACAACTCACCCTGCCTCAACAATTGATGATGAATGTTGGCATCACGGTAGACAACATTGTGAGGTGAGGATTCATAGACGTCGACGGAGAGCGTCTAAGGAGAAAGTGTTGTCTCCTCACTTGTCGCGGAGAAGAGAGATGAAAGTGCAATTTCGTTGGCGAGTTTCCCCACGTCGGTGTCTCCACCCTTTGTCGCGGAGGATGAGTAAAATATTGGAGGAACGGGTTGTGTTCTTCACTGAGGGGAAAGCTCTTCTTTGGAGAAGAACCGATCTTCGTTGAGGATGATGTTCTTCAAAACTCTAGAGATCTCCCCCAAATCCTCCCACACAACAATTGCCAACCCCAAATATAATAAAGCTTCTAATTATTTTATTTAATCACGCCATGCATTTCAAAATTAAAAAAATCAAATCCCCTTAATTAATTAAATGTAGAGTTGATAATTAATTAAGAGGTATGTTGAAAAATTTAATAGTGTGAGAGAGGGAGATGAAAAGTTTCTCAAATAAAGAATAGATGACAATTAAAGAAGGGGGATTAAGGACTTTAGGGAATTTGAATGGTTGGGTCTCGTGTAGGCCCCACCTCACAAATATCATCACATTGGTTTTTAGGTTTTTGTGGGTCCCACTGCAATTCCCCCATGTAGGTTATAACCACCTTAGTTATAAAATAAAAATTGTTCCATAATTTTTATTCCCTTCTTATTTAATCCACAAATAATAATTCTCAACCTGCTTAAAATGCAATTGAAGTAAAGGTCCCCTTACGTAATTTCCGTCACTGCGGGTTCATCAGTTCCCTCAGATTTCAATTCCGAGCAACGGTTCAAAAGATAGGAAAACCCGCTCGCTCGTTTACTGAACGTACCCGAGCAAAACTTCAGAAATTGATTCTGGGCACACCAGGCCATGGAATCAAGTTCCGTCAGAAGTCATGGGCTCGTAAAATTCCAAAGTATTTAACAAAAAAAATTTCCTTCAAATTTCCAGGTCTTTACACATAATTTATTTAATTGGTTTGTAATTATTTAATATTAAAAAAAATATGTTGGTTTACGAGTCATCCCCCCTCCATTATTAAGTTGGACCTATGAGTTCATGGTTATTTATGTAATCCCTAACAACCAATCCTTTAGTTCCCCTCACATTCATGTGAGTTATAAATAAATGTAATTAATAGAGTATCCTAAGGACTATGGAGGCGGTTGAATATGAAACCATAATGATTCCAACCTAGTAGATAAGATCGTCGTAAGATAATTCATTTATTTATTTATTTATTTCTATGTATTATTTATTTTATGCATGCAAGATCGCTATCACATAAATACTTGAATAAATATGCAACTATTGAATTTAAATAAATTGACTACGCATAAATTTTGTATCTAGCATGGTTAATTAATTATGTAATATCTACTAAAAATTAACAATACTTGTAAAGGACAAAACAAGATAACAATTATGGAATATTAATTAAAATACCAAGACATAATATTAAATAAAACTATGACAGGAATTACATGATTGGGAATGAATCTATATAATTAAGTGTAATACATAAACTAAATTGGATACTTAATTCTATCAGAGAGTTATCTTGAGTGTTTTGGAATGACTTAACTGAACTTGAATTGAGTTCAATGGAAATTTTATAATCAATTCAAATTTGGAATCAGGTGATGAGGAAATACATATCCTGATTTTAGGATATTGGAATCCACTAAATGGATCATAGAGATGCTATAACACATTTGGCAAGACCACGTGTCTAATTACATTCTTATGGTTTAAATGAAAAAAGTATTTATCATAAAGGAAAAAAATCGGTGTCCTCACCACTAAAATTTTGTAGAATCCGATATTCCATGTTCAATGGTGAGGAATATTGAGACATCATATAATAGTTGGAGAATAAATAAAATCATTTGCTTAATTATTTATCATATGATTTATATTAAAAAAAAGTAATGAAAATCTAGACTTGTATTTCTAGAAAAAAATGAAACTATTTTCATCAACACAATCTCTTTGATAAATATAGGATAATGAAAACCTACACACTAGTGGTGCCTTCTAAGATTGGTTTACATCCCTTTCAGTTTATGATATGCCATGAATAAAAATCGTATGTGCTAAAATCCTCACAACATAATCCACCTAAAAATAATTCATGTGATGAAAAGATCCTTTTCTAGGGAAAAAAATTATGAAACAAGGTCTACATTCAATGTTTGATGTTATTATCTATGTCTAGTTAACACATGACCTCTCACAAAAAAATGGATGCTTATAGATTTCTCAAGAATCTTAGTGGCCTTCATTAGGAGAGAGATGGTCATGAATAGTTTGACATATCTGAGAGTCATTTTCATAGCATGATTGGAAAGGGTTCCCCCTTTGGGCCTCACTTAGTCAATCTCATTGTATTTTTTATGGTTATAGATGTTCTATCTCCCTGAAGAACTAGGAACTAATATGATCCTTGAATCAAAATATTGGATATTCTCCATTTTTGTTATAGATTTTAATTTATAAATAATTGATAAGTCTCACCCAGATCTAATTACTCTCAATTCCAATGTATATAAGGATATAAAGAATGAAAATATTTATTCCCTTAGGCTGATAAAATGGAAAGGGAATGTGAATATCTATAATTTTGATAGGTTCTTCGTTCCCTTCCAATAAGTGGATGATAAGGGAAAAACAAGGGAACAATATGTTGTCTATTTTGCCTATGGAATGAAGGGCCACTATAAAAAGTTTTTTCATCCTAAAGAAGTTAGGGGAACCTTCAGGTGCATTTTTTATCTAGTGTAATTTATCTATTTACATTAATTGGGAATTATATAAATCTTATATGTTGGATTAAAATAGTAATATAGATTCTCAAATACAGAAATGGTATGAATTGTACATTTGAAAACATTAATTTTTATCCTTAAGGAAAACTATATTTAACAATGTTAAATAAGGTAAATTCAGAATCCCTAAAATAGTTCTATAAGAAAAACATGCTGAGGTTCCAAAAATATGGTTCCAGAAATGAAACTTATTGAATGTTTACTTAAGGGAGATTCTAACATGAATCGTATAGAATCTTATTTATCAGAGTATATAAAAGAATAAGAATGTATAAGAATTTTGTACTTTATTTATTTATCAAAATACAATAGAGATAAACATGAAACAAAACATATAACAAGTATTAAATATTTTAACACAAAGTGTAGGGTATCGAACAACCTTGGGTAAAGGTCCTTTTATTTATACATTCAAGAAATTATGTCTTACCCACACTAGGTATGCCCTCAGTAAGAATATCAGAATATGTATTGCTATCCCCGGAAAAACTCGAACATTAAGGTAGTAGGTACCTCTATCTTCCACTCAATATAATTCCTAGAATATTAATGTACTTGGAGCCTCTATCTTAATATCCCTAGAAGCCCTCAATTGTACTCAGCAACAATTGGAGTCACATGAAGAAAGATGGAAAACATCTTCATAATGCCCAAGGCATGACAGTATCTCTCTCTAGAAATCACTTCATAGCATGTAATATCTAGATTGATGGAACGACTCACATCTGTTATGAGCTCGTTCAAATGAGCTCTTATTATAGGCACATCTCCAGTGGTCGACTCCCTCCTACAACGATAATATTTTTCATTAAATCCTGGAGGGACATGTACATGTGTCACTCAAACAATGGTTAGTTGGAAATAGATTCCATCATATCATTTCACATGTGTAAAGAGAATTATGTTGCTTAACCAAATATAAAATTATGGAGTATTCGGAAAAACTAGAATTAGGAGACTAACCAAATAAACATTCATAGTGTCTAAGGAAATTATATTTGGATTCTGTTTTACAGTGAATTCAGAATCTGAATTCAATATATTCTGGAGTTTGAAATCTATTGATTTCGGAATATGAATCTTGAAGAATTCCGAGTCGGAATTCTGTGAAATTTGGAGACTGAATAATGAAGAATTAGAAATCTTAATTCAAATAAATTCAGAGTCTGAATTCTAAAGAATTGGGAGTCTGAATTCTTAGGAATTTAGAGTCTGAATTCTGAAGAATTCAGAATAAGAATTTTGAGGAATTTGGAATCTGAATTTCAGAAAATTTGAAGTCTGAATTTGACATAATTTTGATTGTGGATTTCAGAAAATTTGGAATATGATTTTCATAGATTTCGGATTCTTGAATTGTAGAGAATCCCGAGACCTGATTTCAGAGAATTCAGAGTCTGAATTTCAATGAATTCAGAGTCTGAATTTTTGAGAATTCATAGTCTGAATTTCAGATAATTTAGAATCTGAATTTTAGAGAATCCGGTGTCTGAAAATAATAGAATTTAGAGTCTGAATTTCAAAGAATTAGATGTCTAAATTTCAAATAATTTGGAGTCTGAAGTTCAGAGAATTCGGAACCTAAAAATAGAATACTCTATATCCAAGGAATTATAAGATTCTAAGTTTTTATATTTGAAACAAAATTTTCACTTAGTAATAAAATGAGTAAGATTTAGATAGATTATAAAATTCACAATGAAAACAAAGGTATGGATAAAAATTTCCTTAAATAAAAAAAATTATTATTAAGATAATCATTCGGGAAACATATTTTTCCTTAAGTTAAAGTGTTTGTGATTTTCAAAGAATTGATGAATCGAAAAGTCATAAAGAAACCTTATTGAATAAACATTATAGTCCTCAAATATGTATTCAAATATAAGGTAAATGTAGATAAAAAAATATTGACTAATTGGAGGTAGATCTATTAGAAGTCACTAGAGCTAAACTTACTATTATTTCTATCGAGATTACCACATCACTTTGTTAATTGAAATTATCTTGGTTTTTACGTGTTTTTATTATGTGTCATCAGTTACCAAAAATACCCTTTCAATATCGTAACAACATACATATGGATTTTTTTTCAGTTTTGAGGAGAAATATTTCTTTTTTTTATAAGGATGACATTTTTTATGGTAACTCACATTGAAAAAATATCATTTATATGTTTGATTAAAAGAAACAGTTAATGGTAATCGATAATGAAGTTACATCACATGAATTATACAACACCCAACATTGGCATCTGTAGAATGGTCATCTAAAAAAATTCTTTATAAAATTATATTAAGATATATATTTATATTCTTTTGAAAAAACCCACTTGGAGTTTATTACACTTTTTTACAAAGAAAAGTGACCAAAACCTTATTTAGTGGGAAAGGTGAATGTGATAATGATCTACCTGAATTAGTAAATACCAATGTGTGTGGACTATTTCCTATTGATAAAATGGGTCGGTACACATACTTCATAACTTTTACTGTTGATTTTACAAGATATGGATATGTATAAATAATGAAGTATAAGTAGGAATATTTGGATAAATTCTTGGAGTGAAATAATGAACTAAATAATATCCTTGGTAAGATGATTAAGAAACTCCAATAAAATAATATTAGAGAATATCATCATCAATACTTCAGTTATTATTTACAAGAGTTTAGAATATTATCTCCACTCACTCATCCTTATACACCTTAGTGGGATGATGTAGGAAGAAGGAGGGACTACATATTAATTGAAATTTTGATATCAATAATTATTCATGTCAATCTTCTATTATCCTATTGGGGATAAAAATTGCATCAATATCAATAATACTTAGCCAACTACCAACTAAAGTGAATAATGGTATACCATACAAACTATGGAATTTAATGAACCTCATGTTGTCTTAATTACATTTATGGGATTGATAAGCATTTGTTAAGGCCTCTTCATGTAACAAGATTGAATCTGGAGGCATTGATTTTATCATTACCAAATATACCAAAGAGAAAAGGTATAGTTCCTATAAAATCCATCAAAAAAATGTTCTAGTTTATATATGTCTAAAATTTCATGAGAATGATATTATCTCAAAAACATATAGTGGTATAGAGATAGAATTTTCCGAAGACCATTAACATGATACAAAAAATATTTCATTTGAAAAAATTCCATTGAGCCACAAGGAAGAAGAAGTTGTTAGAATGACATAAGTACTGCATATGAGTAATAGAGAGGTAAGATAAATAAAATGTTGTGGTTTTGTAGTCACTAAGGATGGTGAATCGTTATTAGAAGATAATAATGATCTAATAAGATACAATAAAGTATTAAGTGGATCATATGTTTCCATGAGTCATGTATCCCTGAAATTTGAAATGGATTTATTATATCTAAATGAAATATGTATTTTGGTATATCCTCTAGTGGATGTAAATAATGTTGGATAAAAATGGGTATTCCAGAAGAAATTAGCCATGGATGAAAATTTCAATACTGATAAGGAATTACAGGTTTCAAAATTGATTAAACAGCCACAAGTGATGGGCTACAAATAAACCTCTCCACAAGTTTCATTGATGAAATACATCGCACTTCTTCTTTCCATTTAGGCCTACCAAGATAATGAAATTTGAAAGATGGATTTCAAAATATCCTTCCTTAATAAGAACATTTAGGGAGATGTGTATATTACATAACCTGAAGGGATTGTGACTGCATGGGATTCCAAAAAGATATGAAAATTTAAAAAAACATTTATGGATTATAGTAACCATCTAGGTCATGTAACCTTAATTTTAATGAAGGTAAAATACGAATTGGATTCATAAATAATTATTGTGAGCCTTGTATATGAAAAATAGTTTAGTGGGAGTGTGGTGATATTTTAATTGTTTAGGTTGATGACATATTACTTATTAGAAAATAAATACAAGACTTATATTATATTAATGCGTGGTAGAATACATGCTTCTCTTTGAAGGACTTGGGAGAGGAAGCATATATACCTAGGATCAATATATATAATGATAAATCATAGATGATTATCGAGCTAAGAAAATGTATATACATTGACATGATACTGAATATTTTTGGTATTGAATAATCCAAGATGGGATTGTTTCTTGCTCAACATGGAATTTATCTTTCTAGGAAAATATTTCCTCAGATATATGGTGAAATAATAGAATGGAAATAATTCCAAATACATCAGTGATTTGTATAGTCATGTATTTAATGCTATATAAAACTCTAGATGTCACATATTCATTATGTATAGTAGGAATATATCATGTTGACCTAGGTGAGAACCATTGGATGGAATTAATGACAACTATTATGTGACTAAGGAATATTAAGGATAAGTTCTTAGTACATGGATGCGATGAGGAACTACTCATTAAGATATACATATATTCTAGTTTCCTAATTGGTCAAGATGACTTGAAGTCCAAAACATGATACATCCAGATTTTGAATGTTTTGAGTCAATAAGGTTTCCTTATGACTTTTCCATTCCACTATGTTTGGAAGATTAGAAAAACTTTATCTTAAGGAATCATTTTTCCCCTAAGGATTATTTTCTTAAGGAATATTTACCTTCTCTAAGGAAATTTTTATCCTTACCATTGTTTTCATTCTCTCATTTTATTAAACCTCTAAATCAAACACAATATATATCCTTATCAAAATTTGGATTTCTGTATAAAACCTCATAATCATATAATTCCTTGTATACAGAGTGTTCTATTTTAAGACTCTGAATTTTATGAAATTCAGACTCTGAATTCTCTGAAATTTAGACTCCGAATTCTCCAAAATTCATACACTGAATACTTTAAAATTCAGAATCTTAATTCTCTAGAATTCAGACTCTGAATTCTATGAAATTAAATCATTAAATTTTCTAAAATTTAGACATTGAATTCATCAGAATTCTGACTATAAATTCCACATAATTCAAACGCTTATTTCATTAGAATTCAAACTCTGAATTCATTAGAATTCCGACACAATAATCTATAGATTTAATATTTTGAATTCTTTGTAAAATAGAATCTAAATCTCTTTGATTCATAAAATCTCATTGCTTATATGATTAGAATCCAATCATTATTTTTCCTTAGACTCCAGATTTTCAAATATTGTTAAGCTAGTTCATTTTCCTTAGACATGTTATTATTATGAAACAATTTCATAGAATATGTTTCTAACTAACCACTAGTTTATTGACATATGTTTATGTCCCTTTCAGATTCAATGAAAAATATGATCATTGGAGGAAGGAGTCAACCGTTGGATTTGTACCTATAAACAGTATCTCATTTGAACAATCTCATTACAATTCCATCAATCTAGAGACTAAATATTGTGAAGTTATTTCGATAGATAGAGACTCTCATGCTTTGTGAGGATCTGATATCCTTGTTCAACTTTCTTTGTGCGACTCTGATTGTTGCTGAGTAGAATCAAGGGCTTCCAGGAATAGGAAGATAGAGGTTCCGACTATCTTATTGTTCAAGGACTGATGGGTATAAAAATATAGAGGTGCCGACTACCTTATATATTTTTGTCTTGTGGGGATACTATGAAAGATTCCAATTTTTCTATTGAGGGCTTACCCTGGTGTGGGTAAGACAGAAATTCTTGAATGTATATATCAAGGGACCTTTATCCAAGGTTGTTGGATACCCTATACATTGGGTTAAAAGATTTCTTATTTGTTACATACTTTGTTTCATGTTTTATTTCCACTATATTTTGATAAAGAATGAAGTAATAATTTTCTTATACTATATTTTACTTTTATTTACTCCAATAAAAAATATTCTATTTGATTTAATGTAGAATATTTCATAGGTAAAATTTTCTTATGTTTCATTTATGGAGCCATATTTTTTTAACGGAAGAATATTTAGATCATTGTTATGAACTAAATTAGGGTTTGTGAATTTAATAAGTTTAACTCAGTTAAAATTAGTTTTTCTTAACGTTAAAAATGAAATATTTTAAACATACAATTCACCCCCCCCCCTTTTGTAATTGAGCTTCTATATACACTTTTTTATCCTATAATTGGTATCAGAGTAGGTATTTGAAATACTTATATTCAAATATACATTTTATTACTCATGTTTTTTCATGTTCTATATTCTTCTTGATTAACATTTATTTCTTATGTTTTTCATATATATTTTTATCTTTGATTATTTTTTTAATATGTTTTTGTGGAGAAGTATTTTCTTATATAATTGCAGGAATGAATGGTTATTCTATTGATAATATAAATCCTACCAGACCAACTATTTTTGATAATAATGATTAGGAGTACTCGAGAGATAGAATAATGACATTTTTCATCAACACTATACTAGTTAATATTTTTGTTTACTCATGATTAAAAAATTTCAGAAAAGAAAGTCATAACCTTTACCAACCATGAAAAAATCAAAATATCAACTAAATTACAAGGTACATAATACATGGTAGTGTTCTATGACTAGGAACATGTGATGATAGGTAAAGGTTCCCTGCCTTGGTCTATCGCTTATATTGTGAGGAAATGTCGCGCTTTACTTGGAACCAACATCAAAGTGTCTCACACCTAGCGCGAGGGTAATAAGGTTGCAGATCACATTGCATCCTTGGAGGCCCAGAGCTCCATCTCAACCAATATTCTCCCTATCAATAGTTTGAAACCAGGGTGTGTAAATTTAATTAGAAGGGATGCCCTCGGCTTGCACTATTTTGGACCCCCTAATTCCCGGGGTACCTTGGTTGTTTTGGTAGTCTTGGTTGTTCTGTTTTGTTTTGTTTTCCCTTTCATTGAATAAAAATTTGATTTGGATGGATCGTTCTATGACTAGGAACATATATTGTCAAATATCTTGTTGTGAAGATTCCAATTTCATCTAGAAGATACTTTAATATACTCATTTTGGTACTTCTAATGTGATAGAATCATGAAGAGCTATGTTGAGAGATTAATATCATGGATTCGTTTTTCACTATGGAGAACCAGTTTTCAAAGTAAAACAATGATTTATGACAATTTTAAATAGTCATCAATATATTGGAGATAAAAGTCTTGATGATGAATTACATATCGACAAGATAATTTATATCCTGGAAAATGAGTTGGAATCAAAAAAGACAACAATTGATATGATTAGGAAGGTGACTCAAATCACTCTTGATGAGTTATTTGGAACTCTTCTTAAACATGACACTAGAATGAAGAGAGATGCATATTTAACAAAAATAATGGTAATAGAAGTGTACAATTCACTACCACATCGAATTCCATGACTCTGGATAGGGTAACCATTTCTAAAACTAAGAAAGTTGTTATTCTATCTGAGTCAAGTGATGGTGAACATTCTGAAAATAAATAATCCAATCTTCCTCCAAGGATGAACAAGATAGTGTGGAAGAAAGATTTTCAATAATGATATATGCAGAAAGATAGAAATGACAAGAATGATTTTGAAGTAACCTGTTATGAATGTTCAAGGGATGGGCACAACAGACCTGATTGTCCCATGCTTAAGAGAAAAGACAGGAAGGAAATTCATTCTGAGTGAAACAGAAAGAAGTATTACATGACTAAGGCTAATAATGTTCTAAAATCAAATGAAACCTGGAGTGCTATAGGTGGTGACTCTTCATATCAATATTCATATTATGAATCTTCTGGTTAGAAGAATATTGTTCTACTAGCCTAAGTACCTATTAAATATCATTGCCTTTTGGACACGGTACAAAATGATAAAACTTTAACTGATATTTATTTAAATGATAATTTTCCAAATAAAAAATATTATGAATCTTTAGATGATGAATCTTCATCATCAAGAGATAAAACATTTCCTTCCTTTGAATAAGTTTTTAGATTTGTTAAACTACTTGAGAATGGAAATTTAAAAATAAAAAATAAGTTAGAGAAACAAAATTATAGAATATATATTTTAACAAATGAAGTATCAGATCTTCATAAAGATCATTACAAAAAAATTTAATTTTTAAAGTGTTTCTAAAAACCTTATGTAAGTAAATTCTGAAAAGTATAAAATTTATAAGGATCATGAAAATGCTATTTCTAAGAAAAATATTTCAGAGTCTAACTCTTTTTCTAAAACTAATAACATTAAAGATAAGAACATGGTTATTAAAATAAAGTCAGAAATATTTTACTTATCAAAATGCCTATTAGAAATTACCTCTTGTAAGGAATACATTGGCAATAAGTATTCCCAAATTCGTTCATTAAGGAATAATTCTGGATTTGGTTATAAACATTTGAAACCAGTTTTTAGTAGTAACTATTTTTTTTCCACAAAGTGCTCCATTTTGTACCAAATGTCAGTGTAGTGGACATTGGGAGAAAAATTGTTCTTTAAAAAAACTCAATCATTAGTTTTTAATAAATCTTATTTTTCTAATACAATTTGGATTCCTACAATCATACTTTCTGAAATTTCTAGATCCAAGAAATTTTGGATTTTGAATGTATAACTCTTTTATTTTCATGAAAATAAATAATGTACCAACAAAAAAACATGGTACATGTATATTTGATGTTGCTGTCATATGAATGGAAACAATAACTTCTTTGAAAATATTATAAAGAATAAAGGAGGAAAAGTAACTTTCAGAGTTAATTCTTAGGGAGAAATTCTTGGTAGAGGTAACATTGTTCTTCTTGAAAAAACATTAATTTCAAATTTATTATTTGTTAAAGGTCATAAGAACAAGCTTATTAGCATAAGACAATTATGTGATGAATTTTACCTTATGAATTTTATAAATGATAAATGCTTCGTACACAATTCCAAGGAAGAGTTTATTCTTTCGGTCCATATGAAAGAGAATGTATAAAAACTAAACATAGAAGGCCTTAGGAGATAACATCTACCTTTACTTAGTGCAATGGAAGATCAATATTGGTTATGGAATAAAATGATCGGACATTGTGACCTTAATAATCTATACAAACTCTTAATGAAAAGACATGTTAAGGATCCACTGAATCCTATATTTGATTATTTAAAAGTTTGTGATCCTTGTCAATATGGAAAGAAATATAAATCAAGTCTCAAATAGATTGGAGAAGCCTCAACTTCTGATACTCCACAGTTAGTGCATATAGATCTTTTTGGTCCAACAAAAACAGGACGTATTGATAGAAAATATTAAGTTACTTTTTTATTTTATGACTACACTAGATTTTTGTGGGTCAATTTTCTAGTGAATAAATATTAATAATTTTCTTATTTTAAAATGTTTAGAGCCCATGTTAAAATTGAGAATAACCATCCTTTGATAAATATTCATAGTGATATGGAAAATAATTTCAAAATTCATATTTTGAAACTTTTTGTATTAAAAAAGAAATTACTCATAACTTCTCATCTACACGAACTCCTCAACAAAACGGTGTTTTTGAAATAAGAAATAGAAATTTTCAATGGATAACTATAATAATGTTGAGTGAATATTCTATAGAGAAACACTTTTGGGATGACGCTATTATTACTTGTTGATATACTATAAATTTATTTTTAATTAGACCTTTTCTTAACAAAATACATTATGAGTTGTGGAATGGTAGAAAACATAGACTTTTTTACTTCAATGTTTGTGGTTGAAAAGTATTTATTCTGAATAATAAAGACAACTATAAGAAATTTGAAGCAAAATATAATATAGGAAATTTTTTAGGCTACTTAACTATTTCTAAGGCTTATTGATTTTTTAATAAAAAACATTTTTTTGTTGAAGAATCAGTGCATGTTAAATTTGATGAATCTTATCCTTTTGTTTTTAGACACCCCAACCTGCATATTCGGATATGTTTTCAAAAACTGATGATGTACCTTTGAAAAAATATTCTTCTAATAAAGAAAAATGTTCAAGAAAATATTTATGAATCAATTACCTGAGAATTATTCATAAAACAAATTGATAAAGAGGTTTAAAAAAACCCAAATATGTTGTTTTTTACGAATCATTACAGTGACAATATCATTGGTGATGTAAATCAACCAGTAAGGACTATAGGATCCTTAAACAATGAAGTAGAACATAAATAACTCCTTTCCCAATTAGAAACAAAAAGCATTAATGAATCTCTAGGTGATGAATATTGGAGTAAAGAAATGAAATATGAGATAAATGAATTCAAAAGGAACAAAGTTCGGACCTTGGTGAAAGTCCTATGGAATCTTCTGTAATTGGAGTAAAATGGATCTTTATAAATAATAGTGATAAAAATTGAATCATAGTAAAAAAATAAAGCTATATTAGTTGCTAAAATCTATAATCAACATGAATGAATATACTATGAAAAAACATATGCCCTAATATTTATTCTTGAATATATTCATATTTTACATTCCATTGAAGCATTCTTTAATTTCAAACTTTTTCAAATGGATGTAAAGTGTTCTTTCCTTAAAAGATATGTTAAAGAGGAATTTTGTGTTCAAAAAACTCATGGTTTTAAAGACACAAAACCTCCTAAACATGGTTTCATACTGACCAAATCTTTATATGGACTTAAACAAGCCCCTAGATCCAGGTATGATAGACATAATTTTTTTTTGTTACAAAACAATTATGTTAAGGGAACTGATGATCCAACTATTTTTATAAATAAGGATAAGAAAAAAAATATTGTTCAAATTTATTTTGATGAAATTATATTTGGTTCTACTTAGCAATATTTATCTGACTGATTTTAGAATCTAATAAAATGTAAGTTTGGAATGAGTATGATGGGTGAGTTTACATTTTTACTAGGTATTCAAATATCTCAAAAAACTAGAAGGAACTTATGTATCACAACAAAAGTATATTAAATTTCATCTTAAAAAGTATGGATATGTCAACAATAAAAGTATAAGAACTCCATTCGGTACCTCAAATTCAATTGATCTTGATGGAGCTGGGAAACCAGTAGATCAAACATCATTTATAGGTATGATAGGAAGTTTACTATACTTAATAACTAGTCATCCAGATATAATCTTATTAGTATTCTTATGTAAAATATATCAATCTAATCTAAAGGAATCCAATTTAAAAGTAGTGAAAATATTTTTTCTCTATTTAAAGAGAACCATGGATTTTAGACATTTCAATACTTGTGGAAATCATTTCGTTTTAAAAAGATTTTCGAATGATGATTTTGGTGGATGAAGAATGTATAGTAAAAGTATATATAGAACTTATAATTTCTTAGGATATTAAATAGTATCTTGGTCATTTAATAAGCAATAATCTGTAGCACTTTCCACTGCTGAAGATGAATATGTTGTAGCTGGATGTTTTTGTTCTCAAGTGTTGTGGATGAAACACACACTCACAGACTATGGCATGATTTTTACCAAAACACATATACTTTATGATAACACTAGTGTCATTTCACTAATAATAAACCCTAAACATCACTCATGTGGAAAACACATAGATATTAGGCATTAGATTTTTAGGGATCACACACTTAAAAGAGATATCATTCTTCAATTTGTCGGAATAAAAGATCAACCTCTGGATATTTTCAAAAAAAAAAAAAATTCTTTCGAATGATTTGAATACATTGAAAAATGTTAGGAATGATAACCATAAGGTAATCATCCATATTAACATTTTGTTGATATTTATCTCCTTACATTACATAACTCCTTTTCATAGGCAGAGTACAAAAAATTTTTCGTAACCAAATTTTTATTATCCAAATTTATTGTTCGTAACCACAATTCTGGAATAAAAATTTCAGAATAAAAAAGTTCCCTTTCTTAATAAAAATTTCCGGAATATAATATTTCTCAAGAAGAATATTTTTATTTACTCCAAGTTTCCTAGAAATTCGAAAGGTATATTTCCTTAATTATATTTTCATAAGTGAATATTTTAATTGTTAGTAATTTTATTTTGTTTGAAGAAAATTTTTTATATTCACTTTCTTTATATATGAATTTTTACCTTAAAATAACAAAAATCAGAACCTACCAAATACTTCTTCACCATTCATCACAACTGTAAGATCAGATTGTGTTTGTTTCAACCATTGGATCAAATTAGGAATTCAAACTACCACTTTGAAACCTATATAAATGCGCCAATTTTTTTGTCCCACATCGATTTTCAAGGTTTTCAGCCCAAAAACACTGCTTCTCTTCAAAAAGACCATTCGACGTTTCTGAGTTTGCTTAGATTATGCATATCTTTGTATGCCTCTCCTTAGAATAAAATTTTCTCAATAAAAAAACCTCATAATGGAGAATTTCTAGGGAATGTATATATTAAATGAGGCTCTTTGAGAAGTATAGTTCTCTCATTATGAAAAATACTAATCTGAATGGATGGGAGAGTCACTGTGTAGCCAAACCAAAAAGACAGAATCTGGTTTACCCAAAGTTATTGTTGAGTTCTATGAGAAATTATGCATTTATAATGATGGTGTAAGAGATAAGTTTTTATTAAAGAGTTATGGGAAAATCTATTCCCTTTCTTTCAACATGGAAGCAAGTATCATTACAATACCATATGAAGGAGAAGTTATTTTTTGCACCGACATGGTACAAGATGAATCTGGAAGTTTTGAGAAGGAGAATGCAATATAGTGACTTTGACTCAAGGGCAAGAAACCACGAGAGATAAACCATCATTAAAAAACTTTCAGGATTATAGAGTAATGTGTTCAGGGTTTTCGAATTCCAAGAACAGTAGACAAGTACTCCTTAAAAAAGTGACATCTACGTTCTAGATTTTCTAATGAACTTGAGGAAGATAAATTTGGTGAAGTACATATTGTTGATGAATACTAATATCAATAATAGGACACTATAATTGTAAATTATAGTCTATCCAGAAATTCTATCTATGTTTGTCTTCCTATTCTTAGAGTGGTTCAAAACACCTTTCCATTCTAAGCTAAGAACATTCACAATTTTTCTATTGAGTGATGATACTTTGAGGAGGATGAAAGTTGGTTTCAATAGTAAATCCAGATAATTTTATGACATATCAAGAAGTTAGATTGAATCATTATATAATAAATAGGAAGTAGAAAAGACTTACCAGAAAGCACCGAAGAAGATAATGAAAAAGGAACTGAAAGTCATAGAGAAACCTACAATTCAAGATACCCAGTCAACAACCCCAAAGAAAAAGAAGAAAAAACATTTCTTGATGAAGTTGTAGATAAGTGGATGGAAGAGAATAATAATAAGAATGAAGGATATCCTAGATTTGTCCTAGATCATACGGAGGAAAATTCATTGAAAATTAAGGCTTATAAGGGGTATAAATTGAATGAATAACAGAAGAAACAGTATAAGAAAATGTCTCAACCTGATATTATTCAAGAACTTCATAAAGCTATTTAGAATGCTTTTGAACAGATTCAGGCACCAGAATGATTTCTGAAAGAACCGGTACCAGTAGAGACTTTGATAAATAAAGTCATTATTCCAGAACCTGAAGTAGAGGAAGAGATATTTCAGGAAGAGGAATTAGAAAAAATAGAAGATGAATAAGGATATGGGAGTGTTGATGTGATTAGAAAAGTAAAAGAATATCATGAAAATTAAATACCTTCTAAAAACATTTTTATCTAGACATCCCATGCTGAATCAACAAAACCAGCTTCTCGAGGAAAATAAGATGAGGGTTAGGAATAAGTTAACAAACCATCTAATGATGAATGCAGAAATCACAAATTTGTCCAACCTGAAGACCTTGAAAGAGATTTTGAGAATGGAAAGGTTGATGAAGATAATAAATTTTAAGTATCATATAGTGAGAATGATTCCACAAAGGCCATGGAGAGCATTTCCAGAGTTGAAATAGGAAAATAGGTGATAGATGATAGTCCAGAAAATACTATCATGGTCAAGAAGGATGTTGGTAGATCATCCAAGAAGAAGGATAGTGATATAGAAAAATAATACTCACCTATAAGGGAATCTAATTCAGAATCATCTTTCAAGGGTCAGGTATATGTAGTATTTTTGCTGAAGAAAATAGTTCACAGTATCTCCTTGTTTATGAGTATTTACTCGATCTAAAAAATGCATCAACATTCTTTCAAACAGAAATCAGATTCAGTTATCATGCTCATGAAAAAGATCATCATTCTTGAGACTAATTTCAAAACTCTCTATATCGAGTATGATGCACACAGAAGGTATTGTATTGAGATTACAAAGTGGTCAAAGAAAAATGTTGAATACCTTATAATTCATGACGACTATCAGGATTCATTAAAGGATGATTTTGATAGATCAGATGAGAGGATGAAAGAACTTACATGATGTTTTACTAAGGAGATGAACCTAGAACAAGTATTCCGAAATAAGAAAGAAAAATATTGAATGGGAAATAGAACCTGGTTATGTTGAATTTGAAGAGGGAAAGGGATCTCAGAATAAAGTTTGAATAAAATTTCAGTCATCAAGATGATATTTTGAAGTCTCAAGAAGAAATCCAAAGTATTAGGATGAAAAGATCAAGGACCTAGAAAAGAAACATTATTATCTAGAACTATTGTTCATGCACTTTGAAAAAGATCATAAAGAGTTTAGGAAGTAGATGATTATCAAGAATAAGATCATGATGATGCAATGGGAAGGATGCCTATTTTTTCCTTTCAATTCTGGTCTTTTGTTGTATTTCTTTTCCTGTGCCAATTTTTAAAATATTAATGAATATTTTTTTGTTCTTCATTTGTTTTGTTGTATTGTTCTAATCTATCAGGTACCATATTTTTTCAATTCTCTCTATTCCATTTAGAAAATCACAATTGGCGGAAAGTAATAATAAAAACAATAATAAGTATAATGAAGATAATGCCTTAACTAAGAAGGTGTTTTCTCAAAGAATTATTTTGTATACAAGAGAAAGAAAAATCTCTCTAAGGAAGTCAAGAATATGATCCATAAGGATTTTAAAACCTAAAAGAGAGTTAGTCATATTCACCATGATAAATAAGTAAATTGATATAAATTTTAACTTTTAAAGATCTTAAATCAATTTATTAGTCCTAATATTCTTGTTTGTAAGGTTGTTTGTTCTATAAAAAAAGGGGGATGGTGATGAGTCAATAAGGTTTCCTTATGACTTTTCCATTTCTTTATGTTTTTAAAATCACATACACTTTTCCTTATGGAAATTTTCTTACCTAAGGATTATTTTCTTATTGAAAATTTCCATTCTCTATGGAAATTTTTATCCTTACCTTTGATTTCATTATCTCATTTTATAATCCTTATAAATATAACACATTATTTTTCTCAGTAAATATTCAGATTTATTTCTAAACCCTCAAAATATTATAATTCCTTGGATATAGAGTGTTCTGTTTTTAAACACTGAATTCTCTAAAATTTAGACTCTAAATTATCTAAAATTAGACCCTAAATTTTCTGAAATTTAGACTCTGAATTCCTTGAAATTCAGACTCTGAATTTTCAAAAATTAAGACTCTGAATTCTCATAAATTTATACTCTAAATTCTCTAAAATTCAGACTCTGAAATATCTGAAATACAGACTCTAAATTCTCTAAAATGTAGACTCCTAATTATATGAAATTTAGACACTGAATTCTCTATAATTCAAACTCTAGATTCTCTAAAATTCAGACTCTGAATTCTTATAAATTGATACTCCATATTCCCTTTAATTATTGACTCCGAATTCATCAGAATTCAGACCCCAAATTCTATTGAATTTAGACTCTAAATTCCTCAGAATTTAGACTTCGAATTAATTAGAATTTAGACTCCGAAAACTATCAATTTTAGATTCTGGATTCTTTTTAAAACAGAATCCAAATATCCATGTTTTATAGAATATTGTTGTATATATGATTAGACTCAGAACATTATTTTTCATTAGACTCTTGATTTTCAAATTTGGTTAAGCTACATAATATTCCTTACACATGTTTTTATTATGAAACAATGTCCTACAATTTGTTTCTAACTTACCGCTGGTTAAGTGACAAGTGTACTGGTCCCTCCAAGAATCAAGGAAAAATATGATCATTGGATGAAGGATCTGACCATTGAAGTTTTGCCTATAAATAAGAGATCATTTTAATGAGCTCATTATCGATCCATCAATCTAGAGATTACATGATATGAAGTGATTTCTTGAGAGAGATACTATCATGATTTTTGCAAATCTAAACACCTTGTTTTTTTCCTTCGTGTGACTTTGATTTTTGCTGAGTACAATAAAGGTCTTCCAGGATTAGGAATACAAAGGTTTTGACTACCATAAAGTTCTAAGACATCCAAGGATAGAAAAATAGAGGTACTGACTACCTGAAAGATCAAGGGCTTGTAGAGATAGCAAAACAGATTCCAATATTCCAATCAAGGGGTTACCATAGTGTGGTTTACACAGACATTCTATGAAATTATAAATCAAGGGACCATTATCCAATAGTGTTGGATACCATACTCTTTGGGTTAAAATATTTCATACTTGTTACTTTCTTTGTTTCATGATTTATTTCCGTCGTATTTTGATAAAGGAAGAAGGTATAATTTTATTATACTTTCTTTTATTTTTTTACCTCTATTAAATATGATTTTATAAGCTTTAACGTATAATCTTTCTTAATTAAACTTCTCTTCTATTTCTTTTCCAGAACCATATTTCTAGAACTTAAAAAAATTTAGTTCATAGTTAAGAACTGAATTATGGTTTGTAAATTTACCATGTTTAACTCTGCTAAGCATAGTTTAGTTAAGGTTAATAACCATTGTTTTTTAATTTACGTTTCACCACATATTGTTATTGAGCATCTACATACACTATTTCAATCCTATAGAATGGAGGTTTTGTGATCTAGAAATTATTAATAGAAGACGTGTTCACATATTTTATAGTAGAGACTGGGTATATTGTGGCTTCTAATGAAGCTAAAGAATTAGTATAGATGCACAAATTTTTCCATGATCATAATTTGGTGCCTATAAGTAAATATCCTATCACAATTAATAGTCATAATACTTTAGTATTGGATCTCTCAAAAGATCCATGGTCACATAAAAAAATAATTTACATCGAAAGTATCATATATTAAGGGATTTTTCTATGATAGTTGAGGTTTCATTGAGTATTATTTCCATGGTAGCCAACATGGTAAACCCATTGACTAAATACTTGACCCATCAGAAACATGATTATTATTTGAGGTCTATCAGATAGAATGTCATATTAATTAGGCTCTCCTCCAAGTTGTTGTTTCTTTCGATTTTGTTTCTTATGATCACCTATTTTTATGTTGATTACATGTATATTTGATGTATATAATATTAATGAAAATATATTATTACATAATTACCAATGTTCTTCATGATTCTTGTTTAATAATTTCCTAGAGTATACATTTCATTGATAATGTTATAGTAGTTCCCTTATATGATATGAACCATGAAGTTATATGATGATATTATTAAATAATGTTTTGTGGTTGGATAACATACTTTGTTGAGACACATAGTACAAAGAATGTCATGTGTGAGTTATCATAATCAGATGAGGATTCTTCCAAAGATGTTTTCAGTTGGTAATCTAAAAGACATGAGATTATGAGAATATATCCACTAGTAAGAATTATTCATGCTTTAGTGGCATCAAATATTTATTTCTGTGAGCATGTGTAGTGGTCCTTAGAATTTAAGATTACCATTAATGAATTTCAGGAATCACACACTTAGATTTTTTGACGGAAATAGCTATTCCATATGTTCACTAATAGGTAGTGTATGTTGGCTGTGTCATGATTGACATGACATTATGGATAATTCAAGGAGGGATTTTCTGTTTCCATCATTATAGAAGTTGATATATTGTACCCTTGATTGTAATAGAATGGTCATCCACATTTCCATGTCCATGGTGTAATAATATGTTTATTTCAAATAGTCAAAGAAAGAAATATCGATCATATAGGTTGGTGAAATGGATTTGAAACCTTCTTTATGGGATTTTATGGTGAATTGGTTATATTACACATTGATTGTTTTTATGTGGTTGACTTTATTGAGAGATTATGTTATTTCTCGTGGGTTCCTTGACCTATTAATAGAATGTAATATTGGTCTTTAGGAAGCCCATATATTTCCAATGAGAAGAAATTATAGAGGTTCACACCCCATGTTTTATCAATGATCTTGATTAAATTCAATTTGAGTTTAATTATTAGAATAATTATTATTCACATGACCAAGGATTAATTTTATTCAAATTATATCAATTAAAAATATTAATTGGTGGATAAAATATTTATTTATGAATCAAATATTTATTTTGGTATTCAATAAATTCCAATGATTTTGAACAGATCAAGACCATTTCTAGTGATGGATATTTACTTACAATATGGTAAAAATATTTATTATATGTGCATGTTACCATGAACCACAGAAATGATAATAATGTTATTTTTTTATGGCACATGGTTTATTAAGAATATTATGTTCTTTTAAGGGTTTATATGAAATTAAAATATTTTTAACTTATCCTCAATCTAAATAAATATTACTTAATGGATATTATATAGGTTTAATTAAAAATAGTGAAATTTTTCCCACAAAGAATTCTCTCTTGACACTTCCTTCTCTATCCCTCTCAAGAACAAGAAATGAAAGAGAGATTCCTTCAATACCAATGAACAAGAGATCAAAACAAATAACTCAAGGAAAATGATCCTCTATGGTCAACCCCATAGTTCGATCATCATTTCCTAGAGATCAAATGATTATATATGTATCAACATAATATTGATTCTATCCTTGGATCCTGACAGCAAAACAAAAATAATCTAAAAGGTAATTTTTGGATGATCAACATTCACATCGAAGAAATAAACTAAGGAAAGGTATTTTATCTATTTCAATGTTGATAAATTTATTATAAAAATACCATCTATGATCCCATGTTGGGGTTTCAGGCATCAAAATATTAAAATAAATTTTAATATATCGTCGACAACCAAACACTTCTATTACCCTCAGAAGATTCAAAACAAGGAAAAAGGACCCAAAAGTCCTATTATATATCCTTATAAGATATAATTTCAAAAAATTACAATTATATAAGAATTATACAATATGTGGTTTATTTATAATCCTTATATTTCTAGTTTCACTCACAATAAACTCATTTTAACCATAACTGCATTAATTAAATTTTTATGTTTTCAATATTCATTTTGGAGAAACAATAAGTTAAAAATAATATATAATAGTAATTATTTTGATTCTAAATAGGGAATCCATATTTTAATATTATATTCATAAAATTTTCATTTTTTAATTTAAAATTAAACTCGCTTAGATGATAACAAAAGCGATTTTCCAAATATAATATTTTAATAAGCACTAAATGTTTTAAAATCTAAATTCAATATGAAATTTATTTATATAAAATAAATTGGATTAATAAATGTATAATTTAAATAATTTTTCTTTTTAAACCATAAAAAAATGGCTCTTGTAAATTTATTAAATGGAAAGGTAGTTTTTAAAAAAAATTGGTATATTTTTTACTATTCATCGAAAGATTAATCTTTGATGAAAATTTTCAAAAAATCACTCATAGATAATTATTTAAATGTATATTTAAAAATTACTGTTTTTCTAAAAAAATTCTGAAATATGAAAAAATCATTTTTATTATTTTTTCAAAAAAAACAATAAAAAAATGAGAAAATATATTTTCACAGAATATAAATAATTTAATAAAAATTAATCAATTATTTACCAATATTTATTCATTATATATAACTTTTATAATTAACATTAATATTATGGTTATTAGAATTCATAACTTTATGTTTATTTTCTAGGTGCTAATGGTCATGTTTAGAAAATAATATTAAAATAATTTCATTATTCCTTAAAATAGTATGTTATGTGTGACCGAAGCTATAAAAGATATTAAAACTATTTGAAAAAATATATTTCATAATATATTGAGATGCTACATCACTGGAATCCAAGTTAATATTATTTTTCAACATGAAATAATTTTTTCTCATATGTCTTCCACTAGAACAATAATTTTGTTCCTCCCTTAGATTGATTCTATTCTTTGTTCCATCTGTATTCCTTTAATTATTATATTTATAGAATGTTTTAAATAGTCTATGGTTTTCCCTTTTATTCCCTTGTAGAAGCATATCCTCTGTGTTTAAGCATCTGTCCTAGTATTATACATGGTTGTATTTTGCTTTTTTGAATTTTCTTGATCTCCATAGCAGTAATATCATCATTTTTCCTTTGTTATTTCTTATTTTTCACCCTTATTCCGTTGAAAATATGTGTTTCATACCTGAAATATTTTTACCATCACTATTCATCATTGTGAAAACTTTTGTTTCGATTTCCATCAATTTTCTCTATGATTTTAAATTGCATCGTCCTAGATATATTTTTCCAATTCTATTTGTTTTTCTTCAATATAGTAGGATTATTGTTGGATTAAAATATTACCCCCTTTGTATAGGCCTTCATTGAGGTGACCCATGATGAACAGGCATTTATTATATATAGTTTTCATAATTATAAAGTTGAATTACATAATAAAATCAATATGTCACTTATTAATAGGAATACTGTATTTGGAGACTAACATCATAAGATACTTATATTACAATGCTTGGGAAATTTCCCCACAATTTCAAGGTAATGAGACTTATTCTAATCGCCTCCCATGTTAAAATCATCCTCATGCCCATATAAATAGAATCATTAAGGTGTGAGCTCAAAATCCTAGTAAAGGTTAAATAAACATATTTACATATTACCTAAGGTGAGATCATAATATTATAAGAAAATATAAAGAAGAGAAAAATTTCTTTTTATAATAAAATGGAACGATTATAATGGTTCATATACAGCTATAAGAGAAAAAGTAACCCAATGACATCAAACATATAACATGGTATAAAGATTGTAAATTCATTCGATGTATATCATGAGCCAGGGAGAACAACATAGTTACATATCAAAGGAATGTGGCACATACATAAGGATAGAAAGCATAGAATTTTGGATTAGGCATAACCACCAGTTTCCTAGAGGGGATCAGACATCACAACATGGTTCTCGTAGTAGATCAATCATCGTGATATGTTGCTCATAGTGAATGAGGAATCAAAATATGCTTCCTATTTTGGATCAATAATTTATACACATTTCACCATTATATCATGAGATGTAAATATTTACCTAATTTGTTATATGGATTTGAGGGCCCATCCATCCCTTAAAGATTAACCATACACATGTTTTCCATAATAAAACTTCAACTCATCACATAATTAAATACCAGGAATAAGAATGGTGTTTACAATAACTTTCAAAAGGTTTCATTAAATAACCACATAAACCAAATCAATTGATACCAAATTTTATCACCCAAAATTGGAACTTCATTAAATTAATTTTTCGGTAATTTTTAAAACGCATCATCATAGAAAGTAGAATCTTTTGAGATAAAGTGGAAAACATAATCCAAATAATAATAGAGAGTAAAAAATATTATCTTTAAAAAGGATAGAATAAAAATAACATGAATTGATATAAATATGGAGTTAAATATTAGAAAGGATTAATTTTCTTAGAAAATCATGGACAGGAAATAAATATCCATTTAAGATAAATCAACACTTAAGAGGAAAACATAGTCTAATTTTAAGGAAAATAAATAAATAATGGAATTAAATTTAAATTAAGAACTAAATTTCCAAGAGAGATAAAAGTGGAAATAATGTGTAAAAATTAGATCATTAAATACAGTGTACATTAATGGTCTATGTTCAATATAAACTAAATAACACAAATTAATATATTTGAGTTCCCAAAATCCCTTATGGAAAACATATTTCTTGAAGTAAGAATATTTTGAAATGGGTTTTATTTAATAAAATGTAAATACCCAGAATTCAATGATAAAATACCACATAATAAAATTATACTGAGTAAAATACGCAAATTATATGAAATGTGTTCAATATTATCAATTATATCTCAATTATTGATAATTTATTAAACAAAAAACCTTACTACACGAATATCATTTAAGTTAAAACTTCTAAAAAGAGGGAGAGATTAAAATTAGACATAAATTAAAATGAATAATGGGTATTTCATGATATAATTTATCAAGTAGGTAAAATAAAGGCCACATAAATAAATAAGTCTCATAGTACACACCATTACTAATATTGAGGAATTTTAGATGATCACACATACAATGCTCTAGATTCATTCTTCACTTTCACCAAACTTCGTCAATAATTAAATTATGTTTTTTATTTATATACCCAATAACCTCATTCATAACTATAGGAATTTATACTCTTCATTAATAATCATTAGATACATATATATTAGATAGTTTATATATATTATCCCACATCAGATGTTTATAATTATAATATTTTATATTAGTTTCGGAAGAAAGATTTCATTTTTTATTATTTTTATAAAGATAATATTTCAAAAACCATTAATGATAATATGATGGATGATTTATAATTATTAATTACATTTCCATTTTTTTCACGAGTGCTTTAGTATTTATCCTTGTAGATTAAAATTTTAATATGCATCTTTTAGTGATCTGTAACCAACATGGGATATTTTTCTAGTTAATGAATTAAATATTTTTATATCACTTAAATAACTATTAGAACACATTATTTAAATATTTATATCATATAAAAACACTATTTATGTTTTTATAATCCTCCATGAAATAATTTCAATACATTATTCAAGTACGTGGTCAAACCGACCCAAACATAAACATACCATTAATAATGGATGATTATGAGACGATTTAGTGGAAATATCATAATACTAGTAAAATAATGATATTTTTTATTGTTTCATAGTGTGATATATAGAAATTAAAAAATTTAAGATTTGAAGTCATGGATACAAAATTATTACATAGTATAAATAAAATTTTTCCCCTCTTAGTTTGCTTGTTTAAGACAAATAATTTTATGATGATTGTTTATCATTCATATCATTAAGTGGTTATCAAATTTATTTTACCCAGACCTTATTAATATCATAAAAATAATATTTACACCTTAAACAAATTATTATAACTAGAAATGATAGGTAATATTAAAAAATGTATTTCATGGTACCATAGAGTCAGTAGTCAGCACATACACATGGATGGTGATATCATTTTTTGAAGGTTGTGATAAAAACTAATATATTTTTGTATTAAAAATCATTAATAATTTTTAAATATTATAATTAAATAATAAATTCACATTAGGACCATCATGGTTATGGGATTAATGAAAAAAATATCATTTCTTCATGGATATGGTAGTTCACATATGCACATGTTTCATGTTTTTAATAGAAATGGAAAAACGTTTTCAATGCTTCTACCATAATTATGATTACATATCAATATACTAAGGTTACTTATATTATCATTTTAGGATCAATCAATGAAATTTTGAATAATAAGAATTTCACAAAATGAAATTGAAATAAGAATGAGAGTTTAGGAACCTATACCTCATTTAGTGGATTATCTCCTTTTTGAAGGGGGTTAATCGATTGAGGTGTGCCCTTTTGAGATGACCATTATGGAAACCCATATTTTTAATTAACATTATTTCATTATTTATTACATTTATATGCACTTAATAAAACCCCACTTGATCATGATGGAAAGTGACATTGGGTGAATAAGTACATGGAATAAAAACATTCAACATAATGACAATGACATTATTGAAGACTCCATAACATACCATTAAAATTCCATAATTATTCGAAAATAACTAAAGAAAACCTAGGGGTTTATATAAGAAAAGAGAGATTTATAAATCCCATTTAGGGAATAATAAAAGAATATAATAAATTAAAGTGGTACATTTTATTCAATAGTCATACCAAGATAACATGAGAGGAGTTAGAATCATAATCTATAACATTAAAACATGATGTAAGATGATAACATAATGGAAACACAGGAATGTGGAGACAACATAAAACATGGAATCATAAATATATGTCCTAGAAAACTGTCAATGAATCATAGGATAGTGTTCTTAGGATTAACTCATGTGAACCATACATGGAATCTCATGAGATAAATACATTACCCAATGCCCTATAGGGTTATATAATTTTGGGTCCACTAGACACATTCATATCATGAACATGCATAAGTGTGTCACATATATCAAACAAAAAAAGGTTTTCTTGCACTAAATTTTATCTAATCATAAATCACTATGGGTATAAATACATGAATGTTAAAAGTAAATTAATTTTATGTAGATCAATCTAAACACCTTTCAGTGAAAAAATTGTATGGGTTTTTACAACAAAAATGTTTGGTATTGAATTTGTCGGAAAATTTCAGTTGCATAATTGGGGTACATAATTATTAATGGAAGGGCAAAATGTGAGTGAAAGGTGTATCTCATCACATTGAAATAATAATGATGATGTGAAAGATGTGGAAAATCATATCCTAGGATGGATAATTAGAAATCACAAGGCATAATATAAAGAAGGTGTTTTCATAAAGAGGAGGACAAGATCCCTTAAAATGAGATGGTGATTCTAAAAAGCTTGGGAGGAGATTAATAAGATAATTAGGAACCTTGTGAGAGTTTTTTAGATGAAATGTTAGAGTAAATTCATGCTTCAATAGTTTTCAGTGAATATTAATGTGAGGTTTGGTGTGTTTTTATAGGAAAATAGAGGGGGATTTATTATTAATTTATAAACAATAGATTCAGAGTCTATATAATAATTTATCCCAAACAAAAAACCATCCCATGTTTTTTCGAATTTTTTCTTCCAAATTGGAATGGCTATCATTATTATATAAATATAATAACCTAAATCAATTAAAATAAAACCATTGGTGGTGTAGAATTGATCCATGTTTATAAAAGAATTTATTTTTAAAACATAAAATATAGTATAGGTATCGGAGGAAACAAAAATGGTTTAAAAAATTAATTAAATAACATCAAAACACATTATTTTATAGAGGGAAATATAATTATACCCATGTATTTTCATTATAGTATTTTTTATATGAATTTTTTTATTTTATGAAATCATAATACATAACATATATTTATACCATATTTAATTTTTACCCTTTGACTATCTCAGAAAATTAGGAAACATTCATCATTGGATAATTTTCATGTGATGATTTCAAAAATATTATTTATTTTATGAAAATAATTCTCTAAATATGATAAATTACTCTTATAAATCAAAAATGCCCATTTAATGAGAAATTATTATTTTTACAATAAAACTTTTCTAACTGTTATTTAAATTTCATTTTACTTCACAAAATTATACAATAATTTATATTTAAAAAATATTATTTAATAAGAATATTTTATTAAAATATAATTTATTTTTAAAATTCTTGAATACATCCAGAAGAGTTCCTTCATGGAAACTATGTATTACCCTGGAATACAACTTGTGTTTCATCATGTCACGTTCTAATTTTTATCAAAATCATTATGTAATCGTTTAAAAAGAAATAATAAAAGTAAAAATTATAATAATTATTTTATTAAAAATCAATATATAAAAATTCATAATGTTGGGGTTGAGATATATAACCCCTTATTACACCATTGAATAACCTAAAGGTAAAGTGTGTGTTGGTGATATATTCATGGGAAGGTTCGATGAACATATTTTGGGTTATAATCACATTGAACATGAACTTATCATGTAAATAGTTTTTCTCAAGATTTAATTTTTGAATATTATTATTGTATTGGTCAAGGTAAAATCCATTTGATGATATATCCCTTAGAATCTATGATAAATGGACTTCATAGGGTATGATCCCATGGGTGGAGTTCATCACTTCTTTTTTCTCTGTCAATTACCATTTATCATAACCATTAATATAATAATATTAGTCGTTATTGTACAATGTATATATTATAAACGGTCATTATTCTTAATCAATCTCTATACTTGATAGGATATAACTTATAATAGTCCAAAATATCTAACATAGTGCATGTGTTTTTTATAACATAATTTCATAATAATGTATTTACTAATTTAAAAAGGTAATTTCATTTCTAAATTTTTTGGCCATTACATTATTCCCCCTCCAAAAGATTGACCCTCAAAATATCATTCGATACAATAAAAATGTTAAGGGTACATATATTTCATCACCTCCTTTAGTTCCCATTTCAATTCCTCAAACATGTGGTTCCACCACTACACTTTGACAAGGTGAGTTGTCATGTTCATAGAACATTGAATCTATAATCTAATATATTAATTGGGTTATTCTCATATGAATGATCATTCTCCAAGTTTATACATCTATATTATGTTCATGTGAGGTTTCCGGTATGTACTTCCTTAATAGGGATACATAAAACATATCATTTACATGATATAGGTTAGGTGGGTGTTAATGTCGATAAGCCATAACTCCAATGCGATCAAAGATTTAAAAGGAGACGATGTATCTTGGATTATATTATAAAACCTCATGACTTTATTCAATAGAGATATGTGAAGGAATACATTATCATTAACCTCAAACTACAGGTATCACCAATGTTTTTTTGTATATATTTTCTATTGACTTTGAGGAGATTTCATATAAAGCTTATTGGTTAGAACCTTCTCTATCATATCTTAAATAAAATCATGTCCCATCAACTTATGCTCTCTAAATTGATCCTAGAATGTTCAATTCTAAAACATATTCCCCTACAAATACTAATATAGTACCATTTGAATACTAAAATGGAAATTATTCTTATATCATAAATACACTTGTGGAAGGTGTTCATCCCAAAATCCTTGGAAATACATTGAACCAGATTTCATCATATCCTTCAAGGATTGAATGTTTCTTTTAGACCGTTCATCCATCTGAGGCTAATAAGAAGTACTGAATCTCATCTCTATATCCAATTCTTGATGATGGATTCTCCAGAACCTTGAAGTAAATATCATATCTTAATCAAATATAATGGAGAGTGTCCCTCGATTCAATCATATGAATACCCTTATGTATATCTTAGCAAGATGATAAAGAGATAAATATTAATTGACTATAATGAAATGAACTAACCTTTTACGGGGATTGGATTCCACCTATATGAAGATATTGTATTTAAGTGTCATAGGGAGTGCTATTATGAAATCAATGGTTATGTTTTAAATTTCCATTCTGGTATGGGAAATGGTTTCTCCATACACTTATACTTTTATCATTCATCTTTGGATTGTTGGCATAGAAAGCGTCAAGATACAAACTATGAAATCTACCTCTTCATGTTATCTCATCGGATGATTTTCTTAAAATATTTATACATAATAATGTGACATATATGAATAGAGATGGATTAGATATCTACAACATCCAAAATTTCCCTCTTTAGTTATGGTTTTTAAGGGACATATATCTGGGTTCTAAACCTTATAAGTTAATCATTATAAATGTTTATATTCATAATATTCACTACCTTTCTATGTTCAACATCACCTTATTCAAATACATACTTGATCCTCTCAAGATTATATATTTGATAAATTATTTTAGAAAGATATTATAATGTTAATTTTATTATTCTTGTTTCCATTAATTGAATGCCCAAGAAGATGATGTCCCTTCCAGCCATCATCATATAAAAAGTTTTTGGATCTGTTCTACGTAGGGTATCTTCTTAATTTACATACCCAAGATGTTATTGATTAAATAGTCATAATATTTGATCACTTCTAACCACCTTCACAGGATTAGATTATTATCTTTTTTAATGAATATATACCTATGGATTTTATGATCCATATATATGTCACACTTCTACCCATAGATATAATGTCACAAAATCATTAGTGTTAATATCACCAAATCTAATTCTAAATAATTAGCTAGGTATTTTTTATAATGGATATTTGACTTGTAGGAGTTATAGGATATCACTTTTTTATCTTGAATGAGTACACAACCCTATACCTTTTTGGATGTATCACTATAAATAACAAATCCTTACATAGTGGTGGATAATTTGAGAACAAGTGTCGTGATTAGCCTCTTATTGAGATATTTAATATTATATTAACACTCTTTATCCCAGAAAAAAATTGACTCCCTTTTGAGTAAGCTTGGTTAGTGGGATTGATGGTTTTGATAAGTTTCTCACAGGTCGATTATAGTAGTCAGATAATCCATGGAAACTACATATTTCTATCACAAATGATGGTTTTGGGCCATCGTTTAATAACCATTGTTTTTAAGGATCTACTAATATCTCTTTTCTGGTGACAACATACCCTATGAATATTACTTGGTCTAGGTATAAGTTAGATTTAGAACTCAAACTCTTGACTAAGTGGAATAAAATTAAATGTTTCAGGAAATACATTAGTGAATTCCATTATAATGTTTGTATCATCAAGGATTATCTTTTATTTAGTCTAAATACTTTAAGAAATATATTCTATGTCATATGGTAATAAAATCTATTTTTGAGATGATGATACCAAAGGATATTATACCTCCTCATTTCACATGTATAGAATAGAAGGGTTATTCCTGATAGGAAGCGTGAATTAATTCTCCCGTCATGTCATGACCCATCCATCGGGGCCCATGATGTGACTACCCCAAGCCCACCTTCCAATGGACAGGGGCTGGAAACTAGCACCGGAAAGGCTTATCCCTAAAATGATAATCCATTGCATTTTTAACCTATACAAACACACAGTCTAAGAACACAACAAGAAGAAACAACGAAGTAAACTGTTGTAGTAAATGAGTGGTGAATGTAACGGGGCCAGAATACAAGCCCAACTGAAATATAGAAATCCAATTGAAAAATTGAAAAACAGCTCATTGATCATCCACCGAGGATCCTACATAAAGGGTAGGTACAACTCATGATCAGTAGTCCCCATGTCACCCCACGCTAAATGATCCACATTCGAGCACTTTATAGTCCTGGATCCCTCATCCGTAATCAATTTATTATGTCATTTTCACAATACACAACAAGGTGCAGGAAAAGCCTGTGCAGGGTTGAGTATAATGATACTCAGTAGAGTCCCTGAGACCCCTGTAGGTCTCCCAATGTTCTACAAAGGAAAACCCACAAAGCAAGACCTCCATCACAAAGCACGAAGCGATAGACTTCATCTCTACTTAGGTATATTCCCATTCATAAACCAATGTTATCAAGTTATACTGATCCCATACATAAGGGAAGGATACCTCAAAAGGTCAAACAATGAAGGTAGAAGTATCACATAGGTAACACCATGAAGATATATGTACCACACAGGTAACACCACGAAGACAACACCACAAAGTTAGAACAACCACACAGGTAACACCATGAAGATAGAAGTACCACACAGGTAACTCCATGAAGGCAACACCATGACGATAGAACTACCAAACAGTTAACACCACGAAGAGAGAAGTACCACACAAGTAACACCACGAAGACAAGAACACTATGGTAGAAGTACCACATAGGTAACACCATGAAGATAGATGTACAACACAAGCAACACCACGAAGACAACACCACATAGGTAGGAGTACCACTAAGGTAAAACCACGTATATATAAGTAACACATAGATTACACCATGATGTTGACAAAATTATCTCAAACCAGGTATAAGTTAATTACATTAGTACAGATGATTAGTCGTAAGCTAGATCTTCTTATTCTGTTAAGAGGCGCTACTTATATCCCACATAGGATCGATAGGAAATAACCCCCATTAACCCACATAGGATACGACCCACAAATTATTGGTTTGCGCTGACCCACACAGGATAAATAGATGCTGAACCACATAGGATAAATGTTCTTTCTTCACAATATAGCCAACCACAGGATTCCTCGCACCCGGTGCGGTCGAGTTCCGTAGAATATGTCCCTCGAGATTTCAATCATACCTCAACCACCAATAAGATCCAAAAAGGAGTAACCTAAAGGACCTCCATGTCGTAAGGGTTCCAACGTGACAGACGGTGCGTCAATTGGACGTATGGTTTGTGAGATATAAGTATTTTTGTTCTGGGGCCCCAGTTGGATTCAGGTTTGACCCAACCCGGTCATACTAAAATTGTCTTCAAAAATCAAGTGGATTGTACCAAATGGACCGTCTCGGTCCAAGGATCCCAACGTCGTAGATGGTTCATCAAACGGACACCCTAATTTCATGTTATGCACCTGTAAATGGAACCTAGTCTTATTGGGCCTGGGGCCGGTCCGACCCGATTGGACCGACCCGACCCGGTCCAGGTATGAGCTGGCTGGGATCAGCCATGGCTGGCTCAGCTCGCTGGGATGTGGTCCATCCTAGCCCACAAAGGGGTGCATCTCGGCCCAGCAAGGGGGTGGCCTGCTTGGATCGTATGGCCCGAACCACGAAGGCACGGCCCGGACTATAGTGGCATGGCCTGCTGGTCTCGTGCGGCCCAGCTTACTGGCACAAGCATCCCGCTGGAGTGGGGTCCGCCCGCACTACCATAGGGGGTGATACCCTTAGTCGTACCAAATGGATGAATGGTCGTTCAACATATGAAGAGGGGGCACCACGTGGGCGCCGACCGATAGCCCTGGAACCCGTCAGAGGTGCGGGTTCATCCACGATCATGGCTTCAGGGCGCGGTGTCCACCGGCGGCGCATGGAGGCGGGCTGTTGTGGCTCCGCATTCCGTGGCTAGATTGAGTCATCCACCATTTTCACCCACATAGCGCTCTGACCTTCTCCCAGGCCATGCACAACCTCCATCGCCGCCAGCCAGTGTAGGTCACCTCCATCATTTGTTGTATCGTGTCTTGTCCAACCTGAAGTTATTGTTTTTGATGAAAACATCAAAATATCAACAAGGGTGGTGGGTCCCGACCTTGTTCGTTTAGAATTCTTCCTCTGCGTTAGCTTGATATCAAGAGGGCATGATTCAACAATCAATTGGAATTATAAAAAAAATAAATTCCTACTTTGAGATTGTTGGAGATCCTCCACGCTAAAGGAAGATTCGATGTTCGTTGTTCGGTAGCTCTCATCACCGCTTGCTAGAACCAGCTCCATCGTCCAAGGTGCACATCGCGACACTCTATCATTAGTTCATTGCTTGGTGAAGTTGTTCTAGTACCTCTCCCCAAGCACCATATAAATTGGACAGGGGGGTGACTAATGCTAATGGGATTTATGAGGGTTCATTTTAAAAGAATCTTCCAAAATTCTTACGACGTTGTTATATAGGATTTGAAGCGTCAAGCCATTTAATGGATTGACATTCCGTTGGTCCCACACTGCCACTTTTCTGTTGGAGTAAATGAAATAAATAAATAAAATAACAATGTTATTTTATTATTCTTTTAAAAAGTCCAAAATCTAACTTTTTTCTCCAGACCTACTATGGATTAAGTGAGGTCTCTTTTAAGAGAATCTCGGTGCTGTGGATTCAACGGTGACCTCAGATTTTCAACCCGAGCACCGATTCAAAAATTTAGAAATCACCGTATGCGCTTTTACTAAAGGTACCTAAAAAAAGTTTGGAAATTAATACTTGGAACACCGAGCCTCGGAATCACACGTCGTCAATTTTCACAGACACGTAATAATTCTTTATAAATAAAAAAACTACATGGAAAATATAGGTCTTTATATTCTCCCCACCTTAGGGCCTTTCATCCCCAAAATCCACAACATAGACTAAGAAAACAAATGGGGGTAATGAGAACAAATTTGAGCCTCCCACTCCCAAGTTCTCTTCTAGAGGTTCTTGTGCTGCCAGTGAATGCGCACCAAAGTTATCGACCACCAAAAAACAAGTCACTATGGTCGATCCTCAGTCTCTACTGGAACCTCTATGAACATCACCCCGTCAACAAAGTCCTTCTAGTCGTGGTCGATTATGTAATATGGGTCATGAATGTATCTCCTAAACTATGATACGTGGATGACTTCGTTCACACTCTCCAACTATAGTGGAAGTTCCAAGCGGTATGCCACCATGGAAAGCCACAGAATAATCAGAAATGGTGTGTTAAACCTCACTTTGAGTTTCCCGCCTTGGATAAATCTTTGTAGTCCCTGTCAAGGAGAGACTCACAAGAATACATGGTCCCCCTCCTGGAAGTCTTGATGTCTATGTCTCCTTTCAGCATATGAATTTTTCCTACTCTATGAAGTATTCATCTTCTCCTGGGTGATCTGCACCTTCGCAGTGGTCGCTCATACAAACTCTGGGCCCATAAGTGCTGACTCCCCTAGGTCTGTCCAGCATAGAGGTGATCTTCAAGGTCGACCATATAGGGCCTCGAATGGTGACATACCGATGGTGGGGTGATTGATGTTTTTTTATGATAACTCCACCAAGGGAATGCGATCATCCCAACTATGGACAAAATCTAGGATTTAATCATGAAGCATTTCCGTTAGTGTCTTAATTTTCCATTCAATCTGATCATCCATCTATGGATGAAATGCAGTGCTCAGAGGCAGCTGATTCCGGAATGCATCCTGCAACCCCTTCCACAGCTAGGATATAAAACGTGCATCATGGTCAGAGACAATCGTCATAGGCACACCATGAAGTCGCACAACATCCTATACATAGAGGCATCCCAAACCCTCTACGGATCCCTTCTCTCAGAATGGTAGGATGTGGTCAGACATGGTGAGTTAGTCAAGGATCACCTAAATAGAATCATGTCCCATGGATGTATGAGGTAGCCCTGTCACAAAGTCCATGGAAATTCCACCCTACATCAACTTTGGAACCACTAGTGGATGTGCTAAGCCTTCTGGAACCTGATGCTCGGCCTTCACTTGCATACAAGTGAGGCATCGAGAAACAAACTCTACCACTTATTTCTTCATCCCTAGCCACTAGTGCTAATGTCAGAGGTCCTGGTACATCTTCACCACACCAGGATGTTCCACCAGAGGGGATGTATGGAACTCCCTCAACAACGACTCTCATTGCGCCACTGGTACCATGGTATGTTCTCTTAAGAGGATTCCATGCTCCCCACCTTCAGAAAATTATTCAGGTTCTTATCCTGAGGATATCTGAGAACATTGGGCCATGTAGTCAATTTCCCCAAGTTGTGCCTCTCAAACATTCTAATGTAGTGGGGGAGTGATAGCCATAGACTAGAGTTAAGGTGATCCATCTCTATCCATGAAGGATATCTACATCGCGACTTGATGCTCTCTCGCATCACCCAGAAACTGTAGTCCAGACCTCCTACTGAGTGCATCGACTAATATGTTTCCCTTCGCATAAGTATAGACTATCTCAAAGTCATCGTCCTAGAGGAACTCTATCCATCACCGCTATCTAAGGTTTATGTCCTTCTCAGAGAATATATACATAAGACACTTGTGATCAGAGTAGATGGAAAAATGTTCGCCCATAAAGTAATGCTTCCACATCAGCAAGGCTAAGACGACTGATGCTAACTCCAATTCATTGGAAGCATAGTTCTACTCATGTTTTCTCAGTTTTCGCAATCCATAAGCGATCACTACTTGCTTCTACATCAGGAAACATCCATATCTGGTCCCTGAAATGTCATAGTAGACTACATACCCAACATCCTATTCTAGTAGCCTCAAGATGAGGGCACTCGTCAGTATCTACCTTAGCACCTAAAAACTATACTAGAATCTCTATGTACATACGAAGGGATATCGCTTCATTGTCAATTCTGAAAACATTGTCACAACTCTGGAAAAGTCAGGCATGAATCTCCGGTAGTATCCAGCCAACCCTAGGAAATGCCTCACCTCGGTCACAGTCTTGGGTGGCTACCAAGCAAGAACAACCTCTATCTTCATTAGATCAATATCAACTCCAGCCTCCAAGATAATGTGTCCTAGAATGTGGACCTCTCGAATCTAGAACTAGAAAATTGAGATATTACCATAATGATGGTTCTATCAGAGTGTATCCAGAACTACCTATTGATAATGGGCATTCTTCTCCTCTGATGTCGAGTATATCAAGATGCCATTGATGAAGACCACCAAGAAGCGATCATGGTATGGATGAAAGATCCTGGTCATTAGGCCCATGAACACTGTTGGGGCATTGCTCATGCCAAATGGCATAACCAAGAACTCATAGTGGCCATACCGATATTTTTAGGTCATCTTCTACGCATCCACATCTCGTACCCTGAGATGATGATTTCTATATCTGAGGTTTATTTTCAAAAACCAATGAGCTCCCTTCATCTAGTCAAAAATATCATCAATCATCGGAAGTGGATACCTCTTCTTCACGGTCACCTGGTTTAGGAACCGGTAGTCCACACAGAGTCTCAAACTTCAATATGCCTTCTTGGAGAACAAAATCGAGGCTACCCATGGAGAAACTTAGGGCCTTATGAACTACTTCCTCTACAATTCCTCCAACTATACTTGTAACTCACGAAGTTCTTTTGGAGCCTTACCATATGCTGGTGTATATATTTGTGTCTTCCTATGGTATAGGTTTATGTAAAATTCCAACTCACTACGAAGAGGTAGTCCATGAACATCATCAAAAAAGACATCTTCATAATGGTCCCCCACTATATGATAGTTGGGACACTGAACATCAACTGCTCTGAGGTTAAGGCTAGAAAACTGATGTGTGATTGGATGAACAATCCTCCAAGTAAGTCCATCATATTATGAAAAGGATCCCTTCTCACAGGTGATGGAAAACTTGTTCCCATCCTCACAAACCCAAAGCACTTTTCACCTAATACAATCAATCTAGGCATGGACGATGGATAACTAGTCCATACCAAATATGATTTCTTAAGGCCTCGATGCTACTATTAGAAGATCTCAGCCAAAGATCTCGCCACCTATAATAATCTCACACTTCCAGAACTAGTGTGTAATCGTCTAATCCCCTCCTATAAGAGACTCTAGCCATATGGATTGGTCCAACGGTTCCACTAGAATCTTTGAGCTGCAAACAAGGGTCGTGCAAATAAAAGAGTGACTGGAAGCTGAGTGTATATGTATTGATGAAAAGTTGGAGAAGGCACTGATCGTACCTCTACTAATATATGAATCATCATGGTCGTTGGACTCAGCTGGTTGGATCTGATCTCATCCCTTTCCACCTACTCCCTGTGGTCGGGGTGGACCACCTAGAGGTGGTGGCGGTAAAACCTCAAATCATCGCCCAACGCCTGCTACACGACTAGCTCCTCTGCCACATCCACCTGATGCCTGCAAACCTCCCAGATCAAATCTCTACCTCTGCCTCTATAGTATCTCGACCTTGTTCTGGTTGTTCGTATAGTGGGTCGGGCACTCATGATCCATGTGACCATGCCCACCGCACGAGTAGCACAACCTGCACCAAATCTACCATCCTCTATCTCGTGAGCCCCGCAGCAACAAACATATATCCTGAGGTCATCCACCACAAGGTATAGCCTGCATTGGCCCCTACGTCATCCGTCTACTTCCTACTACATATGACTCTGCTACCAGACGTCTGGTGGTGGCTCTCGCTGTAGGTGCCTACTCAGCTAGTAATCTGTCAACGAAAAGTGCTCGTTGTAGTACCCCAACCTACCTCAAAATGATGATCGATGCTCTGATCTACCATATGAGACCCTAAACAGTGGTTTGGGACTTGAAGAAATGGTATCATACCTTTTCAGTGGAGTAGTGGGAGCTATTAGTGATCCTCTCCGAGTACTGAGCCATAATCATGCTGCCCTGCTATAAGTGGAGAAACTCTTGTATACGCATTGAGCATAGAGTCTCAGGGAAAAACTTTCCCTAAAAAAGCAGTCAAAGTATTCCTAGGTGAGGTTATCGTCATCATGTGTCTATATTGTCATATTCCACCATCTCTCAGCTATTCCTTATTTGAGACTGACAGCTTGGATCACCATCAGATCAGCTGGTGTCCCCACTAAGTGAAAAACTATTTCCACAACCTCCAGCCAGTCCTCAGCCCCCTGTGGATCCATCTCGCCTTGGAACCTTTGAGGACTCTACAACTAGAAATCGTGAAACATGCCCAATCATTGTACACCCTCTTCTTATGGGGCTGGTGGCAACAGTTTCCCTACAGGTAGTGGTGTTGCTGGTACACCATATGAAGGTTCTAATGTCGTAAGAGGTCCCCACACTGAGGCCTCATCGCTCAGTGGGACATCTTCATATACTCTCTCGGGAATCATAGAAGGATTACTACATGGTGGAATCCTAAAAAAATAGGTGTGCCATGGTCAATAAGTTATACCTGGTGAGCTGACTCAAAAATATCACAAGAAAAAAATTTCAGAAACACATGTAATCAATGTTCTCGTGTACTCAGTCAAAAATAAGAATTCAAGGTCCTGATGTATGGATACGTCAGTCACCGCACCTACACTGGTTTACCCATCCAAAAACCACAATCACAACACTTAACACTATTTCAACATAGAAAATATCAGGGTCCTTGTTGTTCGGTAGAACCGACTCCTCTCATACCACTTGTCATAGCCAATCCCTTGGGGCCAATGCCGTGACTACCCCAAACCCGCATTCCATATGCCAAGGGCTCATGACTAGAACTATAAATGTGTGTCTTAAAATGATAAGGAATTTCCTTTTTAACATGTACAAACACACAGTCCAAGAAAAAAACAAGAAGCAACCAAAAAGTAATCTACTGTTGTAAAAGAGCGTTGAATGTAAAGGGTCCGGAAGACAAGCCCAACTGAAATGTAAAAATAAAAATTAAAAATTGAAAAAAAGATTCTGGATCCTCCACTAAGGACCATATTTGAAGGGTAGGTACAACTCACAATTAGTAGTCCCCATGTCATGTCAGGCCAAATGATCCACCTCTGAGCACCATCCAGTCCTATCTCCATCACCCTCGATGAACATTGTACGTCTTCTACAAAAGACACAACATAGTGTGGGCGTAGCCCATGCGGGGGTGTGCATAACGATACTCAGTGGGGTCCCCATGAGCCCCGTAGGTCTCCTAGATTTCCAGAAAGGAAAAACCACATAACAAGACCTCAATCACAATGCACGAAGTGATATACTTCATCTCTACTTAGGTATATGACCATTCATATACCTAAGTTATCAAGTTATACTCATACCATACAAAAGAGAAGGATACCTAAAAAGGTAACACAATGAAGGTATAATTACCACATTGGTAACACCATGTAGATAGAAGTAAAACATAGGTAACACCACAAAGTCATCACCAAGAAGGTAGAATTACCACATAGGTAACACTAAGACGATAGAAGTACCACACATGTTACACCATAAAGACAACCCCACGAAGGTTGAAGTACCACACAAGTAACCTGACGAAGATATAAGTTTCACACAGTTAACACCACGAAGATAAAACACTCAACTAACACCAGGTATAATTTAAGTACAGAAGTATAGATTATTATTCGTAAGCTGGATCATCTTATTCTATTAAAAGACACTACTTCTGACCCACACAGGTTCAATAGGTAATAACCTTGGCTGACCCACATAGGATCTGACCCACATAGGATCGATATACACTGACCCACATAGAATCGCCGAGCACTGGCCCACATAGGATCTAATAGATTCTGACCCACACAAGATCGATAAATGCTGACCCACTTAGTATTGATGTTTTTTCTTCACATTATAGCCAGGCACCAGATCCCTCGCACCCAGTGCACTTGAGTTCCGTAAATCTGGCCCTCAAGATATTGGTCGTATTTCTACCATCACTACGCTCCAAAAACGAATATCCCATATGACCACAAGGTCATAAGGGTTCCAATGCGATAGACGGTGCATCAATCGGACACATAGTCTTTGAGTTATAAGAATTTTAGTTCTGGGGACCAGGTTGGATTCGGGTTTGATCCAACCCGGACATACTCCAACTGTCTCCAAAACTCATGTCGAGTATACAAAAAGGAATGTCCTGCTCCAAGGGTCCCAGTTCCACAGACGGTTTGTCAAAAAGACGCTCGGATTTCTTTTTATGGCTCTTCAAGTGGAATTGGACCTGGTTGGGTCTATGTCTAGTCTGACCCAGCTGGGCGGGGCCGCGGTTTGGCCTGGTCGTAAGGTGGTGTGGCCCGACCCTCAAGGGGACAGACCACTGGGCTTGCACAACACAACCAACAATGGCACATCCCACTGGGATCACGTGGATCACCTTGCGGAGGCGTGGTTCAATGGATTCACGTCGCCCGGCCGGCAGTGGCGTCTCCCACCCCGCAGTGGAGTGTGGATCGCTAGTACACGTGGCCCGCTAGAGCGGGGTCCGCCTGTGCTGGAATAGGGGGTGAGACCACTATTCTTCCCAAATGGTTAAACGATCGTTCGACATGGGATGTAAAGGCGCCATGTGGGGGCCGCCCGGATGCCACGGAACCCGTCGGAGACGCGAGTTCCTCCACAACCGCGGCTTCGAGCCGCGACCTCCTCTAGCAGCATGTGACTGCACGCTGATGCAGCTCTTCCTTCTACGGACGGCTCGATCCAGCCACTGTTTTCACCCGCCATAGCTTTGGCCATGGCCCTTGCCCACCGGCGGCACGCGACTACGTGTCGGCCGCTCCGTTGACCGTCATGGCATAGCACCTCAGTCTTCTCCTATGATGATTGTTGTCCTGCCACCTATATCACGACCCACTGATGCCAACTACTACAATTAGTAGTCATCCCATGTCTCATCCATCTCAAATATATTCTTTTTGAAGACCACATCAAAATTTCAAGGATGTCGGAGGGTTCGAGCTTTTTTCATTTCACCCGCACCCTCCTCGTTTTCTTGATAGTAAGAGGGTAGGATTCAATAGTCACATGTAATAACAACAAAAACAAGTCCCTACCTCAATATTTTTGGAGATCCTTCGCACTAAAGGAAGAGTCGATGATATTTGTTTGTTAGCAGTCATCACTGCCTGCTGGAACAGGCTCCGTCCTCCAAGGTGGGCGTCGCGGCATTTTATCAGCACTTAGTTTCTTGGGGATGTAGTGCCGGTACCTCTCCCCGAGCACCTCAAAAAAGGAGGGGGTAGGGTGACTAACGATCATGGGATTTATGAGGGTTCATTTATTAGGAACCTACCTAAATTATAACGACGTTGTTACATAGGATTTTAAGGGTAAATACATTTAATGGATTGACATGATGTTGGTCGTACGATGTCGCTTGTCCATTCGGGAAATAGAAGAAAAAAAGTTATTTTATTATTCTTTTAGTATTTCCAAAATCTAACTTTTTCTCCAGACCTACTACAGTCGAAGTGATGTGTCCCTTAAGAGAATCTTGGTCTTGCAAATTCAATGGTGCCCTCAGATATTCCATCCATGAACTAGTTCAAAATTTAGAAAATGCCACTTTCGCGTTGACTAAACGTACCTAAAAAAGTGCAGAAATTCATTCTGGGCACACAAGGCCTCAGAATCACGCGCCATCAATTTTTATGTGTCGTAATAATTCCATATAAATAAATAAAAAATTTACATGGAAAATTTAGGTCTTTACATTTAATATATGTTGTCTTTATAAAGGAAAAACAATCCGTACCTAAGATAACTTTGAATTCCACAAAAGGAATAAATTTTTATTTTAAAAAATTACATTCCCACAATCATCTAATCTTGATACACTAGCCAACGTTTTTTTCCTTGATGATATCAAATCATTTGGGGTTGTTACTCGATGTTCTTATAAAACATAAAAAATATGAAAATATATCATGAATTGAAATACAACAAGACATAAAAAACTCTTGAGTAGATCTTACATGTACTTCAATAATCATGATCCCTCTAATCATAGGACATTCCTTGTTCCATTGGTCATGGAGATTGTTGGTGCTCATCAATCTTGTTATCCCTTGAAATATTGCACTGGGATCGATAATTCCCTACTTCTCATCATTTATGACATAGAACTGTTAATGGTACCTTAGATTGAACTTTTGTTTCATCCATTATGTCAAATGAACTAATAATTATTCATATAAATAAGCTACATCATGCCATATTTTCCCACAATTAAATCATATTTGAGATACATCATTATATTTTCGTTTTTCCCACAGTCCACATTTTTTACTTGTTATTAAATTGAAACATCTTTTCATTATCACTTTTTTCAGATGAAATTCCACAAGACATCATCCTCCTCTTCTATTCCATGTATGTAAATTATACTATGTTCTAGTTATTAATAATGAGTTTTGATATCTTTTTTTTTCATAATCAGAATAAATTTTACTTTAGATCCCATCATGTTATACATATTATTTGGGAAGTCATCACATTTCCCCTCACATTTTTTTTTGACTTGGTTACTCATATTTTAGGACATTGACTAGAATAAATGGAAAATTAAGGATGATAAATTTAAATATATTAAATAAATAAATTTTAAACCATATATATGGAATGGATAACTCATAAATAACACATATTCCTTAACTTATGAGTTTTTGGGTTTCAATTTAATTCATCCATGATATATTTCTTAATGTAAAACTATATGAGAATCTTGTTCTCTTTATAATGGTCATGAGGAGCATATGAATTTAAAAAATCGTATCCCCAGGAGTGTCAAACCAAGTGTTTAGAGTAGCTCATTTTCATACACTAGGTTATGATTGTGTCTAGCATAATGTTCCCTTTTTGGGGTTATTACCCTTAGCTTCAACTGTGTCAGAGCCACATCCAATTTTAGTATCTAGATAGGGATATTTTTTCATAGATTCCACTTATGCTATGATTTACCAAAATTAATGGATTATTTATTATGTTTATTTTATCCCTAAGGATTTAACTACGGTTGTATAATCATAATCATAAAAATCACTAGAATATTCTCTAATTACAACTATGAAAACCCTTATTTTTAATACACATTATTTCATGATTAATTACATAATGATAGAAATATTACAAACCAATAATATCATGAGGCCTAGTTTATTTAGGTAATTAGGTACACATCATATAAAATGTAACATAAATTAAAAAAATTATTGAAAACCACTCAATATGCCCTTAAACACCCATTGTTAATATAAAACAGTATTTGAAAACTTGGAGATGTTCATATGAAATCAGTGAGATATAAAGCCCAGTAAGGTAATAATCAAATAATATGATAATGTAATGTTATAAATGTGAGTCAACAAGAATATCATGATAACATGAGAGGGGTGATAATCATAATATTTAACATTAATGCATGATATATTATGATAATATAAAGTCAACGTACACATATGGTAACAACATAAACATGACATCATAAACATTCGTCAAGCATAACCACCATGAAATCATAACATATGGTTCATTGGATAACCTCTCACACACCATGCATGGAATATCATCTGATAAAAACAATACCTAATTAATTAGACGGTTATATAATTCTAGGTCCACCTGTAATATTTTTCTCATGTCCATGCATAAGTGGGCCACATATTTCATTCATCATAAGGGTGTATTTAATCATTTGTAATCCCATAATAATGTACTATGGGTTTACATACATGGAATTCCTAAAAAAGGAATTATAGGTACATATAGTTGAAGAACGTTTATTGAATAAGGTGGTGGGAATTCACTACATACATGTTTTTAATTGAAAACCATAGGATAATTTTGGCAACAGATCATTGGTACATGATGATTAATAGAAGGTTGAAATAAGAGTGAAGTGGGTCTCTCATCACATTAACATCATAATACAGTAAGAGTGATGTGGAAAAGAAAATACCAAAATGAAATATTGAAAATAAGAAGGTTTAAAATAAATATCGTGCTTGAATATATAGGAGAAGGAGTGTATCCCTTACCTTGAGAGGGTGTTGCCAAAAACATTGCATGATATTCTTAACTACATGGTGTACCTTGGAAGGTATCAGTAAATTTAATATTAGAGTAAATTCGTTTTCCAATAGTTTTTAGTGAGTATGAGTGGGATTTTGCATTGGTTTATATAGAAAAAGAGAGGAAAATTATTTATTAATTTTTATACACAGGTTTTGGTCTCTATAAAATAAATTTATCCAAACTAAAAAACATCCCATGAATTTTTTCTATGGTTTCTAAAAAAATTACTGGGTTTTACTATTTTATAATTCATATAGATGAATTCATTAAAATAATAACCTTGGTGATGTGTAAATTAGTAATGTTTGTAAAGAATTAATTTTAAAACCTTAAAATATAATGTAGGTTTTGGAGGAGTAGTAATGTATTTATAAAACTAATAAAATAACATAAAAATAAATTTTATAAAGGGGAAACATATTTTTGGTCTTGAAAAAAATGTATAGTGTTTATTACATCACGTTTGGGACTTTCTGATGTAATGATACATAGTTTATATTTATATCATATATATTTACTACTAAAAAATTTATCTATCTCATAAAATTATAAAAAATTAAACATTGGATACATTAAATTTACCCATTTAAAAAATAATATTTATTTTAATAAAAAAAATTCTACAAATATAATAATTTATACTTTATATAAAAAATCATTTTTATTTATATTTACAATAACAGTTTTTGGACCCTTATAAAAATTACATTTGAAATCATAAAATTATATTATAATTTATATTTAATAAATATTTTTTAATAATATTTTTTAAATAATTATTTATTTAAAAATTTATTGAATTCATAAAACAAATTCTTGATTGAAACTACCTATTTTCTAATAATATAATTTTTTGTTTCATCGTACTAGAATCAAATTTTTATCAAAATGATTGTTTAATCATTTAAAAAATAATAATAAAATGAATAAATATAATACTTAATTTATTAAATATAAAAATATAAAACTCATACTATTATGATAAAGATACATATAACCTAATTATTCTAGTTAATACTTTAATGGTACGGTGTGTGATGGTGACTAGTTTTTTCCTAAGGAAATATAATCTTTGTGCATAAAAATAACGTGGTCCTTATTAGAATATATAGACCAAATGATTCTAAATTTGAAATTCATTTTTTTCTCATTCGATTTATAAATTTTTTAAATGTTATTTTAATAAAATAAATGAATAATGTATTGAAATAAATTTTGAGAAAGATATTACATTAGTTTTAAAAAATCAATCATTGGATTGAAACCTATAACAAATAATTGAAAATTTATAATGTGAATTATAAAGAACATATTATTTCAAGAAAATATTATCATAAATTTCTAATTCATACATATTTAAAAATAATGGCATACCCTTCACAATATATGTAAAAATTATATATTTCTTTTTTCAGTTTACAATCAAATGTTTCTGAAAAATACTAAAATTTCACCCCAAAATAAATATCATATTATAAATTAAAAAATGTATCTCATTTTATATATTTGTATTTCTTAATTTTATATTTTTATATTTATAATTTAAATTCAAAATATAAGGATAAACTACTTTTATTTTGAAATACTGTTTTAAAATATTATGTGTTATTATTATTATTTCATATAAATTTCTAATTTAAATGGTGATAATATATTAGCTCATATATAATAATATTTTAAAAGTGTTCAATTTAATCTACTAGGGAATAATATTAAATATTTAGTGAAAAATTTATTTGAAAAAAAAATATTACTTTTATACTAAATGCGGTTTAAAATACCATTAAATTTTATTATTTACATTCAAAAATATTAGTTTTAATACTCATATATATTAATATCATTATTTATATTCTTTATATATCATATCATAAATTAATAATACTAATATTTATATTTATATGAAACACATGAATATATATATATTAATAATATTTTGAACTCATTTTTCTTCATTTGGATTTTATTATTAAAACTCAATATATAATAATACGAAAATACAATATAGATATCATATATATGTCCAAAAAACATATATAAAATGGTCACATTTACAATTATGATATTTTAAATGGGTATAATTTCATTCCTATAAATATAAACTTACTAAAATTATTCTATTCACACTTATCATTTTCATGTTTTACACTTTAGATCTCAGAACATGCTTTCTCCTCTCGTAGTGTTGTTTCTCATTGTCACTTTTCCTATACTAATGGTGATTTTAAAAGTTATGGTGGTGCATGAGAGATTGTAGTTCTAATGATATTACTCTATACAGTTTATTATCATCTTTAAATTTTATCATTTTTAATGGATTTAATAAACCATGATGATTAATTCCTAGTTTGATATTCTTTTTTGATAACATATAACTATGAACAAAAAAATTGGTGTTACTTTAATACCCATCATGTTTTACATGATACATAAACTATTTCAATTACATTGAAAAATATAAAAAAATTCATAAATATAAACATAAAATTTAGGGAAAAAATAGTCATTTTAATAAACAAGGTCATTACATTATTTATAATACTATGATTGAAATGTTACTCAAACATTAAATGAACTGATGCCGAAACTTTCTACAAAACCAATATTAATTAATAAACCTAATTATTTTTTCAATTATTTTTAGTCTATCTATATTCGATATATAGTTATTTTTAGATATATGACTAATTGTTTTAAAATTATTCTGGAGAGATATTCCTCCTTCATTTTCATACATTCATCCTTGATAAATAAGTGGGTTTCACATAATTTTTATCCACCTAGATTTTAAATTATAACATACACTAGAAAATGAACCAAAAATAGTGAAAAAATAAATTTTAGGAACATGTGTAACCATTTTTATTAGATTACAGTAGAATTATCCTAAAATAAAATAAATATCTTATTTTCTTTATAAAGATACAATTTAGAAGTAAGACTCTTTATAAAATCATTAATGTAAAAAAATCATCATGTTTTATGTGAGGATTCTTCTTCATGTACTTACATTTTCATAAACGTTACATCCAACTCAATACACCTTATATTAGAGTGATCTTTAGTGTTTCAAGAGATCTGACTGAATGATTACATTCATTTCTTATCGTATCATTGTGATCCACATCCATTTAATTTATTTCATGCAAATCATTGCCATGATTCATCACCCTTTTTAACTTGTTTTATATCTTATCATTTTTTCTATCAATATAATATTTTTTAGTTTCTTCTACTAAATGGATCCTCCCATAAATATATTTCCATGTCTCATATTTCTCATTAATTTAAATTTTCAAATATTCTCCATCTATGGTTTTTTTATTGTAGTATGAAAAAATGTATTCCTTTTCATTAATATCTTTCTTATGTGTGTTTAAATTTTACAGTGTTGCTAGAAATGATACATCCATTATATAAGATTCCAAATCTATTTATTATTTCTCAACATATATCCACTTGATTTATAAAAATATATAAGTGAAAAATTCAATAGAGACATTTTTGGTAGGCATTGAAATTCACCTTCCCCCACCATTTAAAATATAAATTATCTTCTGTCCCCAAGTTTTTAATAAAAATGGAAATATTTTTCAAATAATCATTAATCCATAGAAAAAAATTCAAGGAATAATTCACTATGTATATTTTCATAACAGTTTGAACTAAATACTACAACAGGATTATTTTCTATAGTTATAATAGACAAAAAACCAATTTTATTAAATTCATTATGGGCTTGTTACACTTTCTCTTTTGTGATCATTATTAATTTTTTATCATCTAGATTCTATTTCTTCTTCAATGTTTTGACTGAAACCCCCATATAAGTAATGAAAGGGTTCAAATTTTCATTTTCAATTTGGGAAAACATGGAACATTATTTAAAGAACCACTTCATATATATAGGATAAAAACAAAAGGAATAGAAAATATATCAAATAAAAGTAAACATTGATTATCTATAATACCAATTGAAGTTCTAGGTGGATCATCTAGTCACTCTGAGAGGGATTATGTATGATTGAAGAGAAGATTTAACAATTTCATTTCACTTAACATTAACCCACCCTTGTATTTGATCCCATGATCCTATTAGGATGAATGTTTCTGGTACGATCACCCATAAATTCACACCATATGAAATATAATATGTAAATAATGATCATGTATAAAGTCTTTTAGAAGGTTTGATTTAATTGTTTCAATATACTCTTTATTGTGTTCGAGCCCTCTCCGAGACACAATTTTCCCTATATTATCAATACTCTTTACAAGAGGTATATGAATGTATCATTTATAACCCAAAAGTATTTCCCAATATTTTTGACTTCTAAAAATTAATTATATTGGTTCCTACTAAAGTATAGGAGTAGCTGGACGTGCTCAAATTTTTTAGTATCCTAACATTAGATCCTTATGATGGATGTGTATTATTTCGAATTCTCACATAATTTTCAATTATAAACATCAAAAATATTTTAAATTATATACTTTTTAAGCCCATGTTATGGTTCATAAAATTCTATAACTTAAAAAATATAAAAAACTTATAGTACATTGTATAAATTTACACAAAACTAGTAATTCACATAAATTTATTCATTTAATCATTCTCCATGTAAAATACATAATCCAAATTATTGTCACATAATATTTTCACACAATAAATAGGTTAATTTAAAACTCATGTGATAATAGATCACCTATATTTTCTTTTAATATTCTTTAATGATTTAGTTTTCTAATGAAAATATTATGTGTTATTATTAGATATCACTTGTCCATCATTTAACCCTTCACTATTAAAATTAAAATACACCATTTCTCATTTTCAAAAGTCATTAGTTTTCTCAAGCATGAGTTCAAATACCACTTGAATTATACTTTATTATGTATGGATTGTGAGAGAATCCATCATTTTCTCCAGATGTTTGAAAAATCTTATTGAACCGTCAAGTGTTCCTTATGAAACTATTTGAATCATTCATTCATCATTTTCTGATCATCAAACATATTCTAAAAATGATCATGATCTTGTATAGATATCTTTTAATAGATATATTATATCATTTAAACACTAGATAATGTAATAGCATGATACATATTCCAAAATCCTCTCTCTAACTTCCAATCTTATCAACATTTGTACTCTAGAACTTCATATTTTGATCTGTTTAATTTTTGTTCTTTCATACTTATAAAAATTATTATATTCAATTTATATATTGGAAAAATCTAGACAGTTCATACATTACTATGGATTTTCCAAATCTATTCCTTCATATATTTAAGTGTTATAGACCATTCTTCTTATTAAGAACTCCTTCATCATCCTGATATTTTTATTTGAATCTTCTTCAACTTCTAATCATTATTTATAGTGTATGATGCTACAAGTGAATCATCATCATTCATTATGTCAAATTATAAAATCACCTTCTGCACACACATAATATTAATCTTCTATGTACACTGTATATGCTCCGTACAGCCTTATGTATTATAGTGTTTTTTCCTTTTCCACAATTCAAAGAATATATTTTTCATACACTGATATATATCACATATATGAAAAAAAACATAAGTATTGTAAGAAATATGTTATATATCATAATGTAAACTATCGGGTACTTGTATAATTCTAAAAATAATTTAACATCTACATATTTCACCTTCTTAAAATCCTTTAACATTTAGACTCAGCATAAATGATAAAATATTAATAAACAACTGTGATGTTTTGTACCTTAAATGAACAATATTTCATCAAAATATTTATCTTATCAATTAATCTTTTAGAATTTATTTCAAACATCATAAACCATAAAATACATAAATAGTTATTAGGTTACACTTACATAGCCTTTTATCTCTTTTATTTGTTCTTACATGACTAGTAGATCTTCTAAATACACAATAAATTTAATCAAAAAATCATATTCTAAAGGAATGAATCTTCTTATTATATCAATATTTCAAATTTCCATATGCCTTCATCTATCATATTATCGAATCACATTAGCTAACCATATATAAGTCATCATAAAAATTATTTAATTTATTCTTGGTTATCTTTAATGTATACAAGTTATGGAAATATTTATTCTATATTTCATTTTTAGATATAAATATATCATTAGTAATATTTTTTTGAGTGTGTCTTCTTTAAGTCTACCTTTCTGATGCTGCTTTTGGAATAAAAATTCATCAAACTAAACTTATCATCTAAATCATATATTATATATGTTTCTGTTCATTTATAATAACTTTTCCTTGAATCTCGTTAAGTACATCTCAAAAATCATTATATATATATAAGATACTTGTGATATCTCCATTTTTTAACTATATTGTCTTTAAATAAATTTATTATGAAAACACATCCCCTTAAATCATCCAAATTTATCATGTGGACTCACAATATAATTTTATGTTTCCTTATTAATGTAAAACCAGACTATACATATATTCATTGTGTTAATTTCTATGAATCCAATTAGACATTCATTTGAACTCGTATCGAGAATATTGACTTACAAAATGACATTTTCTAAACCACTCATATTTTTAATATTCTCCAAAAAAATATTGACTTTAATTCATGATTACTTTCTTTCACATTTTCAATAAATAAAAAACTCATCATAAAAATCCATTTTTATTCATCAAAAACGATTTCCATGACATATATATACTATGTTGGAAATTTATCTTTACCATTTATGATATATTATGTCATGTATTGGTTAGAAACACACACAACCTCTTTATAAGTATTGTATCATTGGACATGAACCACAACTAACCTACTAATATCCTATATTTTTTCTCTAGGGTGGAACAACATCTAACATGGAATCAATATGTGTTTATATTATCACCTCATCCAACCTCCATATTGTTTTTAAAAGAATGTTTAGAATATCTTCCAACCAATCCACTCATTTCATAATTAAATAACTGGTTTCCATATGGATTAATTCAATATATACATAAATTAATTGATCCATTAGATGTAAACATTGTTGGTTTATATAATTATTTATATAACCATTATCTAAGAATAATCCTGGATCATGGAACTATGTATCTGACCACTAAAATGTAACACAACTAGAATATGGAATCATATGAAATATACTATCTAGAAAAAATCAAGTCCAATGAATATTATTTTGAAAACAATAATGAAACTTAGGTCTCTATCATAATTTTAAACTCTACATAGAAGGCTTGGTATGATCATTTATCCTATGTTTCCCTCCTTCATCACGTCAGCACAAAATATTATGATAATTATCAAAATAAAAAATCATGGGAATCACCATACCCAAATCATATCCTTCAATAATGTACTGTTTCACCTCATGTAAAATGAATCCTGATGTAATCAAATCCTATCGCCCAAATAGTATCAATTATCACCATTCATATAATTTGTACTATTATTCTCGTATATGTATTGACCATCCAAATCTTATCCTATCTCCCTCGGTAATCACATCATCCGGGATAAGACCCCTTGTTCAAAAATCATCATTCCTATGTATTGGGACATGGGAAAACTCTATAACCCACTAACCAACAAAACACCCAATCCTAAATAGAACATCTTTTAATGTCGCAATATTCCATCATTATTCCATGTAATTGACACTTTTATATCTCACAAGTCACCCTCACTCAATAACTGAAAAATAAGGATTATCACTAACTCATTATAATGGCATGATCCTTTATGGACCATTTTTTTGTGGGTTAGAGTTTTTTAGAAAATGTTTGAGGAATGATGTTATTGAAAATGTATATAGATCATTTTGAAGAGGATCAACATAGTGTGTACATATGTGTAAATTCATGATTAATATGTTGGGATTTTTTGATGTATCATGGAGTTCTATCAAGGATTGGGTTGTAATATATGTGAGATTCATGTTTTATTTTATTAAGGGGCATGTCTATTCATGTTATGAGGGATGATAATCAAAGCGTGATGAATCCTATTGAATTATAATTAAAATGGAAAAATCGTACATACTTTAATTATGATAGGTATTTGTTTTGAGTTTTTGAGTTTAAACTTATTTTTTGTTCTTTCATAGTGTGAGGATATTTTGTTATGAAAAAAAATCCTTGGCCAGTTTTTTTAATTTTTTACAAGTGGACATTGTGGATTGGTCATATTTATCATGATGTGAAACCATGAGCGGATGATTTTGGTGGTTCTCTATTTTGGGGTGTCATTTTATCATGGTGATCCTATTATGTCGTGGACTAGTTCAGGGTTCTGTCATATTTTTCTAGAGATTATATACTATGGTTTGAAAACCATATTCACACCAATCCCATCATTACATGTGCTGGGTTATATAGATTTCGATTTTCATATTTTGAGAGGGACATAAGGTATATAATTTTTTTCCTGAGTTGATTTTAATTTATTCCCATCATGGAAATATCATTACCTTTCACACCATTATTCCATTAAATATCAGTTTCAGTGTAAATTAAAAATCCCATTAATAATTATATAAATTAATTTTTTTCAAAATCAATGTTATTGGTGTTGAGTACATAGTGGCCTATTATTTTTCATTAACTATCTTTGGTCCTTGAATTCATGATATCATCTAAAATGGGATGTAAGGTTAGTTTCTCTACGACTGTCATAGGATCTCTTTCTATCCATTTTCTTGGATAGACTATGATTTTAGTTCATATTTTTTAATTGGACTCGGGTCATGGTTTTGATGAAGGTTATTTTCATGTAGGTTGTTGAGGTCTACATCATGTGATATTGGCCTTATGATTATCTACCTCTAATTTTTTATAAATAGTGATATTTGAAGTTGTAGTAGAGGAAGGTGATTCAGGGATTCCCTTTTTTCTTTGTGAAATTTTTGAAATCTCATTCTTTTTTCTTAATTGTGTGGATAATATGAATTTTCCCAAAGGATAAAATGAAATGGGAGAAATGAAATCTGAGTGGTGGGGTGATAGGAGTCTCTTTTATATGATCTTATACTATTTTTGTGCTTAATGGTGGTTTTACATTTCTACCATATGTTTTTTTGTGATTTTGATCCACATAATAATAATATATAAAATTATTGGAGTAAATATTTCACCATCAATAAAAAATTAATCACATAAAGATGATCATGAACTAGTTATTTGAAATTTTTATTAAATTCTTTCTACTCATACAAGAGATGCTGGATTAATATGAAGTCATGTTTTAATGGGGGACAATTGAAGTGTATTATTATTCGAATTGGGTGTTAATTAATACTATTATTCCTTGATTAATTTTTGTAATTTGTGTGGTTCTATTGGTGTTTATTGAGAATGAAATTGATTTTTTAGAGGGTTGAGGTAGAGTTGGTGGAAATTATACGAGATATAGGTTGGTTATTGGGGTGTATGGTTTCATATGTGGTTTGTAATGAGGTGAAATGGTGATGTGATTATTGTTTTAGGTTTTGTGGAAGTCGTTTCCATTTGATTATGTGGAATTCATTACAAGGATTGGTTTTTTGTAACTGTGATATATTTTCTTATTAGTAAGAAATGTGGATGGTAATGATGAATATGACAATGGGTAGTGGTATGGAATTTAATAATTCAAGTGTGATTAATTAAATGTAAACAATTAAAATGAAACATTAATGGATTAGATTAATATGGTTGATCGATAATGAGTAGGTTGACATTAAATATCTATAAATTAATAGAATAATGGATGTAATATGGATATTAAAATAGTAAATATATAATTATATTAATTACATGATTTAATGAAAAACTAAAGAATTTTTTATGGTTTTTTTTATGTTATTGATTGTGTTGGCTGGCGGTATAGAGTTGGCAATGATTTTTAACTATAGTATTGATTTTCTGTAAATTATGATGGCAATTATGATGTTGTTTTGTTTAAACCCTATGGTTGGGGTTGCGTGTATATATGAGATATATATTTCAATTTACATTGATTAATTAAACACCACACTCAAGTTTTGAAACCTTATCGATGACGAAATGTTTTGAGTTCATGGTATTTTTTCCAAAATCCATGTTGGTAGGGGAATAGATAACGAACTAATCACTATTTCCCTCTATCTCTTATATGCATAGTGTCAAATGTAATTACCTAAGGTAATTATGGATGTGCTATGATAGAGATAGGTTAGAGTGAATATTGGGTGATGTTACAATTTTATGACAATGATAGTATGATGATGTAATAGACGATGTGACACGTAATGGGGGTTATGCATCAATGGAGGAGGCCACACGGTTGATGCCGTTCATGTTCACGATATCATACTATGATGAGAATATTATTTACGGTTATAATGTGGTGATATTTTGTTGTATTATGGGTTAATAAAGGTTATGTGGAATATGGTGATCATGATAATGTAGTTATGGTTCTAATGAAAGGTGTGGTTTTTTGGGTATATGAAAGAGATAGAAGGATCGATGCATTTTTCATAAGGAAATGGGAGAAAAAGATTATCGGGGAAGTGGTTATGGTATAAATTTTTGAGATGTATTCCTTTTCAATTATATTATTCTCATTATATGACATATTGGGTGAGTTGGTCTTGGTGATATTGGGTAATATTTGACTTGGAAGAAGTGCATATTTGTTATATAGTTTATTTATTGAAGTATTAATATGAAAATTTATCATTGTGAAATAGGTATTGATATGGATCGTACTAAGTATAATTTTATACTCACCACTATGTATATAAATATATTTTTTGGGACTCTAGGAGGAATTTACTAATTTATTTAGACATTACTATCTATGGGATTGGAGATACTATAAAAATTTCTACAATAGGATTTTACATTTTTTTTATTTTTAGAGAAATTTATTTTGTATAAAATTTATAATGATTAAGGATATTATTTTATCAAATATTATGGAGGTTAATTTTGGTTCTCCTTATATATTCCTAAGATTATAAGGGTAATTCATCTAATTTATGTGTTATTATAACCTTGTTTCTAGTCACAAATCCATGTCTTTTTAAAGGAATATATCTAGGGTCACACTAAGTGTCACTACCGGACAAGGAAGGGTTCCCAGTGGAGGTGGTTCATGAAAGAGTTGTATCAAAGCTATTTATAATAGTTAGGATAGAGTTTTTAGTTAGTAAATAGTGAGGACATCATGGTTTTGGTAGTCTAATAGTATTATTCAAACAAATTATAAGATATAATAAAAGAGATTGACAAAGAAATAAGTGATTTTGGCCCCCTGTGATTCGATTCAAGGGTCTTAAGCTTACTAGAATCCCAATTAAAGATATTGATGATTGTGGGGTAGAGTATAAACATCACTAACTTTTTATATTTTTTAATTGGGGTGATATAGGGGATGTTTATATGACCCCAATTAAATGAATATTAATTAATTACATGCTAGTGGCCACTGATGTTTTCTTATTTCTTATAGAGGTGTTATTTCGTCAAAATTCATGTTTCTGTCAGATTAGTGATGTGTAGTAATATAATATAATTGATTAATAAATATTTTATCCAAATAATGAGTATTGTAGGAGGACCTACATGAGTTCTATTATCAAAGATTGAAAAAGTATGAGGGGAGTATATCTAATCTCGACATGGATTGTTGGTGAGAGTATTTGGAGATCTGTTTCATTTTGACCAATTATAGTATATAGAATTTGTTTCTATTGGATATATTCCAAATTATAGGATTTTCACTATAATTTTATATTTTTTTTCTAGATTGAAAGGAATCATAAGTTTCATAGAAATATTTCTAAAAGTAGTTACATGCATAGTTTCATTTGTCAATGATGCGTGCAATGAAGAGGAAAGATTTTTTCACCCTGTATTAGGAGAGAATAATCACATGTGATCTTGAGATTATATTCAAGGATATTATTTTATTTTAACATGATCTCTTTCTAGATAGGAAGGATATAGAGAGGTATTTTGAGGTGATAGTGAAACAAGTTATTTGATATGTGGTAACCACATTTATGTTACCTACATATCTATAGTTGTTAATGAATGAAGTGATGATCAATATGATGCATTCATAATCATGATATCCTAGAGAATGATAATCATATGATCTCCTAGAGAAGATGTTCTTTTTTCGGGGAATATCAGATGATGAGGATTTTGAGGTTTTGACCCATATAGAGTTGGCATGTCCAGGTTTCTTATCACTTATTTGGATATAGTATATATTTTTTCTCAACCAAGATATCAATTATACAGTGCCTTTCATGTCAAGTTAAATATCATAATTGTTTTCAATACCCAAAATTTTCCTATATATAGTGTATATTAGGTATATAGTTATTGTTTCAGCCTCTGTAGTAGTTTCCTTAGATTCCTTATCAGTCGTAGGTTCAATAAGATTTTAAGAAGTAAAAGGGGGATACACTAAGAAGAGGTAATCATTGTGATTTCCCCTATATAAGGGTAAATTGGTATTATTGAATCCATGTAAGTGGTTATTAGAAGAACTAGTGAGGTAGTGGAAACATCGATGGTCATCTTAATTCCATGGAGTACTAGTGATAGGATGGATAGATATTTGTTGAAATACAATCAACTTATCTTCTACCATGTATTGATCATTATTGAAATATTGATATTTTCATTTAATTATTACATCTATATTTGTGTGAGAATTGGGACCCAAGATAATGAGGTTTTTAGTGTCTTTGATGTTGAATATTCAAGTATGAGTTTAGTCATTAGTGGGTTTCTTCTTGTGGAAAATACAACTTTATGGTGTCATCATTAGAATAAATGTTTTTTATTTCATTTTTGTGTTCATCAATTTTTTTCAGATGATATTTGAGTTCTATGATGTGGGAGGCATGTATGGGGTGTTCATTGGGGAGATAGATCATCAGGGGTTTTTTAATCATTTATAGACTTGTTTTTCATAACTGTAAGATGTATCATTGGGTTCAGTGGTAGAATAAGGGGAACACTTCCCTAGTATTTTTATGGGGTTTAAAAATCCTTAATAGTTTGTGATTATACATCCTTAACATGGTATTAATTTTAGGATACAGTTTTATCTTGGCATCTCCATGATTTTAATGGATCATTATTAGATGTTTCCTTCTAAGTTGCTGGAGTTGGGGATTCCAATTGATGATTTGATGTAACTCATTGTGTCATGATGTAATGATCTGTTGTAGTTATCTAAGAAATAAGAATGTGGATTTTGGTATTATTTAGACTGAAAGAGGTTTTATCAGATGATTTTCTATAATATTTATCCCCTTCTAAGGATAGATGATGTGTTAATTAAATTGAAGGGAGTTGGACAGTTTTTTAATATTGATCTATATTATGGGTGTCATTGGATGATTTCATGTGATGATGATATTTCAATGACTATTTTTATGTTTCATCTTGATAAATTTTATATTATATTTATTTCATTCAGTGTTAATAACAGTAAAACTATTTTCATGAGACAAATGAAATCCATGTTTTGTGATTTCTTTGATCAGTTCTAGGTAGTGTTCGTTGATGGGATCCTCATGTACCTTGTGTTATAGGATGATCATTTTGAGAATATTTGGTTTGTATTACTAGTCCTTTGGAAATATAATATCTCTGTAATGTTGTCTATGTGAGTGATTTGGATGTATAGGTTTTGTTTCATTGAGAAGTTGTAATCTCAGTGGGTATTAGAAGTTGGTTTATTGAAGATTGAGGTAGTTGTTACTTAGGAAGAACCAAATAATCTTGTAGAGGTCAATAATTTCCTTAGTATCATTTAATATTATCAACACTTCTTGAATTATTTATCATATATTATATACCTATTGTGATCCTTGACCATGATGGACCAATATTTTATATGGACTGATCAATGTAAGGCAGTGTTTGACTACATAAAGGATAAATTTATAATGCTCCCATCCATGTGTTTTTATAGTAAGGAGTTATATTTGAGTTTTTCTATCGAAATCACAACTTGTATTTGGTTTTTTTGATGATGTAAAGGGAAGTGATCCCATATTGTTTTTGGAAGATGTGTCCTCCAAAGAATAACTAGTACACACATGATATTGTAAGGGTTGGTGTCCTGAGAACCAGCTGTTTTGTACTTTGATTACATGAATGTTCACTTATTATATATTGTTCATTGTTTTGTGTAACTATATTATAATAATGTCCCATAATATTTGTTGCATTGATAAGGTCATGGAAGATCCCCGCTATGATAAGAACATTGAAATGCTATAACAATATTCTTAAATAATGTTCTATGGTTGGATGACATACTATGATTGGACACCTAGTATACAGACCGTCATGTGTGAGTACTCGTAAGAAGACGAGACTCTCTCTCATGGAGTTCACACTTGGTAATCTCCTTGATGGGAGATTATGAGAATAGACTCGTCAATAGCAATTATTCATTTCTTAGTTTCATCAGACATTGCAATCTACGAGCATGTGTAAATGTCCTTAGACTGGAAGATTATCATTAACTCATGTCATGACTCGCGTACTTAGATTTAATGACGAAAATCATCACGCAGACAGTTGGTAGGAAGTAGGGTACGTTGGGTGCATCAAGAGTGACATGTTGTTAATGGTTAAGTCGAGGAAGGATTTTCCCCTTACATTTACGGATGTTGATATCATGGCCCTTTGATTGAAATATAACTGTCGCATTAAATTCCATGGCCACGGTGTGAACGATGAGTTAATTTCTGGTAGTCAAAGAACGACAGATCAAGCATATAGGTTTATGACACTACCATGAAACCTGCTTGATGAGATATCAAGACAAAGGGATTCAATTACACAGTAAGCGTTCGTATGAGGTGTTACATCAATGCATCATCAACTTCTTTCTCTTGGGTGCATTGACCCGTTGCTAAACAATAATCTTGGTCTTTAGGAAAGCTTGCCTAATGCCAATGAGAAATAAGCCTAGAGGGTCACACACTAAGTGTATTCACGTATCTCAAGTATAATAAATATTATTCCCGTACGTGGTTTAATAATTATTCAAGGAAGCCTAAATCGTTTTAATGGTGGAGGAATAAGGAAATAAAAAACAATATATACAAGCCGTGTATTAAAGATTACACGCCGTTGTGTTTTTCATGGAAAACAAGTACATGTCGTTTATTAATAATTACACACCGTGTAGTTTTATTTATGGAAGGGAAATGAAAAAATTAAAACAAGATATACATGCCGTGTACGTTGATTGTACAAGCCGTGTAGTTTTCAATGAAAAACAAGTACACCGTGTGTATTTATTAATACACGCCGTGTAGTTTTTCCAGTCCGGATTTTGAGGATAAAATATTGTTTTAAATCATATTTATTATAATCAGCATGGTCGCATGTCAAGGAATTAATTATCTGACATGAGGGTTTTAAATAAGAGTCAATGAAATAAATAAAACGTGTAACGTGTTTATTTATTGTCATAACTCTACAACCTCAAACCCGATTATAAATATCTTCAGAACCCCAACTATTTTCCTACCCCGTGTGAGACACAAAAATTATAGAGAATTTTTTCAAGGCCGAAAGATCCTATTCATCCATGAATGCTCTCAAGACCAAGAGAGATCCTCTTCCATCGAATCAAGACAATATATGGCGGACAACGCAAGCAAAGGCTTCTCCACACTAGCACCCGATGGAATCCTTTGGCGACGTCCCGAGATATGAGGTACATGTGTGGATCACCGCTAGAGGGAGTCTACACTTGGATTCTGCGACACAATGAGGGATCACATCGACAACGTGATCAAGAACATCAGTGAAGAAAGAACACCCAAAATGTATTTCTTTATAATTAATTATTTTAAATATAATCAACCTGTAACGATCCTTGTTTGTGGTTCCGGGACAAACCTTCTTCTTTGTCTTTTTCTATGATTCGTTCCATGGAGACATGCGTTTTTCGTCATGTTGATCCCGGATTGATCATTGCTAATGAAAAAAATCCAAGTGGGCACATCCACCCACGCGCTTTCGCTGCGCCCGGAACCTTTAAATGGTATCAAAGGGAGGTTACAATGTTGATTATAGTTATTTAATTTTTGTTGATAATTTATGAATTTATATTTGATTCAATTTTAAATAAATTGTTCTATAAATCTGAATAAATTAGATCTATTCTTCCTCCTTCGTTTCTCGATTCATATGACCGAAACGGTCTTTTAATTTTAATTTTGATTAAAATAAAAATGAGGAACTCGTCTGGAGGAGCCTCTCTATCGGACTGTACAACATGTGATTACATGGCATGTACTTAAAACTACACGTCGTGTACTTAGGTTCAACGAACCGTCACTGGTCTGCCAAACCACGCCGTGTGAATTGATTATGCCTATGTTTTAATCACGTTGTGTTGACCAGAATTGAACGGCTCATGGAAACCAGAATACATGGCTTGTATGTTGGAGCAACATGCTGTGTAGTCCGTTCCGGCCCAGGTGAAACAGTGTACAAAGATAAGTCGCGTACCGCGTACATGGGATCACCAGGTTGGTTACCACGTAACAAGGAAGTACACGCCGTGTATGATTCATCTACACGCCGTGTACTCCAAAATTTCAAAAGTACAAAAAACACGCCAAAGCCTAGGCGTGTACTTTGGATAAAGGGTGAAAAGAAAAATACACGTCGTGTAATTATAAATGACACGTTGTGTACTTTCCAGAAATGTAATTTCACTAGTTTTCCTCCAATGTACAAAGACCCGTACATGGAATATGGATGAGAAGAATCTCAAGGAAATTCAGAAAGGAATTTAAGATAAAGAATTGATTAATTATAAGATCATAATTAATTGAATTCAAGCGCGTCTTATCCTAAAAAAAAGAACTATTAAAAGAATTTGAATTCTAAATATGTGTAAATGTCGTTGCATACTATGGATGATCATGAGCTAGACCAAAGACCATTTGTATGTGTATGGTTTCATTTAAATATATTTAATTTAAATTTGTTGGCCTGCGAGCCTTCTTCAAATAAAATGTAGGGCTTGCGTGACCATGGTTTCTTTAATGTAAACCCATGTAATGGAGGATATCCCAAGCCAGAGGATATGGTTCAAATCCCAATGCCGAGGCAAATCTGATGCAAGAAGATACAAAGGTGGACAGGTGGGAACCGCAAAACATGAACCAACAGGTTCAAGGTGTTTTCCCTAGGTTAGGGTTAGCTTATCGAAACCACTAGATAAGCTTTCCAATAGAAGCTCATGATCATGCCATATTATTTTATTTATGTCTGATTGCATGTTTTATTTATCATGTATGTGTTGTCGTGATCACATAATTATTCAAATGAACAAGCATGCAAAGATGGAATAAAATAATAACCGGACATTGCGTAAACATTATCAGAACCTGGTTAATCACATAAGAAATCATCACTTAATATTAACAAGCATGTGGTAATGCAAAACTACCCATAAAAACTAAAATCTCTCAATACCATATTACGTCAGAGGATGCCTTCCGTTACCTGATTGAGGGAAAGACTCAATAAAATCATGTGTTTGACCAACCCTTATTGGGACACTTACTTTTATAAAGGAATCCCTTATGAAAGGTTTCGGGTTTACTTAACCATATTACATCAAGAGAAGTATCCCTTACTAGACTTGATGTAATATGGTAGGAAAGAGTTGAGGAAATCCACGTCAGGATTTCAGTATTGGAGATTCCACTCAACAGATCAAGGAATTGTAAGCTCACAATTGGCAAAGACCTCCCTACATAAATACCTTCAAATAGCTTGACCAACCCTTATTGGGGTTATGCGAAGGGAAATATGGATCCTCGCCACTAGAATGTCAAAGCAACCAGACATTACAAGTTCAATGGTGAGGGCCATTGGGACTTGATAAAATAGTGGGAGAATTAGTTAATTCATTCATTATTTCTCGTAAATTGTAATCAAGAAAGTACTAATAAATTTTTCTTTTAATTTGTATAATCAAGATGAAAAACTCATCAACCACATTCTCACTGTGATCCATACTGGATAAAGACAATATCCTCACAGGAAGTAACTTTTAGGAATGGTTTAGGAGCCTTCGGGTTATCCTATGCCATGAATGGATGTTTTGCATGCTGGAGTCCTCACTTCCTGATTCACCTGCCCCAGGGGTGAGTGATGAAGATTTCCTGGTCTATGATCAACATTTGAACGATGCTCTCGATGTCCAATGTTTGATGCTATCATCGATTTCTAGTGATCTCATGAAGTCTCATGAAGACATGGATGCATATAGCATGCTCGAGCACCTCCGTGGTCTATACCAGGAGAGAGAAAGACAGGAAAGGCTTGAGATCTCCAAGGATCTATTTCAGAGCAAGCATGGAGAGGGTGCCCTAGCTGGGCCTCATGTAGTCAAGATCATTGGCTACATTGAGAGATTAGAGGTTCTAGGGTTTAAACTCCCCGAAGAAATGGGCACCGATCTCATTCTTGCATCACTCCCCCATAGATTCTCGAACTTTGTTGTTAATTTCAACATGAACAACATTAAGAAGTCCCTATCTGATCTTCTTATCCTTATTCGCCAAGTAGATAATGACATGAAGCGTGAAAAGCCTTTTGTACTTATGGTGAATAAAAGGAAAGGGAAGGCAAAGAGCTTTAAGCCCAAAGCCTCTTCAAGGCCTTCCATGAAAAAGAAGATCAAAGTGGAGGCAAAGGAACAGGAAGTTGTTTGTTTTGCATGTGGCAAGAAGGGCCATTGGAAGACAAACTGCACCCAGCCAAGGAAGCAAGGGGATTCTTCAGGTGCATTTGTTATCAAATTCAATCTATCTATTTCTACTAATTGGGTATTAGATACTACTTGTGGTGCTCACATCTGTATCCAAATACATGAACCAAGTATATTCAAAAATATTGATCGAGGTGAGGTGGATCTACGAGTATCCAACAAAGCCAGACTCGTTGTTGTAGCTGTCAGAGACTACCACCTCATATTACCTACTGGGATGGTCGTGGTTCTGAAAGGCTGTTATTATGTGCTTTCTGTTACTAAAAACATTATTTTAGTGTCCAGATTAGATGCTGATGGATTCATATTCATGTTTGGAAATGAATGTTGCTACTTTTATAAAGATAGTATTTATTTTGGTAGGGCACATTTATATAATGGACATTATGTGTTAGACTACAAAAACCAAGTAATGGAAATCGATAACAATGTTAATTTACATGAATAATACCACACCCAACTTTGTCATCCCCGGCTAGGTCATGTCAATGAGAAACGTTTGACAAAATTACATCAAGATGGGTATTTAGATTATTTCGAACTAAAACCACTTGGTGTATGTCATGCGTTTCTACAAGGCAAAATGACCAAATCCCCATTTAGTGGGAAAGGTGAAAGAGCTAAAGAGCTTCTATAATTAGTTCACACAGATGTGTGTAGACCATTTCCAGTTGAAGCAAGGGGTGGGTTCTCATACTTCATAACTTTTACTGATGATTTTAGTATATATGGATATATCTACATAATGAGGTATATGTCATATTTTTTTGATAGGTTCAAAGAATACAAGAATGAAGTTGAGAACCAGCTTGGTAAGAAGATTAAGAAACTCGGCTCAGATAGATGAGGAGAATATCTTAATCAAGACTTCATTGATTTTTACCAGAGTTTGGGATTCTATCTCAACTCACTCCTCCTTACACGCCACAATGGAATGGTGTAAGAGAAAGGAAGAACCACACCCTGTTGGACATGGTGAGATCAATGATGAGTCATGCGAGTCTTCCATTATCCTTTTGGGGAAATTTATTACAAACAGCAGCGCACATACTAACCATGTACCAACTTAATCGATAAATGGTATTCCATATGAGTTATGGAGTGGACGTAAATCCATGTTATGGAATTTACATGTGTGGTGTAGTGAATCATTTGTTAAGGCCTTTTCAGGTAACAAACTTGCACCTCGAGGAACAAAGTGTATCTTTATAGGATATCCCAAGGAAACAAGGGGATATTACCTATACAACCCCTCAGACCAAAAGGTTACAGTAGCAAGATATGCCAAATTCCTTGAGAGGGAGCACATCTCCAAAAGAGATAGTGGGAGCGAGATAGACTTCGATGAAGTTGAGGCTCAATATAAACATGAGTTGGTACAAGAACAGATTCCACAAAGCCCCGTGGAAGAACAATCTATTATAGAGAAACAAGAACTGCGTAGGAGCACAAGAGAGGTGAGAGAACCAGAATGATATGGTTTTCTTGTCACCGAGGATGGTGACTCATTATTAGTTGACGATGATGATCCTCTTTCCTACAAGGAAGAAGTTGAAGGCATAGATGTTGCCAAGTGGAAAGAAGCCATGAATTCTGAAATGGATTCCATGTACCAAAACCATGTCTGGATTTTGGTAGATCCTCCAGTTTATGTAAAGCCTATTGGTAATAAATGGGTATTCAAGAAGAAACTGGACATGGAGGGGAAAGTCAGCACCTACAAGGCATGACTAGTTGTTAAAGGTTTTAGACAGCGTCACGGAATTTACTATGATGAAACCATTTCACCGTTTGCGATGCTGAAATCATTCAGAATCCTATTGGCCATTGCTGCTTGCCATTACCATGAAATTTGGAAAATGGATGTCAAAACAGATTTCCACAATGGGAACCCCCAGGAATATGTCTACATGACACAACCTGAATTGTTTGTGACTCCAAAGGATGCCAAAAAGTTATGCAAGTTGCAGAAATCCATTTATGGATTAAAGAAAGCATCAAGATCATGGAAAATTCATTTTGAGGAAGCTGTAACGGAATTTGGCTTTGTTAAGAATGAATGTGAGCCTTGTGTCTATAAGAGGTTTAGTGGGACTATAGTCATTTTCCTAATAGTATATGTTGATGACATATTACTAATTGGAAATGAATTACCTGTCTTACAGTCAGTTAAGGCATGGTTGCATAAATTCTTCTCCATGAAAGACTTGGGTGAGGCTGCATATTTTCTTGGGATCAAGATCCATCGTGATTGATCCAAGAGAATATTGGGCCTGAGTTAAAGTACATACATTGACAAGATACTGAAGAGATTCAGTATGGAACAATCCAAGAGGGGATTGTTGCCAGTGTCACATGGCATTCATCTTTCGAACAAAATGTGTCCTCAGACACATGAGGACAGAAAGATAATGGCAAGGATCCCTTACGCATCCACGATTGGGTCAGTCATTTATGTTATTCTATGTACGAGGCTAGATGTTGCTTACGCATTAAGTGTGGTAGTCAGATATCAAGCTGATCCAAGAGACCGCCATTGGATGGCAGTCAAGACTATCCTTAAGTATCTGAGGTGTACTAAGGATATGTTCTTAGTTTCTGGTGGAGATGAAGAACTAGTAATCAGAGGACATGTAGATTCTAGTTTCCAGACTGATCAAGATGACATGAAGTCACACACTGGATACATCTTTAATTTGAATGGAGGTGAAGTGAGATGGAAGAGCTCAAAGAAAAGTGTGGTGGCAGATTCCACAGCAGAGTCTAAGTATATCATAGATTCTGAGGCAACTAAAGAAGAAATATGGATGCGAAGCTTCGTCCAAGATCTAGATGTAGTACCGAGCAGTAAAGATCATATCACACTCTTTTGGGATAATACTGCAGCGGTGGCACTTTAAAAAGAGCCAAGGTCACATCAGCGGACAAAGAACATACTTCGGAAGAATCATCTCTTGAGGGATATTTCTCAGAGAGGTGAAGTTGCAGTGAGCATTATTTCCATGGAAGACAATGTGGCGGACCCCTTGACTAAATCCTTAAATCAGCAGAAACATGATCATCATGTGAGGTCTAGTGGACTAAATGTTGTAGGCAGTTGGCTGTAGTCCAAGTGGGAGTTTGTAAGGGTTGGTGTCCTGAGAACCAACTTTTTGTACTTTGATTACATGAATGTTAACATATTATATATTGTTCATTTTTCTGCATAACTATAATATAATAATTTCCCGGAATATTTGTTGCATTGATAAGGTTATGGCAGATCCCCGCTATGATGAGAACCTTGAAATGCTATAACAATATTATTAAATAATGTTCAATGGTTGGATGACATAAAATGATAGGACACATAGTATAAAGACCGTCATGTGCCAATACTCGTAAGAAGACGAGACTCTCCCTCTCATGGAGTTCGCACTTGGTAATCTCCAAGATGGGAGATTATGAGAACAGACCCGCCAATAGCAATTCTGCATTTCATGGTGTCATCTTACATTTCTATCTACGAGCGTGTGTCATGGTCCTTATATTGGAACATTATCATTAACTCATATCATGACTCGCACACTTAGATTTGCTGACGAAAACGGTTACAAAGACAGTTGATGGGAAGTAGGGTATGTTGGGTGCGTCACGAGTGACATGTTGTTAATGGTTAAGTCGAGGAAGGATTTATCCCATCCGCTTATAGAAGTTGATATCTCGGCCCGTTGATTGAAATAGAACTGTCGCATTAAATTACATGGCCATGGTGTGAACTACGAGTTTATTTCAGGTAGTCAAAGAATGACAGATCAAGCATATAGGTTTATAACACTACCATGAAACTTGCTTGATGAGATATTGAGACAAAGGGATTAAATTACATAGTAAGCGTTCGTATGAGGTGATACGTCAATGCATCGTCAAATTCTTTCACTTGGGTACCATGACCCATTTCTAGACAGTAATCGTGGACTTTAGGCAAGCTCCCTTAATGCCAACAAGAAAAGGGCCTAGAGGGTCACACACTAAGTGTATTCAAGTATCTCAAGTAGAATAAAGATTATTCCTTTACGTGGTTTAATAATTATTCAAGGAGGCCTAAATCATTTTAATGATGGCGGAAGAAGGAAATGAAAAACAATATATACAAGCTGTGTATTAAAGATTACACGCTGTGTAGTTTTTCATGGAAAACAAGTACACGCCCTGTATTAATAATTACACGCCATATAGTTTTCTCTATGGAAAGGAAATGAATAAATGAAAACAAGATAAACATGTTGTGTACATTGAATGTACATGCCGTGTAGTTTTCAATGAAAAACAAGTACACGCCATGTATTTATTAATACACGCCATGTAGTTTTTCCAGTCGGGATTTTGAGGATATAATATTTTTTTAAATGATATTTATTATAATCAGTGTGGGCGCATGTCAAGGAATTATTTATTCGACATGGGGGTTTTAAATAAGAGTCAATGAAATAAATAAAACGTGTAACATGTTTATTTATTTTCATAACTCTACAACCTCAAACCTGATTATAAATATCCTCACAACCCCAACTCTTTTCCTACCCAATGTGAGACACAACAATTTTGGAGATTTCATTCAAGGCCGAAAGAAGCTCTTCCTCCAAGAACACTCTCAAGACCGAGAGATATCCTCTTCCATCAGATCAAGATGATCTATGGCGGACAACACAACCAAAGGCTTCTCCACGCTAGCACCTATAAAATCCTTTGGTGACGTCTAGAGATATGAGCTACATGTGTGGATCACTGCTAGAGGGAGTCTACACTTGGCTTTTGGGATGCAATGATGGAACACATCGACAACGTTATCAAGAAAATCAATGAAGAAAGAACGCCCAAAAGGTATTTCTTTATAATTAATTAAATTAATTATAATCAACCTGTAACGATCTTTATTTGTGGTTCCGGGAAAAACATTCTTCTTTGTCTTTTTCTGTGATGCGATATGTGGAGACTGGCATTTATCATCGTATTGATCCAGGATTGATCATTGCTAATGAAAAAAATCCAAGTGGGAACATCCACCCACGCACTTCCGCTGTGCCCGGAACCTTCAAATATTGTGTTAGAATTAGTTGTGTTTTTTCTTAATCTATAGAAACATTACCTCATTTTTAACACTTTTTATCTTCATTTATCATAAGAGACTAATGTATATTATATCAACATACATTGAATATATGTCAATGATATTGGATATAGCTCTTGTTGGAAAATGACATTGAGATAAATTATACCCCCAGGAAAATTAACTTAGTTTGTTATGTGCCGACTAGGATGTTATGGAAAAATGACATTCATTAGCCTGGAGATTCATGGAGAGTGATAGACGAGATTTCAAAAATTCATATTTAAATAGAATAGGTTGTTATTAGTGTCTAATATAATTACATGATAGTGAAATTTTATTTATTTATGTATGTAGAAATGTCTTGGTGGGGAGGATTGGAGGTAGAGGTGATGTGGGATCACACCCATCAGGGTGACACTTCTGGAGGATGGTTTGAGGATGATCGACTTTGGCTATTATTTTAAGAAAGGTTTTAATCCCATTAGAAATTAGATAGGTTTCTCCTTGTGGGTCTCATACAAGACCCTTGGTAGTGCATCCTATTGTATCTAAGATATATCATGCCTTTAGGGCCCGGTTCTGATGTTCGAGGATAAAGTTGTTTGTAGTGGAGTTTGTGATGTGGATTTTGGAAAAGTAATAGGTGAAGGTGGGGAATCTTGTACCTAGTGGTTTTTGAATTCATTTTTATTTCCCTGATTGGAAGTGGGGGAAAATTTAAATGTATTTCATTACCAGTTTCATAAAGATTAATGAGTATGTAACTAAATTTATAGTGTTGATACACGAGATTCAAGACCATATTTAAATATTGGTTCATAGGAACTTCATTTCCTTGGTTTATATTTTATGGAGTCACGGTGGTTTGTAGGAATATATATGGCAATTTGTGTTACATATGTATGTAATGTTCCCTATGGTATTTTGAACATTGTTTTTATTTTATTATGTTGTGATTGAATTCATTTTGATTAATCTAATTTTTTTATTGCATTGTGTCCTCTTGATGGTGTTTCATCTATTGAGTGGTTTATCCTATGGAATATTTAGGTCTGGTAGTTGTTATTCCCGTTTCAATTTTATTTTAATTCTCGAGGATGAGAATCATTTGATAGGCATCAAATATAGAATCCCAGCTTTTCATTCATTATTAATTTGTATATTTTTTGTTTTTAAAGGATTTGGGGATTGGTCTGAGGAAGGTAGGTGTAATAAACTCTGTTATTTTAGTTATAAAAGGCTCATCTTAGACTGTATTTTTTTCACTATGAGTGGTAGGTTGGGATGTTTCATCATGACATGGAGTTTCATTGCATCATTTACTGTAATTGAGCATAGTTATGTGTCATTTTGTTTTTATGTGGAATAATATTCATGGAGAACATGATGTTGGCCAAGGTGTGATAGCCCCCGAGTCATTCTTACACAAAGGGGGAAATATTATATATTGGTAAGTGTTTTGTGGGTTTTACATTACTCTTACATATAATAATTTCACAGTGTGAATATTTTTGGTAATATTAAGAAAATAATTTATTTTTTTTAATTATACATAAATAAATATTTCATAATGTTTATAAGTTTCTTGGAATGAAGCCTTGTGTTGACGGATTTAGTGGTTCTAGCATTTAGGGTGTTGTTCTGTTATATTCATCAAATTGCATCATGTTTTGGTTTATGTATGTGACATGTTTTTAATAAGTTATATATTGTGTCATGAATACCATTATATTTTCATGGACTTCAATTAATTAATGTTGTGATGATGATTTTCACCATGAGAATTCAAGGGGATATAAGGGACGTCACATTGTTATTTCTTGATTTTTTCTCTATTTAGACCCATCACATCCAGACTAGGACCATTCATATTGTGATTTCATAAAATTCATGATTTTGAACAATTTTGGAATCCCATTCAATTTATTTTAGATTCTATTGTTTTCCACATACCCTATGTGACATTTTTTGCATCATTAGATTTTATTTACTACTACTAGATTGGATTGGGTCATCTGCTTCTTGAGATGTACCACATTGTAATCTACATTGATTTTTTCTTCTAAATTTTGGGATCTCTTCCAGTCTTACATCATAAAGAGGATAAAATCGCAGCTTGGTTTGGTTTTTTGGGACATGGGTCAAGGTTTGGATGTAGATTATTTTAATAATGTTTTTTTGGTTTCCTTTGTATAATTATGTCCTTGTGATTCATATTCTAATCCATGTTGTTATGCATTAGTTGTTGAATATATGGTTATAGTAGGGGATTGCAGACTTTTATTTGTTACATATATGTAGTTTTTGAAGTATCATTCTCCTAACAGAATTAGAGGGATAGTATGTATAAGGATAATGTATTTAAGAAAATGGGTTAAATAAAATTTAAGGGGTATGGTAATTCACATGTATTTTATGTAATTCTATTATATTTTATTTTACTGAGGGTGGTTTTACATTGCTACTGGTTTTTTCTACAACTATGAATCATTTATAGTTTTTATAATTAAATTTATAGAGAAAAACATCCATAAAATGTTTATAACTTAAATATTGTAATGAATCAGTTGGGTAGAATATGAAATTGAGTTTATGTTACTCATGTATGGGGTTTTGAATTAAGATTTGGTTGGTTTTAAATAATGATTATTGAAAGTGATTTGTTATTGAAATTTGGTGTTGTCTAATATTTTTATGAATTGTTTATATTATTGTGATTAATGTGGCCTTGTTAGTGTCAATTGAGGATATAATTGTGGTGTTTGTGGGGTGATGATATGGTGTTGGAAGTTGGAGTAGTGATTGGATGGTTATTGTGGTGGATGGAATTTTTTGTGTTGTGGAAGAAGATAAATGGGTATTGTAGTTCTCTATTTAGATTATGTGGTGGATGTTAGCATTTTCATTATTAGAGTTTATTTTTGTGGTTTGTTGTTTCGTTTAGGGATATGATATGATTTTCTTATGGTATGAAATATGGTTGGATGAAACGAATACAATAATAGGAAGTGGGATGGAAATTAATATGTAATTGGCTATTAATGAACATTAAATTATTGAAATGAATATGTAATATATGTGATAATATGGTTGATGTGTAAATAGTGGGTTGTAATTTAATATTGAAATGATAATGGGATAATGAATGTAATGTGGATATTAAAAGGGTAAATCATGAAATTTATTAATGACATGATTGAATGTGAAAATGGATAATATTGTTATGGATTTTTTCTTTTGGGATATATACCATTGGTTAGAGATATAGTGTTGGAAAAATTTATGAACTATGGAAGTGGTGGTGTGGTCATTATGATGGGTATTAGTGGTGTTCTTTGGTCTATAGCCAATGGTTGGATTTATGTTCATCCATTAGATATATTTTTTATTTTTCTTGTGATTTATTATGCACCCCACCCAAGTTCAATCATCCTAATAAGGCCAAAATATTATGGGTTATGGGAGTTTTTCCAAATATCATGATTAGTAAGGGAATGGATAATTGGATAATCACACATTCAAAATATCTCTTCATGGAATAGTATCAATTGTAATGGAATGATGATTTGATGAATATGTTTTCATATCCAGAGGTTAGAGTGTAAATTAGTTGATGTAGTTATGATTTTGAGTTGAATATTTTATTATTTGATAGAGTATATGACACATGGTTGGGGTCATGAATAATTGTAGGAAGGAATGAGTTTGATATATTTGTGTTCATGATACCCTACTGTGACGATAATGTCACATACATTTGTAATGTGTTAATGTGTGGTGGATATATATGGTATCAAATTTTATGTGGTAAAATTTGATGTTGATGGTTTTGTTATCACTGTGGTTTGATGTGTGGTTATATAGATATATTAAAGGGATGAAAGTGTCTAAATATTTTCAATTTGGGAATGACATTGAAAAATCATCGAGGATGTGTTTGTGGGATACTTTCTTGATATGTAATCTATTTATATCATATTATTATAGTTTTTTGTGATATTAGGTCAGTGAGTCTTAGTTGACCCGATATAGGTACATCTTGGTGCATATATTTTTTTCATTTAGGAATCACTATTCTTCATCAAAATTTACCAAGAAGTCTTGAGGATGATCCAAATAATTATTCCTATATAATCTCCCAAATATTTAAATATATTGTTTCTAGTTTTTTAGAATAGATTCACTGAAGAAGTTAGCTATTACAATCTTGAGACTTGGAGATGATATTGGAGTCACTAAAATAGGCTAATCATATTAGATATTTTTTTTTGGAAAAAAAAATTATATATAAAATTTATATTCATTATGGTATATTCGATTTATATAATATTATAGAGTTGAATGGTGGTTTTACATATATATTCCATTGATTAAAATGGTAATTACTCCAATTTATGTGTGAGTGTACAATCAGTGATAGTTATTAACACATGGCCTTTTAAAGTTTTCATTAGGGGTCAGACACATCTTTATTTCTATCTTATGAGTGGTTTCCAGTGGGGTTGGCTCATGATTCATATACCGTCCCTAAATAAACAAGGATATCCACTCATGGGTTAGTTAACCCACTAGTCTACACCAAATTGGTCTCCATTAAAATATAGCTTAGTCCCACATGGTTATTCTTGATAATCTAGTCTAATACATAGGTTATCCTACTTAGATTACTCAAATCCCAAAGGATTTTACATGAAAAACATTTCATTTCTCCCTGCTACTATTTTTAGAACATCATATCACCTCACTCAAGAACTTACTATGCAACTATTGTAATTAACCAAGACTAGACAACCTAAGTGGTGTCTATCATTTTTTAACCCAAAATATACATTTAAATAGAGTCATGGACTAAGAAAACACATAGGGGAACATGAAAAAAAATCATCACCACAACCCTAATAGGATATATCCAATCCCCTTTAATCACTCAACTATATCAACTTTCACATGAGTAGATCCCAAGAAATTAACCCATATTTCAAATCAATATACACATACATTTACATATAATGTATAAAATTATGGATCAACTAGATTTAATAAATTTTATCCCTTTATTTTCGATGCCACTTCATCTCAACAAGCCATCATAGACCAACATCTATGTCTCTATGTCTCTATATGGATCCAGAACTCAATTAAATTAATCATAAAAAATTTATAATTAATTAACATAATTAATCAATATTAACATAAATAAGAAATGTCCCAGATCATTGTCAAAATACAAAATACTTCAAAAATTATATATACCATTATACTAAAGTGTATTTGTTTCCTCAAGGACTCATTACGAGGAGTATGAATTAGTGAATAAAATTATTTTATGATTGTATAATAAAATAAACTCACAAACAGATATTATTAACTAGCAGTCTTCATGGTATTAAATATTTATATCCAAGTGTTTAATTTTTTTTTATTGATTTGACGATGAACGACCAAAAAAACAGTCTCCTTCCTCCTTTTTCTGTGTCAAAAACTGTCAAATTCTTGTAACACATCTCAGAAAACATTATTGGAAACTGTAATATCATAATATTTTAGTATATATTAGATGTTATAATAAATTTATTGTTTTTGGTAGCTTTTAATGCATGAAACACTGAACTTGAGAGAATAATTAATTACTACTACAAAAAATGAAATAAATTACTAGATATTAAAATTATATTCTTAATTAAATGACTCTCTAAAATAAAAGGTGTTAAAATTACTTAAGAATATAGATTTGAATCAAAAGATGTGGTTTTGAACTATTTTTTTGATTCAAATCTCTTTATTAACTTTATTACTTTTGACGAATTATATTAATAAAATTAAATTATATAATTAAAAAGATAATTAATAAAGTTAATTAATGACATATATTAAATGGTTATGTAATTATAAGTAATACTAATCTAATAAATATTGACAAAACAGAAATGTCATATTTATCAAAAATTGTTTTCATTATATATTTTATTTAAAAGAAAAATTTATAATATTTATAGTATTAAATTGAATGTAAATGTATATGTTTATACCTTTAATGTAATGAATAATTATTAATATATTTATTATAATATTTTTAAAATTAAGATAATATTAGTTGATGGTAAAAATAAATATTTCTCAAAAAAAAATATTTTCAACTAAGAAATGTATTTTTATAAAATAAATTAAATTACAAAAAATTTAAAATTAATTTTAATGTAACTTATTTATAATATATAAAATATAATAAATTAAAAATAATCTAGTTATTGTTACTGGGGGAGGAATGCGTATAAATTTATTTTATTCTTTGCAAATATTTTTTCCTAAAATTGGTTTTTATGTGATTTTTGCATGAATATTAGAATTAATTTATTCAACCATTCTATTTTTTATATGAAATGTGCTTAAGTTTTTAAATCATAATTTTGATATCATGTTATATTTAGTTTTTGGTATTTTTCAAAAATAGTTGATTTTTGAGAGAATAGTGAAAAATACCATTTTTTAAAATATTGCCCCTTTCATAAAATTATCATGATAAAAGTGTGAATTGAAAGTCTATGAGACCTGATTTCTAGAAAAAAAAATTTATTTAATAGTTAATATAATACAATTATAAAAATATTTATGAACTTATAAATCTATTTTTTACATTTTAGAAATCGAAGCAATGTTTTTATTCAAATAAAAAAAATTGTATCTTCTATTTTTATAAAGTATTCACGTGGTTAAATTTTTTTTAAATTAAAATTAGAATCGTTTTATTTAAAATAATCCAATTAATTCCTGGTTAATCAATATTGTACTTTATTTTAGGGTAAAATCATTTTTTTGCTTAAAAAGAATTTTTCTAGAAACAGTATTTCTGTGGATTATGTGAAATTATATTAAAATTGATTTTTAAAAATTTATGAAAATGAATTCTAAAAATAGATTCTATATTCTTAATCATAATTTTCATATTTTTTGATAATTTCAATTTTATTTTTAGTCATCATGAATAGTTACCATGGTTAATGTTCGACACTACGATAATGCTTAAAAGGTAAAACAAGGGGATGAATCTAAGAGATAAAGATTAAAGTATCTATAAAACATGACTAAATATATTTTTATTATTGGAATTATAAAATTAATTTTTCTATATTTTTAATTTTATCCACATTCCATTATAAATAAATTTATTATATTTTGAGATTCTTAATATTTATAAGGATTCAAATCTCCTCAATTATAAAAGGGAACCTCGTCTCCTCACTTATCCAAAAACATAGAGCACCCTATATAAACCAATATTGGAAAAAATACATCAAAAAATACAAGAAACACATCCTATATGTTCTTTAATTGGAAAACTACCAATTTTATAAAGCTTAATTTTCAATCCAAAGGAAGATATCCATGGGGTAGGAATAAGTCTTAACTTAATTATTTTAAAAATATTTATTTTTCTAACACTTTATAATATATTAAAACTATATAAATATTATAAAATAAGAATCTTTAATATAATAAAATGTTATTATGTTTATCTAATGACTATTTTCTACCTCATTTCCATGAAATGTTAAATGAAAATTTCACTTTTCTGTATGTGTGTAATAGAGCCTCCACAGAGCAATATGTTTAATTTTTCAAAACCACCTAACATGGCTGGTAATAAAGACAAATTTAATAGATATGTATGATTTTTTTGAAATAATTTTTATTTTTTTAATAAAATATTTTATCTACTTTATTACCATACCATCCATTGTAAAATAGAAATGTCAATCGTGTATCAAGACTACCGCATCTACAAAGCGATGTGTTTTTTCTCAATATCATGTCACAAGAATGGTCATAAGGCTATATTAAATGAATAAATATAATATTTTTAATATTAATATGATTATTTAAAGTAAAAAATTTATCTAACTTATTTAATTATCATTTATTAGTGAAATTGATAGTGTCTATCTAGCGAACATGCAAACTACAACCTCTATGAATGTTGTATATCATTTTTAATTACCACCTTTAATGGATGGTTATAAAAATATTTTTAATGTATAAATGGATAATTATAAGATTTTTAGGATTATACAGATGATGGAATCATTACTGCTTCACCGTGGTCAACACAATGAAGCATCTTTGGACTGAACAAGCACAAAATGTCAATTATAAAAAATAAGAGATTTAGTAACTAAATATAAAATTGTACTGTATTAAATAAATTGAATAATTATAATGGAATTAAAATAACAAATTGTTATTATTCAAGTAAATAATTAACATAATTTTATTATTATGGATTTATAGAACATATGAAGCAAAAAAATACCTAAGATAAGGTATATTTCCTTAAAAACTAGTTTAAATGATTTCCTATTAAAACCATCCTCTTCCATATCTATGTTATTCAAAATGATTCAATAAATTGTTTCTCTATACTACAATGATTTTTTAAATTCTTTTTCAAATATCATTGGCTTTTTTATTATTTTTTGAAAATGAATATTTAAAAAAATCATATGGGTATCTTTTGGATATTTTTACTAATATGAAGAATAATTTTTTTGACATTGGCCACATGACCTAACATTACTATTGTCATATTTTTTATTCTTTATAATGATTCCTCCATACTTTTTCAAGTGTTTTATGATATAAAATTGGAATATATATATGTTTTTTAATATATGGTACTTGGGAATTATATAAGATAATGACTGAGACCTTGATATAACTCACTAGCACATTGGGTAATGATTTATTCTCTAATGAATTGATTACATGAATTAACTGACTCTAATTTATTCCATTAAAGTGAATCAAAAGTTAACATATTTGATGAATTTAATAACTCAAGGTTTCAATATGGTATTTTTATTCTTGTGATGAGTTTTTATGGAAATATTTAAATTTCAAGATAAAGGTAAATGTGAATTTAAAAAGTAAAGTATTGTTTTCAAGGCTAATAATTTTCCAAGATTATCATGATTTTTAATGATAACATCACAGTTTTTATATGATTTATATGGGTTTTAAAGAGTTATTTATTAAATTTTTGTTATCACATGTGATTATGATTTATTTTATATAGTCAGTGTTTATTATAAAAAAATGAAACATTTGTTACGTGTATTTTTTTACTATAATATTATGTTTCATTTATTTGAATACCCATTACTGATATTTTTTTCTCATCGTACAATTTAAAATTATTTTCATAGGACCCAATGGTGTTAAGGCACCGTATAATGGTCAATCGTTCCACTATGGTTACTTTTCTTATATGAATAAAAGAGTCCTCAATGATTTAGTAGTTTTAATTTAAGAACATAATTGTGTTGAAATAATGTACACTATATGAATGTGATTTTTTTATGTAATGTATTTCCATATTATCTAAATCCATAACCATAAAAAATCCTAGAAATTTAATAATTTGAAATTATATTGTTTAAACATATAATTATGGGTTGTTTAGTGACAGGGTTCCATATAAAATACCTTCTTAAAATTTGAATTTTGGATTCAAAATAACATTTTATCAACCACTAACAAATCTTACTCAATATTAAGGTAATAGATAACATAAAACCATCAAATCGCATAGATTATGTTCAAGTATGTTAATGGCCTATTTTGATTATTTTTATGTGAATCTAGTAGTGTTACATCATCAAATATCTTATACTGGTTTTTTAACTTTCAAAACGCACTAAAAACAAGTAAAGTATCATGTGAATTCATCTAGGTAAAAAATATCTAAAAATAATACATTTTCACTATCCCTAGAACAATTATATATATATATAATAAAGCAATTTAGGTCGTCTTTCACTTGCACCCTATAAAACCATTTATTTCAATAGTTTAGTTCTAGGTCACTAAAACTCTCGTAATCAAGACCTTGTAATTTTTTACTATTTTTTCATTTAAGTCAACCTACTTTTACATAAAATATTTTCCCAATAAAATTTAACATTTTTTTTAAAAAAATTCATTTACATATTGATTCATTTTGATCATACATTGAAAATCTTTTACAAGAAAATCTAATACAACAGAATCTCTAAACAAAATGAAACAATTATAAACATGTTCAATCATGTACTCAATAATATCAGCATTTTTTTCAACCAGTCAACAAAATTATTTTTTAATCTAAAATATCTCATTATTATAAAATGAACGCTATTTAATCAAATCAAATCCTACTTTAATATCCTTATGGTAATAAAATAGAATCATTGACAATAATCTGAAATTTGTTTATAAAAAACTCTCAATAATTTATTGATTATATTTTACATCTAAGCTATTAAATTTTTTATTTAAATATATGTGTATCTATTCTAAGATAAATTACATTATATAAACTCATAAAATTAATATAAAAGTTCAAAAACAAAACACATACAATGAAACCATAATTCTATCTTTTTAAAAATACTCCCCCTAAATATATTATTTCTCATAATAAATAATATCCATCATTTAAGATAAAATATTTTTTTTTCATTGTCTAATAATTTGAATTTTTTTTTCCAAATTCAAGTAGGATAGGGAATATAAATTTATATTATACACTTTGAATGATCAAAACATAATTTTATTCATTAAAATACATGTCTTGGTAGTCATGTCTTCTTTTAACTAAAAACATCGTTATTCAACATAATTTTATTTAAATATAATGTTATATTATGATTACATTTATTCTACTCAAATTCATTTTGATAACATGATAAAGAAACTACATTCTTCTTATTATAATTCACTTCATATTCTATTTGCAAAATTTAACAATGGGGTTCTTCAATTTGTAGATCCATCTTCAACTATTCTCATATCCCTCCTGATTTTTTTCATTTACAAATGAGGCCACTCATTTCACCTTATTCATTAATGTTATGTTTTTCATCTATTTCATAGTTAAAAATCTACCTTGAATTCACATTTATTATTGTAGTCATATTTTGATGTAATTATAACATCATTACATATATTTCAGTGTATCTCTTTAAAAATATCTATATCTTATGTTTTTGAACATTTTCATATTGTATAATAAAAATATAATCCTTTTAAACATGACCTTATTGGTTACATATTTCATGTACATCATTTCTACCTTAAAATGATTCTTAAAATTAATACCCCATTGTTGAACACCATTTAGCTTATCTTCATTATTTTATAAGGGACTTCTCTCATACTTGTGATCCTACCATCAATTCTCAATGGAAAAAAATATTTATACTCTAAACCCAAAACATCTCATCATCTAATTGAAGACACCATAAAACCATCATTGGCTATGAAAGAACTATAATATCTATGAATTACCAATCTTTGTAACATAATCACATCATAAAAATTTATTAGTTTTAAATAATTTCTAATATACATTTTATAATAACAAATAGTAGAATGCTCGATACATATTCCCCTTTATGATTAAAAATCAATGTTTATTATCTTCACACATAATATCATATTTTCAGTCAAATTTATAGTCATGAGGAAAAAAATGATTTCTAATGAATCTTTCATATAAGTATTTTTACACTATTTATTAATTTATTTTTTTTCTTTTCATTTATAATTCCAAAATCCTTCTTACTAATTTTTTCAAATATTTTTCTGATTAAATATTCTAAAAGTCTTATTTTTTCTACAATAGTCTTTTATTGAGTTAATCAATATCCCTCTTAATTTTTTTCATTTGAAACATCATATATGAGTTTATTTATATTATTTTTTCTCGAAAATGACACTTTGATAGATTCAAGATCTTTTTACATTGAAAGATTCAACATTTAGAATTCATTAACATTCTTCTTCAATATATACTTCATTTGAGAGTCATGTGTCTATTCATCATAAATTGATGAAAAATATTCTGAGCCATATTTCTCACTTGATTAAAAAACTTACATTATTGAATTAAATGTTTTATCACATAGACCACTATAGGATTCATCAAATCACAATATAATTTACATAAATAATTATTCTTTTTAATTATTAATAATTTATTATACATGATTACTTATTATAACTTCCCCCTTCTGAAATTCATATGATTCCTATAAACATGTCTACTTTGACTAGTTTTTCATACCTGCATTTATTAGCCAAAAAATATTATATACTCTCAAAAATACCATTCAATGCACTAATCATTCCTTTTTATATTTCTCTATCCAACAAAATTCTAATAGTGTCTATAAACAAAATTCTCAAGCCAATAACTTACAATCTATCATGTGCTACCTACTATCAGACACCTTTTTACCAATATTTTGACCCTATTTTTTGTACAAACATTATTTTATTATCTTAATCGATTACCCTTTCTATCGAACACCTTCATTGAATTTATTTCATTATATTTAGGCTATATTTTTCATTTAATCTGACATTTAAAAAACAGATTTATGTACTTATTCATTTTTTGTAACAAACATTACTTAATTTTCCATTCACTTATTATCATCCTTTCATTAAAAAATCCATGAACTTATATACTTATTAATTGAGTCTATTTTTTATTTAAACAATCATTATGATTTGTGGAAGCATCAATAGTATTGATATTTCCCTCTGATCTCTGTTTAATTTCATGAAAAACATTTTAAATGTTAAACATAGAGTTTTTAATATTATTTCAACTTATAGGAACCCTTTCTGATCATTATCATGATATATTCCTTCTATTTAACCTTATATTCTATGTCCTTCTAAAATATAATTTATATATAAAGAAACACCTTAAAATATTTAATTGTTTTCACCAACATTGATTCTTTTTTTTCAAGGATGGAATAAATTTTAGTTTAATTTTAACATTATTTCATATAAAATTCTATATATATAACTTTTTAATATTGAAAAAATCCTATAACTAAAAGCATTGAAAAACCCCAATTTTTATTTTTTCTTAATTTTCATAACCATAATTTTTGTTACATGTGATTTCATCATCATTTTACTTTTCAATTGAAAAATTATGATATTATATTTTTGAATTTTAATCTTTACTATAATCATCACTAATTTATTCTTCATTTAATTTATAAAATAAATTTCTATTTTAATTTTGTAGAAATTCTAAACCTTTCCCTTTTAGTGGAAACTGTATTTATTGGTCATCAAATATTTATTCGTAAAAGAAATATTGGTGATCCATCTTCATCTTCACTCCAATGTTAATTCAAATTTGGATGATTGGATGTGAATATTCCATTATATTTTTTCATTTTATTTTATGAAATCTTCTTGAGATAAATTAAATTAAATTTAAAAATTCTACCTCAGCATATTCGTCAAAAAAATTTATTGTCCTATTTTTTCATGAAATATATTTTAATATTATATTTTTCATGGGATTTAAAGGGTATTTATTTTTCATCCTTACACTTTCCAATTAGATTTTATATTTTATTAATGTCATAAGAAATAAAAAATTTATGAAATTCATCCAATGGATGTATTTCAGGAGAATAATATTTATATGTACATATGTTAGAAAAAAATATAACTAAGTCTCTCCAAATTATCAAATAATGATCACGACTTCATTGGATATTATAAATAATTAATCTACTGATTCAACTACAACTATATGAATATATTTATGGTTTTAAGGAGAAATTTATAATTTTACTTCTTAAACAGGATAATGTTATTTATATACGTTTTCCAACTTTTCACAAGGTGACATTGTACTCATAATGTTCATAAATTATATAAATTATTCCTCAAAAAGTTATTAAATATTTTTATTCCTTTCAAAACCATTATTATCATGACAGTTTCCATCAATAATAGATATCACTACACCAGATATATGAGGAATATACCCATTTTTTGAAACATTAAGAAAATATAAGATATTTAATAAGTGATATTGTAGTATTATATCCTTCTATATATGAAATTAATTTCATAAAACATTTTAATCCCATTTATATTCATTAATTTAATATGGTCTATTATCTATATAAAAATATTGAAGCAACTAAATCATAAAAAATAAATTGCACTTATCACTTTAAACATAAACAACCCTAATGTCTTCAAAATAAACATGGAACATTAATCTAATAGAAATTTCATATACTTTGAGACCAATGGAATTTGGATCACCAATGATTCATTAAAATTGGGGGAGTAATCAATGAAATAAATTCTTTTACACTTTTTAACCAAACAACACTAATCGTTAGCTAATATTAGTGACACTATTGTTATATTTATTCTCAGACTTATTTGATATTTAATTTTAATAAAATTAATAATTTTATTAAATACTTATAATAATTAATAAAATAAATCAAATAAATTTTAGATATTTTAAATGTTCTCCATTCAACACGAATGGATACAACCCTAGCATAATCTAAAAATCATATGATCACATGATCAACAATAACCAATATTGATATAAGAAGCAAGGATTAACCTTGGACTCATGGTACAATAAATTGTATCAAAAGTAAAATATTATGATCTTGTATTCTAAAATTTATAGTAGTAATTATACATAATAATAAGAGTCTTTAATATTCACAAATAAAATCCCAGTTCTTGTAGATGAGTACCAACTCATCTTTACTCTTCACACACTAAACTATTTAGAGAAAAATAACAATAAAAATATTACCAAGATTAATCAAAAAAAATTATTTAACATTTCAATGATATGTATTGAATAAATAATGTTTCCTTAGCCATTATACAACAACAATAATCTTCTATATATAACTACCCAAATCATAATAGTATTTATAGTCATGAATCCTCATATATAAGTTTTCCAAATTATAGAATTGAGTTGATCTATACTATTTATAATAATTCTCTCTATTTTTTTCTTCCTACTCATTTTTATATAACATCTATAATAATTCTGGAAGCACACATCAAAAACCTCTAACACAAACACCCTGCATGAGTTTTGAATTTTATATTTAAAATCATCATCCATCATCATCCACTATCAACATATACTCAAATATGATCTATTAGATCACATCAATCCATTAAATAACCTTATATAGGATAACGTATATTGGGGATTTAATGTGAGGTATTATATCTATCATCAGTAAAGATATCTAAACAACCAAAGAGAAAAGAGTGTTTCTTTCAAAACTAAGTAGAACCATTTTTTGAATCATCAGAAGTCAGTAGAACACAACAGATCCAAAAATTTATCCCTTATCACTACCATTAAAGCACTGATTCATGGTCACCAAAATTTCTTTTTCATTATTAATCTTACTAAAAAAAATATGTGGCATTGAAAAATTTGTTCTATTCAATCTAGGCTTTGGTCATAATATTGTTAGCTTGATTTCCTCCTTTTACTTTTTAATCAACTTTATTTAGTTTCAACTATTCTTCCACTGATCATTAACCAATCTAAAAAAAATTCCTTCTCATTTTGATGAATTTGAATCATATGTTGATGTGCATTGATAATAAAATTCAATAAACACTTCAATAAATTAAAATAAATCCCAAATAAACTTTAAACATTTCGAACCCCTTCAATCATGGTTTCAATATAAATGGGATGTAGACTATGTTTAATGAACACAATAACTAAATATTCATTAAATACTAAAATAATCACCCAGAATTTTTCTCTAATTATATATGATTATAACCAAATTCCCTGAAAATATCAATTAGGAACATACATTCATTGAAATTGTGAGCAACTGATTGTTTTGAGAAACATTAGAAGTGCTGTAATGACATATAAATTTGGTTTTTCTAAGATAATAAATTGGTAAATCTAAAGATCTAGATGAATAAACATTGTAATCTCATTTATAAGATCATGTACACTAAATTTATAATTAATATTAAATATATAATTAACTCATATTTGGTATTATTTTGATCAGATAATCATTTTTTGTCATTTCAATTTGGAATCCGACCAAGCATTCCTGTAGACATATGTACATGTTCTCTACAAATCACAAAATAAAATTCATGAAATTCTAGGTTCTAGTGCTAAAGAATCAAATATTCCATCTCATTTTTCATCAATTTTCAAAATAAATTATTGTCTCTCTAGGTTCTTAAGAGTGAGAGGAAGTAATAATATCTATCTATCCCTTTACAGTATTCTAGATAATGAATCATTATGTCAAGTGGGTCATATCTAGAATATGTGATATATTTTACATTATATACTTATGTTTAAAAAAATATAATTTCTTAAATTCCATTATTAAATGTAAAAATAATAATAATAACAATATTATTATATATCCTAAAATGAAATATATTGAATATAATTTCTCATATAAATTTAATAATATTTATTTAGATGGTATTCAATAAAATATATCATTTCAATTAGATTGTGAAACTCGAACAATATTCTCAAAAGGAATTTATCACCATTTGATACTATGTCACATATCGGGGTTCAATGCCCATTGGGAATAGTTTATTGTAGAATTGTTGTAACATTATTGTATCATTAGTGGAATATAGCACCAACGACACAGTAGAGGAAATGATCGGCACTGTAGTGGAAGCAGTACCATAGTAGGTAATGTACTAGTCTGGGTAATATAGCAGTAATATTCACTAGAGGGAATTTGGACCAAAATAAGGGACTTTGGGGGTTATGTAGTGGGATTTAATTCCCATTAGTCCAACAGAACATATAATGGGATTCCTCTACCCAAAAAAATATTTCATTTCCGTTGTTTCAATAATAAATAGTCTTTGAACATAAATATTAAAAAAATATTCACATAACTTGAATAAATATTTATTTTACTATATTCCCTAAACTCATGATTAATTAAATATAATAACCATTACCTTGGGAAGAATTAAATTAAAGATAAAATTCATGTCATGTATTCTAAACTCAAATACCTCATGAATAAATTTATATGATCAACATTTACATAAATATAGATAATTCAAATATCTACGCATAAAGATATTCAAAAACATAAATTCGATAGAATAAATGATATTATAGTTATATTTAGGGTGTGATCATCTAGATCCATTTCCAAATAGAAATACGTGGAAGTAACCTAAATTCCTAGATCATCATCTAGAAACAAATCTTGGAACTCATAAAGAACTATGTTAGTGTAACAACTATAAAAATATTCATATGCATTATAATGTGCAATATAATCCCTTTTTATCCAATATCTCATAAATAAATTTTAGTACTAGTTTCCTCACCTTATATACTCAATTTATCATTCTTTGACTTTTTATAATGATCTAGTTGGTAAGCTACCATAGAAAATGAATGCATAAGATAGTTCAATTTCAATAAAATGGATAGAGATATGATCTTCCATTAATATGGAAGGGGTAAAACCATTCTTGAAAATTCATTTAATATCATATCATGTATGTCACACCCAACGTATCAGCCGCTACTATGAGAATATATCAATATGGATTTTATACATACATCAAAGTATGTGATTCAATATGCACATTAATAATTATCCCAATTATATAGACCAATACACATGCTTTGATATGTATATTTATATATATCCAATAAAAACTTACATTGAATTAATATTGGTAGTTTTATCCTAAAGACCTCCCTTCATGTGGATCACTAATTGAATACTTCATGAGAATATATCTCAATTATAATGATCCCCTTGCACCTTCTAGTCACATATCATATGTTTCTTGTCACATTTCAATATCTATATCATATAACATTTTAATTTTGAAACATCATCATGGAATATATGGGTTCTCATTACAGTGGAAACTATAATAACCTATTAATATGATGAGTTCTCTAATGACATTTTTATATTATTATAACAAACAATAAAACTCATTATGTGATAAGATATATATTTCTATTTTGGTAATAGAGAGTGAAAATTTAATTGGTTCTAGGGAACCAACTCCAATATACTCTGACGTTCACTTGAAAATACTGCTAAATATTCTTAAACCCCAATCTCTCATGTGATGATCATAATATTTCATAGGTTTGTCTTTATTCAATGAGTTTTCCAAATTTTTCTATATTGATAATAAACTCAATTTAAAAAAATTATTAAATAAAGCATCCAAAGATATGATATCCTTGATTATATACCTATTTTCCATTTTTAATAATATTTGAATTACATTTTTGTTTTTTTATTTTGAAATTGATTTCCCATTAAAGACATGGAGTGGTCGAAACTCATGAAACTTTAGTTTTTCACCTTCCACAATAGTGAGACATCTCTAAGTGATCTCTATATTTATTACCATCACCACTTCCTCTTTTAAATACATGATCCAAATAATCCATCTATTTTGCATTACAACATCCTTGTTTATGAAACTCTATTCACTACGTTGCACATCCATAAGACCTATACCTCACCTACCCATGGTCCTACCAAATCTAGGTCTACAACCTCATAATTAATGCATATTTATCACCCCCATATCTTTATCATTAATATATTGGTAGTAGTAAACCACTCATCTTCTTCTCCTGGTGACATTTCACCAGTCTGCTCTTTCATTTCACTATTTTCATGCAAGTATAACACCATCCATAACACCCACCTCAGGTGATGTGACTAAACACCAATATGATACCATCAATAAATTTCATTCTATCCAATTATATTAGTGTAGTATTCACAATTCATTAGAAGTGATTTTCAATATGGTGTATTTTTTGTAATTATCTGTAGAACCTGTACACATGAATTTATGGGGATCATTGGAAATATTATTTACTATAATTTGAGTCATGTTCAATGATATTTCATGTTCATTAAAATTCATGGCGCTATTTTTTGCTTGAATATGTTCAGGGTATTTCTCTTTATCATATTAATGATCGATGGAGTAATATTTATAGTTTGGAAATTTTAAATGGTGATATACAGTGATATTTATATTCACTAGAACGCATTTATTTATATTCAATGTTTTTTGTGTCATGATTATATTATTTTGTACTAATTTATTGGTGTCGGGAAACTAAAAATCCTAGGTTAACCTGACCTGTCACCTGAGCTAGCTCACCAAAAGGCCCAAGAGCCTTCATGATCCTTGTGAGCTATAAACTAATGAATTCATATCAATAAAACTAACATGGTAATGGTTTTTCCATCATATAAGAATATAAATAAGAATTGAAAATTATTAAAAAGACTACATGTCTCATCCATGTGTTGTATTTCCATTAAAAAAAATAATTAGAGTCAAAAATGTTATTAAATAACTAATAGATAACAATGAAATAAATACCCAACTAAATGAGACATAAGAAATAGAAATGATTACTCCCATAAAAAATATTAAATTTGGGAACTATAATAACAAAACACAATGAAATCAAAAACATGAATGCACCCAAAAACAAAAAAAAATTGGCCAAGTTGACTTACACATCTTCATCGCAAAATAAAAACCAAACCTAAATAGACACCACATCACCTCCATGTGACCCACGGTCACACACCACATCATTAATCACCCATTATCGACCCAATCCAAAAAAAACCTATATAAATTACAATCTATGAACTTGAAAGGAATCATTGGAGTTTTATACACACATAAGACAATCTATATATAGGGTGTGAGGTAAAAGTTCCAATTAGGATTTCACTAATGTTTGAATGTGATTCTTTCATAAAAAATTCAATAAATTCTAGTTTAATATTATTCATGAAATATATTTTTAATATGATATTTCAAGGAAATCATGTAAATTTCATCACCACATTTAGATGAATCTAACATTCGTACAAAAAACAAGGGTGGAACCAATAATTTTAATGACAACACATCCAACCATGGAATGTAGATTTTCAAAACCATAAAATAAAAAACTAGATGTTTTTTCCATATTTTCAAAAATAATTTCCCTAAAATTCATCTTTTAAATAGACATGGAATTTTTCATTAAAAATTTCTATTTATAAACAATTTTGAAAATTAGGTTAAAATTAAACCAATACAATAAATTAATCAAAATGGAAACATTAATAAGAATTAAGAAACAAAATGAGATGGACTGTGTGGTTGTTGGTTCTAACAATGTTCTGGGAAAATCCAAAGCTACAGATCATGAAGATGGTGAGTCCATGTCTGACAAGGCCATACCTTCAATGGTGTCTTCACTGTTCATCTCTGGGACGTCAGATAAAATGATGTAATAAATGGTAAAACACTAGTGTTGCTTACCCATTTGGAGGAAGAAATAGTAGAGTAGTATCTTTTTATTAATGCACAATGGAATAGGTTTAATGGATGATTGAAAGCTTGATACTTATGGATACTAACCATGAGATGAATGATTAGATTAATAATAAATATATTATACTATGTAGAATATTCAATGAAGGGAAGATCAACAGTGAGGAGTACATTCAATTTTAGGACAAGATGTCTTATCCTTTTGAATACCTTATAATGGATAACTTAGAAACAAAGTTAACAACTCTTTCCTAGTAATTATTCAGGGAATGTTTTTCTAACAAGCTTATGTTATTTTTAAATGATTTTTTAGTGTCCTAAAGTCTTTGTTTTTTTTTTGGGTGAAGCTATTTGGTTCCTCACTTTTTCCTGAAAATTATTTTTTTATTTTAAAAAGGTTCATTTTATATCAAATAGAAATCAATAAATTAATATATAATAAAATAAAAAATAACTGAGAAATGGTTCATTACAGTCATGTTAATAGATAGAAGATACAAACAAAGTGTTGAATGGGATCCCTTAATGAAAAGAATCAATATGGTTCACTACTTCGATGGATTCTCATAATAACCCATCACATGATCGAAAGGCATTCCCAATCCCCAAAGGCTGAAAACTACTTCCTAGGAATCAAATTAAAACACTTGGGAATAGTTTCTCCCAATAATTATAGTAAAAGTGACACCAATATTATTATAAAAATATTACATGACCCGTCTATATTTTGGACATCTGTACTGAAACAAAAATAAATAAACATACAATTAAAAAGAAAAGCACTGGCTAAACCCTCTATTACCCCAGTCTCCGTCCCCAATATGGAAAAATTTATTCTCCATTTGTTCCCTTCTATCCCCATTTGTAGAATATAACTACACTATATCCATAGAATTTGATGAAATCACAACTAGAAAATGTGATAAAAGAAACTAAAATAGAAACTAAACTACATATACACCTGTCTCCTTATGACTAAAGAAGTCACTACCTAAAAATAAGGAATTATATTGCCTAATGGGTGAGAATAAAATACAGGATGAACATGGAAAAATTGATAATCGGCATGGACACATAATCACTCAGTAGGCCATAACTACTCCCCAAATCTATGGAAAACCTTATTAAGGAAGTATATAAAATTATAGATTAGACATCACATGCCTTATAAAATAAATGCACAATTAGAGTTTCCAATAATCAACTATTTAATAAAAAATAAAATCATGGATTGTTAAAAAAAATTAATTATATTTTAAAAATGAGGATTTAAAGTTAAAAAGCATTCCCCTTTTTTCCGACATCCAATGAAAATATCATTTTCATAACCCATTTCAAGGAAAACACATTTTTTAAAAACCCTTATTGAAACACCCAAACCATTGTACTTTTTCAAATTATACACTCAAATTATTATAAAATAACTCATTTTAATGTAAACCCAAACTACACATGGTGATTACATACAAGTAAAAAGAAGCTACAATTCCTAAATTCATTTGTTGGTTATTTTCAAGAAAGAGACTCTTTTAGGGGGGTTTAGTGAAATAGAAATGATACCATATCATATAAAACTTCATAATGTAAAATATCAATGATAAAATAACCCAAATGGAATTACATGTATTATATTACAAGGAAGAACATCACATGATCAAAATAGAATATGAAAGGCATAACAAACCAAACATATCACGAGACAACACCTCAATGACTAATGGGATAACACAAGACATGTAAATGTGCACCAAACTGTTGGTAAGTAATATAGCCTCACACATCCTTCATTTGAATCACTATAAACTAGCCTCATCAATGAAAACCAACTAGTCACTGTGTGACTCTCAACTAGGGGAAACTAGCCAGTGTCTAATCTCACCTAGTTGTATTAGTATCCCACTATATACCACCTAGTAACCTCGGTCTATTCATAGAATAATAAATTCATGTGGTCCATGATTAAAAAAATTTCATCACGTGACAATAACAAATCCCCAAGGTATAACATTACAATCACATCCTTCCCACCACCCACACTACCGTTGAAAATTTCCCTAATCCATAAGAACATCATGAGACACATAGTATATCATCCATCTCATGGATAAGAATAAATATACTCAACAACATAATGGTATCAACAACGTTATGAAAAACATCTCATCACAAAGTGTTAAGAGGGCCTTCACATATAAAATATAATACGTATATATTTTTAAATACATTCACAAATATAATTGGATCCCAAATAAAAAAATATGAAGGAAAACACAATCAACCCCATGTCATAATACAAAAAATATAGAGTAAAATCCATTTCATGTAATAAAGGTCACCACCATTTTTCAAAACAATAAAACCACCATAAACATTAATGGGAACCCCTTTTGGAATCAAACTATACGAATTTCCTTAGAAAGAAAAATTATTGACCACATTTTAATTCCATTTAAAAACCCATTAAAATAAGTAACAACCATTTCCAAAAACACCAACCAACTTTGAGAATATTTTTTAAAAAATGAAATTCATTTTTTAAAGAAAAAAAGGCACTAACAACTACTTGAAAAATAAATTATGGAAACTGTTACCTTATTGAAAAAAAATATTCTAAATTATTGAAATATTTTTAAAGATACTTGTGTTAAATTTTAAAATTACATAGAATGTATCCACGAATCATGCCAAGTAATAATGACTAGTCCAAGTCATTTCAAGAATACAATAGCCGATAATAATCTACTAAATTTATGAAATTGTATTTAAAGTCACCCAATAAATTTATAATATTAAATACAAGGGGGTTATATAGAAAAACCTACCTCAAAACATGTCTCATTTTATGAGGACCACTAAAATCCTCCCATTCACTATTATATTCATATGCACCCTCTCACATATATTAGCACACCTATTATAAATATGAATTTTCACATAACCATAAGTGAATATATAAAATGAGATCCTTATATATATATACGCCCATATTTTCATATACATGTAATTATGCATCAAAAAGTAACAATATATCCTAAATATCAAAGAGGAAACTAAGAATACCAAAAGACCAAATAAAAATTGTTCCACAAGAAAAATGAATAATAAAACCTACCTAAAATAGTGGTGAGTGAGATGAAATTATGTGAATCACATTTCCTTCAATGATTGAAGTCAACACACAAAAATAAGAGGACCTAAGAGACCCATTTCATGCCTTATCATTGGAATAGATTACCAAAAATTTGGTCATTCATTAACTGAGGGTTAAATCTCGATATGTGGGGAGATGGGAAAAGAAAAAATTCTTGAAATTATTGGATAAATGAATCAAATAACTTACATTGGGATATCAATAAAAAATCCATAATAAATAGTGGAAAAAATATCATGGATGTGGTATTTTGGGAGAGGGGGTGGAACGTAGTCAAGAAGGAAGGGGGTTGGGGCTTCATGCGACAAGAGGGAGAGGTGGAAATGAAATAAGGGAAGAATAAAATAAATAAATTAAATTAAATTAAATTAAATTTTAAAAAAAATTACATTGTGTGTGGTTTAGGAACACAATTTACTAAACTATACACTAACTATACTTCCCCTATTATAAAATAATAGGGCACTCATACGGTTACACCTAGTAATTCACATGGTTGATCTTACCATGATCAATGAATTTGAATCAAGATTTTCCATATTATAGACCCATGATGCATGGTTGGCACATGGTTACTCCTAACAATGTACAAACATTCACTACACCAATTCCCTTATTTTTTTAAAAACAAAATACATCCTGAAATTATCAGGAAATCATAATGGTTCAAAATTAATTAAATTAATTAATTTACACCACTATGACATGGTGGGTGTTACCACAAAATTAATCCTGAATATGAACTAGGAATCATGGGAAACAGTCTAGGTTCTATCATTAATGGTACAAGACTTGGATCCTCAAATCACTCTGTAGGACCCTATATTAAACTAGGATATCCATTTTAGCATCCCTTTTAGGTATCTTCAAGTAAATAAAACCCCTAGGATGGTGAAACATTCCTAGGGAAGTGGCAAGTGTGAACACACTAAGCTATTGTATCATTCATCAAAACCCTCTACATAGATACCAAGGTTCCCATTATATATCTCAAATAAAGATGAGCAATAATAATCAACATGATCATCACATATATCAAAAAAATAATAGAATGTAAACCGCACGTCACCTCAAACACACATTCAAGTAATATCCCCTTATCACATCCAAGAATAAGAATCATGCCACACCCAAGGGCGATTGTGGTTTTAATTTTTTTATATTAATTTGAATCAATTTATGTGTAATTTATTTTTTGTAGTTGTAATTTTAATGAATTATATGTGTCACATAGTTAGCCAGTATGGTTTGGTAAACAATTCAAAAACTTTGTATTTGGATATTTCCCTGGTGAAATTCCATTTTCATAGTAAGTTCATGATTATGAAAGTCATGAAGGATCATATGAGTAATCATGTAGAGCATATTTTGGTTCTTCATAGGGTGTCTCACTATTACTGCATAGTTCAAAAACTGTATAGGTAAACAGTGTGTGATTCTAGATTTATAAAAAATTAGTATTTTTCTTTTTTATTGTTTTTATTTCCTCTTACATATTTTTTTATTATATTTCCCCCTTACCTACATCATGTAGCAGCCCACCCACCCCACCTGCACACCCTAAGAAAATCATCCTAATATGCACCCACCACTTCAGCATACATCTCATACTTCCATGATTCTTCTTAGATTATTTGACTTTTGAGGTCAGATCAACTAGCTAAATCATGTCCTCCATTCTTATTTACATTTCCCATTATTTTATTTTTTTCCTTGTTCACATATGAATAGGTTGAACCCAAGGGCTCTATATTGACCAAAATTTTCTGTATTCTGTATTATTTTTATGTGTGATCCTATTATTTGGGGATCTTTAAACCCATATTTTTTGGTCCAAGCTATTCATAATTGATTTTAGGTACGTTTTCCCATTTAATAAACATTTCCTTTTATTATAGTTTGTTGATTGACTTCTAAATTTATGTTTTAATTACATTTTAATAATTTTAATCATATTTATAAAATTATATAATAATAAATTGAATTTAATCTTGGTTTCCATATATGTCAGTGGTTTTTTCTTATTTTAATAAAATGTAATATTTGTTTATACTAAACTAGTAAATCATATTTTCTTTATGATTCCCGATTAACCCTTTAAATTTATATTGATTTCATTGAATTTTTTTGGGATTTCAAATTATTTTTTATGGTTTTAGTTCTAATCTCATTTGTTACATAAAAATCCATTTATTGATAAATTATTTGATGATATGTTTTAAATAAATTAGTAAGTATAAAAATATTTTGATATTTTGGTTGTTTGTTAATTCAAAGAGTGAGGTTTCATGAATTCATTCACTTTTATGGAATACTGTTGGTTTCTTAATTTTTTTTTAAAAATATTTTTGAATTTAATGGTTTATGAAATATCTTATGAATCATTAAAAATTATTATAAAAACACTATGCATCTTGGGTTTAATTTAGAGGAATGTGTAAAACTTTTAAGTGGTTTCTAAATGGGTGCGGGTGTGTGTGAAATACCCTTGAGCGACATTTTTGTTTCTTGATATATATGGTGTACCTTAAGATATGTTTTTTACTTTTTATGATATAAGGGATGTGTGATTCAGTCATTTTTGTGAGAAGGAGTTCGAAGTGAGTGTATGATGATTGCTTATGATTATTATTTTCTATTCCCATTTCTTGTTTTACTACCCTAACATTATTTTGTTCATGGGAACCATGGTTATAGGGTAGGATAACTTATTTGGTATGGGATATCTTTCCACTAGCTATAATAGTGATGTTAATAGGAATTTCCTTCTTTCCATTAGTTTGCTTCTATATTTCACTAATTTAGTGCATACAATAGTTAGGGATGTTAGGCTAGGATACCTAACATGAGTGACCTTACTGTAGATCTCATGACACACATTCTTTGGTTTTTCTATTGATATAGGTAAATCCAATTTCTTACATAGATTTCCTTTTTTTGACATGTTAAGAACCTAAAGTTGAATTATTTTATTTCCTTATATAATTTATATCATGGTCCCTTATTTATTAATATTTTATTTCTTATAGTGTGTGATGGTTTTATAAATCATTATAAAAAATAGTTTTAAATGATCATTTAAAAGGTAAAAAGGGGTTATTTTATATAATTTCTACAATTTATAAATTTATTAATTTATGTGGTTGTTTAGATTCAATAAATATAAATAAAAAATTTCATAAAACCATTTTGATGAGGTAATGGTTTTACATATATTTAAGAATGTAGGACCTGTAATTTATTAATTTTATTCAAACCTACTTAAAGAGGATCTTTGCTTACAATTTTGGTATGGGGAACAGTTTTTAGTGGCCTAATGAGTATTTTTATTCTCCATCCGATTACATTATTGTTTTAATAATTTTTTCAATTTTTGGTTCAGCTCATGATTTGTTTCTGAGTGTTGATTAATTTGGGATTTGATATTATATTCTAGTTTATTTATTACATCATCCATGTTTTCACTTTAAAATATTTGGTATGGTATTCACCATTTCCATTTCATTATTAGAATTTTAATCCATGTGTTTCCATTAAATGAGATATTTAATGATTTATATTATTGGTATTGGTGGATTGTGTATATATATGGTTGACTTGGGTGATCTAGAGGTTTTAATATATATAGAGTGGGATGGGGGTGAGCAAAGAGTTATGCTTATATGGAGGGAGTTTGCAGTGTTAGATGAGGGATTAGTTCGTATCGATTTTATATGAGGGTTTTATAAAATGCTTAAATTTTTTATATATATTGAATTATATTTTATGTGGATTTTTAAAAAATTAATGATTCATGTAGGATTTTCAAGATAAACCCCATTGTGATTGAACTATGTTTTAAGTGATAAATCATCCCAAATGATTAATTTAGATGCTTATGCCACTTATCATCTGCCCAAGGGGATCGAGGATACCCATAGAGTATGTCCCATGATGTTTATGAAATCCAATGGATGGATAGATATTGATGTTATTTAATAAATGGTGTAATATTCTATATTCTTCAGAGGTCCAAAGTTCCAAATGAGTTTTATGTTTTTTTTGTATTTTCATGAGCTGGTGATGATGGTAGATAAAGTTTCATAGCTACATGGACATCCCCCATAATCTATCCTACCATGTAGAGAATGTGTGGATGCTTCTAGGAACTATTCTAATCATGTAATCAGTTTTTTTCCATTGTGTATTTATTATTGAAATATTTTAATTCCTCAATCCCTCATAATGAGAATATTCATTTATTGGAGGTAAATTAAAGAGAATTTTAGTTCTTTTTGATAATATTGTGGCGAGTTTCATGTGGTGTTCTATGATATGATTTAGTCATAATTGGGAACTATAAATGTGAATTAAGGGTGAAAATGGGTTTTTCTTTTTTTCTAACAAGTATATTATTCAAAATTTGTTTTAGTGGGATCCTTTAAAATGTTTTTCTTAATATTGAATAATTTTTTAAAAAGTCAACAATCTCATTATGTGTTTTGTGAAATAATAGACTGAAAGTGAATTTTTATGGAAATTTTTTATAATGAACTCACTTTATTTTAAAATTATTTCAAAAGGTAAAAAATTTCTATTGTTTTATTTTATTTTAAATTTCGTATGGGGTTTTAAAATTATTCATTGAATGTTTTTTATTTTTATGAAAATGGATTTTCATAATATATAAATGATGAGCTTTATTTTGGGGAGTTTATTAATTTCATATTTTTCTCTTCATGATGCAGCTCTTAGATATGCATTGTGAGACATCAATTTAATATGTTTAGATATCATGTTATTTAAATTATTCCATCCATAACATTCATGTGAAATTGTAGAGGGTTTATGAATATTTTCTTAGTGAGTTATTTTTTTATAGAATATTTATTCTAATTTGGAATCTTACTAGACTCTAAATAGAGTGGTGAACATGGTACATTTTTTTCTCGAAAATCATATCGTATGATGCTTGTTTGGAGGATGTATGACCTAGTTATGACTTGGAATTCTATGGGATATAGATGGTGACATATGTTATTTTACTTACTGATCCACAATTTTTGGGTATACATTTCTTGTGATTTGGGGTTGTGTTGTTGATTTGTTGGGTTGAGTATTTTATTCTAATTCATGGTTAGGTGATTACATTAGGATATCTTTGATTGGTTAATTTGGGATTTTGGTTCCCTTTTAGTCATATTTATGTTTTTTTGGAGTTTCATTCCCTGATGTTTGTTTGTGTGTTAGTTTGGTTATGAGAATTAGCGTCCAAAAAAAGGGAATTAAATGAACCATGTATATTTTCTTGAAGGGATTGGGTTGTTATGGAACCATTTTAGGTTCTATACTAGATAGTTTTTATTCTGGTTCTGTTAGATTCAACATGAGATAGTGTACCATGGTTGAGAGACAAAACTGCACTTCTATGTAGTGTATTAAGGTTAAATCTCATATTATTATTTAGGTTTAATAGTGATCATGGTATTCATGGTGAAATTTTTGTATGGGTGAATGGTTATTCCATTGGGTGAATCCTCTCTTTGAGATTTTATGATTTTTGGTGGATGGATTGTTCTAGTTTTTTAGTGGAGATACTATTTTTATGGTGGTGTTTATTTGTCTCATCATTTAGATGTCTTATAAATGGTGGGGAGACACGATATTTTCACTATTCTCCTAAGACTCTAATATAGCTGGGTTAGGGTGTGTGGATCTTTGAGATGTCCCTGGATTTTTGGGCATCAATTTGACTATTTTTTGGATTTAAGACAAAAATCGTAGATCAGATGTCTTGTACATTGGTTCTCTTATAGTATGTTATCAGCTTTTTTTATTCCATGGCCATATATTGAATTTATGTTGAATGAACTTATTATTTTGTGGCATTATACCTTGAAAAAAGACTTTCTATGGATATAATATGGAATAAATGGCATAATTTTCATAAGTGGGGGTTATAGACAAGGGAGAGAAAATGAGTTATGTTTATTATTTTTTCTGTTCATTACTTTTTTCTTACCATTAATTTATTTTAGTCAAATAAAACACGTTTTTATGGTAGGATAACTTAGTAAGGATGGATCCCTTTCTATTTAACATGCAAAGGAAGTAAACCATACTTTTACAATGGCTAGTTACATGATACTATATTCCACTAAATTAGGGAATGACCATAGTTAGTAATGTTACTCGAGATAACTACCCTAAGTAACAGTGGGGTAGATCCCAAGACACTCATTCTATTCATGGAGGATTGATATAGCAAAATCATAATTCTTATTTATATTTCCCTATTTTTGTGACATGTTTTGAACTCTACGTTAACTTCTATTACTTCCTTGTTTTATCTGTGACATGGTTCCTTCTTGATCAATATTTTTGTTTCCTATAGTGTGTATTGGTTTTCTAAGTAATTAAAAGTAATTTCTTTAAAGTAACTATATAAATGGAACAAGATGGCATGTCTTATTTATAACTCGGATCCTTTAAGTGATTTTATTCATTTATGTAATATAAAATCCAAATTTTATAAATCCATTTCCAATTGATATTGGTTTTAAATGTTATTAATAATGAAAATTTTATTTTTTTATTTTTCAATTTCAAAATAGTATAAAATAGATTATTCATTTAAAATATGGTATGTGGCCAGGTGGGTGGTGGAACACTGAGTATTATTATGTTCATGCCTATTAAATTTCATTTTGAATCCCACATTTAGTTTTTGGTTCAGTTTATGACTACTAGTAGAGAATTGATTGATTTGGTCATGGATATTTAATTATTTTTTATTTATCACATAATCTAGGTGTTTTATTTAAATGATTTGGTAGGTTTTTCATCCTTTTATTGTTTATTCATACAATTTACTTCGATGTGTGACCCTTAAATGAGTTCTTTAGGACATTTAATTGTGATTATTCTTGTAATGAACTTTGTATATGGGATATTGGGGTGATCTGGTGGTGATGATATATATAGGGGGAACTGTGGGTGAGTAGAGGGAGAGTCTTCTATAGAGAAATTATGGATGGTCAAGTGAGGTATTAGTTTATAACTATTGAGTCTTCATTCAGTTTAAATTACATAAATAAATTTTATATACTGATTTATTTTTAGAATTACTAGTTGAATTATGGATGTGTTATGCCGTATTTTTGGGAGAAAAATACATTATGATTTTAATATGATTTAAGGGATTATTTGTCCCTAATGTCCACTTTAGATTTATATAACACTTTTTGTTAGCCAATAGGGATTGGGGATATAGATCCAGTACATCATAGGCTGGTTCAAGATTATAATGGCGAGAAAGATTAGGATGGTTAGTGATTCATCTATAAAAGAATATCAATATACATCATTACCCATGGTCCATAAATCACATCAAGTGAAATAGAAATATGTGTTGAAATGACAGTCTCATAATTAATTGAAAACCTAATTTAAAAAGTTCTAAATGGAAAATTCCAAAATATGATCAGGATGCCAATCTATTTAAACTCATTTGAAAGAACACATTGAATAATTTTTTGTTTTCAATTCCTTAAACAATACTTTGAAATTAATTTTAAAGTGAACATTATCATTTAAAACTCTTCAAAATAATAATGAGTCCAAAAATACTTTAAAATAATTTCCCATGGGTAAAACAATGAAATTTTTAAGAAAAAAATACATTATAAATGCAAGTTACCACCATCAAAAAACAAACTAGTGTCAAACAATCCAATTGAAAAAATTAAATTCATTTGAAAGTGCCACTCCATAATTTTAAAAAAACACATGGCATATGAAACCGTAACATTGGAATTTAAAAATTGAAAACATTGAAAACCCCCTTTTAATAAAAGCATGAATATAATTTAAAATCATTTAAAACCCATTGTGGGTATCACATATTTAGTTAATTCCATAATAAATAATTTTAATAAACATTATTTTTATTACATGAAATATATAGTAATTTCATAGAAACACCAACTTCATTCGAGCAGAAAAAGTTATATCTTGGGGTGAAATAAATTCCATGTAAGGAGGCAAGCTCACTAGACACTAACCATCTAATGTAACATGGTTATTTACACAAAAACATTAAATATATACCCTCCATGGTTTTTATGATTCTAGGATGATGAGAAAACATAAAAGAATGAAGAAGTGTCAAGAGGAGAGTAATAACAACAAACCAATCTCAAAGATGTGTTTAAAAGTAAAATAAAATAGTCTTGGAGTTATGGGGTCTTAATGTAAGGATCCATGAAGCAATTTATGGATAGTGTATTTGAGAGGGATGGGAAAAGTGTTCCAAAACACCATAAAAATCTGGATATGGGTAAAACTAGAAAACCAAAAAATAAATAGGCATTGGTGTGTCACGGGGTAACCTGTATGTCATGGAATGATCCACCTCCGTGTTATGGTGTAACTTCTTAGGTATGGTGTCAATAGCCTACCCCCCCAAAAAATTATTTCCTCCTAGAACCCTTCATGAAGATATCTCTAGAAGATCACAACATTAATGACTTCATATAAAATGACTACATCTCCCAGATGGGGTCATCGCGTGACCAAAATCTACCCAAAATCATTCAAGGGAAAGTGGTAGGGTCGCAGCACAACCACCTCAGTGTGGAATAACATAATAAATCCCTATAAATATAATATCTATAGAAACCCCAAATCACTTTAATATCAATGGGAATTCCAAAAAAAATCCAAATAACCCGCAATAAAATAATATAACAAATAATAGTTACATGGGGGTGTCATTTTTCATACTTTTTATTACATGATTCTATATTAATTAACATTATTATTTTTACATGTTTGATTGTCATTTGAATTTAATTTAATTGAATTATTATTTATTTGAACTACATTTTTATCTTAACTTATTGCTATATGATTTTTTTCACACATGATTTTTTTCTCAATCATGTGATGCACAATAAGTAATTACGAGTGCTATATAACATTGAATTTTTTTTCCTATTTAATCAAATGTGTGAGATAACCACAAGTAAAATGTGGGAGAATATATATTAATTAAATATATCAATTTAAACATTACTATTTTATATAATTTATCTTTATAATTTCATAAAAAATACCTAACATGTAATATTATAAAAGTGTAATTGACATAAATAGATAGCTTAACTTTTTGGAAATGTGTATTTATATTTCAGAAAGTGAATCTATACTAAAAGATTTAAAAAAATTCCATAACACTAGATAACAGGACATTTAAGAATTTGGGAAATAAAATTTTATTATTGTTTAACACCAGAGAATGAAACTTTGTAATATTCAAATTATATTTGGATTCAATGATAATTAAATTATTAATCAATTAGGTATAGAGATTGAATAATTTCCATGCCATGTACATAAGGAGAAGTATTAACTCTGACATTCCCTTCTTAACTAACTTTGTTTAGATTATTTTTAGATTATTTAAATAATTATTAAATTTCTATAATTTTAGTTTAAAAAAAATTAAAAATAAATTGATTAAGTATTCATTGAATAGGATTTTACTAGTGTCTACAAACATTCTACCTATAGGAACAAACTTTCTTGGCATAGAAATTCTAGTTTGTAGGTTGAAAATTGTCTTTTTTTTTGAAAAATCATTTACTTGATGTTAACTATGTTATAAAAATATATTTTTCTACTTTATAGATGATAATATCCTTAATAACATAGTATAATTTTATTGGATTCAATTTTTTTAACTTGATGGATGTTCATTGCGAAAAATTAATTAAAAAATTATTTCCTCTAAACATACGAATTTATTACATAATGTATTTCTTTCATATTATAATTTATATGATATACATTGTTCATTTTATTTGGCATAAAAGTGAGTGTCAATGATGCTACATGTGAGGAATGTTTCAAAAGTAATAGATAAAGATTTGGAAGACTTATAAGAATCATCATTGATAGTCCTCTTATTAACATCATCACTTTGATTTCTAAAAGGGAACTCGTTTAGGAATAACTATAATCTACAAATTATTGATCGATGAATTAATGGTTATGATATTCCTCTCATCTCCCTCTAGAACCATATTAGATCTTCTACTATGTATATAATCTACTTTAATTTTATATTCATTAAATATAATCTCAGGAAGTAAATGTATTAACCTATAATTTATACATATAATAGTTTTCAAGAATCATATGGAAGCAATTATAAAATCATTGCGGATTTATCACCTTTTATTGTTAAGAGGATCATTTTTCTCTAAAAAATATATGTAAATACTTTAAATGCGTAATAATTTTAGCTCTAAAGAGTCTGAACACACATCTAAATATATCATTCACATTTAATTTTAAATATTCTTGACCCACAATTATCTTTCCAAAACTATGTATTACTTATGTCATATATTTTTTTGTTAACCATTAATTACTGAGATAGTCTATCTGTAATTCAATTATAATTTTACTATTAATAAAGTAATGTTCATCGTAACAATGTACATTCAAAATAATAAAAGTCCCAATATGTATAAAACATGACACTATAATAATTTTTTTAAAATACCCAATAAAAAATAATAGTTTTTTAAAACAAGAATCCCACCACATTAAAATGTGATGTTATAATCTTAACTTAGATAACTTATGAATCCGTTCTTAATTCCTACCTGAAGGTTCTTCTAACTTCGTCCAAAAAGTGGGTTTATCGTGAAATCTAAAAAAATATATTTTTTGAGGTTCCCCTAACTTCTTGTAATATTTATGATCATCTGTGGTTCTCATATTTGGATAAAAATATTGGAATCATAAATGATATTTAATTACTACTAATAGTAATCGAAATAATACATGAAATTTTGAATGTATATAAAGTAATATCTTATGCTTGATCCATCTTGAACTCATTTCAATTATTCTTCTTCTAATATTTCTATCCATATGTGAATCAAATAGACCTTTATTTGTTTCTCTCCATTTAAATGTTATATTTATTTGATATAAAATATGAAGGAACCACTAAAATTAAACATGTAATATGATTTTCAATCATTTAAATCACCTCATTCACTATAATTAATGTAGAACTAAAATCCCACGTATCCCTATTAACTTTGAAAGAAACTAAATATATTTTTTAGAGGATTATCAACACAATTTTTTAAAATTTTAATGAAAATTGAGAATCTAGGTTGTATGGAAAAAGTAATAGATTTATAGATAATATATTATCCATAAGTAACCCCAACAAAATTAATTTATTAATATACTTCATCATATATGGTACATGATTACTATTTAGGTATCCATGTTCTAGTTTACACTGGTATTATATAGTGATAATATATTTGAAATTTTTCCAATCATTCTTGTTTTCGTGTTCTTGGAGATGAGAAAAAATGATGAATTAATCCATGACCTTATGTTTCATCTTCATATAATAGTACATAGTTGATAACAAGATGAAATGAATACTTGATTCGTCCTCCATGTTCCTCCTATGGTCATCCTTCTCTCCCTTACTTACTTCTTGATGTGTTTGATCAAGAATTGGGGACTCCAACATAAAAAACGAATTTTCATACCATAGTACAATTCACAAGTGATGATACCACTCGATGATATTTTCTCTGGATAATATATTCTCTTTTACCAATATAGATAACATATAAAGTGATATTCTCAAGTTACAAGTCATTATTAATAAAAATAAAAATAAATTTTGAACATTACATTGATTACTGTTTATGACACAATTAATGGATTAATTAATTATCATACTTTCTTACCATATCCAGATAGATCTCAAAATTGGATTTAGAATATATATTATCACATAGATATTATAGTGGAAAGGATCCATACTTCCATTATCAAAACACATACATATGCCTTATCAAATTACGCAAATTTATTTATGTGGCCTTTCTTTCCATCATTATTAATTCCCAACTCCATGTTATGTTTAGTAGACACCCAAATCCTGAAATCTTATACATTTATTTACTCAACACTTGACTCAAATATACACAATGAATTACTAGGATAAATTATAATGATTCTATCTTATCTAATTCAAGAAAATATTTTCATTTGAACACATCGATAATTTTATGTACCCAAATGAGGGACAAGCATGTACTTTGAACTGTGGTTGTGTTATAACATAAGTAATGGAAGACATTTTAAGGCATAATATTTTTTATAGAGGGATTTTGTTTAACTTATTTGAAAATATCCATTATTTTATACTATACATTCATTTTAATTATATATGAAACTTAAAAAAAATACCCATGTATAATAAACTAATTTACAAATTTTAATTTAACTTGTACAACGATACAATATAAAATTTTTTCTATACAAGTTAATTACTTTATATGGGAACATGCATATATAATTAAAAATACCTAATAATGAATATCTGATAGCATAGATTTTATTTTGTAAAATAATTCCTATAAATTTATTTCAATTATGTGATTATGTTTAACTATGTAAATAAATAAACCATGCATAAAAAAATCATGAATAAATAATAATATAAATGAATGTAATGATACTGAAATTTTATGTTCTAGTTTTGTTATCAAGGGGTGATAAACCATCCTTTCCCCTAAGAAAAATGAAACATTAAAACTTAACTCGACTAAAGGTATATCATCCACCATTATATTGTGTATCAATATGTTTGGATTCATCTTGGTTAGGTTCTTAAATTATCACCTATTCCTTGGAACATCATCTTTTATATATGTATACACACATGAAATTGAGGGGTACTATTGGATTAGGGTTATGATAAATAATCCTTGTGAATTCAGACTCATTCAAAAAAAATAGACATTGGGATGATTATTAAATAATCATGTTTAATTTAATAAAATATTCCCATAATAAGAATATAATAAATAATTAAATCCAAAACATGTTCAAGTCGGTCAAATCCATTGATCATGCTCAACATGCAACGATAACCACATTTAGTATTTTTATCATTCAGTTCCATCCATTACTTTTAAGAAAAATCCACTAAAATTAATAAATAATTTTTTTTCTTAAATGTATTCTAATTTATAGTCCATGAAACTTTTTAATAATCTCATCAATTATTTTTAAATAAATTTAATTTTTTTTCAAATTAATATGCGTAGGGCATATACTTTTAAGGACACATGGTGCATACATCCAATATAATATTAAAATCCATTTCTATAATATTAATAGTTAAACATCATGATATGTCACATGACATGTCATGTGACATATATTGTGTCTAGACTACATTATTAACCATATATTACATAGTAAATAACTCCACATTGAATTCCATGAAATAAATTAAGTTACATTCTATGTTGTTAAGACACATAGTTTTCATAGAATGTATGACCAGACAACGTGTCTTAAATGTACATTGAGTGTAATGCTATAAAATATCATATAGTATAAAATATATAATTGACCATTAGATGTTTTGTTTTGGTAGTAAATATGTAGCATTTAATGATTCCACATGTTGAACCATACGACATGATAAAAATTACTTGGTGAGTACCTTCTAAAGAGTGACATGTGTAACATGGAATGTAATCCTATTACATGTTGTGTAGTCCATGTCATGGAACAAGATAGGCTTGCCATCAATACATGACATGAAATTACATCATGTATTAACAAACACAAAGCCTCATGAATTATGTATTGTGTTCCGTGGGTGGGTTTACATTTCTTTTATTGATATGATACACATCATGTACATTTTTTCAATCAATATATTCTGTTAGTATTCAGTACACTATGTGAAATGAGGTTTTTTATTGACCCCCATGACATGATACGATTTACCCAATGTGAATCTTGTGTGATGAAAAAAACACCACATAGGATATCCTTTTATGTTACATGTTGTGTAATTATGTTATTCTTCCATCTACATTAGCATAACCAGATGTTTTTTTTCTGAATTCTTCTTATGTTTTTCAATATTTCTTATCCAGAAAATTTTATATTAATACATCATCATGACTATTGGAATTAGAATGGAAATATAAGAATGAATACTATAAAAATGATGTATGAAATAGAGAAAATAAAATATAAATATATATAAACTAGAATATGGACACTCTAATACCACATTATATTTTGGTATCATAGTAAAAGAATGTGATTGATTCCCATTTTATGTTTTTTGTCAAAATCAATTGATAAATCTAAATAAATACACAAAAAACTAATAATATCATAATTATGGTCATGCAAAAATAATTTATAATCTATTTTTATTTATAATTACCTCACCATCTATATTGTTCTTGAACTAATTTTTAATACAGATCATATTGAATTTTCATTGCAATGGGGAATACAACCAAGGATTACTCTAAATATATCCACATTTTATTCATGAATCTCGACATGATATTCTTGAAATTGTGGGTTTCATCATAGAAGAATAAAGTGGTTCAGGTCATTTTTTGTCAATAGTAATAGTGTTCCCGAATTGTCTCTCTATGATCTTATGAGAGGGTGGATGGGAAAATTATCTGAAGTGCATGATATAATTCTAATGAATAACATAATTTGAAGAGAACAACATCTATTGAAAATGTGATATATTATAGATTGTATTTTTAGGGTTAAATATATAAAATAAAAAAAAATCCTTTTAATATTAGTTAATCTAAGTAATACCGAATTTGAAAATAATAATAATAACATTATTATGATATACCATGGAATTAAAAATTTCTAATATCATTTCATAAAAAAATTTATTAAGATTTATTCAAGTGATATTAAATAAATAATATCTTTTTGATTGAATCGTGTTACTAGACCCATATTTTCCCATGAAATTTATCAAATCCTGAATAATAAAAAACATTCATTTGATAAAATATAATAAAAACTATATTAACAAAACTTGTGACTAAATATTTATTTTTAACATTCAAATATCTTGAATAGATATTTATTTCACAATATTCACTTAACTCGTGAATAAATAAATAATATATTCCTTACCTTGTGGATAATTAAATAAGATAAAAAATTGAAACTATATTATCTAAACATGAATACCTCATGATTAAATTTATATGATTAAATTTTAGTTTAATAAATAATATTATACTAATCATAAAAAAATGCAGACATAAATTTAATAAAATTTAATGATATTTTGGATACACATATTGTGCTACCATCTAGGTGTCTTTTATAATGGAAATATTTGGAACTAACATAAATTCCAAGATAAAAATCTATAAACAGGTCAAGGAACCCATAGAGAATGATGTTAGTTTAACAATTATAACAAACATCTTATGAATTATACTATGTGATATAATCCATTTTTCATCATATATCACTTCATGAAAGATTTGTACTTGTTTCCTCACCTTATATGATCAATTTTTCTTTCTTTGACTTCCCAACATGAACTAGTCGGTAAACTATCATGTCTATAGTAATCATAATATAATTATATTTCAATAAAAGGGGCAGAGAAATCTTCTTTGATTAATATGGTATGGATACATCTTTTCTTAATCCTTCATCTAATGTCATAACACTTATAACATGCGAAATATAGACTACATTTTTCTGAGTATATATAATAATGATTTTCAACCATACATAAATCTATGCAATTCGTGATATATATTTATAAAAATATTCAGCACAAGGACCAATAAACATGCTCACATATTAGAATATCCAATGAAACATAAAATGTGTGGAATTATTATTAGTTGGAATTTACTTGTTTCTACCTTCTTTAAGATCATCAAGTGTGAAATTTATTAAAAAAAGTCTTAATGTTTATATGATCTTCGTACTTGATAGAGGTAAATAATTTTTATCCTATTGGATTAATATATCTAGACCATACAACATATTAATAAAATAATATCATCCATGAGTATTTATGTCGTCATTATATCAGGGAGCTATTATAACAGATTAATGTGATCATTACTCTAATAATACTACCACATTAATGATAAATAGAAGAATATCCATTATTTTATAATTTATTTATTTATATTTTAGTAATAAAAATTAAAAAATTAGTTTATTCTAAGGAACCAAATCGGGAAAAAATGATGTTTGTTCTTCACTCATAGATAATATTTATCCGGTATATATTAAATACCCATGATACCAAAAAGGATTTAATAGGATTCAGTGGAATTATTATCAAGTACCTACTTATCACTATAGAAAATCACATGAAAAATTAGGGCAATAGGGGATGAATAAAAAATAAAAAATAATACCTTATATCATCAAAGAAACACCTATTAGATGAGTTGTATCATGGAGGAGAAGGATAAGGTATGTAGGGGGAGGAGATCACCCCCATCTCTTTATGAAAGAAAATGAAATCCATTGATGGGGGATTAATTTATAAGACATGATTTAATAATTTCATAGTCCTTAAATAATTTCCCCAAGGCCCACCATATATCTATTGGGTACTCGAAATCCACCTAGAGATCATCCACCATTTTGGAAACCCCACCGAGTAATAAATACATTCCCAATAGGTACCTAGTAGTATCTAACATATTTCACCACATCTCCCAACCTCACCAAGTACTGGATACATTTCCACTAGTTACTAGACGATACATGTTTCTCCATGAACCAATACCACCCCACCAATTTCAATCCATTAGTTTATTTATTTCCTCCATGAACTCTAAACATTAGGAAAATCATCCCCACTCAAATACATAAAAGCTAGTTATTCAATTTGAATCTTAATTTTTAAAGTCACCACTGCTCTATTTCCACTAAATTTTGTACATTATCTGATTCCACCAACTATCAATGAAATATTTCATTATAATAACAATGGTTGTGGGCTCTTTAAGCACCCCAGTCTTCATTTTCACATATCCCAAATATATTTCATCAGTATGATTGGTGATGGTATGGTGTTTGAGGTTATTCTCATCGAACACGGGCCCTCGTCATGTTGTGGTCAATGTATGGGGTCATAGCCATTAGTTGTAGAAGTGATAAGGGAGTGTCTATTCATTAACAATTCTGAATAATTATAGTAATAATAATAATACTGATAAAATTTTTTTATTACTATTATATATTCTATTAAAAACTATATATTATCATCACCATAAACATTGATAAACCTGAATGAATAATATGAAAATGATGCTTAACAATCATATCTCAAGGAAAAATAACTGATCACATGGAATCATTATATTTGATTGGAATCTATTCTAGAAGCCTATTTATCAGATAGTATAGTTAGGTTTCATGTAGTATGATGCACTAGTATCAATACTCGAAAATATAGACATTGGGAATATCATATTCAATGATAAGGTGATATTATATTCACTACCTTGGTGTCAAATTTTAAAACTAATATTGAATTATAGTACCATTAATCAGAAGGTATGATTTATTTGGAACAACTGATACACTTCCAAAGACAATGAGTCTCCCTACACTATAACTATGTTTATTCATGCATGAGGTAGTTATGGTTGTTTTTTACATCAGATGTAACTGAATCCATTACTCATACATTTATGTAATGTATTTGCTATGTCAGAATATACAAAGTAACCCACAAGAGGGGGTTAATAGTGTCTTTTCAAATATCTTTCATATTTTTGATTTTAGGCACACTCTGTAATTAATTCAAATTTACAGTGTTTGTCGTCTATATAAATGTATGAGCAGCGGATTAATAGAAATAAAGAACATAACTTTTTATAGTGGTTTGGGGAAAAAAAGATCCCCTCGTCCACTCTACCAAATACTCTCTCTACTAGCATTGTAAATTTCACTAGATTAGTTATGTTATCACAAAACCATGTGTTCACAACTATGTGTGGATAGTTGATATACATACACGACTAATTAAAAAAGACTTCTGATACTCTACCAAAACATTGTATGAGATTTTGAGACTCAAACCATAGCTTAGAACAGGAAGCTAATACTCCACCACAAAAGAGTATGAGTAATTGAGACTCAAGAAAATAAAATTGAGATTGATTTGAAGATAAAGGTTTTACTTCACAATTTCATCATCACTCAATTGACAGTTGATGGATCTTCATCTCAAGAATAGAAAAAAATCAAGATATAGAATAGCCTAATGTGATCCACATTGCAGAATGAACATAGATTGTAAATAGCTACAAAACAACAGCAGTGATCATGCAGTAGAACAATTAAAAAGCACTTCACCAAAGTGTATCACTCTTTATCATGGTTGATCGTTCTTCGCAGTACACAAAATTTATTCTCAATGAAATAGTAACTGATCACATACCTGTTATTGATTAAATTTTTTCTAATGTTATTCTCTGAAGAAAAATATATCCAACGAATTGCATTGATATTTATGATCCAAATAAATATTATAATTTATCATGAAAATTATATATTTAATCTACCATGGGAGTCATAACCTCTAATAATAATAATAGGATAAATAATCTCCGATATAATTGGTTCTTTAAAAAGATCAAAATGATCCTTGATTCAGTTTTTATATATCACATGACCATTGCAGCAATCACGAATCGAAGACATGGCTTCGAGAAATCTCATCATTCATAACACAACGAATGGTTGATAATTTAGGATATAGAAAATTTTCATAACATATGTAGGATTATCCATAAAAATATACTTGTCATCATAATATCATGAATGTAACATTGATGAACCATATGTTCAAATATCCTGAATGTAGGTTTATAAAATTAAATCTAGACTATAGCGTCAGATTTCTGATCCATATCTATTTAGATCCAAACAAATATATTTTAACATAATGTAGGGTTGATACAATATGGAAATTTTGTCATTATACGGTAATGTAGGGATGAAAACAATGTTTCCATAATCATTCCAAAAATGATAAACTCTTTACAAGAAATATAAAATCATGTACACTTACTCAACAAAACATCATTAGAAAACAACAATGGGTATTTATGAGCATCAAAATCATCATAAATTATAGAGTATATTAAAGACAAAATATGGACGGAAATCTCCTCGTTCTGGAAGATAACATAACCCTTTATAATTCATAACAAATTTTAATGAAATAATATTATTTAAGAAAAATAAAAGTAAATACATAAATATAATAAAATTAATTTCACATGATTATTTCTATAAATAAAATTTCAAAATTAAATGTTATGGTTAAAAAGTATTATCCAAGGATAGATAATTTCTATCATTTTACCCCTTTTGTGAAATCAATAATAGAAAAAAAAGAATAAACGATATAAAACACAGCTAATATTATATCTGACTATGTGAAAATTTATAATTATTAGAAAAAAAATAAAACTATGTTTGGAAATAAAGTATTTTACTAATGTAATGATAGATAATAGAAAGAATAAACTAAAGTAAGATAAAACTGACATTTATAAATTTTATGAAGATTAAAGTACAATCCATAATCAAATTGAGTCTAAAAAATGAGTGTGATTAAAACGCGATTTTAGATGGAATAGAGGGCTCTTTATATGAGGAATTGCTACCACTACACTGCTAATATCCATCAACATCGGCCACAAAATTTGGATATCATCATTGAAAACATCTGTCAAAAGATGAATTAGCTTCGAAGAGTCATTCCCAACATTCAATGTATCTACTAAATTTATCTTGAAAAAATAATTAACTTCTTCCTCAGACTAAATGAACGTAGTTAACCTATATATAATCTGATTAATCACTGGTCCCAACAAAAAATCATTATATGTAAACTCACTAACTTGATGTTTTTGGAATTATAATAGGACACCCAAGGGAATTATATCACCCTAATGTGTGTGTATCCTATCATTAAATTCATCCAAAGTAGTAGTAATTGCTTCAAATTTACTAAGAAATTCAGGTGGGGTCTGCTGAGAATAAGAACTGGAACTTTCCCTTAGATATTGAAATTCTATCCTTATCATAACATTGAAATCATCAAAATCTATCTTCTTCATAGACCCATCTGTTAAAGTAAAAAAATTCCATGAAATTTTTAAAATAAGATCCTTCAAATATCCAATTGAGATGATATTTTCCTTAAACTCTCTCAAATGAATCTCTTGATATTCATACTCTAACATTGAAAAAAAATCATCCTTAATGTATAAAAACATCATCATTTCTACAACTAATTTCTATCTTGATAATGAATTTTGAGATTTTGGAAGTTGAATCTATATTCTTTGAGAATCAACCATAGAGTTAGAAGGTTCGTTAGTTCTCGATATTCCTTGATTGAGCCCAATAATATCCAGAATCAGTTAATCATCCCCTTCTGATCTTCTCCTCAATGGAGATCCTCCAACAATATCAGCATTAGGAAAATTATGAGTTCCATCATCAGGGATCTCTTCCATATGATGTTTTTCACTCTAATCCTCCTGCTCAAAATTTATGATTACTAGGGTCTTACACCCAGTTACTTATGCTTCTCCATGTGGAGTGAAATCCACATCATGACTACAGTCTCTAGAACATTAATGGATAGTCTTATTCTTCTTTCTGGATAAGAGCGTCCCATACACTAGATGATCCTTCATCTTTAGGCATTTCATGAACAGAACCAACTGAGGGGATCACCCACTACTCAACCCAAGCACATACCAATAGCTTCTATTGTTCCTCAGAACCAACTAGTAGAAAACAATTTCATGAGTAACTCCATACAAGTCCTAGATTTTTCACGGTGCCAGCATTCAACATATTTTTTTAGTGGTAGTTTATTCCATATAATATATTTACAATTTTACCATTCCTCCTAAACAAAAAAATAATTTATACTCTTATAAAGCTAATAACCCATCATGACTTTAGAATGAAAACAATCAATGAGTTACCAAATCATAAACTGGGTAAAATTAACCATCTTGTTGTTTAAAAAAACATGATGAACATGTTCTAATATAGAACACTCTCTGGATTAGTTGTCCTCAACAGAATCCATGCCTATATTTATTTCATCAAAACCCATAAATCAAGTGTTATATCCTTCTTAAACACATTCTTGACAACCCATGTTCCAAAAAAATAAAACATGATATCCACATAAGTATAACCTCAATCTCTAATGTTTCTCATGTCAAACCGAAACTCCCCATCATGGGGATAACAATGTATCTCAGCCATCTCAATAGAAGATATTGAAAACTCTTTATTATCAATTTCTAAAATAATAGAGTCGTCCTATAAACCAAAACAAAGCTTAAAATTTCTAAAAAACCCCTTCACTTCTATCTCGTAGACCATTTCCATATTTTCTCCCCCAAAGGCATAAAACAAGCCTTGAAAATTCATTTCCTCATTAAGCGATAAATTTTTGGAATCCATACCTTGTAAAACTCTGCGATATTTTCCGTAACCATATGTATTATTGTCAAGCTCATATTTAATGGATCTCTATGAGGATTACATATCTGAAGGTTGAGAAAAGGTAGAGTTGGAGGGTTTAGTGTTTTTGGTAATCTGGAGTCAAAATAGAGAGAGGCTCTGTAAGTTCGAAGGTACGTTTGTGAATGAGGAAGATAAGTTGGATAAGTAAAATGGTTTCTCGTGCTGATTTAGGATTTTACTCATTAAAGTCGTAAAAATGAAAAGTTAAATAAAATAAAAAAATGAAATACATTTTCAAAAAATATTTTAATGAAAAAAATAAACAATTTAAATTACATTGAATTTATGAAGGTATAAAAATAGGGACTGAAAATAAAATTTTACTTAAAATTAAACATACCTTTTTATCCCTTAATAAAATAAAAACTACCACTGGTAAGTGGTTTAGTAAAAATATATACTAATTGATATTCAGTTTTAACAAATTCTAAAGTTATATCCTTTTTTAGAACATGATCTCTTATAAAATGTTGTTTTATATCAATGTTCATTTCCCTATAATGACTTATATGATTTTTAGATATATTAAAAGATCTATTATTAACACATAAAATAGGAATATTGTTAAATTTTTTTCCAAAGCCCAATAGAGTGTTTTTCATCTATAATAATTGTGCACAACAACTGCTATTAGATACATATTCTGCCTTTATAGTTGATAGGGAAACAAAGTGTTGTTTCATACTAGACCACGAAATTGATGATTTTTCGTAAAAAGTGAAAATTTATTGATGATATTTTTATATCTAGTCTATATCCTCCAAATTCAGCATCTGAATATGAAATTAAATTAAAATCATACGTTTTGGGGTGTATAAGATATTGAAAATTGATCATTTAAAGTATCTAAACTGTATTTTAACATTAGTAAGATGGGATTATTTTGGATTTGATTGAAATTTTCCAAAAATACATACTGAATACATAATGTCTAGCCATCTAGGATATTATAGAATAAACTATCAATCATACCTCTATATAACATGTTGTCCAACGGTTTTCTAGCTTTATCCAAATCATGTTTTATATTGGTACACATAGGAGTTGCATATGTTTTTCGATTTTTAAGTCCAAAATTTTCCTCTAAATCAATAATTTATTTTCGTTAATTTAAATAAATTCCAACATATTTTTGATATATTAGAAATCCGAAAAATAAAATTATGTCTCCCATCATACTCATTTAAAATTCGGTTTGCATATTTTTTCAAAAATCCTCACAAAGATTTTTATTTGAAGAACAAAAAATAACATCATCAACATACATTTGTACTAATAAAATATTAGAACAAACTATTTTATTAAAAATTGATGGATCTTCCAAACCAAGAGTAAATCCATTTTTCAAAAGAAAAAAACATAATATTTCATACCAATATTTAGGTGATTGTTTTAGGCCATAGAAAGCTTTAGTATGTTTAAAAACAGAATCTAGTTTTTTAGGATTTTCAAAACTATTAGGTTGATCCACATAAACTTCCTCCAACAAATAACCATTTAAAAAGGCATATTTATCATCCATATGATATATTTTAAAATTCATATGATATGTGTAGACCAAAATAATTGTAACGACTTCTAGTCTAGCAATAGGGGAAAAGCCTCATCATAATCAATTCATTCCTATTGATTACAACCTTTGGATATTAATCTAGATTTATTAATAGTGATGATATCTTGATCATCCTATTTGTTTCTAAAAACCTATTTGGTTTCTATTACTGGATAAATAGTTTGTCTACCAAGAAGTTCTCAAACTTCATTTCTCTTAAACTGGTTTAACTCTTCCTACATGGATAAAATTCATCCCTAATCTTTTAAGGTTTCTTATACAGTCTTAGGTTCTAACATGGAAAGAATGGAATATAATTAAACTAGATATAGTACATTTCGTCTAGTTCTTATTCATGTATATGGGTCTCCTACAACATTTTATAATGGATGGTTCATTAGAGTTGTAGACAGTCCAGGTATAAAACATTCAAGTTCTTCATTTTCATGTTCTTCTAAATTGGACTTAATTTTGTTAATATAAAAAACAAATTCATCTTTAAGGGTTTCAAGTATTATGTTATCAAATGATTGAGTGACTTCATTAGTTTGATCTTTTTCTTTAATAAAAGGGTTTATTTCATCAATCTTAACATGAAATGATTCTTCAACAATCCATGATTTTTTATTAAACACTCTATAAGCTTTAGAGGTAGTAGAATATCCCAAAAATATTCCTTTATCAGATTGTAGATCTATCTTACCAAGATAATCTTGAATTTTCATGATATACACCTTTCATCCAAAATCATTAAAGTGATTTAGTTTAGGCTTTTATTGTTGTGAAGTTCCAAATGAGTATTTTTCAAAATAGGCCAAATCAAAACTCTATTCATGATATATCATGATATGCTAACAGCTTCTTCCCAAATATAAGTAGGTAGACTATATTATTCAACATAGTCCTATACACTTTTTTGATAGTTTAAATTTTTTTCTTTCAACAATTCTATTTTGTTGAGGTTTTCTTGGTAAAAACAAGCTCTTTTTAATATACATATTTGAGAAAAAATGAATTGAATTCTTGATTCTAAAATTCCTCACCATGATCACATTCAATGAAATTATTTTAGAGCATTTTTCATTTTGAAAAGAAAACATATCCTCTCAAACACAGTAAAAACATAACTCTTTACCATAAGAAAACTAAATCAAGTAAATCTAGAATAATCATCAACTGAAACATAGAAATGTGACTAACCATCTAATCTTTCTACTCTAGATGGTCCAAAAAAATCCATATGTATATTTTCTAAAGGATTACATGTAGAAATTTTTTTAGTAGGTTTTAAAATAGATTTTTTGTATTCCAACCTGACATGCATCATAGAATCTGTCATTATCAAATTTTAGACCGAGTAAATCATAAAATAATTATTTCTTAGACAATTTATATAAGGAAAAAATATTATAGTGTAACTGTATTATATTCCAAATCCATGATTCATTTATCATAGAAAATAAAAATGTCAATTTTTGTTTGCACAGGAAATGTAAGTCCAAAGTATAAACATTGACAATTATAGGTGCTATGAACATAAATAGTTTATCTCTAAAAACTAAACATGAATTGTTAGAAAAATCAACATAGAAACCATCATCACAAATATGTGAAATACTTATCAAATTGTTCCTTATTCCTTAAATATAATGTATTTGTTGATAGATATGGTCTTTGGATCTCAAACAGTTCCAAATCCATTTTTTTGTCCTTTAGCATTGTCACCAAAAGTGAAAAATCCTCCATCCATTTTAGTCATGGAATGAAATTTTTTTGGATCTCCACTCATATTCATTGAATATCCAGTATCCATATACCATATATCATTTCTATTTATATGGCCTATTTCATACCAAAACATTTAACCAATTGTTTGTTTTGGTGCCCACTCTTTTTTAGGACCATATGTGTTAACTAGTAGGGATCTAAGAATCCATATTTTCTTTGTTTTTTCATAAATAGTATAATTATCTTGAACTATTCTATTAGAAATAAAGGAACTTTTAATTCCACTTATTTTAGGATTTTTCAAGTAATAATTTTATGTTACATGACCTTTTCAGCCACATGAATAATAAGTAACATTTTTTTAATTCGAGCAAAATAATTCTTATACAGTTTATTATATTCACGTTAACTTCCGATAGCAAATCATTCTCTCTTAATAACATTATTACCAGGAATTTGATTTAATATATTTTATCTTTTTTTAAAAACAAGAGCAACACTCTTCTAAGATTCCACTTTGTCTTGTATTTAATTAATTTTCATTTCATTAATAACAATATTTAATATAGAGGAATTGAACCTTTAATGTATCGCTTGATATAGTTTTTACATAGCATCTATTTATCCTAAAACATCATTATGAATATTATTTAGATATTTTTTATTTTTTAATAATGAATCATATTTTTCATCCAATATAGAATAGAAGGTAGCTAATTTTTCAATTGAACAACTAGTTGAATCAGAATCAATATTAGATGTGTAATATGTTTTTACCTCCTCTTCTTCAGCCATATAGCTTAGATTGGATTTTAGATTTGATTCTTCCATTTGTGAATCAGACATTGATGAGCTTCTTGAGTCATCAGAAACACTCCATGTGGATTTCATCTCTCTTTTTCCTTTATTCTCTTAATCAGTATTTTTTTATTTCTCCATTCCTTCCTTTTTCTTTCCTCCTTCATCTGAGGACAATCCGGTATGATATGACCAAATTTTTTGCATTCATAACATCTGTACTATCTTTACACATTCTCATATTTCATGATGTATTTTCTAAATCCTATTATAGTTTTATTAAACATGCTAAATTTTCGGGCTAACTAAGATGGTTCCATTTCAGAATCAGATGAATCAGAGTTATTTTCTTCTTCAAGTTCTTGCTTTATTTTTTTCCTACCTTATGAGATGTTACATTCAGAACCATATTTTACTTTTTCACAATGATTATTTAATATTTAACTTATACATTCATTTCATCTTCATATATAATCATTTTCCAAAACATTTATTTCGTTATTAGATAATTTACAGGTGATAATTGTCGAATAACAGTTGATATACCATTCCATTTTTATGGCAGTACCCTTAGTACATTCAAAGCCTAACATGATTGAATAATAGGCTCACCTAAAGATTCGATATAATTAAATTTTTCTCCAAAACATCCATTATATTGAGTAATTAATTCTCTATCAAACATTCTGAAGGTGTCAAACTTCATCTTTACTGTTGCATACCGTGTATATCTTACATTATACATTCCTTCATAGGCATGCTACAATATTTTTCCATACTTCATAAGAAATACGAAATTATGAAACTCAATTGAACTAATCTGGTCCTAAACCACAAATGATAGCATTCATAACTTATGAATTTATATCATAATCAGCTTTAGTTACTCCATCCCATGTTTTTTGATTGTCAGGAATCTTATAGGGGTAATAATTTTTTAATACAATCTGTATCTATGATTTTTTATATAGATGATCATCCTTGATTTCCAACATCCATTATTTTCTCCATTAAAATATGGAGCACAAGCCATGGGAATTCATTCTCTAGTATCATCTATTTCCATCATTGTATAGACCTTTAATATTATTTCTTTCTATAGATTTTTTAAACAAATCTACCCTTTCATAGCAATTATTCCGTCAGAATATACAAAGTAACACACAAGAGGAGGTAAATTATTTCTTTTCAAATATCATTATTAATTTTGATTTTATGAACCCTCTATAAATAATACAGATTTGCTATGTTTTTATTCTATATGAATGTATGAGAAACGGATTAACAGAAATAAAGAACCCACCTTTTTATAGTGGTTCAGAGCACAATGATCCCCTAGTCCACTCTATCAAATATTCTGTCTGCGAGCACGGTAAATTTCACTATATCGGTCCTCTTATCACAAGACCATGTGTTCAAAACTGAGATTAGGCAGTTGAATCCTTTACAAGACTAATTACAAAAGCATTCGGGTTCTATAACAATGAACCAATTATCCAAGGTTTAGAATAAGAAACTAATAATCCACAACAACTGAGTATGAGTTGTTCAGACTCAGTCCACAACATCGAATGAGAAATTGGAACTCCATCACAACTGTGTATGAATAGTTGAGACTCAAAAAAATCAAATAGTGATTGATTTAATGAAACTTGTTATACTTCACAATTACAACAACACACAATTTATAGTTGGTGTATATTATTCCAAAGAAAAGATAAACATCAAGAGATAGAATAATATGAAGTGATCATCATTATAGAATGATCATTGATTGTAAAAATAAACAAAACAATAGCAGTGATCTTGTGCTAGATAAAATAATAAGTATGTTACAAAAGTGTCGCACTATTTATCAAGGTTGATCATTCTTCGCAGCACACGAAAAAAAGTTTCTATGATACAGAAGATGATCACATATATATTATTGATTGATTTTTTCTAAAGAAATGATATAATGATAAATATATCCAATGAATTACATTGATTTTTCAGATCTAAATAAATATCCTGAATTATCGCCAAAATTCAAAATTGAATTTACCAGTACAGTTGTATCATCCCATAATAACAGGAGTGATAATCTTCGATAAACTCAGTTCCTTGAAAAGATCAAAATGATCCATGAATAAGTCATTAAATCTTACTTGACCATTGTAGTAATCATGAATTGAATACCTGGAATTGAAAAATCTCTCCATTAAGAACACAACGAATGGTTAAGCATGTAGCATAGTCTTGAACACATTGCATAGGGATCATTTGGGTAACGTATGGATAATTGTCCATCTGGATGTCCTTGTCATCATAAAATCTCGAATGTAGAATTAAAGAACCATATGTTCAAATATCCCAAACATAGGGTAATAATGGGAAAATCAATACTCCAATGTAGGGTTGTTTATCCCTACGCGTGTGGATCCAAAGGAAAATATTTTTTTCATAATATAGGGATGATACTATACCTAAATGTTGTTCTTCTAGCATAATGTAGCGATGAAATCATCATTTCTTGGATAATTCTTGTAATGCTAAACTCATCACAACAAAATAGAGAATCGTGTACACTTACCTAACAAAACATCATTAGAAAACAACAAATGGTGTTTGTGAGCATCCAAATCTCCATAAAGTATGGAGTATTGTTAAGAAAAAATATTCCCAATAGTTCGAGAAATGGTATATCACAAATGGATGGATCAATGAAAATATTTGTATCTTATATAATGTAGAAAAATTATTTTGGCATGGGTGTGACCCTCCTTATATTATTCATTCCAAAAAAACTCACTTCCTATAACCTCTCTATTCTTTTTAAATTTTTCACCAATATCCTCATAGAATGTGTTGGAGTTATATGATTCCACCAAAAGGTGTTAGGGTAATTCAATACTTACCATGGATATGACTTATAGGGATGAACCATTTATTTTTTCCTTAGAGATCATTATCATGCATCGAACCAGCACAATAAATCTAAGGTGAAATGGTACACATGTTCTTCATTCCTAGTTTTACATTTTTTTAGTTTTAGAAATGAATTGGGATATTTGATTCATAAAAAACATTGATCAATGAATTTGGTTCCTATCATATAACATATATTATTTAAATCATTAAATAATATATTTTATATTTTTTCACCTGTTTTTTTTTCAGTGCATGATATATAATATCACAAGTCATGACGTAGATTAAACATTCATATTTTTTCCAAATCAAAGCCTTTGATACCCCAGTTGATTTTGATTTCTGTAGTCATTTTTTTATAAAATAGTGTATTTTACTACTCTTATGATATCTCAATTAGTCATAAATATGTAATTGTTTTCATAGGTGATGGAATTAATTTCAATCAAAATATACAATTATATATCACATTTCATGATTGAAATATCTATCATAAATAAGATAGATAACATGTAATAGATTTTTGAGCTGTGAAGAATCAATCATATCCCACAACTGAACTGAAATCATTAAATATGTTATATTAAATAGGAATTAATTTCTTAAATACAATTATTAATTTCATTAAATTACTAAAAAAATTATATAAATAATGGATAAAAATTTCTTTTGATATTAAAAAATTTATAAATTTTTTTTGTAAATGAATTAATTATAAAATGATTAAGATTAATTAATTAAATATTTTAATACATTTAATATAAACATCCTTTTAATATTAAGGGTTATCAATATAAAATATATCATTCAATTATATATGTAATATCTTAAAATATAAATATAAATTTGGTTATATGAAAAATTATATGTTTACTTTTTATGAGTTTATAAATTATAAGATAAGTAAATAATTTATAGTGTTTATATTTATAAATTTTTTTGTAATGATCATAATGATTAATTTTAAATGTTCACTTTAAAATAACTTTATTTTGAAATTATTTGAACCTCACCAAAAGGGTTTTGATAAATTTACATGAAAAAAGGTTTAAATAATATCAATGAGAAATATTTAGAATATATAAAAATCTTACATAATATAAATTTTAAATATAAAATATTTATATTTTACAAAATATAATATACATGTATTAAAATTCCATGTATTAAATAATATGAAATATTCCATATTATGGAATAAATATAAATTTTTTTATTCAAGATTATGGAGTCTGAATAACAAATATAAACATTATATGGTTTTTATAGTTGGATTTTATGAATTGTTCCTAAATATTATCTCATATATAAATAGTTTAAGTCTCAATTTATTTAATCCTTATTCCTAATTCTATTAATATTTACTAAATTTTTATATATTTTTGATAAGTGTATTCATTATTATTTGGTTTTAAATTAGTTATTATAAATGATCGATCATTTCCTTGATTATTAGGTATGATTGCATAAGATTTATTTATCATTTACACTGACCTCTATTTTTAATTAAACATATTGTATTGAATTTAGTTTTTAAATATTTTTTATACACATTAGGTTTTAGAGTTATAATGAAGTGTATTCTCTCTTGAGTAAAATATCCACCGGTAGTGGGTCTTTGGGTAAAACATCCCACTAGTATGGAGATTTTTTACATATTCTAGAAAGGTTGGGGTTGGCTATCTATGGATCCAAGATTACCCATGTGAATTTTTTCAATCTCATATAATTTGAAGCCTTTACATTCATTGTTCATATAACTTGTTCATGAGCTTCATTTGGATTTGAACGAATATTCTTTACCTAAGTTCTTGTCATGTAACTTAAGCATTGGGTTTTGTGAATAGTTTAAAATTAATATGGTCCAGAAAACTTAATAGTTTTGATGGAATATGATTATGATACTAAATTGTTTGTATAATTTATATATTAATGGAATAACATGAGGTAAGATGATGAGATTAAATCCCCTAAAAACTACTAAGTGTGACACTCGTTTAAAAGATATACTTTTCATGACATAGATCATCCATCTAGCTAGTTTCATTCCATTGTCTAGTACCCATGGATTATCTTGTGTATGGAATGAAATTAATGAGGTCTTCTTAATGGTTAGGGAATTACTATTATCATTTTATTTAGGATACTCTTAGCTGAGAAACCATAAATGTTATGTTACCATAGAAATAGAGTTTATTGAATCTATATGATGGATTTGGATAAAGATTTTATCTTCTCAGCTATCCAATAAAAAATGTTATGATTGGGAGGATTCACCACATAAATAATTAAGCGGTATGATAGGAACTATTGAGGAATCACTACTTAATGAAATTTAGATCTTGAACCACTAATGAATTTGATGGAATTTTTTTAAAAAAAGTCATTATCTTAATGGGATAAAATTTATTAAAAGTCCTTATTATGTGGTAATAAAACATTATACTCATTTAATAAAATATTTTATTTTAAATAATAGTGTCTACATCATCAAAATTAACATTGAAATCAATCATTTTTGTTAGGATAAACATGTTATAATAGACTATATATACTGATAACATAAGAAAAGTTAAAAAGTAAAATGAAATACTATGTGTTAAATAAATACCTATTATCATTTATCTGATTGTTTATGTTGTTCATAAAGTGAATATATATGATTGTGAGAATTGTGAAATGATTCAATTCTGTTTTCAAAGGCGTTAGATGAAAAATGAACCATGTGTTTTGAGACTCATATAGTCAGTATAATTTGGTATATTAATGACACATAATATGAAGGAATATGATAATTACTTAGGAAGGATAGAAATTTCATCTAAGGTTTCTAATAGTTAAGTAATTAATTCTTTATTATCTATGAACATTTTTAGATAATTTGAATATAAGGACCCATATATGAACAATACATAACATAGTGTCCACATACTGTTATTCACTTTCTTACATACCCAATGACTTTTTATGTGTATAATTATAGAAAATTTGTATAAAAATCATACAAAACAACCAATATATTATAATTTGGACACTTTTAAAGAGTGTCCATTTTCACACAATATAAATCTTTTAGAAGGAATCATGTTTAATTTTCATGTAAAATCTATATGTCTTTCATCATTACATATTTTTTTTACCCATCCTTAAACCCTGTGATAAAATTTTTAGAAATGTGGGATGAGAATAAGAATCTCGATAAGGGACATAAAATAGGATGTCCTTTAGTCCATTGAAATCATTAATACCCATAAAATTTTATCTTTATCACAAAATTAATTTATAGAATGAAAAAATTCATTTATACATGCAAAACAAATAATTTTTCTCAAATAATTTTTTTAAATACCCATAGAAAGAAAAAGAAACCCTTTTAAGAAACTTATATTAATATATTAATAACTCATATAAAAAATAAATAGAACCTAGCCAAAGCCATAGACAAAAATTTTCCATTAACTACCTCAGAATTTACTATGCATACAAAGACATTAACCAATGCATTATAGATCTATAATGGGGCTCACATGTCATATAATCTATATCAGGCTCACCCATTCATATAAGTTCAATCAAGATTACTTGCTCGTATAAACTAAATTAGGATAAAACATTAATATAAGTTGCATTAGGCTCACCTAATTATCATGTATAATGATAATATACCGTATCATGAATAAATTTATTTATATATTCCTTTTTTATTAATAAAACCCTTTAAACCAGTTTTAAATCTATATTTAAACGACTTTCAGACAACGATATACCTTTTCCATTCAAAAACCTTTTTTTAATACTAAAGTACCCAAAATAAATTTAAAGAGGGTTTTTCATTGTAAAAAACATTGAATCTTGTAAAATAATAAAAATATAAATTAATGGTTATGACAGCTAGAAAACCTGTTGATTCTATTTATGTAAAAATTGATCATTCCTTTTGTCTATTATAAATAAAGAAAAAACATTAAGTATAAATATCAAAAAAGATTCATTCAAAAATATTTGAAAGAAAGTAAAAAAGAAAAACAAAATTTACTTCATAATTGATTTATTCCCATATAAATATATTTTAAAATGATTTTAAAGAATATGTGCATAGAAGAAAAATATTTAGAAATAAATCTTTAAAACATTTAAAATGAGGTAAGTAAAGTGTCAATAACTTTGAGTTTGACTTGTAATGTACATTAGTAATATTAAAAATTAATAAAAATATGATAACTATTAACATTATTAATAAAACATTTCAAGTTTATTATTTCTTTTATTTAATTTATTACCATGTGATATACAATAACTTGATCAATTATGTTCGCGTCATATTGTTTGATGATATTTGGCTCATATGTCCAAAAAAGACTTTGTATGTTGACTATGGTCATTGTGTTCCTTGTTACATCATACCTAGAATAATAATAATTAATTAATTTTTTTTATACATAAATTATACTTTTAAAACACACTATAGAATATTTTTATGAAAAATGAACTATGTTACAATCATTGAGATCGTGGGGAATACATACACATGAGTGACATTCCTATTTTTCCAAAATCACGATGGAAAGAAGGAAAGTCATTTTTTATATTTTAAAAAATTATAATTACATAATAAATTACATATTTTTTATTTAATTAAATTATATATATCATCTATGTAATTTTGTGATGAAAAACTAACCACATCACTTTATGGAGGTAGTAGTCCACACGTACGCACGAACGATGATATCATTTTTCAATTTATAGAAATATAAGCATATAGATGATATATTGACTTTAAATAATGAAAAATATTTAATTAATATCATATATATAGATTAAATCCATCATTATAACCATCTAGGGAAAATGGTGATGGAAAATGAATTACATCGGTTTATGAGCGCTAGTCCACCGTACTCACAAAGAATGGTTTTGTTTCCCATTTGATGGAATATGATATGGATATAGGTTGTTACATTTAAATTAAAACAAATAATCATGTGGAATATATTAGTTTTTTTCTTTTACTATATTTTAATAATATTTAAAGGAGGAAGAAGAATAATTTTTTTTGTAAAAGTCCATTTAAGAACTATAACTCTTCTTCAGAAAACCACATTAGTATTAGATGAAAATACTTCATAAGATGGTTTTTTAATCAAGGAAAGGCCTATAGAATGAGGGATTAATGTCTCATATAGACTCATTTAGGTATTGGAAGAAATATAGTTAACAAAATTTGTGAAGAATAAATGAGAGGGGGTTCCCTCTTATAAGTGAAGGGAGGGGCACTCTTGGAATTACATAAAAAATTAATTTAATATAAATTAAATTTCATTGAAAAATAGATCCAAAATGATATAATTATAAAATATAATGAGGATCGGTTAAAATATTATCATGAAATTAATTTTTATAGTATTTTTTAACCCTTATCTCTTTGTTTTAACCCCTTGTTAAACCTTTTGACGCTTACCATGGTATCGATGATTTTTACCATAAAAGAGACAAAAAAGTCACTTTAAAAGGAATATATTAACATAAATAGAAAATGGTTGATGATATTAACCATATATCAATTACTTGGTTGAATATAATATATTTAGAAATTTTAAATTATTTAATAGGAAATTATTTATTAAAATATATCATTGATCTCATTTTGGAAATTATTCATCTAATTTGACTTTGAAAACAACATTATAGCAAAATAATTATAATAAAATCCTTCAAAATATCTATAATATGTTATATATGTCTAATAGAAATTCAAATACAATATATCATTAAACTTATTACTTTTATTATTTTTAAAATAATTTATTTTTTTCTTATTAATTGAATAATTAGGGTGTTGGCATTGTGTAAGTATTTATGGAAAAACATTCATCACTAAAAATTTTAAAAAAAACTACCATGATAAAAAATAATTTATCTTCAATATAATTATTTATAGTTGACCAATTTGTATTATCCTTGTCACAAAATATTATTGTTATTTAAAAGAAAATGTGTAAAATTTATTACATTAAATTTACATTATATGATATAATTCTTATTATCAAAGGAAAGATGAAACATACTTCCACATTTTCAAATCATGAATAATCATGGTCTAAATAAAATTATCAATAAAAATAAATACAAGTGATATGGTGATTTTTAGGCCTTATCACATTATTTTTAACATTAATAATTTGATTTACCCTTACTGAGATGATAAATATTTACTGTAGTTAATATTTATAAAGAAAAATAAATTGAAATATTTAAAAAAGTATGAGAAAATGATTCCAAATATAGAATCCATTTTTTACAATAAATTTATAGAACTAGAAGAAATTATTTTTTATATTAACACCTATGATGCAATGAAAAAGTTTTTTTAGAAAAATGTGTTCTCATGCCCAAAAATGTACTTATACCAAAATTGGATATAAATATGATTCAAATGTAATTAATTTTATTTTATCTAACTAAATAAAAAATTTTAATATTGAAATAAAATGAAAATAATAATGGGACTATTAGATTATTAAATTTAATGAAAATAAATTCTGGTTTTACAATAAAATGTCGTTTTTCACTATTCACAAAAAAATTAATCTTTACAAAAAATAATAAAATTTCACCAAAAAGATAATTTTTTATATGATGATCTCATAAATGATGTCAATTTTTTCAAATTAAAATTCTAAAATTTAGAAATTAAACTTTTTAATAAAACCTTATAATATAAGAATGATGTTTTTTCCTTTTTGAATGAAAATTACCAAATATTTTTATAAGTAAATTATATATATATATAACGTAATTAATGAATATTAATAAGAAATGAATGTGTTATATCATAACATTAAATAATTTCTCACAGTATTCACCAATTCTTTAAATTGCATATTCCAATTTTTATTCATTTTTTATACAAGTGAGAATATATTTCTTTCCAAGACTTTTCTGATTCTCGTGTTGTTTCTTCAACTATATTGGTTTTCCACAAAACCATAACTTAAGCAATTATCTTATTAAAAAACATGTTCTTTATTGTCAAGATTTTTTATTGTCTATTCTTCATAAGAAAAGTTTTCTTCCAAATTAAACTACTTTGGGGATCAAAACATTAGATGCATCTGACACATCTTTTCTTAACAAAAAACATGAAATACACCATGTACCTATGATAAACATGAAGAAAAGTCTAATAAATAAGAAACTAATCCATATTTATCTCATATTTCATATGTTCCAATGAACCACATATATAGCCTCCCTTTTTAGTGAAATGAATGACAATTTTACATGGATATAAATTAAAAAACAATATCACTTACCTCAAAAGAAAAATATTTCCCCTGGTGATCTACATGACTAGTCTACCTAGACTTAGTTTTAATCATGTGCTAATAAATCATATTCACCACCTCAACTATTTCATATATCTAGTTTGGTACCTTCAACATGATTTTTCCTACTTCATCCTAAAAATATGGAGTCTGACACACCATTCCATAAAAGGCTTCAAAATTTACCATCTATATATTGGAATTAAAACTATTATTATAAGAAAACATAATCAATATAAGATGTTGATCCAAAATTCCATAGTAATCATTTGAAAAAACATTAATCATTTCCACCAATATTTGTATCAATCCTTTATAATATCTATAAAATTATGTATGGAAAGGTAAAGTAAAATTTAATTTAGTAACCAATCACTTATTAAGTTCATCCCAAAAATTAGTGGTGAATCTGGGATCATGATCAGATTTAATAGAAATATGGAATTTGTATAATCTAATTATATATTTACAACAGAGTAATGAAATTAAATTCAAATAAATTTTATCTTGAATGGTAATAAAAGGATAATATTTTATTAATCAATTAAAAATTACTCAAATAAAATTATTATCTTCAGATATATTTGGTAATCGCACTATAAAATCCATATACATATTCTATATTTTCTATTCGGGAACAGAGAAATGTTGAATCAACCCCATCTGTAATTTTCATTCATCTTTAACGTGTTTACAAGTCAAACATTTCATTTTAAAGTCAACAATATCTTTTTCAATTCCATCCCACATGTAATACAATTGAAGGTATCTATACATCTTATCACTTCCAGCATGAATGGAAAATATGGAACTATAAGTTTCACTCAAAAATTATCAATTAAAATATAAATCACAAGGCACACAAAAACTCATTCCAAATTTAAAAAAACCATCCTTATCAATATTAAAATTAGGTCAAATACCTTTCCTTACTAGTTCCACCATACATTTTTAATCATTTCCCTCTTTCTGACCTTTCTTAATTCTTGTTGATGGATATGATTTCACTTTCACTTGATAGAAAATAGAGGATGTTCCTGTATGTACAAATTCTATGCCAAAACTCATGAAATCAATAACCAATGTTCCATGATCCAAATGTAACATGGTTAACGATACAATATTTGTTTGACTCAAAGAATCGACTACTTTGTTTTTCCTGGATGATCATAAATCATGCAACGATAATCATTGATATGTTCCATCCATCTTATCTACCTCATGTACAACTCCTTATAATTTAATATATATTTAAACCTTTTATGATTTCTATATATTCAATAATTTAATCCATATAAATGATTCCACCATATATTTAAATATAAATCCATATTATCAAAGTCCAAAATCATGTGTTAGTTAATTTAACTCATGAGTTTTCAATTGATGTGAAGAATAATCAATTACCTAATAATTATTCACTAGAACACAACCAAATACCATTTCTGAAGAATAATTGTGGTTGATAAATTCACCATTTAGAGAGTGCAGTTCCAAAAATGGAGCATTCACCTATCACCTTTTCAGGTCATATAAAAAGTGATCACACTCTTTCAACCAATTACATTTAAATCTTTCCTGTGTAAACACAGTGAGTGGGCTAGTCACTACGAATTTTTTTCAATAAAACAACAATGGTAACCAGATAATAAAAACATTATATGGATCTCTGAGTCATTTTTAGGTCTTTTCTATTCATTAACAAATTTAATTTTATCAGGGTCAAAAATTATGTTATCTTTATAAATAATATGTCTAAGGAATGATATATACTGTGACAAAAATTCACAAAAACTAAATTTTCGACATATATTTCTTTTTTTAATGTTTCAAAAACCATCCTTAGGTGACTTTTATAATCCACATGAATTTTAGAATATATAAATACATCATCAATAAACACAACAGAAAACATATCTACGTATTTTTTTCAATTCCAAATGTTATACTTATTCCCTCTAATAAGGGGTTTTCAAATTGGATTAGAATCTGGAACTGAGTCAACAATAAACTCGACCTCTCTATTAGTAATAACACCTGATAATTCATTAAGAATAACATCCATATATTTATTCACTATTGGCACATCACTAATATAAAAAATCTGTTCTTTTCTATTACATGATCTATGTTATATTCAATATCAGATTTGAACAATTTATCAGCTTCCTGATATGTTATCCAAGGTAAACAATCAATAAATATGATAATGTTATCTCTAAAATCAATCTTTTCCTAACAAACTCAATTTCATCCATACATAAAATAACATTAATCTCTTCTTAGGTAGTTAAATAATATTTATACGAAAGATAATCCCACTGATGACAATATAATGATTCTCATTGATCTGGGTTGCCTTAATATTTCCACCCAGATTTGAAACCAAATGTTACGTATTCTTTTCATGAGGTGATATTCTCATTTTACATAAAAATTTATCAAAAATGAATGAATGAAAATATCAATAGTCAAATAGTGAATCAGAATAATTCAAATAAACAAATAATTTATGTGTAACCACTTATTTAGATGGCCTAATATAAACCATAGTAGTATCAAATGACTTTATCCACACATTTCACAACTCCAACATTGGCCTTTAACAGTGCTAGAAATGGAATTTATCAATGATAAAAAAGTACTGAATATCATAGCATGATTGAAATTCCTAGGATTTTATTAGTTCTATAAATGTGATGATAATGGGGTTCTTTATTAGTGCTATAAAATCTCTGAAGAAATAATCATTTATCAGGGATTTTATTTAGTGCTGATAGAGGGCACCTTTATCTGTGTCAATAAATGTGTTGATAAAGGGGAATATTGAAGTGTGTTGTAATAGAACATTACAACACCAGAAACATGACATAATAGAGTGTTCTATAAGAGCATGCTACAACAATAAAAAGTTTTCAAAATCTCATACAAATATAGAATTTAAATGAAATAAAATTTTGAACACAAATACAAGAGAATAATACTATATTATAGATTAAATAATACACCTGTATAAAAAACCACCCCTTCTTGAGAAAAAGAATGCACCAGTATAAGAAAAAAAATCCTATGTTATTCATAATATAAAGAACTAAATTTAAAATAAAGTTTTACTTTTAAACCAGAATTTGAGTCATACTAAGAACATTATGTATCAGATTATGATGTAGTGGATTCTTTCACATCACAACATTTATTGCTCCACTTTATGTATTATATCTATAAATTTTGACTAAATAAACATAATATAACAGTTATGATGAAATTAATTATGTAATAGCCAATAAAATGATGAGAAAACAATCTAGGATCATTTTCTCTATTTTAGAAATGTGATTCATGTTTTAATCTAAAATGAAACTTATATATTGAAAAGATGAACATAGATTCATAATGGTCACATTGTGCATAGTATTTATGTGAGTCTGATTCCTACACAATCCATATAAATTTGGTATTGTAATTCTAATGTATCAAAATAATATGAATTCGTTTTCTCGGGTTTTAGTATGTCACGTGTGTTTTTTTACTGAAATGAAATTTTAAACTAGAAACACCCACTTTGTGTTATAATAGAAAAATAATGTGTTTTTTTGACATGAGATTGACTCACACACATCACAAATTTCTAATGAATTTTTTTTCAAAATTATCAAGACAATACGAATGTTTTTCTTGATTTTCAGTGGGTGACACTTTTTGAACTAAAATGTCAATTTTAAACTGATAAAGGACACCATGAGTCATGTTGGGAACATTATGTATCTTATTTAGGTGAGGATAATTACTACATGTTACAAATGACATATGGATTATTTATCTAATGTATCAAAACAATAAAAATTAATTTTATTTTTTTAGTATGTTAGTCTTCTTACTAAAATAATTTTCAATTTTAAATAAAAGTTTCTCATGGAGTAATACCGGTGACATGGTGCATCGGCTTGTGGTTAGGATAATTCAAATACATCCCGAATGACATATTCATCATTTTCATAAATTATTAAAACAATACAAACTTGTTTAATCAGTTTTCAGTGTGTCACTTGTGTTTTCTACTAAAATATCAATTTTAAACTAGAAACACACACATTAAGTCATACCAGTCATATCGTGCATCAGATTGATATGATAATAGTTCTTATACATAACGAATTACTTATGAATTGTTTTTCTAAATTAATAAGTTAATCTAAACATGTTTTCTCATTTTTTATTGGGTGAAACAATTTGAACTAAAATTTCAATTTAAAACTAAGAACAAACACATTGATTCATGTTGAGAACATCATATATTGGATTAAGGTGCGGATGATTCCTACACATAAAAAACTAATTATGGATCATTTTCCTGAATTATAAAAAAAATGAATGTGTTTCCTCTATTTTAAGTATTTCCCTTGTCCTTTTTACTAAAATTATCGTCAATTTTAAGTAACAGGATGCACTTAGAGTCATACGAGTCACACAGTCTGTCGGAATATGGTGAATCTGATTCCTACAGGTCCCGAATGACTTATGGATCATTTTTATAATTTATCAAAACAATATTAATATGTGTTTTTTATTTTTATTACATCACATGTGTTTTATAATAAAATTTCATTTTAAATTGGAAACAGGTACTTTGAGTAATTCCGATGATGACCCAGAAAACTGAATCACTTTTTTAATTAATACTTTGTTTATTTATATAACAACTTGATATAAAAAGGATTAGTTTTTTAGAGATTCTGGATACATTGTAGAATTATTAGAAAAAATATTGAAAGGAAAATACTAAAATAATTCTTTACAAGGGTTGAAAACCATAGCGGGACATCGACCACTATATATCTTCTATGTGTCCTTAATCCATGTGGAAAAATATTTTGAAGAAATTGGGTGAGCGATAAAAAGATCAGTAAGGGGATTTCTAGACAAAAATATAACCAAGTAGTTTATTTCTAATTTAAAATATAAACTATAACATGTTATAAAGTTCATTAATGCAGGAACAATAAAACATGTATACTTTTAAAAAAAAAATTGTGAAAATGTATTTCAATTTATATGTACAACATTTAAAAAATACAAATTGATCATTCATAATGTAATAGTATTTTTCACATCAAAATCTCATAATAATTTATAATTAATTCTCAAAGTCACCTTGATTTATAGCATCAATTTTTGGTTCACACCCAATATGTGGTGGAAATATTCTTATGATGGATTTGGTTCACTCCCTAATCCCATAATATGCTTGGGATAAACCTCCCACACACGATAATGTGCTTAGTGTAAAACTATTTCATGTTGTGATGTGATTAAGAAAAACCTACCCTGCATTGTGATGTGCTTAGGATAAACATCCCTCAAACTGTGAAGTGGTAGGGATAAACCTCTCATGAAACATACATAACATCAAATGAGAATAACACATTGCCCAATGAATTGGAGCGCTATCAGGGAACAACCATCCTATAATTGGAAAAAAGTCCCATCTAGGTTTGGGTTCAATCTTCATTCCCTTCATTCATAACATCCAGGTGTATTTTTGGGAACTATTGCATAACATTATTTAACAATGATTTTTTCCACTAGATAATTGATAATACGACCATGCCGTGTATTTTATACCACATGATTTTCAGTCTCATCCTCAAAAATTTGGACAGTAACCTAGCATCTGTTCTTCCTATAATGTTGTAAATCAATACCTCTAATATGAAAATTAGAGAAATAATGGTCACTTATACAAATAGATTTTTAGTGACGAATGGTTCCGCAAGATTCACAAATAAATGTATTTTCTCATATTCTATTGAAAGAGTGATTTCATATTTTTAAATTGAAAGGACCACCCAGTTAATCAGGGTAGAAAAAAAGTCCACTTCCACTATTACACATGCATAATAACCAAAGATCACCTTTTCAGTGGCATTATCATTCATGATAGTAATGCCCATCGCGGATGCGATGTGAAATACAATTTCTAGGTTCTATAGTACCCAATTAAGTATATGAATGTTAATCCAAATATGTGAAAAAGTATCATTAATTTCATTGAAACTAGAATTTAGCATCCAATCATAATGTTGGATTTTATTAGTTATAAAAGAGCACCGATAATGATAGATTTTATCAGTTCTTTTTAATTTACAATTGTTAAAAGTTGTCTCTATCGACACTTTTTTGGATGTGATGATTAATGTCTCCTAATATATTTAAAGAACCCTAATCGTGACTATTTTTTTATCATATCTAATGATTTTCAAAGAATACACCTAGTGTAGATGATCCTCCTCTTCAAATCCATGTTTGAATGATGTTTTGAATCAAGCCATGAATACATCTAAGTTTCAAATCCAAGGCTATAATGAATCTAGTCTTGAATGAATCCACATCTCAAATGCATCCAATAATTTTTGTGTGATATATTTACATTATCTCATATTTTTCAATGCTTTAATCCTAGGTATATTATTTTGTCCTCCTCCTCACTTTTTGATTTCTTGTTTGGGTTCCTCATAATGTGATTTTGACTTAGGTGGTGGTATTTTTTATGAGCGATGATTGGATTTTTGGGTGCATCAAAGTTATATTTATTTCAATGAATAGTTGTGGGCATTTTTCATTTATGAGGAAGTATGTATCTATTATTTTGTGAGTTAGTGACCATATAATATTCTCAGAAATATGTTTAGATTTTGGTGTTTATGCATAAACACATTCATATTACCATATATATATAGTTATGAATTAGGTCCTATGATACTTATAAAATGGGTGAAATCCCTATAATTGGAAGGCATTTTAATGGGTATCTTCCTTCATCCAATGATAAGTATGATATAGGAAAACCCATCCCCTAGCGAGAGACCTAATGTTAAAAGTACATATAATAATAAGAAGGTATCTCTATATGCATTAAATTGTTCCATTTAGAGAACTAATTAATGTCTCGGTGATTTCATCATGGGATATTTTTTATTTTTATTTAAATTTAAAATAATGTATATTGTTATTGATGGTAAATTTTCTCATAATATTACCGAGAGTATTCCTTGGTTCATTGGTCGTGGTTCTAAAATTGTAGGACTCCCTAGTGGATCTTATTATGTTCTTCATAGGTAAATTAATTTTTAAAATTAATTATAATTATTATATAATTATTTATTTTACTATTTTATTAATGATATATGGGCTCATGTAATTGAGGATCTATGTATTAGGAATGGATTGAATGAGAAAAGAGATTCCATATGATTAACTACATAAATCGGGTGGGTAGTATTAAAATTATCATGAAGTGTTTTATAATTAGTTTAGTGATAAATGTGATATGTAGGAATAGATAATTGGGGAGAAGAGACCATAGTGGGTTATGATATGGGTTTATGAACATAATATATAATAAGTAATAATGATATGGAATAAAATACTCAAATCATACTTTGTGGGGTGATTAATGTCTCACTCAATGGATTCTTCAACTTGTGGTCCTTTGGTTGGTTATTTTTTAGAATACCAATGGATAATAAAATACAAAATAAATGGGGTAAAGATAATATATTATTGTATGATTCTGTGAGAGGGACCTTTAAGTGCGAATTATGTGATTAATTGTTGTAAATGGATTCCTTATGGTCTATGGATCATAATAAAAGTGATACATGTTATTAGGAAATAGGATATAACCATGGAAGTAAATATTCTAGTAGTTTATAGGTTGTATTACAAGAGGCCTATTGAGGATAATCATGGATAATGGAAGTATCCCATAAGGGTAGAATAGTGAATAAATTTTACTATGATTTTTTTTCTTAGGGTGGTGATTTTCTAAGAAGGATTTTATAATCACCATAGTAGTGATTAGATTTGTGGTATAAAATTGAGTATAGTCCCTTGAAATATGTAGGGATAACCTATAAAGGGTAAGATGGATTATTTGATCATATATATAACTTTTTCATTATATTTGAGGGGTGTGAGTGATGAATTATGGCATATGAACAATGATATTATCTAATGAGTGATCATTGAGAATAATGATCAATGCATAAGATAGCTGATATTTGATTATCATATATTAGAATATGATGGGTATTATGTAAGGTATAGGAATTAAATGTCAAAATTGGAGTTACTAATGACATGTCAGTGATTCATTGAGTGTTATAGTGAGGGTTATGTGACTGTCACGACCCATCCTCAGGGCCCGTGCCGTGACAACCCCAAGCCCGCCTTCCATAGGCCATGGGCTGGCGTCTAGCACCAAAGGCGTAAATCCTGATAACTGGGAAGGCATTTCCTTTATAAAAGTAAACAAAACACCTGAGAGTACAAGCGGAAGAAAAACACTAAGTACATAGAGAAGTGTTGAAGGTAAGTGGGCTAGAATACAAACCCAAATGAATGTACAACTACAACTGAACAAAGTACAACAGCTGGAAGAACAGAAACGGCTCCTCGGTCGTCCTCCTCGGATCCTACCTGAAGGGTAGGTATAGATGGCGCAGCTCCTGGATTGTCCACCACGGATCCTACCTGAAGGGTAGGTACAGATAGCCTCCACAATTCTCTCTCCCGTCAACCTCCTCTGAGTGTCGTCTCACCGTGAAGTCCACCTGCAGATACTGACTCGTCGTGTAGTCCACCTCCGGGTACCGTCCAGTCTTCGAACACTCGGCCTCCGTCAGCACTGTCTGTCGTCTGCAACCAACACAGCAAGGTGAGGGCAAAGCCTGTGCAGGGGTGAGTATAACGATACTCAGTAGGGACCCCAAGACCCTCAAGGTCTCACTAAAACCAATATGGATAACCACAAAGAAGATCTCAACAGATAACCTCTACGTAGGTATATGCCCATACATATACCTATGTTATCAAGTAACCCATCTCAATCATGAGGAAACAAAAGGATTAGGAAATCAACGGATAACCACTACCCAGGTATAAGCCCATACATATACCTATGTTATCAAGTAACCCATCTCAATCATTAGGAAACACAAAGGTTATAGACTGAGCTCAAACCAGGATTTTCATTATCGAAACCGTAACTGTTGAAGAGTCCCGTCTCTAGAGTGTACAGTGGTCCTGTCACGACTTCGAGGTACTTCTCACTAACCTAAGACTACTGAGGTACTCCTCCTGTTGAGTACCGCGGGCCTGCCACCTCACATAGTAGTGCTTCCCGCCGGGGTCTGCCACCCAAACACAGTAGTGCTCCCCCATAATAGCCTACAGTAGTACTCCTCCTGTCGAGTACCACGAGTCTGCCACCCAAACACAGTAGTGCTCCCCGCTGTGGGTCTGCCACCCAAACACAGTACGGCTCCCCACTGGGCTATACAAGTCTCTCCGACTCGAATTGGACAAGCAGTCTTCAGGTCCCAGCAAGCTACACGGTCTCTGTACTCCGTACGCTCGTCTCTGGGAGGGTCTGCTCCATGAGCTACTGGTCGATACTCCAAGTATCTCAAAGGCCCACAAAGAAGAATCTCAAAGGACCCCCTCATCATAGGGGTCTCAATGCAACAGACAGCGCGTCAATCGGACGACCGGTCTGTGAGTTATTAGCATTTTCATCCCAGGGGCCCGGTTGGTTTCGTAAGCGAACCAATCCCGGCTGTATCTCAACTGTACCCCGAACTCTCATAGGGTATAATCATAGGGACCGTTTCTCAAGGAGATCATCAACGCCGCCGACGGTTCGTCAAACGGACATCCTGTCTGAAAGATATCAGCTTTTACGTTCCAGGGGCTCGGTTGGATTTCAGGTGCAATCCAACCGAGACACTATCCAACTATATCCAAATCTCTAGAAAAGTATGCCAAAAGTTCCGTCTCATCAAGAGGTATTCAACGAAACAGAAGGCACGTCAATCGGACGCCCGGTCTGTGAGTTATTGGCTTTTTCGTTCCAGGGGCCCGGTTAGTTTCGTGAGCGAACCAACCTGACCGCACTCCGACGGCATACAAACCTCGAGCAGAGTAAGCCAAAAGATCCTTCTCACTTAGTGGAATCCATAAAAGTCTAAGGCACGTCAATCGGACGTCCGGTGCTAAAGATATAAGCGTTTCCGCTCCGAGGGCCCGGTTTGCATCCTGTACGAACCAACCTGGCCGAACACAATGTTCTCCGAAACCTTGAGTGTAATATACCGAAACGACCGTCTCATTCCAAAGATAGCTACGCAGTAGACGGTGCGTCGATCGGAGGTCTGTAGTCCATGATATGGGCATTTGACCGAAAGTGGTCTGAAAATGGAGTGTTTGGGACCGGGCCGACCCGGCCCGACCCCCCTGGGTCGGCTCGAACTGGGTCGAACGGAACCGGGTCGACCCGACCCGGGTCCGACCTGGCTAGACCCAGTCCGACCCGACTGGCAAGCCACAGCTCGGCGTGGCCGAGCAGAAGTCACGGAGCGGGGGGCGGTGCGCGGCCGCCCTCGCCGCTAATTGGGGCCGGCGGTGAACCGCTGCCGCCCATCTTCTGGAGGCGCGCTCGGGCGCTGCCGCCTACCGACGGCTGGACGGCTCCGGCCACCGCCTCCAGTCGTCGGCGGCGCCGCGCCGGTGACCCGCGCCTCCGGGTGTTTTTGCGGGCCACCAGAGTTTCTCCGGTGGTCCGTTTTCAAAACCGTTTGAGCCAGTATTCATCTCGGGTCTCGAACTTTACTGTGCAAGCATCAAAATTACATTGTGGCCCAGTTTTGTTGTCGCCTGTAAATCGACACATCTATTAACAAAACGCGCCATCTTCGTGGCTCTCCGGCACGTCGCGTTGACGCTGCGCCCCTTCATCGTGGTCCGACTCCGTCCGCAGATGTCTTCGGGTTTCTCCGACGCGGCACGACGGTGTTGCGTCCTTTTTCTTCCTTTCACGGCGCCACACATTTCCTTGTCGCAGGATTCAGCGTGGTGTGACGAAACCACGCCTTCTCGTACCAAACCACAAAGGAACCAACATGAAAAAAAGGAGGAGGGTTGGACGTGTTTGTGCGGTCCGGCCCCCTCGCATTATTCGATAACTATTGGTTTTAAACCACGAAGATCGTCAAGTTGGTATTCACGAACAAAAAAATTAATAAAATTAAAAACCCTACTTTGGCTTCAAGAGCGGAGCTTGTTCGGAGGTTCGTCGAAGAGAAAACATCGTGGTATAACCGTCGCGAAAAGAGTCGACTTGGAAGGAGGGAGTCGCGTCGCGGGAACGGCGTCGCGGAAAGAGAGACGTTGCGGAAGAACCGTTGCGGAAAGAGACGTCGTGTCGTGGATCGGTGTCGCGGAGTCGGTCTTCGAGGACTCCGCGTTCTTTGACGGAGTTCGATGCATTCTTCGCGTTCCTCGTGTTCTTCGTCGAAGAGGATGAAGAACTCTAGCTTTCCGTAGCTTTTCTTATCCAAAGGATCTCAAGAAACTAAGAAACTAACCCATAAATAAATTAACCCTCACTTAATTTATTAACACCACAAAACATTTGAAATCCAACAGTTTGAATTAACTCACCTCAATAAATTACACAGGTTATCAAAATAAATGTAGGGGAGTTAATGGGGAGTTGAAGAGTTGATGAATATGAAGGGGTGGGGTTCGTGTGGGCCCCACCTCCTTCATAACCTACAAATGGAAGTTGGTTAGTTACCCAACTTCCTCCTAAAGGATAAAAACACTTAGAGTAAAATAAAAATTGTTGTTAAATTTTTATTTTTAACTTCCACAATTTTTATCCACTTCTCTCTTGTAAACGCAACTCCGGAACAGGAGTTCCTAAGCAATTACCAGCACTACGGTTCAATCGGTGCCCTCAAAATTTGATTCCGAGCACTGGTTCAAAAGTTAGAAATTCCTTCTTGTTCGTTCACTAAACATACCCGAGCTAAACTTCGGAAATTGATTCCGGGTACATCGGACCTCGGATTCAGGCGCCGTCAGAAACTGCGTTCTTGTAAAATTCTAAAGAAAATTAAGAAACAATTTTCCTTGAAATTTCCGGGTCTTTACATTACTCCCGCCTCAGGGCTTTACGTCCTCGTAAAGCTTAAACACAAACTAGGGTCACAAAAGAGGTACAGAGCACGCATCTGAGCCTTCCTCTCCCATGTGCTTTCCTGAAGGGTTCTGTGCTGCCTAAGAAAATGCAAAAGAGGAATCGACCGTCCTCATAGAATCTGCTCCTGTCGATCCTCAATACCCACTGGAACCTCCATGAATGATGCCCTATTATCGACGTTCAACTCCCTGAGGTTGATGATGTGTGAAGGATCAAGCACGTATCTCCTCAGTTGAGATACATAGAAAAACGTCGCGCACCTGGTGCAACTGAGGTGGATGGTTTAAGCGGTAAACCTCCTCGCCTACCCTGCTGAGGACCTGAAAAGGTCCACTATTCCTCAGAGATATCATGGAGCCTAGGCCACACCTCTGTGAACCTCATCGAGGTGAGACCCATAGGGAAACGTGGTCACCATCCTCGAACTCCATTGGTCTCTACCTCCTGGATGACCTGGACCTTCTCTTTCGTGGCTTGGACCATCTCCGGTCCCACAACAGCTGCAAAGGTTTCTTATTTTCCGATAAGAGAAATATGATCTCATCCCCTGGATGAACCACTTTCTTTGCCTAATACAGTCAATCCCGACATGGATGATACTAATCCATTCCAAGGATGATGTCGTAAGGCCTAGATGCTACTACCAAGAGATCCAACCGGTACTCTCACATCCAAGGGTTGAGTCACACTGTCAGCTTCAGTGTGTGGAAAATAGGTCTCTTCTAGTAGGTTTCTCACACTTGAGGGTCAAGTCAACAGTTTAATCCGGAACCTCTTAGTAACAACACAAGAGAGGACATAATTGATAACATCACAACGGTAAGTGTTTTTATTTTACTACAGCTCATGGTACAAAGACACAAATATAACGACAACATCATGGAACTAGATATACACCACTAGTTCTGCACCTGTCCACTCGCTTCTGGAGCTCTGTAGTCAAAAGCTTCAGCTGCCTGAAGCTGAGCTCTCCCATGTCTTCCTTTCCCCTGTGGTCGTGGTGGACCTCCTGGTGGTGGTGGTGGAAACATCCTGAAGCGTCGTCCACCTCCATCTGCACGGCCAACTCCTCTGCCTTGGCCGCCTTCTCCTTGCGGTCGGCCCTGATCGAACCTGTACCTCTGCCTCGGTGGTTCTTCATTTAATTGCTGGTCATCTACGTGGCGGGTCGGACAGTCATGTGCAATGTGACCAACTCCGCCGTAGGAGTAACACTGCATGGAAGGTCTGGCTCTGTCACTTCCCTTGGTTCCTCGCACTACCGACCCTAAGTCACGTGGTCGACCACCTGTAGGTATGGTCCTCTTGGACCTCTACGTCATCAGTCTACTGCCTGTTGTAGAAGATTCTGGCACATGCCAGCTAGTGGTGGGTCCTGCTGCTGGAGACTGCTCAGCAAGGAAACTCTCCACCAAAAGGGCTCGCTCCAACACCCATGTCTATGTCGGAATGCTGAGTGGAACCACAGAAGATCTAATCTCTCACTTGAGCCCCTTATCGAAGGTTTGGGCCCTGAAGAACGGGTCTCGTACCATATCTGTGGAGTAGCGCGAGAGGTCTGTGAACCTCGTTGAATACTGCGCCACTGTCATGCTCCCCTGACGCAGCTGAAGTAGCTCCTGTATACGCACCGCTTGAAGAGTGGCTGGTACAAATTCTGCCCAGAACAGGCTCTTGAAGTCTTCCCAACGAAGAGTCACCTCGTCATGAATCTGGAGCATCAGGCTCCACCATCTTCTGGCTTCTGCCTGAAGAAGGCTGGCAGTAAGGATCACCATGAAATCTTTTGGCGTCCCCACTAGCCTGAAAACTCTCACCACATCCTCCAGCCAATCCTCAGCCGCCAACGGGTCCGTCCCTCCCTGGAACCTGGGTGGTCTCTGGCACTGGAAGACGTGCAGTGGACTCATGCGACGTGCACCCTCTAGTGCTGGGGCTGGTGGCATCGGTGGCCCAACGGGTAGTAGTACCGTTGGGGCCTCCGCTGGTGCCTCAACTGTGATAGGGCCCTATACTGAGGCCACGTCGCTCGGCGGGCTGTCAGTATGTACCACTCTTGGGGCTCTCGCTAGTCGTCCATGGGGAGGCATCCTGTAAGAAACAATGTGACACATTCAAACGATTTATACATGGTGAGCTGACCTGGATTGAGCTGATATTTAAATAAAACATCTGGAAACACACACGCAATCAGTGTTTTCGTGCACATAGTCGCAAATCAGTTGTCAGGGTCCTGGTGTATGGATACGTCGGTCTCCCGCACCAACACTGGACTCCCTGAACTGAAAACCACAATCGGTACTCTTAACACTATTGCTTCACAGAAAGAAAATATTAGAGTTATAAGTTATGCGGTAGAACCGACTCCTTTGATACCAATTTTTCACGACCCGTCCTCGGGGCCCATGCCGTGACAACCCCAAGTCCGCCTTCCATAGGCCAGGAGCTGGCGACTAGCAACAAAGGTGTAAATCCCGATAACTGGGAAGTCATTGCCTTTATAAAAGTTAAAAAACACCACAGAGTACAAGCGGAAGAAAAACACTAAGTACAAAGAGAAGTGCTGAAGGTAAGTGGGCCAGAATACAAACCCAAATGAAAGTACAACTACAACTGAACAAAGAAAAACAGCTGGAAGAACGGAAACGTCTCCTGGGTCGTCCTCCTCGGATCCTACCTGAAGGGTAGTTACAGATGGCGCAGCTCCTGGATCCTTCACCACAGATCCTACCTGAAGGGTAGGTACAGATAGCCTCCACAATGCTCTTGCCCGTCAACCTCCTCCGAGTGTCGTCTCGCCGTGAAGTCCACCTCCAGATACTGACTCGTCGTGTAGTCCACCTCCAGGTACCATCCAGTCTTCGAACACTCGGCCTCCGTCAGCACTGTCCGTCGTCTACAACAAACACAACAATGTGCGGGCATAGCCCGTGCAGGGGTGAGTATAACGATACTCAGTAGGGACCCTGATACCCTCAAGGTCTCACTAAAACCAACATGGATAATCACAAAGAAGATCTCAACAGATAACCTCTAATTAGGTATATTCCCATACATATACCTATTTTATCAAGTAACCCATCTCAATCATGAGGAAACACAAGGATTATGAAATCAACGGATAACCACTACCCAGGTATATGCCCATACATATACCTAAGTTATCAAGTAACCCATCTCAATCATGAGGAAACACAAAGTTCATAGAATCAGCTCAAACCAGGATTTTCATTATCGAAACTGTAACTGCTGAAGAGTCCTGTATCTAGAGTGTACAGTGTTCCTGTCACGACTTCGAGGTACTGCTCACTAACCTAAGACTGCTGAGGTACTCCTCCTGTCGAGTACCGCGGGCCTGCCACCTCACATAGTAGTGCTTCCCGCCGGGGTCTGCCACCCAAACACAGTAGTGCTCCCCCCTCATAGCCTACAGAGGTACTCCTCCTGTCAAGTACCACTGGTCTGCCACCCAAACACAGCAGTGCTCCCCGTTGTGGGTTTTCCACCCAAACATAGTAGTGCTCCCCACTGGGCTATACAAGTCTCTCCGACTCGAATCAGACAAGCAGTCCTCAGGTCCTAGCGAGCTCCATGGTCTCCATACTCCGTACGCTCGTCTCTGGGAGGGTCCTCTCCACGAGCTACTGGTCGATACTCCATGTATCTCAAAGGCCCACGAAGAAGTATCTCAAAGGATTGCCTCGTCATAGGGGTCTCAACGCAACAGACGACGCGTCAATCGGACAAATGGTCTGTGAGTTACTAGCCTTTTCATCCCAGGGGCCAGGTTGGTTTTGTGAGCGAACCAATCCCGGCTGTATCTCAACTGTACCCCGGACTCTCATAGGGTATACTCATAGGGATCGTTTCTCAACGATATCATCAACGCTGCTGACGGTTCGTCAAACGAACGTCCTGTCTGAAAGATATCAGCTTTTCCGTTCTAGGGGATTGGTTGGATTTCGGGTGCAATCCAACCCGGCCACTATCCAACTGTATCCAAATCTCGAGCGAAGTATTCTAAAAGTTCCGTCTCATCAAGAGGAATTCAACGAAACAGACGGTGTTTCAATCGGACGCCCGGTCTGTGAGTTATTGGCTTTTTCGTTCCAGCGGCCCGGTTGGTTTCGTGAGCGAACCAACCCGACCGCACTTCGACGACATCCAAACCTCGAGCGGAGTAAGCCAAAAGATCCGTCTCACTTAGAGGAATCCATCAAAGTCGACGGCACGTCAGTCGGACGTCCCGTGCTAAAGATATAAGTGATTCCGCTCCGAGGGCACGGTTGGTTTCGTGTACGAACCAACCCGGCCAAACCCAAAGTTCTCTGAAACCATGAGTGTAATATACCGAAATGATCGTCTCGTTTCAAGAATCGCTACGCAACAGACGGTGTGTCGATCGGATGTTTGTAGTCCAAGATATGGGCATTTGACCGAATGTGGTATGAAAACGGGGGGTCTGGGCCCGGGCAGACCCGGCCCGACCCCCCCCCCCCCCGGGTCGACTCGACCCGGGTCTGACCTGGCTAGACCCGGTCCGACCCGACCGGCCAGCCGCGGCTCGGCGTGGCCGAGCCGAAGTGGCGGAGCGGGGGGCGGTGCGCGGCCGCCCTCGCCACTAATTGGGGTTGGCGGCGAACTGCCGCCGCCCATCTTCCGGCGGCGCGCTTGGGCACCGCCGCCTCCTGGCGGCCGGACGGCTCCGGCCGCCGCCTCCTGTCACCAGCGGTGCTGCGCCAGTGACCCGCGCCTCTGGGTGTTTCCACAGGCCACCGGAGTTGCTCCGGTGGTCCGTTTTCAAAACCGTCTGAGCCAGTGATCATCTCGGGTCTCGAACTTTACTGTGCAAGCTTCAAAATTACATTGCGGCCACGTTTTGTTGTCGCCTATAAATCCGCATGCCTATTAACAAAACACGTCGTCTTCGTGGCTCTCCAGCACGGCGCGTTGACGTCGCGCCCCTTCGTCATGGCCCAACTCCGTCCGCGGATGTCTTCGGGTTTCTCCGACGTGGCGCGACGACGTCGCGTCTTTGTTCTTCTTTTCACGGCGCCACACATTTCCTTGTCGCATGATTCCGTGTGGTGCGACGACACCACTCCTTCTCGTAACAAACCAAAAAGGAACCAACATGAAAAAAAGGAGGAGGGTTGGCCATGTTTGTGCGGTCCGGCCCCCTTGCGTTATTCGATAACTATTGGTTTTAAACCATGAAGATCGTCAAGTTGGTATTCATGAACAAAATAAATAAATAAAATTAAAAGCCCTACCTTGGTTTCAAGAGCGGATCTTGTTCGGAGGTTCGTCAAAGAGAAAACGTCGCGGTATAACCATCGCGGAAAGAGGCGACTTGGAAGGAGGAAGTCGCGTCCCAGGAACGGCGTCGCAGAAAGAGAGACGTTGCGGAAGAACCGTTGCGGAAAGAGACGTCGTGTCGTGGATCGGTGTCGCGGAGTCAGTCTTCGAGGACTCGGCGTTCTTCGACGGAGTTCGATGTGTTCTTCACGTTCCTCGTGTTCTTCATCGAAGAGGATACAGAACTATAGCATTCCTTACCTTTTCTTCTCCATAGGCTCTCAAGCAACTAAGAAACTAACCCATAAATAAATTAAGCCTCACTTAATTTATTAACACCACAAAACCTTTGAAATTCAAGAGTTTGAATTAACTCACATCAATAAATTACACAAGTTGTCAAAATAAATGAAGGGGTGTTAATGGGGAGTTGAAGAGTTGGAGATTATGAAGGGGTGGGGTTCATGTGGGCCCTACCTCCTTCATAACCTACAAAGGGAAGTTGGGTAGTTACCGAACTTCCTCCCAAAGGATAAAAACACTTAGAGTAAACTAAAAATTGTTGTTAAATTTTTATTTTTAACTTCCACAATTTTTATCATCTTCTCTCGTGTAAACACAACTTTGGAACAGGAGTTCCTAAGGAATTACTAGCACTATGGTTCCATCGGTGCCCACAAAATTTGATTCTGAGCACTGGTTCAAAAGTTAGAAATTTCCACTCGTTCATTCACTAAACGTACCCGAGCTAAACATCGGAAATTGATTCCGAGTACACCGGACCTCGGATTCAGGCGCCGTCAGAAACTGCATTCTTGTAAAATTACAAATAAAATTAAGAAAAAATTTTCCTTGAAATTTTTGGGTCTTTACAGTGAAATTTTTATTTTGTTTATTGTTCTTTATGTTTTTTAGAAGTTAGGATTAACTAATGTATTATAGAACCCATTGTGTGGTTCTTTCCTAAGATATCCAATTTTGTTAAGACCTCCAAATATTTAAAACTCACTTCCTATGAAAAATATTTATGTTATACCCATTTCATGATCCTGACATAATAAGCACATGTGATTTTTATCCCTTAGAGATTGTTTTGGATGCTATGTGTTTGAGGACAAATCTCATGGTACTTGTGATGTGGTTGTTTCCAGTGGGAGATAATATAATTTTGTTCCTCCTATGATTCAAATGTTAACATATTATTAGTGAAATGATTCGAATTTCAGGTACCAACCATGGTATAGACATATGGTATGATTAGTATAGTTCATGGGTAGCAATTGATATAGGTATATTTTACAATCATTAGGTCCTAGTTAGTACATAATAACTTTATTTACATGTGAATTTTGAGTGTTACTATTTTTAACATATATTCAAATATATGCATTATTGTATATCTCAGGGGCCATGTTAGTATTTACTTATAGATTTTTATTCTCGCATCATATACATAAACCTATGTGGACATAGATCACCTATATTTGATATAAAGATGAAGAAAAATGACTACTAACATAGAATAGAGTCGATGTAGCTTAGTTTGGAAGAGTTTATATTCTCATGGTAGTGTCAATAACATGAGATGAGATTTTAAATTTTAAATTAATATATTTTAATTTATAAAGTTATAACTTGAAAACTATCACCCACACCATGTTAATCTATCAAAAAGTTATTATCAATTTTGTTTTATAAGGATCATCCCACATATCTTCTATATTGTTTGAACTACTCCGAGTAGTAGTCATCCAAAATGATCCCTAGTACTCAGTATGGGCTGAATACTACTCAGAGTAGTTCAAGCACTATAAGTGCATGTTATGAATTTATATAGGATGAGTCTCACAAAAAAACCGTTCAAGATATAAAGATTATGAGGTTGATAGTTTTCCATAACATTTACCTTTGGTTGAATTCAAATGATAACACCTAGAACAGTGGAGTAATTACTTTCTAAAATTCAATTATCCATTTTCTTCGAAATTGATTCATGATAATTATTTTACAAAAGATTATGATGATGGAGTTATAAAGATCATAATGTTTACAATAAAACATGAATATGACCCTTCTCAAACCATTTTCCTTATTTCTGTTGTTTTTATTAAATTAATATAAAATATTTGACTACTCATACATATAATGTATTCTACGCATGATAATGTTAGTAATCCAAGGGATAAAAACTATTTATTCTAAAAATAAAAAATTATTAGGGGTCCAACAACATGTTGATGAAAAAAACAATAATGATGAAACATCAAAGTGTTGAATAAAATTATCAAGGAAATAATTAAGGCTACACATTTTTGGTTTGTAGGAATCAATAAGACCAACCTATTGACCCAAAAAAATCAATGTTCATCAGTTATGATAGGGTCACAACAATGTCAAATGTTCTGGTTGATATTGATTAACAGAACCATGCACAACTTATAACTATGAAAACCATTTGGAATGATATTATAGTGATGATATGATATACTTTCTCTATTATAAAGAAAAATTATATAATGAATAATTGATTTATTTTTCATTATTCCTTATAGTGTTCATTTATTTTAGAAAATTTTCACAATGAAATTATCTGAATGGTTGCTGGAAATCCCATAGAGGCTTCCATAATTTTCTTACCAATTTACATCTTCGGGATACTGAGGTGACTGTAATTCCCCACCCACTAGTAAGTCATGAAAACATTATAAACTCTGAAACACGGAATTCATTCATCATTTGTTATGATGAGAAATCATTTCATGTGGATTTCAGTCAATTATATATATTTTAAAATTATATATTTTATCTATTTTGAATAAAAAAAGTAATTTATCATACCAAAATATAGTGATGAAAATATATACTTTGCATCAAAACAATATACCCATATCATAAAGAAAGGATAGGGTATGCTTCACTGTAGATGAAATTGGTATGTATATTGAATCAAAGATAAAACTTTTAAGTGATATGAATCAATATATGTTTTGATTATTATAACTATATTAATGAATCAAAATTTAAAGCCTCTTATATCCCACCTAATTTGCTTTTTATGGAGGCTCATGTAAATAAGGAGGGTAATCATGTCGATTAAAAAAAGTCATATAGGAAACATTTGTATATATGAAATAATTCTAATTCATTCTGATTTGTAATATCATTAAATTAAAATATCTATTTATATTTATATTCTTCTAATGTTATATAAAAAATAATTGATACTGATCATACCTGAAGAAAAACTACTTTCAGTATACATGATGCATCTAGAATGTTATTGTCGTGTTAGAGGAGTTGGTTTTAGAGTGTCTCCTAAAAAATATTTCAAGAAGTTAAAACCATATGAAAATATATATAATATAGTGAAAGTATTGAAAAATAAAATTATATTCTTAGAAAGCTTATATTTTTTGGTTTGGTTTGGTAGACCAATATATGAAAAAGGATAAAAGAGAATCTGTGTTGGAACCAATATCTGCACCTAATAAACCAAATGGCCCCACTATATTTGATTATATTACTTCCACTCAACAATATACCTTACACAATGTGATAAAATGTTTCATTATTATTTTTCATAAATGTGAATTAAACAACATCAAATAACATTACATTACTAAAAAATTTTAGGGTATAGTGGTATGTGATTTATATCTATCATGACCCAAGCACCACCCTGTTGTGAGTGGTATGGTGTATAATATCATGGGATACAAGATAAAGCATAAAGATCTCCTAAAAGATCACATGAGAGTGTGGATTGTGGTAGTGCCTGAGCTAACTATAGAGTTTTTTATTCTAGTTGATGATACAATAATTATAATAGTCAATGACGCTATTGGAAATTTCATATCATGGTTGTCTAATCATATAACGTTACATGATGTATGTCATTAACAATGTTTTTCATATAAAAAACTATAACATTTGTTGAAAAATGTTCTAAAATGAGGTATGATACTACATATGGATAATGTGATGGGTAAACCTATGATAGAATCAAGACAATCTAGTTAATCTACTATGAAACCAAAATGACATTCCAGGAGTACCTTTTCCCCACAAGTTCCAGATCAACATTTATTATCAGTACAACTTCATGAAAAGATAAAATTTAAAGGTGAAAATATATCATAGATTCTATATGAAGATAAAATATATAGATCTTTTAATACATACATATTTGGTCTCAAGAGCATAAATGACATTCTCAATCATGAATGACTAAGAGATTCGTTTCTTGAATACATACATAAGGAACATTTTCATAATACGTCAAACCAAGTACTGATGTAATCTTTTTATTATTGATAATGACTATTAATATTTTTTATACGTTTTTTTTTAAGGTTGGGGCCGAAGCCTCATTTTATTATTAATGAAAATAAAAGACCACTTTTAACTGGGTAGTGGGAAACCCATTATATATCCCAAAGGCCCGGTGGGGTTGTATCCCATTACATAGCCCGTAGGCCCAAATTTTTGGCCTAAGACTCAATCTATGAATAGTAACCCAGCTACTATAGTGCCCGCCGCTACTACAGTACCCTGCTACTGCTACATTATCCTGTCGCCTCTACAGTACTCGTCGATCAACAATATCATCACTACTACATTACCGCTACAGTAATGCTACAGCACCCTGCGCCCCATCGGTTTTGAACTCCCATTTTTCATGTAGGATTACGGGGAGCTTACCACTAAGCCAAACCCCAACTTCTTTTTTATATGAGTTTATATTACTATAATATAATGGTAAAACAACATGAAGAATTATTTGGATTCATTGATCCCCCTATCATTTTAATGTAAAAAATCATACATTGAATAAGGAATAAATTGAGAATAAAAGAAATGATATACTCAAAGGTTTTGATATAAAAATAATCGATGATAAAATATTTTTAATGGCAATAATTTAGAGGTAAAACGCTTTAATCTAATCACATTAAATGTTTTTTTATTTCTTTCATTACTTATATGATTTTTTAGGAATCACTAGATGTTAATCCTAACCAATCTAGATACCCCGAATATTTATTTTCTGGATCCAATGCTTGGATATCTAGGAATAAACCACAAATGATGTGTATTATGAATTTATAATACACTAGAAGAAACATTTCATAGATAAAATTAAATTTATATGTCTAAATATGTGGAGGAATTATTTTTTTCTGAAATAAAAATAACACCACTATATTTTTAAAAACTGATTATCATAGGCTAAAATTTCTATTAGAACACTGCATGTACTATAAAATATTTCTGATGTTTGAAAACAAACCCTCACAGTGAACAAATTGAAAAAAAATAGATGTAGCTTCATGCCAAAGACTTCCCTACACTAGCACAAAAGGGTCATAGTAGTGGATCCAGTAGTGACTTGAGAGTCATGAAACACCAATCTAATCATCAAACATGTATATAATCAAGCTAAAATGATTAAATAGATATGTCTATAATCAACCAGAAAGTCCAGTAGGTCTATAATAGAACCATCATATGATAACCCACATTGATATATTATGGTCATTTAAGAGGGATTATGTCAAAGGAAAAATGGAATCAACTAAAAATAAACTACTTTATGAAGAAATCGATTAAAAATAAAAACTGCTTTAAATGAAATCATAAAGCACCGAAAATAAAAAGGAAGAACCATTTGAAGAAGAATCCAGTAGATTGATAGAATATCTCTAAAAATAAATAAATTCAAAATTTCATCAACTAAATATTGAATTTTAGGAAAAGATCAATACAATTGGTTTTCATTGTTGGAAGGGAGAATTATTTTCACTATTCTATCATTAATTTTATTCCTGATATAATTTGAAAATTTCTTGTTAGGTTAATACAAATAACATTCATTGTGTATGTGAAAATTCACTATGTAAAATATTCTATGCTCGCATGACCATTAATAAAAAACTCATCATCATTATAAATAAAAAATACATGATAATAGTGATATTCAAATTTTGATGAAAAAATAATGATTATTTTTTGTTAGAGTTTATCATCCCACATAACATTGAGAACACTATACTAATCTATTGCACACTCCAGGAAGAATTAATGGATGCTATAGATTTTAGTGTCATTGGGATGCTATAAAGGGCTATAATGATGTTTAATACTATCAAAAGGGATAAAAAATTTATATTAGACTTTAGTGTCCAATTAAAATACATTATGTGTCATAGTGATGTTTTTTACATCAAAGAAATTATATGGTTTATCATGGTGTTTTTACTCTCTATGAAGGTGAAAGGGAAATATATATTTTATTAGGTTATATTAAAAATCATTCGCATAAATTCATATTAGTTAAATAAAAGAATTATAATAGGTTGTTCAAAAATGGTTAATGTTTTCTAAGAATAAATGAACTCATCAACTAGGATAATTCACTCTTATAATAGGATCAAGCACTCAACAAGGATGATTCATTCCTAATGATGTAATTCTTATATTCTATAATATAATAAAAATTACGGGTTATCAAACTAAAATATTTTTATATTACCCAATGTATTGAATAAACTATAGGATAAAAATACACTTTATAATCAACAATTTCTCAATGCAATGCCTGGTGTACCTGGTATGACTGCAATTTTGTGGTTTCGGGTTGAAAATAAAATTTTTTTATGTATTGTTTCCTTTATATTTATAAATTATTTCTGTATATTAATACAATCATTAGAATTTTTTTCATATATAGGTGGATTACATAGCTCAATTTTGAGTGGTTTGTTTGAATCTTCTTATGATCATGAGATATTTCACTTCAAGACTACAATGGAGAAAAAAAGGTCAACAATGAATACAACCATCATGAAAAGGTGGATTCCTACTACGTATTTAATCCAATTTTCAAATATTTTATATAATTTATTTAATTAAACTTCCATATCATTTTAATCGAATAATTAATTTTTTTAAACCTTTTGGGAAGTCATATTTTTTCCTTTAATCATCTATAAATAGCTAGAAAAGAGAGAACATATTGATTTTGGATGATGTATTTCAGTCATCAAAGGCATTTTTCCTATATCCAAATGGAACATTTCCATATTTTCTTGCTTGGGGGTGATGGTTGAAAGAAAAAATCACATCACATTCTCAATCATTCACACCTCAATCTAACACACGGTGTGACTGGTGTGACTCAAACTATATGATTTTAGTTTATAATTTTTATTTTAGTTCAAAACACACCTCACATACGTAGAACTATACAAGAAAATTTTGATACTTTATAAAAATTATCCATAAGTCATTTTTGAAATATAGAAATTAGCTTCACCTCAATCTGAAACACAATTTTACTAACATGACTCAAAGTGTCCTTTATCAGTTTAAAATTGATATGTTTGTTTAAAAAGTGTCACCCATTGAGAACTATGAAAACACAAATGAATTGTATTAATAAGTTAAGAAAAATATTCATATATAATATTTGACATATAAGAATATGTATCACGTCAAAATGACCCATGATATGACCAGTATGACTCAATGTGCATGTTTCTAGTTTAAAATGAAATTTTAGTAAAAAACAAAAGTGACATAATAAATAATTATAAACCATCTTATAATTATTTTTGAAATTTAGAAAAAATATCATAAGTTATTAAGGACATGTAGGAATCATCCTCATCTCAATATGACACAGGATCTGACTGATATGACTCCAACTTCATCTTTTTATTTAAATTTGATATTAATTTTAGTAAAAATAATACTATCATACTCAAAACTAATAGACAACATTATTATTGGTTTGATACATTATGAAAATGATCCAAAATTCATTTATAACGATTATGATTTATCCTCACCTCAATTTGATACATGATGTTCTTGGTATGAATCAAAGTGTCGATTATTATTTTAATATTTACATTTTAGTGCAAAAAGTATCACCGAATGAAAATAGAGAAAAAATATCATATTGTCTTGATATTTTTAAAATGATTCAAGTGTTGTTATTTATTTGTATGAATCATTATTATGTCAAACTCAAACTAAATGTGGACAGTATTACTCAAAGTGTGTGTTTCAGTTAAAAATGAAACTTTAGTGAAAAAAATTCATACTCAAATCCAATAAAACGTTTTAATATTGTCATTATACTTTATTAAAACTATCCATAAGTCATTCTGGATGTAAATTAATCATCCACTCCCAAATTTGACACATGATATGATTGATATGACTCCAAGGGCATCTTTTAATTTAAAATTGACATTAATTTTTTTTAAAAAAACTGACATAATCAAAACCATGAAAATGAATTTTTATTATTTTTGTACCTTAGTAAAAGGATTCATAAGTCATTTTTCTTGTGTATTAATAATCCACACCTAAATCTGATACACGATGTGCCCAACATGATTCAAAGTGACTGTTATCAGTTCAAAATTGGAATGTTTGTTTAAAATATGTCCCCCAATGTAAAATAAGACAACATGATTGGATTTTAATAATAATTTATTAAATTGGTTAATAATTAATCTGGGATGTAATGGAATTAGTATCATTTCAATCTGACACATGAATTTGACCTTTATGACTTAATTTGTGTGTTTCAAGTTTAAAATGGAAGTCTAGTAAAAAACAGAAGTGACGAACTCAAAATAGATAAGACACATTTGGATTAATTTTATATAATAGTAAAATGTTGTAAATGAAATTTAGGACATATAGGATTCTGGATCACCTCAATATGATGTATAGTGTAACTATTATGACTCCAAGTGTGTATTTTTATTTAAATTTGACATTAATTTTAATAAAAACTACAACTAACATACTCAAAACCAAGAAACTTCATTCGAATTGTTTTGATAATTTAGTAAAATGATCCATTTTTCAGTTTTAATTTATAGGAATGATCCTCACCTCAATAAAAAAAATGATTTTTCCAACATGACTCAATGTGTCTATTGTCAATTTAAAATTGACATTTTCGTTCCAAAAGTGTCACCCACTAAAAAATTAAGAAGACGTGATGAACCTTTCTTGATAATTTAGGAGTACTATTTATAAGTCATTTTTGATGTGTAGAGATCAGTCTCACATTAAAAAGACACACAATGTGACCAGTATTATAACGACATAATTTTTAGTAAATATAATATTTTCAATTTTAAATTAATGTATTAAGGGTAATATTAATTAATTTATTTTTTTAAGATAAAAAGTAGATTTAATATAAATTGAAATTAATATATACATTGAATTACATTTTTTAAATAAAAAATTGTATTAAATAGTCAACATTTTATTTTTAAATAAACTTTTTTATAATTTTTTTAAAATTTATGTTTATTGAAAAAGTAATGTTTGAGTATATATTATTTATTAAAATTGATATAATAATTATAAAATCATGATTATTTTATAAATCCATTTTTTTAATATTATCAATATTATATTCTAACATTTCATAATCAATTATTTATCAATAATATTAGAAAATTATAATATTTTGTGAGAAAATAATTTATATATAAATATTATAATTTCAAGTGTTATAAATTTAAAAAAATGAATTGGAATATATAAAAGAATTTATGGATAAGTATTGAAATAATGACATTTTATTAAACAAATATTTATAAGTATAATATTAGATATATATTTAAATATATAAAATAATAATAAATTATAATATTTCTAATATTATAATAATAAAATAAAATAATGAAAGAGCAGGGAGTAGAGTACATCCAAAGCTGACGCCCGCCCCCCCAATATCCTCCCTCCTCATGACATAGAGGCTCCGCCTCTCTTCCTCTAGAGTATCACCTTACCCAATAAAATAATGACCGATGGATGTAGCTAGAAATTCTCCTCAACTATATGTTGGGGGTGTAAAACACGTCTCAGAATCCCACCACTCAGGATTGATGTGAACGGATGAAGCTGAAACCCTGTCGGTGGTATTCCGACGAACAACCCGTTTTAGAGACCTATAATAGCCTCAAATATTATATTACTAGTGGAGAAACTGTTCAATTAATTGATTGAATCAAATGTTTGTCAGATTTTAATGATGGGGAAGAACCGACAACAATTTTAGGTATTTGAAATTTTCACTTTGGGTTCCTCTGTTTAGCATTTTCATTTATTAGGATGTGGTGTTTTCTTTTCAGGATAGAATCCATCATTCACAATGAATTTGTTCATGTGGTTATCAATGATATGGGATGTATGTTTTTTGTGTATAAATATGTATTAAATGATGAAATATCAAGGAATGGAGAAGTGGCTACTGTGATACTATCTGCAGTAGCGTGCCTACTTTTCCCAGTTTTTCAAATCCTTGTCAGCATTGTGTTATAACTGTTGTGATCTGAGACCGAGCCACATTATTTTTCCTTACATCATACTGTAAGGGGACGATAATTCTTAATAAAACTTGTCATGTATTTTGAAATTCATTCCTTGTTTATCAGTACCAATTAACCCACCCTACTATGCAATTCATTTCCCACTTTCAAGGTAGTGTTGAAATCACAAAAATTGTATCGGGATACTATTTTTAATAAAAGTCATATTTTATTATGTTTATCCTAAATATATCAGTAGTATATAACCCTTCTCACTATGAAAATTGATTCTCTATTGCTTTACGGTATTACATTATTGTTCAAATCACAGTAGCCACTTCTCCATTCCTTCATATTTCATCGTTTCATACATATTTATACACAGAAAACATACATCCCATATCATTGATAACCACATGAAAAAATTCATTGTGAATGATGGATTCTATTCTGACATGAAAACACCACATCCTAATAAATGAAAATGCTAAACAGAGGAACCCAAAGTGAAAATTTGAAATACCTAAAATTGTTTTTAGTTCTTCCACATCATAAAAATCTGACATACCTCTGATTCAATCAATTAATTGAATAGTTTGTCCACCAGTAAAATAATATTTGATGCTATTGTAGGTCTCTAACATGAGTCGTTGGTCGGCAGACCGCCGACGGGGTTTCAGTTTCATCCGTTCACATCAATCCTGAGTGGTGGGATTCTGAGACATGTTTTACACCCCCAACATATAGTTGAGGATAATTTCTAGCTACATACATAGGTCACAGTTTGATTGGGTACGGTGATACTCTAGAGGAAGAGAAGAAGATCCTCTATTTCATGAGGAGGAAGGATATTGGGGGGGCGGGCATCAGCTTTGGATGTACTCTACTCCCTCCTCTTTCATTATTTTATTTTAATATTATAATATTAGAAATATTATAATTTATTATTATTTTAAATATTTAAATATATATCTAATATTTTACGTATAAATATTTGTTTAAAAAAATGACATTATTTCAACATTTATCCATAAATTCTTTCATATATTCCAATTCATTTTTTTTAAATTTATAACACTTGAAATTATATTATTTATATATAAATTAATTTCTCATAAAAATATTATAATTTTCTAATAGTATTGACAAATAATTGATTATGAAATGTTAGAATATAATATTGATAATATTTAAAAAAACGGATTTATAAAATACTATTGATTTTATAATTAATATATCATTTTTACTACATAATATATACTGAAACATTACTTTTTCAATAATCATAAATTTTAAAAAAATTATAAAAATGTTTATTTAAAATTAAAATGTTGACTATTGAAAACCATTTTTTATTTAAAAAATGTAATTCAAAGCATATATTTATTTCAATTCTATATTAAATATAATTTTTTTCTTAAAAAAGGAAATTAATTAATATTAAGCTTAAAACATTAATTTAAAATTGAAAATATTATATTTACTAAAAATCATGTCTTTATAATACTGGTCACATTGTGTGACTTTTTTATGTGAGACTGATCTCTACACATCAAAAATGAATTATAAATAGTCATCCTAAATTATCAATACAATTTCATCATGTTTTCTTGATTTTTTAGTGGGTGACACTTTTGGAACGAAAATGTCAATTTTAAATTGACAATAGACACATTGATTCATGTTGGAAAATTCATGTTTTTGATTGAGGTGAGGATCATTCCTATAAATTAAAACTGAAAAATGGATCATTTTACTAAATTATCAAAATAATTTGAATTAATTTTATTGGTTTTGAGTATGTTATATGTAGTTTTTTCTAAAATTAATGTCAAATTTAAATAAAAATACACACTTGGAGTCATAACAGTTAAACTATACATCATATTGAGGTGATCCAGATTCCCATATGTCCTAAATTACCTTTACAACATTTTACTATTATATAAAATTAATCCAAATGTGTTTTATCCATTTTGAGTTCGTCACTTCTGTTTTTTACTAAACTTCCATTTTAAACTTGAAACACACACATTAAGTCATAAAGGTCAAATTAGGTGTCAGTTTTACATGATATTATTCCATTACATCCCAGATTAATTATGAACCAATTTAATAAATTATTATGAAAATCCAATCATGTTGTCTTATTTTACATTGGGTGACATATTTTAAACAAATATTCCAATTTTAAACTGATAACAGTCACTTTGAGTCATGTTGGGCACATCGTGTATCATATTGAGGTGTGGATTAGTAATACACAAGAAAAATGACTTATGAACCCTTTTTCTAAAGTAAAAAAAATCAAAATTCATTTTCATGGTTTTGATTATGTCAGTTTTTTTAAAAAAAGTGAATGTCAATTTTAAAATAAAAGATTCCCTCGGAGTCATATCGATCATATCATGTGTAAAATTTGGGAGTGGATGATTAATTTACATCCAAAATGGCTTATGGATAGTTTTAATAAAGTATAATGACAATATGAATATGTTTTATTGGCTTTGAGTATGTATTTTTTCCAATAAAGTTATATTTTTCACAGAAAACATGCACTTTGATTCATACTGTCTACATTCTGTTTGAGTTTGACATAATAATGATTCATACAATTCAATAACGACGCATGAATCATTTTAAAAATATCAAGACAACCTGATATTTTTTCTCAATTTTCATTCGGTGATACTTTTTGCACTAAAATGTTAATATTAAACTAATAATGGACACTTTGATTCCTACCAAGAACATCGTGTATCAAATTGTGGTGAGGATAAATCATAATCGTTAGAAATGAATTTTGTATCATTTTCATAAAGTATAAAACCAATCAGAATTTTTTCTATTAGTTTTGAGTATGTTAGTTTTCTTTTAACTAAAATTAATATCAAATTTAAATAAAAAGATGAAGTTGGAGTCATATCAGTTGCATCCTGTGTCAGATTGAGATGAAGATGATTCTAACATGTCCTCAATAACTTATGATATTTTTTATAAATTTAAAAAATAATTATAATATGGTTTATAATTATTTATTATGTCACTTGTTTTTTATTAAAATTTTGTTTTAAACTAGAAACATGCACATTGAGTCATCTTGGTCATATCATCGGTCATTTTGACGTGATACGTATTCCTATATGTCAAATATTACATATGAATATTTTTCTTAAATTATTAATACAATTCATTAGTGTTTTATGTCAAATATTACATATGAATATTTTTCTTAAATTATTAATACAATTGATTAGTGTTTTCATAGTTCTCAATGGGTGGCACTTTTTAAACAAACACATCAATTTTAAACTGATAAAGGACACTTTGAGTCATGTTAGTAAAATTGGGTTTTAGATTGACATGAAGATGATTTCTATATGTCAAAAATGACTGATGGATAATTTTTATAAAGTATCAAAATTTTCTTGCATAGTTCTGCATATGTGAGGTGTGTTTTGAACTAAAATAAAAATTATATACTAAAATCATATAGTTTTAGTCACACCAGTCACACCTTGTGTCAGATTGAGGTGTGAATGATTGATAATGTGATGTGTGTTTTTCTTCCATCAATCACCACCAAGCAAGAAAATATGGAAATGTTCCATTTGGATATAGGAATAATTCCTTTGATGACTGAAATACATCATCCAAAATCAATATGTTCTCTATTTTCTAGCTATTTATAGATGATTAAAGGAAAAAATATGACTTCCCAAAATTATTTAAAAAAAATAATTATTCGATTAAAATGAGATGGAAGTTTAATTAAAAAAATTAGATAAAATAGTTGAAAATTGGATTAAATATGTAGCAGGAATCCACCATTTAATGATGGTTGTATACATTGTTGACCTATTTTTTTTGTTTTTATCTCCATTGTAGTCTTGAAGTGAAATATCTCATGAGCACAAGAAGATTCAAATAAACCACTCAAAATTAAGCTAAATAATCCACCTGTATAAGAAAAAAAATTCTAATGTTTGTATTACTATAAAGAATAATTTAAAAATAAAAAGGAAACAATACATAAATAAAATGTTAATTTTCAATCCGAAACTGCAAAATTTCAGTCATACCAGGTACACCAGGCATTGCATTGAGAAATGGTTGATTATAATGTGTATTTGTATCCTATAGTTTATTCAATAAATTGTGTAATATAATCATATTTTAGTTTGATAACCCATAATTTTGATTATATTCTAGAATATAAAAATTTCAACATTAGGAATAAATCATCCTTGTTGAGTGCTTGATCATATTATAAGGGTGAATTATCCTAGTTGATGAGTTCATTAATTCTTAGAAAACATTAAGCATTTTTGAAAAACCTATTATAATTATTTTATTGAACTAATATAAATATATACATGTGAATTTTTATGTAACCTAATAAAATATATATCTCCCTTTCACCTTCATAGAGAGTAAAAACACCATGATAAACCATTTAATTTCTTTGATTTAGAAAACAACATTATGACCTATAATGTATTTTAATTAGACACTAAAGTCCAAAATAAATTTTTTACCCCTTTTGATAGTATTAAACATCTGTATAGCCCTTTATAGCATCCAAATGACACTAAAATCTATAGCATCCATTAATTCTTCCTCGAGTGTGCAATAGATTAGTATAGTGTTCTCAATGTTATGGGTGATGATAAACTCTAACATAAAATCATCATTATTTTTTCATCAAAATTTGAATATCACGATTATCATGTATTTTTTTATAATGATGATGACTTTTTTTATTAATGGGCATGCGGGAATAGAATATTTTACATAGTGAATTTTCACATACACAACGAATGTTATTTGGATTCACTTAACAAGAATTTTTCGAATTATATTAGGAATAAAATTAATGATAGAATAGTGAAAATAATTCTCCCTTCAAACAATGAAAACCAATTGTGTTGATCTATTCTTAAAATTCAATATTTAGTTGACGAAATTTTGAATTTATTTATTTTTTAGAGAGTTTCTATCAATCTACTGGATTCTTCTTCAAATGGTTCTTCCTTTTTATTTTCGGTGCTTCATGATTTCATTTAAAGCCGTTTTTATTTTTAATCGATTTCTTCGTAAAGTAGTTTCTTTTCAGTTGATTCCATTTTTCCTTTGACATAATCCTTCCTAAATAACCATAATATATCAATGATGGTTGTCCTACGATGGTTATATTATAGACCTACTAGAATTTCTGGTTGATTACAGACATATCTATTTAATCATTTTATCTTGATTATATACATGTTTGATGATTATATTGGTGTTTCATGACTCTCAAGTCACTGCTGGATCCACTACTAAGACCCTTTCTTGCTAGTGTAAGGAAGTCTTTGGCACAAAACTACATCTATTTTTTCAATTTGTTCATTGTGAGGGGTTTTTTTTCAAACATCAATAATATTTTATCGTACATGCAATGTTCTAATAGAAATTTTAGCCTATGATAATCAGTTTGAAAAAATATAGTGGTGTTTATTTTATTTCAGAAAAAAATAATTCCACCACATATTTAGACATATAAATATAATTTTATCTATAAAATGTTTATTCCAGTTTATTATAAATTCATAATACACATCATTTGTGGTTTTTTTCTAGATATCCAAGCATTGGATCCAAAAAATAAACATTCGGGGTATCTAGATTGGTCAGGATTAGCATCTAGTGATTCCTAAAAAATCATATAAGTAATGAAAAAAAACATTTAATGTGATTATATTAAAGATTTTTACCTCTACATTATATCCATTAAAAATATTTTATCATCGATTATTTTTATATCAAAACCTTTGAGTATATCATTTCTTTTATTCTCAATTTATTCCTTATTTAATGTATGATTTTTTCATTCAAATGATAGAGGGATCAATGAATCCAAATAATTCTTCATGTTGTTTAACCATTATATTGTAGTAATATAAACACATATAAAAAAGTAGTTGGGGTTTGGATTAGTGGTAAGAACCCCATAATCCTATATGAAAAATGGGGGTTCAAAACCCATGGGGCGCAGGGTACTATAGCAGTACTGTAGCTATACTGTAGCAGTGATGATAATGTTTATCGGCGAGTACTGTAGCGGTGGCAGGATATTATAGCGGTAGAAGGGTACTGTAGCAGCGTTAGGCACTATAGTAGCCATGTTACTAATCATATATTGAGTCTTAGGCCAAAAATTTGGGCCTACGGGCTATGTAATGGGCTACAAGCCCACCAGTACTTTGGGATATGTAATGGGTTTCCCACTACCCTGTTAAAAGAGTTCTTTGCTTTGCTTTAATAATAAAATGAGGCTTCGGACCCAACCTTCAAAAAATGTATAAAAAATATTAATAGTCATTATCAATAATAAAAAGATTACATCAGTATTTGGATTGATGTATTATGAAAATTTTCCTTATGTATGTATTCATTAATGAATATCTAAGTCATTCATGATTGAGAATCTCATTTATGCTCTTGAGACCAAATATGTATGTATTAAAATATACATATATTTTATCTTCATATAGAATCTATGATATATTTTCACCTTTAAATTTTATCTCTTCATGAAGTTGTACTGATAATAAATGTTGATTTGGAACTTGTGGGGAAAAGGTAATCCTGGAATGTCATTTTGTTTTCATAGTAGATTAACTAGATTTTCTTGATTCTATCATAGGTTTACCCATCACATTATCCATTTGTGATATCATACCTCATTTTAGAACATTTTTCAACAAATGTTATAGGTTTTTTATATGAAAAAAGTTGTTAATGACATACATCACGTAACATTATTTGATTAGACAACCATGATATGAAATTTCCAATAGCATAATTGACTATTATAATAACGGTATCATCAACTGGAATAAAAAACACTACAGTTAGCTCAGGCGCTACCACAATCCCCACTCTCATGTGATCTTTTGGGAGTTCTTTATGTTGTATCTTGTATCCCATGATATTATACACCATACCACTCACAACAGGGTGGTTCTTGGGTCATGATAGATATAAGTCACATACCACTATACCCTGCAAAATTTTAGTAATGTAATGTTATCTGAATTTGTTTAATTCACATTTAAGAAAATTAATAATGACAAATTTGATCACATTGGGTAAGGTATATTGTTGATTGGAATTAATAGAATCAAATATAGTGGTGCCATTTGGTTCTTTAGGTACGGATATTGGTTCCACCACAGATTCTCTTTTATCCTTTTTTATATATTGATCTACCAAACCAAACCAAACTATAATATCTTTCTAAGAATATAATTTTGTTTTCAATCCTTTCTCTATATTTTATATATTTTCATATGGTTTTATCGTCTTGAAATATTTTTGAGGAGACACTCTAAAATCAACTCCTCTAACACGAAAATAACATTCTAGATGCATCATGTATACTGAAAGTAGTTTTTCTTTAGGTATGGTCACTATCAATAATTTTTTATAGAATATTAAAATAATATAAATATAAATAGATATTTTAATTTAATTATAATACAACTCAGAATGAATTAGAATTATTTCATACATACAAATGTTTCCTATATGACTTTTTTTGTTTTAATCAACAAGATTACCCTCCTTATTTACATGACCCTCGTTCAAAATCACATTAGGTGGGATATAAGTTGCTTTAAATTTTGATTCATCAATCTAGATATAACAATCAAAACATATGTTGTTTCATATCACTTAAAAATTTTATCTTTGATTTAATATACATACCAATTTCATCTACAGTGAAGCATACCCTATCCTTTCTTTATGATAGGGGTATATTGTTTTGATGCAAATTATATATTTTCATCACTATATTTTGGATTCATAAATTAATTTTTTTGAATGAAAATAGATAAAATATGTAATTTTAAAATATATATCAGTGACTGAAATCCACATGAAATGATTTCTCATCATAACAACTGATGAACGAATTCCGTTTTTCGGAGTTTATAATGTTTTCATGAAATACTGGTGGGTGGGGCAGTACATTCACCTCAGTATCCCTAAGATGTAAATTGGTAAGAAAATTATGGAAGCCTCTATGGGATTTTCTAGCAACCCTTAAGATAAGTTCATTATGAAAATTTTCCAAAATAAATGAACACTGTAAGGAATAATGAAAAATAAATCAATTATTCATTATATAATTTTTCATTATAATAGATAAAGTATATCATATCATCACTATAATATCCTTCAAAATGGTTTTCTTAATTATATGTTGTGAATGGTTCCGTTAATCAATATCAATCAGAACATTTGACATTGTTGTGACCCTATCATAACTGATGAACATTGATTTGTTTGGGTCAATAGGTTGGTCTTATTGATTCCTACAAACCTAAAATTTATACCCTTACTTATTTCCTTGATAATTTTTTTCAAAACTTTGATGTTTCATCATTATTGTTTTTTTCATCAACATGTTGTTGGACCCCTAATAATTTTTTAGTTTTAGAATAAATAGTTTTTTATCCCTTGGATTACTAACATTATCATGCGTAGAAGACATTATATGTATGAGTAGTCAAATATTTAATATGAATTTAATATAAACAACAGAAACAAGGAAAATGGTTTGAGAAGGGTCATATTCATGTTTTATTGTAAACATTATGATATTTATAACTCCATCATCATACTCTTTTGTAAAATAATTATCATGAATAAATTTTCCAGAAAATGGATAATTGAATTTTAGAAAATAATTACTCCCCTATTGTAGGTGTTATCCTTTGAATTAAACCAAAGGTAAATGTTATAGACAACTATCAACCTCATCATCTTTATATCATGAACAGTATTTTTTGAGAGACTCATCCTATATAAATTCATAACATGCACCTATAGTTCTTGAACTACTCTGAGTAGTATTCATCCCATACTGAGTACCAGGGATCATTTTGGATGACTACTACTCCGAGTAGTTCAAACAATATAGAATATATGTGGGATGAGCCTTATAAAACAAAATTGATAATAACTTTTTGTGAGATTAAGATGATGTGGGTGAATGTTTTCAAGTTATAACTTTATAAATTACAATATATTAATTTAAAATTTAAAATATCATCTCATGTTATTGTCCCTACCATGAGAATATAAACTCTTCCCAACTAAGCTACATCGACTCTATTCTATGATAGTAGTCATTTTTCTTCATCTTTATATCAAATATAGGTGATCTATGTCCACAGAGGTTTATGTATATGATGTGAGAATAAAAATATATAAGTAAATACTAACATGGCCCCTGAGATATAAAACAATGCATATATTTGAGTATATGTTAAAAATAGTAACACTCAAAATTCACATGTAATTAAAGTTATTATGTACTAACTAGGACCCAATGATTGTAAAATATTCCTATATCAATTGATACCCGTGAACTATACTAATCATACCATATGTCTATACCATGGTTGGTACCTGAAATTCGAATCATTTCACTAATAATATGTTAACATTTGAATCATGGAAGGAAACAAATTATATTATCTCCCACTAGAAGCAACAAAATCACAAGTACCATGAGATTTTTCCTCAAACACATATCATCCAAAACAATATCTAAGTGATACAAATCCCATGTGATTATTATATAAGTCCCCAACCGTAAACCTCACTTAATATTGAGATATTTCAAGAATACACCTTCAGGATCTTTTCAGGTTTAGAGTTTTATAGAATTAGATCATAAAACTTGCATTACATTACACATTTAAACAGAGTGGTTACATAAAATATAGTATTCATTTTTCCCATCAATGAAAACATATTTAAAATAAAACATGGATTCTTTCTTGACACTTCCTTGACACTATCATCATATCATGTACCCTTCCCTTGACCTGTGAAAAACATTTCAAAAACATGGGATTAGCATAAAAAGCTCAGTAAGGGATATAAAAATATGGACAGGAAACATGAGTATATGTATACACAAGAATCAATGAAATCATACTCTACTCATAAAACATAATCACTTTAACATACCTCATCAAATCATGAATAAATAATAGAAATCAAAAAATAAATAAAGGTAAATTGAGGCATTCATAACATTCTTACATAGGGAGTAACCCTCTTGGTTACTTTTGGAATACCCATCATAGTATATTCCCTAAATCTCTTCAGAGAATGCTTAACCTTTAACTCCATCACATTACCCAATGCATTGGAGGGCTATATCGGGCTCACCCGCCCTTAGTTTATCACGGAACCACCCGTCTTCATAACAATGCCCAAGAACCATAACATAATCGTATCACATAAAACATTCATAAAAAAAGGCTTCTGCCCAATGTGAGGCTTCTAAGAGTTAGAGAGGGATGTGGAGAGACAAAATGGGTAAGGGTTGGCCGAGCCAAAGTCTTTGTAAGTGTGGGTAATTTGGTAGAGGTGGGGGCCTTTTATATAGGAGAGGAGGGGCACTCTTGGAAAGTTAAGAAAAGATACTTTGTTATAAAATGATTTCCGGATAAAAAAAGGTCCCGCAATTATAAATTTCGAGGATAAGTTGATAAGGGTTCGAAAAACACCCATCCAATAGGTTTTTGACAAGTGTATGTCTTAGATTTTACATTATATTTTCATTTTATTTAAATCGCTAAATAACGAGGTCATCGCTCCATCATCATGGTGTCATAAATAATTTAATTTATTTAATGTCTAAAAATTATAAAAAAAATACTACGATGTAAGAAATATTTTTAGCTTTCCAATGAATATTTGTAGTCAAAAATATGACTTGTATAACTTCATTTAAAAATTGGTTTAGTAAAACAACTCATGTTTGTGTCATTTTTTACTTTTACATTAAATAAAAAGCATTAATGTCTTTATCTTACCCAAGTTGCTCCATTGGGTCCCAAAAATCGACCCATGGGTTTCCGTGGTCGGAAATGACTAATACAATAAGGGTAGGACATGTTTCTAGATATTTTCATTTTATTATAATATCATTTTAGCCTTAAATTGCACTAATTACCTCTAATCGCGATTAAAAACTTAAAAGTTACTATTCATCAAAAAATTATTTTAATCCCACTGAACCACATTTTAAATCTTAATAACAACCATGTATGTCGGATTTTTTGAAATTATAAACATAGAGGGGGTAAAATTTCATTTAAACGAAAAATCAGTTTTTTAAGTACCACTAAGTGGTTTCACTATTCATCAAAAATTGATGTTTTTCAGAAAAATATCAAAACTTTACCCTATCCTATATTTGATATTCCGAATTCAAAAATGATTTCTATTTTAAAAAATTCAAAACATATAAGTAACATTAATTAATTTAATAATTAATTCCCTTTGTCTGAGCAAATAGCGTGTTTTTTTGAAACAATAAGTACTTAAAGATTGACACTAGTTTAAGTCCAATTTCAAAGTGAAATTAATTCCAACGACCACTATTGGATTAAATGGTGAAAATATATTCTATTTACACTTTAAAACCAATTAAAAATATAATATAACCATATAACTAAATTAGATGAAAAAGCAATTTTGATGTAAAATGCAGTATTTGTCAATATTCATTAAAAAATGAACATTGTCAGAAAAATACCAAAAAATTATCCAATGTAAATTTAAATGACCCAATCATAAATAATAAGTTTATTTTGACAAATAGAGCTTATAAAATTGTCAAAATATTGATTTAAAAATGGTTTTCCATCAAAAGGCAGTAAAAAAATCTTTTAAATATATTAGTGTATTCCATGCTTAAGATTGGATTTATTCTCATTTTAAGCCTCTAAAACACTATCTAATTCATTAATAGACATAGATAAAAATATATATTATTCATTACTTACTTGGGATGTTACATCCTTCCCCCCTTTAGTAAATTGTGTCCCCGCAATTTATTTACTTATCGAATAAGTGGGGGTATTTAGACCTCATTGCATTTTCAGATTCCCATGTTTCCTCTTCAATCATGTTGTTTTTTCACAAAACCTTTACCTGAGGAATCATGTTATTCCATAACACTTTCTCCCTGTGGTCAAGAATCTGGACCGGTTATTCCTGATAAGATAGGTTCTCTTCCAGCTGAACTACCTCTGGACTCAAAACATGATATTGATCTGGCATATACTTTCTCAACATCGAAACATGAAAAACATTGTGTACCTGAGATAAACTCGGAGGTAAAGCCACTCGGTAAGTAACTGATCCATCTCTCTCCAGAATATCATATGGTCCAATGAACCTTGGACCCAGCTTTCCTTTCTTACCAAATCGCATCACACTTTTCCATGGTAAAACTTTGAGAAAAACATGATCACCTACCTCGAAAGATAGATCCTTCCTCCTGTTGTCTGCATACCTTTTCTGTCTTCTCTGAGCTGTTCTCATGTGCTTCTGTATCAGCTGAACTTTTTCTGCCAACTCTTCTACCAATTCTGGTCCCATCAGCTTCCTTTCACCCACTTCATCCCAAAAAGCTGGAGTTCGACACCGCTTCCCATATAATGCCTCAAATGGTGCCATCTGTATACTGGAATGAAAACTGTTATTATATGAAAATTCAACCATGGAAATATGTTGGTCCCAACTTCCCTGATAATCCATCAAACAAGCATGTAGCATAGCCTCCAATGTCTGAATTGATCGTTCTGACTTCCCATCTGACTGAGGATGAAAAGCTGTACTAAAATTTAATTCAGTACCCAATGACTTCTGAAGGCCTTTCCAAAAGTTAGAAGTGAACCTGGGATCACAGTCAGATATAATGGAGAGAGGAACTCCATGTAACCTGACTATCTCTTTAAGATACAAACGGGAAAGTTGATCTAGGGAAAACATATCTCGTATAGCAAGTAAATGAGCAGATTTAGTCAAGCGATCAACAATAACCCAGATTGCATTATTACCTCGAGATGTCTTCGGTAATACCACAACAAAGTTCATGGATATATTATCCCATTTCCACTATAGCACTAGTAAAGGCTGAAACATCCATTTCGGTAACTGCCTCTCTGCTTTAACCTGTTGACATGTCAAACACTTCACATTAAAATCAGCAATATCTCTTTTCATTCCATACCACCAGTAATTCTCCCACAGATCTCTGTACCTCTTAGTACTACCAGAATGAACTGAAAATGGAGAACTATGAGCTTCACATAACAACTCTCTCTTTAACTGTTAATCACAAGGAACACACAATCTCTTCCCAAATCTCAAAACACAATCATTATCAATGTTGAATTCAGGAAAATTACTTTCTGAACCAGCTCTACCTTTTTCTGCAACTCGCTATCTTGCTTCTGTGCTTTCTTGATTCTATCTGATTGAGAAGATTTCACTGATACCTAAATCAAAACAGAAGGACATTCTTCGCCAACAACTTTTATTCCAAAGTTCATCAAATCCTTAACCAAAGGATCACGTTCCAAACACAACTTGTTATTGAAGCATTACTATTTTAGCTTAAAGCATCATCCACTTTATTTGCTTTTCCCGGATTGTAATTAATTGTACAATCATAATCCTTGATTAATTCTAGCCATCTCCTCTGTCTAATGGTCAACTCTTTCTGAGTTAATATATACATTAAACTTTTGTGATTGGTATATATTTCACACATTACTCCATAAAAATGATGCCTCCAAAATTTTAAAGGGAAAACAACGGAAGCTAATTCCAAATCATGTGTAGGGTAATTTACCTCATGAGTTTTCAACTGTCATGAATCATAATAAATTACCTGATCATTCTGCATTAGGAAACAACCATGTCCTTTCAATGAAGCATCACTATATATAACAAACTCACCATTCCTGGAAGGTAGTACCAAAACTGGAGCATTCACTAATCTTCTTTTCAGTTCCTGAAAACAATAATCACATTCTTTTGTCCAGATAAACATAACACCCTTCTGAGATTGCTTCGTCATTGGACTAGATAACCATGAAAAATTTCTAACAATCCTTCGGTAATAGCCTGCCAAACCAAGGAAGCTACGAATATCAGTTACATTTGTGGGTCTTTTCCATTCTTCAACAACTTTTGTTTTTGCAAGATCAACAGTTATCCCATCTTTAGAAACAATATGAACAATGAAAGAAATTTGTTGCAACCAAAACTCACACTTGCTGAATTTCCCATACAATTTCTTTTCTTTTATGGTGTGAAAAAACCTTTAAATTTCTGTCATGATTCTCTTTACTTTAAGAAAACACTAAAATATCATCAATAAAAACAACCAACATTTTTCACCTCAGTGAACTGAGCCATCACTATAAAAAACTGTTTAGTTTTGATTCTGACCATCTCAGGATACTGATTTGAAAGGACATTTCCCTCTGTATACCTTCCCAAAAAAGCTGTTCTGTTTCCTCTATGAAAAAACCATTCTTAACAAAGAAATATCTTAGGAGAAGCAACATGATAATCTTCAAATGCTATATCATTTCAATCATACCATAAAAAAATATTTTTGGATAATCATTTAATAAAATTATAACTCCTAAAGTTATCTAAACATACCATTGATACCAACTATAAGGCCCAGCCTTAAACCTTATTTAATCTTGAGATATTTAAAGAATACACCTTGAGGATCTTTTCATGTTTAGAGTTTTAGAGAATTAGATCATAAAACATACATTACATTCCACATTTAAACAGAGTGGTTACATAAAAGATAGTATTCATTTTTTCCATCAACAGAAACATATTTAAAATAAAACATGGATTCTTTCTTGACACTTCCTTGACACTATAATCATATCATGTACCCTTCCCTTGACCTGTGAAAAACATTTCAAAAACTTTGGATGAGCATAAAAAGCACAGTAAGGGATATAAAAATATGGAAAGGAAACATGAGTACATGTATACACAAGAATCAAAGAAATCATACTCTACTCATAAAACATAAGCACATTAACATACAACATCAAATAATGAATAAATCATAGAAATCATAAAACATAAAGGTAACTTGGGTCATTCATAACATTCTTACATAGAGAGTAACCCTGTTGGTTAAGTTTAGAATACCCATCACAGTATATTCCATAAATCTCTTCGGAGAAACCGTAACGTTTAACTCCTTCATGTTAACCAATGCATTGGAGAGCTATATCGGGCTCACCCGCCCTTAGTTTATCACAAAACCACCCGTCGTCATAACAATTCCCAAGAACCATAACATAATCGTATCACATAAAACATGAATAAAGGAAACATAAAATTTCCACATTTCAATCAAAATATATCAAGTAAAACACATTAATATAATAAAAACATTATGAAACCCATTTTCATTACCAAAATAAAAGAAAATTAAAACATGGTATTTATTTTTCATTTAAAAAAAGGTATGGCTTGTAGAGGAAGTCGAAACTCAAATAATGGTCACGGCGGCGGAGAAGTCGTTGTCATCGCATACGTACAACAAAAACATTACCTTTTGTCGTTTAGTAAACGTTTCATATAAAAAAGATTCCTTTTGAATAAAAATAAAATTCAGAGTGGTTTATAAACCATATAAAAGAAGGTTGTGTATAAAACAAAATAAGCCTCAATAAAAGAAGATTGAGACGAAGTCCCATACCTCGGGTCCGACTTGACTTGATTTTTCTTTAACCTCTTGAATAATAAACTTGAGTTAATTTCTACTTTCTTAAAACCCTTTTTCAAGTTCATTATTCCTTTTATATCACTTATTACAATGTAATAAACACTATGTAATTATTTAAGTTAATAACAGTCTATTTAACGATTATTGGTACTTGAGTAAAAAATAAACCTGTTATAATTACAAGTTGTTCATGTATCCATTATATCCAGAGTTATAATCATGATTTAGATATCATATATATCATATATATCCAGTATATACATGCATTTATAATATTACATGACTTTTAGAGGTAAGAAATAAAGTGCACCGTTCATGGAGACGACAAGCCGTACGTACGCATGAACGCTACTTTTATTTCTATTTCATATTTTATGGAATGGAATAATAATGATATAAAGGTATATTATAATTCTAGTATAATATCATATATAATACCATTAATTACATCCTTTATACGTCCCACATATGGCATTAACGAATCAAATCAATTTGAGAGGGCGGTAGTCCGCACATCCAAAAATAAAGATATCGCATTTACCCATAATGGAATCTATAAAGGTATTCCATAAATGAAAAATACAGATACTTAAGTAAAACATAAACATATTATATATCATATATAAATATAGTGTCATCTTAATGGCCACCTTTGAAGGTGTTAAAAGAATATTGAACAATCATAGTTTCGTGAGGCAGAAATTCACCATCCACAGAAACTGTATGTTCATTAACCATTAGATGTAGGTGTGTGTAAGTGTAGCTAGAATATTTATTATAACAACATCCTAGTATATGGAAGATACTGGTGTTGTTAAAAAATAAAAGAATAAAAAGATTTTAGAGGGTTGGAGAAGAAAAATAAAACATAATAACACAATTGAAGACAATACCTTTAAATCGGGCAACTCTTTTTGATTTGAGCTCAAAGACTTCCTTGGGAAGACTTATGCCCAAAGTTATGATTCTAAGAGTTATAGAGGGATGTTAAGAGACAAAATGGGTAGGATTTCGCCAAGCCAAGGGCTTTGGATGTGTGGGTAAGGTGGTAGAGGTGGGGGCCTTTTATAAGAGGATAGGAGGGGCACTCTTGGAATGTTAAGAAATGATACTTTGTTTTAAAATGATTTTCGGATAGAAAAGGTCCCACAATTATAAATTTCGAGGATAAGGTGATAATGGTTCTAAATACACCCATCCAATAGGGTTTTGACAAGTCTATGTCTTAGATTTTACATTATATTTTCATTTTATTTAAATCATTAAATAATGAGGTCATCACTCAATCATCATGGTGTCATAAATAATTTAATTTATTTAAAGTCTAAAAATTTTCAGAAAACTACTTTGATGTAAGAAATCTTTTTAGCTTTCCAATGAACATTTATAGTCAAAAATATGACTTTTATAACCCCATTTAAAAATTGGTTTAGTAAAACAACTCATGTTTGTGTTATTTTTTCTTTTACATTAAATAAAAAACATTAATGTATTTATCTTACCCAAGTGGCTCCATGGGGTCCCACAAATCAACCCATGGGTTTTCTTGGTCATCCATGACACATCCAATATGGGTAAGACATGTGTCTAGGTGTTTTTATTTTATTTTAATATCATTTTTTCCTTAAATTACACTAATTACCTCTAATCGCGATTAAAAACTTCAAAGTTACTATTCACCAAAAAATTATTCTAATCCCATTGAACCACATTTTACTTCTTAATGAAAACCATGTAAGTAGGATTTTATGAAATTCTAAACACATAGGTGGTAAAATTTCATTTAAACAAAAAATCAGTTTTTAAGTACCACTTAGTGGTTTCACTATTCGTCAAAACTTTATGTTTTTCAGACAAATACCAAAACATCACCCTAAGCTATATTTGATATTCTGAATTAAAAAATGATGTCTATTTTAAAAAATTCAAAACATATAAGTTACAATAATTAATTTAATAATTAATTCCCGCTGTCTGAGCAAATAGCGTGTTTTTATGAAACAATATGTATCAAAAGATTGACACTAGTTTAAGTCCAATTTCAAAGTGAAATTAATTCCAACGACCACTAATGGATAAAATGCTAAAAATATATTATATTTAAAATTTAAAACCAATTAGAAATATAATCTAACCATATAATAAATTAGATTAAAAAGAAGTTTTGATGTAAAATGTAGTATTTTTCACTATTCATTAAAAAATGAACATTGTAAGAAAAATACCAAAAAATTATCCAATGAAAATTTAAATGTCCCAATCATAAATAATAAGTTTATTTTGAAAAATAGAGCTTATGAAATTGTCAAAAGTTTGATTTAAAAATGGTGTCCATCAAAAGGCAGTAAAACAATCTTTTAAAAATATTAGTGTATTCCATGCTTAAGATTGGATTTATTCTCATTTTAAGCCTCTAAAACACAATCTAATTCATTAGTAGACATAGATAAAAATATATATTATTCATTACTTACATGGGATGTTACATCCTTCCCCCCTTTAAAAAATTGCATCCCTGTAATTTATTTACTTATCGAATAAGTGGGGGTATTTAGCCCTCATTGCATTTTCAGATTCCAATGTTGCCTCTTCAATCATGTGGGTTTTCCACAAAAACATTACCTGATGAATCACCTTATTCTATAACACTTGCTCCCTGTGGTAAAGAATCTTGACATGTTGTTCCTCATAAGATAGGTTCTCTTCCAGCTGAACTACCTCTAGACTCAAAACATGATATGGATCTGGAATATACTTTCTCAACATAGAAACATGAAAAACATTGTGTACATGAGATAAAATTGGAGGTAAAGACACTTGGAAAGCAACTGATCCAACTCTCTCCAGAATTTCATATGGTCCAATGAACCTTGGACTCAGATTTCCTTTCTTACAAAATCGCATCACACTTTTCCACGGTGAAACTTTGAGAAAAACAAGATCACCTACCTCGAAAGATTGATCCTTCCTCCTGTTGTCTGCATAACTTTTTTGTCTGCTCTGATCTGTTCTCATGTGCTTTTGTATCAGCTGAACTTTTTCTGCCAACTCTTCTACCAATTCTGGTCCCATCATCTTCCTTTCACCCACTTCATCCCAGATAGCTGGAGTTCGACACCGCTTCCCATATAACGCCTCAAATGGTGACATCTGTATACTGGAATGAAAACTGTTATTATATGAAAATTCAACCAAGGAATGATGTTGGTCCCAACATCCCTGATACTCCATCGAACAAGCACGTAGAATATCCTCCAATGTCTGAATTTTTCATTCTGACTACCCATCTGACTGAGGGTGAAAAGTTGTACTAAAATTTAATTCAGTACCCAACGACATATGAAGGCCTTTCCAAAAGTTAGAAGTGAACCTGGGATCATGGTCGGATACAATGGAGCGAGGAAATCCATGTAACCTGACTATCTCTTTAAGATACAAATGGGAAAGTTGATCTAGGGAAAAAGTATCTTGTATAGCAAGGAAATGAGCAGATTTAGTCAAGCGATCAACAATAACCCAGATTGGATTATTACCTTGAGATGTCTTCGGTAATCCCACAACAAAGTCCATGGATATATTTTCCCATTTCCACTTTGGCACTGGTAAAGGCTGAAGCATCCCTTTTGGTAACTGCCGCTCTACTTTAACCTGTTGACATCTCAAACACTTAACAGTAAAATAAGCAATATATCTTTTCATTCCATCCCACCAGAAATACTCCCGCAGATCTCTGTACATCTTAGTACTGCCAGGATGAACTAAAAATGGAGAACTATGAGCTTCACATAACAACTCTCTCTTCAACTGTGAATCACAAGGTACACACAATCTCTTCCCAAATCTCAAAACACAATCATTATCAATGTTGAATTCAGGAAACTTACCTTTTTGAACTAGCTCTACATTTTTCTGCAACTCACTGTATTTCTTTTGTGCTTGCTTGATTCTGTCTGATTGAGAAGATTTCACTGATACCTAAATCAAAACAGAAGGACATCCTACACCAACAACTTCTATGCCAAAGTTCATCAAATCTTTAACCAAAGGATCACGTTCCAAATGCAACATTGTTATTGAAGAATTACTATTTCAACTCAAAGCATCATCCACTTTATTTTCTTTTCCCGGGTGGTAATTAATTGTACAATCATAATCCTTGATTAATTATATCCATCTCCTCTATCTCATGTTCAACTCTTTCTGAGTTAATATATACATTAAACTTTTGTGATTGGTATATATTTCACACTTTACTCCATAAAAATGATGCCTCCAAAATTTTAAAGCAAAAACAACAGCAGCTAATTCCAAATCGTTTGTAGGGTAATTTACCTCACGATTTTTCAACTGTCATGAAGCATAATAAATTACCTGATCATTCTGCATTAGGAAACAACCATGTCCTTTCAATGAAGCATCACTATATATAACAAACTCACCATTCCTGGAAGGTAGTTCCAAAACTGGAGCATTCACTAATCTTCTTTTCAGTTCCTGAAAACAATAATCACATTCATTTGTCCAGATAAACATAACACCCTTCTGAGTTTGCTTCGTCATTGGACTAGATAACCATGAAAAATTTCTAACAATCCTTCGGTAATAGCCTGCCAAACCAAGGAAGCTACGAATCTCAGTTACATTTGAGGAATTGTCCATTCTTCAAAAACTATTGTTTTTGCAGGATCAACAGTTATCCCATCTTTAGAAACAATATGAACAAAGAAAGAAATTTGTTTCAACCAAAACTCACACTTGCTGAATTTCCCATACAATTTCTTTTCTTTTATGGTTTGAAAAAACCTTTAAATTTCTTTCATGCTTCTCTTTACTTTAAGAAAACACTAAAATATCATCAATATAAACAGCCAACATTTTTCACCTAAGTCAACTGAGCCATCACTGTAAAAAACTATTTAGTTCTGATTCTGACCATCTCAGGATACTGATTTGAAAGGTCATTTCCCTGTGTATATCTTCCCAAAAAAGTTGTTATGTTTCCTCTATGAAAAAACCATTCTTAACAAAGAAATATCTTAGGAGAATAAACATGATAATCTTTAAATGCTATATCATTTCAATCATACCATAAAAATGATTTTTGGATAATCATTTAATAAAATTCTAACTCCTACAGTCATCTAAACTGACCTTTGATACCAACTATAAGGCCCATCCTTAAACCTTATTTAATCTTGAGATATTTAAAGAATACACCTTGAGGATCTTTTCATGTTTAGAGTTTTAGAGAATTAGATCATAAAACATACATTACATTCCACATTTAAATAGAGTGGTTACATAAAAGATAGTATTCATTTTTTCCATCAATGGAAACATATTTAAAATAAAACATGGATTCATTCTTGACACTTCCTTGACACTATCATCATATCATTTACCCTTCCCTTGACCTGTGAAAAACATTTCAAAAACTTGCGATGAGCATAAAAAGCTCAGTAAAGGATATAAAAATATGGAAAGGAAACATGAGTACATGTATACACAAGAATCAATGAAATCATACTCTACTCATAAAACATAAGCACAATAACATACCTCATCAAATCATGAATAAATCATAGAAATCATAAAACATAAATGTATCTTGATGCATTCATAACATTCTTACATAGGGAGTAATAATCTTGGTTACTTTTGAAATACCCATCATAGTATATTCCCTAAATCTCTTCGGAGAATCCTTAACGTTTAACTCCATCACGTTACCCAATTCATTAGAGGGCTATATCGGGATCACCCACCCTTAGTTTATCACGGAACCACCCGTCTTCATAAAAATTCTCAAGAACCATAACATAATTGTATCACATAAAACATGCATAAAGGAACCATAACATTTCCACATTTCAATCACAAGATATCAATACAACACATTGATATAATAAAAACATTATGGAAACCATTTTCAATACCAAAATAAAATAAAAGTATAACATGGTATTTATTTTTCATTTAAAAAAAATATATGGCTTGTAGAGTAAACCAAAACTCAAATAATGGACACGGCGGCGGAGAAGTCGTTGTCGCCGCATACGTACGACAAAAACATTCCATTTTGTCATTTAGTAAACGCTTCGTATAAAACATATTCCTTTTGAATAAATATAAATTTAAAAGTGGTTTATACACCATATAAAAGAAGGTTGTGTATAAAACAAAATAAGCCTCAATGAAAGGTGATTGAGATGAAGTCCCATACCTCGGGTCCGACTTGACTCGATCATTCTTTAACATCCTAAATAATAAACTTGTGTTAATTTCGACTTCCTTAAGAACCTTTTTCAAGTTCATTATTCTTTTTATATCACTTATTACCATGTTATTAACACTATGTAATTATTTAGGTTAATAACGGTCGTTTTAACGATCATTGGTACTTGAGTCATAAATAAAGCCTTTATAATTACAATTTGTTCATGTATCAATTATATACAGAGTTATACTCATGGTGTAGAAATCATATATATCATATATATCCAGTATATACATGCATTTATAATATTACATAACGTTTAGAGGTAAAAAATGAAATGCACCATTCATTGAGACGGTAAGTCGTACGTACGCATGAACGCAACTTTCATTTCTATTTCGTATTTTATGGAATGGAATCATAATTATATAAAGGTATATTATAATTCCATTGTAATATCATATATAATTCAATTAATTACATCCTTTATACATCCCACATATGGCATTAACAAATCAAATCACTTTGAGGGTGTGGTAGTCCGCACTTCCTAAAATGAAGATATCGCGTTTACCCATAATGGAAACCATAAATCTATTCCATAAATGAAAAATACATAAGATTAAGTAAAACATTAACATATTATATATCATATATAAATATAGTTTCATCTTAATGGCCACCTTTGAAGGTGTTAAAAAAATATTGAACAATCATCGTTTCGTGAGGCAGAAATTCACCATCCACGGAAACAGTATGTTCTTTAACCATTAGATGCAGGTGTGTTTAAGTGTAGCTCGAATACTTCTTATAAAAACATCATAGTATATTGAATATACTGGTTTTTTTACAAAATAAAATAATAAAAATATTTTATTGGGTTGGAGAAGCAAAATAAAACATAAGAACACAATAGAAGACACTACTTTTAAATCGGGTAACTTTTTTTGATTTGAGCTCAAAGACTTCCTTGGGAAGACATCTGACCAAAGTGAGGCTTCTAAGAGTTTGAGAGGGATGTGGAGAGACAAAATGGGCAGGGGTTGGCTGAGCCAAAGGCTTTGGAAGTGTGGGTACGGTGGTATAGGTGGGGGCCTTTTATAAGAGGAGAGGAGGAGCACTCTTGTAAAGTTCAAAAAAGATACTTTGTTATAAAATGATTTTATGATAAAAAAGGTCCCACAATTATAAATTTTTATGATAAGGTTATAAGGGTTAGAAATACACCCATCCAATAGGTTTTTTACAAGTTTAGGTCTTAGATTTTACATTATATTTTCATTTTATTTAAATCGTTAAATAATGAGGTCATCGCTGCATCATCATGGTGTAATAAATAATTTAATTTATTTAATGTTTAGAAATTATAAAAAGATACTATGATGAAGAAAATATTTTTGGATTTCCACAGTATATTTATAGTCAAAAATATTACTTGTACAACCCCATTTAAAAATTTGTTTAGTAAAACAACTCATGTTGGTGTCATTTTTACTTTTACATTAAATACAAAGAATTAATGTCTTTATTTTACCCAAGGGGCTCCATGGGATCCCAAAAACCGACCCATGGGTTTTTTTGGTCGGCCATGACACATCCAATAAGAGTAGGACATGTGTATAGGTATTTTCATTTTATTATAATATCATTTTTGCCTTAAATTGCACTAATTACCTCTAATCGCGATTAAAAACTTAAAAGATACTATTCACCAAAAACTTATTTTAATTCCATTGAACCAAATTTTACTTCTTAATGAAAACCATGTATGTTGTATTTTTGAAATTCTAAACACAGAGGTGGTAAAATTTCATTTAAACGAAAAATCAGTTTTTTAAGTACCACTTAGTGGTTTCACTATTCATCAAAAATAGAAGTTTTTCAGAAAAATACCAAAACCTCACCCTAAGATATATTTAATATTCCAAATTCAAAAATTAAGTCTATTTTATAAAATTCAAAACTTATAAATTACATTAATTAATTTAATAATTAATTCCTGTTGTCTGAGCAAATAGCGTGTTTTTATGAAACAATAAGTATCAGAAGATTGACACTAGTTTAAGTCCAATTTCAAAGTGAAATTAATTCCAACTACCACTATTGGATTAAATGGTAAAAATATATTATATTTACACTTTAAAACCAATTAAAAATATAATATAACCATATAACTAAATTACATGAAAAAACAGTTTTGATGTAAAATGCAGTATTTTTCACTATTCATTAAAAAATGAACATTTTCAGAAAAATACAAAAAAATTATCCAATGTAAATTTAAATGTCCCAATAATAAATAATAAGTTAATTTTGACAAATACATCTTATAAAATTGTTAAAATTCTGATTTAAAAATGGTTTCCATCAAAAGGAAGTAACACAATCTTTTAAAAATATTATTGTATTCCATGCTTAAGATTGGATTTATTCCCATTTTAAGCCTCTAAAACAATATCTAATTCGTTAGTAGAAATAGATAAAAATATATATTATTCATTACTTAGGATGTTACATATTATGTCAGGATCATGAAATGGGTATAACATAAACATTTTTCATAGGAAGTGAGTTTTAAATATTTGGAGGTCTTAACAAAATTGGATATCTTAAGAAAGAACCACACAATGGGTTCTATAATACATTATTTAATCCTAACTTATAAAAAACATAAAGAACAATAAGAAACAAAAAAATGTCACATAACCATCACTATAACACTCAATTAATCACTAACATGTCATTAGTAACTCCAATTTTTACATTTAATACCTATACCTTACATAATACCCATCATATTCGAATATACGATAATGAAATATCAGCAATCTTATGCATTGATCATTATTCTCAATGATCACTCATTAGATAATATCATTGTTCATATGCTATAATTCATCACTCACACCCCTCAAAATCTAATGAAAATGTTATATATATGATCCACTAATCCATCTTACCCTTTATAGGTTATCCCTACATATTTCAAGGGACTATAATCAATTTTATACCCCAAATCTAATCACTACTAAAGTGATCGTAAAATCCTTCTTAAAAAATCACCACCCTAAGAAAAACAATCATAGGAAAATTTATTCACTATTCTACTCGTATGGGATACTTCCATTATCCATGATTATCCTCAATAGGCCTCTTGTAATATAACCTATATAATACTAGAAAATTAACTTCCATGGTTATATCCTATTTCCTAATACCATGTATAACTTTTATTATGATTCATAGACCATGAGGAATCCATTTACAATAATAAATCGCATAATTATCTCTTAAAGGTCCCTCTCACACAATCATACAATAATATATAAGGTTTACCCCATTTATTTTGTATTTTATTATCCTTCGGTATTCTCAAAAATAACCAACATAAGGACCACACTGTGAATAATCCATTGAGTGAGACATTAATCACCCCACAAATTATGATATGAGTATTTTATTCCATATCATTATTACTTATTATTCATTATGGTCATAAACCCATATCATAACCCACTATGGTCTCTTCTCCCCAATTATCTATTCCTACAAATCACATTTATCACTAAACTAAATATAAAACACTTCATGATAATTTCGATACCACCCACCCGATTTATGAAGTTAATCATATGGAATAACTTTTCTCATTCAATACATGCCTAATACATACATCCTCAATTACATGATCCCGTATATCATTAATAAAATAGTAAAATAAATTATTATAAAATAATTATAATTAATTTTCATAATTAATTATCCTATGAAGAACATAATAAGATCCACTAGGGAGTGCCACAATTTTAGAACCATGACCAACGAACCAAGGAATACTCTCGGTAATATTATGAGAAAATTTACCATCAATAACAATATACATTATTTTAAATTTAAATAAAAATGAAAAATATCCCATGATGAAATCACCGGGACATTTACTAGTTCTCCAAATGGAACAATTTAATGCATATAGAGATACCTTCTTAGTATTATATGTACTTTGAATATTAGGTCTCTTGCTAGGGGATGGGTTTTCCTATATCATACATATTATTGGATGAAGGAAGATACCCATTAAATTTCCTTCCAATTATGGGGATTTCACCCATTTTATAAGTATCATAGGACCTAATTCATAACTATATATATATGGTAATATGAATGTGTTTATGCATAAACACCAAAATCTAAACATATTTGTGAGAATCATATATGGTCACTAACTCACAAACTAATTGATACATACTTCCTCATAAACGAAAAATGCCCAAAACTATTCATTGAAATCAATATAACTTTGATGCACCAAAAAATCCAATCATCGCTCATAAAAAATACCACCACTTAAGTAAAAATCAAATTATGAGGAACCCAAATAGGAAATCAAAAAGAGAGGAGGATGAGTAAATAATATACCTAGGAATAAAGCATTGAAAAATATGAGATAATGTAAATATATCACACACGAATTATTGGATTCATTCGAGATGTGGATTCATTCAAGACTAGATTCATTATAGCCTTGGATTTGAAACATAGATGCATTCACGGCTTGATTCAAAACATGATTCAAACATGGATTTGAAGAGGAGGATCATCTACAATAGGTGTATTCATCGAAAATCATTAGATATGATGAAAAAAATAGTCACGATTAGGGCTCTTTAAATAGATTATGAGACATTAATCATCACATCCAAAAAAGTGTCGACAGAGACAGCTTTTATCAATGCTAAATTAATAAGAACTGAAATAATCTATCATTATTGGAGCTTTTTAATAACTAATAAAATCCAACATTATGATTGGATGCTAAATTCTAGTTTCAATGACATTAATGATACTTTTTCCCATATTTGGATTAACATTCATAGACTTAATTGGGTACTATAGAACCTAGAAATTATATTTCACATCGCATCCATGATGGTCATTACTATCAGGAATGATAATGCCACTGAAAAGGTGATCTTTGGTTATTATGCATGTGTAATAGTGGAAGTGGACTTTTTTTCTACACTGATTAACTGGGTGGTCCTTTCAATTTCAAAAGATGAAATCACTCTTTCAATAGAATTTGAGAAAATACATTTATTTGTGAATCTTGCAGAACCATTGGTCACTAAAAATCTATTTGTAGAAGTGATCATTTTTTCTCTAATTTTTATATTAGAGGTCTTGATTTACAACATTATAGGAAAAACGGATGCTAGGTTACTATCCAAATTTTTGAGGATGAGGCTGAAAATCATATGGTAGAAAATACAAGGCATGGTCGTATTATCAATTCCCTAGTGGAACAAGTCCTTGTTAATGAATGTTATGTAATAGTTCCCCAAAATAAACCTTAAATTTTTCCTTTGAATATTTGGTTCTTTGAGTATCTTGTTCATGTATATGTTTCATATACTAGAGATGGTCATGTCTCAGTTTTTCGTATTCAGAAGAATGAGAAGATTCGTTTTTCTTGGGTTGATATGGAAGAGGAGTCTCATGTAGCCACTAAAGTAATGTCTTTTAAAGAATCACTATCATGGTGAATTATCTATGAGAAGTATAGAGAAGAATATGATAATAGTCATACTGAAATGGAATTTTATGTGTAGGATTACATTCAACAAGATAGGTGATGAAATTCGGCCTGTTTTAGTTGTTTTTAGCAGTGGTCCAAAGGTGAATATAGAACCCATGATAGAAATTAATTTCGTAAAAGGCTGTCCCTAAAATTTTACCTCTGCACACTCTATGTCAATCACTCCTATAGTTATATTTCATATGGAATCTGTGTATCCAATTATAAATCTATCAGATGTGATTTAGACAATGTAAATGGAAAGAAAACACAAAATTAAGATGTTTTGATATATCAATCAATAATGTAATCTGAAGGGTTTTGTGCATCAAACCCCCATTTATGAAGTTCTTCTATTTCCCTAGAAATTCTTCATGCTCCAACATCTTTGCAGGTTCAGACCTATCCTCCTACTAAAGGAGGACCCCATGAAGATGTTATTATCTTATCCACTTCTCTCGGTGTAGAATGTGCTGGGAATGTCAATGCCTTGCCTAGTAAGTAGAACTCTGGTTAAATTACTCCTAACAGATAAGTCCACAGGGTGTCAATTATTGAGACCCCCATGATAGAAAAGGTGTAGAGCACTTCATCTATTCCAGGATCATACCTGGCTCAATGTGTGAAGGGGAAACCAAACCTGAAGGTGAGTACTCATAATTCCTTTTTATTGCTTTCAACATGAAGCAATGAAGTTGATGGAAAAAAATATTCAATTTTGGTAGTTGAGAAAATGGATGAGGTCGTTAATGTTGATCTTTTAAATAATGGGGGTGAGTCATGAATGCTGGTCAAAACGTGGAGGCAAGGGTAAAATCGGTGTGGTCGATACAGCAGTTCATCACACCATAGTATGCGTACTCATTCGTGATATGTTTGATTGGTTATTATTTTGTTAGGTTTTTTATGTTATTCCTTCTACTTTACTTTTCTGATGTTAATAAAATGGGTTTTTGATTGTCACTATTTCAAAAAAATAATCTTCAAATCAAGCATGTTAAAAATGGGTGAAATAAAATAATAAAAAATGAGTACACTTTAAAAATATTGAATTCCTAGATATATTTTATAATTAAATATAAACTATTAAAAAATATGTACATATATAATGAAATAGATATAAATTCATATTTAAAATAGTAAAACATCGTAAAAAAATATATAAAAAATAATTGAAAATGATTAATTTATAAAAATAATATTAAAATTGAATTAATACCTAACTGGGATAGTATTAAAAAAATTACTGATTAAAAACATAATTTATTAAATGTATCTTATTTTAATGAAATTCTAAAATGAATACTAAAATTTGAATAAATTACATAAATATTAGTTGTATGTGTTTATATATATATATATAAGATTCTATTAATTACGTAAATATTTTTTTGTGTGCGTCATATATAAAAATTCATTACATATATATATATATATATATGAAATCAATGTAACAAACATTGGATATATTTTTAATTGAAAAATCAAACGACATTAAATTATGTCCATTGCTTGATGCAATTACTCAGTATTTTTAATTAATATTAATTTTTATTTATAAACAATGTTTCACTAACTATATGTCTTATTTAATATGTAAGAATAAATATATGGTACTATATTAAATTATATTTTATAAATCACTAGACATTAATATATATATATATATGAATATATTTATATATCAAATGCATTAATGAATAACTATGTTTAAAACCCATTGAGAATGAATAAGACATTAATATTTTTTATAATTATTACATTACATGCATTTTATATAATTATATTTAATATATATTAATTATTACTATTTATAATTAATATATATATATATATATATTAAACTTATTCATATTTATTAAAAAAAATTCATTAAATTTATTTTTAATATTTTTGTAATATATTGTTTTTTAATTTGTTTAAAATTATTTCAATTTAATCATTTTTTATTTTTTAAAAATTATTACAATTTATTCATTTATTAAAATATATACTATTTTTTTATATTTTTAATTTATATATATGAATATATAATGAATTAATTTTCATAAATAATTATTTAATTAATAAAATGTTGAATATTTTTCTTAATTTACTCATTTTTATTTTTTATTTTTTCATTATTTCATTTTATTTATTTTACATATCTATATATTTAGTATATATTAATAATAATATTTAAAATTTATATATATTAATATTAAATTTATTCATTTTTATCAATAAATATTAAATTTATTAAATTTCCAATAATTTTTTAAAATTTACTCATTTTAAATTTTATTTGTTTAAAATTTTTCATTTCATTCAAGGTGTTTTTCAGTACTAATAATAATGTGCTACTAAAGGGTAACATTTATTATTGCTGTAGAAAAGCATCAGTAAAGTGTACCCTTTATTAGTGTTTTTTACTGGCACTAATGAAGGCCAATGCTATTAAAGGCTTGTTTTATAATGCTATTTTTTCTTCAAATCATGAGTATTTCCACCATGTGTATCTATCATTTTACACATTATAGAATAATGACATAACAAATTGGAACTAAAAATATAACCATTGGTTGGATATCTAGTACTCTATTCTTGTATTATGTTAGACACTTTTCTTTAAAGTCATGATCCCCATGTATAAAATTACCACCCCACTAACACCTTCCAGGTCATTTAGTACATTCCATGAAGTGCCTTTTACCAAAATTGGAACATCTTGGGGGATTGCCTTCAGATTTATGAGTTGATTATTTCTCCATTTCTTGCCACCTTGAATGTTTTTTACTCCCTCTTTATCTCGTGGAATATAAGTGTCAGCACACTCTATCCCAACTATCTCAACATAATGAAAAACATTCTCATAAATTTTAAATTATAATAAAGCGAAATCTCTTCAAAAATATAGTTTCAATCCTGAGTAAAATCTATTTATTTTACTATCATGGTCCCGAAAAAATAGGATGTGTACTTGGATAACTGTAAAAAAAATTATTCATACATCACTAATGAATCATAATTTTTTCTCATCAATTATGGAATTTTTTTCTCCATCCTAAGTCGAAAAAACATAGAGAAATATTTATCTAGGGAGCTATTACTAAATGTTTCCCTTTCCATGGCATAAATCTTATCTCGTCCTCTAGTATTCTTAACCAAATACCACCATCGATCTGCCTCACCTTCAAAATGATAAATGTAAAGGGTTACCTTTTCTAGTTCTGAAAATCTCATGAGGTCAAATATCATTTCTATCACATTGATCCATACATAGAATTTCACTGGATTTGAGTATCCACAGAAAGAGGGTGGGTTTTTAGGATGTTCTCAACTATTGAAATGATTCATTTTGATAAATCAGGTTTCTCCCTAACATGGATTATTCCACCATTTATATCCAATTTATAATTATCCATCATTGAAAAAAATTGTTCAATACAATCCTAACCCTTCTATAAATGCGATTTTTAATGATATTATCCACTTGATACCATCCAACACTAGCTTTTATATTACCTCTATGGAAAACCATTCTGAATAGACATATGTTATATGAATAATCATGGTAATATTCAAATTCTATATCATTTCATCTTAACCATAATGTAGGATCCTTCTGGGGTATTCGATTAATATTATTTTAAAATATAAATATATATAATCCTTTGATTTAAAAACAACTATAAAACACCATTATTAAAAATACCTAACCTATTGCCTTTAGAATATAATTAACATTCAAACATACCCAAATATCTTTTAGTTTTTCATTTTTTTAGGATTAGGTCATAACGCTTATATTACAACCCATATATTACAAACTGTACACTTCTAGTATGCATCTATTTTTACTATAATATAAAACTTTTAAAAAGAAAAGCAGTTTATTTTCATCAAAAATCATTCTGAGTTTTTCAATGACTTCTTCTGTAACACTCCAGGTAAATAAAGAATATGACATCTTCATATTTATCCATATTTTTGAATAAAATATTAATATGACTTTAAAGGGGACACTATGCTCGATGGCGTGCCCAACACGCAATAATGAGTTTCTTGGGAATCATACGTTGCACTCTAATAATAAAATAATATTATTTTAAATGGTATTTAACATGTAGCCGTTGTATTTGTGGGAATGGATAGAAATAAATAAAATATCATTATATATGTTTTTAAATGTTTTTATATTTATCCAATAAAAGATAAAGCCATAAAATACGGAAATAATTCAATTTTAGGCGTATATGCCCTAGTTTTCACTAAAGGTTCACTTATCGCCTTTTGATGGAGAACCGTCATTAAATATAGTTTGGTTCACTCTTATACATCCTTTTGGACCAAATAAAACTCTTCTTAGGAATTGGGACATCAAAATTTACTTTGTGTAAATTTTTGGTATCTTTCTGATAAAGATCATTTTTTTAATGAATAGTGTAAAATGTTGTATTTTAATTCAAAACCTCTTTTTAATCTAATTTATTTATATTATTAGATTATCATTTGAATTGGTTTTAAAGTGAAATTAGAATATAATTTTACCATTAAATCCAATAGTGGTCATTGAAATTAATTTCACTTTGAAATCAGACTTAAACTAGTGTCAATCTTTTGATACTTATTGTTTCATAAAAACACGCTATTTGCTCTGACAGCGGGAATTAATTATTAAATTAATCAATGTGACTTATATATTTTGAATTTTGTAAAATGGACTTCATTTTTGAATTCGGAATATCAAATATAGCTTAGGGTGATGTTTTGGGATTTTTCTGAAAAACTTCAATTTTTTATGAATAGTGAAACAACTAAGTGGTACTTATAAAAACTGATTTTTCCGTTTAAATGAAAATTTTCCATCTTTGTGTTTTGAATTTAAAAAATCCGACATACATGGTTGTCATGAAGAAGTAAAATGTTGTTCAATGGGATAAAAATAATTTTTTTGTGAATAGTAACTTATTAAGTTTTTAATCGTGATTAGAGGTAATTAGTGTAGTTTAAGGTAAAAATGATGTTTTAATAATATGAAATGAACATGACACATGTACTAAACTCATTGGATGTGTAATGGCCGACCAATAAAACCCATGGGTCAACTTGGGGACCCCATGAAGCCACTTTGGTTGGAAAATGACATTAATAACTTTTTATTTAAAGTTAAAGTAAAAATGAGACAAACATGATATGTTTTACTAAAACAATATTTACATGAGAATATACAAGTCAGATTTTTGATTATAAATATTCATTAGAAAGCTAAAACGATTTCCTACATCATAGTATTTTTTTTATATTTTTTATACTTTAAATAAATTAAATTATTTATGACATCATGATGATGCAGTGATTACCTCATTAATAAATGATTTAAATAAAAAGGAAAGATAATATAAAATCAAAGACCTACACATGGCAAAAACCAATTGGATGAGTGTATTTAGAACCCTTATCACCTTATCCTCAAATTATATCATTGTGGGACCTTTTGAATCCGAAACTCATTTTAAAATAAAGTAACTTATCTTTACTTTTCAAGAGTGTCCCTCCTCTACTCTTATAAAAGGCCCCCACCTCAACCTCTTTACCCACACACCCAAAGCCATTGGCTCGGCCAACCCCTGCCCATTTTGTCTCTTCACTTCCCTATCTTACTCCTTGAAGCCTCAATTTGGGTATTAGTCTTCCCAAGGAAGCCTTTGAGCTCAAACCAAAGGGAGTTACCGGATTTTAAGGTAATGTCTTCTTTTGAGTCCTTTTGTTTTATTTTTCTTCTCCAACCCCCTAAACTCTTTTTATTCATTTCTTTTGTAACAAATACTGTATCATAAATATACTAGGATTTTGTTATAAGAATGATTCTAGCTACACTTTCACACACCTACATCTAATGGTTAAAGAACATACTGTTTCCGTGGATGGCGAATTTCGGCCTCCCGAAATGATGATTGTTCAACAATTTTTTAACACCTTCAATGGTGGCCATTAAGTTGACACTATATTTATATATGATATATAATATGTTTATGTTCTCCTTAATCTTCTGTATTTTTCATTTTGGGCATACCTTTATGGTTTCCATTATGGGTAAACGCGATATCTTCATTTAAGGAAGTGCGGACTACCGCCCCCTCAAAGTGATGTGATTCGTTAATGCCATATGTGGGACGTATAAAGTATAGATTTAAAGTTACTATATATGATGTTATACTGGAATTATAATATACCTATATATAATTATTATTCCATTCCATAAATATATGAAATAGAAATGAAAGTAGCGTTCATGCATAAGTACGACTTACCGTCTCCATGAACGGTGCATTTCATTTCTTATCCCCAAATGTAATGTACTATTATAAGTACATGTATATAATGGATATATATAATGAATGATACATATGAATGATTTATATAATTCTGGAATTAAAATATAAATACCTCTCATTTATTTTTAATTCCATTAATATGACATAGAAATGAAAGTAGCGTTCATGCGTACGTACGGCTTACCGTCTCCATGAACGGTGCATTTCATTTCTTACCTCTAAATGATTATGTAATATTATAAATACATGTATATTCTGGATATATATGATATATATGATATCCAAATCCTGAATATAATTCTGGATATAATGAACATTTGACCACACAAACAACATGTAATTGTAAGAAGTCCACTTTCGACTTATGAACAAAATATCGACAAAACAAACATTATTAACATAAATGATTACATAATGTTTATAACATGGAAATAAGTGATCTAAAAGGATTATTGAACTAGAAAAATGTTCTTAATAAAGTGGAAATTAACTCAAGTTTATTATTCAGGACGTTAAAGAATGATCGAGTCAAGTCGAACCCGAGGTAAGGGATCCTACTCCACTCTTTCTTTTTAAATAGACTCTTTTATGTAATTCCTTTTAAAGCTAATATTTCTTGTTATTGGGATGTTATTTTACATTAATCTTACTATAATTTTATGTTCATTTGATGAGAGACCCTATTCTCTCTCATTAATCCATTTTGGAAGTTTTGAGTGGCGTCGTTAGGCTGCCGAATTTTCGTAAGAGATCCAACCTCTCTCTTTCTTTTTAAGTACTCTCCTTTATGTCACTTCTTTTAAGATCCTCTATGTTATGTTGGGGGATGTTCTTTTATATTCCACTTTCTATAAACTTTATGTTAATATGATGAGATACCCTATTTGATCTCATCAACCCATTTTTTTATGTTTTATGTGGCGCCGTTAGGCTGCCGAGTTTTCATAAGGGATTTTTCATCTCACTTTTATCCCCGTGAGATTTATGCTACATTTTACACAACTTCCTTTGAGTGGTGTATGTACTGCCCATTATTTTAATCATTGTGTAATATACTTTCTTTTAGGAGTATTTACATCAATGTTGTATTGTCCTTATTTCACGAGGTGTATGTTTCGAAAGATACCCATGTCGGTAAGGGAACCTTTCACCCTCCTCTTTTTAAAAGACATCTTTTGTTTGGTCATTTAATTTACATATTTTTATGTTGGGATATGTTCTCATATATCCTTAATGATGTAAATTTTATGTCCAAGTGATGAGATACCCTTTTTTATCTCTCATCAACTCATTTTGATGTGACACCGTTAGGCTGTCAAGGGAACTTCTTAACCCAATTTCGATTTCTTTGGGTTCAACATCTAGTTATTGAATATGTCATCCTTTGAATATGTGTGAATGACCTTTGATTATTTTACACTTAATATCCACTTATATTTGGTGTATTCGTTTTTCATACATAATTATGTAATTGATTTATCCTTAAACCAAGGATACCATCTTTGTAAGGGACTTCGTCTCATTCTCCATTCATTGAGGCATATTTTGTTTTATACGCAACCTTCTTTTATATGGTGTATAAAACCCTTTGACTTTTACGTTTATCCAAAAATGAATCCTTTTTATACGAAGCGTTTTACTAAATGAAAAAAGGGAATGTTTTTGTCATACGTATGCGACGACAAAGACTTCTCCGCCTCCATGACCATCATCTGAGTTTCGGCTTTTTCGACAACCCATACCTTCTTTTTAAAAGAAAAAAAATACCATGTTTTACTTTTCTTTTAAAATGGTTTTGATAATGTATTTATATCAATGTGTTGTATTGATATCTTGTTATTTAAAGGTGGAAATGTTATGTTTTATTTTATGCATGTTTTATGTGATAAGATTATGTTATGGTTCTTGGGCATTGTTATGAAGAAGGGTGGTTCCGTGATAAACTAAGGGCGGGTGCGCCCGATAGAGATCTCTAATGCATTGGGTAACGCGAAGGAGTGAAACGTTAAGGTTTCTCCGAAGAGATTTAGGGAATATACTGTGATGGGTATTCCAAACGTAACCAAGAGGGTTACTCCCTACGTAAGGATGTAATGAATGCCTCAAGTTACCTTTATGTCTTATGATTTCTATGATTTATTCATGGTTTGATGAGGTATGTTAAAGTTCCTATGTTTTATGGGTAAAGGATGATTTCATTCTTATGTATATATGAACTCATGTTTTATTTCCATATTTTTATAACCCTTACTCAGCTTTTTATGCTCATCCCAAGTTTTTGAAATGTTTTTCACGGGTCAAGGGAAAGGTACATGATGTGATGATAGTGTCAAGGATGTGTCAAGAAAGAATCCGTGTTTTATTTTAAATATGTTTCCGTTGATGGGAAGAATGAATATTTTCTTTTATGTAACCACTTTGTTTAAATGTGGAATGTAATGCATGTTTCATGATCTAATTCTCAAAAACTCTAAACCTAAAAAGATCCCCAATGTGTAATCTTGTAATAACTCAAGATTAAGTAAGGTTTAAGGCTAGGGCCTTATAGTTGGTATCAAAGGAAAGTTTAGATAACTTTAGAGGTTAGGGTATTCTTTAAGCATAAGTGACATTACCATAATGGTTAGGATTTCAGAAAGAGTACTAGTTTTAAATAAACTGAATGAGTAAGTATATCTTAGTGTTTACCTTCCTCATTAGTACATCATGGTTTTGTTGATATACTCACACTGACATTTCTGTTTTTAGTGAATGGATGGATCTAGCAGGCACCAAAGAGACAACAGGTTTGAAGGAAACTGTGGTTGTTCTCTGATTAAGATACTAGATAAAATGGAGGATTCAATGAGGAAACTCATGGTTGTTCTAAACCAAATATGAAAGAGTCATGATCAACCACTTGAACCTTGGTATGTTCTGTAATGCATCATGTACGAGATGACCAATCGATGTGGAAGTTTATCTAATAATTATAAAGGTAACCATTAGAGTTTATATGATCCTTACTTTTGAGGTAATTATGGGTTATTATATGATATGCTGGAAAATGAAAGGCATGAGATAAACTTGAGGTTAAAATATGTTATGATCAATTTTTATGATTTTATATCTTTTTGGGGAATGATTTAAGAATTATATAGTTTTGGAAAAAGGACAACATGCAGACCGTGTGACAACCCGTCGCGTCGGACATAGCTGCGGGAATCGAACCCACAACCAAAGTGCAACTGGTATTTATCGCCTACCACTGGACAACATGAAGTCCCTTGTTAGTTTGACTGATTCTTTTTAGTTATATGATTTTAGGAATTAATAGTAAGTAGATTTTTGGTTATTTATGAAAATGATTAACCTATCATGGAGGATATGTGATTAGGTAAATTACTTTTCAATACGATAATTTAGGAGCAACTGATTTTGTTTGGAGATAAATGTTACGATTTAACTTGGAAGACTATGTGACTAAATCCTTAAAATATTTGGGTTTCAATCTTATATTGGTTTAATTTGAATAATTTTATGGAAAAATTGTTTATCAGATGGTCCTCGTTGAACATTGGGTTTTTTGGACAAATTTTGGAGATTAAGCATAGATTTTCTTTTTAATTGGTTATCCTTTTCTGGATTATCTGACCTTGTACTAACCATTTTGGTTACGTTTTGGTTAAAGCCTAAAGACATGGGATGTATATAGTTCTCTTTGGTGGATTAGGTGATTCTCTAGAAGTTGATTATAGTACTCTTAATGTGAACAATTCTTCCTAAATACTCATCTTTTGGAGAAAATATGAGTTTGTGTAAAAGTTGAAAGTCAACATGATAAGTGATTATGTTTCCCTATAAATAAATTACTCAATAAAAAGTAACTTAAAACAAAAATGTTGTCTATTAACTTTTCCTACTGGGAAATCGAATACCGTTTAACCCAACACAAGTTTGTGATTTTCTTGTGGTTAACTTTCTCCTAAACATGTTTTATATCACTCTCCATCGGAACATGACCCTATGTTTTCTCTTCCATGTCCATATTTTTCTACATGTAATCCTAGTATGGGTTAACTCGGGTGACCTTTGTACTTATCTTTATTTATTTTAAAGTGAATGTTTTACCGACTCTTGTTCCGATGTGGGACTTTCAAGGATGTTTCCAAGCTCAATTTTAAAAATTGAGAGGACGCAATTCTCAAAAGTGGGGAAGGATGTAACACCCCAGGTAAATAAAGAATATGACTTTTTCATATTTATCCATATTTGTGAATAAAATATTAATATGACTTTAAAGGGGACGCTATGCTCGATGGCATACCCAACACGCAACAATGAGTTTCTTGGGAATCTTACGTTGCACTCTAATAATAAAATAATATTATTTTAAATGGTAGTTAACATGTAGCCGTTGTATTGGCGGGAATGGATAGAAATAACTAAAATATGATTATATATGTTTTTAAATTTTTTTACATTTATCCAATAAATGATAAAGGCATAAAAAACGGAAAGAATTCAATTTTAGGCGTATATGCGCTAGTTTTCACTAAAGGTTCACATATCGCCTTTTGATGGGGAACCGTCATTAAAAATATAGTTCTGTTCACTCTTATAAATCTTTTTGGACCAAATAAAACTCTTCTTAAGAATTGGGACATCAAAATTTAATTTGTGTAAATTTTTGGTATCTTTCTGATAAAGTTCATTTTTTTAATGAATAGTATAAAATGTTGTATTTTAATTCAAAACCACTTTTTAATCTAATATATTTATATGATTCGATTATCTTTTGAATTGGTTTTAAAATGAAATTAGAATATATTTTTACCATTAAATCCAATATTGGTCGTTGGAATTAATTTCACTTTGAAATCAGACATAAACTAGTGTCAATCTTTTGATACTTATTGTTTCATAAAAACACACTATTTGCTCTGACAACGGGAATTAATTATTAAATTAATTAATGTGACTTATATGTTTTGAATTTTTTAAAATGGACTTCATTTTTGAATTCGGAATATCAAATATATCTTAGGGTGAATTTTTGGGATTTTTCTGAAAAACTTCAATTTTTGATGAATAGTGAAACCACTAAGTGGTACTTATAAAAACTGTTTATTCCGTTTAAATGAAATTTTGCCATCTTTGTGTTTTGAATTTCAAAAATCCGACATACATGGTTGTCATTAAGAAGTAAAATGTGATTTAATGGGATAAAAATAATTTTTTTGGTGAATAGTAACTTATTAAGTTTTTAATCGCGATTAGAGGTAATTAGTGTAGTTTAAGGTAAAAATAATGTTTTAATAATATGAAATGAACTTGACACATGTACTAACTTCATTGGATGTGTCATGGCCGACCAAGACAACCCATGGGTCAACTTGGGGACCCCATAAAGCCACTTTGGTTGGAAAATGACATTAATATCTTTTTATTTAAAGTTAAAGTAAAAATGAGACAAACATGAGATATTTTTTCCTAAAACAATTTTTACATGGGGTTATACAAGTCATATTTTTGATTATAAATATTCATTGGAAATATAAAAAGATTTCCTACAACATAGTATTTTTTTTATAATTTTTAGACGTTAAATAAATTAAATTATTTATGACATCATGATGATGCAGCAATTACCTCATTAATAAAGGATTTAAATAAAAAGGAAAGATAATGTAAAATCTAAGACCTACACATGGAAAAAAATAATTGGATGAGTTGATTTCGAACCCTTATCACCTTATCCTCGAATTATATCAATGTGGAACCTTTTGAATCCGAAACTCATTTTAAAATAAAGTAACTTATCTTTACTTTTCAAGAGTGCCACTCCTCTCCTCTTATAAAAGGCCCCCACCTCTACCTCCTTACCCACACTCCCAAAGCCTTTGGCTCGGCCAACCCCTGGCCATTTTGTGTCTCCACTTCCCTATATTACTCCTTGAAGCCTCCCTTTGGGCATAAGTCTTCCCAAGGAAGCCTTTGAGCTCAAACCAAAGGGAGTTTCCCGATTTTAAGGTAATGTCTTCTTTTGAGTCCTTTTGTTTAATTTTGCTTCTCCGACCCCTTAACTCTTTTTATTCATTTCTTTTGTAACAACTCCAGTATCATCAATATACTAGGATGTTTTTATATGAATTATTATAGGTAAACATTCACACACCTACATCTAATGGTTAATGAACATAATGTTTCCGTGGATGGCGAATTTCGGCCTCCCGAAACGATAATTGTTCAACATTCTTTTAACACCTTCAAAGGTGGCCATTAAGATGACACTATATTTATTTATGATATATGATATGTTTATGTTTTCCTTAAGCTTATGTATTTTTCATTTTGGGCATACCTTTATGGTTTCCATTATTAGTAAACGCGATATCTTAATTTAAGGAAGTGCGGACTACCGCCCCCTCAAAGTGATGTGATTCGTTAATGCCATATGTGGGACGTATAAAGGATGGATTTAAAGTTATTATATATGATGTTATACTGGAATTATAATATAACTCTATAAAATTATTATTCCATTCCATAAATATATGAAATATAAATGAAAGTAGTGTTCATGCGTATGTACGGCTTACCGTCTCCATGAACGGTGCATTTCATTTCTTATTCCCAAATGTAATGTACTATTATAAGTACATGTATATAATGGATATATATGATGAATGATACATATGAATGATTAATATAATTCTGGAATTAAAATATACATACCTCTCATTTAGTTTTAATTCCATTAATATGACATAGAAATGAAAGTAGCGTTCATGCGTACGTACGGCTTACCGTCTCCATGAACGGTGCATTTCATTTCTTACCTCTAAATGATTATGTAATATTATAAATACATGTTTATTATGGATATATATGATATATATGATATCCAAATCCTGAATATAATTCTGGATATAATGAACATTTGACCACACGAACAACATGTAATTGTAAGAAGTCCACTATCGACTTAAGAACAAAATATCGACAAAACAATCATTATTAAATTAAATGATTACATAGTGTTTATAACATGTAAATAAGTGATCTAAAAGGAATAATGAACTAGAAAAAGGTTCTTAATAAAGTTTAAATTAACTCAAGTTTATTATTCAGGACGATAATGAATGATCGAGTCAAGTCGAACCCGAGGTAAGGGATCCTACTTCACTCTTTCTTTTTAAGTACACTCTTTTATGTCATTCCTTTTAAAGCTAATCTTTCTTGGTATTGGGATGTTCTTTTATATTAATCTTACTGTAATTTTATGTTCATGTGATGAGAGACCCTATTATCTCTCATCGATCCATTTTGGAAGTTTTGAGTTGCGCCGTTAGACTGCCGAATTTTCATAAGAGATCTAACCTCTCTCTTTCATTTTAAGTACTCTCCTTTATGTCACTTCTTTTAAACTCTTCTTTTTTATGTTGGGGGATGTTCTTTTATATTCATCATTCTATAAACATTCTGTTAATATGATGAGATACCCTATTTGATCTCATCAACCCATTTTTGTATGTTTTATGTGGCGCTGGTAGGCTGCCGAGTTTTCGTAAGGGATTTTTCATCTCACTTTTATTCCCGTGAGATTTATGCTACATTTGCCACAATTTCCTTTGAGTGGTGTATGTACTACCCATTATTTTACTCATTGTGCAATATAATTTCTTTTATGAGTATTTACATCAATGTTGTATTGTCCTTATTTCACGAGGTGTATATTTCAAAAGATACCCATGTCGGTAAGGGAACCTTTCACCCTCGTCTTTTTAAAAGACTTATTTTTTTGGGTCTTTTAATTTACATATTGTTATGTTGGGATATGTTCTCATATATTCTTATTGATGTAAATTATATGTCCAAGTGATGAGATACCATTTTTTTATCTCTCATCAACTCATTTTGATGTGACGCCGTTAGGCTGTCAAAGGAACTTCTTAACCCAATTTCGATTTCGTTGGGTTCAACATGTAGTTATTGAATATGTCATCCTTTGAATATGTGTGCATGACCTTTGATTATTTTACACTTAATATCCACTTATATTTGGTGTATTCGTTTGTCACACATAATTATGTAATTGATTTATCCTTAAACCAAGGATACCGTCTTTGTAAGAGAATTCGTCTAAATATCCATTCATTGAGGCATATTTTGTTTTATACACAACCTTATTTTATATGGTGTATAATCCCCTTTGACTTTTACATTTTTTCAAAAAGGAATCTTTTTTATACGAAGTGTTTTACTAAATGAAAAAAGGGAATGTTTTTGTCGTACGTTTGCGGCGACAACGACTTCTCCTCCGCCGTGACCATCATTTGAGTTTCGGCTACTTCTACAAGCCATACCTTATTTTTAAAAGAAAAATAAATACCATGTTTTATGTTTCTTTTAAAATGGTTTTGATAATGTTTTTATATCAATGTGTTGTATTGATATCTTTTTATTAAAAGGTGGAAATGTTATGTTTCCTTTATGCATGTTTTATGTGATAAGATTATGTTATGGTTCTTTGGCATTGTTATGAAGACGGGTGGTTCCGTGATAAACTAAGGGAGGGTGAGCCCGATATAGCTCTCCAATACATTGGGTAACATGAAAGAGTGAAATGTTAAGGTTTATCCGTATAGATTTAGGGAATATACTGTGATAGGTATTCAAAACGTAACAAAGAGGGTTACTCCCTATGTAAGGATGTTATGAATGCCTCAAGTTACCTTTATGTCTTATGATTTCTATGATTTATTCATGGTTTGATGAGGTATGTTAAAGTGCCTATGTTTTATGGGTAAAGTATGATTTCATTATTATGTATATATGAAATCATGTTTCCTTTCCATATTTTTGTAACCCTTAGTGAGCTTTTTATGCTCATCCCAAGTTTTTGAAATGTTTTTCACAGGTCAAGGGAAAGGTACATGATGTGATGATAGTTTCAAGGATATGTCAAGAAAGAATCCATGTTTTATTTTAAATATGTTTCCGTTGATGGGAAGAATGAATAATGTCTTTTATGTAACCACTTTGTTTAAATGTGGAATGTAATGCAAGTTTCATGATCTAATTCTCTAAAACTCTAAACATAAAAAGATCCTCAATGTGTAATCTTTTAATAACTCAAGATTATGTAAGGTTTAAGGCTGGGGCCTTATATCTTCTTTCTACATACCCATATTTAATCCCTATGAAAAAAAATTTAAATGTATAATCAGGACAATAATCTCAGTAAGGTACATATATTAAGAAATCTGTTGGTCTAGTGAAAATCATGAAAAATGATAAAATTTTACATGTATCATAATATTATTTTAGAGAAAAAAATAATTTCTACATGATAATTTTTTTTTTTCAAATTTGTTTTAGTAATAAAATACAATGCCTTTTAGGAAACATAAAGATTTATGTTCATAACAATTGTCAAAAACAAATAGAGCCCAGTTAAATCAATAGGAGAAACCTCCATAGTTTACTTCCTCATTCATTCAAATAAATGAAAAAAAATATTACCAAATTTAATGTAGATATAAACTGGGGAACACCCATTATATGAGCTGTATTGGGCTCACCCGCTTATATAAGATGACTGGGATCACCCACCCATATAAGCTATATCAGGCTCACCCTTTAATTATCTTTAATTATCATGTAACATATTAGGAATAAAAAAATTATTCGTTCATATTTTCATAAAAAACATTGAAAATATCTTTTAAACTCATATAAGAACACATTCAGATATTGAAATACCAATTATTTTTAAAAACAAATTTTCAAAATAAAAATACCTAGAACAAAGGGGAAGAAGTTTTTTCATTAAAGATAACATTGATTATTATTATATATGAAGAAAAATAAATGTTTTGATGGTTGGAATAAATATTGACATTCTGTATGTTAAAATAAAATATTCTTTTTTCCTTTGCGAAATAAATTTGAAAAATTTTGTATAAAATATGCTAAAATATTCCATTTCAAAATAATTGAATGTAACTAAAATAAAACATAAAATTTTACATTATAATTAATATATCTCTATAAATAAATTAATATAAAATATTTTTTAAAATATTAATATAGAATATAATGATTTATAAAATAATTCTTTAAACACTCAAAATGAGGTTTTTAAAGTTAAGTGTCTGATACCATGAGTCTGAATCATCGCATAATTTAATTATATTCCTAAATAATGAAATTTTATTTATTATTTAATTTTTTAAGTACATATTTCAATTTTATTATGCATATTATTTTATTTAATACTATTTCATATACAATTACTTATTCAATTAAGTTCATGTGAGATATTTGGATGATATTCAACTCATATATATGAAAAGTCTTTTTTTAGTGTTACTATGGTCAAAGAGGTCATTATTAAATCATCTATATAATGATAATATTGAAATTATTTTCATTTTTATACATCAACCATACAATTAACTCAAAATATAAAATATTGTTCTGAAAAATAAAATATGTTATAATCATGGAGACGGTAGTTCGTACGTTTGAATAAGTAAAGATTCCATTTCTCAAAAATCATGATGGAAATAAGTTATGTATTATTATGTATTTAAAAAATGAAAATTATATCTTAAATACCATATTATTTATTTAAATGGACTTATATATATCATCTGTTTTATGTGGGGATGGAAAATGAATCACATCGCTTTGTGGAGGTGGTTGTCTAAACATATATGTGAACGTCGTTATCATTTTTAAATGGATGGAAAGTTAATAAGATAGTTGATATATTATATTAAATAAATTATAAATCTATTATTAATATCAAATATATATGTATATATATATATTAAATTAATCATTATGATCATCCATGAGAAGAAGAAATGGAAAATGAATTACATCAGTTCACGAGGTGGTGGCCTATTGTACACAAGAATGACAGTTTCATTTATCATTTGATGGAACATGATATCAATATAGGTTATCAAATTAACATACAAACATCTTAGTATTTGTAATATACTATTTTTATAATTTCATCATGTTTTAAGAATATTTTAAGGAGCTAAAATACTAAATAAATTGACAAAAATTAGTTAAGAACTACACATCTTCTTTAGACAACATCTTTATGTTTACAGACAAATCCTTTATAGGAAGTTTTTTTAAACAAACACGGTCCTATATTACATGAGGAGTGAGGTTTTTGAGAGAATTTTATATGTATTTCCCATGAAATAGTTCTAAAAAACTGTGAGGATTATAGGAGTGTAGGTCCACTTTTATAAGTTAGGGGAGGGGCCCTCTTTGAATTACCTAAAATATTATATTAATATAAATTATTTTTGAATGAAAATGTATCCAAAATGATAAAATTAGAATATATGATTATTATGGCTCAAAATAATATCATACAATAAATTTTGGACACATTTAGATTATGTTGTCACTTTTAACTCTATGTTTTATCCCCAATTAAACCTTTTGACACTTACGAATATATGAATGTTTTTACACCAAATATGTCAAAAAAAGTAACTATTTTGGGAAAATAATCCAAAAAATGGACCATGGTTGATATTATCAATCATGTTCAATAAAAAATAAAATGGTATTTATTATAAAATATCATTAATGGCATTTCTGGAACTATTCATATAATTTGTATTTGAAAACCACAATGAAGAAAAAGGTATTTGAATACAATACAATAAAACATCCATATTATTTTATATCATTGTAAACATTCTTGGAGAAAAATAATTCATTAATATTTTATTATTTTTATTATTTTTAAATTCATTTATTTTATTTTTCTATTAATTTAATATATATTGGGTCGTCATTTCATTAGCATTTAAGGAAATTATTTCATGATTAAAAATTAGAAATAAGTTACCATAAAAATAATAAATTATTTTCAAATAAACTTTTATAACTGAATATAATTTTTTTTATCTCTTTCACTAAATATTATAGATATTTAAAAGAATGAGGGTGACATTATTTACTTTATATTTACTTAAAATATTATAGGTTTTAAATTCAAATAAAAGTGAAAATAAATTTCTAAATTTTCAAGTCATGAAAATTAATTTTCGAAAATACCATATTCAATAACCTAAAAACATGTGATATTGAGATTTTTTGGGATTATCACATTATTATTAATCTTAATTACCTGATTCACCCTTATTGGGGTAACAAATATTTACTATTTTTACTATTTATAATGACAAAAAATAAGATAAAAAAATATGGATATCCAGATTTTGAATATAGAATGAATTTTTCAAGAAACCATTTCAATAAGTGGAAAAAATTATCTTTAGATTAAAATTTTAGTCGTAGTGAAAATTGGTTTTTTTTTAAAAATGTTTATTTAACCGTAAAAATTAACTTATACCAAAATATGATATAAAGATGATTCAAATGAGATTAATTATTTTATATATAACTAAATAATTTTTATGTGGCTTTGAAATAAAATTCAAATCCTAATGGGACGTTAAATTTACATAATTTAATGGAATGATATTTTTCAAAATTCTGTAATTTTCAATGTTTATGAAGAAATTAATATTTTAATAAAAATGACAAAATATCAAAATTAATATAATTTATATATGTAGATCTTAAAAAGTATGTTCATTTTTACAAATTCATACTCAAAATTTTAGAAATAAACTTTTAAATAAAATATTATAAAATAAGAATAAAGTTATTTCCTTTTTGATTGAAACATTGCCAAATATTATTATAAGGAATATAACTCTATAAAACCGAATGAAAAAATATTATTATAAAGTGAAAAATATATATAATAATATTATCTATGTTTTTATAATATATGACTTCATAAACATTACAATATATTCTAATGTATTGAAAATAAATGAACTATGAATGTGATTTTTAGGTTCTAGTACATACAAGTTGTTAAAAGTTCAAACTAGAAGAAGTAAATTTAGATTTACAGTCCAATGAAGTATCTTAAAGTAACTTATCATGGTCATTGAAACCTAAAGGTGAAATCAGGAAGGAATGATTAATGATTCCATAGGATGTAATTGTTTGGGATACCTAAATGAGTTTGTGAAAGTCCATAGAAACTCCATGTTAAATATTAGTGTTATAGAAATAAATTATATGGTTTTGAAGGGTATGTGGTACATAATTTATACATAACATTTTTTAAATATATATTAGTTCCAAATTAATATAATAATTAATTGTGTTTACAGTATTCATTTGAGTGGTGAAACAAAGTGTTTCAACACGAAAATTTTGATTGTAAAAGAATTTGTTGATTTCAAATAGATGTAATCAAATGACATGTATCTTTGTCCCATTTATCTTATGTGATAAGGGATTTTTTTCTTATATATATATATATATATATTCAAATATGTGATTATTAATTGTATACACATGTTTTATGATTCATCAAATTATATAACATGTTTTCAAAAGAATATAATGATAAAAATGTTTTATCTAGGGTAAAATATTTATCTAAATCATTAATAAAAAATGGGTGATGATTTTCATGCTACCCTTCATTGTAATATATTGATAAATATAATTATCTTTATAGGGAAATTCTGTAAACACATATAATTCAATATGTGATATGGAAAAATTATTTATTTGTTAAATATCCATAGTAAAAAAAGAAACAATATATATTTCATAAACACAATAGTTTGTGTCGCTTAGTATGACATTAAAAATTGACTATAATATCTAAGAGTCTAGTTAGAATATGTTTTAATAAAGATAAGTTTAATTTCAAAAATTAAATGGTTATACCGGTATTAAAGTGAATTTTAGTTCACATACTATCCTATAGAGTTTCGGATTCTCTATGTTAAAAATTTAAAGAGTTACATTTAGTCACCGTTAAAATTAAATATCACTATTTCATTTAGAATTATGCTAGTTATATTTAAAAATGAATTTCACTTATATTATAAAATATTTTTTGGGTGTGAATATAATGTACAATGTAAAGAGTTATATTTAATTTTCATAACATAAGTGAATGTCACTTAATACTAAAGGATTTTAAAATGTTCCAATAAGTAATAATGTAAATTGTTTTTTTATTTATCTTAATATTTCAATGTAAAATTTTGATGAAATAGGTTTCTTGGGTTATTATGAATAAATAGAACATAGAATTTGGCATTATAAAATTTGATGTTATAGAGTTAAGGTGTTGGAATATATTCAAGGATTTGAACATTATGAATATGATTCATAAATCTCACCATTATTCAAAAATTCCTTCTTCATAGATCTCACCCAATAAAGTGTACAGTGTGAGGGTTTTATTATTTGGTCACATGGAGATGTTGTGATAATAAGATATATATGTAATAGTTTAACAAAACCCAACTATGTTCAAAAAATATAAGTGTTATCTGTCCATATATCATATATGATATGATAGATAGATTATTGTTTAAGGTTTTATTAAGAATTATTAAGATTATATGAATATTAAATATATTATACAAAATAAAATATATAATTTATCATTATTTCAAATTGGATTCAGAACATTATATATTGATATACATTTCAGGAAATTTAATGATAATTGACATCTCAATTTATGACTTTGAGTTATCCCTGGCAGATTTTTTATGTACTATTTTTAGTTAGGGAAAATGGTATGATTAGTATGATTAAGAATATTCTATATGATATTGAGTATGCTCATGGGGTGAAAAAATTATTTTTCTATATTGGAAGACCCACTAGTATATCTCATGCAGTGTCATACCATATGTCACTAGTATACTATGGGTGTATAGGTCATATAGGAGTCCCCATTATATAAGGATATTGAGATGCCTAGCACGAGAAAATTTATATTGTGATACTTTTCTTTCAAAATCCATTAACTCATAGCTAATTATGGGGTGGTCAGTTCTTTTCTTGAATATGTCATTGGTTGGAGCTAGAAAATTGAGAGATTTTTTGTCTCATATATTGAGTATAACATTTATTCCCTTGATTGATATCGATTGGAGAGTTTGAGGACACGCTGAGATAATACATATGATGTTCTAATCTATATAGATAAGGGACATGTGATATGTTCATACATAAAGATGAATTGAATGTGATGTATCATTAACCAATTCATTCAATACTCATAGAATCAAGGTTGTATGATTTGGATATGTGGGATTAGAATACATTGTGTCTCATGGTCCCCCAATGTCTTGGAGATGCGGAACATATAATAATAAATTCTATCATGAGATAAGGTTGGTGGAAATAGGTATCGTGATATTTTTGTCTAATAGATGGCACATTAGATCCCTTTGTATCGTGAGTAGCACTAATGTTTTATAGAGGACACTCTTTTCTTAATTATATATGTATAATGATTCCTATTTTCTGTAAATTCTATAAAGGTCCATGGGGTCACATTTTTAAGTTGAATTATTTGGGATTGACATTCACTGACATATCTACATTAATGGGGTTTTAGAGTTTTATCAAAAATAATTTTTGACATAGTTTACATTAAGTATTATATACATTGAAATATAATGATAATTTAATTATATGTTTCCAAAAAAGTTTTGGATGATATCCAAATGTTTATTATAAGATATCCAAACGTTTCTTGCCTATATTTTAATAATTTTTCATATTTCTTACAGTATAAATTGAAGTGGAATAAAATTCATATCATATTTCATATAAGTGTTGGATTTAAAATAATTTTACCTAGAATCCTATATATCATATAATATGATTCAGGGTCATAGAGGACACCACACTATTGTAAATAATCTAAAACATTTACAATGGTCATATCATATTCAAAAATGCAGGCATATCATATGTAATACAAATACACTACCTTGGATTCATATTTTACCACTCAGTGAGAATCATAGTTCCATAAATACTAGGGTAAGATTCATTTGGCACTATTTATACACATAAAAAGGAATTTTATATCCGTATACAATAGATATAATTATTCATGCAAGGTAGATTTATGGTTATTGGTTGTGTTGGATATAACTAAATCTATTACTCATACATTGATAAAACATACAAATAATGGCATATCCTGGATGCACGGATTAGGGAGAATTATAATATCCCATATAATGGAGACCAAGACCCTAGGAATGTGTGTGGCCCTCCTTGAGATCTCCCATATGGTACTCTCCCCTCTCAAACGCATTCTCTTCCTTCATACATTGTCTTTGTATTCCTTGAAGAAGATGTATGAGTTGGAAGATCCCATCCAATGATTTTTTGGATGAATCAGTGATTTTCATAGATATTCCTTGGTGGGAAAAATATTTTGGTTATTAGATGGTGTTAGTTATAAAATGTTGAAGTGGAAGGTGTAATTAATGGTTTAAATGTATGAATGTTCTACATTTTGGTTCATTTTGATTAGTTTCAAATGCATAGATATTCTTGGGATTTAATATTTCAATGTGATTCCACCATTAGATCGATCATTAATCTATTAATTGATCTCTAAAATTGTTTTCTTAATCTAATATTTCTATTCAAATGATTTAGATTAGGGAATCAACTATATATTTAGAAAATATGTGATAAATATGGGTGAAAAACTAAAAGTATTAAATATCATCCTGGAGTAAAAATATATTATTCTAAGAAATACATAACATGCATAATTTTATTTAGATATCCCATTTATAAAATAATTTTATTTTATCACATGGGATTGCCATACATAAAAAATCTTTTTTCTATTTTATTTCCAACATGGAATGTCCTAATCCATATGGACCACACCTCAGTTGTGGTAATCGATTTGTGATACTTCATGACTACCACTAGTAGACCAAGGTCTACTAACGAGTGCCATGTAGGGGTATCACACATGATGGGAGGCCTTAGCCAAATGCACAAGTACACAATGGAGGAGAAAATGATAAATAAATAAAATTGTAATGTATATATTGGACATGGAAAATGATAAGATTCACAAGATACGTTAGTACATATTATATAATGAAAAGGAAGTAATATAAATGCCCAATAGCCAAAAAATCAAGACCAATATAGGATACTATGATAAAGAGATTCACATAGGAAACTATCATCAAACATGAATGTTTCTCGCTATTATCACCTCTCAATATCATTAATCCCCACCAACACCGCATCCACTATATTCACCGATTGGAATTATCTCTAAATATTCCACACTAACTCCATAACCTCCAAGACTATATCTAAAGATTCTACTTATTATATAAAAACAAAGTGTATTGAAAGAAGGTCCATATAGGGGTGAGTATAGAGATACGCAATACGATTCTATAAAACAATCATAGAATATCCAGGAGGCATGTTAGTTCAAAAATCTAGTATAGAAAAATAATTTGGAAGAATATGAGGAAATAAAATCCATAAACCTTTGATAACATGATTTATTAGGTATACAGAGAAGTTCATATCATCTTATCACCAACACATGAAGTCACAAATCCCTTGAGTAACTACGATTCTCAGAGATCTAAAAATCATAATAATTATAAAGTAGATATCCTAGTTGTATATTACATATAAAAGGCCACCCCATGACATCTGAATAGTCTTCAAACTCATGAATATGATTTTACCAACCACCCTAAATTCATCATCAATACTAGAAACCATAAAGTAAGAACTATTTCTTGTCTAATTGTACATAGCAGATGAGAATAAAATAAATCAGATGGTAGATGAGATTTAACTACATAAATAGATGAACCATACCTTAAGTAGAACATATTATATGTGGATATCACACTATTTTTTGTAGGGATAGAATCTATGTAACAACCCAAGCTTCCATGACATGCTTCTCTTTGAATAATACAATAGCTTCCAATGTACGATGTTTAGAATTCTAGCACACTACGACCAATCAAGTATAGCTGTTTAAAAAGAAGTTATGAATAATAATACCCACTATTTGAAATTTTATGAATTCTATTTTTCAAAATTGAAATCATTTTTGGATTCATAATATCAAAATTAGCTTAGGGTGAATTTTTTTTATTTTGATGAAAACTCTCAACTTTTTATGAATGGTGAAAAACAATGTGTTATTGTTTAAAATCTGACTATTTTATTTATTTTTAATTTAAAATTATTTTAGAGTAAAAATAGATACATAATACCTATATTAGTCCAATGTAATTAATTGGAGTCATTTTATCATAATATTATATATATATAATTTTATTGAACTTTTTAATGTCTTTTAACAACCTTCTAAGCACATTTGCAAATCTGCATACAAAGTAATTTTACTTATTCTATGAATTGAATTTGAAAAATATGATAGACAGGGATTTCATCATTATGAAAAATGTGGTTCAATAGGATGAAAATAATTTCTTGTGAATAGTAACTTTTGAATTTTATTTACCATAGTTAAAGGTAAATATGGTAATTAATGGTAAAAATAATATTATAATAATATTAAAGTACCCCAACACATGTACTAATTCTATTTGATAGTTCTATTTAGACCAAAATAAACCTTAGGACACAATATTATCTATTTTTATCAACTTGTATTAGACTAGGAAATTTATTATATTTTATTTACAAAAGAGTTAATAGTGTTAAATTCAAATTATAATAAGTAAACCATTTTTAATATAGGGTTATAAAAAATCTAAATTCGACAATAAATATTCATTAGAAAACTAAAAATATTTCATAAATCATAGTATTATATTTTTAATATATAGACATTAAATTATTAAATTTATTTATGACACAATAACGATGAAGTAATTACCTTATTAATGAATGATTAAACTAATTAATATTTTAAATATTAAAATAAATGTAAATTGAAGATTTTGATGACTCACAAAAAAATTTTAGTTGAATTTGACATGTAATAGTTGATTAAATGTATTTGGTTAGAATTATTCAAGTAGTTATGATATTAACAAAACACAATTACTAAATAGTGTCAAAATGGGCATGAATTAGTTTTTAAAACAAATACTATTTTATTAAATTATATAGTAGTCATAAAATTAAAGATTCATTCACATGACTTATATAATATTAAATATTTCACTAATGAGCCACCTGATGTTTTTTTGACGTTTTATAGTAAATATATTAACCATGTGTTATAATAATGCAATAAGACACTGTAAAAGTTTAAAAAATTAACTAAGGGTTACGTATAAAATATAATGATAATATAGTGAAAAAACTACTCTAAATTTTTTTTTGGAGAGAATTTAGAAAAATCCCCACCATATAATATAAATAATTCCATTGGGATCTATTGGAAACCAAAAATTAATTTTAAAATAAATTAATGTTTCAATCGTTTCCAAAAGTGCCCCTCACCTCTCTTATAAAAGGGATCTTCCCTTTATCTTTAATTGACACCTACAAATCCCTTTCGCTCGGCCAAAACCTACGAAAATATACTCCCAACATCTGTCACTTCAACATAGAGTCCTTAACTTGAGAATAAATCCAATGTAATGATCCATTTTGTTTAAATCCAAATGAAACACCCGAAGAAGAGATAATTATTTTTTCACCTCTTTCAATGTTATTTTCTTCTTCTAATTCCTCTTTCTTTATTGTTAACATACTAAAATAATAACACTAGAACCTTAGACATGATGATATGTTATTATAAATATGTTATAACCATATTCATTATTCTATCTATCCTATGAATGGCAATGTCACCATGCGTTGTACGTATGGCTCACCGTCTCTACTTCATGGTGTAGCTAGTTATTCAACGCTAAATTTTTGGATGGTTACATTAATGAGTATAATTAATTTAAATAAAAAATATAACATGGTAATTATTCTTCATATGTAATATACCATCCAATTAAACACAATTTCACCTTCAATAAAATGATATTTTCACTCATGCGTACGCATGACTTATAATCTCCATGACGCAATGAGATTCATCTTCAACGATCACACTTCAAGAATTTTTATAAAAAAATATATTGATTAATTATGAGATACATGAATAATTTTACTACTAGGATAATATATATTTATATAGATAAATATATGTCATTTAATTACTTCCATACTATATGATAAGAAAACAGAAACCACGTTCATGCTTACGTATGGACTACCGTCTCCATGAATTATGTTTCCATTTAAGATATCGATCTATTATACATGTTTTTATTCTAACTATATAAGATATAAAAATAATTTTTTATATTTTGGAATTATTTAAATCATGATATATGTGATAAGATCAAGAATATCATGTAAAAACAAATATGATAAAGAAAGAAAATATTACCCAAAATGTAACGCCCTGACCCTAGTTACCCAGAGTCGGTGCCTTATTGCATACAATTGGCATGATCACAAAAGATATATTATTGAAAGACCTATTAGATTAGAAGACTTGGAATCACTAGATACATTCATAAAGTTTACATTACATTATAAATTGAAAACTACAACAACATCTTGTCTCCACACTCATATCCCCTAATACTATTACTGCAGGTCATTCATAAAATACTTCTTCACATCTTGGAAAAAATAAAACATATAAAGGGGTGAGCTTAGATGCCCATTAAGGATAAAAATATAGTAGAAGATTTCATAAATAAGCATAAACATTATGACAATGTATAACTAAAACAAAAGACTTTTTAATCTTGAACTTCAACATAATATGGAAGAAAATAAATGAAATAATGCCATTTACTTATTCACATGGATATTCTAATAATCTAATAATCACATGCAATATCAATAACCACTTTCATAATGAAGTAATTCATAATTCTATACTATCATAACCATTTAGCCACGGCCTCGTGCCAAGACTACAAATAAGATTTTGTCAAGGCCTCGTGCCAAGAAACTAGTTTGTCTCATGAGACCTACCGATGTACCGAGGAGCAATATCGAGCTCCACCAGTCACTTATTAAGTCCAATGCATTTCTCATATGAACAGGTTTAAACATAACATAATCATTCATATTAAAACTAGCATACGAAATGTCAATACATTCTTCATAAACCATAAATGGTATAAAAATAACACATCCACAGTCAAACATATCACAAAACCTTCAATACAATATGGAATTTTTGTATCATAATAAATGGAATTCAAATAAACTTAAAATCCATCAAAGGATGTTGACATAGATGAAATCAAAACTATTTGAGAGAAATACCTCTTTTTCGAAATCATTTAAAAGGAACATAATTATAAAATAAATCATTTACATTAAAAATATTCTTATAAGCTTGTAAGGGAAGCATCGACTATTTTATGATATTGGAAAATAGCCGCACCAACCGTATAAGTTAAAAAAACATTCTTACCATAATTTTGTCGAAAAGGTTAAAGGACCTTGTTTAGAAAATGACAGAATGATTTCCTTTATAAACTTATTATAAAAAGTCATACAAGGGTATAAATGACTTTAACCCATATTCTGTAAAATATTAATAATGTTTTGAAATACATTTTTAAGAATCATTGATGTGGATGTTAAAGAGGTCCCAGTAGATAATTACGTATAAACAACCTTGGATAATTAAGAGATTGCGAAATAAACCCTTACCTTGTAATTTTCCTTGGTTAATGGTAGGTTAACCTTCCATTTAATGGTGATATAACTGTTTTTAAATTATACAAAAATCATATACATTAATATAATATCATATATGATCTTTTAACATTGATTTGTTAATAATATCTTAATATTATCATCGTTTCGGGTGTTCACTCACTCATTTTCTTTTATTTATTTTGTTACATAAGACATGTTTGTTATGGATAGGATGTATCTTATTCATATCCATAATGATATCATATCCTTAAACATTATTTTTAATCATCAAATGAGAACTATAATTGCATTGATACGATGGGGAATGAATCTCATCGTGTTCGTGGAGATGGTAGTCCGTACGTACGCATGAGCGACAATATCATTTTTTGTATATTAAAATAATATATAATTGGATGGTGTATCATATATAAAGAATAATTATCATGTTATATTTATTATTTAAATCAATTACATATCATTATCATACCCATCCCAATAATAATGTTTTTGAATAACAATTACACCACGAAGTGGAGACGGTATGTCGAACGTACGGACGTATGTTGACATGTCATTAAAAGGATGGATAGAATACTTAATATGGTTGTACCATATTTATAATAACATCATATTATATATAATATACTTGAGTTATTATTTTAGAATGGAAATAACAATGAAATAATAAGTTGAAGAAGAATGGAACTTGAAAAAAGGTGGTGAAAATAGTACCTCTTCTTAGGGTTCTTCGTTTTGATTTGATCAAAAGGGATCATTAGGTTGGCTTTCTGATCGAACTAAGGCCTATAGGTTGAATTGTGGAAAGTTTAGAGAGTATTTGGGAATGTTTTGGCCGAGCCAAAAGGATTTGACGGTATGAAGAATTGGTTTGAAGTGGTGTCCTTTTATAAGGGAGAGGAGGGGCTCTTTAGGAAAAACTAATAGTATTATTTTATAATAAATTCATATTAGGTTTCTAAAGGCTCCAAAGTGTATTATTCAAATTATATGTTGTGTATGGGTATAAATACTTTCATCCAATATATTTTAGATAGGTTTGAATCATTATATTGACCTTATATTTTAGTTTTAACTCTTAGTTAATTAGTTTGACATTTACCATGTCACAATGTATTTTTATATTATATAATTAATAAGCTTACTATATACCTCCAAGAGACCCCCAAATGGTCCATGAATGCTACACCTATCATTATATAAGTCCTTTGTAAGACCCTTATATTTTTAGAATAGAATTTCAATTACTAATATAATATTTGTTTTAAAAACTCATTTATGTCAATTTTGACACTATTCAATAATTGGTTTTTTTAAAGTCATAACAACTTTATTAATTCTAATAAATATCATTTTAACAATACTAACGTCTAATATTGTCCAATAAAATTCATGTATGTCATAAAAACTTTCAAATTATATTTATTTTAACTTTTATAATACCAATTATTTGATTCATTTATTATTAAGAAAAATACTGCATCATTATTGTGTCATAAATAAATATAATTATTCAATGTCTAAAAATTATACATAAAATAACATTATGTAGGAATTTGTTTTATCTTTATAATGAATATTTATTGTCTAAAATAAAACATATATAACTCTATGTAAAATCATTTTTCTAAAAGATATATGCTTATGTCATTTTTGTATTTACTTTAACTTAATTAATATAATGTGTCATTATCACAAAAAAGTTGATCCATGGGGTCCAACAATCAACCCAAAGATGCCGAGGGTTGTACATGTATCAAAAAATAGGGTTAGGACATGTTTTAGAGAAATTTATTATTATTAATATATTATTTTTTTACCCTTATTTACCGGATTTACCGTTTAACCATGGTAAATAAAATATTTACCGATGTAATTATTCAAAATGTCTAAAAATAAATGTTAACTAGTTACACAATTTGAGTATCCTGATTTAAATATTGAATAAATTTTTCCAAATTCAAAACATAGAAGTGGCAGAAAATAATTTAAAATTAATTCCTGCTATCAAAACAAAAAGTGTGTTTTTAAGAAATAATAACTATCAAAAGATTGACACTTGTTTTTGTCTGTTTTAATTGTGAAATTATGTCCAATGACCAACATTGTATTAAATGGTAAAAATATTTTATAAATATACTTTAAAACTACTCAAATTAATAATTTATAACTAGTAATTATTTTGATTTAAAAAGTTGTTTTTAATTACAATTTAGAAATTTTCACTATTCATCAAAATATAAAAGTTATCCGAAAAGTACAAAAATTTTTCCATAGGATAATTTCGATATTCGAAATCAAAAAATGAAGTCCGTTTTAAGAGATAAAATTTATATATTTTCAAAAAGTGGGTATTATTATTCATAACGGCTACTTTGATTGGTCACAGTGTGTTGGAATCTCGAAGTTTCGTACAACACATGCTACTGTATTATTCAATGATAATCGTACTGTGGAAGCTTGGGGTGTTACATTCTCCCCTCCTTCAAAAAATTTCATCCTCAAAATTTCTAAAATACTACTGCAAAAAAAGATGTGGGTGGTTCGTTATCATAAGTTTTTCGGGTTCCCATGTTGCCTCTTCCATCTTATGGTTTCTCCATAAACCTTTTACCAGACGAGTCGTCCGGTTTCTCAGCACTTGTTCTCTTGTATCATTAATCCTGATGGGCACATCGCAATAAGACAGATCTGTTTCCAGTTCTAATTCCTCATAGGTGAGTACATTCGTTGGGTCAGACATGTATTTTCTCAACAATGATACGTGGAATACATCGTGATCTTTGGAGAGATTTGGCGGCATTGCCAAACGGTAAGCTAAAACCCCAATTCGTTCTAGAATTTTGAAAGGTTCGATGTACCTGGGACTCAATTTATCTTTCATGCCTAATAATATAACTCCCTTCTATGGAGATACCTTCAATAAAACATGATCTCCTACCTGAAATTCCAAATCCTTCCTTCTGTTATCGGCATAGCTCTTCTTCCAAATTTGAGCTTCTCTGATGTGGTTTTGGTTTAACTTTACCTTTTCCATCGTTTCCTCCACCAGTTCTAGGCCTACATGTTTTCTTTCGCCAATGTCATCGTAACAGTTTGGTGTGCGACATCTCTTTCCATATAACTCTTTATATGGTGCCATCTGAATTCTTGAATGGAAGCTATTGTTATAGGAATATTCCACCAGAGGTAAATATTTATCCCACATATGCTGAAAGTCAAGTGAAAATGATCTCAACATGTCTTCTATGTTTTGAATAGTCCGTTCTGATTTCCCATCTGTTTGAGGGTTGTAGGCATTGCTCAAATGATGTTCCGTATCCAAGGCCTTCTGAAGACTCTTCCAGAATCTTGAAGTAAAATAGGGATCACGATCAGAAAAAATAGATTGGGGTACTCCATGAAGTCTCACAACATCATTAATATATATCCTTTCTAGACGTTCAAGTGGTAAATCATCTCTTATAGCAAGAAAATGTGCTGACTCAATATGGTGATCGACAATGACCCATATTGCATCGTTCCTTCTAGGGGTCTTTGGTAGTCCAATGACAAAGTCTATAGTGATATTATCCCATTTCCACTCAGGTATGGGAAGAGGTTGAATGACTCCTCTAGGTTGTTGCCTTCCATCTTTCACTTGTTGAGAAACCATACATATTGACATAAAATCATCAATCTCCCTCTTCATGTTGTCCCACCAAAAATGTTCCTTCAAGTCTCTATACAATTTCGTGCTCCCAGGGTGTATAGAGAAATTGGAACTATGATAATCATCCAACAATTCCCTTTTTAGATCAAGTATATCGGGAACACAATGTATCTTCCCAAATTTCAAAATTCCATCTTCATACACAAAGTCACTCAATATCCCATCATTCACATCTTTAATATTCTTTTTAAACTCTTCATAATCGGTATGAGAACTCTTAATCCTTTCTAGTAATGATGGTTTGGCAACCATTTGAAAAAGAATTTATGGTTCCATATCTACCATTACTAGATCCATAAAAATATGATCCCTCTCCACTCTCATCTTGTTCAAAACTCCATGATCTTTTCTACTCAAGGCATCTACCACCCTATTTGCCTTTCCCGGGTGGTAGTGTATTGTGCAATCATAATCTTTGAGTAGTTAAAGCCATCACCTTTTCCTCATGTTGAGTTCTTTCTGTGAGAGAATATACTTGAATCTCTTATGATTGGTATATATCTCACATTTTTCACCACAGAGATAATGTCTCTATATCTTCAACGAAAAGATAATAGAAGGTAACTTAAGATCATGAGTAGGATAGTTTTTCTCATGAAATTTCAGTTGACGTGATGCATAGGAAATAACTCTATCATTCTGCATAAGGACACAACCAAGTCCTTTCTTTGTAGCATCACTGTAAATAACAAACCCATAATTCCCCGATGGTAGAGTAAATATAGGAGCATTGACTAATTATCTCTTCATTTCTTCAAAACATTCTTCACACTCTTTTATCCAAACAAATTTAACCCCTTCACATGTGAGCTTTGTTAATGGGTTAGCCAATCGGGAAAATTCTGGACGAAACGTCGATAATAACTTGCTAAACCAATAAAATTGCGTACCTTAGTTATACTCATTGGTGTTGGCCATTCTTGGATTTCTCTTGCCTTAGAAGGATCAACAGAGATTCCATCCTTAGAGACAATATGGCCAAGAAAAGAAATCTCCTGAAGCATGAATTCACACTTGCTAAACATCCCATATAATTCATGTATTCTAATAGTTTTCAAGATAATGTGCATGTGATTTTCATGATCTTTGTATCATTTTGAGTATACCAAGATATCATCAATAAATAATACTACAAAATCATCGATATATTCCTTGAAAACTCTGTTCATTATACCCATGAAAACAAAGGGTGCATTAGTAATCCCAAAAGGCATTACTGTAAACTCGTAATGCATGTACCTGGTTCGAAATGCTGTCTTTGGAATGTCTTCTTTATTCACACACAACTGATGGTAACCAGATAAAAGGTCAATCATTGAGAAGTATTTAACTCCATGCAGTTGTTCAAATAAATCATCAATGCGAGGTAGGGGATACTTGTTATTTATTGTTATATCTTTGATTTCACTATAATATATACATAACCTCATAGATCTGTCTTTCTTCTTAACAAAAAGGACAACGACTCCCCATTGAGAGACACTAGGGAGAATAAATCTATTATTACTCAATTACTCTAGTTTTTTCTTTAGTTCCACTAATTCTAAAGTGGCCATTCTATAAGGTGTCGTCAATATAGGCCTTGAACTATGAATTAAATCAATGGAAAACTCAAGATATCGTTCTGGAGGATGTCCAGGTAAATATTCTTGAAGCACATCAACATATTCTTTCACAATAGGTACATCCACTATTTGAACATTCCTTTAATCACCCATAGTTATTTCATTATATTCCTCCCCAATAATTTAATTTAGTTGAGATAATGGGGGTGGATCTAGATAAGAATTACGTGGTGATGATTCTGCTCTAATGATAAGGTGTTCATTATCATCATCATCAATAATCATAACCTAATTCTTCTTAAAAAAAATCTTCGCATCATGGTCCGAAAGCCAATCCATACCGTGTATTATATCAAACTCAATCATAGGTATGACGATGAGATCAGCGGGTAAAAAACATTTATGTGATCTAATGGGGACTGATTCACAAAACATTGTTGCAATGATAATTCCCTTAAGAGATTTAACTAACAACTCCCTTGTTAAATCAAATTGGAAATATCTAATTTTCATAGCAAACTGGGAAGATATGAAATAATGTGATGATCCAGAATCAAATAAATCATTTTCTAAACTTGAGGAAACCATTAAATTACCTTCCACTGTGTCTTTCAAAGCTTCTACCATAGTAGTAGTGATATCATAAGCTTTTCCTTGATCCCTTATCCTTTTCTGATGTATGTTCCCCGGACTCTTAGGACATTCATTTGCATAATGTCCCATATTACTACAATTATAGCATTCCACATTGACAAAAACTCTCTATCCATTGCAATCATGACCTTGATGGACCTTTTCACCACACTTGTAACAGACTCTCATTCCTTTTAAGCAAGTACCAGGGTGTTTCTTCCAACATTTACTGCAGGATGGATATTCAACTTTTCCCTTATTCCCATTATTTCCATTTCCTGATTGATCAATTGATCTCTTCTTCTCTTGCTTTCCTTTAAAGTCATAAGACTTAGAGAATTCCTTTTCAATCATGATAACACATGAGACAATGTCTTCGTACGACGAGAAGGATTGTGAGACTAATGCTTGACGAATAAATTGTTTTAACCCATCAAAGAAACGAACAGTCATAATTCTTGGGTTACATATATAATATATAGGATACTTTTCTAACCTTGTAAAGTTAGCCTCATACATTGTGACATTATCATCCTCTTTTTGTCTCAGACTCAGAAATTGCCTTTTAATATCTGCTCGATGGTCACGAGGAATTTATTTTTCTAAGAAAATATCCTTGAACTCCCTCCATTCCATATTTAATACTTCATCTTCTTCATTTGTGTTTTGAATCAATGAACACCCTTGATCATCATCTCTGGTGAGGTGGTAAACTCCCAGGATAAATTTTTCCCTTTCACTACTCCCCAAGGGATAGAATATTTTCTCTAGGGAACTTATCCATTAATTAGCTACTAATGGAATTGTACTCCCATAGAATGTTGGTGGTTTCTGCCTCATGAAGTGATCTACCATTGATCCTCCACGCTGAGGATCATGGTGCTCCATATGGGTAAGGTTATTATTCATAACCTGAGTGAGTTGTCCCGGTTTGGTGATTAGCTGATCAGCACCAGTTGCATCACCAGCTCTACTATAATTATATTGAGAAGGAGGTAAATCCCTACCTGGAGTGCATGAATTGATACAGTTTTCATTCCTTCCACTAGGCGCCATTTCTAAACAATGGCATAAACTAGATCAGTTTATGAATCAAAATACATAATTCCACAATTGTATAACACTTAACATAAATTAAACTATTTATAAAAAAATGTTTTCTTTGAGAAATTATATACTCATAAACCCTTCAAAATGGATTGTAAAGAAAATGAGAATTATCCTAAGTGTATCCCCCTGGAGTGTTGTAACCAAGAGTGCAGCAAGGCATGTCAGCATGCACCAGTTCCCGTTCGAGTCTAGCTCAAAGTGGTGTTTTCAGGTTTTACCCCTAGGTACATATGTGCCAGAGCCTCCACTACCTGCATGTATCCAGACAAGAATGTTTTTCTCGGAAAACTCACAAAATCTCTACAATACCAAAATTCTAGGAAGTTATTCTATACTAATCCTCAATGTATATCTGAGGTCTATGTTCTCTAATTAGTGTTTATCTAAATCTAGATTCCAAGGTTTGTACTGAACTTCCTATAATACTAATTGTAATGCCCCAACCCTAGTTACCCAGAGTTGGTACATAATTACATAACATTGGCATGATCACAAAAGATCATGTCACGAAAGACTGATTAGTTTAGTAGCCTTGGAATCACTAGATACATTTATAATGTTTACATTACATCATAAAGTGAAAACTACAAAAACATCTTGTCTCCACACTCATATCCCCTTATACTATTCCTGCAGGTCATTAATAAAATACTTCTTCACATCCTGGGAAAAATAAAACACAGAAAGGGGTGAGCTCAGATGCCCATTAAGGATAACAATATAGTGGAAACATTCATAATTAAGCATAAACATTAAGGCAATGTATAACTAAAACAAAATACTTTTTAAACATGATATTAAGCTTAATATGGAAGAAATAAAATTAAATAATTCCATTTACTTATTCACATGGATATTCTACTAATAGAATAAACACATGTAATATCAATAACCACTTTCATAATGAAGGAATGCATAATGCCAGACTATCATAACCACGTATCCAAGGACTCGTGCCAGGACTACAAATAAGATTTTGTCAAGGCCTCATGCCCATACACTAGTTTGTCTCATGAGACCTACCGATGCAACGAGGAGCTAAAGTGGGCTCCACCTGTTACTTATTAAGTCCAATGCATTCCTCATATAAACAAGTTTAAACATAACATAAACTTTCGTATTAAAACTATCATACCAAATGTCAATACTTTCTCCATAAACCATGAATGGTATAAAAATAACACATCCACAGTCAAACATATCACAAAACCATAAATACAATATGGAAGTTTTGTATCATAATAAATCAAATTCAAATAAACTTAAAATCCATCAAATGATGTTGACATTGATAAAATCAAAACTATTTGAGTGAAATATCTCTTTTTTGAAGTCATTTAAACATCACATAATTATAAAAGAAAACATTTACTTTAAAATTATTCTTATAAGATTTTAAGGGAAGATTCAACGATTTTATAATGATGGAAAATATCTGCACCCACCGTATAAGTTTAAAATACATTCATACCTTAATTTTTTTGAAAAGGCTAAAGGACCTTGTTTGGAAAACGACAGAAATATTCCTTTATAAACTTCTTATAAAACGTCAAACAAGGGTATAAATGACTTTAACCCATACTCTGTAAAATAGTATGAATGTTTTGAAATACATTTTTAAGAAACATGTATGTGAATGATAAAGAGGTCTCAGTTTATAATTATGTATAAACAACCTTGGATAATGAAGAGATTGTGAAATAAAACCTTACCTTGTACTTTTCCTTCGTTGAGGTTAGGTTAAACTCCTATATAATGGTGAAATAATTTTTATTAAATTAAAAAAGAATCATATACATTAATATTATATCATAAATGATCATTTAACATTGATTTTTTAATAATAACTTAGTATTATCATCGTTTCGGGTGTTAACTCACTCGTTTTCGTTTATATATTTTGTTACATATGCCGTGTTTTTTATGGATGGGTTGTATCTTATTCATATCCAGAACGATATCAAGTCCTTAAAAATTATTATTAATCCTCAAATGACAATTTTAATTGCATGGATACGATGTGGAATGAATCTCATCATGTTCGTGGAGATGGTAGTTCGTACGTACGCACGAGTGACAATATCAATATTTTGATATTAAAATAATTTATAATTGGATGTTATATCATATATACAGAATCATTATCATGTTATATTTATTATTTATATCAATTACATATCATTATCATATCCATCCAAATAATAATGTTTTTGAATAACAATTACACCACAATGTGGATACAGTAAGCCGTACGTATGCACGTATTGTGACATGTCATTAAATGGATGGATAGAATACTGAATATGGTTGTACCATATTTATAATAACATCACATTATATAGAAGATAATGGATTTATTATTTTATAATGGAAATAACAAAGAAATAAGAAGTTCAAGAAGAAAGGAACTTGAAAAAGGGTGGTGAAAACATTACCTCTTCTTCGGGTTCTTCCTTTTAATTTCATCAAAAGGGATCCTTAGGTTGGCTTTCTAATAAAACTAAGGCTTCTAGGTTAAATTGAGGTATGTTGAGAGAGTATTTGGTCAGGGGTTATCAAGGCCAAAAGGATTTGAGGGTATTATGAATTGGTTATAAGTGGTGTCGTTTTATAAGGGGGAGGAGGGGATCTTTAGAAAAAACATAATGTATTATTTTATAATAAATTCATATTCGGTTTTTAATGGCTCCAAAGTAGATTATTAAAAGTCTAATATGGGGATGGGTCGAAATAACTTCAACCAATAGATTTTAGACAGGTTTGGGTCATTATATTAACCTTATCGTTTAGTTTTAACTCATAGTTAATTAGTTTGACATTTACCATGTCAGTTTGTATTTTTATATTGTATAGTTAATAAACATATTATATACCTCCAAGAGACCCCAAAGAGGTACATTAATGATACACCTGTCATTATATATGTCTTTTGGATGAACCATAGATTTTTAAGAATATAATATCAATTAATAATATAATATTATTTTTAAAAACTCATTTATGTCAATTTTGACACTATTTAATAATTGATTTTTTTAAGTCTTCAAAACATTATTAATCCGAAAAAAATTCATTTAAGCAATAGAAACATGTAATATTAACCAATAATATTCATGGATGTCATCAAAACTTTCAAATTTTTTTATTTTATCTTTTATAATACTAATTATTTTATTCTTTTATTATTAAGGAAAATACTGCATCATTATTGTGTCATAGATAAATTTAATTATTCAATGTCTAAAAATTATAAATAAAATACCATTATGTAGGAAATAGATTTAGATTTCTAATGAATATTTATATTGTAAAATATAACATATATAAATTTATGTAAAAATTGTGTTTCAAAAAGATATATGCTTATGTCATTTTTGTATTTACTTTAACTTAGTTAATATAAAGTGCCATTATCACATACAAGTGGATCCATGGGGTCCCAAAATAAAACCAAAGATGCCCATGGTCGTACATTTATCAATTAATAGGGTTAATAAACGTTTTAAAGTAATTTATTATTATTATAATATTTTCTTTTTTACCCTTATTTAACGGATTTACTCTTTAACCATAGTAGATAAAATATTTACCGAAGTAATTATTCAAAATGCCTAAAAAAAAAGTTACCTATTTACAAAATTTGGACATCCTGATTCCAAATATGGAATCCATTTGTCCATATTCAAAACACATAAGTGGCAGAAATTAATTTTAAACTAATTCCCACTGTCAAAACAAAGAGTGTTTTTATGAAATAATAACCATTAAAAGATTGACATTTGTTTATGTCCGGTTTAATTTTGAAACTATGTACAATTACCAAAATTGTATTAAATGGTAAAAATATATTCTAAATATACTTTAAAACAAATCAAATTCATAATTTATCACTATTAATTATTTTGAATAAAAAAGTTGTTTTTAATTAAAATTTAGTAAATTTCACTATTCATCAAAATATAAAAGTTATCCGAAAAGTACCAAAATTTCACCCTAGGATAATTTTGATATTATAAATCAATAAATGAAGTACATTTTGAGAGATAAATTTTATAAAATTTCAATAAGTGGGTATTACTCTTCATAACGGCTACTTTGATTGGTCACAGTGTGTTAGAATCTCGAAGTTGCGTACAAAACACGCTACTATACTATTAAAAGAGAATCGTACCATGGAATCTTGGTTTGTTATAAGAAATGTTAATTTAACATGGAAATTATTATTAAATCGGTATTATAAAGTCATAAATGAATCATATATGATATCACAAATATTAATATGGTTCTGGTATAATTTAATAACATACAATGGTCATTATACATGAGGTTAAATGTACCGTCAACTAAAGGAATGTACAAGGTAATGGTTAATTCCTCAATCTCGTTATTATTCGAGTTTATTTAGGTGTATGTTTAAACTGGGAAATATTCATCATCCATGTCCATGTTTCATAAATTTGTTTTCAAAAGGAAAATTTTATAGTTTTTGGGAGGTAATCATTATCAAGATCATCATTTTAAATGTTTTAAATATTTATTTTACTAAATCATTTTAATTAATGTCCATGTTTTGAAAATTATTTTAAGGGTTTATTTATATGGGCATGATTGTTTTTCAAATATTAATTTCTATCCGATGTTTGAAAGTGGTATGAGACACTTTTATTCAATAATATATTTTAAATGAATTCATTTATAAATTTTTGGAATTTTAAATGATTTCAAGAAAAAAAGGATATTTCTCTCAAAGAGTTAGACTGATCATTTTTAACTATGTCAACATCCTTTACCTGATATTATTCGTGATTGAGGTTGATTTATTATATTTCAGTCTTCTATATTTTATTGAATGATTTGTGATATGTTTTACGGTGGATGTGGTATTTTTATATCATTCATGGTTTATTGTTAAAGTATTGACATTTCCTGTTCTGGATTTAATATGAATGATTATTTTATGTTTCACCATTTTCATAGAGGAATGAATTGGACTTATTATGTGATGGGAGGGGCCCGCTATAGCCTCTCGATACATCGGTAGGTCTCATTAGACAATCTAGTGTATTGGAACAAGGCCTTGAGAGAATATTTGTGAATTATCTTGGAATATGGCCATTACATAGTAGTTATTATGTTTGGAATTATGCATTCCCTAATTATAAAATTAGTTATTACATGGGATTATTTGACTAGTAGAATATCCATGTTCTTGTTTATTTGTTAATGTTTGATTTATTTTTTTCATATTCTGTTCATGTTTATTATTTAAAAGGATTGTGTTTTTATTATAAATCTTTCTTTAAAAGTTTATAGCTTTATCTAAATGATTTACCCTTACTGAGAATCTTAGCTCATCCTTTTCTTATGTTTTATTTTCCTAGGAATACTAGAAGTGTATTACGATTGTTGTGAAGGGTTATTCTAGGGGAATAATTAAGTTCACAAAGGATTATTTATTCTATGTTTTTTAGAAATTGTAATGTAATGTTCCTGTATGTAATCTATTTTACGAGACTAATAAAATGATCTATTCTTCTAGACTATATACCTTGTAATCATTCCATTGTATTAAAAAAATGAACTGGATGTGGGCTTCGGGGGTTGGGGCATTTTAATCTTACAACATTAGTGATACATAAAACGCTAACCTCATCAAACAACATATAGTAGACAAGGGTGGCATATAATAGTTTGGTACAGTACACAATATGTGTAAATATGACAAAATATATGATATATAGGTATTTTTACCTTTAATGATCTAATAATAACACTTGAACCCCATATACATCCATAAAAAGATGAACATAATTTATTATCGCTCCTAAAAAATTATACGATTTCCAAATGAAAATTTCCATTTAAATTTATGTGTAAAAATAATCATTATATATTGCTTATTTCCCAAAATCAGAACCCTAGTGGTAAGGTTATACAAAACATCCCATAATTGAGAATGTGGGCCACAGAACAACACACAAAAGTTCCATGTTGTACAAGGGGGGAGGTAATATCGATCCCCTTGTGCGGTTTTGTGCAACGAAACATGGAGACCATGTGAGACGCATGTTCGGAACCATTCACCACACCTACCCCACTGGGTTGATTTGGTCGGGAACAAACCATGTTTTGTCGCTGACATGGTGCATGGTCATGCCGCACCACTCGGCCCTGCATGGCCTAAACTGCTTGGCCCAACGCCCACCTATCCACCTGGTCAACTATGTCAACCACACACATGGTCAACTGTGTCGACCACACCTTTTCATCCCACATGGAATTTGTTGTATCATCCAATATCAATAATATCATATGACCAGGGGAGGGTAAGATTCTATACCCACCTTCATATCTCATGCATCACCACGACTACATGCGTTATGACCTCTTTCTCTTGTTAGCCACATCACGACCACACTCTTTTACACTTCTACAATAAATCACTATAGATGACCCATGTTACACCACCAGTCACCGATTCACCCCCAAATATCTTTCATCAACCAACTCTATTGCATACCTCTATTTCTTGATCCATCACTGTATGAGACCATTATCTGCATCCTTTCACTATTCTACTTTTTTATTCCCCTTACTACTATCCGCCACCAATAGGGGCGATGACACAACCTTCACATATGAGACGAAAAGGGAGAGATGAGAGAGAGTGAGAGATGGTTAGGGAGGAAATTTAGTGTGAAAAAATCAATTCTTCATCAATCTTCCACCATGAACATAAAGATATAAATACAATGTTAGTGAAAATTATTCATACCTTAATAATTAAATGGAATAGGGAAACTGATCCTGATAGAGTAATCTGATAATTACAACAGGGTTTATGGAAATTAATAATTAAATAATCTTCCTCGACTCAATATAATGAATGCGGAATTGGTGTTTTATCATAGAATTAATATATGATAAGTTAATAATGGAGAAATGTGAAATAAAAAATCCATACCTTAATAGAGAATAATTATCTCTTCAATCTATCATCACATCCATAGACATATTCATCATTTTCATGTAATTTGATCATCGATGTCCCTATTGATTCAATCATGCTCATTTAATCGGATGTATTTTCCACCAAAATCATCCCTATCCCCTTTATCCCTATCCCCCTATATCTAAGGTTCATGTAAAAAACCAAAGGTAACTAACCCTAGGGTGGTTAATAATATGGATTAAAAATGGGAATTCTAGGTTTTTCTATAATTGGAATAATTTAATTAAAACACTTAGTTTAATTTTCCAAATTAATCACATCCCAACTCTATTAATCAAACTCAAAAATGTTTATTTGAATGTAAATTATATAACTCATAGGGTAAAACCCTCATCGTGGATGCAACCAAGGCCTTATATTTCTCATTCAGTACTACATTTGGAACGAAAATCACAATTTCAGAGAATTTATTTTCACATGAGAAGAATAATATATTATACATAATATATTATTTTTGATTCCCCACTACACCGTTAATTCTACAGAGGCTCTTACCAAGGGTAAACCCAACAAATATGAGTGAACAAATCCTTCAAAAATTTGGGGGAATTTATTATAGGATTTCTACCATTTTACCCTTAGATAGGTCCCAATTCATTGAAAATAAATAATATGGTACATAATGATAGAGAAAATTCTAGGTTTCTACATCCACCTAACATTTAAACCATTTCTTACACAAAAAGGATACAATTGGGTCTCCTCAACATGGAAACTCACAAAATATCCTCATGTATAAATCAAAAAAACTTCACATGTACTCCCTTTACCTTCAAATGTTTGATATCTAGAGAACTTAGTAAAAGACTGTCTAGTAAGGAAACATAAACATTAATCCATAAATATACTAGAACCAACCCATATTCAAGAAGTACCATATCAAGAACATGAATCTTCTCTGGGTGAGTCATGTCAATCCTCAACTTGTAAATAGTTTTCCCACTAGAATAGTTCTTATGTAATAACACCAAATGAATCCGGCAACCATTAACATCTTCATCAAAATGGTTTGTTTCCAATGATATCCATGGTGCGATTATTTTTCTACCCACCATTAAATTATATTATAGGTGGTTTTTATATGAGTAAAACCAATCCATACCACAATTCCACATTAAGTGCTTCATAAATATTTTTCACTGACACCAGGGGTTGTTTAGTAGAATTCTTCAATGATCCAATGTAAATTTCTTCATCATCCCTTTCCTATTTGTAATGAGAACTAATTTTTGTAATCCATAACTTGAAATAATTATGTACCTCATTTCCCACCCTCTTGAAAATCATTTGTAGGAATACCTCATCCACACCTCAATCTCTAACAGGCACTCATCCACTATTGAAGATAGACTAGTCCTGTTTTCATCACTTACATGAAATATATAGAAAATCACATCAATTGACATCACCAACATCCTCAAACATATCATCAACATACAAATACTCATCATGTTCCCAATCTACCACAATCCAAATAAAACTATCGTAAAATTTTAGATGAAAATATTTTATCAGCCCTAATCCCTAAGATAACACATGTAAAAACCAAAGTCATTCATAACCACAATATCCTGAGAGAACATCCACCACCATTGCATATAATGACTTTTCACGTGACAGATAAAGACACAAAGACCCACTGGAAATATTTAATGGAGGGTTTCATTCCTCTAGGGTGTTCCCCAGATAGGATATCCACAACGACATTTAATGTGAACAAAAAGGGAAAACTACAATTTAATAAGGGGTCGGTAACATTCTATCTACCCCTATGAAAACTCTTTAGGTTTACCACCTAATAACATTAAGTCAAACGAGATTATTAATTTGAAATTACTTCGAAGGGCCTCTTTCACACAATTTAAGAGTGTGGGGATATAACTATCAATTGAATATCAAAAATGTATCCCACTATATGAAAATGTTAGCTTACACAAAGAAATATAATCATTTCTATCCTCCATCATCTAGACACATATTCCTATACTAAAATTATCAACTTCCACTCCACTATTATGCCACTATGATCTCATCAACATTCATGATAGAAACTTCACAAAGACCAATATTACCCTATAAATTCAAATCATATACTATGAGTGGTTACTACACGGCTGATACTCCTGGTGAAATACTATGGAAACTTCCATGAATACCTCAATGTATCCTCCTTGAAAAGAAACAAAGAAGGTTTCAAACAATATTCTCTACGTACAACCCAAGGGTGTTCATCATTCCACATAATAACACTTAAATTTTATATCCAGAATGAATGTTGATGCACACATCGACCACCCATCACGTGTAAACCATGGTAAACCCTTTTGAGTCATCCATACATTTCTAAATATTCTAAAGAAGTGAAATTCTTATCCATTTAATTTGTTCATAAATCCAATATTGTCATTTGACGGATAATTTGCTTAAATATACAAGAGGGTTGGATCTACTTGTCACACCTAAGAGGGGTCCTACATATTTATGAAGGTGAAACATTAATTATTATTAAATTTCCAACACCTCACTTTTCACATAATTAGTATCTAATTCTTACTAATATGGTCATTATTTAACCTCTTCTCTATCATAATGGAATCTTGTGGATGACCAATTTATCACTGAGGATAAACTCATTTCACTAGAAGGGGTGAGTGAGATATAGTCACCATCCATGGAAGTTTTCAAGAAATACAATTTCTATACGATGTTCCCATCAAATTATTCATCTCTTGACCATATGGTCTAGGATGAATGAGTCATTTATTTATCACCTAGTATGAGGGTCCTTTAAAATGGGACACAAATAATTCTCTAAACTTCACTTATTGGCACCTAAAAATAGTCATCCTTCATTATCATCTTCTCACTATTCTAAATATCATCATTATTTATAGAACATAAACAGACCTAAGGTGGTGGTGATAGTTGGGATCCTATTTTTATCCATCACCATCTGCTCATTCACTTCCCATTTCCCAACTAAACCCACTCCCCTGTAGGATACTTCCATCAAGAAGAAAATTTCCGTACTTCTGTGTTATCTTTATCATGGTGAACCTTCCACAACACCACTACAGATGAATTCAAGTGGAATAGTAAACTACTCCCACAACCATGATTCATCTCCTTCTGGAATTTCCAATCATTCAATGCATACTTAGGTGACTCTGATACATGTGGTGTCATATAAAAAACACAACAATAGCATGAAATGTCTTACTTTAGAGTCTTGTCTTGAATAATTGATATTGAATAATTAAAACATGAATTATGTCCATGGAACACCTCATGTGGTCTAAACACTTTCTCAAATACTTTGATGTGGTCAGCCTACCCTATAGAGGGTTCCACACACTCGGATAAGACCCTATCATAGATAAAAACTCCAACCACGGTATAGAAGTCTCGTAGAGAGTTAAAGAAATTTAATCCACTAATGGATAATTGTGTCATATATTAATATCAACACATGAATTGAAATATTTTTTGTAAAAGCCTGATCTAACCATGAATTCAATTCTCAGAATCTTGAAAATCCTCAATGTATTCTGTATCAGGCTCGCCTTGTAAACCCCTATGGCCTCAATTGTCAAAATGTACACAATAAACCCAAACCATGGGCAGTCTCTTCCATCTCATAAGTAACTAACATCCACTATAAATAGAAAAAAAAATCACTACTCATGAATGGGAGAGAAACTACCTCAGTTCATAGGAAATGTATATTTCTCAATGGAATCTCAAAAGAAACACATCATTGCTTACTAACCAGAAATGAGAGGCCAAACAATAGGCAAAGGATCATCATGAACCTACCTCCACAGATATGTTGGGAATCAGTATGTATCACCATTCATTTTATAGGATTAACAAAAAAAGTATTAAGATAATATCTAAATGAGTTAAAAATAAAGGATATAAAATATCATAACTAGCCTATATGTAATGCATTCACTCAATTTATTGTATGTTGAAATTGATTGCTTAGAGATCTCTGTTGGCTGGAAAGTTATCAAATTCTGGGAGAACGGATATGATGGACACTACACCAATACTGGACTCCATAGACTAATATCCAAAATCAATACCCCCTTAACATTTCTATAGTAAAATCCCAAAACCAATCCATGCATATCTTCTAACTCCATACATTGTTCCTAATAAAAAATCACTATGATACCACTTTGAAGCAAAATATCCAATAAAAAACCCTCTTGGGAAGTGGTAAGATGAGTATGTCACACCAATCCCACCTCTATAAAGTAAGGGGTCAGTGACTATCACTGAGTAAGGGTATCATGGATGATGGGAGGCCTTAGACTAATGGACCTATACACAATGCACACATCCAAACATGAAAAAATAAGAATAAAAGATGAATTAAACTAACTTAAATGTCTATAATTCATGATATAAATGTTAATATCCATAAGAAAAGCTATTACATTGTTTATAAGGAAAATAGGGCATGATACTCTCCATGTAACAAATAAGGAAGACCTATAAATATAACCTTGAGGACGAGATCTTAATAGCGATCTAGCTCCAAACACAAACATAACCTACTACTATCACCACATGGTATTACTGAGCCTCTCCAACACTGTTTCCACCAACATCACCACTATTTGTCTTCTCCGGATAAGAAACACCAGTTCCATATCCACCAAGACCATAATTGAACCAAGGTTACCTACAAAGATACTACATGTGTGGAAATATGTCTCTGGTGGGGGTGATATTAAACATACTCTGTGAGATTCTTAGAATCCTCATAGGAAAATAAATGCAACAGGTCATCTCAAAAGTTTGGTATGAAAAAGTATCCCTGAGAAAGGTGAGGAAATACAATATAGATATGTTATATACTAGAATTATCTTGAACAATAGTATGTTCTAATAATCACAACACCAACCCATTAAGGTATTAATCCCTCGAAAAATTAGCGATTCTCAGAGAATTGAAAAGTCCATGAAGTCTGAAGTAGACATATATTGGGGAAAATCCTTCAAGGCAACATTGTAGTGTTTTTTGGTTGACTATTTTTGTTAATAATTCTGGTTTCCATGTTCAGTTATGATGATCAAGAGTTATTAATGACAAGTAATGTTGAATAATTTCTAATATTATGTAATGGATTCTATGGTGGAAGTACAAAAAATTTCATGAAAGGGTGAAGATGTTTCTCAAAGTAGCAGAGAAGTGATGATTTTGGTACATTACATCAAAATTTTGAAAATTCATGCATTTCATAAAAGGTTAGAAATATCATGAATGTTAGAGTTGTCTAAAAGAAGTTAATTTTCACACAAGGAAGGTGCACAAGGATTTTTCACATCAAATACTATCTCAAAATTCGATGTTCTCCACACATGTAAATGTTGGCACAAAAAGGAAGGCACATTAGGGTTTTTTATAAAGGTTCATATATAAATAGGTGGATACCCACAAAATTTCAGTAGATAACGCCTTATAGAATTTCATGTCTCCCAACCACATAAGGGTTGTGCGCAAAGCATAAGAATTTCATGAAAAAGTGTTTAACAAAATAATGAATAATATATTTTTTGTGCAAAAAAAGACTTCTGTCTTCATGCACAAGGGAGTTGCACACAAAGCATAAAGATTTTTCAAAATATGGATTTCCATGACAATCCAAGAGTTATTTAAATCTTGGAGTTTCATTACCAAGAACAAATGTTGTGGTAAATTTGATAGAGTTGCACGAAAGTCATCTAAAGGTTGTGAAAAAGGAAATGTTGTGTGAACCAAAAGTGATTGACCAAAAAATCCTGGGTAAAGTGGTATTCATCATGTCGATGAATGTGTAACTTAATAATGAACCAAATGAGGTGTAATACATATTGATTTAGCTGATCAATTATAAATATTCTGATGGAGCTATGAGCACACTTAAGTTGAAAGAGCAGTGAGATATCATAGTGTGATTAGTTGTAAACAATGAGGGACATTGTGTCAACTCCAAACATTGTAATGGTAGTGATACTAGGAATTGAAGTGATCTATCCCAAACCATATTTTTTGAGTTATTTTTAATGGATTTGGAACTTTTGAACATTGTATTTTTGTTCTCCTTGGACGTACCTATTGTGGGTGAACTAAATATAATTTTTGTGTCTTGTGTATGCTTCCATTTATATTCATAAATTTCAATGGGAAAATTATATAAGTGTGTTTTGTTTAATGAAGAAATAGGATTCAAAGGGGAATTTGTTTTAATCTGTCTTACCTTGATTCACCCCCCTCTCATGTTATTTAAACTCGTTGGGCTATCAATTGGTATTAGAGAAATATGTTAATTTCAGTGATTCTTTCGAAGGGGTTTTAGTGGAGGTTGTATGTCATAAATGGATTCCAATAATTTTTGGAAACAATTTTTAATTATGGATGTATCAAATGATGTCATACTTCTAATATTTAGGAATGAATGTATTTATAGCAGCAACACATGATATTTCAGTCAGTGTGGATAGTGGTGCTTTATCAAAAGCTGACTAAAGGGAATTTGATCTTGATTCCAAAGGAATCAATGATTTAGAAGGATCCATATCTAATGAAATATATATGAAGGTGGTTTCATGAATCAGCATATGATTTGTGGGAAATTTTATAAAACATATGGGGTGACTCAAAATTAAGAGAAGAACACTTTTTGGTTCTATGGAACAAGTATGAAGAACTCAAATTGCACTATAATGATTCTGTTGATGCATTCTTCGACAAAGTGATTGTTTTGTGGAAGACATTCATGGTATTGGAGAAATTATTTAACATTTTCTGATTTTTAAATACATATAAATAATACTTATACCTTGATTCAATCCATAATTTTATGTATTTGAATATAAATATCCCTAGCATTTGATATTGGATAAATTATACAATACTCATGTAACATATGAGATGAGAAATGATGATAATGAGTCGATGATAAAATTAACGTCTAAAGAAGTGGAATTCAGGGACATGAAGAGTATAACTATTGATGATGGTTAGGAAGAAGAATAGATATATGAGTTCCATTCATTCTATTCTCCAAATTCTAGGGTGGCAGTTATATGTATATCCTAAAAAAGGAATAAATAAAAAATGATGAATAAGAATTTGAAGGAAGAGTTGATCTTAATAATAAATTAGAAGCCAGTAATGAGGAGATAGATGTTTGTAGATACAATACAATGAAATCCATCAATGTTTTATGTGATTCCAAAATCATTATGTAATGTAAAGGAAGAAGGGGAGTATGATCTGATAGTAGAAATTTATAATATTAAATCTTCACTACTAGAGAACACTGAGATGATCAGTCAGTGCAATATCAATGTCGATGAACATAAATTGATAATAAATGGATTGAATAACACTTTCAATGATCATTAAATACACATCAAATAGATTAAGGATGATATTTTTAGAATATAGAGAAAAATAAAAGATCATGGGATACCCATGACTGTAGAGAATCATGTCGTAAAGGCAGTTGAGAGTGGAAAAGTAGGGTACAATGTTCTAGTAAAATAGACAAAGGAATTTTAGTAGAATAAAATGATAGATACAAACATTATAACTGCTATGGGTCATCATTGAAAAGAAATTTTTGTTTTGGTTGATTTCGTACCACAATCACTTTTATAGAGATTTAAGAAGTGGATGGGTATGAATCTGAACCATAAGATCCATAGAACGAAACAGAAAACTATTATTGAAGTATTGAGACATAGGAATGCACCCCGCATTAGATGTCATTTTTGTAAAATGATAGGATACTCACAAAATTTGTATTCTATTTCAATGAGGTATAGAAGGGATAAAGACCAATAAAGGTATCCATACATTGCTTAATATTAAAGGATATAATTTTATAGTCACTGTTCCATGTGTGTGGGATTATAAAACATGGAAATATTTTACTCATCAACACTATATAGGAATGTGTTGAAGCATACTTTGTAGAATTGATGACCCAATTAGTCACCAGAATAGTGATATCAGTCTGTTTACCACTAACCCTAGGTGCACCTCCCCAAATGACAATGCTTTCTGACTAGTTGTGAGGGTGTAAACATGTATAGTGGGGATGTTATAACCTCTGTAAATGAAAATATATTGTTCCATGAAATTATATATAGCATGATGTAGAAGAAATAAGACTCAGTGGACTCGAACCAAACCTTAAAAGTGGATGCACAACCAATAAAAAGAAGTATAGGAAGTTATATAAATAGAAGTAGTGGAAAATAATTAAATAGGTTTGCATTCCAAACATAAAACTTCCACCCACTACTATCAAAATAATCAAAACATGCATTTCAGGAAATTCCATATATATAAATATACAAAAGAGTGTCTCTAATGGCTGACCAGTGAATGTCTAGCATATATAAAGAGAAACATGAAAATACAATAAGGAAAAGTGAAACATAATACTAAAGGGATATATCCAACTAGGCATGAAAATGAGGTCCATGTCATCATCCCATTCCAAAAAGGAACTACAAAACAACTCATGAATCTGGTCACACACTTGTATATAATATCATAAAGTCTACACATGTCCCAATGGGCCCATGTAGGGTGTGAAATGAATCTCAGTAGGGTTGCATCCAATGGTGCGAACCAAGATTATATTTTTAAGAAGGTGTTTATAATAAAAAAATATAGGCAATAACACAATACACTATAAATAAATAAACAATCTTCTTTGTAGCTCAACAACCAAAAATAGGTGACACCTCCTTCAACCAATGCTAGAATACAGAATAAAAGATTGTCCTTGGCCCATGTCTCAATGAAACAATGATATCACAGCTTATGTGAACCCTTGGGTTCGACCTCAAATCATGTAACCCAGCACCACATGCCTCTTGACACCATGTGTCCCAATAAGTACTTATGATCCAAAGGCATGCATAAGGAAATAGTAACCTAGTCCCATGAACCCCTACTCAAATACACATTTTTATCAAGTACAAAAAACTATAAGAACATATATATCTATCTTCAAATAAATTTCTACCCCCACAACCTCAATCACGGAAGTCCTCAACCCCTAACCATTAGCCTCAAAACTAACATAAAAAGGATCTTCACCTTATATGTGGATTTATATGGAATGAACCCCCAAACTTGTTCATAATACACACTACTCAGGGACTCAACCCACTCAAATGGTCAAAACCACCTCATCAACAGATTCATCCTATCATCGCATGACTTAATTTGGAACTCTGGCCATCACGGGTGAGTGGAAATCCTGAAATAAATAACCTAAGACACATCAACATTGGCACCTCATACCCCTGTGAATATGTCACTCAAATATAATAACAATTCCATACTAATATCATAGTTCATTTCTAAACTAATGTCCTCTCTACCTCAAATGATGTCCTTGATTCCCAATCCTTTAGTCAAAACCACTCGATCAATCTGGTACAATCCAAACTAGACGATCAATATATCAACAATACAATAGACTAGCCACCTCATATCATCCCTGGCCAAGCCCATTATGACCCCATGAGTCTCATATCTTTCTATTATCTTATCACAAGCATTTAGATACATTTATAAACCAATTTACTAATCATGTAATTAAATACAATTGAATTGAACATCTAAAACTAAATAAACATCTCAATCCAACCTATATGAATTGGATAACTCAAATTCATATAATAAATTCAATCCCAAAGGACAACTAATTATTTTAATTGAATTTTATATTTAATTTTAAACAGAAAATTCAATTTATACCACAAACACATCCCCATTATATCACCCAAATTGGTTGACGACCTCAAACCCAACCTCACAACAATGAAAATTGCTAGGGAATGCCTAAAGGATTCCCATATTGTCTAATGACCAATTTAATATGTGGTAATAGGGAATTTCTCAAAAACCTATGATGCAATAAAAATAAAAACCCCCAAATGTTTGTGAAAACATAAATAAAGATAAGAACCACTTAACATAGACCTATAGGTGGAGCCACATCCGATATCGAGCTCTAATTCGAAGAAAATTGGCATAGATATGATTTTTCTTCATGTGCCTAAAAAATATGATGAAATAAAAAAAAAATTTATTTAGTGATAAGTGATGAGATATTATAAGATATTGGATATAATATTGTGATAATGAATTCTAAGTGTGTTCTATAACCTCTGACGGTTTGAAGAACGGATGACTGAGGAGGACGTTGTATAAAAAACCATGGGAGGAAGAAATTAGAGCCTCCCATGATATTTTTCATAACCAAAAAGGGAGAAAGGGGAGTGAAAATAGATACAGGGAGAAAGGAACAAATGTAATTTTTCCTCATTAAAGTGGCCACATAGTTGACTCACAATATTTTCCAAACTATATGTATATCGTTATAGCTATAATGTATAGGTGTTGCTTATGTGGTAGTACATATGTGGCATTATGAAAAGTTTTATCTAATCATGAAATAAAATGTGGAAGAAACAATAATTATTACAGATCCCCCCGCACAACCATGCGCATCCCTCACATAGTTTACGCTAAACTGTGCACCTTCAGCATGATACCCAAAACATGGCATTTGTCCTCAAACTCTCTCCAAACCATTCCGAACACCCAATGCCTTATTTAAATAATAAAAATATTGTAATGAAATGATATAATTCTAATTAAATTATCATAATTTTGTTCGGATCAATGACATAGAAAAATGAAAGACCATTATTTGAAATAAAAATCAAAACAAGAGTGAAATTTGACCAGATAAAAAAATGGGGATGTTATAATTTCCCCACCTTAACATAGATCATTATTGAGATATAAAATAACATGGATATGGTAACAAGTGTAACCATTATCGTTAAAGCTAACCCAAACTACCCAAGTCATAAGGTTATTGTCTAATTAACTCATGGGGAATACCCACACTAGGAATTTCATAACATGGTCCCATATTGAAAAAACAAACTCAAAGCAATCAATGGTACAATGACCAATTCTTAAACCCAAGGTCCTCCCATGTTGCATCATCACTCCCACACCTCATATGTTGTGACCATGTCATACCAAACATCCATTCACATCCAACACCACATCATATACCTCCTCAATCCTATTTCAAATGGGGAACTATGAGGTCCTTCATCACATCAAATACTCATTAAAATCTCAGTGCCCCATACCACAGTCAATCAAAGCACCATCATGGTGCCTAGATGCCTCACTTATCATGTAACCTATATCCTGGATGCCTCAATTCCAAAGCACCTCAGAACTCACATCCATCGATGTTCTTGATTCCTCGCATCTCAATAATAGAAATAACATGCATATGATATGATTGCAACCTACTAACTTGCATATGTCCAATCCATATAAAAACCATGCACGTCATGTTCCCAAAAAAAATTCCATAATAAGATATTACCAAAAAAACACATCAAATCCATGCCCAAGGTGTACCTCTGACAATAGTTAGTTCACAAGCCTACTCAGACCCTAGTAGCTCCACAACATTCACCTGACCTAAAGATCAAGTACCGAACTCATGGAATGAATGCAGTGATACTGCAACCACCGACTACTAATCCCAGTGCTCAGTCCCATTGCCACTTCCACATCCTTCATGTGTAGCTAATCCTTGGATACCCACACCTTGTACCAATCTTAATCCAACAACAGAAGCCTGAGTGTTCCATTGAATCTGATCGTTAACTAAACAAGATGACCTCCACTAGAACCTCTTGAGATACCCAACTTGTCCAAATGCTTGGAACTTCTTTGGAGGCATATCTCATTTATTATAGACATGTTATAGCTTCAAAAACTTAAAGAAACCCCTAGAATATCCACTATGAGGCGGTCTTATGGATTCCTTGTCCTGCCGCCCTATTGGAACCCCTCTCTGCGTCACTTTCTACCATCTGAACCATCACCATTGAAATCACAAAAATCCACTATTCGGCTCGAGTATAACCTATCAATGAGGTTTTCCTCAGCTATGAGCACCTTGTTCACAGCATCAATGAATGATTCCAACCTAAGGATATTTATCTGCATCTGAATGGTGTGCCAAAAACCATCCTCGAAGTTCATCAACCTGGAGGTTTCATCGCTTACCACGTTGGGTTAAAAGCATCAAAACTAAGGGATTTCCAATTCATAGTCCATGAAGGACATTTCACCTTCTTGAAGGATTAGGAAATACCATGCCCTTTATTCCCACAATGACTTTGGGAAAAAGTTCTCAAAGAAGCTGGCCTCGAAACCCATCCAGGCTAGTCTCTCTTATATACTATCCTGAACCTACACATCCCACTAGTTCTTATCTAGACCTATAATAATTAACATATCTATCTTGACCTTCCACCCATGAGGCTTCTCAAGCAACTCAATGATCATATACATGCTCTCAATCTAGTTCTCATCATCTTGTGGCCCACCCCCACCATGAAAAAGTGGAAGGTGTTTTGTCTATTATTTCCCAAGTCATGTTTTCCATGGATAGATCAGATTCATGAGAACATCTAATGATACCATGTAAGACAATTATCGAGGTAAATCAGATATTATCATCAACACACAACCCAGAACACAAAAATATCTATTGGTTTCCATGCATATTCATGAGCATATGTTTGGACATGTTCATAAGTCTATCCATAATACTACACCTACAGCTTATGCTATTCCTAGCCCTCAGGGGTGTGAACCTACACATGCTAATTCATCACCCTATCCTTGCCTTCTAGATTCTCTATCAGAGATGTCAAGGTAGAAAAGCTCTAAATACCATCAAATTTTCAGATAGACCACATCATTTATATATATATGGAGATAGGGAAAGTAGTAAAAAGGCGATGTTAACTCACTACCCTTACTCTCCCCTACCGTAACCATGCCCCTTGGCATCTTATCCTTACAACATCTAATGACACCCTCAATAGAGCCATGTATAAATATAATCCCAAGGAATTTCCAATCCTGAAAACCATCATTGCCTCAATCTGATGACTGAGTCACCCAGTCCTAGTGATCCTTATCACTTAAACCATAGTACCTGCCTACTCCTATATGAACCAGGCCCATATCATCTGTCACATTAAATTTAATATATATATATATATCATGGAGTAAGAAATTAAATCATGGAATTTAACATTTTATATACCCAATGAAATTCACAAATATCAATGCCTTTTATATTTACCACATGGTATGAACAGTTTTTAAGGAATATATGCATTTATAAATTTTAAATACCCTAAAATGTGCCTATAAAAAGAAAAAAAGAATGAAATTACACCTTGACTCACCGAGCCAGGGCCCAACATATTTTTCTTCATACCAGGCCAACAGTCCATGTCTCATATCATAACCAATAACATCACATTACAAAAGCTCCATCTAGAAGAAATCGTATAAAATATATGTAAGAAAAATTGAATAAAATTTCCATACAAGGATACTCAATTCATCTGTCTTACATGGGGCTACAGGCACTTAAGAACGATTTCAAAATCTATTTCCAACCACAGTCTAATATTGAGTCTACCATAACTCAAATAGTAAACCATCAAAAAAATAAATAGTTGTATCAATATCATTAGTAACCAGTCAATGAACATTACAAAATACTATTCAAGAAAATATTTAATACCTCTTATAGAATCCTGACCTGATTAGAAACCCAAATAGTGTTATCGGGTTGGGTGCCACTGGCCGTAGGTGAACCTCCCCAAATGAGAAAGGCTTTTGACTAATATTATGGGTGAAAATAGGTATAGTGGGGAGGAAATATCCTCTAGGAATGAAAATATACTGGCCTAATAATTGAATATATCATGCTGTAGAAAAAATAAGTCTCAACAGACTCGAACAAGACCCAAAAAGTGGAAGCACTATCAACAACAAGCCAAATAGGACACATTGTAAATAGAAGTAGGAGAAAATAATTAAATAGATCATCATGCCAAACATAACACATATAGAAAATACTAAAGAAACAAAGAAAAACTTGAATTTCATAAAATTATATACATGTCAATATAAAAAATTGTCTCCAATGGATGACTTGTGTAAGTTTTTATATATATTCAAATATGCATGTTGATAAAATGAGGGAAACTGAAATAGAAGATTAAATGGAAATCTTCATCTAGGATTGACCATGAGGTCCATGCCGTCATCCCAAGCCAAACTACAATATGAACCAGCTGCTGAAGCTAATATCTTACATGTATGTAATAATATAAAATATACACATGTACGAGATGTCCCATTAAAGTTGTGAGATGAATCTCAGAAGGGTACTAACCAATGGTGAATAACAAGCATATGTGTCTAAGATGACATTATTAATAAATATATAAAGTAAAAAAGTTCAATTCACATTAAATAAATAATCAAATTTCTATAGATCTCAATAGAAACCATGAAGTTTAACCTACATCAACCGATGCTGGAATCTAGAATAGAATAGATTCCTTGTCCAATGGCCCAAGGTACTTTAAATATCCCAGCACAGGTAAACCCTCAAGATCCACACCAAATCCAGTTACTCATCACCACATGCCTAATTAAACCTTATGTCCCAATAAGTACCAACGTCCCAAATTAACCCCCATGTAAATTGTAACCTAGTCCCACAAACCCCTGATCGAAAGAGCATGTCTTCCCATGGCCCAAATACTATATGAATAGTGATATATGTCCTCAAATAAAATTCCAGGCCCAAGGCCTCAATCTCAATAGGCTTCATCCCCCAACCGTTAGCCTCAACACTAACATCTGAAGAATCTTCACCTCCCATGTGGATTTCTATGGAATGCATCACCAAAAAATCTCTTATGCCAAACTATTGGAGTCCACTAGAATCTTATGTGGTCAAAACCACCTCATCAATGAAGTCATCATGTCTGCACACGACTCAACATGGTTCTATTTCCATCATGGGTCAGTGAAAATCACCAAATATATAACCTAATCCGCCTAAATGTTAGAAAAATTATCCCCTGTGACTATGTCACTCAAATATGACGGCATTTCCATCCCAATTTCAAGGGTCGAGCCCAACGTGATAGCCTCTCTACCTCAAACGATGTGCTCAACACCCAATCCTTTGGTCAACGCCTCTGATGAAATATGGGAAAATCCCAACTAGATGAAAAAATTACCCCAATTTGATGGCTTATCCACATCCTATCATCACAGTCCAAGCCCCTCATGACCCCATGGGTCGCCTCACATGCAATTAGCATATTCATTTGAATTTAGATACATTTATAAAACAATTTACTAATAAAAAAATTAAATAAAATTGAATTTTATATCTCAAATTAATTAAACATCTCAATCCAAACTATATGAATTGGATAACTCTAATTCATATGATAAATCCAATCTAAAAGAACAACCAATTAAATGTAATTAAATTGAAATTTTTTGATTAAAAACAATTCAATTGAGACCCGAAATACACCTCGGTATATCCTCCAAATTGCTTGATAGCCTCTAACTTAGCCTCACATCTATGAAAGAGGCTAGGGAATTTATAGAGGCATCCCATATAGTCAAATGACTGATTTAATATGAAATAATAAGGTCTCACTCAAACACAATGATTCACTAAAAATAATCACCCCCCAATGTTTGTGAAAACACAAATCAATCTGTACCAGGTATAAAGTTAAAACATGGATCAAGAACAAAATATATTACTAATAAGTGGCTGGGAATATTCCTCTTAAAGCATTAGAATCTTATATTGTATGTATAATTGATCCTTGATGCACATAACATATGGAATGTATTAATAATCTTGTTATTGAAATAAAATATCAGAAGGAAGGTGTTGTAAATTTTGGAAATGATGAAGACCTGGATATTATTGGCGTAGAAGAATCCAAATTGCGGGGGGGGGGGGGGGTGAGACATGTTGTTGTAATAGTTATGGAATGTCACAGTCACAATATTCAAAGTATCAATAAACTATGTGACTTAGTTCATTCCTTAATATATACTATGAATATGTGCATAGTAAATAGAAGATATTATGTAGTTGTTCTATAAGGGAAAATATTGAAGCGGGAATCTTCAGCTTGTTTGTGGAGATGAAGATATGTTTTATTATTTAGAGATAATGTAAACAGGTTGTCGAATAAATGACTTGGAAATGAATGATAACCATCCCTGGAAGATCTTGTCAAATGTGATGATGTTGAAGATCACCCATATGTTATCATGCCAGCGTATAGAAATTTTTGATGTTTTTCAATAAGGGAATATTATTTGAAAGATGTATAAGAAAAATGAAAAAAATCAACCAGTGTGTTTAAATTGGTGCATGATGATGTATGTGGACATATCTCAACAATATCCATTTATGGGAAATGCTCTTACACTCTTTTAATGGATTATTTTAGTAGGATGGCATGGGTTTTTTTCATTGCTGACAATTCTTATGTGTTCAGTTGTATAAAATAATATCAGAGGGAATCTGAAAGGATTCTTGTATAGAATATTCCAAATCATCATACTGATAATGGTATGGTATTCACAAACTGTCAAGTTGAATATTATCTCAGGAAAAAAGAGATAAGGAATCAAGTTTCATTAGTAAGAACTCATCAAAAAATGGAGTGGTAAAGAGGAAAAATCAATTTATAAATAACATGGCTAGAACAATTTTTTATTGAAAAGGATATACTAGAGAAATTTTGAAATGAAGTTATCTTGACATTAGTCAACATATCCAATAGGGTATTGTTATGTCTGATGGAAGACAAGACTCAATATGAGTTTTGGTATGGTTAGAATTCTGCATTTAAATACTTTCAAATATTTATTTTTATTCTATTATTCTCAAAAACAAGAAACATATTAAATTTTAATGTCATGAAGATAAGGTGATATTTTGTGGATATTCTAGAAAAATAAAATCATATAAATGTTTCAAAAAGATGTTTTTAAAGGTATTTGAAATAAATGATGTTACTATAGTTAAGAATGAACATAATATTAAACAACATAGTGAACAGTTCCATGATGAAAGTGATAAGGTGGTACGAATATCAAGGGGAGTTGATGTGGATAATTTTGATTTAGAATAAGATACTGATGATGAGTAGGAGAAATTCAGAACAATATATACATGAAAACCTAAGATTCACCCCATGGAATGCTTTGTAATCTCAGACGGCAATGACTCCTTCCCAGCTAGGGAATTATGACCTCTTTTTGTGGTGGGGGATCATGGGAGTGGAGGGATCGAAAAGGATACACCTAGTTGATTCCCTTTTTCATAAGTAAAACTGAAGAGTCAATCTATAATTTATAGAATAAACCACATTGGTGATTATGAACTCTAGATAAAACACAAATAATGAAGTCACTACAACATGCATCCTTCATATCATAGGTAAATCCTAAATGATATGATGAAGAAGATGGAGATGAGAACATGGTTCAGGCTATGAATAAATAGCCAGACCAAGTTGATAAGATTCAGACAAGATATATTGTTTTGGGAAAAACATATAAGAATTTCATCAGGACCAAATGGTTCTTCCACAATAAGTTGAATGAAAATGGACCAGTGATTCAAAACAAAGCATTATTAGTATGTAAACAGTACTCCCATATTTAGCGTAATGATATTGGTAAAATTTTTAAACATGTTGTGAGAATATATAAAATAAGATTTTTCGTGGTCATAATACTGCAAAAAAGGTTTAGAGTATTCCAGATGGAAATCAAGTCAATATTCCTAAATGGGGTTCTAGAAGAAGAAGAAGAGTATATCAAGAAACCAAATATATTTCTTATTCATAAATAGGATAACATAATTTTTAATGATTAATGTGATAGATTGATTGTATCAATCACTGGGAGTGTGGTATTAATGATTATATCGATTTTTGAAGAATCTTGGTTTTCTACGTGGTGGGGTAGATTACAATATTTATGTCAATAATTATAATAATAAAAATATGATAGTGTTGGTGTATGTCTATGACATTATTTCGGGTGGGTTAGATGAATCACAGTGAAGAATGTTCTCTGAACTCATGAAAATGCGAGTTTGAAATGTCAATAATCGTGAACTTTCCATTTCCCTTGGTTTAGGTGTGACCCAAGGAAGGAATGACATCTTTATTTCCAAATTCAAATATTCCAATGAGGTTATGGGATGATTTTTAATGGATAATTCTATGGAGAGGGTGAATCCAAGGGAAACTCTGTTGAACCCATCATGATATGATGAGGTCAATGCAGTTAATGTCACATAATATAGGAAGATAATTGGACATTTGTTATAAATAATAGATAACTGGAAAAATATTTTTTTACCGCATTCCAAGCATCACAGAATCAAATAAATCAAAAATAAAGATACATAATTGTAGTAAAAAATAATAAATTGGTATATCAAGTGGATGGTTGAGTTTGGTTTTCTGTATAATGAAAAATATCAGCATGAGTTATTGGGATATAAAGATATGGATTGGGGTGGTTCACCAGATGGTAGATATTTAACATCAAGGTGTGCATTCTATCATGGAGAATTTTTTATATGATGGATAATAATGAAACAAAATAATATTTCATTCAGCACCATGGAAGATAAATATATTTTGGCAAATCAAACTTGTATGAAATTTTTGCGGATAAAGCAGCAGCTTGATGATATGGTAGTTCAAGTAATGTCCCTAATTAGAATCAATTGTGATAATTAAAATATTATAAATCTTATTAAAAATATATTCAATAACTAAAGGGTAATGAATATTGAAAACAAGTATCATTTTATCAAAGAGATGTTGGAGCATGGGATTGTGAAGTTGGAGTATGTGCCTATTGAATTAGAAGTTATCGACATTCTGATGAAGGCCTTACCCAATGAGGTGTTTGAGAAACATTGATTGTCTCTTATATTTTAGTCGACTCCCCACACTTTAAAAAGTGTGAATGTGGGACCCCTTCTCCCTGGTGTATGTTTTGTTTTCCTCTAATGTGTTGATCTGTGTTCTTTCCCTATTGTAGACTACAAAGGAGTGACCTTTAGGTTGGTTGACAATGGTAGAGAAGTTGTTTCTATAATACGGGATACACTTTCTTAATCAAGAGAGGGGAGAAGTGAAGTAGAGTAAATTTTAAATATGATGATGCTAAAAATAATTGATCAAAAGATATATTTCATGATTTATTAGGTTCTTAATTTAATTATATGAGTGGTTTATGGATTGAAGTGATTCATTAGTTAGTTTTACATGCTACTCTGGTTTCTCAGATCGAGCATTGATAGTGTGTGATTAGTGTGTGTGTTGGTTAATTTGTTGATCAATAATTGAATCACAATAAAAAAATTATTGGTACAGGGTGATAGAATCATTATAGATGTATCAAAATGAGAATATTTTTAAACAAAGCTATATGGGGTTGTTGGGAAAAACCCATCATGGTAACATTGTAGTGTTTTTGAGCAGATTATGTTTGTTGAAAAAGAAGGATTACAAGGCCAGTTGTGGATTTATAAAGATATTGTTGAATAGGTTTATTCACAAAGCTCTACGAAAAAGGAATGGATTCTCTATTGGTGGTATATAAAATTGTGTATACAAGGTGACACCGTTTCGTAGTGTCATCCCAATTTTTTTTTCCAAAACATAGAGGATGAAAAATTGTGTTTAAAAAAAGTATTTCCACATAAATATAAAAAAATTTCTAGAAGGATGAATAAGATTCTTGAAGTTTTTCACAAGTGAAGATTTAGGTACATCACAACTAAATTAGGAAATGGTGTGTATTTCGATCAATTTTGGAAATTGAGTGAATGCTAGAGATGTGTGATGAAAGAAATGTTGGCTGTAAGGAAAAAAACAAGGATATTATGTGCCAAATAATACATTAAAATAAAATGTTTCATGCTTTTATATTAGTTAAAAGCATAGAGAAAGTCGTGTTAGGAATTTGCATATAGGGTCATCTGTGTCTAAAAATAGGTGGCTACCACCCTCATTTCAGTAGCTCAACCCATAGAGAATATCATGTATCTGAATTGAATAAGGGTTAAGTGAAAATATTAACTATTTCAAACAAAATAGTTGCATGAAAAAACAACACATATATTAGTTGTGCATAGAAAAGGACTTCTGTCTTCATGAACAAGGGAGGTACATGCAAAGAGTTGAAGTTATGCACAAGAGGGAGTTCTATGACAATCAAAAAATTTCACAAAATTTGCGAGTTTCATGACCGAGAATAGATATTACACACAGTCTGGTATAGATTCACACAAGCCTTACAAATGATACAAAAAAATACAATGTTGTGTGAACTAGAAAGGATTTCCTAGAAAATATTTGGTATAGTGGTATTCATCAAGTGGGTGAAAGTGTAACTTAATGATTCACCAAATGAGGTGTAAAACATATTGATTTAATTTATCAAAGAGATATCTTATAAAGAATTAGTGATCCAACTTTAGTTGAAGGAGTAGTGAGATTTCATATTGTGATTATTTGTAAACTACGATGGATAGTGAGTCCACTGTAATCATGTTAAAAGAAGTTATCATGGGCATATAAGTGATCTTGCCTGAACCTTATTCTAGCAGAGAGTCTTAGTAGATTGGATTCATCAACACATTTTCATCATATGCTCCTTAGAAATATCCTAGTGATGGTGAAACAAGTAAAAATTTTGTGTCTTTTGAATGCATTAATTTTATTCCATACATAGTTATGAGAAAGGGAGAGAAGAATGTTTTGTTTAATGATGAAACATGATCCAAAGGGGTATTAGTTTTAATCTTTCATACCATAATTCACCCCCCTATCGGGGTGTTTATCATAATTGTACGAAAATAATCTCATTTGTACAGTACATGTCAAAGGCCTCCCATGGTGTTTGGGAAGTCACAAGACTCATGGATTTGATCTTCCCAACCTCCTTGAATTATACATTTCCACTAGAAACCATAAACGGGGGCACATTTTTCATCATGTAGCACAAAAATGATGAGAAGAGACAACATTATATGATATAAGTGATCTAAAAACCTATATAAAGGAATTGAACCTTGAGTAGTGCACAAAAATCATTCAACAAATAGAGGTAGCACAAAGCAGGCGATAGGGAGAGAATCTAACTATTTTAGTAATACTAGGAACCCACCCATCTACAAATAACACACAACTGATGACAGTGGAAAACAATAGTTTGGTGGGACACACAAAATATGAGAATACCACATAGTAAACTAGAAAGAATTACTTTACCCCTAAATACTCTTCTTGTCATCCTCAAACCCCCTCATCGACCCTAAAGGGCTAAATCCCAAAACTACCTATTTTACCTCACAAACATCCTAAAATTGATTACCAGACCATTGCATTGAAATCAACATAAAAAATAGTCTATATAGGATATTTTATTTTCATAAATCATACACTTAGTAAAAACATTTCAAAAACACCCCACAAAGGAGAAAAATAACCACATGGCATCCCTCGGGTACACTACATAGCAGACAGGGAGGGTGAGGACACCCCCCCTTCTCGGGTCGGTTTGGGTAGGGATCCACCTAGATTCAGCTGCCTAACTGGTTCATGGTTGGGTTATGCACTCTTATTGTACATCAGGTCACACCACCGTCCAAAAGAGGTTGGAACTTCATGACCCACCACCCTCTAGAACCTGAATGGCCATCTCATCCATACTTCCACCCACAATGTTGTTATTGGAGCATTGTCTGATCCCAGCATGACCAGGTGACTAAGGGAGGGACTATGGTAATTCCCACCTTCATGTGCCTCATGTGTCACAATAGTAATCACATCCAACCCTCATCATCTACATTATGGAAAGCCCCCTTTTCATCACTGCTTCACACCCTAACATCTATCGTCGATCGCCTCTCTTGTCGACCACTATCACATCAGCCAAAAACATTCAAGCCACCACCACCCATTCCCATTGTCCTCCCTCACACTACCACATCGATGTTAATAACCTCTTGGTCCGACGTCCTATCATCGACATGCTAGAAAGAAAAGGAGACTGGGAGAGAGAGAGGAGGGAGGACGGAGGGAGGGAGTTTTATTATCCATTTATCTTACACCATGAACATGAATCCATAATGAAAAATGTTAGGAAAAATTAATCGTACCTCAAAAATGTCTTGACATAAGGAAAATCAATCTCAATATGAGGATCTGATAAACACAATGGGGTTTAGGGGAATTTATAACTAAATAATCCACTATAATTCAAAAGAAAAAAAATGATGAACAATAGTTTTTACACATATTCAGTATAGGATTCACGAATAACGGTGGAATTAGAAGTCACGAAACCCTTCATTATTAGTGAATCATCATTTTTTTCAATCTTTCATTATAGAGAGTGGTTCTGTCATCATATTTTCATAATTCGATCGTCGATGTTGTTTCATATTCAATCATAGTCATCCTATCGAATATTTTTACCACCAAAATCCAGCCTCTCCTCTCACACCTATCTCTCGAATCTCTCCCTCTCTCTAGGGATCATGTCAATAAACTAAGGTAGTGAACCATAGAAGAGGGTTATAACATTAATATAAATGGATATTTCTTTGTTTTTTGTTATAATTAGAATGTTTTTTAAAAAACTTGGGATAATTTAATTAATTCATATAATTAAATTAACCTAATTAATCATCTCCCATCCTTGAATGTTCTAATATGGATACATTGATAAAAACCTAAATTATAATGTTTCAAGGGTAAAACCTTTATCTAGGAGGCAATAAATGCCTCCACTACTACATATAGACCCTTTAATGGTGTTTAAAAAGGTATTTAATAGTGCTAAAAGGTTGTTGTTTTCTTCATCATTGTTAAATGGCGGTCCCCTTTTCATCTTCAGAAAAAAAGTGTTGATAAATGCATATTTTATCAGCACAAAAAAATAGCTCAAAAAATATGTATCTTATCGGCGTACTTTTATCAGTTTTTTAGCACTACTAAAAGATAAAAACAAATTTCCTAAAAAAATATTTTTCTTCTCATATATCAGTCTCCCCCCCCCATATTATTAGTTCTCATATACCCCCTGCCCTCCTTTTATCATGGCATAATGCTACCTCCCACTTTAATAGCTCAAGGACCTCCTACTTCACTCCCCCGCATGAGTGACCCAACCATGTTTCAAACCTGAGACATGCATGTAACATAGTATTAAAATTTTATAAGGTACACCCCTTCCCTAATCTTTTTCCCCTCCATTGATATTGGGAGGAAACCTATAATGGTGAAGTTATAGATTTTATGGAATTTTATATATAACCTGCATTTTATAAGGATGTAGAACGATTTCACATCATGTAACAGGGTTACAAACTCTGTAATTATTGTTGGGTACAAGCCTTTATAGGGGATTCACGCTGAATCATTACACGTCATGAATGGTGGTTTCATGTTGTGAATTTTTGAAATAATGGATTCTTATTTCAATGAGATAGATTTTTCAGAGTATTAGTACACAATGGAATTCATGGAATGTAAATTTATTACACTTCATGAAATGGACCGTGTTTAGTTTTAAAACATGTGAAAAATAGTTTTTTCTCGGTTCCATTCTCTTATCTTCTTCACCCTTGACATAGAGCATTCCCCATGAATTTTCGAGAGACTTTAATCCTCAATTTATCCGTTCAATGTTGGATAATTGTAGCATTTATAGTTTGTATCTCAAAGTAAGTTATCTTTCTGCTTCTTCATTTCCTTTGATCATGATATCACAGTCGGGTGGTGTATTCAGATATATTTTCATAAGAGGGTGTTTCATCTTGGTTTCTTCTAGACTTGTTGTGCAATCTCACTCCGACATCCATTTTAATTGTCGGTCATGGTGCAGAGGGGGTTTTTCATGGGTTCTTCCTTTCCGTCAACCCATTATGTTCATATTTGGATCAATCATGTGATGACTATTGGATTCTAGGGGATTCATGTTTTTCATTGGGTTTAGCTAATTTGGGATTCCATTATAGGCATGTGTGACCCATGTTTTGAGGTAGGTGGTTCCTTTTTCAACATATGATAATGGATCTTGTTGTTTTGATTTACAAACTAATTCATCATGAAAGATTGTCAAGATTTGTGTTTGTGTGTTGGGAAGAGTTTTAAATGAATAATTATTTTTTCCTAGTTATTGATTAATGGAATGAAAATGGGAATTTTCAAATAAGTGAAATGAGATTTGAAATGTGATTGAAATGGTTTTCAAATCATTGAAATAAATTTTGAAAAAGAGCCCATGGGCTACCATTAGAACATCAGTGAAATTTTTAGCATGAGGCCATCATCCATTGTTTTTTGATTATTAAGGAGGTTTGTCTTGGGGATTTCATATTTTTCTATGTATCATTGTTTATAGGGTATTAATATAGACATTTTGGGGTGTTTAGTCATGGGGTATTCCACTGTTTCATAACATAATTTTTCTAGGAACTTTTTTGTCCACCTGATTATTGTGGTACAAGTAGTATATATCCTAGATATGTAATATTCCTCGGTGTTTCGATACATGTTCTTTTTTTGTATTGTTTGTATTTCAGATTAATCCTTGACATGAATGTTTATGCTAGTGAAAAATGATAAGAAAAATTTGATTTGAAATTGATATACATTCTTTTTTTAGAACTGGGAAAAAGGGAAATGTTTACCATGATTTCTATAAAACGACTTTACAGCTTATCATTCCTTGTTTTGACATATAATTACCATATAGAAACTGTTATACAAAGGATTTCTACAGAACACCTAGGTTGGATCCTACATATCATGTTTTCTCACACCCTGTACACCTCTTCAGTTGTGCATATACATTTGTTTGCCTTTGAGTGTAAGGAAAGGCAAGATGCTGTAGTGAGGTGGTGTGGTTCATGTTTGTTGGTTGGTTAGCTAGTGGTGAGATGGTGGTAGTTTTTTAATTCCATCATTTGGAGTAACAGTTTGGTTTTGGTCCATTTTTGTTAGACTTTTCCTTTAGATTTTTTTAGCATCCTTTGTTATTTACTATTTTTTCTATTATTTACAGGTATGAAATAGATATTCTTCATCTTCCCATATACCTTTTGGTTTAGTACATATATTACATATGGTTGTTCATGTTGGAAAAATTCATTCATATTGTTCGATGTTCGATGGCCAGGTGCTTGTCACCTACCTGTGGGGATCGTGAATGCCCTTCGGGTATGTGACCGATCGGTTCGGGTGCTAGGTTTGAGGGTACCATGGGTTAGTTAAATATAATTTAGGTATTAAAGCAGGATTTTCCTCAAGATTCCTTATCTTGTGATATCTATTAGACTAGATATAGTATTGTCGGGACTTGAGAGGTTTGCTGCGATATGTGTCTAGCTAGCTCTTGTCATAACGAGACTCAAGTTTCCATGTGATGTTTGGATATATGTCTCTAGTGTTGGGTTGGGTTTTAAATATTAGTTTCTTCTTATGGGTTTCCTAGTTTGAATTGGGATTTTTTATGTCGTCTGCTCATTCTCATGTTTCGGTGTGTAGTAGTATGCCTCTGAGACGTCTTCCACAAGTTCCTCAATAGGGTGATGCTTATTATGCTCACGGGAATCCACCTATAGGTCGGAATATTATTGAGATTATCATACAAGAGGTTAATGTTGTCGATCAGGATATACGAAGAATTCATAATGCAGTTGTAAAGGTACAACATGGAGAAGGAGGAGAAAGATATTGATTATGGGAATTCTTTCACGAGAAACCTCCATCATTAAAAGTTAGGAATGAACCACGATAGGTAGAGGAATGGCTAGATAAGACAGATCTAAATTTCAAATTTCTAGAGACACATAAGAATATCAAGGTAAATTTTACAAAATTTAGGCTCAAATTTTAATGAAAGTGATGGTAGGATTCTATAGTTCACACAAATAGACATGTGGAATTTGATAGTAAGGGTTTCAAAACCATATTATTTTAGAAATTTTATCCCGATTCACTGACATTGGAGAAGTCTCTGGAGTTCTGGTCTTTACAACAGGGAGGGAATTTGGTGCCTGCATTCACCCATCATTTTGTTGTGCTTGTTTATTTTTTAACCAGATTTAGTGAAGAATGAACAACTGAAGTCTTAGAAGAACCTGAAAGATTTGAAACTGGATATCAGATCACAGGTGTTCATGTTGAAACCTTATAGCTATGTGAAGATAGTGGATAGAGCTATGATGGAAGAGATGGATATGACATGAATGGTTTAATTTTCCACCACTTTTATTCAATAGGGTGGCAGCTTCAGTGATACACATGGGAATGAATGGAAGTGGAAGGATCATCATAGAAGTGGTAGAGATGGGTCTCAGCAGTGAGCCTCATCTGCACCGTCCGTTGTAGAAATGAATGTTCCTCATACATGTTATAAGTTTGTAAATGTTATAATTACAATAAGTTATTGTTTTATGTCTGCAATGACATGCAATAGATGTGGATGTGTTGGTCACTGACAACAATTCTGTTAGGCTACGACTACGACTCATTATGGTTAGGGTTTGTTTTCTATAAATGATTTTACAGTGTAGTTAGAAGATTCAAAGACTATAAGGCTCTAGCCACATGCCTCATAAGTAAAGCATTTTCATAGAGTAGATGAGTGTATATTGTATGTTTGTTCCGGTCTGACAATAGTTCTATGTAATATCCTTGTTTCAACGTTAGTAGAAATTGCTTTATTTGTTACTAGTGCCTCCAAATCATTTATTTTTGCATGTTTTGATAATATTATTAAACATACAATTGATTATATGACCTTTGAAATAGTGGAATGGAAACCTCTTAGTAAGAAGAAATTATAGGGGTTCATGTGTCAATCTTGTTCATTAACAATAGATGATACATAGTTGGTCTGGGATTTTCTCATTCTTGATTTGGATCAGTTTGACATCATCATTAGTATGGATTTGACTGTCTCTAATCAAGATGATGTTTATTTTTATCATCATCATGTTCTGTTTCTTATTATTGATGGGATATATCATATGTTTCAGGGGGAGTGGGACTAAAGGTCCAATCATGCAAGACCTTCCCGCCTTGAGCTTAGGAGTTTGTTGGTTGTTGATGCATTTTATCTTGATGAAATCCCTTCTATTACTAATCAACCTATATTTGTTCGATAATATACTGAAATTTTCGAAGAAGACTTATCCAGTTTACCTCTAGAGAGAGAGGTATAGATTATGATTGATCAAGTTCTTGGTATGAAACAGATATTGATAGCTTCTTATCATATGGAACAAGAAGATCTGAAAGATCTCAAAATTCTGTTGGATGACCAGTTGGAAAAAGGATTAATTTTCCCTAAAGATTCACCTTGGGAAGACATTGTGCTCTTTTCCAAGAAAGATGATGGTTCACATCAGTTATGTGTAGAATATCAGAAGGTCAACATGGTAAAACTTGAGAAAAAATGTCCTTTTAATTGTGTGGATAACTTATTTGATCAGTTAAAGGGGGAAAAGTGGATTTCAATAATTTATCTTCAGTTATGTTATCATCGGCTCAGATTTTGATATTATGATATACTAATGACCAAAATTAAGATTATTTATGGCCATTATGAATATCATTTTTTTCATTTTTCCCTGAATAAAACTCATGATGATTTTCTATATTTGATGAATCTAATATTCTATAAATATCATTACACATTTGTGGTAGTGTTTGTGGATGACATTCTGGTTTTTTTTATTTCCGAGCGTGGGCACGAGCACCATCATGATTAGGTTTTGAAAATTTTAAGAATTCATTGTTTGTATGGAATGATTTAAAAATTGTGTTTCTGGATTCATTAAGTGAAGTTCATGGGGCATATAATTTCGGATAATGGATTATCAGTTGATCTAAAGAAGGTTAAAAAAATTACATGGAAGGGACCACAAAATATCTTTGAGATATGAACCATCCTTCGTCTTGATAGATGTTACGTATGGTTTTTCACAATCTTTCCAAATATGGCCTCACCAAAGACTACTCTAGTTAAAAACGTAGTGAAATTCAAATGGGATGTGAAGTGTCAGTCTTCATTCAATGAATTGAAATGTATTCTAACATCGGTACCTATTCTGAACATACCTAAGTCCTGTAATGGGTACTTGGTGTTTTAAGAGGCTTCATGTGAGGTTTTGGGATGATGCTTTTTGTAGGATGAACATGTGGTGGTTTACAGCTCTCATCACCTTCGACCGCTTGAAAATAATTACCCCACTCACGATTTAGATGTTTCTGTAGTAATTCATGCATTTAAATGTTGGCAGCATAATATTTTCATGGAATGGTTCACTATATTTTCTAATCATAAGATTCTTGGCTATCTCTTTTCTCAGAAATACATGAATCTTAGATAGAGAAAATGGGTAAAATACCATCAGACATTTTACTTTCATATCGACTATACCCTAGTAAATGGAAATGTCATTAAATGAGCTCTTAGTAGTAAATTACAATTGTATGTTATTCTTCAATCGACTCAGGAGTGGAATCTTATGGATCTTTTCCCACAATTTCTCATAGAAACCCTGGAAGATGTTTTAGGCATGGTTTTGACCACTATTCAGTTATCATTATCTCTCCTGGAGTCTATTTTTAGATTCAGTGGTAGGATGGAGAGTTTCCAAAGACTCAAGAATGCCTTATTAGTGGGAATAATGCTCCTGGTTAGTCTCTCTCTTTTGATGGTGTGTTTCACTTTTGTAAATTGGTTTTCATCCCCACATCTATGTGGAGTTCAGTATTTTTTGACTCTCATATCTCTACATGGATGATTCATCTAGGTACTATGAATCTGTATTATGACTTAACACAGTGATTCTGGTGGCCAGGTCTGAAGCATGACATTATATAGTTTGTGTCTTGCTGTTACGCTTACAAGTAGATAAAAGAAAAGCACTTGAAACCTTATGATTTTATTCATCCTCGTATGATGCCAATTTTGAAATGAGTTGAGGCATCCATGGATTTTGTTGTTGGATTACCATGGACTCTCAAATGGAGGAATTCTATCTGGGTTTTTGTTGATCAGTTGACGAAATCTACTCATTTCATTCTGATCAAAGACTCAACTAAAGTTGAAGATATAAATAAACGGTATGTGCAAGTGATTGTGAGGTTATATGGGAGTCTTTATTCCATTATTTCATATTGGGATCCTAGGTTTACCTAGAATTTCTGGAGGAGCCTTCAATGGGAAATGGGAACTCAGATCATGTTGAGAACAACTTCCCATCCACAGATAGACGGTCAGACATAACATGTGAATCAAATTCTAGATGATATTCTTCACACATGTGTCTTGGATTTTCTAGGATCACAATATAACCATATGTGACTGCATGAGTATATTTAAAAAAATAGTTATTATTGAATGATAAGAATGGCTTTCTTTTGAGGAATTGTATGGTCGCCCGTATAGATTACCTCTTTATTTGTAAGAGGTAGGAAATTTCTCTTTAGTTTGACCATGTTTGGATTAGGAAATGTCAGTGAAGATTCAAGTTGTACATCGATGTCTAATAACATAAAAGAATCAACATAAATCATATTCGGATCAATGGTGTCGACCATTGGATTATTCCATAGGTGACCAGGTTTTCTTGAATGTTTCTCCTCAATTGGGTCACTGTCAACTTGGAAAGTTGGGAAAGTTGTTTCCATGTTATGATAGACCGTTTGAGGTCACTGAACATCATGGATAAGTTACTTATCGATTATCATTTCATGTTCAGCCGACATATATTCATAATGTTTCCCACATTTCCCAGCATAGGAAATACCATTCTCATCCTGCTCAGGTTATGAGTTGGGAAGAAATTGAGTTAGATAGAAGATTCTGTTTTGGATAAATATATTGAGATCATTGACTCTCAAGTGAATGTCTTTCATGCTAAATCTATTACATTGGATAGGGATATATAGAAACAAGTATAATATTACGATGAGACATGGGAGCATGATTCATTGATGATGGGGATGTGGCCTAATCATTTGGTATGGATTAAATCTTCCATGTGACTTATAGTGAATGCCAATTCTTTATGGTGGGGAGTCTCTAACATTTTGTTACCATTATATTAGGTACTCCCATTCCATCATCATGGTTCTTCCCTCCATTAAGTTGGTTATATTCCTATAATGGTGAATTTAGAGAGTTTTTGGACATTAAACTATATCTTGACATTTCTGTAGGATGTAGAAGTATTTCACACCATGTAACTGGGTTACACACTATGCAATTTTTACTGGGTAAAAGCCATGAAAGTGGATTCACGCTGCGAATGATTAAACATCGTGATTGGTAGTTTCGGGTCATGAATGTTTTAATTAACAGTTTTTAATCCAAGGAGATAGTTTATTCACCATATTAGTACACCATGGATTTCATGGCGCACGTAACTATATTACACATCATGAAATGGACCACGTCCAGTTATAAAATAGATTCACATTAGTGTTGTCTCAGTTATTTTTCTGGGCTTCATCACCCCCTACCAAGAACTCTCCCCAACCATTTTTGAATGGATTTGTTCCTTCTAGATTGATCAGTTCGATGTTGGATCTTCATTTCATTTTAGGGGTGTCTCTTAGTGTAATTTATATTTCCACTTCTACATTTTCATTGATCGTGATATCACCATTGGGTGGCATGTACAGCTCTGTTGGGTAATGATGGTGTTTCTTCGTGGTTTCTTCTAGACACGTTGTGCGATCTCACACTAGATGTATTTAACATTATATGTCATCGTGTTGTGGGAGTTCATTATTAATGTATGTAGTTTTCTTCTATTTTATCGACCCCTTGTATTTAGATTTGGATCAATCATTTTATGTGGATTAGATTCATGGGACATCATTGTTGTCATTGTGTATTATTGAATTTGTATTCTATTATGGGCATATAAGACCAATATTTTGAGGTATGTGGTTTCATATCTAGACTATAATAGTGGATCTTGTTGTTTTTTATTACAAACCAATTTCATAATGAAAGATTGGAATGATTGCTTTTATTTGATTTGAGAATATTTTTCAATGAAAAATGGGTTTTCCCTGGTTATTGATAAATAGAATGAAAAGGGCTTATTTTTTAAGCATTGAAATTAGATTTTAAATGGGTTTCAAATCCTTGAAATGAATTCTAAAAAGGATCACATGGGTAACCTTGGGTACTTCGGTGGAAGGTTTAGCATGAGGTCATCATCCATTTTTTTATGATTATTAAGGAAGATTTTCTTGGGGATTTCCTCGGTTTCCTAGTCTCATTGTTCTAGAAGACCAATATTGACATTGTTGGGGGGTTTACTCTGGGTGTATTCCTCTACATCCTAGGCATGTTGCTCTAAGAACTGGTTTGTGCAATTGATTATTTTGGTATGATTAGTTTTCAGCCTAGACCTATAGTGTTCCTTGGTGTTATGATACTGATGATTCTATTTTTTATTTCATGGATTTCTAATTTATCCTTGATATTCATGTTTATGCTTGTGAAAAATGGTATGGAAAATGTTCTTTTAAATTGATATACATGGTTTTGTTTAGAATTGGGAAAAAGGGAAATGTTTAACATGTTTTATATAAATATAATTTACTGCTTATCAGGACACATTTTTACTTATAATGAGTATAAAAAAATATTATACAAATTCTTATTCTGGAACTCCTAGGTGGGATTCTACTGAGCATGTTAACTCATACCTTTCGCACCACTTCGGTGGTGTGTAGACCTTTGTTTGTCTTCTAGTGCATGAAAAGAAATGGCGTCACAGTGAGTTGGCATAGTTTGTGTCCACTGGTTGGGTATCTGGTTGTGAGATAGTGTGATTTTTTCCATTCCATTGTTTGGAGTAGCTCTTCAGTTCGGGTCCTATGTAGTTGGAATCGTCCTTTGATGGTTTTACTTACTTTTGTTGTTCTATGTTTCCATTGTTTTCTTACTGTTTTGGCACATATATCTTCATTATATCCATCTATTCCTTTCTTCTTAGTACATATATTATAGTTGGTTTCTTAGGGTGGGTGAAATCTATCCGTATGGTTCATTGTTCAATGACCTGGTGCTTGTCACCTGTTAGAGGGGATCAGAAACACCCTTTGGGTGTGTGTCCGATCTGGTTGGGCACTGGGATTGAGGGTACCTCAAGACTGTTCATTATAGTTCACTTCATTTATTTTCACCTTTACCACTCTATATTGTCTTCATCTATATTTTACGAAATATCTATTTATTTAAATATATTTCCTTTCATTATTTTATCAATATATATATAATTATTTTTAAATACATATGTAACACATGTCTCTCCTGTGCGTGTGTATAAACACAAAAAGTCACATATATTAATATATTTTTGTGTGTCTATAAATATAATTATAAATATTTTTATTAATTTACATATAGTATATATTAATATTTATATACATTTATCAGAATATATAGATAAATATATATTTGTATGTAAACATGAACACAAATATATTTATAAATATAAAAAAATTAAATATAAATTAATTTTATATCTATATAAATATTCATAGATTTTTTTAAATAAAATGGATATTCATATTATTTAGATAAGTTTTATATATATAGAAAGATATTTTATATAAAAATATGTCTACATGTTAATTTATAAAATTAAATTTTTATGTGTGAATGTATACAAATATGTGTACATGTGTATATATTTAATTATAAAAAAATTACATTTTAAAAAATGATATCATTATAGAACCAACTTAATGATATCATTTTAATGATATCATTTTAATTCCTGGGAATAAATCTAATCCCCACTGAAGAAATGAAAAAAGACCACCTTTAATGGTGTTGAAATTCCATCAGATGTGAAAACATTGGAATACCCTTATTAAATACACCATTTTGAAGGCATTTAGTACCTTTTTTGGCTTCAAAAAATGTTATTGGGGCTTCTCTAAAGTCATTAGGGAACAAATATTTTTGAGATATTCGATTTGATTTGTGGTATAGATCAGACACACACATGAATCTAAAGTTACGATCATTTGAAGTTAGAGTTACATTTTCAACTTATTTAAGATCTTTTATTAATTCTTGGATTCTTTTATCTTGAATTTTTAAATAAATGAATACTAATCAATGTTAATTAGAAAATAATTAATTAATATATTTTGTAAAATTATTTTATAATCCATTTTTATTAAATATCTTATATATTTAGTATAAATACGTTTTTTGCCTTATATAAATTATATTTAATAAGATATAATTTATATATAAGTGTGTGTATGTCAATATACATATTTTCTGTTAATAGTTTTTTAATGATATATAATTTTTTAAGAATTTTAACCTTTATTAGTGATAGTAAAGAGTGATGATAAAGACCCACTTTATCTGTACTACCAAAAAAGCACTGATAAAGTTAGTATTTTTAAGAGTGCTAAAAAAGTGTGTTGATTGGGGGGGGTACATTTAACATTTCTTTTTTAGCGCTGTTAAATGGTCCTTGTATTACTTCTTTTTTTATCAGTGATAAAGATACCCCCTTCATCAACATTTGATTTATCGCTATTAAAGATTAGCACTGCATCAAACCAAATCTGTGTTAGTGCTCCAATTTCTCATCTGGGACTCCATTAAGAATGAAAATCATAATGTCGAGAACATGTTCATGCATGGTAACAATAATATTTTATACATAATTTATTATTATCGAAACTCTGTCATTGCGTTTACAATTTCTTCCAAACTCATACTGGTGGTAAAAACCACAATCCATATTCAAAAAAGCCCTCATTTTTTGCGAGGATATATGGTAATGTGAATTTAATGTTTTATTCTTTAGGAGGTCCTAAACTCAAAAACTATAAATTAAGTTATACCATGACCTAGAAAATTATGTGTCACTATAAAACCACTCATGATTTTTCTTTATATATAGTATAATAATAATTTATAAGATTTAAGTACCAATAAAATCAAAAGGAGTCTCTAATTATGACTAGATATTCATTCATTCACAAAAATAAATTGAGATATTTCATAAAATATGATTTGATTAGACTCAAAAAAGATCTATCTTTTACTTATTGGGAACTATTGAGCCGAAATCATATAAATAAATGCCAATTATATCCTTGGTTATATGAACTTAATGGTGGATAGTCAACTGGAATATCATCCTTTACAGTAATTGGAGGGCATAGTGCACCATTTTCAACTACACCCTCCAATTAATAGAATGGAAATTTCTCGGATAGGAATGATGCATGTTTTTTTGAAGAAATCATGCTATATGTAAAATTATTTTTTAAAACAAGAATGAATTAAATTAAGAAATTGAACATGATATTCTGTCTTTAGAAAAAAAATCAATAAGAAATAATTTAACATTTTCATAATTTGGGTGGATAAAAAGTTGAGGTCTTGTGTCCTCGGTGGTGGCCGACAATATTCATCCCTGATGGTTGGATCCATCTTTTCCCATAAGAAACAAGATACATTCCCCCACCTATCCTCTATGTGCACAATTGGGGAACGGATGCCGGTCATGCTTCAGAAAACTCTATCTAATCATAACCCACATTCTCACACGAGATCCCGGTATCGCTCATGGATAGACAGAAGGCTTCATATTTGACATGTGGTGAGAGAGTTGGATTCTCTCGTGAGCGAATATCGTAGAAGGGTGACATGCATGATCGACCCACATCAATTCCCTTGAGTGGCTAGTGAGGTCATCACAGATATTAGTCTTTTTTTACATACTTAATTACTCAATTTTTTTTAAATGATTAAATATTCAATAGTAGATTTATTTCATCTACTCCGGATACTATGTTTTATAATTTATCACATCTACCTCAATCCTAACTTGACCTATAACAACACTGACAGTCCTCTTGGGAAATATTTTCTTTTCCAACCTCAATTATTGTTTGATGGAACTATTGATCAAAGCAAGGATTCTCTTTCGGTAAGTCTAACCCCTATTAAATGTTAATATCTCTTCTTTCTCTTGATAAGTTCTTCCAACAAGTTCTGAACCCTAGGGATTTATAGGATATGATATGGTTTATGTGGTTTAGTGGTTTTAGGATATTCTCATTCCTCTCGTGATCTCTCTCCCTGAATTTGGTATTCTCAAAGGGAGGTGATAGATCTAGGATTCATTGCAGTTTGATCTCAGGTATTCCAAGGTTGGTGTTTCTATATTGTTTCTCCTTGTGATTCATGTGTTTCATGGATTATTATTTGTTCTATTTTAAATTGTTATACTTTTTTAATCATTTTGATGAATATAATACACTTTTTTTACAAAAGTGAGACTTTGCCTCAATTATTTAATATTGAGAATTGATCCTTGGATTTTAAATGAAATTGAATTGGTTTTGGTTGCTATCTTGATAGGTTTTTTATCTCTGAATTGCATATCCTCATATTAATAAAAATGTTTCAATTCATTAATGTTATTTACAAATGGTTTAAATGTGTGTCTTTATTGAAACTTATTTTGTAGTTATTTAATGTGTAAAATTTGATAGTTTGTTTTTACAGTTTGGTTGAAATGGTATCACAAATCATTTAGAGGAATTATTCGATATTTTTCATTATTGGCTTAACGACTCATTTGACACTTTAAAATGGTTCTTAAATAATGCTTGTGTGCATGACCATTTTGAATATATAGTTCAAAGTTATGTTTAATCTAATGGATAATGGTTTAGATTATCAATTTTGATTTCTTCAAAGTTTTGTTGGCACATTATGATGTAAATTTCCTTGTTGTGATTTTTTATGAAACAGTTATGTATGATTTTCTTTGAAGGATAACACTAGGTGCACCGAAGGATGAGTGTTGAAATAGGGATTTTATTCTATGAGGAATAATTGGTGTGATGGTGATATGTGGAATTCATATGCTATTAATTGTTTATTGAACATGTTGCTGTTGTAGTGGATCTTCATTTTGATCCATGTTACTTGTTACTACACTCACCACTATTGATTGGTCATGGGAAACATGGTTAGCTAGATGAGAGACCCTAAATTTATTCTAAACTTTTGTGGACTCACACCCTGACTACATTCTCTTGAGAGAATGTGGATTCATGATTAGGATATGCTCCAAAGAGGCGATTGTGTGACAAGTCGGTAAGCATGGGTATTGGGTAGATACATCATTTTCATACAGTCAGTCATGAGTTTTATTTTCTTGTATTTGGTGGACTCAATAATGTATCATTGATTTAGCCATCACATATGACCCCAACAATTTTCATTGATACATCATAAGACTATGATCCCATGATCATTACTCTTCATGGGATTTTCCATACTTGGAATCCTTTATTATATCTGTTGGATTCCTATGAAGTGTTATTCTTACCTGTGTATCATTTTTTGATATATTTTATTGTTCTATGATACACGATAGTAGCTTACGGAATCTTTATTATTTATTTAATTTGGTTTTTGAAATTTTTTTCAAATATTTTCTAGAATGTTTATTTTTATTCGAGAAGTTTTGGAATGTTTTCCTCTTGGGATTTTTATATGCTTTTTAAATGGAAAAAGGAATTTTTTGTGTTTTAAACTGTTCAAAGTAGTTTTGAAGTCTTTGTAACTCTCTTAAAAGTATGACATGATTTTTCTTTGTCTCAATAAAATGTGAAGCCTATTTTCTATTTTTTTATTTCAAAACAGCACATCTAAATATCATTGTGGAATAAATTGTATAGACTACTTTGTGGGAACCTACTAGGCTCTTTTTTGGTCACACCCTGCATACATCACTCGGTGAATATACTATTCATTTCATCTATAACATGGTTTTATGTTCTATTCAACTTCCATTTGTGGTTCATGCACAGTTGGAAAAGGGAAGGTGACAAGGGACTCGGTGGGTGGTAGTGGACTACCGAAAGATGGGTTGTGGTAGTCCTATTTTTAATTTCTATTTTTTGATGTCTATGAATTTTCACCTTGTATCTGGATGACAGGTTCATGATTAATTTCATTGATTGTATTGATATTGATATTAATTTTTGGGTTTGATAAACTATTTGATGTTTCCATTTTTTTCTTCACATATTTCATTTTTTCATGGGTGAAATCATTCCCAAAATATGTTTCCTGAAACATATGTTCTTGTCTCCAGCTTGTGTTATAACCACCCAAATTTTTCTTAATTTTTATATTACATCATATAAAGATAAATACCATAAAAATAATTCATTCTAGGATCCAATGGATTAGTTTCTTTGGAAAATTACGATCATATATCACCTGTACATAATAAAAACATAAACATTATATAAAACCATATTCTTTATCCTGTTAAAATCACATAATATCTTTTTAGAACATATAGTCACCTGAGGATATACATAAAAGAAAGGGGTGATCGAAATTCCATGTTAGTGGGGGGATAACACTGGATTAATAAGGGATATAAATCAATAGTAAATGGGTGATCATAATCATAATCATCATGATATCATAAGAAAAAGATCATCATCATAATAACGAGTGAAGAATTTTATAAAGGCATGGAATGTGGCATATTCATAATCATAAAACATCAAAACAAAGTGGTCAAATAACACACACAGTTGTGAAAAAAGCTATCATCATGTCTAAGTATAACATATGTGCATAAATCGTAACATCATAATTGAAAAAAAAACTAACTTTATATTCACATATAATACACATAACCTCGTGAGAAATATCACTTTAACCAATTCATTGGAGGGATATATAATTCCAGAACCACTTTTCACATAATAAAATGATCATAATCATGCGTTCAAAATGGAATAGAATCATATAACAATGGTATTCAAGAAATAAACCAACTGAAATTAATCAGTTTCCCAAAAGTTGTGTAAATAATTCAATCATGAAAAATCATTGGGGTTCCAAAATAAATCATAGAAATCATATTTTGGCATAAAATATCATTATTCTTGAGTGGAGAAGAAAAAATTAAACTGGAGTAAATGTGATGATTTGGAAATCAAAGTCTTTTTGAATTGGCGTTAATAGATGGACTAGAATACAATTTGATAGGGGAGAAATGTGTATGTTCCTAGAAATAAAAGGGAATGTGTAAAGACCCGTAAAATTCAAGGGAAATTTTTTCTTAATTTTCTTTAGAATTTTACAAGAGCGCGGTTTCAGACGGCACCTGATTCCGAGGCCCGGAGTGCCCGGAATTAATTTCCGAAGTTTGGCTCGGGTACGTTCAGTGAACGAACGAGCGGGAATTCCTAACTTTTGATCCGGTGCTCGGAATTGAAATCCAAGGGCACCGATGAACTCGCTGCGCCGATATTCGCTTAAAGAGTCCTTTTCGGGAGTTGCGTTTGATGCGGGTTGAAAGTTAGTTCTTGGGTTTTTAGTTTAAGTTAAATAAAATTTGTGAGGAACAAATTTTATTTCTTTTAACTAGTTAAGTCCTACCAAAGGGAGTTGGGAGTGGGACCCACATCCACTTAACCTCCCTTGGGAGGATTAAGTGAGGTGGGGTCCACACGAACCCCAACTCCTCAAATTCTCTCAAAACCTCCCCTTTAACTCATTTCATTTAATGTTGTCAACTTGAGTTCTTAATTAATTATGGGAGTTTAACCTTTTTGAATTTCAAACTTTTGAAATTCTAATGTGTATTGTAATAATAAAATAAGAAGTGGTCTTATTTTATTTTGGGTTGTTTTGTTTGTCTCCTTGAGAGCTTTTGGAGAGCCTCCTCTTCTTCTTCAAACTCAACGAAGAACGCGAAGAACGTCGTTCTTCAACGAAGAACTTCTCCGCCGAAGAACACGATCCATCCGCGACGCCGTATCCGCGACGCGACGTACTTCTTCTGCGTCATCTCTTCCGCGACTGTTTTCCGCGACGAACGCCATCGACAACGACTCTTCCTCCGACGTCAAAGGAATCGACACCGATATTCCACGACTTCGTCAACGTGCGACTATCGAGGTAGGGGTTCTTGAGTTCGTTGTTTCCTTTTTATTTGACTTTCCTCAAGACTTGACGTAGAACGCTCAAGTTCCGACGAAGAACGCCGCTCCGCTCTTCTTCGTCTTCGGTGTCAACGAGAGAGAACACCACACCTTCCTCGGACAACCTTCGTCGGCGTACAAGGTTTCGCCAACGACGTGCCTCTTCGGACGCGCCTCTTCGTCGTCGAATTTGACGAACGACGACCGCGACGCCCGACCTCCGCGACGTCGTCTTCCGCGGAACGTTCACAATCTTCAAACCTTATACCAAGGTAGGGGATGTTGATTTAATATTTAGTTATCTCATTCTTGCTCGTGGTTCATATGACTAACGTGAGGATGTTGTTTATTTAAAGTTGCGTTATTAATTTTAACGCGAGGGGGGCCGGACCGCACGAACACGGCCGAACCCCCCTCCATCGTTTATGTTTATTCATGCGGGTGGAAGCAAGTGGCGTGGTGCCGTCGCACCACGCGGATGATCGTACAAATAATTTACGCGGCACCGTCGCGCTACGTCAAGGAAAAATCTTCAAGAACGCGACGCCGTCACGCCGCGTTGAAAAGAATCATGGCACGGCGAAAGGGGCGCGGTGCCGTCGCACCGCGCCGGACGACGAACACCGCGGCCGGTTCCGGGCTGCGGCGGGACGAGAAGACCGCGGCTGGCTCTGGGCCGCGGCGGGACGAGGAGACCGCGGCCGGTTCCGGGCCGCGGCGGAAGAGAAGACCGGCGGCCGGGCCGCCGGCGTCGGATGTCGAAGGCGGGACCGGAATTTCCGGTCCCGTTGGTAAAAACCGGCCGGCCAGCTGGCCGGCCGGATGGCATAAAACCGGGGGAATAAATCCCCCGGCCAGTTCAACAAAACCCCCCTCTTAATGAGGGGGGCGGTTCTTGAGGGAAGGGGGCAGCCGCCCCCTTGGTTCGGCGCCAGCAGGCCCCCCCACGTGAGGGGGGGGCGGTTTTAAAAGAACCGGCGCGGCACAAAGGCCGCGCCACTTTGAAGAACCGCGGGGCTTAGCCCCCGCGTGCGCAGCCTCGCCGCGGCCCGCCGCCCCCGCCCGCCGCCGCCGGCCGCCACCGCCGGCCCCCGCGCCGCCCAGGGGGGGGGGGGTCGGGCCGGGACGGCCCGGACCCGGACCCCCCGTTTCGAACCAGAATTAGTTTTTGGCTCATAACATGAGCCTCGGACCTCCGATCGACGAACCGTCAGCGGCAACACGATCCTTGGATCGAGACGGTCGTTTCGGTATGTCGCACTCAAGGTTTCGAATTACTTTGAGTACGGCCGGGTTGGTTCGTTCACGAAACCAACCGGGCCTTCGGAGCGGAAACGCTCATATCTTGAGCCACGAACGTCCGATTGACGCGCCGTCAGTCGCGTTGCGTTCCTCTTAATGAGACGGATCTTTTGGCATACTCCGCCCGAGGTTTGGACGCAGGTGGAGTACGGTCGGGTTGGTTTTGCCTTAAAAACCAACCGGGCCCCGGAGACGAAAAAGCCAATAACTCACAGACCGGGCGTCCGATTGACGCGCCGTCTGTTTCGTTGACTTCCTCTTGATGAGACGGAACTTTTGACATACTCCGCCCGAGTTTTGGATGCAGTCGGAGTATGGCCGGGTTGGATTGTACCCGAAATCCAACCGGGCCCCTGGAACGGGAAAGCTGATATCTTTCAGACAGGACGTCCATTTGACGAACCGTCAGCGGCGTTGGTGGTTACGTTGAGTAACGGTCCCTTTGAGTATACCCTATGGGAGTTCGGGGTACAGTTGAGATACGGCCGGGATTGGTTTCGCTCACGAAACCAACCGGGCCCCTCGGACGAATAGGCTAATAACTCACAGACCGGGAGTCCGATCGACGCGCCGTCTGTTGCGTTGAGACCCCTGTGACGAGACGGACCTTTGAGACACTTCTTCGTGGGACTTTGAGATACTTGGAGTATCGACCTGTAGCTCGTGGAGCGGACCCTCCCAGTGACGAGCGTGCGAAGTACGGAGACCGTGTAGCTGGCTGAGACCTGACGACTGCTTGACCGACTCGACTTGGAGTGAGTCGACTAGCCCAGTGGACGGAGCACTACTTTCTGAGGTGCAGACCCATGGCGGACGGAGCACTACCTGTGTGACAGTGCAGACCCGCGGTGCTCGTCCGGAGAGTACCTCAGCAGGCTACTAGGGGGTGTGCACTACGGTGTTTTGGTGACATACCTCGGCGGGAAGCACTACTGTGTTTGGGTGGCTGGCCCGCAGTACTCGACAGGAGGAGTACTTCAGCAGTCTTAGGTTAGTGAGCAGTACCTCGGAGTCGTGACAGGACCACTGTACACTCTAGAGACGGAGCTCTTCAGCAGTTACGGTTTCGATAATGAAAATCCTGGTTTGAGCTGAGACTTTTGACCTTGTGTTTACTTTATGATTGAGATGGGTCACTTGCTAACTTTGGTATATGTATGGGCATATACCCGGGTAGTGGTTATCCGTCGTTTTCACAATCCTTGTGTTTCCTCATGATTGAGATGGGTTACTTGATAACTTAGGTATATGTATGGGCATATACCTAAGTAGGGTTTATCTGTTGAGATCTTCTTGTGTTTATCCTTGTTGGTTTTAGTGAGACCTTGAGGGTCTCGGGGTCCCTACTGAGTATCGTTATACTCACCCCTGCACGGGCTATGCCCGCACCTCGTTGTGTTGGTTGCAGACGACGGACAGTGCTGACAGAAGCCGAAGGTTCAAGGACTGGACGGTACCTGGAGGTGGACTATACGACGAGGCGGTACCCGGAGGTGGACCACTGGGCGGGACATACTCGGAGCGGATGGCGGGACCCGAGGAGCAGAGGAGCTATCTGTACCCACCCTTCAGGTGGGATTTCCAGTGGACATCTCAGCGTAGCAGCTTTACTTTTCAGTCGCTGTTTTCCCTTTCGAGTTGTACTTTACAGTTGGGCTTGTATTTCCGGCCCCTTTTTACTTTTCAGCTCTTCTTTTTGTACTTAGTGTTTTACTTCCGCTTGCTTACTCTGTGATGTTTGTTTACCTTTCAAAGGCAATGCCTTCCCTTTTTCTGGGATTTACGCCTTGGTGCTAGTCGCCAGCCCCTGGCCTATGGAAGGCGGGCTTGGGGTAGTCACGGCACGGACCCCGAGGGCGGGTCGTGACAGAATGAATTGTGGAAGTACATTTGAAGGACACAAGAGAAACATCCATTCTAAAAATAATGTGAATGTGGTGATAACCCGAAATAGTGGAAGTTGGTTTTGAGAATTCCCTTGCCTTAAATCCTTCTTTATTTCCTCGCTTTTGTTCCACCAAAATAATAAACAAAGGTTTATTAAAACATAGAACCAGAAGTAAATTATGTTCATTTTTCAGTCTTGATCAATTATCATAGAATCCAATTCCTTATTTCCCTTTGTTAAAGGTGAAATGTTTTGATATAGTATTTCCATTAAAATATCACATCTTGATTCAATTTAATGATATATCTTTATTGGTATTTATACATTAATAATATCAAATACAAAAGATTAAAAGATAAATATATTTATACATTTTTTAATTAGATAATTTATTACAATAATCCATGATGGTTTTGATAAGTAGTGAGTGGACAACATCCTCTTGGGTGGTTAACAGACCATTGACGTGACATTGAAAAATGAGAAGGAAGAAAAATAAGAAATATAAATACATTGAAAATATAATAATTTTATTATTCTGACATCGTTAGTATAAATTTAACATACTAATCAATTAATCTGAGAGGATTTTGGGTTTAAAAGGGATAAAGAAAAAGAAGAATATAAGAGGAAAATGAGAATAATGGTTGATGAAAACTTGTGTAAATACCCATAATTTTCGGAGAAATTTTTTTTCTTAAATACATGGGAATTTTACGAGTCTGAAAAAACTGACGGTGCATGATTTTGAGGACCGGTGTGCCCAGAATCAATTTCTGAAGTATTTTTTGGGTAATGTCAGTAAATGTACGAACGAGATTTTATAACTTTTGAACCAGTGCTCGAAATTAAAATCTGAGGGGAACATTGAACTCGCAGCGTCGGTGAATGCTTAGTGAGACATTCACCATAGTTGCGTTTTAATGAGAATGGTTGTTAAATTTTGGGATTTCTATTTAAATTAAATAAAAATAAAGTGTTAATTTATTTTATTTGTGGTGGTTAAAACCTCGAAGAGGTGGTTAGGGGTAGGGACCGTCACACCATAACCTCCCATGAGAGGTTATGGAGGTGGGGCCCACCCGAGGATTAAACATCTCTTGACATTAAAGGAGGTGCGGAACACCTGAATATGAAACCCCTTGAAACTCTCAATAAGTGGAGATCCTCTTCAACTTCCTTTAATTAATTCTATTCCAACTCTTCTCCACATTAATGGTTCTATATCACATTAATTAATTCTGTCAATTAATTATGCCAAGCCAATGATTAAATTGTGGAAACACAGAAATTTGGCTACTTTTCTTTTTGTGTTGGAGTAGGAGAAAGAGGGAGATTGGGAGAGAAGGAATTCACCCATGAAGAATTCACCTTCCTCCCAATGAACAACACCTCTTCATCCCAATGAAAAACGCAAATAATTTAGCGACGCTTCATTCTCGGTCTTCTTCCCCGGATGCTTTCTGACACACAATCTTATGTTGGGAGAGTGTGAAGAACGTGGAGAACAATGAATCGATGTTCACTTCCTGCGAATTGGTCAATGATCATTTAAAAACAAGGTAGTTGTTGTTTTATGGTTGATTTTACCCTCCGTTCTACATTGTTCAATTTTGGAATTTGTTATGCCGATTGATATCAACATAACGTGGAGGGATCAGATCGCACAAAAATGGCCCAACCCTTCCCCTTTGATTATGCTCATTTTTTGATGATGGAGACGGAGAAAAGGTGGATGGCATCGGGCCAGATGTGAAGAAAACCGAGGGAGCAAGGACGTCGGGTCACCAGAAGAGCACAGCGTCATCGCCCCATGTTGAGGAGAAGGGGGCCGTGACTAGGTTGGGTTACAGCGAAACGGGCGTGGCACCATCGCACTGCGTGGAGGGGGAAAGGACCGCGACCATGCCTAGTCACAACTGAAGGGACGTGGCGCTGTCGCGCCGTGTGGAGGTGCAGATCTATGGTTAGGGTGGGCCGCGGGGGCGGAGCAGAAGCGGCCAGCTGGGCTTGCCGCAGGCAGAGTAGGAGCGGCAGGCCGCTCAGCCAGCCAGGAGGAGCAGGACCCCACTGGGTCTCGCGTGGCCTGGACTCGCGCCACCTGCCACCTTTTTGGGATCCCACCTAAACGACAATGTCATTTGGGAGCCAAGGGCGTGCGATGTCCCCCACTATTCACGGCTAAGGCGGACCCCCACCAGGCCGCCGGGTCACCAGGATGACCGTGTCGACCGGGCCGCCGGGCCAACCGGGCCACCGAGCTGCCTTCGTACTGGTCCATCCCTTCAGGCTGGGCCTCCCCCTCGGGTCGGGCCACCCCCTCGTGTCAGGTCACCTTCCGGTTGGGCCTCCCTCTCAGGTCGGGCCACCCCTCAGGCCAGGACGCCCCCCCCCCCATCGGGTTGGGTCGGAACTGCAGACCGGTTCCGAACCATGGACCAGGTCAAGCCCCAGTCCGGACTAGGGTCGGGCCGGGTCGGTCCAACTGGACCGGACCAGACCCAGACCCGTTTAACCCGATTACACCTTTTTCCCCATAACTTGGGCTACAAGTGTCCGATCGGCGAACCGTCTGCAGCTAAGTGAATCTTAGAGCGAGATGGTTCTTTTTAAATACCCCACCTAAGGTTTGCACACAGTTGGGGGTACGGTCGGGGTTGTTTGAACCTAAAATCTAACTAGGACCTGAAACGGAAATGCCAATAACTCACATACCGAGCGTCTGATTGAGTCATCATCTGTTGCGTTGAGACACCAATGGTGAGGCGGACCTTTGAGTTACTTCTACTTGGGACATCGTGACAGATGGATTATCGTCCTATATCTCGTGGAGCAGCCCCTCCCAGAAATGAGCGTTCAAATTATGGAGACCTAGTAGCTGGCAGAGACCTGACGACTGCTGACCATTCGACACGGAGTGTTTTGACTAGTCTAGTGGGAAGCACCTCTGTGTGATGCGGCAGACCCATAGTGGGTAGCACCTATGTGTGACGCAGCAGACCCATGGTACTCGACAGGAGGAGATTCTCATTAGGCTATAGGGAGGAGCGCCTCTGTGTGACATGGTAGACCCACAGTGGGGATGGCCTCTATGTGATGTAGCAGACCCACGATACTAGACAGGAGAAGTACCACAGCAGTCCAGGATAGTGTAAAGTGCCTTAGTGGGTCACGACATGCCCACAGTACTCGATAGAGGAGGAGTACACCATCAACTGAGGTTCCGACAATGTGACTAAGGATGTTACTTGATACTACCCCTAGAATAAAATAATGGTTTGAGCTGTGTCAATGACTGTTGTGTTTTCCTCATGAATGAGATGGGTTACATGATAACATAGGCATATATATGGGCATATACCTAATTAATGGTCATCTGTTGAATTCATACATTGGTGTTTATCCTTGTTGGATTCTGTGATACCTTGAGGGTCTCGGGGTCGCTACAGTGTATCATTATACTCACCCCTGCACGGGAAATGCCCGCACCTCGTTGTGTAGGATGAAAACAATGGACAGCGTTAACGGAGGCTGAGAGTGCCAGGACTGGACGGTACCCAGAGGTGGGCCTCACAAAGAGTCAGTACCCATCTGAGAATGATGGACCAGCAGTGCAGAGGAGGATATCTATACCTAACCTTCAGGTAGGATCCATGGTGGAAGATCCAGAAGCTAGTTCCAACGTTCAGTTGTTTTTTCTCATTCATGTTGGACTTGTACTTTACATTTGGTCATGTATTTTCGGCCCCTTTTACGTTCCATCACTCCTTTTGGATATAGTTTTACTTAGTGTTCTGCTTCCAGTTGTGTACTCTGTTGTGTTTCTGTATAGTTATTAAGGCAATGCCTTTCCAAATTAGGGATTTATGACCTTGGTGCAAGTCGCTAGCCCCTGACCTATGGAATGCATACATGGGGTAGTCATGATATGGGCCCCTATGGATGGGTCATGACAAATTGGTATCAGAGGTGTCGGTTCTACCGCGAAACATAGCACTCTGATCTTTCTTTTCTGTGATTCAATAGTTTTAAGGGTACAATGTTTAGTTATCAGTTTAGGGAGTCCAGTGTTGGTGTGGGTGGCCGACGTATCCATATAATAGGACCCTGACTTCTAATTTATGACTTAGTGCATGAAAACACTGATTGTGTGCGTGTATTTAAAGGTTTTCTTAAGTCATCTCAACCAGGTCAACTCACTAGGTATAATCTTTTGACCGTGTTGCATCTGTTTCTTTCAGGAAGCCTCCCCGTAGAGCCCCGAGAGCTGTACGCACTGACAGCCCGCTGAGTGATGAGTCATCAATGCATGGATCTCTTCTAGTTGAGGAACTAGAGGTGGCACGAACAGTACTACTCCCCATTGGGACACCGATACCACTGGCCCAAGCAGTAGAGAGTGCACGCCGCTCGAGCGCGTTGCACGAGTTCTAGCGCCAGAGGCTGCCCAAGATCTGGGGAGAGATGGACCCACAGGAGGTTGAGGATTGGCTGGAGGCTGTGGTGAGAGTCTTCAGGATTTTAGGGACACCAGCATACATTATGGTGATCCTTACTACGAGCCTCCTTCAGGCAGCAACAGGCAGATGGAGGAGCCTGATGCTCCATGTCCACGATGAGGTGACACTACTATGTACAGACTTTGAGAGCCTGTTCTGGGTGGAGTTTTTCCCATCCACCTTTTGAGCGGTACGAATACAGGCACTACTGCATCTATAGCAGGGGAACATGACAGTAGCATAGTACTCAACTATGTTCACCGACCTCCAACACTACTCCACAGATATGGTATGAGGCCCATTCTTCAGGTCCCAGACATTTGAGCAGGGGTTCAGGCGAGAGATCAGGTCATCAATGATCTCCCTCAGTATCCCGATGTACGCGGTGCTGTTAGATAAATCCCTCGTAGTAGAGAGTTTCCTAGATGAGCAGTCACCAGTAGCGATACCCACTACTAGTCGGCATGCAACGGAGTCTTCTACAACTATCAGTAGACAGATGTCACAGATGTACAAGCAGTCTAGGACATCCTATGGATGACATCATGATACGGGTTCAGTTGTGCGGGGCACACAAGACAGACCGATAAATGCCAGTAGCAAGAAATTTTAGGCATGCAGTGGGCATGGTCACATGGATCATGACTGTCCGAGACGCTGTTCAAATGATCAATAGACAATTGAGGGACCTCTCAGGAAGAGGTAGAGGTTCGATCGAGGTGCTCCTCCGGGAGAAGGCGGGCGTGGTAGGGGAGCTGGTTGAGCAGCTGGCTGTGGATGACGTTATGAGGTGCTACCAATACCACAAGGAGGTCCACCCCGACAGTAGGGAGCAGGTGGATAGGGGAGAGCTCTGCTCCAGGCAGGTGAGGCTTATGACCACAACACTCCGAAGATGATTCGTGGTACGATTTGTGTCTATTACACCTTAGCCATAGTTCTTATAGACACAGGTTCCAATCACTCTTTCAATGCCACTTCCCTCATTCAGAGCTCGGCGATTCCGAAAGAGCCTTTAGTTTGATCCTTACAGTTAGTGACTCCTACTGGAGCTGATTTGATGATTACGCACTGGTGCCATCTATGTGGGCTTACTCTAGGAGGTGGGAATTTCGGCTGGGATCTCTTAGTAGTGACATCAAGTCCTTACGACGTCATCTTGGGTTTGGACTAGTTAACTACAGTCTATGATCAGATCGACTGTATTAGGAGAGAAGTGCGGTGTGTCCGCACGGATGGGACTGGGTTCACCTTCACCTATGAGAAGGGATCCCCTTTAGTACAAGATGGACTTACTCAGAGGAGGGAGCAGCCAATTACTCATCAGTTGGCTTGCCTTACCCTCAGAGAAATTGATGTGGATAGTCCAACTTATCCTGTATTGGTGGACCAGTATGCAGATGTTTTCCCTGATGATGTCCCATGTCTATCCACTCGAGGAGAGGTGGACTTCTACATCGACATGTACCATGGGACAACACCAATATCTACACCATCATATGCGATGGCTACCACTGATCTTCGGGAGATACGGGAATACCTAGATGACTTGCAGGGAAAGGGATTCATCTGACCCAATGTTTCTCCCTGGGCAGCCCCGATTTCGTTCACCAAGAAGGAGGACGGGATCATGAGTCTCTGTGTTGACTACCATCACCTGAACCAGGTGACCATAAAGAACAAATACCCACTTATGAGGATTGACAAACTCTTTGGTCACCTGAAGGGAGCATGATGGTTCTCGAAGATAGACCTCAGATTAGGCTATCACCAACTCAGAATTCGAGAAGAGGATGTGCGGAAGACAACCATCAGGTGTCAGTATGGCCACTACATGTTCTTGTTTATGCCCTTCAGCATAACCGATGCTCTAGAAGTGTTCATTGGATTCATGAGAAGAATCTTCCAGCCCTACCTCGATCACCTGGTTGTACTCTTCATCAACGACATTCTGATCGACTCGACTACTGAGGAGGTGCATGCCTACCACTTGCAGGTAGAACTCGACACACTCCAAGAGCACTAACTTTATGGTAAGCTCTCGATGTTCCAGTTTTAAATTCTAGAGGTTCAATTATTGGGACATGTCATTTAGGAGGCTGGAGTTGCAGTGGATCTAGCGAAGGATGAGGCGGTACTTGCTTGAGAGCCACCCAAGAGTGTGAAAGAGGTACGACGGTTCTTGGGCTAGGCTGGATACTACTGGAGATTCTTTCCAAAATTTTCCAGAGTTGTAGCCCCACTTTCATCCTTGAAAAGGAAAGGGAAACCCTCCATGTGGTCGGAGAGATTCAAGCAGAGCTTTCAGGTCATGAGGAAGAGGCAGAGTAGTGCCCCTATCTTGAGACATCCAAAGGAAGGCATAGGGTATGTAGTCTACTGCGACACATCAGGGACCAGACTCGGGTGTGTCCTGATGCAGAAGTGAGCTATGATGGTGCATGGTTCACAGTAGCTGAGATAACACGAGAAAAACTATGCTACTCATGACCTAGATTTATCAGCAATGCTCTTCGCCTTGAAAATGTGGTGGCACTATCTTATGGGAGAATGTTTTACCATGTACTATGATCACAAGAGTCTCAAGTATATCTTCTCTTAGAAGGACCTAAACCTGAGACAGTGGCTATGGCTTGAGTTCCTCCATGACTATGACATCAAGATCATCTATACTCTTTGGATGGGGAACTTTGTTGCGGATGCGCTCAGTAGGAGGACTGGTATTTAGCTACTTGGAGATGCAATAGAGCAGCTGGGTACCTTATAGATATTTTTTGTGGATAGAGATGGAGCATCATTTATACAGTCTCTTATGGTCACTCCCCCACATCATTAGCGAGTCAGGGAGGCGTAGCATGGGGACACTGACTATGAGACATGACGTGCTCAGATATCCACTGGGCAGGCACAAGATGGATTTTTAGAAGGTGGGGAGCACGTCATCCCCTTCATAGGACGTACCAAGGTACCAGTAGCACTTCCGGAGGATGTGTTAAGGGAGTTCCAGACTTCCCCACTTGCGGTACATCTAGGAGTGGTGAAGATGTACCAGGACCGTCGACGACAGCACTGGTGGCTAGGTATAAAGAAGGCTGTAGCGGTGTTTGTCTCTCGGTGCCTCACTTGTCTTCAAGTGACGGCGGAGCACCACGTACCAGCAGGCTTGGTTGATTTTTTAGAGGTTCTAGAGTGGAAGTGGGATGGGATATCCATTTAATTTTTGACGGGTCTACCACGTACATCCCAGAGTCATGATTCAATATGGGTGATCGTTGAATGCCTCACCAAGTCGGACCACTTCATGCCTATTAGATAGTAGGGCTCAGTTGAGAGCTTGTGACGCCTCTACGTGAAGGATAATGTACGACTACATGGAGTACCTTCCTCTATAGTCTCTGACCACGACACACGGTTTACTTCCCAACTATGGAAAGGGTTGGAGGAAGCCTTCGGGACACATCTCCACTTGATATATTCCTTCCATACATAGACAGATGGTCAAATTTAGTGGACCATCCAAACCATCGAGGACATGCTATGTGCATGTTTCCTCGAATTTGGTTGCCGTTGGGAGGATCCCTTGCCTTTGATGGAGTTTGCCTACAACAATATATATCACTCCACCATTGATATAGCAACTTTTGTGGCCTTCTATGGTCAACCTTGCAGATCATCACAGTGTTGGACCAACCCTAGGGAGTCAGCACTAGTGGGGCCAAAGATGGTGTGAGCTACCACGAAGAAGGTGCAGATCATCCAGGAGTAGATGAAGACTGCACATAGCAGACAGATGTCGTATGCCGACAAAAGATGGAGTCCTCTGGAGTTCAGGGATGGCTACGATGTCTTTCTACGGGTCTCACCTCGACGAGGTCTATGGATATTTGGCTGAGGTGGAAAGTTATATCCGTATTTCATTAAACCTTTCCAGGTCCTTAGCAGAGTAGGTGAAGTGACCTACTGCTTGGATCTTCCACCTCAGTTGCATCGGGTGAAAGACGGCTACCACCTGTCTTAGTTGAGGAGATACATGCACGACCCTTCCCACATCATCAACCACGGGAGCTGGATATCATTGACGGGTTGAATTTTACGGACGTTCCAGTAAAGATTGAGGATCGACAGGAGTGGGCCTTTCATTGAAGGACGATACCTCTGGTGCACGTTCGCTGGAAGCACGGGAACCTCCAGGAGAGCACATGGGAGCAGGAGGCTCATATTCATGCTCAGTACCCCCATTTGTTCCCTTATTTTGTGTTGTAGCTTAAGGGTACATAAAGCCCTCAGGTGAGGAGAATGTAAGACCCAAAATTTCCGTGACAATTTTTTTTCATAAATACATGTGAATTTAACGAGTCCAAAAAAACTAAAGGTGCATGATTCTGAGGCTCGGTGTGCCCAGAATCAATTTTTGAAGTTTTGTTCAGGTATGTTCAGTAAACGTATGAGTAGGATTTTATAACATTTGAACCGGAGCTTGAAACAGAAATATGAGGGCTCCATTAAACTAGAAGCATCGGTGAATGCTTAGTGAGACCTTCACCACAGTTGCGTTCTAACGGGAATGGATGTTACATTTCGGGGTTTCTAATTAAAATAAATTAAAATAAAGTGTTACTTTATTTTTATTTGTGGTTGTTAAAACCTCCAAGAGGTTGTTAGGGGTGAGGACCTCCACACCATAACCTCCCATAAGAGGTTATGGAGGTGGGGCCCACCCGAGGTTTAAACATCTATTGACATTAAATGAGGTGGGGACAACCTGAAGATGAAACCCCTTGAAACTCTCAATAAGTGGATATCATCTTCAACATCCTTTAATTAATTTTATGCCAAATATTCTCCACTTTAAGGGTTCTATATCTTAGTAATTAATTATTTCAATTAATAATTCCAAGACAACGATTAAATTGTGGAAACACAACAATTTTGCTACTTTTCTTTTTGGGTTAGCGATGGAGAATGAGGGAGATTGGGAGAGAAATAATTCGCCCACGAAGTACCCCTATTCCTCCCAAATAAGAATGCCTCTTCCCTTCCAATAAAGAACATGAAGCATTCCACGACGCGTCTTTCTTGGTCTTCTACCCCATACGCTTTCTGATACAGAATCTTATGTTGGGAGAGCGTGACGAACATGGTGAATGACGAATCAACGTTTGCTTCCCGCGACTTCATCAACGATTGTTGACAAATGAGGTAGGGGTTGTTGTATGGTTGAGTTTACCCTCCGTTCTACGACGTTCAATTTTTGGAATATGTTATGCCAATTGATATCAACATAATGTGGAGGGATCAGACCGCACGAACATGGCCCGACCTTCCCCCTTTTATTATCCTCGTTTGTTGAAGACGGAGGTGGAGCAACGGCGGCCGACATCGGGCCGGCCGTGAGGAAAACCAGTGGCGCAAGGCCGCCAGGTCACCGGAAGAGCACGACGTCGTCGCGCCGCGCTGAAGAGAAGAGGGCCGCAGCCAGGTCGGGCCATGGCGAAAGGTGTGTGGCACAGTCGCACCGCCCGGATGAGGTGAGGACCATGGCTAGGCCGGGCCACGGCGAAAGGGGCGCGTTTCTGTCATTCCGCGCTGAGGTGCAGAGCCACGACTAGGGAGGGCCGCAGCGGAGGGGCACCATGTCATTGCACCGCGCGGAGGAGCAGGCCGCGACGGCGAAGCAGAAGCAGTCAGCTAGGACGGATGCAAGCGGAGTAGGAACGTCTAGCTGGTCGGCCATCTGGGACGAGCAGGACCCCACTGGATCTCGCGTGACCTGGACTGGTTCCACCTGGCATCGGTTTGGGATCCCACTCAAACGGAAATGCTATTCGGTAGCCAAGGGGAACACAACTTCCTCCCTAGACGCGGCTAAGACAGACCCACACCGGGCCGCCAATCTGACCAAGGAGTCGGGCCACCCGGGCCTCCTTCAGTTCGGGCCTCCCCCTTGGGTCAGGCCGCCCCCACGGGCTGGGCCACCCCTCGAGCCGGGACACCGCCTCGGGTCGGGTCGCCGCCCCATCGGGTCGGGTCAAACCTACATACAGGGTCAGACCCATAGACCGGGTCAAACCCACTTACTGAGTCAGACCCTCAGACCGAGTCAGTCCCCAGTCCGGACCCGGATCGGACCGGGTCGGTCCAACTGGACCAGACCGGACCTACACCTGTTTAACCCAATTACACTTTTTCGCCCATAACATGGGATATTGGTGTCCGATCGACGAACCGTCTGCGGCAATATAAAACATAGAAAAATATGGTTTTTTTGGAATACCCCAAATGAGGTTTGGAAACAGTTGGGTTATGGTCTGGTTGGTTTGAAACTAAAATCTAACCGGGCCCTCGGAACGGAAATTCCAATAACTCACAGACCGGGCGTCTGATTTACACGCCGTCTGTTGCGTTGAGACCCCTATGATGAGATGGACCTTTGAGATACTTCTACATGGGACTTCGTGACACATGGAGTATCATCCTATAGCTCGTGGAGTGGACCCTCCGGGAAACGAGCGTATGGAATACGAAGACCTATAAGATGGCTAAGACCTGACGACTGCTGACCATTTGACTTGGAGGGTTTCGACTAGTCCAGTGGGAAGTGCCTTTCTGTGACGCGGTATACCCACAGTGGGGAGCCCCTATATGTGACACAATAGATCCATGTTACTCAATAGGAGGAGTACCTCAACAGGCTATGAGGGGGAGCGCCTCTGTGTGACACAGACGACCCATAGTGGGGAGCGCATCAATGTGACGCGACAAACCCAAGGTACTCGACAGGAGGAGTACAAAATCAGTCCAGGATAGTGGGAAGCACCAATATATGACGCAGCAGTCCCACAATACTCAATAGAGGAGGAGTACACCATCGGTCGAGGTTCTGAAAGTGTGATTGGGGATTTTACTTGATTCTACCATAATAATAAAATCCTGGTTTGAGCTGAATCAATGACCTTTTTGTTTTCCTTATGAGTAAGATGGGTTTCTTGATAACTTAGGTATATGTATGGGCATATACCTAGGTAATGGTCATCCATTGAATTTACACATTGTGGTTTATCTTTGTTGGATTTTGTGAGACCTTGAGGGTCTCATGGTCCCTACCAAGTATCTTTATACTCACCCCTGCACGGGCTATGCCCACACCTTGTTGTGTTGGATGCAAACGACAGACAGCATTGACAGAGGCCGAGAGCGCCAGTACTAGATGGTATATGGAGGTGGACCTCATGATGAGTTAGTACCCTGCTGAGACTGACGGACCAGGAGTGCAGAAGAGGCTATCTGTACCTACCCTTTAGGCAGTATCCGTGGTGGACGATACAGGATCTACTTCTAGCTTTCATCTGTTTTGTCTCTTTCGAGTTTTACTGTAATTTACAGTTGGGCTTATATTTCCAGCCCCTTTTACTTTCCATCAGTCCATTTGTATACCGTTTTACTTAGTGTTCCGCTTCCAGTTGTGTACTTTGTTGTGTTTCTTTATAGTTATTAAGGAAATGCCTTCCCAGATTAGGGATTTACGCCTTCGGTTATAGTTGCCAGCCCCTGGCCAATGGAAAGCGGGTATGGGGTAGTCACGATATGGGCCTCGGGGGATGGGTCATGACAACTTGACTCTTCTTGGTGTCTCTTCTTATATATGATACCAAAATCATTGAATAATTTGAGTTTAGTGAAACTATCATGCACCTAACGATAATAAGGGGTTAATAGAGGTGATTTGGGTAGAGATTCGATATTGGTACGCAGAAGGTATGTGGGTTTTTAAGAGAGAGGTTAGGGGTTATTTATAGCCGAGGAGAGGGGAATTTTTAGGATAAAATATTGAATAAATTATTATTTCAATGGTAATCATTATAATAGTTGTATTCTTGAAATTTTATGAAATATTTGAATAAAATATAATTATTTTATTAATTTTCTGTATTTCCAAAACCAAATTCATTATTTTATTTAGAAGGAACGTGGAAAAATGATAAATCGTTATTTTAATGGAATACATTAGAGTACAAACACTGGAAAAATAATTTTCTGGTTTATAAAATTAATTTCATAGATTATTTAACTTATTAATTTTTTTTTGGTCAAAGACCGAATTCTATAATTTTTTAGGTCTTTATTAATTCATGGAGTATATAATTTAAAACACACTGGTTATGAAAATACTATATATTTACTATTCACTTAAAATTGATGTATTTAAAAATATTACAAAAAAAACCACCCTTGGGAAATTTACATGTGATTTTTCTAAAAATTATATTCATTTTATCAAAAAAAATCTAATATGGGTAATTTTTATTATTATTTTTCAAATATATTAAAATATAATTTAATAAAAAATAATTATAATTACTTTGAATTTTTAATTTTAGTATTCATTTTATGGAATTAATTTTTTTTTATTAAAGTACTCATGAAAAATATTATTTATATTAAATTTTATTATTTTGAGGAGAAATTACTTTTCCAACAACCATGTTATTATTATCAATGATAAAATTACTATTATTAATGGTAAAATTACTATTCCAATGATCATAATACCTCATATAAATACATATTCATTCCTTAATATATTATTTAATACAATTACTCTCAAGGTTCTATGTTTTCGTTATTTAGGATTTTGATTGGTTTACCAATATTTTGTTTCTTTTCCATAGTCTTGTTCAATGAAGGAATGATTCTAGAAGACCGGGATGTTCCAAATTTTCCAATTCTATTTTACTTATTTTATATTATTTGTCACATTCTAATATAATATAAATTCATTGCCTAATTGTTGACAAATGTAATAATCTTTATTAATGAATGAAAGTGTTTTTTGTTTTTATGCTTGGTGTATGTGTATTATATGATACAATATAACATGATAAGTATCTATTTAGGAAACAAATGTCATTTATAAAGTCTGGTTCGCTACATTCTTCTCCACTTTAAAAATTTCACCCCTAAAATATAAACTCGTATTATAGTTTCATAATATATGATATAACTTTAATTTCACTATTTCCTATGGTTCCCAAGTTTCTTCTTTGTGTTTATGGTTTCACCACTACACTATGACATGATGGGTTTTATTATTACATAGAACATTGTCTCCATGCTCTAAGCTCTTCACTGGCTTCTCGTTATAAGGGAGGCCATTCTCTAGTTTTACCATAATTAGATTCATTACATCTATGGGATTATGTATTTACTTCCTTAGAATAGATACATGGAACACATCATGAACATGATCCATGTTTAGTGGAAGTGCTAGCCGAAATTCCATTGCTCATATGTGATCATGGATCTCAAAGGGGCCATGTACCTATTTCTTAACATTTCTTTCTTTCAAAACCACATGACTCCTATCCCTAGAGATAAACAATGAAAAAAAATTTATCTCCAAATTCATATTCTAAGTCCATTCAATGGCTATCAACATAGCTCTTATGCTAACTCAAAGAAGGTTTTATATACATATGGACAGATTAATAATTTTTTTTCACTTCATGTACAAGAATATGTCCATGTATTTTTCGTTTACTAACTTCATCCTAATATACATGTGTTTTACATCACTTCCCATATAGAGCCTCATATAGGTCCATTTGAATACTCGAGTGAAATTTTTTTTTTCGCATGAGAACTTAACTAATGGTTGATATTGATCTCATCCTCTGTTAAATTCCATTGAGTAATCCCTCATAATTTTCTTGAGTGCTTAAATAGTCCCTTCTTATTGGACATTAGTTTGGGGCTGACAGGTTGTGATGAAATTCAATATAATGTTAAGATCATATTGAATACTTCTCGAAAAAATAGATTAAAACCTTGGATCAAGATTAGATATGATTGAAATTGGTTCCCTATGATGCCTCAACACATACATTATGTATATCGGGGAATATTCGTTGAGATTTAAATATTTTTGATTAAATATAGTGTGGGAAGTATTGATGAGTTGATCTAATACAAACCATATCACATTTCATCCTTTGGATGTCATCAGGAGACCGGTGAAAATGTATATGGTAATGTTCTCCCATTTCTATGTTCATATGGGTAATGGTTTCATCATACCTTTAAAATTCTATCACTCTACTTTAACTCAATAACATACAATTCAATATTAGGTGTACTCAATGATCTCTTTCTTCACATTGTCCTACAAGAACTTATCTCAAAGATAATAATACATCTTGTTACTTCCAACATGTATGGATAAATATGGGATATGTGCATTATCTAATATAAAATTCATTATCTTACGGGATGGAGGAATATAAAGTCTAGCTACAAATTAAATGACACCATTATCATCTATATGTAATCCATGAATATTCTCTTCCTTTAATAGTTCAACATTATTTTGAATCTCTAAATCAACCCTTTGGGCCTCCTTGATCTTCTATTGGATAGATTTTTGGGAAATAATTTGTGAAAGGTAATATTTATTCCATTCCATTTTGATTCCCAAATCCAGCGTTTTAATATCCTTGAAGATAGGATCTTTGTAAATCTATATCATGGATATTGTAATAGGTTTTTTCTAAAGATAATAAACTACATTATTTGCCTTTCCATAATGATAGTGAATAGCGTAAACATAGTCCATGATCAGCTCTAACCATATTCCTTGATTCATGTTCTACTATTTGTATGTAAATATAGAATTTAGACCTTTTTGATATGTATATATATCACACTTCTCACCATAGATGTAGTGTCACCAAATATTCAAGGCGATGATCACATATTTTGACTCTAGATAATGCATTCGGATGCTCTGCTCCTGGATCTACAACATTCATGAGACATAAACTATAAATTTTTCAGTCTACATGAGAACACAACAAAATAATTTATGTAAGGAATAACTGTATATCACAAACCATTCTCCACTTGTGGGTAGTGTGAGTATAGTCATAGTGATTAGCCTCTTAATGAGCTCCAATAATCCTTCCTCACATTCTTCTATCTAGACATACTTTACCCCTTTCCATATTCACTTAGTAAGTTTTCTTGAAAATCATGAGAAAAATCTAAAAAATCATTGGAGATACCCAGATAGTCTAAGAAAACTATATATTTCTGTGACACTTTAGTTTATAGGCTGTAACACCGAAATATTTTGTATGTGTTTCCTTTGAAATAAAACATTAAGTATTTGATAGGTTTCATAAAACGCATCCATGAGTCTATATGAACATCAATATAGTAAATAATTATAAAATAGTCATTAAATTCATAGAAAAGAATAGTAATAAACACATTATGAAAAATAAGTATAAAGTATTTTATTAAAGACAATTTATTGATTAATTCATTGAAAATAAGTACTCAAATTTCTGTAAAGTCATTTTACACTACAAATATATGTTTTCTTCAAAATTAGATTTTATCACATTTTTTCATAAGAATAGTATAATTAAATTCTAAAACTTTTTATAAATTTTATTTGAGTAAATTAATATAATTTATAAAATTATCATTTCTATATTATCTTAGGGTGAAATATTAGGATTTGTCTGAAAAAAATTTAAGTGAATGGTGAAAAATAACGATTTTTATAAAAGTTGTATTTTATTTTAATCCTTATTTAATAATGGTTGTAATTAATTTTATCAATAATATATTAAATAAAATATTTTAATGTTCATTTTATCATTCTTAAAATGTATGTAATGAATGTAAATTACGTTTTACACTTAAAATTTCATTTTTTTGAAAGCAGGGTTTCATGGCGGTTTGTACAATTAATAAAAAATAAATTATTCCAGTTATAGAAATAAAATATGGTAAAATATATTCCATATTATGAATCATAATACCTAATATAATTTCATATATTCAACTTAATGTTTTGATCATAGTGATTAGTAATGTAGTAAAACATTGGTACCACAAATAAGGATTATACAGGTTTACTGGGGTGGGGTGGGGGTGAGGTGGGGTGGGGGTGTGGTAATTTAATCATGATAAAAGGGAATTATTTCCATCCATTCATATTAAATTATTATTTTTTGATTATATTTCAACTATATATTATCCTAATTTTGAATCCCTATCCATTTGGAGCCACTTGCTCAAGAAAATGACCTTAAATCAATGAAATATTTTATGAAATTCCATGTGTGTCCCTCCCCTCACATATAAAATCTTACCTCTTCCGCTCCCTTATTCACTCGGTTGTAACCTTCCAAAATAGAAAATAATAATCGTAAACCCTCCTATAAATATTCCCATCACCCTAGATCTTAGGATATTATCCAAAGTCCATTCCTTCAAGGCTTATGGAGTAATCCATAGGAGGTCTCTCAAAGAAGAGGTTTAGATATTTACCAAGATCATTCAATTTTATATCTTATTATACATTATATAATATTATTATATCCATAAAAAATTTATGAAATCATTTTCATAAATATAATGAGATATTATGATGATGACACAACCATTTACCATCTCTTTTAAATCCAATGGGAGATGAAAATATCACTCATGCATACGTGTGGACTACCACCTCCACGTAGCGACATGAATCATTTTCAACCAACATCATTCAAGTCTAGTAATTATGATAGATTTAATATTTATATATATGATATTTAATCTATAATAATAATTTTAGAATTTTGAATAAATATTTACCTTTATTTTCTTCTATCCATCAAAAAAATGCAAACATAACTAGTGTGTACATACAGAATAACATCTCCATATAGTGATATAATTCATTTCTTATCACCTATTTATATGAATTATCATAATTCTATAAATATTAAATATATATGATATTTATATCATTATTATATTCATGGTTGTAAAGGTACCATAATTGCCGAACCATAATACTTGTGAAAAAAGAAGCAGTTAACACTTGAAATGATGGTGATAATGAATGATTCATAATTAAAAATATATAATATGTTAAAATTAAAACTTTTATGGAATTATAGATATTATTATTATTTTGGTATATTATTATTATAAATTAAAATTTATTTTAATGTATTTTAGAGTTCTTAGGAAGTAGATGAACTTGGGGTAAGTGTTTCTCGTCTCATTATTATTTCTATGAGACATCTGTCATATTCACAATATCATTCCTTAATGAGGTGCACATAATGACCGTATTATATATTATATATTGAATTTATTTTTATGCATGGTACATAAATATTCATTTTTTGTAACTCCATTCATTGGGGTAACGACTCAAAAGTAACTAAAGCTGTAAGTGTTTTATAATACAATGTAATTTTTACAAGGATTATTTATGATTAAATTTTCTGATTATAAAATTTTACGATTTATCTCTCCCAAATATTATTTATTCTATTTTACTATAGTTATTTAAATATATTTCACATTTTCCTTTAATTGTTTCCTATTTGAGTACTCAATAGATTGAGAGAATGCTTTTTTTGAGGAAAAATGTCCTTGTTTTTCCCTTGGTCCGGAATCTTTTCTTCCATGTCCATATATTTTTAAATTTTTTCAAGAATATTTTTAATATTATACAACTATTATTTAAATTTATTTTAATTATATTTTAATTTATTTACCATGGTTTAAAAGGAATAAACTTAACTTTTTCTAAACATGATCCTTTTGATTTTTATTGAATATGTGAAAGGAATTCTTGTCATAGCATAAACCTCTTGAACATCTTTCACCACCATCATGAATATTCTTTTATTTAAATATTGAATTTTAAGTTTTCTTTTTATTTTAAAATAAATTTTATTATTTAATAATTTTGAAATTTTTAGATTCATAATATGTAATTTGAAATGAAAATGGTATTTTCTTAAAAAAATGTTTTAGTGCTTTTTTTAAATGTATTTTTATATATAACAAAATCCTTTAATATTTCTTAAGATTTTTTGTTGATGTGACCCAATATTATCTTCTAAATTATTTTACTATATGTTTTATGATTATTATGATGAAATTTTTATGAACCCTATATCCTTTCCATGGGTTGTCGTTTGATGATATGATAATAGTTTTATGAGATTATCACACACAAATATATGGTTTTCATTATGTGATGGGGTGGCCTAAAATTATATAGGCATCCAACAAATTTGGTAAATATGGATATCTCATGACATAATAAGGAATATAATGGGGAGTGAACCCTATTTAGTAAAGGAATTTTTCCAATAATATAGTGTTGGGAGTGAACCTTGACTATGAAAATAATGGAATGCGGAGTGAACCAAATCTATTATGATGGTCTACGCAGTGAAACTTAAATAATGAACTAATTTCCTATGATTATGTATATGAAAAATATTTTATTTCATGGGTTTATGATATGATTTCATAGCTCATGATCGATTATTGATGATTCTACACTATTGTTTCTTATTTTATTTGTTTAAAAAAATCCACACACCATGATTCATTATTAAAGATATTTTATTTACTGGGTTTGATTATTTTATGTATTTATTATGTTCTCATAACCATATGGTTATCTTATGTCAACTTTTCATCATTGATTGATTTATATTATGACTACCCTAAATAATCTTCTACACCCACCCTTTCTTATATTTACATTCCCCAAGTTATGAAGAAATGTTTATGTATGATATGTCTAAGATGAGGGCTAGTTTTGAAGAAACTAATTTTAAATGATGTTGATCATTTTTGTAAATGTTATTTATGTATACAGGTTTCCAAATACAACAAACTTATATGGTCCTTAGTCTTGTATTATTGTAAAATCTCTTGAATATTTTAATAAAATGAAGTAATATTTATATATGTAAAATTTGGGTTGCTATATTTTGTATTATAGGTAGGTTTTAAAAACCTTTGGAAACTATGAAGAGGAATATTTAGTAAGAACCCTTCAGATAAACATAAGTATAAGAGAACATCGTATGTTATGGTAAATTAAGTAGTGTAGCTTGCCTAAGTAAATATATACTTTTATAGATACTATAAGTGGATGTGTTTTTGGCCCATATTCATCTAGGTGTAATAACCCTAAAAAGAGTTGGTTAAGTATATCTCATCCATCATTCTGGTGTTTGGTGAATGCTCGCTTACTACGTCCCTATATTGAAACTACTTGGGTATTTGCATAGGTTAAATCACATTTTCCTTATGAAAAATTTTATTGATTTGGACAGATAATGGCAATAGATGATCTAGGTTAATCCTAATGTTTCATTGATTTAAATGAAGGTTCCAAGATTCATACATCCTATGAATGATTTGTCATGATCGATCATTAGGATTAATTATGATTGATGGTTATGTTAACTATTTTGGTTTTAGTAAGGTATTGAAGAAAAAAATGATAATTTTGAGGTGGTTATAGGTATGATCAAATATTAATGTACCCTATATTCTTTTGTTATATAAATAATAATATATCATGAATAGTCTGAAATAATGTTAATTAATATCATCAATAACTAAATGTTTAAATTGTAGTAAAAATATATTATTTTACTATGATCACATCTAAAGACTATGAATCATCCCCAATTTTTGTTTGTGGTAATTTTATCCATATTTTTTTTTGTTCCTCTAGTCGAATTTGATGTAGTTTTGGGAATTGATTGACTTAATATGAATCCCAAATAAATTAATGAGGAAGGGATGTCATATTTGAAATTATAAACCATCCTATGATCTTATATCATAGTGAGGATTAATTTGAACATACAATGGAAATAACATATACTACATTGGTATTTAAACCTATTCAAAGTGGGTATTTATCTTAGATGGTTGTCAAGAAACTGAATATTGATGATTTTTTTATTATATGAGAGTTTTTTGATGTATTTTCAAATGGGTTGCATAATATTCCACCAAATCATAATGGTTAGTTTTAAATTGAACTCAAACCATGTACAAATCCAATTTCCAAGACACTATATATAATATCCCTCATTGAGTTGATGGTATTGAAGAATAAACTCTTTGAGAATATTGATAAGGGATTCATTCGGCCAACTGCATCATTATAGGGTGAACCTATAATTTTTTTCCAGAAGAATGTTGGATCAATGAACTCTTCATTGATTATTCGGAAGTTAATAAGATATGAAAAAATAACATTTTACCTATATTGATATTTATTTTGATCAATTATGATAAGATCAATATTTTTTTCCAAAATTTTATCACAGATAAAGATACCATCAGCTCAGGGTCAAATGTGAAGACATACCCAAGACAATAATCCCTTTGAGGTACATGAACTATGATTTTATAGTGTTTCCATTTTGTTCTAACAATTCAATAATTATATTCATGGATTTAATGAACATGTTATTTAGATATTACCTTCATTTGTTTGTAATATTCTTTATAGAAAATATTCTTATATATTCTATGAGGAAAGAAGAGAATTAAGATCACCTGAGGATTTAACTATAGACCCATAGAAAGATAAGATGTATGAAAAATTTAACTAGTGTGAATTTTGGGGACAAAAATTGTCCTTTTTGGGATATATAATCTCAAGAGATAGTATATTATTGGATCCATAAAAGAAGAATCTTATTGAAAATTCTCCCAAACCAACCACAGTGATTAAGATCAATAATTTTCTTGGATTGGATGGATATTACTGATGATTTGTGAAGGATTTTTAATGGTTAACTAATTCAATCACCAAGCAAACTCTAAAGGGAGTTTACCTCCATTATAATGATTAGTGTAATGTAGATTTAAAATAATTGAATAGAATGTTCGTTAGTGAACCTATGATAAAACCACCCTATAGTGGAGAAGAGTTTTTTATTTATATTATTACATCAAATAAATTCATGGTATTAATTCTTATACATAATGATATAGTGATAAGTTATGCCCCACTACAATTGAAGGTTTATAAAAAATATTACTCAACTCCTAATTCGGAGTTAGAAGTGAGAATTATTACATTAATGATATGGATGAATTATAATTATAGTGAAAGGTGTGATGTATATACAAATATAGAAGATTAAATAATATATTCACCTAAAAAGAGATTAATTTGAGCCATTGTAGATGGTTAGAGTGGATTAATGATTATGACATCTCAATCCACTACGACCCAGGGAATGTGGACAAGGTGTATGATGATTTGATTCAAAAGGATCAGGATATCTTATCTATGATGAGGATCACAAAAGATCTAATGTATCTGGACATAAACATGATGAACCATGAAATCAATATAGATGGGGATAAATATTATCCTTCTCAAATGACTGTTTATGCATCTATCCATGTAAAGTTAAAGAGGTGAAAATGGAGGATATGGAGTTTCAAGTGAATATGAGAAATTTTCACGAGTTCAAAATTGATTTTGATGGAATGATAAGATTTAATAAATGAGTATTTTTTTAGTTAATACCAAACTATAAAAAGGAACTATTGTAAAAATATAATAGATCATCATTCAACATATATCATATATGTATGAAGATGTATAGCGATATAAAAGAGTACTTCTAGAGGGACAACATGAAGAGAGATATTGAAATGAATTTATATCATTTTTTGTATGTTAAAATGTTAAGGTTGAGAGACATAATTCTATGGGGATTTTACAACCATTACCCATAATATAATGGATATGGAAAACATCACCGTGGATTTTTAATGGGACTCCACAAAACATCTAAAGGATATAATAGAAATTGGGTTATAATCTATCACATTATGAATTCAAAACACTTCATTTATATTAGAGAATATTTTTAACTTGATCAAATTTCCATGATATACATTAAGGAATTGGAAAGGTTACATGGTGCTCCTCATTTTATTGTATTGGATTTAGATTTGAGATTTACCTCAAATTTCTAGGGAATTATTCAGAAATATTTAGATACAAAGTTGTGTTTCATTATTACTTATCATACACATACATATGGTAAGACTAAGGGAACTGTTAAAACCATGGAGGATATTTTTTGTTCTTGTTCACTATATTTCAAACAATTTTGGTATCAATAATTCCCTCTATTCATGTTTTCCTACAGTAATAACTTTTTATTTAGATTTTAGATGGCTTCTTATGAATACCTATATAGAAAGATGTGTTTATATTTATCATACACAGATAAGGTTGGAAAAAAAGAAATTTATTGGGAACTGACCTACCTTAGAAAATAGCATATATGGTTAGATCCATTTAGCAACACACCAATGCATCTTAGATTCGATGTCTGAGTTATGCAGACAGTTGTCAGTAATATATGAATTTAAAATATTGTGAGAAGGTATCCTGAAAATTTTCACGTGGAATATGGTAATGTGATTAAAAAAATAAGGGAAATTTAAGGCCTAGGTATATTGGTTCCTTCAATATTATTGATTGGGTAGAGGCTATAATTTTTTTTCTTAAAAATCCCACCAAACCAATATCATGGTCATGATGTGTTCCATGTATCTCTCCTAAGGATGTACATTTATGATACTTCACTTGTAATGAACTCATAGGTTACACCATTAGAGAATGAATTTTATTATAATATGACTAGTAGAAATATCAAATCATTGAGAAATAGGTCTATATAAATAGACTACCCACCTATTTAATGTTCTTTGGATGAATGTGAAATTTGTGAAACCTACACGGGAACCCGATAATGTGATGAAGAAATGATATCATTATTTGTTTTTACCACAGTAGTGTAATTTCAAGGGTTAACTTTATTTGACGTGGTGTATAATTTAACACCATATGATTTTATATGTTTTTTCATTGAAATAATACATGAAGTATTAAATTGATATCCTTACAAGCATCCTCGATTCAATATGAACCATGATATAATAAACCTCTGTAACCTAGTTGTTAAACTGGATGGTATTAATATAATAACCTACTTTTGAAAATTATTTATAAATGTTTTTATTTATTAAAATACCAATATTAATTCATAGTAAATAAGTACTCAATTTATAGCAATGTTATTTTACGCTTCAAAAACATGTTTTCTTCAGAAATGGTTTTTATTAAATTTTTAAATGAAAACAGTTTAATAAATTATAAATTATTTATAAATTTTATTTGAGTAAATAAAAAACATTTTTAAAATCATCATGTAAATTTTATCATAGGGTTGAATTTTAGTTTTTTCTCAAAATATTTATTTTTCAATAAATATTGAAAAATATCAGTTTGAATAAAAATTATAATTACATTTCTTATAAATGTGCCATTATGTTTTGAATATGATCATAAAGTAAAATATTTCTCATTTAATTTTAAATAATATTATTAATGAAAATATATTAATCATTATACTTGATTTTGGTATAAGTGAATATTTTGGGCTTAAAACACATTTATCCAAAAAATTATTTTTATGCACACATTGTATTTTTATCATAATAAATTAATGAAATATCTATTAATTAATTGTTCTAATGAAATTACAATTGTTTTTATTATATATAATATTTTAAATTTAATTTTAGGGTTTATACAAGGAATGTAATGAAAGTAAATTAAGTTTTCGGATTAAAATTTCATTTTTCAAGAACAGGTTATCATTGCGGTGTGCTCACTTAATTAAAATTAAAACATACCAATTGAAAAAAATAAAATCATTAAAAATGAATTCCATATTTTTAAAAATAATAATTAATATAATTTCATATGGTTAACAAAATTTATTGTCACAGTGAATTCTAAAATAGTAAAATAATATCACCATGGTTAAGGATAAAATTGGTTTACCCGGGGGATAAACCATGAGACAAGGATAAGATTTCCTCCAAAACCATTCGAATTATTATTTTTTAAATACATTTAAAACTAATATTATCCTAAATTCAAATCCCTAATAATTTTGAGAAACTTTCTCATGAAAGTGACCTTAAATAATTGAATTCTTTAAAGAACATCGATATGTATCTCTCCCCTCATTTATAAAAGATAACCTCATAGACACCCGTATTCACACCATTTGACAATTATATATCGGAAAATACCTACTAAAAAATATTCCTAGAATAACTTCCTTCATCCGAGATCATTTTGTATTCTTATATGACCAATCATTCAAGGAATATAGAGTTATCTAAATGAATTATATCAATAAAAATGTATAGGTCCTAACTAATCTATTTTACGATGAAGACGTTTCTATTGCGTATATATCAACTACCATTTCCAAATTGTGATATGACTCATTTAACACGATCATAATTCATGGTTTGTTATTTTGATAGATTTAATATATATATTCTATATTTATCTTATAATAATAAATCTATAAAGGGGAATTAATATTTACCTTTCATTCATTCCATCCATTAAAAAATGGGAACGTTACTCGTGTGTACGTATAAACTACAATCTTCATATAGTGATTTAATTTATTTTTCATCACACATTTATATGAATTTTATAAATATGAGTATAATGAAAACAATGAATATATATTATATTTATATCATTATTACCAATCTTTATATTAAGTAACCATGCTTAATGTTCAGGTAACACAATCGCTAAACCAAAACAGACACGAAAAATGATGTAGTTAACAATCGAAATGATGATGAAAATGAAATATTTTTAATGAATATGAGATAAGATATTACAATTAAAACATGTATAGTATTATGGGTATGATAATTATTCTAGTATATAATTATAATAAATTTAAATTTATTATACATGAGTTTATAGTTCTTAAGATGAAATATAGACTATAGGTAAGGGTTTCATGTCTTAGTTTTGTTTCTATTAAACATATGCCATATTAACCACTTGTTTATTTAATTTAGTGTATATACTTCTCCTATGATATTTATATCATAAATTTCATGTAATTTACTATTTTATTTTACATTTTATTCATGGGGTTTATGATTAAAAAGTAACCAAAGCTATAAGAGATTAATGTTACAATTGAATTTTTATTAGGATTGTTTATGATAAAAAATTTGATGATGATAATATATGATATAACTATCCAAAATCTTATTTATTTTATTTTTCTCTGATTATTTATTGTGATTTAAAGTTTTTTCTTTCGTTTTCCTCTTTTTATGTACCCAATAGACTGAAATAATATTTTTAAGGGAAATTGACATTAGTTTTTCCTTCGGTCAGAATTATTTTATTATATTTCCATATTTTATTTAAAATGTTTCCAAGAATGTTTTTAATATCCTGAAAATATCTTTTAGAATCTTTTTATCTATATTTTATATTATTTACAAATTTCTAAAATGAAATTTCTTATTATTTTCCAAATGTGGTACTTTATGTGAAATGAATTCTTATTTTAATATACTCCACATGTATCGTTTTCCCCATAATCAGGAATAATGTTTTCATTAATTATTCCTTTATAATTTTATTTTTTTATAGTAAAAAAAATTTCTCTAATATTTTTGAAATTTTTAGATTCTAAATAATTGATTCCAAATAAAAGTTTATTTTCCTCAGAAAAATAATTTAGTGATATTTGAAAAGTATTTTTATGTATAACAACATCCTTTTATGTTTGTAATGATTAAATAGGTATGTGATCATAATTTTCCATGTTTATTATTTATTTGAATGGTTTATTATTAGGATGATGAAATGTTTATGAAACATGTATTCTTTCCACAGATTATGATTTGATGATATGATGACTGGTTTATGATTTTTGGAATACATATGTATGGTATTTATTATGTGATAGGTGGGCCTGAAATTATATATCCCTCCAATGAATTGGGTAATGATAGATATGTCATAAGATAATAAGTTATGGAATTGGGTGTTAACCTAGTTCAGTAAGTGACTTTTCCCATCAATATAGTCTTGGAGTGACCCCTAACTAATGAAATGATGAAATGGGTATTGAACCTAATACACTATAATAGTGTTGGTAGTTATAATTGAATAAGAAAATGATTTTATATTATTAGATGCCTTCAAAAAACTTATATCTTATGTTTATGATATATTTTCATTTATCATGATTGATTATTGATGATTATTATCTCTTATGGCTTATATTGTTTCCTGATTAAATTTATTTGACAGAATAAATATGATTGTTATAAGTTTTGATCATGTTATCATACCATTATGCCTAACTTATTCTCACAGATGATCATTGATTGATATCTCTTATGTTAACCCTTACTAAGAATCTAATATAACTCTTACTTATCTTTCCATTCCCCATGTTATAAAAAATATTTTACATACGATATGTCTCAGAAGTGTTCTATTTGTGAATAAATTAATTGGAAATAATATGTATTTTATGTACATGTTATTTATGTATCCATGTATTCAAATACACTAAACATTTTCCGTCATTAGAAATTTTTATTGTGAAATGTATTAAAAATTCATCAAAAATAATGTAATATTTATTCCTGAAAATTATGGTTCATTATATAGTCCACTCCTCAAATTCGTTTTTCTATTAAGGGTCCATAAAAATTCCATCACTTGTGAGAAAATTCAATAATAATATGACTTTCCATATCCAAAAGTATCACTTGTTAAACATATACTACATTTTATCCTTTCATAACTTCACCATCATAGACCTAAGATGATCTTCATGTTCTTAATGATCTTTGAGTAAGTGAGATTGTCATCAATAAAGACTACCTCAATTATTCAATATATTCTTAATAGTCTCTATTCGTCAAATCCATATAGATTATAGGGTAATTAGTATGTCTGAATATTATAAATATGAAATCATAGTGTCCATACCCTATAATAATGGTTGGATTATGAATATATTTCTTCTTCACCTTCAGTTGATGATATGTAACATGAAGATCCTCCTTTTAAATTTACTGATATCCTTTAATTTGATGGAACACGCCATAAATCCTTGTTATGGGACAGTTATTCTCTATGTTAATCTTGTTAATCTTCTAATAATCGATGCACAACCACATTGATCCTTGATTATTTTTGATAAATGTAACTACACACCTCAAGGTGATTTGCTAAAACATATGAAAATTTAATGTCAATTCCCTTGAAGATACTTCATTAACTCCTATAGTTCAATTATGGCTATCTTATAAGGGAATTTGGGGATAGAAGTGACTCTAGGTATAAGATCTATTCAAAACACCATGTAATGATCATGGGGATGGATGATAAACTCTTTAAAAAATACATCAATATATTTCCTAAAAATGGGTGTCTCCGAAAGGTTTATTTCTTGGTTTAACATAAACATTTGGTGAAGATATGCTTCTTAACTTGGTATAAACACCCATACCATTGAGGGATTTAATAAATGATATTTTCTGATAATACATTAATTATTATAGGAGTATGGGATGGTTCATTATAAATAAAGTGATATACTTTCCCAGATAGTAGTTGTGATCTCTATATAAAAAGATCCAAACAATTCCAAATATAGCACCAAATTCTACCAAGGGAAGGATTATAAGATTCTACAGAAAAATATACCAAAATATTCTAATTGATGACATTTTCAACACATGGGTTGAATTGATCACTACAATAGTTGTTTTAAAATATATCTCTACTTCATGTTATCTTGGTTATGATTCAACAATTCTAGAAAACTTTCAGGATATAATGTAATTTGTAGATCCAGAATCAAATAAAACGTTTTCTATTCTTGAGTGAATAGGATGTGTACCTTTTACGACAACATTATTATTTTTGCACCATAGTGGTAGTGAAGACGTAATATTTCCATTTCAGTTTCACATTGGGTGGGTTATAATGTTTATTACCCTTGATGACCCATGGTTTAGTCCATTGGCTTGCATAGTGATATTTCTCACTATAGTTGAAGCATTAAACCATGTGTGGTGAACTAATATGTCCCTTACTTTCCTTCCTCATGTTTGAAAACTCCTTCAAGCCTCTTCAACATTCATGAGTTTGGTGGCCTTATCTCTAGAACATGATGAATTTCTTTATACCTTCTAGGAAATTACCATGATGCTTCTTCCAATATCACTGACATGTATGAGGTTGGATCTTCATTCCATATTTTTAATTTGATCCCATATATTTAAATTATATTATTCTATTCTTATATCCATTTCCATAGGACCATTATCCAAAATCCATCTCAACATTGAGATCTCATAAAATTAATTCCTCATAACTCCCAAATTCTAGGATAACTAGTTCCTTTTAGAGGGGTTGTTTTAATCCACTAAAGAGTCTATATATTTTCATATCATTGTTGATAAAACAACTGGAGGTGTATCTTGTATGTCTTTTGAAAATTACATCATAATTCATGATTGATTCAACCTCCTTTTTTCTTAATCTCTAACAATTATCTCTCTATATATTTTCATATATTTTTAGAGAAGTACTTATTAAGAAAAAACTTACTAAAGTCTTCCAAATACATTTCTTCCTTTTTATATTTGATCTTCATATTCCTTATCAACATACACCAATGACCAACCTCTCTATATAAATGATAGGAAACGAATGCAACTTTCTCTTTCTTAGAATAGTGGATCAATAAAATGATATTCTAAATTAATTTAACCCATTATTGTATGAAAATATGATGTAAAGGTCCTCTAAATTTCAATGGTTGATTACTCATAATGAACTCAATAGCTAGTTTCTCCTTATTGGGTGGAGAAGGATTTTCTACAAGGTCTTGGTTATTGTTCATTTCCTGAGACATATGGGTAAGCACCACTATAAAGTACTGAACTCTGCCTCCCATTTAATGGTAATAGCCTTTGGATAATTGATGAATTGTCCCTCATATGGGTTATTGGTCTGGTTTCTCCAAGTTTAGACCATTTTCTAATATATAAAAATTTGGAAAAAAACATATGTCCGTAAAGAATGATTAAATATTTTTCTCCCAAATTAATTCGATAGTCCTATCTTATAGGATCCGTATGATTATCCTTTTTCTCAAATTATTCTTGTAAGATCATGCAATTTAATCATTTTATATCTATTAAAGTAACAATTATTTAGCATTATATCCTTTCTAATGGTTTGAATAATGTTTACAATTAACTAAAGCATAACTCATATGACTGTAAAATCTAGTATGTAGCAAGGGCTCTTTATAATTCACCTAATGAATATTGAGTTGATACATAGTCCTATATTTTTGGCTTATTACCCATAGGTACATCAGTGCCAAATCAATAGCCACATTTATTATTCGAACATGAATTTTATTACTCAAAATCCAGGTTCTCTTATACTTTACAAAAACATAGGATGATTACCTATACTAATAATTATCTTTATGGGTTTCACTAATTTTTTCTAGTAAAAATTTATAAATTAGCTAAACCATGCTTTGAGAATAATTATATTTACCCAATGTTTTTATATATGTTTATTAAATAACTTTTAAGATAAATATCATAATAGAAATATAATATAGGATAAAAAGGTTTACTATCTTGGAAAAATTAGGATAATACATCATTTGTACATAATAAGAAATTAATATTTACTTGAAACATTATTCGTTATCCTCATAAAATCCTTTATTATATCCTGAGTATATGTAATCAACTAAGGATATACATAAAATAATGGTGTGATCTAAAAGCCTATTATGGGGGTCAATAACATGAGTAGAATAAGGGACATGAATCAGTAGTACATGGGTGAGGATAATCATTATCATAAAATCATATTTATTAGATCATCATTATATTCATGAGGGAAACATTTCATAAATATATGGAAAGTGGGAATACATAATAATGAATTACCATAACATAGTGGTCAAATACCACACATAGTTGTTTACAAATCTTGCATAATGTTCACAGATAACATATGGTCATAAATCGTAACATCATAATTTTGAACAAGTATAACATAATTTTCATCCATAATACACATAATATTATGTGCTGTATCACATTTAACAATGAATAATAAGGTTATATAATTCTAGGCCCACCTATCACATCACAAAATGCTCATAATCATTCTTTCCCCATGGAATGGAAACATATAACAATTATAGTCATAAAATAAACCTATGGAAAGGAATAAGTTTTATAAAGGACCGGTAAATAATACCTTCATGAATAACCATTAGCATTCCCAAATGAATATGTGAAATATTTTTTTTTTCATAAAACAACATTATTCTTTACTGGATAACAAATAATTAAATATAATTCAATTTTATGTCTTCGAAATAAAAGCCTTTTTGATATTGAATTTTAAGTGACATAAAAATATTTAAATTGGGTAGAATCATGTATATATCAGGAATAAAAATTTTAATAAAAGTGGAAGGATATTTTAGAACATAAGAGTATCATCTATACTAAATATAATGTGAACGTGGTGATAACCAACAAAATTTAGGGATTTGGGTTAGAGAATCCCCTTACCTCAAATACCACTTTATTTCATCTCTTTACCACCTCATGAATAATAAAAACTAGGTTTATTAAAATATATATCCATATATAAATTATGATAATTTTGTACACTGTTGATAAATAATAATAATCATATTATATTCTTTAATTATCTTTGTTAAAGATGAAACGTTTTGATATCATATATTCCTTCAAATATCCCATGTTGATTTGATTTAATGTTATTCCTTTATTGATATTTACACATTACTATGACTAAATCTAGAAGATTGTAATATATATAATTATACATTTATATATTATAAATAATTTATTATAATAATCCATGTTGTATTTGATAATTAGAGAGTTGACAACATCCTAATGAGTGGTTAACTGATTATTGATAATACATTTCAAAAGAGAAGGAAGAGAAGAATGAAATTTAAATACACCATAAACATAATTATTTTTTTAGGTTAACATTATTAATATAATATTAACAAACTAATAAGATAATATTATATGATTTTGTTTTGAAAGTGACATATAATTAGAGGAAGATAATATGAAAATGATAAGAAAGCTTTATGAAAAGTTACATTGTTCTTGGTGTTACATTATTACTATGACACTAAAATCTTTTAATGGTGGGAATTTGTTTACACAAAAATGTAAATAAGGATCATAAGGGGATTAAAAGTGGTGATTTAGGTATATCTTTGGCTTTAGTAAGTGGAAGGTAAGCTATTTTTTACGGGATGGTTACGGGGTTATTTATACATCAGTCCAGGGGTATTTTTAGGATAAAATAATTAAAAAAAATATAATTTTCAAGGTAAACATTTAAATAGTGATATTGATGAAATTTAATGTCATATTTGAATGAAAGAAAAAGATTTTTGGACTTTTAAGGCTTTATAAAACCTATTTCCTTATTTTATTAATAATGAAAGTGAAAAAATGACGAAATATTATTTTAATTGAATACTTTAGAATTTTGACTTTAGAAAATAATTTTTAGAATTTGAAATTGAATTTCATAGAATATTTTACTTATTATAAATTTTTTTGGTTGATCCAAAAACTATAAAATTTATTAGGTCATTATTACATCCTGAATGATATAATTAATAACACACTAGTTATGAAAAAACTATATTTTTTACTATTCACCTCAAAACTAAAGTATTTCAACGAAATTCCAAAAAAAATTACCTTTGAAAATTTCAACATGATGATTATAAAACTGATATTAATTTTATACGAATAATTTTCTATCATAGAAGATTTTAATTAAAATAATTATTTTTTATGTAATATATTAAAATACAATTTATTTAAAAAATGATTACCATAACATTGAGTTTTAATCATTGAATTTATTTTATAGATTTTTAATATTTCAATTTTATTAAATTAATCATGATAAATATTATTTATATTACATTTTATTTTATTGATGTCAAATTCCTATTCCAATAGTCAGGTTACTATTCCCAACAGTCATGTTTTTATGTTACATTTCTAGTCCAATGGTCATATTACCAACTGTAAATGCATCTAAATTCCTACATACATCATTCACTACAATTAATCTCAAAATTATGTTTTTTCCATTTATAAAATATCGATTGATTTACTAATATTTTCTCATTACATTGGTGTTTTTTAGTGGAACCACGATTCTAGTAGATTAGGATGATCTAAATTTTCACATTATACTTACCTTATTTTCTATTTTTATCCATTGTAATATTTGGGAATTTAATGAATTTAGTTGCTGATTAATATAAGTATCTCACTTAATGAAATAATGTGTTTTTGGGTTATCTGTATAGTATATGCATAAAACACTATACAATATAATATAGAAAAATTATATAGGGAAAAAATATAATTTAAAATTTCTAGGTCATTATATATGGTGATCGAGAATACCCTTTTGTACATTGGAAGATCATGTTGGGTGTGATTTCAGATGGAAGTATAGGACAATTCATAACATTTCCCTTATGTAATTTGGTTTGAGTCATGGTAGAGAGGATATTTGGAATATGATGGGACTTAAGAGATAGTTTGTAAACGAGTGTTTTCTCACCACCCATTTAAAGGAAACATTAGTTCCTAGAGAAAATGGGGAATTGTGTATTTTTATTGAGTTATTATATCCCTATTATTCTTGATATTTAGAATCTAATGGAGACTATATTTGATTTTGGTAATCTCTTATGAGTTTTGGGTTGAATTGGAAAGGTGAAATGGGCTACACAGTGCCTTCATAGGCTAGTAAACCATGAGGAATCAATGTTGTTGAAATGGAAACTAATAAAGAAACAACATTTTTGGTTGGTCCATGGTTTTCCTTCCCATGAATCCAAACAATGAATATTTCTAATTTCACCTTGATTATGATGTCTTTTCAATTTTCTTCCCTAAATTACTTTATTTATATCATGATACATTGGAGGGTTCTCAGTTTTAAATGGATAATAATTGGTATTGTTTTATTTAATGCTCATGTTTGGTTATTCTAATTTTTTTTTGGAAATGGTTTTATGTACTTTAGAAGAGAATATTTTTCATTTAACGTGGGTCCCATTGGATTACATTAAAAAATGTATTCATATAACAAAAGGTGTGTTTTACAAAATGATTAGTTCATAAAACTGATTTTAAAATAATCTTATGTGACATGTTTAAATGAATTTTTTAAGAATAAGTTTTCATTTTGTGGTATATTTAATGTGATAACAGATTAAAAATTTGAATTTTCGAATATGGTTTTGAAAACCCATGGATGTAATTCTATTAGTGGGTAAATAAATTTTAATTGTTCTACATTTATATCAGGATGTTACATTTTTAAATGAATGTGTAATGTTTTGAATATGGTGGAAAACATAAGTAAGTTAATGTATCAATGTTTTAATAAAATTAGTTTGGGTAATTGGGTGTAAAAATTAAGATTTGGTGTGTTTTTTATTGGCATTTTCTATGATGAATTGTTTGGTTTGACACTCAATTTGTTATTTGATAATTTTTTACTTCATCATATATATAAATTTCTCATACAGGGATTTATAAGAATGGTAGAAAGTTTTTCCAGTGGTATGATCTATTATTTAGTCATTTTAATATTCTAGATGTTTTATTTCAGGCTAATGACTCAACCCAGACCCAGGAGCGTGTAGTGGAGTTGAAATATCTTCTATATTTTGACCCCATCCAAGTATTATTTAGTCATTGTATACATTATAAATGATGTTATTATAGTTTTATTGAGGAAACTAGATGGATAGAATAAATTGAAGGAATATTTCACAATATCAAGACACATGAGGCTATAAAGGCCACCAAGTCTATCATCTATTTATTAGATGGACCTGGTTGAGTGTGGTGGGAGGTTGGGGTCCCTTCATGACTTCATGAATTAATATACTGGGAATTATTCACGTCAATCATCATTTAGTGGAAATATCCCAGGGGATTAAATAAGGATAATGTTTATGATCCTAGAGATCCGATTCAATGAAAGTGATCAGTTGAGGATTATGCTAGTAAATTTTCATGTTTTGTATATTTGTCACTAATGATTATCAGAGATGAATCCCTTATGGATCTATATTTTAAAGAAAATTTAATCCCAGAAATATGAACTATCATATCATATATCAGTCTAAAATCATAACCAAAGGTTCTGAAAAGGGGATTGTTAGTAGATTTGTAGCTATTAAAATGAAAAGAAGTGGATAATCTATTTTTCAGGGTTTTATTAGGTGAATATGTATCATCTAGTAAATCAAATAAGTTGATTGATTAGGGAAAACCTTCTCAATGTAAGAAGAGTAATCTTATGTTCTTCTAGAGCAGGGAACCTAGTCATTCTAATTTGTATTATTTGAAATATTTGATAGTTTTTCGGGTTTGTTTCCACTTAGGTTATCTTTAAAAAAAATTCCTTGGTTTATCATGGATGTTTTGGATATAATCAGCTAATTGTGGCCATCTTATTCATGATATATTTTTTGGTATGTTTTTGGGATATTTTTTGATGTCTTTTGTTGATTGTTCTTAGTTTATTTTGTGAGTTTCTACCTTGATGAATGATTCATCTTATCAAGTTCATGTCAATTTCTCTTTGTGGATAGAATGTATTCTTATGTTAAAACATCTCTATGTCTTATGTTATTGATTTTTGAAACTTTTTTTCTTTCCTTTTGTGGGCATCTCTTTGTATGTAGTGTTTGGTGATGTTGTGGATAGTTGGGATTACATTGTAAAACTATCATTAATTACCATTGGATAGATATTATTCATGATGTTTTGGGTGATCTGTACTTATAAATGATTATGGTTCATTATTTATGAGTCATACTAGTTATTTTTAGTTCTTTCTGGTAGAACATGGATAGGCATTAGGGATGTATTTGGGTAACTAGGAATGTGTGGATTCTTGTAGGCCCAATCACTCAAAATTGATGGTGCTGGATTTAGTGAGATTATTGATGGGTGGATATTTGTTTTGGAAGTCCTAGGTTACCATTGAGTACATAAACTGGGAAGAAATCCATGTCATTTTTGTGCCTTTCATATGGATAATTAGATCATTGTATTATCTTGAGGATATTTCCCCTTATCAAATATTCCTGGTGGTTTGAGTGTAACATCTGTTAGAGTTAGTTACCTACAACATACATTTACGTACATAAGTGCATGCATTAATTATATTAAATATTAGTTATATTTCTTATCACATCCTTATTATTACATTGTGTAATCCCTTAGCCCCAGAAGCAACAAGATGGGGTGTTACATGATTACATTGACATGATTACATGAAATGAACTCCCAAAGGACTAATCAATTTAACAGTTTTGTAAAACTATAATACATAAATTATACCCATAATAAATTGGGAAATATAAAATAAAAACATGATACAAAATAAAATTAAATAAATTTCATCTTTGAAATGTTTTTCAAAGATTTCATCTTCATAACATATGGAAAGGGAAAAAATAAGGGTGATCTAAAATGATTAGAAAGGACATGTAAAGAAAAAGATATGATGAATTTATGGGAGTGAATCATTATGGAAAGGTAAATAACAGATAACACATTCCATTCAAATAAACTAGATAATACATAATCAATATGGGAAGGTAAAAAACTGAAACACATTTTATTTAGTCAATAAAATGAGAATTAAATATATCCATAGATATATTTAATGAAATAATCTCATGGATAATAATAATGAATTAATTCTCAATAATAGAAAATTTTAATTACTAGATGTCATGTTTCATAGTCACATGATACCTTTACCATCAAGAGAAATTTTATACTATTCTGATTTGGCTAACTGATTCATCTCATTAGATTACTGATGAATATAGGGGATTTATTTAATTTGTCTCCAACATAAATTTATTTCATTAAATTTTCCCCAACCCATTTATCTCATGTCCAAATCATTCATTATATATCCAATAAATGATGTAATTCTAAAAAAATCACCTTATCAAAGTGTATCTGTATTGAATAGAAGAATAAAATTTATCAATAATTACTCAGGGTAGGATAAGTGAAAAAATGAGTTACTGACATTTATGAATGGAAATACCCTTTAAATATGATTAAAACATTCTTGAGGAAAATAACCTTGAAATATTCTAAGGTTCTACATACCACTTTGAACATTTGAATCATAAACCCCATAAATAAAATGATATCATATTAAAAAGTATGTAAGTGTATGATAAAATAATTGATGATATATTATATATAAATTTTCAGTATATAATCCACCCAAATAATTATGTGATGAATAATGGTGTATGCCTCATAGAATAAATAATGAGACAAGAATCCATTACATTGCTTTTCCTTTTCGGCCATCATCCACTATCCTCATATATAATGGTATTAAGAGTGTTAATAACTTATTATATGAAAATATTAATATTTCTTAAATGATATATAATCATCTTATAAAATATTATTACCCGTTTGTTAACTATCATACATTATTTTTACTATTTCACGTGTTAATTTCCCGGTTTCTTGAGAATGTTTTAACCTGTTAGTTGTTGTTATTATTAACTAGATCATGGTTTAATTATCTACAGAATCTAAACCATGATATAAATATCAATCATATTTAGAAGATTTTTTATAACAATTCAAAATATATTGAGATAATAAATGAAATTCACTCTTCTTGAGACAGTAGGACATACATACGGATTAATGCTACATTCATTTCTTTTTCGTATTAAAAGAATGAATGGTAAATGATTTATATTTATATTATAACTATAGTATAATAGATATGTAATAAATATTACATAGTATTATTAAGATAATCTTTAATACATTCCATGTATAGTATGAAAAAATCACATTACAATGAGGAGGTGGTAGTCCACACTTCCACAAACGATGTTATCATATTTACAAAAATTAAAAATTACAAAGATATGTGTTATAAAATACTTAAATAGTAATAATGACATTATAAATATCATATAAATCATATATAAACATATTTTTCATCATAATTTCCACCATGAGAGATGGTAATGGAAAAAAGAACAAGGTTTCATAGTAGCTAGGTTCCATAGTAAGGTACAGTGGTCATGTAACTAGGTTCCATAGTAAGAGAACATATGTTTGAAATTAAAACAAAGATACGGAATAAAAATCCCACAATACAGTTATGATGGAGAGTGATAAATAACATGTTTATATGAAAGTTGTTAAACATAGAACCATAAACCATAGGTGACAATAAAAGTCATTGATATCATAAAAAATTATGATATTAAGACAACATATATTTTCAAGACCATTTTCCCTTGAGATAGGAAATTGTTTCACACAATAAGAATATAAAAAAATGTTTCTTTAGACAAAATATTTTTCGATGATTTTGATTTGAACTATTCCTATTTCAGGTCTTCACAGAAGCTTTATCGTATGGTGATGTAATACATTAGTCTCCAAAACCTCATTCAGTGATCATTTTAAACCATTTTATAAAAGGTAAACTTTTACAAAATATTATTATACATCACTTTAGAAGGAAGGTCGCTAAATTTTCAAAATTAATTTATCATTATCCATGAATCAAAATGAAGCAGATCTTTAATCATAACATAACAAACAAGTGAATATGGAAATAACATGGATTACCATAAAACCTTATTGAAAACCTGCATGATATTTATTCCGTGAATAGAACATGGATTATTGGATATATTTTCTATAAATAAAAAAATAATGAAAACTCAATGAATTATAGAATAAACCAATTTAATAAATTATTACTCAGTTCATAGGAATTCAAAAACTGTCAAATTTACAAATCTCAAACAAATAATTTTGTTTTCAAAACATCAATGTCCTGTCATTGGGAACATACTAAGAGTTATCTTTCCCTAAATCATGTATATTCAAAAAAAAGTTTCTGAATACATTTTCATGGTACAATTCAGCATTAGATATAAAATCCTTAATGATAGAATATTCTAGTACAATCTGTATATATTTCAAAAATCATATGATGATAACATTATAAAATACATTTACAACATAGTTCATGAACCAAAATACAGAAGTTCATTAATTATTCCACAAAATTATATCATTATAAAGTGATTTATCTTGATACATAATGTCCTTATAATGTATATTATCATGATGCTTAGTGCATTCATTTGAATAGTGTCTCGTCTTCTTGCAATTATAACGTTGAGTAGTATTGTTTTCATTCTTTCCACTTAATGATTTTTCCTGACAACTATTCTCTAATCACTCATAACGTAGTCCAAATCCCTTCATCCATTTCCCATGGAGAATCATTCCACAGTTATCACATGTGGAAAAATCCTTCTTTCCCTTATTCCCTTTATCTATTATTTTCTCTACCTTTATCTTCTTCTCTTGCTTCCCTTTTAAGGAATAATATTTGGAGAATTATTTCTCTATATTGATAGTAAAAGAAATTCATTATATGAAAAAATGGTTTGAGACAATATTTCCATAAGGATACATGGCTTAATTACTCTAAATAAAATATCAATATTATATTTTGTGTTGCGTTTGAAATATGTAGCATTCCTTTCTATCCTAGTAAAGGAATCTTCATACTCTACAACACATTCTTACTTATTTTTTTTTAAGCTAAGGAACATTATCTTCATATTTGTTTCTTGATCTTGCGGGTGTATTTATCAATGAATTTCTCCGTAAATTTTCTCTATTCAATGAGTTATATTTTTTCTTCATCCCTTGTATTCTGGTTTAATGAACACCACTGATCAAGACCTCCTTGGCGACAATACACCTCAAGTTTAACCTTTTTTTTCTCAACACATCCCAATGACATGAATATCTTCTCTAATGACTTAGTACATTTATCTAACACCATTGGGTCAATAGTCCCACTAAATGATGGGGTCCTCTGTCACATAAATAGATCCAACATTGATTAATCTTGTTGTATAATAGTTTTCTCCTTCTAGGTATGATTATGTTTCATAACCTGATTAAGGTTCCCTACTATTCCCATAACATTCTCAGTTCCAAAATCAACTATATTGGTTTCTTCATTAGGGAAATATCTACATTTTTTAGGATTTATGATACCCTTTTCCTTCCAGGAGCTATTTCTAAATAATGGAATACACTAGATTAGATCATAACATTATGTACCAAAATGTATAATCCCAAAAATACTGAAAAAATAATCATAAAAATAAAAAAATTTCTATAACTAATCTCATAATAATATACATAATTTCTTTTGGGATATCATTACATTAAAATCCTTCATAATGGTTGGTAATGAAAATATGATTTATCCTAAGAGTATCCCTCAGGAGTGTAAATCTAGGTATGAATTACGACATGTTGTTATATACATGGTTATAAAGAGTCAGTCCTGACACACCGTTTTGGATTTGTTACACCTAGGTATATTTGTGTCAGATTCACGTCCACTTGTAGTATCTCAAAAGGGACATATTTATTAGAATACCTAAATAATATATATATTACCAATATTCTTGTAGGTTCTAATATACCGATCTACAATGTCTATCTTTGGGTTATATTCCTTAATCTCTGTTTTCCAAATCTAGTTTACAAGTTTTCTTCAAAACGTCATCTAATAATAACTATAACACCCTAACCCTAGAATCCTGGAGCCGGTTCATTACATTATTATATTAGCATGATTACAAGGAGTCAAATCCTAAAGGTATGATCAGTTCAATAGGTATTAAAATGCAGAATATATACATGATACCCATAATACATTGGGAAATAGAAAATACAAACATGATGAATATTAAAATTAAATAATCATCATATTTGAAAACTTATTCAAAGATTAATTATTAATAACCTAGGTAAAGGAAACAAAATAAGGGTGATCTCAAATTCTCAGTAAGGGAAAGTAAAGTAAAATCAATGATGAATTTATAAGAGTAAATCCAAATGCCAATGTAAATAACTGATATCACCTTCCATTAAAATAAAATAGATAATGAATAATTAATATGGAATGGTAAGAAACTACAAATAATTCCATTTAATCAATAAATTGATGTTGAAATTTATCGATAGAAATTTCTACCAAATAATCTCATGGATAATAATATGAAATTAATTCTTAATAAAGGCAATCCGTAATTACCAAATGTTATGTTTCCCAAGAACATGATACCTTTACCATTAAGAGACAGTTTAAACTATTAAAATTTGGCCAAATGATTCATCTCCTGACACCACCAATGCATCGAGATGATTTTTTTAACCAGCCCCCAACTTCTAGGTATTTCCTTAAATAATCTCCAACCTATGTATTGCATATCCAAATCATTCCTCATATATCAAATAATCGATTTAATACAAAAACAATGTTCCTTATAAAAATCTATCCACATTGAATAAAACATATAGATTTAACAATAATTCTTAATTATAGGATATGTTACAATAAGGGTTTTTTGATGTTGTTGAGTGGAAATAATCTTACAATATTATTATATAATTTGTGAGGGAAAACCCATTAAATATTCCAATGTTTCTCATACCACTGTGAAACATTTGAATCATTATCCCCATGAATGAAATGATATGATTTGAGACTTCAAATAACTTGCAGATAAAATATTTCATGATATATTATATATAAATGAGCAGTGGATACATCATACAATGAATTAGGTTGTGAATAATAGTGTATTCCCCACAGAATGAAAGGTGAAACAAGAATCCCTTACCTTGCATTTACTTTTGGGTGATCAACCTTTAACCTATAATGTAATGGTTTTAAGAGTGTTAATAACTTATTACATAACCATATTAATATTTATAATTTCATATATGATCATATTATAATATCTTATTACATTTTTTTAATCATTCATTCATTATTTTCACTATTTTCATTGCTAATTCCCTATTTTCTCGAGTATGTTTTAAATTATTACTTTTTGTTCATATAAATTAGATAACTCTTTCTTTATATCCAGAATTTAACCCATTATTTAAATATCATATATCTTCATAATAAATGTATTTATAAGAATCATAATATTTGGTGATAGGAAATAAAAAGCACAATTCATTGAGACGGTATGTCGTATGCACACATGAACACTACATTCATTACTTTTCCATACTAAAAGAATGAAAATTATATAATATATATGTATATTATGAATAAATTTTAATATATCTATCACATATATTACATATTATTATTACAATAATCCTCAATATGTTCCAGGTGTAGCGTGAATGAATCATATCACTTTAAGAAGGCAGTAGTCCACACATCTACAAACGATGTTACTCTATTTACACATAATTAAAATAATAAAGGAATTTATTATAAAATAATTAAATAATCATAAGGATATAATAAATATCATATATATTATATATAAACGAATTTTACATCATAATTTCCTCCATGAGTGGCGTTAAAGGAAAAACTAATAACTTCACATCGTAAGGTGGTAGTTCACCGTACACATTAACTATAAGTTTGTTACCCATTAGATGGAAGTGTGTGTATGTGATGGTCAAACACTTAACATAAAAAAATCCTAGAATATTTTGGATACTGTGTTTATTATATAATCATGTAATAATAATATTTTAGTGGCTGTATAATGAAAATAAAACTAAATAATTTATGGAAATATGTTACCTCTAACTGGGGTAACTCATTTTTGTTTCTACCAAAGGGATTCCGTTGATGGATTTCTGAACAAGGTGAGGATTCTAGGATTATGGTAGTGATTTTTTAATCTATTTTTATAAATAATTATATATACAATGTGGCTTCAGATGTGTGAATAATTGGGAGGATTGAGTGCCTTTTTATAGTGGATGAGGACTGGTACTCCTGTAAATTTTATAAAAATGAATTCCAACCACGTTTTTACCATTAACAGTTGATAAAAAAATGGAAAAATTAAAAACTATGGTGAATAAAGTTGAAATATTTCTATCCAATGTATTTTAGAAATGTTTCTAGTTTATTTGGGCCTTTAAGAACGATGTTTATCCCCTTGTTAATCTTCATTTCACTTTAATTATTGTAATTAATTTCAATAAGTTTCCTAATATTTCTGATGGAAAACTAAGTTGAAATTATTAGGAATTATAAATTATTATGATTAAGAATATGGAATCTATTTTAATATATTCCAATCATATATGTTACAAAAATTAATTTAAATTTAATCTCGTATATGAGCCGACATTGTGAGTTTTTAATGTAAATACATTTTAATGTTTTCTATGTTTCTATATTCAATTTCTATGTCAAATTGATTACAATTTCATACATTGGTTTAATTAATAAAATATTTAACTAATTATCATTGTAAACAAAATTAAATATAATTTAACATTATATATAAATTATATGATAATGTAGTTTTGAATTAAAATTCACTATTTTGCTCTATTTGTTAAAAATATTAAACTTTAATGAAAAAAATCAAAAATTCACCCTAAGAAATTTTTTTATCCTTCATTCAAATAGAATGTTTATTTTGAAATATATAATATGTAAATGTTAAAAAATGTGGATCGAAAATGTGTTCTCTATTAAAAGGTGGTCAAATATCCTTTATAAACGTATTAGTTATTAAGAATATAATTGGGTTTGTTCTTATCTTATGCCTATCAAATATTTTAGATAAATATAAAGAAATTATTTTTAATATGTAATATATATATTTTATTAAAATCATCAAGTAATAGTAAATAATTTAATTTTTTACGGGAAAACTCATTTGGGGGCATAATAATAGGTTTTTATAAAAACTTTTAAATTATATTCATTTAGATTCTATATTAATTTTTAATTAATTAGTAACCCATGATTTCAAATATATATTTTCATAAGTTATTTAATCCTATTAACAACTGATAATTTAATGTCTAGTTTAAATCCTATTATATTAACAAATAATTCTTTAATAATATTTGTTTTTCGGTAAAACTATGTCTCACATGAAATGAAATTCATTGGTGAAACTCATTGTTGGGTGTGAAACATGCTAACCTAGTATCATTTGAATTAGAAGATATATTATTGATTTAATTTAGTTAAAGTAGTAAATATATTTTGAGTTCTTGCGGTATTATATTCTCTTACGCACATAGTTATGCATGGGATACACACTATCTAAAACGATGATCTTAATTTAGAATTTCAGTGTGGTACACTTTGCATTAAAATTTTATGTCATACTTTCCTAAAAATATATGTATCAATGAAAGGTCATAGAAGTTCACTACTATGATCTAAACCAGTTAGTTTTAAAACAATATTCTTGAATATATGTTCTATATCCCAATGATATCATTTTAGGGGGCACAGATGGTATAAGATATTAGGGGAGGATACTCATGGGGCATTGAGGAAACCCCTCATGGTGTAAGCCCATGGTAATTTATAGTGTAGGATGTTATGAGAACAAGGCCCACTAATAAGAAAACAACATTTACATATTTCAATGGATGTTCCTATATTTGGATGAGTGTACTGATCCTTATACATATATATTATCATTAATGGATATCACAAGTCTCATACTTTTATGTGGTGATGGGTCTCTATGTAGTGATTATATATGTTCCTATATACTCATGGTAGTATATTTAGGGTTCTTCATGAGTGATATTTCATTAATGTATATTGTGTGAAAAAATAATCCCTTCTATCCTTTGATAGAATTTTATATCTCAAGACCTTTGATGGGAATGGATCAGACTAGATAAATCAATGAACATGATGTTCTATGGGTGAGTTCATTACTGGACAGTCAAATAAATATTCATTGAGCTCATAGGTTCATGAAACCCATATGAAACCTTCTTGATTCAAGATATTACTATTATATTATTATATTTCAGTGGTGGATATTATGGGAACAAGACCCACTAATAAAAAAACTACATTTACATCTTTCATTGGATTTTCCTATCTACAGATGTGTGTATGGATCCATTGACTTCAATATTATCATTAATCGATATCATAAGCCTTGTACATTGATGTAGTGATGAGACCCTATGTAGTATTGATATATGTTCCTCTATACTCATGTTAATATATATTGTCTGCGTCAGGAGTGTTATTTCATTAATGGATAATGTGAGGAAAAAAAGTATCCCTTATATCCATTGATATATGTTTTATCTCAAGCCCGTTTATGGGAATGGATCATACTAGATAAATCTATGACCATGATGTTCTATGGGTGAGTTCATTTCTGGAAATTCAAATAAATATTCAATGAGCACATAGGTTGATGACACCCATATGAAACCTAATTGATTCAGATATCACGATAATGGAATTATATTACTATTTTTTATATTATACTAACAAGTCCCACTAATAAAAAAACGACATTGACAGATTTCATTGGATGTTCCTATCTTTTGATGTGTGTATTGATCCTTAGAAATTAATATTATCATTAATGGTTATCACAAGTTGTGTACTTTTATGTAGTGAGAGTTCTCTATGTAGTGATGATATGTGTTCCTATATACTCATGTTATTATATATTAGGTGCATCATGAGTGATATTTCATTAATGGATAAATTGAGAAAAAAATTATCCATTTTATCCTTTGATAGAAGTTTATATTTGAAGCCCTTTGATGGGAATGGATCAGACTAGATAAATCTTTCAACATGATGTTCTATGGGTGAGATCATTTCTAGAAATTGAAATAAATATTCATCGAGCACATAGGTTAATAACACCCATATGAAACCTTATTGATTCAAGATATCACGATAATGGTATTATATTACACAGATTGAATTTGTAGGATGTTATATATACTTACAACATCAACATAATTCTTTATTAATTCCATCATATATTTCTAGATCTTTAGGTGGTTCTTCATAATGGAACGGTGAAAGAGGCATAGATGGTCACACAAAAAGTGAATATGTAATCTTAGTTGAATTCAGTATTAAATTTAACAAGTTAGAATAAATAATATTTATTAGGTTTTGGTTGATCATCAATATGTAATCATATGTTATTTGATATAGTAAGTGAGTTAAATAAAAATAAATAATTATTTTCTATATTTTTTTGATATAGTATTTATTGTATTTATTATCAAACAATATAGTAATATTTATTTTCTAAATAATTATTCATTATTCAACGTTTAGTAAATATCGAGGCGGATAAGAAAACTGAGTTTAATGGTAAGATTGGAAATGATATAAATGATATTTATTTATCCTTATATGATTCAGATGACATCTGAATAATAATTATATTATTATTTAGACATGGGGTTTTCTTACAATTATATAATTCGAGAGGTGCTTGTGTGTATGTTTCAAATAGTAATCCTACCAAAATAAATATATAATTATACTAATTCCCAAAAAACACTCTAGTTGTGAACAGTGGATAATGTGAAGCTATCTAAAGACCTAGATATAGTTCTAGATGTCTTTAATGTTCACTCCTATATTATTCTCTCAATCCATTGAGACAATGAAGAGAGTTATTTATCCTAATTGAAGAATTATGTAGTGATCAACTATGAATAATGAAATAAATCAAAAGCAGCCATGTTAGAACCCAATTATTAAAAGAAAATGATCAGAGATTTTGGTGAACATGTGGATCATGTCTAGAATCATTTATAAATTAGTTCCTATAGTGTAATGATATTATGAGGAGATCAAGTCAACCAGATCATAAAAAAAATATAGAATTGAATTTCAGGTAATTCTAGATGTGCTCATAAGATAATTGTAAAATACATATATAGATCCTTCTATATTGGACCTGTTATTTGATCAAGTCAAGTTGTCTATGATTTTCATTGGTCATGAAATCAGTTTTTATGTATAGATATTATTATTCATAAATCATGAATAAAAATATGATTTTTCCATGACACATAGTTTCTTCAATTTTTTCTAGAATCAACCAGTGGTATTAGAGAAGCCACATGTTTAATTTATAATTTTTTATTAATAATTGATTGTTTTCATTCATTATTTATTTCATTTAAATATGATTGATTTATTATTAAAATTAAAACTTCATCTTCCGATCCCTTTTTTAATTATCATAAACATAACTAGTAAAAAATTAACATTAAAATGAAGAATTATCCAAAAATCCCATCTTTAGATGCCCACGCTATTGTGTAGACAACGCAAGAGTACAAAATGTTGACCCTAAAACAACATTTCTTGTACTCGTGTATCTCATGTGTAAATCCTAATAAAATTTTCTAGTCTAATGAAATCAGATCAATGATTCGATACAATAGGATCAACATGTAGATCTAGATAGGTAGGAATATGGTTGAATAGCCACATGCCATGTAACACATGTACACGTCATTTATACATCATGTCTTTATATTGGAGAACACGATGGTCTAAGGGTGGATTTTATTTGATAGACAACACATGGACTTGAAATTCATGAAACTTCTAGGCCACAAGTCACATAGGAAAACCAAATTTCATTTACTTTAAACACATTTATGAAAAGTGAACATGCCCAATCCCGAAGTATGTGATGTAGACACAGGTAGAGGAGACTACATGCCATGTTACCAAGAACACACAATGTAGTATTCTGCTAATAGTGTGATCAATTTTTCATAGAGAGAGGAAAATTATTATATAACAAATTCAATTAACTTGTGTTCTATGTTTCATTTATTTGAAAATACATGTCATGTCATAGGATTGATAATAATATTTTTAATTAATTTCCATAATAAATTATAAAACTACAAGTTGTGTACATTTTTCTATTATAGTGTATTTTGCGCATATTATTGAAATCACATATAGTGTAATTCAATTGTGTTTTTTGTGTCATTTTATTGACATTGGACAACATGTAATCATATATCTTTCTATTTGTGTCATATACTAAGGGCAGGTTTGTGCACAAAGATCATTCTTAATTGTTTGGGTGATTAAATGTTGTTTCATCCAAGTTAACATGTGTACTTAATTAATTTTAAATTAAATTAATTTTTTAAACAAATGCATTATGGTAAGTCAAGTATTCTTTATTATTATTAAGAAGATATAAATTAATTGTATGAATTTTTGGATTTTTACCTTAACTAAAAAATCAATTTATGTAATTGATTGATAAATTGAAAATGTATTTTCATTTCATGTTTTGTTGATGATCATGAAATTATAATATTCTAATGTATGTGATTGTTTTAATTTAATTTATTACTATTAAATTAAAAATGATAGACTATGTGCCACCCCATCCTCCTTATTATGAAAGGCCTACATTCTCATAGTTTATTTCATATAAAGTACCATTTTCCAATCCATTCGATATCCTAACCAACGTGTGAGTAAAAGATTATGTATGGATAGATCACCTAGGTGAGATGAGGAAATCCATGTCTAAGAGTTGAGTATAACACAATTGATTCAATACATAGGATCTAAGAAAGAATGCTTTAAATTGGACCAAGGTATAGTTTAAGGTTTCTTTCCCCTAGGATAGAAGATTAGTTTATCATCAGCTAGATAAAATATCTATTTGAAAATCTAATGATCCTGAAACTTATATTTTATTAATTTCACATTCATGGTTGATTAATTATGTTTTTTGATTCTATATGATCATTTAATAAATGATGTAAAAAGCTTTCAATATAGAAAAAAATAAAACTGTATTATGTGTATATGTTTTATCATACATGGTTAATCACTTGAGTGAAATATAATTAATTATAATAAGGAATATGATAAGATAAAACAAGGGATTTTACACACAAGGATAAATATTCCTTAAAAAATATTAAATCAGTATACACTTCCATTACTTCATATAAGAGTTGCAATCGTAGTTAAGAGTGCTCGACCAGCACAATTCAGTTGCTTTCATTTATTAGGTAACTTTTAGTTTGATGCTTTGGGTTGTCTTGACTAAGTTATCATCCATGGTTAACATCCAAAGTAGGATATAGTGTAACTGAGGAGCATGGGTTAAAAAACATTCATCCAATATTTTTGGATTCAGGAGTCCACTCAACATATTGATAAATTCTGAGTTACTTCATTTGGAATGATACACCTACCTAAAACCCTTCAAATATTTTTCCAGATCTCGGCCATTATTCTAATAAGGGAATTATGGAACGTTTCCACTAAAATATCTATGCAATAGGATACTCCAAAACTAATAGTGATTACTATTATGTTTTAAAAAATAGTGTGAGATTAATAAAGTTTAAATTTTAATTTTTTTAGTCTTGTTTGGTAAAAAAGTAAGTACAGATTAACTTCTCGTAATTTATTGAAAAGTAAAATCAAACATCATTGAGAAAATAAATGAAAACCATACTATTCAAGGATAAATTTGTCACTGGAATAATTTTCCAAGAATTGTATTTGGTCTTATGCGATATACGATACCATTAATGGAAATTAAACAAGCTATAAACCTAACACCCTAAGTTGCCTTCCAAAGAGGATTGCTAGGAAAAAGTATCTCTCTATGTGAAAGATTATGATATGATAATGTATTTATAATGATTCATGTTATCCACTACGTATAGTGATATTTAAAAGAAATATGAGTATATAGATGCACATACCATCTTTTCTCACATTTATGATCATTATTCAGGGAAGGTGAGATAAGAGAGATATGTGATCTCTAATGCACTATTCATGTGCATGCTTGGATAGATGGTGCCAGATGGGCCTCATATATTTAATATGATTGGATGTATAGATCACTTAAAAATGATGATATTTATAATCCCTAATGAGTTTTTCATAGATCTCACTCTATCCCCACTACCTAAAAACATCCCCAGTATTATTGTGAATTATAATATGAGAAATAACAATAAGGCACATTGGGAACATCTTATACTTATTCTCCAAGTTTATAATGACAAGGGGAATGAAATAACCATGGACTTTATGGTGAATAAGAAATGTATGAAGAAGGAAAAATGACCGAGGAGTCATTCTAAGTAGAAGGATCCAAAGCAATGCCTTTGAATGGAGACGAATATCCCGTGACAAGGAAAGGAATAAGATACAATGTGTTTTTATTATGGAAATCAAGGACATTATGAGAGAAAATTCACCCATCCAATGAAACAAGGGGAAGCTTCATGTGTACTTTTTATTGAATGTAATGTTTTTATATCTATATGTTGGGTATTAAATAATACTTTTTTTTCTCACATTTTTACACAAATACTAGGGCTAAGTAGATTTTAAAATGTTTCAAAAGTTAAGAAAAATCTATTGGCTACCAATGGAGTGAATCTAGACACTCCATCCATTGGATAATACCACCTCAAGTTTACAATATGATTGATTTTGGATTTAAATAATTGTTATTATGTTCCCAGTGATTCCAAGAACATCATTTAAATTTCTTGTTTAGACATGGATCGATTTATTTCCATATTTGGAAATAAGAGTTCCTAAATTTATAAAGGTAAAATATGTTATGGTATGGAACAAATAAATAATATTATTTATGTATTATGTTATAAATACCAAATATTGGAAATTAATAACATATTAAATATGTGAAACTCATTTAACACTGTATTACGGAATCACCATCTCAATGACATAAACAAGAAGTGTTTTACAAAGCACTATTTGTATGGTTAATTAGACTATTTTGATCTAAAATCACATAAATTATTTCATACGTGATTATATGGAATGGTGAAAAAATCACAATTTGGTGGTCAGGGTGAAAGGTACATAGAGCTTATAAAATTCTTTTACACCAATGCGCGCTAACCATTTCTAGTTGACGATATTGGGGGATTCTCAAACTTTATGAATTTTACTGATGACTTGAGTATGAATTTTTATGTCTAGTTGATGAAATATAAGTCAAAATACCTAAATAAGTTTAAGGAGTTTAATAAAGAATTTGATAATAATCTTGGTATGGAGATAATAACGCTTTGATCAGTTCAAAGCGGTGAATGTCATAGTAAAGAGTTTATCAACTTTCTATTTGAGTATGTGATTTTTTCTCAACTCACTCTACCTTATATTATATACTATTATGATTTTAGTGAAAAGAGAAATTGTACCTTTCTATATGTATTATGGTGAATAATGGCTCTTATTAGCCTTGTATTATCATTTTAGGGTTATACATTACATACAGTAGGATAGTTACCAAACAGAGTACCAACTAAAGTATAAAATGAAGTTCCCTTTGAGTTATGCAGTGGGATGATACTCGTTTTGACACTTGTTCATTAATAGGGCTATGAGATATTTCAAAATGATATCTCAAGAAAAAAACTAGCACTTTGAGGTATTATGTGTATCTTTATTGGGGATCTAAAGAAAATATGGGGATACAATCCATGCAACCCTTCAGATTGGTAAGTAACGATAATAAGACATTTCATGTATCTTCAGAGGAAGAACATACATAACAAGGATAGTGGGAGAAATAATCACATCAATGAAGTTCACTCTCAATACATACAAGAGTTTGTATAAGAAAAAATTACATAGTTCTCCATTGAAGAAGTTATTCCAGAAACACAAGTACCACGTATTAGTGCCATAGAGGTTATATAACTATAAAAATATATTTTCCTACTCAAAAATAATGATAACTCATTATTAATTAAGGAAAATGTACCTATCACCTAAAATAAGGAAGTAATGTTCTCTAAAAGTACACGATGGAAGGAGGCCATCAATTCTATGGTGGATTCCACATATCAAATCAAGGTTTGGATTCTCATCGATTTGGTGGTTGATGTAAATACCATTGGTTGTAAATTATTCTTCTAGAGAAAACATGATATTTAAGGTAATTTAAACACTTATAAAGAAAAACTATGATCTAAAGGATTTATATAACATCCGTGAATTAGCTACTATGAAAAGTATTATCCAAATTCCATTTTTAAATCCATAAAAATATTTATTCCCTAATAGATTACCATGACTATGAGATTTGGTAGATGGATATCAAAAGTCCCTTACCTAATGGGAATTTTTAGGAGGATCTGTATATCAGACAACCAAAAGGGTTTATGACTCATATAAAGTCCAAAAAGGAATAAAAGTGCTATAGATTCATTTATAGATTAATAAAATTATCGAGTTCCTGAACATTCATTTTGATGAAACTATAAGTGAATTTGTTTTCATTAAGAATAGATATAAACATGTGTTTATATGTTTCTAGTGGTAGTAAAATAATTTTAATAGTATTAATTAATAATGAAATATTAATAATTATAAATTTGATACCCTCATTATTGGAGGTTTGGACATGGATGAGAAAGTTCTTCTATATAAAGGACTTAGGTGATAAATCCTAAATTCAATGGATCAGGATCATTCATGATAGATCTAATTTTATTCTTGGAATAAGTCAAAGTATATATATCGACAATGTACTGAAGAGGTTCAGTGTCAAACAATCCAATAGGGGACTGGTTCAAATATCACATGGTATATATGTTTCCAAGAAATCATGTCTGGAGACATAAGAGGAAAGAAAGAGAATGAGTAAGATCCCATATTATTACAAGGTACTATCTATTATATATTGAATGTTATTTATGAGGCATGATGTATCCTATGCCTTGAGCATAGTAGGAAAATATTAACTGATCGAGGTGATAAACATTATACCACTATTAAGGAAATCCTTAGGTATCTGAGATAAACTAAGCATTTGATCCTGGTGTATGATGTAGATATAGAGCTAGTCAATTGATGATATGAAAATTCAATATTTTAGAAAGACTATAATGATCTAAATTCATAGTCAGAATATGTATCTTGTCTCAACAGAGGATTTGTGATATGGAAAATATAAAAACTATCAATTATCGATGATTTTACAGTGGAGTCTGTGTATTTTTTGGATTCTGATGTAATTATGTAAGAAGTATAGATTTGAAACAATTTCTAAGTGATTTATGGGGTGCCTAGTAACTGAGACACTATTCTAAAACTATGATAACACTATAGTAGTGGATCTTTCCAAAGTTCCAAGGTCACATTAAATTAAAAGGCATATACTTCGAAAGATTCATCCCCTGAATAATTTTTCCCAATGAGGTTAATTTTTAGTGAGTATAGTATCCATGGAGGAAAATCTATTAGACCCCTTGATATAGGATCTATCTCAATATAGGCATGAGTTTCATGTGAGATCCAATAGACTGAATGTTGTTAACAGTTGGATCTAGTGAAGTCTGTTGAAGTCGGTCCCTAAGAACCATATTCTATGTATGTGATTACTTGTATTAATTATCATAAATATTAATATTTTATCTTATCACATTATTATTATTCATATGCATGAAATTTCTACAATGATAATTTTCTAAGAATACATATATTTCACAAAAAGTTCATAGTAGTTCCCTTATATGATGTGAACAATGATGTTATATGAAGTGTTCATATATACATATTCTATAATTAAATGATTTTCTATCATGGAAAATGTATAATATATTATATTATGGGTGGAGACAGATAGGATTTTGAGTAACCCTCTCATGGTGTATTCCCTTATTAATTTCTAATTTCTAATATTATGAGAACGAGACCCACCAATAAGAAATCCAAATTTATATGTGTAATTGAATATTCCTACCCAGGGATAGGTGTATTGAACCATATAATTTATGATTATAATTAATGGATACCCTATATCCTTTACATTAATTTATTGATGAAAATCATGATGTCATATACTCATGATGAGGTTATATAGGTTGGGTACATCATGAGTGATATTTCAATGGTGGATAATTTGAGAAATGATTTATCTCATATATCATTTGATAAGAGTTTATATATTTGTCCCTATTATGGGAATAGAAAATAAAAGATAAATCGATGTTCATGGTGTTATGTGGGAGAGTTCATTTTTATAATTTCAAAGAATGAGATATCGAGGACATAGGTTGATGACACTAGTGTGTAATGTACCTGATTCATGATATAATTATAAAATAATCATATTAGAAATTAAGAATTCATAAGAGGTTTTATTTTTTCATGACATCAACATACTTCTCTATGGATTTCTTAAAGTGTTACTTGATGATAAAATTGGACTTTTGGTGGTTCTTCCTAATGCCACTAAGAAAGTGGCCTAGAGGGTCATACACTAAGTGTATCCAAATTCTTAGCTAAATTCAGTATTGAATTTTACATTTCATAATAAATAATATTTATATTCATTTTGTTTGATCTCTAATATTTAATCACATGTTATTAAAAAACATTAGTGAGTTAAACAATAATAAATATTTATTTTCAAGGTTTTAATAATATAATACGTATTAAATTAATAAATGAATAGTGTAGTGATATTTATTTCAATTATATATATTCATTATTCAAGGTTTATTAAAATTCCCGGGGGATAAGTGGATCGAGTTTAATGTCCTGATTAGAAATGATATAAATGATATTTATTTATTTTTATGTGATGTATATTTCAAGTGAATAGTAATTATAAATTTATTAAGACATGATGTTGTCTACAAATTTAATAAGTAGAGAGGGGATTGTGTAAATTTATCCTACCCTAAACCTATTATAATAAATTTCTAATTATATTATGTTCTACAAAACACTAGTTTTGAACAAAGGATAGAGAGAAGCTATTTCAATCCATAGAGAGAGTTTGGGAGATCCAGATTGTTCTATCTTATCCTCTTGTCTTAAGGCATCAAATTAAACAACGAAACTTCTTCATCCTTATTGAGTAATTCTATCCCTATTAAACGTAAATGATGCAAGAGACCATGATCAACAATTCTAGTACCCTGATGATTCTATAGTGAAATTCTGAGATTATGTATCATGTATGGATCAACCCTTGAGTGATTTTTCACATGGATATCGTAGCTCAATGATGGTACAATGAGATTTATTCAGACATACTATTAAGGAAGAGATAATTAAATGTTCAGGTAATTATAGATCTTCCCATAAATTAACATTAAATTATATGAAAGGATCCTTTTATTATAGTTTTAGTGTTTAATCAAGTTAATTAATCTATGATTTTTAATGGTCATGGTGTTAATCATTAGGTATATAAATAATTACTCATAAATTAAGACTAAGAATCTTGGTTGGCCATGTGACACAAGTGCTTATAGGTTTTTCTATTTTTCTACCATTTGGTGAGTTTTTAAATGGTTGGGAGATCTATGCTTTGTCTCTAATCCTTCTTGGACAGAATGGCTCAAATACCTCTAATTTTTATCCATTATTATAATCCCCTTTTTAAGGATTTATGGTGAACCTTTACATGTCCCATAGGCTTTGTGGCAATACATTAACCAAAGGTCTTATAGGAATTCGTACCATACTATTACTACATGGAAACACCCCTCCCCAACATATTCATTGTGATTTCTCTCCACCATTACATAACTATTCTTCTAGCTATCCAATATAGAGATGCATAGTCCTGGTACTGATGAAAATTACCATACCCTCTCATCCTTCCAAATATTATAGATTTTCTCTGGTGAATTTTGTTACTTTGAATCTTCCTCTAGAGCTTTTTCCTTATAGAATATGTTTGGTTTTCAGCTACATATCAAGTGGGTCGAAGGCCTTGTAGGACTGAAGAACCAAACCAGTGGCCCAATGGTGAATAGTTCTGGTTGCTACAGTACCTGCACTGTAACTGTTATAATATTTCTACTGTTCTGTTACTGTACACCAAAAATATGCATCCACCTAGATTTGATCGTAGGTCTCATGGATGAACATAATGAGTCCCCGCCAACTAGGTTGAGGCTCATGTGCATTCATTATCCATCTTGGGGTATCTCTCTTCTCATCATTGTTCTAGAGTTTTTTGGGGACTTGTAATATCTTGGACGATCAACATTGTGTAACCTTGGGACTATTTTGGCCTCTCCTTTTAGATTTCTGTTTGGTGGTTTCTTCATAAGTGTGTCTTCAATTATTTCATGAACAGTCTACCTCACAAGTTGGGTGTGGATGTTCCTTGAATCTCATAATTTCTATCTTTTAGATAGTTGTATTTTTAGTGATATAAATTGATATGGTAGTAGAATTATTACATATTAGTATCACCTTTATATATGGATTAATCTTTTTTGTTTGGGTTTGAGTTTATTGAGGTTTCATAGGGTGACTTTGAAGGTTAGAGATGGTGTGGATCTAAACCTGCAAAAATAAGAGCTACATGTGGTCCACTAATAATCCATTGAGGGACACCTTCCAAACAATGGGCTTATAAGAGGGAATAAATTTATTCTATTATAATCGTCCCACTGGTGGGTCTTTACCAGCTGTTCGGTGGTTTCACTGGGGAGTAGTTTTAGTAGGGGTATTTATGTATTTGACCTCAAATCCTCTATTTTAGTATTTCTTCCAACTCATCGAACTTAGATCAACCTATAAAAACCTTGGGGGACCTATTGGGTGATTTTATCTATCCCAACCCCATTTCTTGTTGGATTAAAGTGAATATTGATGTGACGATTCACTTTTAGTATGATTAACTGTTATTTTCCATAAATCTCTCTTCATTATTTTAATTAATTATTCCTAGTGGCTATGATGGCCTTGGGATTCATTATATATAAAATGGTTTATGTGGTGTTGGGGTTTTAGGATCCTCTCATATCTATCTTGAGATCTCTTTCCCTTAATTTAATGTTTTCCATTAGAGGAAAAACATCTAAGATTAATTATTGTTTGATATTAGATATTCCAAGGTAGGTATTTTTATGTTGTTTCATCTACTTTTGTTAAATGTGTTATTTGGATTCTTATATTTTCTATTTGAAACTGGTATGAACGGTTTTTTGAGGAATAGATGAATATTTTATTATTAACATGTTATTTTTCATAAATGGTTGAATATATAGAAATGAACCTTTTATTTGAAATGAAATTGTATTGGTTTTGGTTTCAAACCATGATGGTTTTTGGTCTTAAAATTGCATTTCCCCATTTTAATAAAGATATATTGATACATTAAAGGTAGTTGGAAACAGTTTGAATGTTTATTTCCTTAAAATGTATTTTGGAATGATTTAATGGAAACCATTAGGAATTTGTTTTTTAAAGGATGGTTTCAATGGTATTTGAAATCATTCAAGGGGATTATTTTGTATTTTGAGTTCATGGATCAAAGGCCCATTTCGAACTTTAAAATGTGTTTTAAATATTGAAGTTGTGTATGCTCCTTTTGAATGAATTACTCAAAGTGATGATTTATCTTACTGATAATGGGTTGGTTTATCAATTTGGTTTTCCTTAAAGGCACATTTGGCTCTTTATGATGTAAATAATCTTATTTTGAAAACACTGATGAACCCATTATGTATTATTTTGCATGATGGATGGTTCTTTTTTCACATGATGATAAGTGTTAAAATAAGAGTTGTACTCTATAGGGTAGCATGTGGGTGAGGATGATATGTGAACATCATATGCAATGGAATTTTGATTGTGCATGTTGATGTTATTATATATTTTTTGTGTGATAAGTTTTACTTGTTATCTCACTCACCTTTATTGATTATTCATGGAAATTGTGGATATATCAATGAGAGACCATAGATTTATTCTATGTCGTTTCAATCTCACACTCTGACTATAATATCCCTAGAGAATATGGATTATCTTTAGGGATGTAATACAAGGAGGTGGGCATGTTCCATGTTAGTAGTATTGTGTATCTGGTAGATACATCATTTTTATATATTTTTTCATGAGATTTATTTTAATTTATTTGGTAGACTCAATAAGGTATCATGGATTGACCCATGATATATAACCACGACACATTACATTAATACATGATACGACTATGATCTCTTGATTGTTACTTAATACTGGAGTTTCCATGATTGAAATCCATTATTATATATGCTAGATTTCAATTATTTGTTTTATTTACCATTGTATTTTCCATTGATATGTTATGTTTTTCTTTTATAGATGGTTCGAAATCATTACTTCTTTACACATCATTGACTTTCTCTTGTGAATTGTTTTTGAATGATTTTCTAAAAAGTGTATTTTTATTGATGTATTTTTTACATGTTTTCCTCTTGAGTTTTCTAGATGAATTTTAAATGAAAAAGTAATGGTTTGTATTTTAAATTGTTAAAATATATTTGAAGCCTTTATAACTTCTTTAAAATAGTGACATGATTTGTATTTGTATCAATTCAATGTAATATCTTCTATCTAGGTGTTATATTAAAAACTAGTAAATATGGATTTCCTTGTAGAATAAACTATATAAAATTCATGGTGGGATCCTACTGGAATTAGTTTTTCTCACACCATACATACATCACACTATGTATAAATCCTTTTTGTATCCTATAATAGGGTTGTGAGTTCTCTTTAGATTCATTTTTGTGTTCATGCATGGTTGTCCAATGGATGGAGACTTGGGACATGGTGGGTGGTAATGTACCAGTAGAAGATGGGTTGTGGCAGTCCTATTTTTTCTATTTTTGAATGTCTATGTACCATTTACTTGTATCTAGATTTCATGGTCTTGAATAATTTTGTTGTTTATTTTAATATCCATATGTATTTTTTTTCTTTTGTTAATTTTTTTGATGTTTCAGTTGTACTCTTCAATCAAGGCATACTTTTCTAGGTGAAATCATTCCCAAAGGATGTTTCTTGATGCCTGGGTTTTTTCCCATCCCACGGGGTTTCATAATTCACTTTGAGTTTGTTGAAGATTGTGATAGGTTCTGGTTCGAATGGAACCCTACTCTAGTTCATTACATTACTATTGTGTGTTATATAATACATGAACAACAGAAGAAGTATGACATGGATTGGGCACAAAATCTTTTCAATGACACGAAATGCTCAAGATAAGAATTTTGTGTGTGTCTCATGAGTGAATTATAAAACATGTATGAGTTACATGATCATGTTAGAGGGAAATCATATTACCAGGGGAGGAAAAATATTAGTTTCCATTTTAACAACATTAGATATTTGACAAGAATATTATTTTTTGTTATCATTTTAAGAACCATTTCCAATATTTTTTTATTTTTATCAAGGTTTTAATAATAAATTTTCTTTTAATAATATAGTAATTTAAATTTCATATTAGTGTTAACCATTCTGTTAACCATTATGTAAACAACAAATTTCTGCATAATCATGTTAGATAATAACCAGAGATTGTAAATAATTCCATAAATTCTATTAGAAATATGAATTATGTTAATGTAAATATAAATTTATAAATTGAAAAAAAATTGATGGTTATAATTAATTTTTTTGGATACATATAATATTAAATTAATATGAATTAACAAAAATATAAATTAAATTCTTTTTTCATAATTCATGTTATTAAAATTAATAACCAAAACAATCAACTTTTTTTATTTACCAATCAAATATAATTTTTAATAGCCAAAAATAATTTTATTATAACTTTGTTGTTAGACTTAATTTGAATTTAAATTAACCATTTGTTTAACCACACTTTTCCCCACCCATAGTTGCCACAATTGAATAATTTAGTACCATTATAGATGGAAACATTCTTGTCAACATTGATTTCTTTTTTACATTTTTTTCAAACACCAATTGGTGACTTTACATTAACATTGTGGATTCATTTGAATAAATTAAAATGATAGTACATGAATAATTCATTCACAAGAACACATGATATGTTATAGGATAGTTATTGTAATGTTCATATATAATAACCTGATATTTTACTATATATTTTCCATTTAAATAAATCTAATGTGTTCAGTAGCTCGATCTATATGAAATAAAGAACTAATAGGAGACAAAAAACATATTCTATGAATGTTATTAAGAAAATTACAATATGAATAAAACCTCTATTAAATAAAAATATATTACTAAACAATTTTTTTATAATGTTGGGGGTTAAGCCACTTTATTAATCAATTAAAATATATTATCTATATGGGTAAAGGGAGACCCATCACATAGTGAATAGGCCCAATTCAGAAGTGCGTTAGAATCCAACTTGTAGGCCCATACATAGTATGGTGGTCACATGAACCAAGGACTATATAATCAATACAATCCATAATTCATGACCCATCCATCTCGCCCACTCTATTCCTAACAGAGTTAACATCCTTCCACACATAGTTTCCAGCACTAGTAACCTCGCCCTCCATGACTAGAATGCACCACCTTACTTGTCATATGATGGATCTATCACCATCATCACCTACACTGGCCAATCATCCCTTCCTTACATGGCCTATGATGGATCCCCTGCTATAATCAATTGGTATGGCTGACCAGCCCTCATTTCATTCCTATGTGCTTTACACCCCCTGTGCTCTTAGAGTTCAGTCCACCAACAGATTTATGACAAGCCCATCAACTTCCGACATGACCTATAAAATTCTCCCCCTAAAATGTGTTCATTAGGGACTAAACCCAAAACCTCATGTAGTCAAACGAGGTAGCCTTAACACTTGACCAACACCGTAGCTAGAACTAAAATTTCTTACATATATATGATAAATAACTATGATATATAATATTAATAACTATTGTTTTTCTCAAATAATTTTACTTTATGTATTGTATATTTCATCCTCATAAGTTTATTTGGCCACTTTTTAAAAATTACTATATATGAAAAAATATCTTAAAATTATATAAATTAATAATTAATATTAAATAATTTTAAGAATACATCATAACCACATTTTTCAGTATAAGATTCTTTGTTATATTTTTGTACTTTCATTTAAAAACTAAATTAATAAATTTTAGAATTTGAATTTCATATAAATAACTTAATTTTTCAATATATTCTGTCAAAATTATCTTACTGTGAATTTTTTATATTTTTCTCAAAAAGAGAAATTTTGGGGTGAATAATGAAAAATTCTAATAATGAAAATACCCTAACATTTATGTGATCGGTATAATAAAAGAATTATTTGAATGTTTATGAAAATTTTTTCTATAAAAATTTTATATTTATAAAATAATATAAAGAAATAATTTTTGTTGATTATATAAAACCCATGTTTATCTTTTTTGATACATAAGAAACATTAATTTCAATAAAAATAGATTTGGTATGTTTATTTTAATTCAGTTTTCTCAAGAGGAAATTCAGTTTTGAACTTAATTTAAAAGTCACACTACTCTTATTTTTCTAATACTCAACCAATTGATTTCATAGTAATCAATAACATTGATAATTTATCTAAATTAGAATATTCACTACTAGAGTTTTTCATTTCTGAGACGACTCATTAAAAATGGACTATTATTGCAAAAAGTAATTGGTGAAGTGTGTAAGTCACTAATGATCCATCATAGAAAAAATGTGTCGAAATTACGTTTTCTTGAAATGGTGGATTCTTCCATGGAAAATTCTTCCACCAGGTTTGTTAAAAAAATAAATTGTGATGGGTCTGACACAAATACCCAATTGTGAAGGATAAAAAGATCCATAACTATTTCTAATATTTACAGGAAAAATAAAAAAACATAATTAAAAAAATAAAATATAGAAAAAGTTTATTTGAAAATACTAAAAACAAATATAACATTAATACATCATTTTACACAAAATATATTTATCACAAAAAAATAAAAAAAAAAGTCATAAAAGATCACACAACAAGAACTGGTATCATGTACAAGAGGAATAATCAAAGGAATAGCAGGAGGAAACACCATACCAATTCAACTTGTTAGCCATCACATATACTCCAACACTTGATCATGACTATAATGATTTTACACATGCTCCTCCCCTATCTCTCTATATCGGATATATCATCTAATCATGAGTTATCATCCTCTCTTAATAATGTGCTATGTATTGTGATGATGACTATCTAGGATCTCCATTCAATATATCTGATGACATCACATTAGTACTATAATAACTCATAGGTGTCGGTCATTAACTAATACTAATCACCCATCCTTTCTCAAGCCCATGAAAATTGAAATATTTCCATTCCCCCTAATCAATAGATGAGTCACCAGTGGAATATGATTTTCACTCTACTTGAATCTCATGAATTATAAGTCATGGGCACATACATTTGTATCAAATATAATTAGAAAATTGAATAAAAATCAAATTAATATGTGTGATTATTTAAATAGAATTTCTAACTACAATATGGAACTGTCAGTCCCATAAAATTTGTCCTATATGAGGATCAATGTACATCATCATATAAACAATGATATCTATGAAAGAGGGGTTAGTATGAGATTTTATGATATAACAAAAATTATAAATTTAATGTATATATACATTAAAAAATAATATTACTTACTGTATGTCATTGATGTATACCAAATGTATGACTTTTGGACCTATGTGTGACCTCTTGTATCACCCTGCTCTAACGTCTAGATGATGACCTTATCCTAAAAGTCTCTACTAGCTAGTAGGTGAATAATATATCCCATACATGTATTAATATATAGTCTGGTCTATGGGAGTTGAATGAATGGTCAAAAAAGTAGAAAACTCTCTATCTGTAGATTGAATTTTTAGGATGTGTAAAAGATGATGAAAATTTTCAGTTTTACAAATCTATAATGCTACTCGAAAAAGTGTTCTCAGGATATCAGCAAACGGAGATGATAAATTTGTTAATAATGTTAACAACAATATGACATAAATTAAAGAAATTAAAAAGAATATAATTTAAAAATGTATAATCGAGTGGTCAAACATATTCTGATGAAAAATAATGGGAACCTGATCCCATACAGCCATAACATAGAAAAATAACTTCATTGAATCACATAGCCCTTCCAAATATATAAATGTGTTAAAGTGTGAAAATAAAATCAAATATTCAGAATATAATTTCCAGAATTAATACTAAAACATAGTACAAATTAAATAACTTAAACAACTAAACATACCTACATAAATAACGATCAAAATAAAATGATAGATGACTCTGTATAATAGGGTCCAAATTCATTAATCTAGCAAGATTGCATCCCCTCCCACTAGGGGAAACATCTAGTGGATTAGATGAATCGAGATCAGTAGTAGGAGGTCAATCATCAATGAGAGAAAAAAAAGATCATCGAAAGAATATATATACTTCTATAATAAACAATATTACGTGTATGGAAATTGTTAATACCGATATAAAACATGAAAAACTAATAAATACTGAAATAAAATAATATTATATGTAAATAATTGTTAGTAAATATATCAAATTTAAAAATCTAATAAAATTGTAGTTTGGGTTTGGCTTAGTGGTAAGCACCCCATAATCCTACATGAAAAATGGGGGTTCAAAACCCATTGGGCGCAGGTACGGTAGCAATACTATAGCGGTACTGCAGCAGCAGTGGTACTATAGATCAGCAGGTACTGTAGTGGCGGCAGGGCTCTGTAGTAGTGGCGGTACTATGAGGTACTGTAGCAGGAGGGTTACTATTCACATAATGGCAATTGGGCATAAAAATTGGGCCTACGGGCTATGTATTGGGCTACAAGACCTCTGGTTTTTCTGGTTATGTAATTGGTCTCCCTCTACACAGTTAAAAATAGGTCTTTGATTTGATTTAATAATAAAATGAGGCTTTGGCCCCAACCATTAAATTAATATAATAAATACCAGAATATAATAATTACCAGTAAATAAATTCCACAACATAATAATTTAACCAATAAATATTTTTCAATACAGATATAAAAACTAAAAATCTAATAAATTCCATATGGAATATAATATTCATATATATTAATAATTGTTAATACAAATATCAAATATAAAAAACTAAAAATTACTAGAATCAAGGAAATAATATAATAGATCATTGGTTCCACCAATCTGAAACAAACAGTCTTACCTAAAAATAATTGTTAATACAAATATCAAATATAAAATAACTAGTAACTTCCAAAATATAATGCATCAATCATCATCTTCTTCCTCAACATCATTGAGGACAATGCCTTCATCATCATTTTCATCACTATAAACATTTATGTGACTTTCAATTTCATCATACATTATTACTTTATTGAAATTATCTACATCATCAGCCTTTTACTAGGGGGTTTCATCATAGATATTTATATCTTGTTGGGTAAGAGGTAAATTTTTCGACGTTTCTTTAAAAATTTCAATCCCTTGCACTTCCACAGAACCATTTTCATTTCTAATAATCTAATTTTTAGGAGATTTTATTTTATTACACTCTACCTATCATTAAAAGCTTTTAAAACATCATAGTAATCATTATAATAAACATTATGTGCTTGATGTTCAAAACTTAATGGTTCATTTTATTCTAGAAGACCATAATTTTTAATGTCAAAGACTCCATGTCATGGATGAATTTAAGATACCGACCTTTTATGGTGTTTAAGCAGGCTTGTTTTCAAGTTCTAGTTTCTTTTTTGATTGATTAATTTTTGTTTGGGTTATAACATAGGGTGTGTTTGGGTCGAATTTTGCAAAAAATTAAAAAAAAAAGTTATGCAAAGTTGGCGCACGATTAGTGAAACCCATGCCCCCAGCCTTGAAAACCATGAAACCCTGTACAATGGGGGTTCTCATAGATGACGTACGGTTTTTATAATCATGCATCCTAAAAAGGGAAACCTTTCACCCCTGAAATAACAGGTTCATAGTTGTCTCATGGTTAGGGAAAACCATGCACCTATTCCTAGGAAACCACGAATGATTTTTAACGTGGCCCAAAAATTAGTTTTTAATTCCCCCAAACCACCAGAACTTACACATTTCCACCCAAACATGGAACCTTATAATTTTTGATGATTTTAGATCTTTCTAGAAGGATTATTAGGCTACCTGACCACTTTTATTCCTAATTCAATGCCTATATCGATGATCTTCTCCTCTCCTGGTATATTTATTCAATCCCACTGCTTTCATATTCATCCTTCTCCTCTCAATATTTTTCTAGAGTGTAATCCTTAGTTTTGATAGATATAGATCTATTTATGCTGAATCTAGTTCTAGGATGTTGGTTCTGGATCAAGATTAAAGAGATCATGATTTTTTAATCATGATTTAGGGTTTAGAGATCAGGATCTCGTTCTACTTCATTATGTTGCTCAAATTTTAGAATTTTTGTCGGGAAATCATTCATCAATGAATCAAGATAGGTTGTCATATATTCAAATCCCATAGTTCTGATCTTGATTTCTTGTATGAAATTATAGAATTTATAGGGTTTTTTTAGCTGTTATTAAATCCTTAATTGAATTAATTAATGTGGTCAAATATTTAATTGAGGAATTGGGGATTTGATTGAATGATTGAATTGTGGAATTAAGACAATTAATTAATAAAATAATTATCAAATAATTTAATTGAAAAATTGGTATAATTTTTTTATATATTATTTATCAGAATATTGAATTGTGGTATTAAGGATAATTATTTTTTAATTTAATTATCGGGATGTTGAATTGTGAATTTGGAAATAGTTAATTTTTAATAATCCATTAGATGTTGATATGTGAAATGATTAATTAATTGTAAAAAATAATTAATGGATATAATATGGTTAATTAATTGTTTAATTAGATAATGGAAGACATTTAATTATTTAAGTGACAAATTAATTAATGGGGTAGATAGTAATAATAAACTCTTGAATTAATTAAAGGAAATTGTTGTTATTTATTTATTTTCTAATTAATTATCTTATATGGATTAATTAATTTATGGATTATTTAATGGATAATTGTGATAAGATTATTAATTTTGATTAATCGTGATTGATGTCATGTTATGATATGTTATGATATATATTCAAGGATGATAAATGAAGTGCTTGACATTATGATCTATGCCAAGGTTATATATGCGTTTTTGATAAATGGGCTGCTAGACATGATGATCTATGCCAATGATACATATGAATGGTTGATAAATGGGGTACTATAAACTATAATATACACCAATGATGTATATATATATATGAATGTTTTATAAATGGGGTGCTAGACATGATGATCTACAAAAATGATATATATGTATGATTGAGAAATGAGGTGCAAGACATCATGTTCTATGCCAATGATATACATTCATGGTTTATAAACGGGGTGCTAGACATGGCGTTCTTCCCCCAAAACATTGGAATTGGACTATGGTTCCATGTGTGAGTAATAATGAAATTTATGTGATATTGATAATATAATACCATGTGCTATAATGATATTTTAATTTAATATCTAATATGGTTCAGACCCAGTATGGGTTGAAGGATGTATTAAGGTATGGGTGTCTTCGAAAACCCAGTGATTTATGTGGTTTAATAAATATTAATTTATAATGTGATAATTTTTTTACTTAAGCATTGTAATTATTTCATTATACAACGGTATACACATGTTATTGAATGGATTTTTAAGACATTGTTGGTGGTGCCCTACTATGTTGTACTCATACCCTAGTCGGGCTGCCTGATCAGTACCCAAATATACTTTATTGTCACATGATAAGTTATGGGAGAATAAATAATGTTAGATGGCTGATTTGGGGATGGAGAATGGTTGAGGGATCTAGATTTGGTGTCGGACCCTCTGAGATTCATTAGATTCATTCATTTGGGTTTTCATTTTAGAAACATGAAACATACATAACAATGGCTTGTTTTCTAATTTGGTTTGGCTATTGTGTGTAGTGTATTGATTTTAGTGAGATATTGTTATTTTTTATGGTTATATATATTCTTACACTATTTTATATTATTTATTATGGTGTATTACTCTAATAAAATGAAACATCCCGACCCCAGATGCATGGAGCCAGTGCATTGTTTTAATACGTTGGCCTAATTACAAAGAATAAAATCTATAAGGAATGATCAGTTTAGTAGTCTTGGGAAATATGTTACATACATGATCTTTACAATACAATTCAAAAAATAAAATACAAAATACACAATCCTTTTAGAATTACATTATTCTCTTAGCTTAACCATGCCTATAAATTATAATATAATTCTTGGAATCCTAGGAAAATATAACAAAAGAAAGGGGTATCTCAGAATCTTAGTTAGGTTAAACATTATACTAAAAGCTTTATTAAATAGATATAAAAATATATATTATTAATAAGTATGAAATATATGAAATAATAATTATATTGGAATTATATATGTCTGTTGGTGTGTGTGTACATATATTCCATTCACATACTTCCATTCATTACAATAAGAAAATGGAAACAGTGTTCATGCATATGTACGACCTACCGTCTCCATCAATGGTGTATTCCATTTTGTATATATATATATATATAATTTATTTATATTTATATTATGAATATATATGTTATATAAATCATGTTATACATTATTTATGTCAGTAAATCATGATCTATGTAATATGATAAAAAATAACAAGTGTATGATAATGAAAGTGATTATTACTCGGAATGTTGCTTTTACTTGGAAATTATTAATAAAAGTGTAATGTAAAACCAGAAATGAATCATGTATGACTTCATATATATTATTATGGTTCTTATATATGTTAGTAATATGTTCAAAACCATTATTCATGAGTTTCAAACACATATGGAGAGTATCATAACTAATGTAAGGGAATTGATCTCACTTTTAATTTTTGTGAGGTATAGGCAATGTTCAACACTTATTTCTCGTGTGTGGTGTATGAATGGACCCTATTATGCTTGATATCATGAATAAATTATTCATCATAGTATATAAATCTTCATTTTAAGATATTTGTCATAATATTTAAATGTTCAAAGTGGTTTGGGACCCATTGAATGTTTAAAGAATTAATCATTTCTCCATATAAAAATATTCTATATATTATTTTAAATAACAATTTATATGGATATAAAAGTTATTATAAGGGTTATTGTATGTCTATTTTTATGTTCATTATAATTTATTCAAAAAGGAGTCTTTTTAAGGTTTTATGTAATGGACTCTTTACCTAAAATAGTTTTTAAAAGTTGTAATGATTTATTCTTCTAAATCATTCTCAATAATGTACATGATTTCAAAATACTTTTAAGGATTAATTAATTAAGACATGAATGTTTTAAAATTATAATTCCATTAAAAAAATTTAAATTATTATGGGAAATGTCCTTTAAAAATACGTTTTTAAATTTATTATTTTATAACTGTGTGACTTTTGAATAAATTATTTTCAATAAAAAAGAGGTATTTTCTTCAATATAATTTTTAATGACACTATTAGATTATTTTCATATATGTGAACATCTTTTTTTGGATGTTATGCTTAATTAAGGTTGATTTAATATGATACAGTCTTCTATATGGTATTTAAGAGTTTATGTTTTGTTGGACTATGGTTGTGCTATTTTGATACCATTCGTGTTTTATGGAAAAAGTATTAACATTTTGCAAAATAATTTTAATATGAATGTTTATTATTTTTTCACCGTTTTAATATGAAGAATGAATTTGACATAGTATGTAAGGGGTTGGGGATCGGGTAATGAAATCCCAATGGGTTGGATACTGGTTAATCAAAGCACTACGGGTTGGGGACTGATTAATGAAAGCCCAATGGGTTGGGGACTAGTTAATGAAAGCCCTATGGGTTGGGAACTGGTTAATTAAATTCCCTCGATGCATCGATAGTTCTAACGAGACAAACTAATTTGATTTTTTACCCATATAGTCTTGGTATGAAGCCTTGATGTTATGTCTGGAATTATACATTCCCTCATCATGAGATTAGTTAATGATATTAAATGTGATTGTTTGACTAGTGGAATATCCATGTGATTGATTAAATGAAATTTTTTATATTATTTTATTCATATTATGCGGAATAATATTTTTTAAAGTCTTGTGTTTTTGTTTTATACATTCCTTAATGTTTATAGCTATTTAATAAAGCTTTTACTATAATGTTTAACCTAAATAAGATTCCTAGATACCCCGATCTTTTGTTATATTTTCCTAGGATTCCAATAATTATATTATGATTTATAGGCATGGTTATGCTAAGAGAATAATGTAATTCTCAAAGGATTATCAATTTTTTATTTTATTTTTTGAATTGTATTGTAAAGTTCATGTATGTAACATATTTCCCAAGACTACTAAACTGATCAGTCCTTAGAGATTTTATTCTTTGTAATTAGACCAATGTATAAAAACAATACACTGGCTCAAGGCATCTGGGGTTAGGGTGTTTCATTTTATCAGAGTAATACACCAGCATAAATAATATAAAATAGTGGAAGAATATATATAACCATAAAAAATAACAATATCTCACTAAAATCAATGCATTACACACAATATCCAAACCAAATTAGAAAACAAGCCATTGTAATGTATGTTTCATGTTTCTAAAATGAAATCCCAAATGAAAGAATATTATGAATCTCAGAGGGTCCGACACCAAATCTAGATCCCTCAACCATTCTCCATCCCCAAATCAGCCATCTAACATAATTTATTCTACCATAACTTATCATGTGACAATAAAGTATATTTGGGTACTGATCGTGCAGCCCGACTAGGGTATGAGTACAACATAGTAGGGCACCACCAACAATGTCTTAAAAATCCATTCAATAACATGTGTATACCGTTGTATAATGAAATAATTTCAATTCATAAGTAAAAAATTATCACATTATAAATTAATATTTATTAAACCACATAAACCACCGGGTTTTCGAAGAAACCCATACCTTAATACCTCCTTCAACCCATACTGGGTCTAAACCATATTAGATATTCAATTAAAATATCATTATAGCACATGGTATTATATTATCCATATCACATAAATTTCATTATTACTTCCACATAGAACCATAGTCCAATTCCAATGTTTTGGGGGAAGAACGCCATTTCTAGCACCCCGTTTATAAACCATGATTGTATATCATGGGAATAGAACATGATGTCTAGCACCTCAATTCTCAATAATACATATATATCATTTTTTTTATCATCATTTCTAGCACCCCATTTATCAAACATTCATATATATATATATAAATGTACATCATTGATGTAGATTATCGTTTCTAGTACCCCATTTATCAACCATTCATATGTATCATTGGCAGAGATCATCATGTCTAGCAGCCCATTTATCAACCACGCATATATAACCTTGGCATAGATCATCATGTCAAGCACTTAATTTATCATCCTTGAATATATATCATAACATATCACAACATGACATCAATCACGATTAATCAAAATTAAAAATCTTATCACAATTATCCATTAACTAATCCATAAATTAATTAATCCATGTAAGATAATTAATTAGAAAATTAATAAATAACAACAATTTCTTTTAATTAATTCAAGAGTTAATTATTACAATCTACCCCATTAATTAATTAGTCACTTAAATAATTAAATCTCTTCCATTAACTAATTAAACAATTAATTAACCATATAATATCCATTATTCATTTTTGACAATTAATTAATCATTTCACATATCAACATCTAATGGATTATTCAAAATTAACTATTTCCAAATTCACAATTCAACATCCCGATAATTAAATCAAAAAAAAATTATCCTTAATACCACAATTCAATATTCTGATAATTAATATATATAAAAATTATCCCAATTATTCAATTAAATTATTTGATAATTAATTTCTCAATAAATTGTCTTAATTCCACAATTCAATCATTCAATCAAATCCCCAATTCCTCTATAAAATATTTTACCACATTAATTAATTCATTTAAGGATTTAATAACAGCTAAACAAACCCTATAAATTCTATAATTTCATACAAGAAATCAAGATCATAACTGTGGGATTTGAATATATGACAACCTATCATGATTCATTGATGAATGATTTCCCGAAAAAAATTCTAAAATTTGTGAAACATATTGAAGTAGAACGGGATCCTGATCTCCAAACACTAAATCATGATTAAAAAATCAAGATCTCTGTAATCTTGATCCAGAACCAAAATCCTAGAACTAGATTCACCATATATAGATCTATATCTATCAAAACAAAGGATTACATTCTTGAAAAATATTGAGAGGAGGAGTATGAATAGGAAAGCAGTGGGATTAAATAAATATACCAGGAGAGGAGAAGATTATCGATATAGGCATTGAATTAGGAATAAAAGTGGTCAGATATCCTAATAATACTTCTAGAAATCTCTAAAATCATCAAAAATTTTAAGGGTCCATGTTTGGGTTGAAATGTGTGAGTTTTGGTGGTTTGGGGGAATTAAAAACCAATTTTTGGGCCATGTTAAAAATCATTCATGGTTTCCTAGGAATAGGTGAATGGTTTTCCCTAACCATGCGCCAACTATGAACATGTTATTTTAGGGGTGAACAGTTTACCTTTTTATGATGCATGATTATACAAACCGTACGCCATCCATGCGAACCCCCATTGTACATGGTTTCATGGTTTTCAAGGCTGGGGTGACGGTTTTCACTAATCATGCGCCAACTTTTCAAAACTATTTTTTTTAATTTTTTGCAAAATTCAACCCAAACACACTGTAAGTTATAACCCAAAAAAAATTAATCATATAAAAAAGAAACTAGAACTTGAAAACAAGCCTGCATAAACACCATAAAAGGTCAGTATCTTAAATTCATCCTTGACATGGAGTCTTTGACATTGAATATAATGGTCTTCAAGTATAAAATGAACCATTTATTTTGGAACACCAAACACATAATGTTTATTATAATGATTACTATTATGTTTCAAATGATTTTAATGATAGGTAGAGTGTAATAAAATAAAATCTCCTAAAAATTAGTTTATTAAAAATGAAAATGGTTCTGTGGAAGTGCAAGGGATTGAAATTTTTAATGAATCGTCCAAAAATTTACCTCTTACCCAACAAGATATAAATATCTATGATGAAACCCCCTAGTAAAAGGCTGATGATGTTGATAATATCAATAAAGTAATAAGGTATGATGAAATTTAAAGTCACATAAAAGATTATAATGCTGAATATGATGATGAAGGCATTATCCTCAATGATGTCGAGGAAGAAGATGAATATTGATGAATTATATTTTGGAATTTACTAGTTATTTTATATTTGATATTTGTATTAACAATTATTTTTAGGGAAGACTTTTTGTTTCAGATTGGTGGAACCAATGATCTATTATATTATTTCCTTGATTCTAGTAATTGTTAGTTTTTTATATTTGATATTTGTATTAACAATTATTAATATGTATGAATATTATATTCCATATGGTATTTATTAGATTTTTAGATTTTATATCTGTATTGAAAAATATTTATTGGTCGTACATACATATGAATGAATTTTCCATTTTCTTATCATATTGAATAGAAGTAAGTGAATAAAATATATTTGTATACATATATATATATATTATTCCAGTATAATTATTATGTAAAATTTTTTATACTTATTAATAATATATATTTTTATAATCATTCTGGAATGGTTAATGTGGAAGATGAATCTCATCGCGTTGGGGAGATGGTATTTCATATGTATGCATGAGCGATGTTATCATTTACATGATGGTTAAATGGTTTTTAATTGGATAGAATATTAATTTTTATGAAATAATATCATGTTAAATTTATTATTTTAATTTTTTTTATTCATCGTTATACCCGTCGAAAATCAATTTACATGAAAAATAGTTCACACCACAGCGTAGAGACGGTAAGCCATACACACACACGCATGCTTATATTGTTTTTCATAGGATGGGTAAAAGGGGGAATATGGTTTTACCATAATAATATAAACATCTTATATTATATTATATTATGGAGTTATTAGTATATTATAGAAAAAACATAGTAATATGAAGTATAAGAAGAAATGAAAATTGAAAGAGGTGATAAAATAATTAACACGTGTTCAGGAATCTTCATTTAATTTGAAAAAAAGGACTCTATAAGATGAATTTCTTGCCAATTTCTATCCTCTAAGATGAATTTTGCGATGTTGGGAGAGTAAATTAGCAGGTTTTGGAAAATGAAAAGTTCTTTTGAGGTGTGAATGAATGATATAGAGAAGTTCATTTTTATAATTTAGGTGAGAGGCACTTTTAAAAGATCATACTATTTTGGAAAGGTTGGAAGGAGACTATAAAGATTATAACCAAGGTTATGAGGTTATGAGTGGGAATTGAAAACCCATGTATGGCGGGAAATCCATGTACCTAGGGTGGGATTTTTTGTTTTTTCTATTTTCTTTTTAATTGAATATTGTTTCACCTTGGGTGACACACTTGTTTTGTGGTTTGATTATTGTTTCTAAAAAATGTTTAGAATTGAATCATGGACTAGTATGGAATGACAGTTGAGTCTTCATTCATCATTCTCAGAACTCAGGATTATTTTTTCACATGCAACAGTTTACGCACACAAGGGAAAATGGGTTTTGGGTAAGTTGTTGAACATGAAATGTTTTTCTCTTGGTTGTAAAATTGAATTTAAAATGGTTCCTAATATGAATGTGAGAATAGTAAAATGATGTAAAATGTGAATAAATTGGTGCCTAAATGAGAATCTTGATATAAGAATGTTTTTAATCATGTTAACCAAGACCCAATTATAGGATGTTTAAGGGTATTGATAATGTTAAAATTTTGACCATGTGGAAATGTTTGGGGAAAAGACATATTGTGAATTGATTTGATAATTCCTCTTACATAAATGTGATAAAGTGGTGTTATGATTCATAAGACATGTGTTTGAAATTTTAGAGATATGGTTCCATGAAAATTCATATTGAGAGGATGACATGAGGATATGGATGGAGATGATTTACCAGTAGTGGAACATGAGCCTCTAATAATGATGGTTAAGGAAGTAGGGGAGCAGTTTTAGGATCATATCACCCATATCATGAAATTTATGGAACGAGACTCAAGTAGGGTTGTGAACATCATCTCGAATCTAACAAGAGATTTATAATTGTAGGGCCCTCTAATTTTTACCGGAGAGGGTGGACCAGAGGGATATGAGTTCTAGGTTAAATATATGGAGACTATTCATGACCATTTAGAGTATTTGGCTTAGAATATAATCATGTTGGTTTCATATATTTTTTGAGGATCCTCAATGCACTGGTGTGATGTCTATGATCTGACTGAACAAGATGATGGTATGTTATGAAAAGACTTCTTAGAGATGTTCTTGTAGCACTTCTACATAGAGATATTGAGGCATGAGAGAGTAACAATGTTCATGATGTTAACTGAGTGCAGTATTTCCATGATGGACTTAAGTGTAAAATTAAGTCCAAAGTCAATATCTTCAAGATGAAGAGGTTTTTAGAAGTGGTGAATCAAGCTCTCATCTCATAGGGGAACCTGAAGGCGCCTTCTAGTGGAGGACATGTGGTTTCTTCTGGAAGATCTGGAGGTACGTCCTCTGAGAGTAAGAAGCATCATTAAAAGAACATTGCCTAGAATACTGGGACACATAGTATCTTGTCAGGGGTATTAGTTACTAAGGATCTTACTCATGTTCTTTACCACCAGTTTGATAAAATGGTACAATTTCATAAACATTGTCCTCGAACACCAGTAGAGTGCTAAGCATGAAAAAAATGAGGCATCTGTAGAGGTTCTGTAGAAACATGATATAGATGGTTAGTGATGAAGGAGTTGAAAAAGAAAGGGTGTAGGAAGGGGATATTATCCACCATATCGATATAGAAGCTAGATTACTAATGTGCGAGAAATTAGAGGTAGTGGATGTGGTGCTTCTAGGAAAGAATCAGGGTGGTTCAACTTAGGGGAGTCATATGTCATCAAAAGTAAGAGGTTCAAAAACGTTTCATGTAATGTAGCCTAATCATCCAGATAGTGAGGTTGGCCATTAACAATGAGAGGTTCTATTCTTATATCTTCTACATTAGCTAGTTCCATGTTTTACACTAGTGCACCTAATTCCTTTATATATAAAAATATTATTAATGGTTTGATCATGGTGGAATATTTTTTGCATAGGGTAATGGTGATACATACACTATTACGAGTATTTTCTGGATACATCTATATCTTCAAGGCGTGTTCTCTTGAAAACATGGAGTACCATTTTCTTTAATACCTCTATATTCTAGATATATAAGTCTTTGACCTAATTATGGGTATGGAATGGATAGTCACATACAGATACCACATTGACTATTAATGAATGAGTTTGAACATTAAATCTCCTAAGGTTGAAAAATACATTCACCATGGAGAGTGGGATATCCAGGCTGGTTGAGCAGGTCCAATTACTCAGAATGAGGGAGACATAACAGCCCAGGTCTCTATTTTGTTTATGGATGATGGTGGTGTGAAGCATGATGTATTTCCACTAGTAGTAGAACTATTTTGGGATTTATTTCTTCAAGACCTTTCCTAGCAACCACCAGAGAAAAATGCGTAATTTATAATTTAGATTATACTGGGGTTTGAGCCAGTTTCTACTCAACTATACAAAATGGCACTAAATGAGCATCAAGAGCCAATGAATCCGCTAGGGGAGTTGTAGGATAAGGTATTTATCCATCCAATTATGTCGCCTTGGGTATCACATATGTTGTTTGATAATAAGCCTAATGTGGCTCTATGCTTGTGTGTTGATTACTAGATGTTGAATTAGATGATCATGAAGAAATGGTATCCTATTATGTGAATCAACAATCTATTTGAATAGTTGAGATGATCCTATGTGTTCTAAAATATCAACTTGATATGGGGGTCTCATCAGTTGAGAGTTTGGAATTATGATATACAAAGGACTGCTTTCAAGAAGTTGGTATGGCCTGTATGAGTTCATTATAATATCACATTGGTTGACCATGGTAGAAAAAGTGGTTATGGACTTGATGATCTAAATCTTACATCAGGGCCTAGAACATTTTTAGTAGCTTTTTTGGATGATATATTCGTGTACTTCAAGACTCATGAAGATCATGACAAACACCTTGACATCATCCTGAGTACACTGAGAGAGCATCAGCTATAATCCAATCAATTTAAGTGTCGATTATGGATTGATTAGGTACAATTCATAGGATTCATAATCTTAGAGGAAGGTGTGTATGTGGAACTATGGAAGGTTTAGGATGTGGTAACATGTGAGTACCCCAAGAAAGTATTTGAGATTTGATGCTTCCTGGGGTTACCTGGATATTATTGGAGATTCATCCCTGACTTTTCCCATTTGGCAGTGTTTCTTTTGTGCATGAAGAAAATTGGATAACGTTTGAATGGTCAGAAGAATATAATAAGGACTTCTAAAATATGATAAATTTCTTGACATCCACATTGATATTGATCCTACCCAACCTATGTGAGGATTATATAGCATATTTTGATGATTATGGAGTCGTACATGGAGTAGTGTTGATGTAGGGAGATCGAGTCGCAGTTTATAGTTCTCGATAGTTGAGGCCACATGAATTGAACTACCGTAAGTCTGACCTTGAGTAGGTAATTGTTGTTTATGATTTGTAGTGTTGGTGACATTATCTATTAAGTGATAATTTTATGGTGTATACTGATTAAAATAGATTAATTTACATCTTCTCCCATTGATATTTGAACCTTTGGAAGTGGATATAGGTATAGTATATGCAGTTATTTGATTATGAGAAAACATATATTCCTGAAAATGAATAAGCGTGGCTGATGCTTTGAGTAGGAAAAATCGGACTCAAATGGATAATGAGTCTAATGTTAAGTGGAAGATGATGAATTTTCATGTTGAGATACAGGTGGTTGTTTAAGAGAGTCAATAGGAGATGACTATTATATCAGTTTAAGTGGGGTCTACACTTTTGAGCTGTATTAGAGATAGACCTCATGAGGATACATAATTATTGACCTTGAGGGAGAGCCTTGAAGGTGGGGAGCCACCATATGAATATATCCTACATGAGGATGAGATCATCTATACCTGGAATTAGGTTTCGGTGTCTATGAGCATGTGAGAGGATATCATGTGATAATTTCCTTACATGATGTGGGTGGTCGATCTAGGTGTAACCAAAATGTACCATGACCTATGGTGATGGTTTTGGTGTCCAGGCATGAGAAGGGAGATAATAGGGTTCATAACATGATTTTATACCTATTAACAGTTGAAAGTAGATCATTAATGACATAGAATTTTTTTATAGAAATTTCCCATTCCAAAATGAATTTGGGATGACGTGACACTGGATTCATTGGTGGGTTTAGCAAAGACACTAAGGAAGAATGATTCTATTTGGATTTTTGTGGATCAACTGACAAAAGTAGTACATTTTTTTTCTATATTACAGACATTATCAGTGATTAAGACTTTTATGTTCATGATATAACCCCTCTACATGTGTTCCTACATACCATTGTTTCATATCATGACTCACATTTCACTTTGAGCATATAGTAGGGCTTACAAAAGGTCATCAGTACACATGTATAATTGGGTATGACATTCCACCCACTGATAGATGGGAGGTTAGAGCATAATATAAATTTTCTTTAGGATATGTATTAAGTATCTATTCATGACTTTGGTGGGTTTCAAAAAAGGAACACTGACTTATTGAAGATTTCCTATAACAATAGTTATTAGGTAACTATATAAATAGAACCATAAGATGTACTTTATGGTTGGTTATGTAGATCAACTTTATGATGGATAGGGGTAGGTGAGTCTGAGCTATTGGGACTGAGTCTCATGTAACAGACAACAATGTAGTCGTAACTAATTCAGAAATGTATGAATATGGATCAGAATATAAAAAAAGTCATATATTGGTAGATGGATATGACCCATAGAGTTTATAGAGGGTGATTTTTTATTCCTATGAGTGTCACCAAGTTTGGGTCACTATAGGATATAGAGGTAGGAAATGTTGGATTCCTGGTTTTTTGGACCGTTTGAGGTTGTGAAGAGAATCAGGCTGGTGGTGTACTGATTGGATCTTCCACAAAAACATAGTGCTAAACATGATATTTCACATGTATAATAACATCTTCAATATCACCACAACCCTTCTCATGTGATCAATGTGGATGGTTTTGATCTTGAGGTAGATGTGTCCTTTGAGGAGCATCTGATACATGTGATGGATTGCAGAGAGAATGTGTTGTATGGAAATATTGTGGTGATGGTCTGTGTTTGTAGGAGAAAACATGGGATATATAATAAGATATGTGGGATTAGTGGATACATAGTTTTGGATCTAAATCTTAGCTATTCTTGGACTGCAGCTCGAGGGCGAGCAATTACAAGGTGGGGAGATTGTAAGATCCTAACCTTTTTAGGGGTTAACTCATGCTTGTTTTCAGGAACTCTTTTTCCCTTATTTGATAAATTCTTTTAGGGGTTATAACTTGGGGTGTGTTTTGGTGAGATTTTTTTAAAAATTAAATAAAAGGGTTGTCAATCATTGGCACATGGTTAAAGAAAATCGTGCACCAACTCCCAAAAAATAGTGCACCCCTTGACAGTGGTGGTTCGCATGGCTAACACACAGTTTTTCAAACCATTCACCTTAAAAAGAGAAACCATACACCCCTAAAAAACCTGCTTAGTTGGAAAACATTTTGGGAAAACCATTCCCCCTACACATGAAACCAATCATTGTTTTCAACGTGGCACAAAAATTTGTTTTTAAATCCCCCAAACTCCCAAAACTCACCCAATTTGACCCAAATGTGAACGCTTATGATTTTGGATCATATTAGAGCTTTCCGAAGGGATTATAAGGCTTCCCAACCTCATTTATTTTTGATTTAAGGCATGCATTGAAGATCTTCTCCTATCTCGATAAGTGGACAAAATCCAATTGCTTTCCCATTCATCATCCTTTATTCTCACTTTCATTTGGTGGGAAGTAATATTCTATTTTGTTAGATAATGATAAATATTTGGTGAATATAGATCTAGTATTTTGGATCTATATCTATATTAATGATATCTCGTTTTTATTAATCTTGATTTATGGTTTTGAGATCTAGATCATGTTCTACGTCGTGCTTAGTTTTCATGATTTTCCTTGGGTGACCGCTCATCAATGAATTGAGGTAGGAGTGATAATTTTTAAATCAAATAGGCATGGTCTTGATATTGTGTATGGAATTATAGAATTTTTGGAGTTCATTTAGCAATTGGAAATTTTTAATTTGAATTACTTAATGTGGTCAATTAATTAATTGATGAATTTGGGATTTGATTGAATGATTGAATTATGGAATTAAGATTATTATTTGATAAATTAATTATCAAAGTAATGAATTTTGTAAATGGGATATTTTATTTATAGATGATTTATTAGAATATTGAATTATTGTATTAAGGATAATTATTATATTTAGTTAATTATCAGGATGCTGAATTTTTAATTTGTCAATAATTAATTGTGAATTAATTATTGGTTGTTGAGATTTGAAATGATTAATTAATTTCCAAATTAATTAATTGACATTATACTGTTAATTGATTTGTTAATTATATAACAATATAGTTTTGATTAATTAAGTTGAGAATTTATTAGCAGGACAGATATGAATAATTATTTATTTATTTAATTATATGATTTTTTCATTAATTAATTATTGAATAATTTAATAGATAATGATTAATTTATTTATTAACTAATTAATGGATGATTGTGATAATATTATAGAAGTTGATTAATCATGATTAATGTGGTATTGTGATATGTTATTATATATGTGCATGGTTTATAAATGGGGTGCTAGACATGATGATCTATACCAATGTTATATATGCATTGTTGATAAATGGGGTGCTAGATATGACGATCTGCACCAATGGTATATATGATTGTTTGAGAAATTGGGTGATAGACATGACGATATATTCCAATGATATATATAAATATATATATATGGTTGATAAATAGGTTTCTACACATGATGATCTATTCTTATGATACATATATACGACTGAGAATTTGCGTGCTACACACAACGTTCTATTCTCATGATATACATGAACGGTTTTTAAATGGTGTGCTAAATAGGGTGTTATTCTCCCAATAAATTGGAATTGGACTATGGTTCCAAGTGGAAATAATAATTAAATTTAAGTAACATGGATAAATTAACTCCATGTGCAATAATTAAATTTGAATTGAATATATGACATTGTTCAGATCTAGTTCATTCATAAGTATGTATTAAGATACGAGTGTCCATAAAAACCCAATGGTCTATGTAGTTTTATAAATATTAATTGATAATGTGATAAATCATTACTTATTCATTGTAATTATTTAGTTATACAAATACATACACCTGTTATCAACTAGATTTGTTGTAGTCACCATTGTTGATGGAATACCGAGTTGTACTTACACCATAATCAGGTTGGCTCATTGGTACCTAAATAAAATTCATTTTTGTAGGAAATGTTATGGGTAAAGGTCTTGTGTAAGATGACTAATTTGGGGATGGAGCATGGTTGAGGGAAACAAATGTGGTTCTGGACCCTTTGGGAGTTCCCAATGTATTACTTTTGGGTTTTCATTTTAGAAACCTAACACATACATTAGGATGACATGTATTCAGATTAAGTTTGGATATTGTATCTTTTATATTGATTTTCTTTACATATTGGTTTTGTTTATGATTATATATATTCTTCTACTATATTTATTATTTCTTCTAGTGAATCACTCGGTATAGTCTCCCCATGACTCACTTATTAGAACGTCGCTGCTACTCGGTTGCCTCAGGAATATATGGAGGGACACATGAGGTCATTTGATTGACCAGTTTGGGGCACCGATGTGTGGAATCTAGTTTGCTAAATTACAATGACCATTAAACCCTTTATCTGTATCAAACCAATTGTATTTTAACATTATTAAATGAGTTTATCCCAGATAACATAACTCAATTATTTCATCCAGTATACCATGAAACTAAACTTCACATTCTTTATGATGATATCCCTTAAAAAAACAAAAATCTTCATTTGTTTCATTTATTCTCTATATATATATATATGGATGGAATAAAAATCCATTAACCACTTACCCATTATAATATTTTACCAATTTCGGTGGAAGGTTTTAGAGCATAGATAATCGACTATAAATATTATTTTCATATTGTGATGCCAAAATATATATATATATATATATATTAATTATAGATATCATTACAAAATTTATTTAATTTTCTATAAAAATAAGCATAACATACCAATCATTGAAACCAATATGAAAATTCTGTTGATTACGTTCTTTAATAGTGTGAATTCTAATTTTTTTTAATTTGTTGTGATATGGTCATAATTTAGTCTAAAAAGGAAATAACATTGATAAAGGTATAAATTATATAAAATTACAATAAGGATAATAATAAGTATTTGCTACTCAAAATGTGTCATTTGTTTCCAATTTAGACGAAAATATATGTGATCTCTATATAGTTCTTCATTTGAAATCCATCACTCATGATAACCACCAAAACGAAACTTTGGATAATTAAAAAAATGAAAACTATAGGTATGTAGAACCATTAAAATTTGTCTCACTATAACACATATGCTTAAGTTTTTATGGATATTCTGATTGAAAATAATAGCATAAATTTTACATTTTCTCCTATAAGTATACTTTTACAACTAACCATTCAAATTATTCTTTGATAAATACTTTCTAATTTAATGTTTGCATGCATCTCTCAAATGGTAAATTCCATTTAAACTATACCAGACCAAAAAAATTATCGTCATATAAAAAAAATAAAAAATTAAATATTCCATTCTATCAAATAATCTTGGTGAGAATATTTCCTCAAATTTACAAAAAATTAAAACAACAGGATTTTGTGGCATAAGCAATGCATCATAATATGATGTTTCCACACAAAAATCCTAGAAGAAATATGAAATTTCAGTAAATAATTCTAATATTGAAGAAATCAAAATCCCAATAAGACCAACATGCATAAATCATTTCATTATGGCATGGATGTCAAGGATTCTTATGTCAGTAATATAGAAATTTCTAACACCAAGAGATAAATTAGAATAATAACCATCAACTAACCTCAAAGTAGGAATCCATTAAATAATAATAAATGAACATCTTTAGAAAGTGAATAATATGCTATTGGATACATTAAATTGTGTGATCATATGTCTTCAAATAATACATGTTAAGTACATCTGAAAATTTGGGCAATATCTTACTGTGCCTTTATATAATATTTTGTCTTAATAGGTGTGTCCAACACAACATAAATTATATTATCAAAAAAGTTCTTATCAATATGCATTACATCTAACATGTGATGAACCAAAAAATCAGCAAAATATGGAAGGTATTAAAAATTAATCCACACAATCAAATTATAACCTCCCACAAAATCATTTTTTTCATTTATGGATTTTCTAAAATTAAAAGAATGTAATTCAAAGACAACATATTTTACATGAATTTTCGATAGGATTTCTACAGTTTATATCTTTCAATTATAATTTTCTATAAAATAATTTTTGTTCCTTAGAAAACGGTGATCCACAGGAAGAAATATTTGATGGTAGTCAAAAAATTTAATCTTTATCCCATTAACAAACATAATCACTTTATGTCATCCTTGAAATATAGACATGATTTTATATGACATGTACTCCATCCAAATAACATACTATTAACCCGAATGTCATTGATCTTCCACATTTAAGCAACCTTTAGTATATAATTATGATCTGCAACTATATGAATTGTAATTACACTATTGTTCCATAATTTAAATAACTCATAAATAAGTGGCTTCAAATAGTCATCGATGTTATTTTTATAATGTATTGGAATTAACATTGCTATAAATATATATGTTTCTTTCATAAAAATCAAAGGAGGTAGGTTCTACAGAGTAATAAAAATAGGCCAACAAGAATATTGACTACTGTAAGATCCAGATGAATAAAAATCATTTTTAGTTTGACCCAACAATATGTTATAATGTTATAAAGAAAAAATAAATATACATATTATCAAAGTGTTTCCATAAATTACCATCATATGTATGATTTATGATTTTGTTTATGGAAATAATTTATTTATTCAATTTCATTAATACAGTTATGTTGCAAGATATAAATAATTTATTTAAACGAAGTGTAATCAAAAAATCACTCAACTATTTAATAGGAAATTTGGAATTTCCTTATTGTACCTATATATACCTATATTCGCTATATGTTGGATAAATAACTAATTATTTATAATCACCATTACATAATATGTATTCATTTGAATACACATGGATCTTTTGATATCTAGGTCCAAAATTATGGACCAACCTCTAAATTTTTTATAAAATTATTGGTAATGTATTTCCATTAGGAAAAAATGATTTAACAAAATATAATATTTGATTAATGATATTATTTGACATTCCAAAATATGATTTAATAATAATAATTTTTGTATCATATTCTTTTTTTTTATCATCAGAAATCCCTAATATATGCCCTCCATAGTAGATTCCAACTTATTTTAAAATTAAGAAGGTTTTGATTTAGGATTTGGTATAAAATTATGTGTTTTTGTTTCCTAAATAGACAATCCAGTAAAATTATGTACTAAATTTTGAAATGATGGAACCGAAATCTAAAAATTTGTATTGTCTTCTAAATTCGGTTCAACTTGATGATACTAAAAAATAAAATATTTCAAAAAAAACCAAAACATATTTTATAATGTCGAATATTGTAAAACCATTTGAATCTCCTAATATAACATTTCTCTAATGGAAATTTTATTGTTATTTCATATTTTTTATAATTTTATGATGAAAATGATATAATTATTTCAACACCATCAATGTAGATTGGATTTATTCCAGATCCATTGGGATTTTTTTAATGATATATCCAATCAAGATCACGTAATAGAAACAGATATCTACATTCTAGTCTATAATTATCATTAAAGACACTAGGAATAAGAATACATATTATTCATTATGACTAATTAAAAATTATTATTATATTTTAACACAATGAAATATTCTATTGAATATTTTCAATGTGAGGCATTAAGTTAGAAAAAGATTTTATGGCTTGTAGAAGTATTGTGAAGATAGAATAAAAATATTAAATATATTAGATAAATCACGCACTATTTTCACAAAATAATACAATATCTCCCTAACTATGTCACATATGGGAAATTTGATACAACTATGAGGTCTATGTTATGAGGTTTACCGTAGATGTGACAAAACATTTATAAGCATCAGGTGTCTGGTAATAATGCATGTTAGTGTTTTTCATTTAATATTTTTTTTATAATTTTTTTAAGAAAATGAAATATACTCCGAATGTGGTATTATTTGAGAAATATGAGATGAGGATAGGTCTAAGATGTTGGGTTTACCCTAGGTGCACCATAGAGTTTATGCAAATTGGGTGTTTGGTAACAATACACATGAGGGAAATTCATTTTATATTTTGATTATAATTTTTTTAAAAATTTAAACACCTCCCAAACAATGTATTGTATGAGAAATATAAGTTCTTCATTTGGTCAGGGATACAAGATTTACCCTAGCCATGACATAACATTTGTGCATGATGAGTGATTGGTAACATCGTACGTGAAGGAAATTCATGTAATATTTTAAAATATTTTTTTTATAAAATTTAATGTATCCCCCAAATGGTGTATCTCATTTGAAATATGAGGGTACCGTTACATTTAGGAAGTGTGGTTTACATTAGGCCTGACTTAAAATTTGTATACATCATGTAACATCATGGTTCTGGGTGCCACACCACGGGTGTACCGAACCCGGTCTGTCACATGACCTCAAGCAAATTTCCCCAAATGCCCGTGGCTTCCAACTAATAGTGAGGGTCTAGGACTGATAGTGGGGGAAACTATGCCCCCATTTGTCAAAGTGTAGCGCAACATAAAAATATAGCATACAAAAGTGGAAATTATAAACAATATAAACCAAGAATTGAAAACAGTACTGAACTAAAAGATAACCAACATACATATATATGATGATGCAACATTTTCATAATTCTAAGAAATCAGCCAAAACCAGATACACCTCAATCTGAAACAATACATCACAAGGTACAAAGTACAACAAACCAAACCAAAGCAGTGCGATAGGAATCTAGTAGCATCGCAAATCTAAACTCGGTCCCATTCTCTCCTACTCCTCTACAACAATCACATACCTGTGTAGGTACCCTTGCCCTTATCAACACCTGCAACAATGTAATCTTCTTGGGCCCTAGACATGGCCTAAATAGGGTGTGGGAAATAAATCCTAGTAGGCAACCATTAAAGGCCCATGCCCAGCTATCTGTTAACATGTGCAACAACAGTGTGCAGTAATGAAAATCAATAAACTAGGAAGTACTCATAAGTAACCATTCCTACTAGTTACGTTTCAATTTTAATAATTATTTAACAATACCATGTAATTAAATTCTAAGTTCTTCAAGACCAGGCCTCGACTGAAAAAATCATATACTAGTGCCACAACAGAAACCACAACTGGCTATCTAACAAGTAAAAAGTTAATAACAATACCAAGCTTTTGATTTAGCTCGGCAGGTACAATATAAGAAATCACCACATTGAATATTAAAGGTAAATATTTTCCTCAGAAATTTGAATCTTTACCCTTAGGAAAACAGAAATGATACCCTTAGGTGATTTCCCTTAGGCATAAGAAATATTTCCCTCAGGCAGCTGAGATATTTCCCTCAGGCACAGAAGCTACGAACCTCAGAAATAAGAACGTTTCCCTCAAGCTGGATAAAATAATCGGTCCAAGACCAACACATAAGAAATCAATTTATATATGATTCCTTTCATGAAAACACAAAACATGGTATAATCATGGAAAAACCACGGGTATCATGGCCAAATGGCTAAACAATGGGGTATGCACCCTCGGGGTGGCCCTAGATCAAAATAACAATCTCAAACGACAGTTTATACTTATTCATTAGATTACCTATGAAATTATAGGTATCTCAATAGTTAATGTATCAACCACACGACACCCAAACATGGGCGCGTGACACAACGATACACATATTCAAATCAACAGTTTGAATTAAACACAAGACCACCTACCTCGATCACCTCTGATCGATATACGTGTAAGGTGCCTCCCAAAACAACCAATAACGACATAGATCTGAAATAAATGATTACCCATTCAAACCAAAATAACGTCCCTTGGGAAAATAATTGGAAGGAAAGATTCAAGGAAAATGAATGCCTTACTTGTATGGTTCAAACGAGACTGACGACAGAAGAATCAGAGTCCCAGTGTGCGATTGTGAGCTCCTCCAAGTCTTGGCCTCCTCCCCCGCTGCTCCGGGTGAGCCTTCTACCTCCTCGTCCGAAATAGGGGCTATTTCCTGTTTATAATGAAAAACATGACTACATAAAATATACTCCCATGTAAATGGTGTGTAATTCATTTTTTTACTATTCATATGGTGGCTACATTCCACTGCCTCACTGTTCATCTACTGACTGATTAAACGGAATGTTTTACTAAGTACACGGCGTATAGTTAGTTTGTACACCTTTAATCATCGGCATGACTACACACCCTATATTCTAATCCCACAAATCCAAAGTAATTGATGTGTGTACAAAAGTACACGGCGTGTACCCATAAATTTGGGATTTTCCCACATTTCCATTGTTTTCCAAAAAACACCTAAGGAAAAAAATTAATAAAACAATACCCCATGAATAAGAACCGGGTTCTTACAAACATCCCCCCTTAAAGAAAATTTTCCCTAAATTTCCCTTCGAATGATGGTGAAGATAAAAAAGAGAATAGTTCTAACCACTGAGCACGTACATCAGTTTCCCGCTCCTTGTTTTCGTCCTACACTCGGCCATGATTCCATAACACCCACACGAGAGGAACAGACCAGCCTCAGAGAAACATCATGCTCCAATCAATAATACAAATCTGATGTTCCTCAAAGGATGCATCGACCAGATGTTCATCCTACACTGGATAAAAAACATGACATGGGTCTGAAGTGGTAACAGCGCAACTGAGATACGTGAAAGACGTCGTGCATCACCCGATACCTCATTGGTAACTACAACTAATAGGCCACTGGCCCGACTCTCTCCCAAATCTCTAATGACCCTACATACCTTGGTGAAATTTTACCATGTATCCTGATCTTCCTGTGTCCCAACCTTGGTGAAACATGCCCGAAAACCTGATCCCTGACCACGAACTCCAAGGGTCGTCTGCAGTGATCAGCATAAGATTTCTGACGAGACATATAGTATCCATCCACTTCTAAATCAACTGGACCTGCTCTGAAATTTCCTATAGGAGATGTGGTCCCACTAAAGCTGCCTCACCAACATCCAACAAGCAGAAGGGGGATCATGATTTCCTACTTTATAAATTATTATAAGGTTCCATCACAATAGTTTCCTAAAAACTATTATTGTAGGAAAATTGACTAGGGGTATGTGTTTCTACCAAAAGACCCCAAAGTTCAGGGTGCATGCACATAGCATGTCTTCTATCACCTGTATTGTACGCTCTGACTGGCCATCAGTCTGAGTGTGGTAAACTATGATTAGAAGCACCTGTGTACCCAGTGCCCTCGGAAAACTCTTCCAGAAATGAGTCATAAAACAGGCTTTTCTATCTGAAACGATAGAACGAGGGACCCCATGATGATTTACTACCTCTCAGATATACAACATCCCAAGATATTCAACACTGAAGGTCACCTTGATCGGAGAAAAGTAGGCTACCTCCATAAGTCTGTTCACAACAACCCATACGGCATCATTGCCTCGAGATGACCTCGGCATACCGGTCATGATGTCCATCATAACATCATCCCATTTCCACTCTGGAATGGGTAACTGTTGTAACAACCAAGGTGGCCGATGATGCTCTGCCTTCACCTGCTGACAGGTGGAACATCTCATAACAAAACCAGCTACCTCTTTTTTCATAGCCGGTCACCAATACTGACGTCTTAAGTCACGATTCATTTTGGTAACTCCAGGATGCACTTCCCATGTTGAAGCATGAAATTCCCACAATAACTCCTCGCGTATATCCCCTAGATCCCACACACGTACATGGATACGTAGTACTCCGTCATTTCCTATCGCCCAACCAGGAGGATGGTCCTCACCTGCCACCAACTCCCGTAGAACTATGCCTTTTGAATCTGATAGTTGTCTCATCCTCACTCTATACAAGAGGGTAGAAGTCATAGCTAAGGATAAAAGATAGGTTTTCCCTTGACTATCATGCACCTCCAAATGCATCTCAGAGAACAAATCCATAAGCTTCCACTCACCACTGGCCTCCTGCACTACATATAATTGAGTCTTCCTAATAAGTGCATCAGCTACAACGTTACCCTTACCAGGTGTATAAGAAAGCTCAAAGTCAGACTGAAGGTATTCAACCCACCTTTGTTGTCTCATGTTCAATTCACGATGGGTAAAGATGTATTTATGACTTTTGTGGTCCGTAAACACCACAATATGTTCTCCCAAGAGATAATGTCTCCAACAGTGTAATGCATGAACTAATACAGCCAACTCGAGATCTTGCATCAGGTAATTCTTCCCATGTGGCCTCAAATGCCCAGACCAGTACGCAACTACTCGATCCCCCTACATCAGAACTGCTCCTAGCCCAATTCCTGATGAATCACAGTAAACTATATATCTAATCCCTTTCAGTTGAAGTATCAGGACCGATGCTGATGTCAATATTCTTTCATATTCTGAAAGGCTATCTCGCATGATTCTGACCAAATGAACTTCATACCCTTCTATGTCAAACCCGTCAACGGCGCTACTAAGTGGGATAAGTCCTTTATAAATCACCTGTAGTAACCAGACAGCCCCATGAAATTCCATAATTCAAACACATTCTATGGATTCTCTTAGGAAACTAATGCTCTCACTTTCTCTGGGTATACCACAACTCCTACCTCTGATATAATATGACCAAGGAAGTAAATCTTGTCCATCTGAAAGTGGTACTTTGAGAGCATATCATATATATCATACTCTCTCATTATACTCAATATGATCTCAAGATAGGTGGCATGGTTAGTTTGATTGTTAGAGTACACCATGATATCTTCCACGAAGTCTACCACAAAAGAATCCTGATATGGGTGGAACACACGATTAATCAGAGCCATGAAAACTACTGGTGCGTTTGTGAGTCTGAACGACATGACTAAGTACACGTATAGACCATGTCTGTTCTGAAAGGCTATAAGATGTATATTTGATTGTATAAAGTTCAAATAATGGTAACTGGATCTCAAATATATCTTCGAGAACACCCGGGATCCTTAAATCTAATCAAAGAGATCATCAAACCTCAGTAAGGGATACTGGTTCTTGACCATCAAGTAGTTCAACTTATGATAATCCACACAGAGTCTGAGGGTCCTCTATGCCTTATTTTTAAAAAGGACATGAGAACCCAAAGAAGAAGTATTGGGTCACATTAAACCCTTTGCCTACAACTCCTCCAACTGATTCTTGAGCTTCAGTAACTCTGGCGCAACCATCCTATAATTAGGAATTGAAACTGCTGCCACTCCTGGCAGGAGCTCAATAGAGAAATCCACCTCTCACTTCAGAGATAGACCGGAAAAGTCATCGGGGAAGACATCCATGAAACAATTAACCACAGGAGGGAAATACTTCTGATAAGTTTCATGGTCATCCAGATATAAACTCGCAATCTGGGCAATCACTCCACCCAGCAAACAATGCTCAGGTCCAGATCGGCTCACTTGGACATCCCATTCGCCCTTGTACAAAACTCTCTTCCCTCTGGTGACGTGAAACACACCCTGCGACCATAGAAATATACAAAGTCTCTAATGGGTGCCAACCAGTCCATCCTGAGAATGACATCATAGGCTATCATCTCTAAGACATAGAGGTCCCATAGAAAGTGAAATCCACAAACCTCTTGGTAACTCCTTGCACTTTCACACACATGCCGTTATAATCCCCAATGAAGTGTCTAGAATCATGACAGCAGAAGAAGAAGAAACACATATTTCGAGGCTCTCCACAATGGGCATATATATAAAGCTACGTGTAGGACCAGTATAGAAAATGTAGAAGATAAAATAGGGGCAACTAGAATAGTACCTCTGACAGTGGAAGGTCTAGGATCCTACACATGTTGGGTATTTATCTCTGCATATTTTTTCCCAGTGTCGCAGCCCTTCGACGCAGCCTGGCTACCCTAAGCTGATCTTCCCTACTGTCTTTAAGATCCTAGTGTTGGGCTACTACGGCCACGACCACCACCTCTGCCTGAACATCCTGGCGTATTCCAATTCCCTGACTCATAAAAAACTGCTGGCCCTACTCCTATATGTAGAGTCTATACAGAACCCCTCTCAATAGTCACTGGTGGAAATTCCCTGCAAAAATGCTGAAGATGACCCATCTTACCACATGATCGGCACTTCACTGGCTCATGTGGACACTAAGGTCTCTTGTCCCCATCTTTACCATACTGGTATCATATTACCTGGCTACCAGAAGAATTTTTCTAGCTAGTAGTGCCACCGTGAGAGAAATCCATCTTCCTATTCCTCATGACTGTAGTAATAGAACCAGAGACTGGTTCAGAACCACCCTAGTCTGCGTCACTAGTTTCATGTAGGTTCCTTTCAATAATAAATGCCTGGTTGACAATAGAATGCACTGTAGGAAAACTAAAAACAATCATCAGTGATTAAATGTCATATCGAAGACCATACTAAAAGCATCTAGCACTTAATGTTTCATCACCCACCAGAACAGGTGCAAAACACTATATCTCGGTGAAGCCGGAAGAATATTCCATCACTGACATGGAGCCCTGCTGTAGATTCATGAAGTCTCGAGCTCGATATTCCCTTAGCATCTATGGAAAAAAACTCATAGAAGACTGCCTGAAAATCCTCTCATGCCTTGTCTTGGTGATGCTCAGTCTGGGTGGTAATATCCCAACATCTTTTGGTGGAATCTAGAATCATGAAAGTAGCGATCTTGACCCTCCTCCCAGGTGGTGTCTCCAGATGCTTGAATATTTTTTTGCAAGAACCCAGCCATGACTCTGTCGCCTGTGGTCTGCCATCCCCTGAAAACATATGTGGATTTTGTTGGTCGAATATACGTGTCAGCTCTACCATAGATGCGGAAGCCGTCAGTGCTCCCTGGAAGGTCTGCATGAACTGCATTAAGCCTTCACGGAACTCTGCATCTGTGCCTCTGTCCGGTATAATGGCTGGCACCGCATCTGGAACTGCTGGAGGATCCATCAGTAGCCCATGGCCTACCAGCTCTAGAGTATAATAATCTCCACTCTCTTGGCGAACAACTCGTGGTCGTATCATTGGCATGAATCTAAAAGGTCAAACAGACACCATAGATAAAGATCAACAACAACTAAACACTGGATCCATTAAAAGGCATCAGGAGAAATAAATCCTTCATGTTTTACAAAACATGACTACACAGAGTGTTTGTCCACTACATGACATCTTCACATAATCCAGTCATGTGGGTTTGTACTCCTGTCACAACTGGTCGTGTAACACCCCAAACACACATTGTGTTTTCCTAACACAAGGAATTTACTTGAATTCTATCCCCCTACCTGAGTCCTCCTACATGGCTAATCCACACAGTTCTCTTCAGAACGAGACTACACATCATGTTTGTGTATGACATGGTGTGTACAAGACAAGCTTATCTGACCCGTGTTGTGAGATACACGGCAAGATACAAGGCTCACACTACACAGCGTTTTCAAGGTGGATGTTGGATCTGAATCTACAGATTATACACAAGAAGGGGGTGAATTGTTTCTTTTGAAATTTTTCAATAACTCTTATTTTGAATGAGTTCTGTCCTTTAAACATTATCAGATTTGATTGTACAACAGAAAAAGTAAAAACAAGAACACAAAGATGTATAGTGGTTTAGGGAACAGAAATCGCCTAGTCCACTCCACCAACGCTCTACTCCACGAGCTTGGTGATTTTCACTATCTGGTCCTCTTTTCCACAGACCGATTCACAACTGAGTACTGGCAGTTGACACCATTAAAATCCAAGGAAAAAAAGCCTTATGGTACAAACACGAACCTACACATCTTAGAACGAGAAGCTGGTTACTCAAGAAAAAAAATTCAGAAAGAAATTTCTGGTTGATCTTCACAATTGCAACAGAATACAATTGTCATCAGAGGCATCAAAGTCTCTAGAAATATTGATCTTCAAGACGAAGCAGTTCTGAGTTGATCCAGTTGTAGTAGATATAGAGATATTGTTCACAACCTCAGCAATAGTAGATCCATAGTAGATATTCGATGTAGAACAGGTGAATCTTCTATTGAGTTCCTTCTTCTTGAACAAGAAGAGCTTTTACGCTCCTGTTGAATCAGTAAATCAATCGTGAATAGTTGCAATCTCTTTTCCCACCTTTTTCAATAATTGATCGATCACACCATTCTCCTTTTTTGTGTTTCAGAGAGAGAATATATAATAAATCATATATCCTGCACATTTAGATCCATAAAAGTCACTTTCTGATTCGCGATATTCAAATATTTGAATTTACAGAGAAGTCATAACTTCCCTTAAGACTCGGCCAAAAAAGATCCTTTTAATTCTATCTTAAATCCATTAATAAAATGGCTTTGAATCAGAAAAATTCGTAATTTAAAAATGACTTTAAATCCGGCTTGAAATCCTCCCAGAAATCAGCTTACTGATCTTTTGTACATAAAAACCGTCTGCCGAAAATTCTGACGCCAAACGGAAGGTTGATAACGTGGCCTCCAAATGTGGGGTTAATAACATAGTCTTCAAATGTAGTGTTGACAACGTAAGGTTGATTACAAACGTAGGGTTGATCATTCATACTTTTTCTTCAACATTCAAACGTACGGTAAAAGATCCATACTTTTACTTGATCCATACTTTTCCAAGAATGTATGGTTGTTTAAAAAAGTCAGGTTGATGAACTATAATTTTGAGAAATAAACATAACCTTTAGAATTTACGTACGGTTCTCCTTCCATACTTTTCTGATAACCAAAACGTAGGGTTCCTTTCTAACGTAAGGTTCTTCTTCCATACTTTGCTGAAAACGTATGTTTGTTTAACCATACTTTTCTCTTATATCAAAAGTTATACAATCTTCTCATCCTTACAGTACGTTTATCCACAAAGGGTATGAACAGTGATTCCAGAACATACTAAAGCAGATTCCACGCTATATTCATCTACGTAAGATATGAACAGTGTTTCAAGAACGTGCTAAAACAGATTCTGCGCTAAGTAATAAATTCTCATTATTTCAAGAGTAAAATAAATTAATAACCTCCTACAAAATACTAAGTGAAAACATTAGAAAATAATTAAGGGTATTTGTGATCATCAAAATTATCATAAAGAGACAGAGTATTATTTTCAATAATCTCCCCCTTTAAATAACATTAATACGCATTGTTGAAAACAATACTTTTCTCAACAATCTCCCCCTTTTGATGATCCCAAACCCCATAAAAAATTAAAATTATTTAAACAAAACAAAATTAACTTTTGAAATTCGTTATAAACTTTTAAATAAAAACTTCTCCACCAAAAAGATAATTATAAATCTAAATGTCTCATTTAATATTCTCCCACAATAAAATGAATTATCCCCCTAAATATTGATGTTATGTTTATCCAAATTCTCCCCCTTTTTGTGATATAAAAAAGAATGAAAAATCATGGATTTTAACACGTTTACTATTGCACTAAACTGTTAGTAAATGCTATTACGAACTGTTTATCAATAATTAAATCTGGAGTACTGGAATATTAAAAATAAAATTAGTAAAACAAATAAGGAAAGAGACAAATAAACAATGAAGAATATTTTCATTCAAAAAATAGTAGTATATTAATGACAATGATATACAGAGGAATCAAGGTTTGGGTAAGATAGGCAACATGGTCTATCTCCTCTGAATTGCAGACCTGATTTATGTAAACTGTTCCCGATGTCTCTTCATCATCCCATCTACAAGATTGATAATTAGTTCTCTGTTCTCTTGAGTCATATGAATATCCTCAATTAAATTGACTCTGAAAAACTCATGAATCCTTTCCTCTTTTTCAAAAAATACTGACTGCTTCTCTGATAATTGATCTAACGTAATTATGATTGATGGCTCACTAGATGTCAGTTGATCCACTATGAATTTTTGATTGTCCAAAAACACTGACAAAGGATCACTGTTACATTTAAGGCCTTGTATCCTGTCATTCATATTTCTCAACGCAGCTATGCTAGCCTGAAACATTCTGATTAAATCAGGTGAAAAACGTGATCCACTAACAGCATTATTTGCAACTAATGCAAATTGGTTCTCCATAAACAACTTCAGATCTGATAAATCTGTCTTCATAACCATTTCAGAATTTAATTGAGTAACAGCAGTCAGTATATCCTCTTTAAACATTTCAACTTCCTGCCTTGAAACTGTAAACTCCTTTACCTTTTGAAACTTCAAATTTTCTATGTCTAAAGCATTTCTAAGAGAATCATTCACAGATTCCAACTGAGATACTTTTCTGTACAGTTCTTCAACTTCTTCTTTCCTTGAATTAGATGCACCCTGTGCTTGAATCACATTCTCAGGTTGATGCAGCAATACCAAAGGCAATGATTCAACATCAAATTTATCCTTTTCTTTGTCCTGACAGGGTTGGTCCACAGATTTTCCCTTAGAGTTTTCAAACTTCTCCACAGAAAAATCCTCTTGAAGTACCTCTATTTGAGCTTCAGAAGCATGCTCATCACATTCATCTGCATCTTTGTTTTCCACTAGAATTTCATGAACAATATCTTCAGATGTTTCCTGAGGTCTGACCACTTCTTCACCAGGCACTGCCTCCATCTCCTATTCCCGTTGAAGTTCAACTTCAACATCAACAACAATCTGTTCCTGATTTCCCCGTTGAGCTTCTTCTTGAGATCCTGATTTCTCTATTTTAGTTGTTCTATCAGTAACATCTTCCATGGTTTTATCAGAAACATCTTATCTCACAAAAGAATAAGAAATTAAAGGTTCTGTGGGTGTTTCCAAAGCAGTGGAAGTGACTTCCACATTTACTAGTCTTTTTCATCTTGATTGAAGTCCCTCCTGGCTTCTGTCTTCCTCAACATCTGTCACTTCAAAGCGAATCCTTCTTGCTACATTACTGACTCTTGATTCATCTTGTCCATCCTTGGACTTAGCAGGTTAACCCTGAGCACTCTCTGAGTCTCCCTCAGCTCCTACTGGCAAAATATTTCCTTTAATTTGTGTTCCAGAAATATCCAACTTTCCGCAAGGTTCCAGCATTAAACGTATTACTGTGATGACAGTTAACTCTTTCATCCACTAATCTCACCATGTCTTTCTTAAACAACAGCTTAGAAATAAATCTACAAAAGGGATAGAAATTCATCATGGCCTCGCTTTGAAAGAAATAACTGAGATACATTATCATGTATCTTGGAAAGTTTAACTTAATATCACTTAGCAAAAGAAACATTATATACATATCAGGGTACAAAATCTTCTTCATTTCTAACATCTGTGGAGTTATTCCAGTCTGAATAAATTTTACCAAAATCTTATGATCAGGCTCCAAATCCTTAACAAACATTTTCTTTATTGTCTTGGTACCAAAAATAGAAGACATAATGTCTTCAGATTTATGCACAGAATCTCCTATATTCTTCATGTCAAAATGAAAAACTCCCTCATGAGGGCAGTTGAGAATCTGACTAATCTCTACTGAAGAAATTGAGAAACCCCTATCCCCTATTTTAGCCATCATACTATCTTCGGTATCTCCCAGACTAAACTGTATAGATTTGTAGAAGTATCTATGTTCTACTTCATATAGAAATTCCTTATTTTCACTGTTGAATATATGTTCAAGATTCTGAAACGACAGTGCTTGCTTCAACAACAGATTCGTCTGAAATAACCAGTCATGATCGATTACCTTACCCTGTAAGATTTTTCTTCCTTCAGTCCATTGTCTCTTCGCATTGCTCGGCTCGGCCTCACTGGATATTTTAGTTCTTACCATAGCTGCGAGAGTCTATGAAGGTTTGAAGGATAGGGTTTCAGAAGTTCGATGGTTAGGGTTTCAGAAGAGGAAGTGTGATTTTTGGATTTTGAAATGGTTTCGATAGAATTGAAAGGGTTTAGAAGTCGAAAAGGCTCTGAAAGCCTTGATTATCATGTAATCACTCATCATTACATATACTTGAAAACAAATAAATTTTTCATATGACGAAAGAAAGAAATACTTAAACAGTATTCAATAAACAAAAAAAAGTTACAAAAAAAAACATTATTTAAAATTAAATAAACCTAGCTCCCCCTTAAAAATATCAAACCTTGCAGTGGGAAGAGGTTTAGTAAAAATATCTGCTAATTGAATTTAAGTATTTATAAATTCTAAAAATATATCTTTTTTAATAACATGATATCTTAAAAAGTGACGCCTTATATCAATGTTCTTAGTTCTAGAATGACTAATAGGATTTTTTGAAATATTAATTGGACTCGTATTATCACATAAAATAGGTGTATTATTAAAATTCAATCCAAAGACCATAAGAGTGTTTTTCACCCACAACACTTGTGCACAGAAACATCCAGAAGAAACATATTCGACCTCAGCTGTTGACAGGGAAACTGAATGTTGTTTCTTACTAGACCATGATACTAAGGACTTTCCTAAAAAGTGAAATGTACATGATGTACTTTTTCTATCTAATCTACAACATCCAATGTCAGCATCTGAATATGAAATCAAATTAAAATTTATGTTTTAGGATAAGGAAGAGATTGAAAAACATGTCCTTTTAAATATCTATAAATTCCTTTAACAGCAGTTATATGGGATTCTTTATGATTTGATTGAAATCTAGCACAAAGACATACTAAATACATTATATTAGGTCTGATAGCAGTAAGATATAACAAGCTACCAATCCTACCTCTATATAACTTGTTGTCAACTGATTTCCCAGTTTTATCCAAATCAAGTTTTATATTAGTACACATAAGAGTTGTAAATTTCTTTCTGTTCTCAAGTCCAAATTTCTTAAGTAAATCAGTAATGTATTTTCTTTGATTTAAAACATTTCCAAAATCTTTTTAAAATATTTTAATACCCAAAAACAAAATTTAATTCTCCCATCATACTCATTTCAAATTATTCTTGCATTAATTTTTAAAATTCATGAAAAAGAGCTTTATTACTTGATCCAAATATTACATCATCAACATAAATTTGAACCAATAAAACATTATTTTTCACAGTTTTCTTAAATAGTGTTGGATCTGCCATACCAACAGAATCAGGTTTTTGAGAGTTCTCAAAACCAGGAGGTTGCTCAACATAAACTTCCTCCATTAAATATCTATTTAAAAAGGAAGGTTTGACATCCATCTGAAATAATTTAAAATTCATATAAGATGCATGGGCTAAAAGGATCTAATGGCTTCTAACATAGATATAGGTTAAAAAGTATCACCATAATCTATTACCTCTTCTTGATTATATCCTTTAGCTACAAATCTTGCTTTATTTCTAGTTATTGTGCCTTGGTCATCCTGTTTATTTCTAAAAACCCATTTGGTTCCAATTATAAGATAATTCTTAGGCCATTCCACTAAATCCCAAACTTCATTTCTTTTAAACTGGTTTAATTCATCTTGCATTGCTATTACCCAGCTTTCATCATCTAAAGCATTTTCTATAGTCTTGGGTTCTTGTTGAGATAGGAAGGAAAAGAATTCCAATAGGTTTCGTAAGTTTCTTCTAGTTTGAACACCAGTTTCTAAGTTACCTATTACAGTTTCAAAAGGATGATTATTTAGGGTTCTAGATTGTCTAGGTAATATATTTAATGGTTCTTCAGTATCATGTTCCTCTGAACTGGACTGAATTTCTTTCATATCATTTTCAAAAATATTCTTTAAATTCTCAAGTCTCATGTTATCATCAGAGTCACATTCATCCATTTGTTCTGCCCTTTTCTCAAAAGGATCAGATTCATCAAATTTCACATGAACTGATTCTTCAAAAATCCGTGAATTCTTATTATAAACACTAAAAGATTTGGAGGTAGCACAATATCTTAAGAAAATACCTTCATCAGATTTTGGATCGAACTTACCAAGATTATCCTTGGTGTTTAAGATTTAACCCTTGCATCCAAAAACATTAAAGTAATTTACTTTAGGTTTTCTGTTATTCCATAGTTCATAGGGTGTCTTTTTAAAAATAGGTCTAATTAAAACTCTATTAATTATATAACAAGATGTATTCACAACTTCTTCCCAGAAATATATAGGTAGGATATATTCATTTAACATAGTTCTAGCCATTTCATAAATTTTTCTATTTCTTCTTTCTACAATCCCATTGTGTTGAGGTGTTCTGGGTGCATAAAAGGTGTGTTTAATAACCATATTTGAGAAAAAGGAATTAAATTCCATATTCTCAAATTCTCCAACATGATCACTTCTTAATGAGATTATATTGAATCCCTTTTCATTTTGAACATATTTGCAACAACTTTCAAATAAAGTAAAAGCTTCATTTTTAAATTTCAAAATAGAAAATCCATGTAAATCTTGAATAGTCATCAACTAAAACATATACATATAATTTACCAGCTAATCTTGCTACTCTTGAAGGACCAAACAAATCCATATGAATAAGTTGTAGAGGTTTAGAGGTAGCAACCTTATTAACAGATTTGAAGGATGATTTGTGTTGCTTGACAAGTTGACAGGAATCACAAAATCTATCACTCTCAAATTTGAGACAAGGTAAATCAAAAACTAAATGTTTCTTCGATAACTTATGTAAAACATATACATTGCAATGACGAAGTCTTCTATGCTAGATCTAGGATTCACTTACTTTAGAAGTCAAGCAGTTTACTTGTTGTTTACACAATGAATTTAAATCCAAAGTATAGACATTTTCAGTTCATGGTTCTTTAAATATAAACAGTTTATCTTTAGAAACAGTTTAACAATTGATAGTAAAATAAACAGTATATCCATCATCACAAAGTTGAGAGATACTTATTAGATTGTGTTTTAGTCCTTGTACATAAAGTACTTTGTTGATTGAGACTGTTTTTGGATCTCCAACAGTTCCAATGCCAATGATTTTTCCTTTGGAATTATCACCAAATGTGACAAGTCTTCCTTCTTTTTGAGTGTGTGAAGTAAAATTCAATGATATTCCACTCATATGGCTTGAGAAGCCACTATCCATGTACTATATTTCTTTTCTTATCTGGTGACCTGCTACCTGCAAAGACATTCAAACAAATTGCTTTGGTACCAATATGTTATTGGGTCCAGGAGTGTTAGCTAGCAATGATCTGGGTATTCAGATTTTCATTGTTCTTTTAAAATTATCTGAATCATATATGTCTTTTGAAACATAGGCTTTCTTAATACCACAAATTTGTGGTAGTCTTAAGAAACAGTTTTTAGCTACATGTCCCTTTGCCCCACAAAATTTACAATTATGCTTTTTAGAGCTAGGAATAAAATAATATTTATATAGCTTTGGTTTTTCTCCTTTACTGCCAATTCCAAATCTCTCCTTTTTAATGATAGTTTTCCAAGAATTTCATTTATTGAATTATTTTCTTTTGTAAAAACCAATGCAGCATGTTTGTAAGACTCTACTTCATCCTGCAGTGATTTTGTTATTGATTCAAAATTAACATAGTTAGTGTCAATCAAATTGTATTTATCAGTTTATTATTTTTGTTGTTTCAGCATTGTGTATCTTTCATCTGAAACGTCTTTATGTATATTTTTTAGTGACTTATGTTTCTTAAATAGTGAGTAAAATCTTTTTTCAAGCATATTGCAGTAGGATAAACGTTTTTCATTTGCGTAGCTTGATTGAGAATGTGATTCAGAGGAGTAATATGAGTGTACCTCATCAGTTTCTGCCGTGAAACACATGTTTTCCTTTAGATTGACTTCTTCTTTCTCTGAGCTTGATTTAGAAGATCTACTATAGTCTTCAGATACACTCAAAGTGTCTTTCATAGCTTTCTTGTATTTCTACTCAAAGTCATTTCTTTTGAAGAATTTTTTCTTCATTGCATCCTTCAATTGTGGGAAATCTGGTCTGATATGTCCCATATTTTTGCATTCATAAAATCTCACTTCCTTATTATCTCCCTTAAAGGATTTTTTGAAGCCTCTTTTCTTGCTGTAGAATTTTCTAAATTTTCTGGCCAGTTGAGCTAGTTCTTCATCTGAGTTGGATGAGTCAGAGCATTCTTATTTAGCTTTTACTTCTTTACTCTTCATCATTCTATTATTTTGTAGTGAGGTTACCTTCATGACAGTATCTTCTCTTTTTATAATCACTTTATGTTCACTAGCTTCATCTTGCATTTCAGCTTCATACATCATCAGTGTACCAATCATCTCTCTCATAGTTAGATCTTTGAATGGTGTTGATTGTCTGATTGCTGCAGAGATACCATTCCAACTAGTAGGAAGTACTCTCAGTACTTTTAATGCATGATCAGCCTGCTTGATAGGTTCTCCTGGAGTAGTTATGTTATTGACAATTTTTTTCAATCTCTCTTTCATTTGGGTAATGATCTCACCTTCAATCATTCTGAATGTATCAAATTTCAGTTTTGCAGTTTCATAACTCATTTTCCTTACATTATCTGTTCCTTCATATGCCGCAGCTATTGTTTGCCACATCTCATATGCTGTCGGGCACTGAGATACTCTGTTAAATTCATATGGTCCTAGACCGCAGATAATTTCATTCATAGCCTTCGAGTTCATATCATACTCTGCCTCTATAGAAGCACTCCATGACTCAAGATTTTCAGTAATTTCATAACGAGTCAGAATCATTGAATAGACTCTATATCCGAGGATTTTCAGATATATTATCATGTGCGATTTATAGAAACCATAGTTTTCTCTATTAAAATATGGTGCTCTAACCATCGACACCCCTTCTCTTGTATCCATCATGATACTCTGTTGTATAATCCGTAAATGCTTCTAGTTTTCTAAGGCCCAATCAGAAGCTCCACCTCTGATACCGATTGTTGGATCAGAATCTACAGATTATACACAAGAGGGGGTGAAAAGTATCTTTTGAAATTTTTCAATAACTCTTCTTTTGAACGAGTTCTGTCCTTTAAACATTATCAGATTTGATTGTACAACGGAAAAAGTAAAAAGAGGAACACAAATATGTATAGTGGTTCGGGGAACAAAAATCCACTACTCCACTCCACCAACACTCTACTCCAAGAGCTTGGTGATTTTGACTATGTGGTCCTCTTTTCCACAGACCGATTCACAACTGAGTACAGGAAGTTGACACCTTTACAATCCAAGGAAAAACAAAGCCCTCTGGTTCAAACATGAACCTACACAGCTTAGAACAAGAAGCTGGTTACTCAAGAAAAAAAATTCAGAAAGAAATTTCCGATTGATCTTCACAATTGCAACAGAATGCAATTGACAGTAGAGGCATCAAAGTCTCTAGAAATATTGATCTTTAAGACGAATCAGTTCTGAGTTTATCCAGTTGTAGTTGATATAGAGATATTTTTCACAACCTCAGAAGTAGTAGATCCATAGTAGATATTCGATGCAGAACAGGTGAATCTTCTATCGAGTACCTTCTTCACGAACAAACAGATCTTTTACACTCTTCTTGAATCAGTAGATCAATCGTGAATAGTTGAAATATATTTGTCCACATTTTTCAATAATATATCGATCACACCATTCTCATTTTTTTGTTTCAGAGAGAGCATATATAATAAAGCATATCTCCTGCACATTTAAATCCATAAAAGTCGCCTTCTGATTCGCGATATTCAAAAATTTGAATTTACAGAGAAGTCGTAACTTCCCTTAAGAGTCGGCATAAAAATATCCTTTTAATTCGATCTTAAATCCATTAATAAAACGGCTTTGAATCAGTCAAATTCATAATTTAAAAATGACTTTAAATCCGGCATGAAATCCGCCCAGAAAGCAGCTTACTGATCGTTTGTACATAAAAACTGTCTGCCAAAAATTCTGATGCCAAACGTAAGGTTGATGACGTGGCCTCCAAACATAGGGTTAATAACATAGTCTTCAGACGTAGGGTTGACAACGTAAGGTTGATAACAAACATAGGGTTGATCATTCATACTTTTTCTTCCACATTCAAACGTACGATAAAAGATCCATACTTTTACTTGATCCATACATTCCCAAGAACGTATGGTTGTTTACAAAAGTAAGGTTGATGAACCATAATTTTTAGAAATAAACGTAACCTTTAGAATTTACGTACGGTTCTCCTTCCATACCTTGCTAATAACCAAAACGTAGGGTTCCTTCCTAACGTAAGGTTCTTCTATACATTGGTGAAAACGTATGGTTGTTTAACCATACTTTTATCTTCTCTCAAAAAGTATATATGCTTTTCATCCTTACGCTATGTTTATCCACGTATGGTATGAACAGTGATTCCAGAATGCGCTAAAATAGATTACGCGCTATATTCATCTACATAAGAAATGAACAGTGTTTCCAGAACGTGCTAAAACAAATTTCACGCTATATTCATCTACGTAAGATATGAACAGTGTTTCCAGAACACGCTAAAACAGATTCCGTGCTATGTAATAAATTCTCACTATTTCAAGAGTAAAATAAATTCATAACCTCCTATAAAATACTAAGTGAAATCATTAGAAAATAACTAAGGGTATTTGTGAGCATCAAAATTATCATAAAGAGGCAGAGTATTATTTTCAATAATCTCCCCCTTTTAATAACATTAATACACATTGTTGAAAACAATACTTTTCTCAACACTGGACACGGCGTGTATAATAAAAGACTACACCGATATGTGTTGTTAGGTACATAGCTGGATACACAGGTTACAATATAGGGCATGTTCAACTCAGACACGACATATATTTGAAAATAATCAATAAACTTGTGTTTCCTAGCTACACAGTTGGTGATACGGTCTTACAACACAGCATGTACATCTGGTACATGACATGATCTACCAAGGATTTCCAACCCCATGTCTATTCCCACACGGTCAGTGACACGGTGAGAGACTACACGATGTGTAAATAAAGTACATGACATATAATTAAAAAATTGTTCCCTCTTGAATAAAAGGACACACGACATGCATTTATAAATTACATGTCATGTATTCTGTGTTTTTTCAGACAGTAAGCCTCATAAACTACACCAAAGCCCAGAAAATACTGAAAACGAACATTTAAGTTCCAAATTCTGATCTGTAAGGGCCCATACTCCCCACGAATCAAAGCTTGGCATCTTATACATGTTATAAACAAGGTAAAAAGTAAATGATCCACCCAATTCCGGTCAATGAGGGCCTTTAACACCTCAAGTACCAAAGTTTGGTGATCATTTAAAAAAACAATACTCCAACAATACCATATCAAACAATAGTTATTTGTTATCACGACACCTATCACAACAACATGCATATTATAGCGCAACAGCTATCACAACTACATGCGATTTCTAATGCACCTACATGGCATGGAAACTATGCATGACATGTGATTCAAACATGTCCCTATATGTTGAATGATATGGAATACCCTCATCTCATTTGGTTGCAACTAAATAGAATCCATGTATTAAAATATAAACAACATACCACAAGTGCATCACCCAATGGTGAAATCTAATAAACTATAATAATCATAAACAGAAAACCAGAATTTAATTCAAGGCCCTCCGGAATTTACCTATCCATGGGGTATCTACTCTCGAGAACAGTTTAATACCTAATCCATTAACAATCAATCTCTTTACATTGTGGCCAAATAATAAAATAACCTAGAGAAAAGAAAAATCCTATGATACCACTTTGTAACGTCCCGGTTCTGGGTGCCACACCACGGGTGTCCTGAACCCAGTCGGTCAAATGACCTCAAGTGCATTTCCCCAATTTCCAGAGGATTCCAACTAGTAGCGAGGGCCTACGACTGATAGTTGGGGAAACTATGCCCTCATTTTTTAAAGTGTAGAGAAGCAGAAAAATATAGCATACAAAATCTGAAACTGTAAAAAATAAAAACTTAAAATGGACTACAATACTGATGTAAAAGATAACCAATAGACATATATATGATGATGCATCATGTCCTTAATTCTAAGAATGCATGCAAAACAAGATAGACTGCAATTAGATAAAATACAACACAAGGTACAAAGTACAACAAACAAAACCAAAGCAGTGCGACAATAACGTAGCAACATCGCAAGCCTAAGCTCGGTCTTATGGTCTCCTACATTTCATCAAAAATCATGTACATGTGTCGGGACCCTTGACCTTATTGACACCTGAAGCAATGTAATCTTCTGGGGCCTTAGAGATTCCCCAAACAGGGTGTGAGAATTAAATCCCAGTAGGAATCCACCAAAGGCCTATGCCCAACTATCAGTGAACATGTGCAACAACAGTGTGCGGTAATGAAAAGCAGCAAACTAGAAAGTAATCAAAAGTAACTATTCCTACCAGTTACATTTCAATTTTAATAAATATTTAACAATTATATGTAATTAAATTATTAGTTTACTGTGACTCGGCCTCGATCGACAATCTCTTACTCTAGTTCCACCGAAAAAACCACAACAGGATATCTGTCAAGTAAAAAGGTAATATTAGTACCAAGCCTGTGATTTAACTCGGCTTGTACAACATAAGAAATCACTGCAGTGAATATTCAAAGTAGACATTGTCCTCAGTCATGTGAATCCTTACACTGCTGCAAATATAAACGATATCCTCAGTGGATTTCCCCCAGGAATAGAAGCTACTGCCCTCAGGCATAAGAACGTTTCCCTCAGGCTAAACAAAATAATTGGGCCAAGCCCAACACATAATCAAGTAATTTATATATGTTTTCTCTCAAGAAAACTAATAAAATGGTATAATTAAGGAAAACCCATGGGTATCCTTTCCAAACAGCTAAATAAGGGGAACGCACCCTTGGGGTGTCCCTAGATCAATGCAACGATCTCAAACGACAGTTTATACTTATTCATTAGATTACTTATGCAATTCTAGGTATCTAAACACTCAAAGTATCAACCACACGACACCCGAACATGGGTGCGTGGCAAAAGGGTTCACAAATTCAACTCAACAGTTTGAATTAAACACAATACCACCTACCTCAATCTCCTCTAATCGATATACGTGAAAGGTGCCTCCCGAAACAACAAAGAATGATGTAGATCTGAAATAAATGATTCCCCGTTAAAACCTAAATAACATACCATATGGAAATAATTGGAATGAAAGATTAAAGAAGATGGAATGCCTTACCCACACTGTTCAAATGAGATCGATGGATGAAGAATCAGAGTCCCGGTGCACGATCAGAAGCTCCTCCAAGTCTCAGCCTCCTCTCCTGCTACTCCAGGTGATCCCTCTGCCTCCTCTGCCGAAAGAGGGGGCTACTACCTGTTTATTACGAACAAAATGAATACACGACATATACTCTCAAGTACACGGAGTGCACATTCCTTTTTAACAATTCCCCTGGTGGCTACTTTCCACCGCCTCACTATTCATCTGCCGACTGATTAAAAAGCATGTATTACTAAGTACACGGCGTGTATTTAGTTTTTACACCTTTAATCATCGACAGTCCTACACACCCTGTATCCTCATCCCACACATCCAAAGTACACGACGTGTGTACAAAAGTACACAGCATGTACCCATAAATTTGTGATTTTTCCCACATTTTCATTGTTTAATAAAAAACACCTAATGAAAATGAAAATATGAAACCCATACCTCAAGAATAGGAACCGGGTTCTTACACATCAGGTGTTTAGTAACAACGCACAAGAGTGTAATTCATTTAAATTTTTTTATTGTTTTTTTGAAATTGAAATATTACACGAATGGTGAATCATATAAGAAATTTGTGACCACCATTAGGTTTGGATTGTCGTGATTACCCTAGGGATAAGATAACTTTTGTGTGGGTCGTGTGTTTGGTAACAATACATGTGAGGGTAAACTTTTAATTATTTTATTAATATATATATATATATATATCAAAAAAAATATAATAATTTACTGATATTTTCTAATTATTCTATTATTGACAAATTATTTAATAATTATTAAAAAAATTAATTATTAATACCAATTTTTTAAATTATTACTACGTTTTTAAAAATTATTTTGAATTTTTAAAATTTATTGTAATTTTTATTAGTTTTTAAAAGTAATTACAATTTATTTCTTATTATTACATATATTTATTATCTAATACTAATTATCTATTCATTATAAAGAAAATAAATCACTTCATATTTATTATAACTATTATTTTTTATCATTTTAATATATCCCAACAGAGAGTGCACATCAACAAAAAATTCTCAAAACATTTAAGGCCCTCAATTAATTATTTTCATGAAAAATATTTCATCTATTAACCAGTAATCATTGTAGCTATATTTTTTGGTTATATATTGTTTTTTTATAAATATGATATTTATATAGTTTTATGTATTTATTTTTTTATTGTTTTTCTTAAAAAAAATTTATAAAAATTATTTTGTCGTCATTTTTATAAAACACTTATTTGAAATTTATTTAATACATTATATATATATTATATGTTTTTTAATCATATATATATATATATATATCAAATATATTTTTACACGATTTTTGAAAAAAATATACTTATAAATTTAATACAAACATCCATACATACATACATACATAAGTAAATAAATACATACACACATACATACATACTTACATACATCCATGCATCCATACATACATACATAAATACATACAAACAAACAGACATACATACATACATAGATACATACACACAAACAAACATCCATACATATATCTATACATTCATCCATACATACATACATACATACATAAATACATACATAGATACATCCATACATTCATACATCCATCCATACATACATACATACATACATACATAAATACATACATACATACATACATACATACATACATACATACGTTCGTACATACATACATACATACATACATACATACAAACACACACACACACACACACACATACATATAAACATACATACATTCATACATAAATACATACATACATACATACATACTTACTTACTTTCATACTTACATAATTACTTACTTACTTACATACATACATACATACATATATACATACATACATTCATACATACATACACACATACATACATACATACATACATACATACATACATACATACATACATACATACATACATACATACATACATACATGCATACATACATACATATCAAAATTCTTCTGTTCTTTTTAAACTGTTTATATACGTATATTTACATGTTAATATATATATATATATATAAAGACTTGACACCTTATTTTTTCATCTTACTGATATTGTTTGAAGGTTGCAGAGGATGTTCAACATATCTTATTGGCTTGTGACGTTGCCTAGAATCTATGGGAATATGTTGGATAATTGTTTTGGATGGATATTGATAGTCACATGAAGGTACATGAACTCTTGGAGATGACTACCACTACTGGCGATAGTGAATAGGTCTATAATATCATGTTGGAAGTAGTGGCATTGATCTTTTCAGCTACATGGAATGAAAGGAATGCCAATCAATTTAATAAACAAAATCCATCCATTCATATGAGGATGATTGGAATACAGAATGAGGCCTATAGTGTCTCGTTTGTGAAAAAAGGAGGTATGTCAAACAATTTTGATGATCTAAACACTCTTCAGCTCTTGGGTGTGATAAGCACACTGATGAAACCTAGAGTACTGAAGTACATATGATTGATCCCACAAATATATTCATGGATCAATTTCAACATTGATAGTGTAGCTTCAGGCATGTTTTGGACCCTCGGGATGTGGAGGTGTGTTCTGAAAAGATCATGGTTTTCTCAAAGGATGATTTTATCATTACACTAGATTTGGAACATCCTCTAAAGCCGAGTTATGGGTTATGGTGTATGAAGTCTGGTATGTTATCCTATATAAGTGTAAATATTTATGGATTGAATTTGATTCTAGAGTTTATATCAATGCCCTATAAATAACAACAAGGGATGTGACATTTAAAATCCCAACTTATTGGATTGATTGCCTCAGTAATGTCACTTAGCTCAATTTGGTTACCTCACATGAATATTGAGAGACAAATAAAGTTGAAGATTCCCTATCAAAGAAGGCAGTTATAATGATTAATTTTATGTGGTCCTTCTGAGATCATGATTACTACTCTCTAATGGTGGCTGTAGACTTGTATGGTGTAACACATACTTGTTTTTGTAATAATCCCTTGTAACACATGTGTTTTCTTTCACCTTTTTAAATATAATTTTCATAGGACCGTGGTTTATTAAGTTCGATACTTTGGGTTAATTAACCAATGAAATATATTAATCTTCTTAAATACTAAATATTACTAAATAATTTCCATAATAATTATATTTTTTACAATAACATAAAATAATAAATATTCACTAACTCTAAATATCAAACAAAAAACGAATTAAATCTAAAGTTTAAACAATGAAAAAAATACATAATTTCATAACATTGATGTAAAATCACAAAAAGAAGAAATAACAAAAATTAAGTTACCCTAAATGACTAATAAATCATAAAAATGGGTTAAATTTTATAACATAGGGTTTTACCAAACTAATTTCATAACATTGATGTAAAATCACAAAAAGAAGAAATGAGGAGTGAAGAGGAGTCCATACATAGTGGATTGGAACTGAAATCCGTAGGAAAATTTATTTTTGGTCGATGTTTTTAAAATGAAGGGTTTTTTTGGATAAGGACATGAACTGTGTGAATGGGAGGATTGGTTGATGTTTGTAGGGTGTGGATGAAGGAAAATATCACTTGTTTTTAATTTGTTATTAATTATGATGGGTTATTAGTGATGAATGTTTTTCCGTCGCTAGAGATAATTTTCATCATTTTTTTAGACGAGTAATAACATCATTTATAAAATGTTCAACACATATGGAAATTAGAAATAGTTATATAAATCTATTACAATTAGCATTCTGCAACTAACATTCCCACGATTATGGCGTGCAGTGACACCAAATTTATTTGCCTCGGACCATATTTTTCAGTCCAAATTTTTTTTTCATAATAAGTACAACTTTTTTTGAAAATTTATGATAGAAATATTCTCCATCGAAATTAACCCATCACAAATATTATTTTTAGCAGTAATTTAAGCGTAAAAATACACTTTTTTTGAAAATGGGTTTTTTGTGTAATGTTTTCTATTATTATAACCAAATGTTATCATCCTTAAAAAATTTATTTAACAAAAATGGATTTCATATTTGGAAAATTTAATTCCAAATTATATAATAAGGACAATTTTATTTTATTCATTAAAAGTAAATTAATTTGTAAAATTTAATAACCATTGTAAAAACTGAAAATGTTAAAAGTGAAAAATCTAGGAGAAAATGACATAAAATAGTTTGAAAACATGTTTTAAAATGTTTCATAGAGTCTTGGTAAACCATACCCTTGAATTTCCACAATATATTTTGTTATTGGATCCATTAGAGCTTTGAATAATGTTTTTCTTTTATATTATTAAAAACATTCTACTCCTCTCACTTATAATAAGAGCAATCAACACCCCACATCTCCCCGGAACCAAAAAATATTAGATTCAAACATAATATTCCCATATAACTCTGTAAAAATCATATATGGTTCATTGATTTTTTTCTCAAAATAACAAAACTCAATGCCTTAATCTAATTTGTAATGGAGCTCTTTTAATGAGCAAGGTAAAATTCTCAACTACTATGTTATCATTTCTTTTCATTTTCATTCTCCTTTAACCACCTACAAATATAATATATCTATGTTGAAATAGTTACATAATTATGATAAGTTGAATTAAATAATATTGTGTTTATAAGATAACATTTTTCTACCTTCCTCCCAACCATTTAAACATGAGAATGTTTGATTACGTTATGTGTAGACTGCCACCTTTTTAGGTGGTGTGATCCATTTTTCATAAACACTTTTCATTGGAGGTTAAAAGGTGTTATTTCATTAATAAACCTAAAATATAAAACCTTATTAAGATTATGAAATTAATTACCATTCTGCATCTTCCTCACATCCTATGTAAAAGAACACATCGCCTGTGAGTAGATGTAGACTACCACCTCCACAAAAGTTATGCATTTTTATTTTCATCTAGTCTTTTCTTTTTTATAAGGATATAATAAAATATAATTCACCACCTTAAATATATCTAAATAATAATATTATGCTTCTTTAATAATTATTTTATGCTAAACAAACACTTTATTAACCTTACTCGCCCATATATTATAACTTGTTCTTATTTTGGTTGGTTTAAAAACGCACTTGAACATTGATATAAATTTTTATCATGGTTGTGGTAGGTATGAGCCCATGAAAAACTGATCTATGATTCTAATAAGACCACAAGAATATTTCAAATCAGTCCACCGAACGATACCACATAGAAGACTCTGTATAGTGGAAAACCGATCTCTAGAGGTTTTCTTCCCCAAGACTAAGTGTACTAGATGCATAATACTACTTCACGCTAACCTCAACAAAAAGTCTCCCTTACAGAAATCTCAATAAAAAATGACTATAAAAACATTTAGTGCTAAAAACACAACAAAAATATAGAATTTAAGATTGAACATAGAGTTTTAACATGCTTCAGACTATGTACTACATGTATTGGGGAACCCACACTAAGAATTTCTTTTTTTATAATTATAATATTAAGGATGATTAAAAAAATTACAGAGATAATTAATCATAACCAACTTTTCAACACTCTAATAAATGATTTTCTGAACGATTTCCCATTTCCACAAAATATCCCACACACTTATATACTAAATTCCAACCATTCAACCTGTCATATCTTCCCCATAAAATAATGGATCATAAAGAATGACCTCCTAAGCATGAACACAAATCGGATGACCCCTTTGTCACACTGAACATCCATACCTCTGAGAACATCATCATAGAACCATTAGTAATTGTATTATTTTGATGGAAATACTTCATTGGGAAAAGTTTTGTTTCCACTATCAATATAATCCATCAATCCCTTCATCATCATTCGCAAAAAATTTTGATTAATTTATTTTCGATGGATGAAATTATGATAAATAAATATAACTAAACTCGCAATAATCTCTCATTTGATGTTTTTTATGGTGATTCTAATGTAATCTCTATCACATAGAATGCATTAAAATTCCCCATTCATTTCCTTCCTTTATTTACCTAAGTTTTACTGAGCCTCGATTTTGCCTATAGTTTTCTTGAGCGAACTCCATGGTAAATATATCTAATTTTTATCTTCATAACTTCTTTCATAGCTCCAAATAATTATCCTCCATTATATTTCTAATGAATTTATACTCTATGTCTATATCATTATAAAAATCATGGAAGGTTGTATTTTTATCCAAGTTAATTACACTTTAGCTATCATAACAACGAACTACTCTTTCCTGACTCCTTTTATTCTCCTCCAATAATTTCTTATACCGTATTATTTCTTTATTAGCTTCTATTTGAGCCATATACTCAACAATAATATAACTTAGTATAAAATTAATTTTCAACTTTGATGTCCTACTGACAGTCATTCCTAAAAAAGTAAGCACAAACCTGGTTTTGATTTTCCTTGTATTTGTGTCACCCAAAACAATTGAGTTCCAAAACCCTTGTAATTGATTATATGTTTCAAGACACAAAGCTTGAATTTATTATCAATTCAAATACCAAATAATCATCTTTATAGACTACCAATAATACATTACCCTAATTATACTTGTATGGACTCACAACTCCCACTACATGTGAAATTTATGGTTGAGTGAAAATCATTAGATACATCAAAATTCTAATGACCAATACCTACAGTACATTTTCCCTATAATTGGTCCAAAATTCATTTTCTAGTACTTGTGAAATGGATTATTGGAATTGAGTATAATGAAGGGTTGGCACGAAATTACATCCAGTCATCCTAATCCTTTCAACTATCTTCTAGATATTATCCTTGTAGACAACACTACATTTTTGAATCATCATTTCTATCAATATTGATCCCTATAATATTATTTATCTATCTATGAACATTCAGATCAACTATTAGAGAAAAATAACACATAAAAATTATATTTTATGAGAATTCGATATAGATATTAAGATATCAACCACATATTAGTGAAATATGATAAATGTCATATCATACAATTTCATTAGATAAAAATAGTGTAATGCATATCACTTTTAGAACCCTTCATCTATCATGAATTAATAAAATTTTAAATTCCACTGTCGAGGAGATTGAATCAATCCATATAACCTTTACATTAGTTTACATAACAATTTATGATTACCTTATACTGATAAATCTATTTGTTATTTCATTTATATTTACTCCTCAAACTCACCACAATGTAATAATATATTGACATCCATTTTCTCTAGATACAAATCCTCTGATGTAACCAGACTAAGTACTTTATGAATAGAATAATTCTTAACTACTAGTGAAATCCCAATCTATATACTAAAAATTTGATACGACTATGACACAAATTCACTTAGGGATAATCTCCCTAAAAAGGGATAGCTATGTATCAACTCAATCTTCATTTTGTTCATGATGAGTTGTTCTAAGACTAAAAACCTAGGTAGAAACTAGCAGGGGATACGACTTGGATGAATATATTCTCTTTATGAAAATTATGTAGAATTTAAACAGAACTTATGGTTTTAATATATAACTATTTGTGATATAGAACCTAATAGGAAGATGATGATGGATAACCTAGGTTATACTTAAGGACTGATAGGTTGGTCCAATTATATAATAGTTGAACAAAAACTATTATAGATTTAAATGAAGGTGAAACTTAATAATATATATTGGGATTTAATTTTCATATTCATATGGTCATTTAATCTAATTTTATTAGATACTATCATAATCATTTTTTATTACTATTTTTTTGGAAACAGGATCATGAAAATGAAGCTGAGAATGTTATGACCCTATATACTCTAATGATCAAATGTAGAATCTTATTCGGTAGAAATTATTGAGATAAATAAAAATCAATGTACCTGATTATTAAATAGGAAATTATGAGTTTCCTAGTATATAAGATTATGAGTTTGATATCTCAGTTGAAAATATTTCTTGAGTTTCTTATCGATCCATAAAAATTTTTCATTAGTAAGTGGTAAATAAAATTATTAGTAAACAATGTAATTTAGGGTGGATTTAACTCCATAACATTTCAGTTTATTAAAAAAGATCTGAGAACTAGGATGGTTTGAATCATTTATTTAAACAAAATATTACAAGAGTCTAAAATTGGTTTCTTTATATCAATGTATTTTTCAGATCTATAATAGGTAATGTGGATGTTATCCTTTTAGATGATCCCACTAATTTCCAAACCCTTATTGGAAAGACCATATAATACAATATGTTCTTCGCAATATGTATGAGTAATAACAAATTGAATGGATTCCATAAATTGATGAAATCCACCTATTGGACAACCAATATCCATGAGAGGTGTGTGTTTTTTTCTTAACTCCATGCAGTATAGTTATTGAGTCGGTCTCCGAACATCCCTTTGTTTGAAAAAAGTCACTACATTGATGACTCTGATCATATTGGATTCAAGAGAAAATGTGGTACCACAATAAATATACAATCATGCAATGACATATCTAAAGTGATTTTTGAAAAAAAACACTATATCCGGAGACCTTGGGAATACCCTAGGAAGCACCATCCATATTAGATTTCATCCAACTTAGGAATGGAGGTTGTAAAATGAATTAATATATTTCTACATGGGGACAAAAATTACTAGATATTCAAAGGCATCTTAACCAACTAATAGTGAATTAAATTATTATAGAAACCTATTTGGATGGGGTTGGCATTCCTAATAGTATATGTAATATTAAAAAAGGATTGTTCATTATCAAATAACTATTTTTTAAGAGATGTATATTTCAACCAAAAAATTAAATTAGAATGTTTTAAAATATAATTTTAAAATAACTAATATATTTTCGTTATTTAAATTATAAATTACTATTAAATAATATTAAGAACACATAAAACATTATTTTTAATATAAAAAAAATTCATCTATATATTTTCTATTTTATAAATAATAAATATATATATTATAACATCACTTTTTTAAATTGAGCTTCATTTTTGAATTCACAATTTCAAAATTATCTTAGTTTTAATTTTTTATATTTATCTTCAAATGTTGAATATTAGGATGAATAGTGAAAAAATATAGATTTTTCAAATACTAGCACTTTCATGACATTTTCATAATACAATATTGATTTGATGTTTTATGAATCCTTATTCTACAAAATATATTTAATTTTCAAATGAGATAAATAATTTACAAGTAAAATTTTGAATATATGAATACCATGTTTAAAAATATTTATAACTTATGTAATATTTATTTTAATAAAAATAATTTTTGGTTTATTTCATTCAATTATGTTTTATCAACGTGAAATTATATATGGTATTAATTTTAATGTCACATAAATGTTATTTTTTTTAATAATAAACAAATTAATTTCATGTAAATCCACAACATTGATAATTTATCTATATTATAATATTTAAGAAAAAATACACTTATTCACGAAATGGTTTTTCATGTTATGTTCACTAATAGTAAAATAAATAATTCATAAATTTATAAATATTATTTGAAAAAATGGATTTAATATTTGGAATCATTAGGTCAAAATTTTGTAATATATCTAATTTTATTTTAGGCGTTAAAATTAAATTACTTACATAAAAAAATTTATGATGGGAAGAACAAAAAATAATAAATGTAAAAAATATTAGATTAAATGACATAAGATCATTTGTTAAAATGTATCCTTGTGGTTTTATTAACAATATTATCTTTTCCTATAAATTATATTCAATTATTGGATCCATTTTGAATATGCATAATGAATTTACCTTTTTTATTGTTGAAAAATGTCACTCTACTCCCATATAAAAGGAGCAATCACTACCCAACTTCTCCACACAGCCCAAGACTATAATATTATTCTAAATTACAACCAATAATACTCAATATGGTCTATGTAAATTTTTTATAATTTATTTTATTATCAAAATACCACCTCTCAAATCCTTAATTCAGTTTGCAAAGGGGATCTTCTAATGAGTAATGTAATGTTCTTAATTACTCCTTTTTCATTTAATTTCCATTATTTTTTCTCATAAATATTATGAATCTAATATAAAAATATTGAAATAAGTACATAAGTATCAAAATAATCTTGTAGTTTTATTATTAATATATGATAACCTATTTTTACCTTCCTCTATTCTAGAATAAAAATGACTGTTCTGTTAAATATGGACTACCACCTCTATATGATACCTGATCGATTTTTCATATACACCATACATGTATCATTAAAAGGGGGTATTTGATGAATAAATATTATATTTTCATTATTATTAATCATATGAAATTATAAACCTATCCCAATATTTCTTTTGTTCTATTAAAACATTTATATCACCCGTGCATACGTGCGGAGTACCACCTCCATGAAAGTGAAGTATTATTTTCTTCATCTAGTATTTTATTATTTATAAAACTATTTTAAAATATTATTCAACAGCTTAACAAATCTAAATAATATCATTTTGATCATTTAATAGTGATATAATTTCAAAATAATCGCATTCTTAAATATACTCACCATAGATTATAGCTAATTCTTATTTGAGTCAGTTTAACCATATAATTGATCAATGAAAAACATTTATATCAAGAATTACAATGAAAAAATAATTATCAGTGTTATTAGACAATAAAACTCAAATAATATTTTTCTTAAGACTCTTTATTTTTTATATTAATATTTAACTTATTATTTATGTACCACCCATTAAAATGATAAAACATACCGAAATAATATTTTCACCATAAATCATAAATAAAATACTTATTAAGATAAATTTAAAATTTGTAAATAATTGTAAAAAAATATAATTAAGTACCAAAAATTATATCAAATTGATTAAATTTGAATATGTAAACAATAATATACACCACTATTATGAAGCTTGTACGTAACAAACAATTAAATCTAGTAATATAAAATGATGGAAAAAGAATATCACTAACTAATATATTTATAATAAATAATTTTAAATTAATATCATTAATGGTAAATGTTTTGAATAATTTTATTAAATATGTTATTAAAGTGGTCATTTTTATTATACCGGAGGTTATAACATGATTGACTACGTAGGAATACATGGTAATTTTGTTTCATAATTCAACAAACTTTCAATGACTTATAGAGAATCATCTAGAACGTAATTATTATATTTAAGGTACATTATTTACTAATATTGTATTATGTTTTATTATCTATTTATATAGGAATTTTAATTTTGTTCTTATAAAAACCATTAAAAATATTTTTACCGAGAAAATATTATTTTTGTAACGGTGTTTTATCTCAATTTCCATTCATTGATAAATGTTTTTTTATGAAACTAATTTCATTTAAAATCTGTGTACACATCTTATTGGTTATTTAATATCATGAATTATCTTTTATTAATGTAATTTGATTTTTAATTTCAATCTCTCTCTTTTGAGGTGTATTTTTTAAAAAATTTCTTAAGTTGTAAGCGTTTTTTTAATCAATTTATTATATTAAGATATAATAATTTTATTTTTGAAAATGGATTTAAAATATAGGTTTATTCTATTATATGATGATATTATAATTCATTTAATCATTGTCATATATAGAATTATTTTGATGAATTTCTTTATTTGTAAAATTTGATGATGTTATGATTTAACATAATTCTCTCCAAATAAGATATTTCTCTTACACATCAATATTCACTATTTCCACTATTTTTCTCCATTATTACATTGAAATAAAACTATGTTTTATTTTCTATGATCATTAAATTTCATTTTACCTCTTTTTAATTGATCGATTTATCGCCCTATTTACATTATGGGTTTCAACATTGGTATTTTTAAAATGTTGAAATAGAGTTTCCTTTTATGATAAGAAATTTTATATCACACTCCATTTTTCATTTGAAAAAAAAAACATTACATATTTTTCAAGGATTCATTATTGAAAATTATATTAGAAATTGAAAATGGTTCTAAAATTCAAAATTATATTTTCAAATATTAATTTTGAATGCGACTCATTACTACATATATCATGATTATATTAAAAAAAATACTTTATAGTTTATTTATTCGTTATGAGAATTATTATCTACTAAGGTTTAATTCTATGTTTTATAATGGTTTTAAAAATGATTTAAACTATTATTTATTTTTAAATGAAAATGAAATGTTTTTATATTTTTCCTAATTATAACATTTATTTTAAAAAGGAATTATGGTTTTTAAATGTTTGTGTTTCTATGAAAGATGAATTTAGTTTATTTATGTATTATCCTGGAAATTTCATGAAAACATATTTTTTTTATAAAATACAATTCCTAAAAACCATTTTGGTTTTAAATGGAAAATTTTAACATATTCTCTCACACTAAAATTATTTTTTTATATAGAAATCATTTTAAATATTTCTAAAGAATTTTAAAAACTGAAATTTCAACTAATTTTAAAAAGTGATTTATCCTATAATTTTAAAATGGAATTTTACATATATTTCACCATTATTCGACATTATTTATGTTACACATGGGGTATATTATTATGGTACCATCCACCTTCTCTCTCTAGATGTCTTATGAAAGTTATATAAATTTCATAATGAAGCCTGTTTCCTTTCTATAGGTTAATTATATTATGATTTAAACAGGAAATATTAATTTCAATTAGAAAACATATATATAGATTATAAATGGGAGGGGTCCTATATTTCCCTATAATGCATTGGTTATGGTTTTATATCTATTTGGATAATGTAACATTGGATGTATTGTATAATTTTTCAACATGAAAGGTGATACGTCTTGGATTAGGATCAAGATATAAAGGGTGATCCATCTTGGTTTACACTTAAAATATATAATAAAATACCTATTATATATGATGGAAAAAAAGGGTGAGCATTCGTAGATTTTGGTCTCAATATAATGGGTTATCCTTCTTTAAAATTCTCTCCACATAAAAGGTGAGTCTTCTTGTATAGTCTCACAACTAAAAGAGTTCCCCTTTATAGACATTATCACAATATAATGATTCCATAAGACTACCATGTAAAGACCCTTAAAATTCAGGGAAATGTTTTTTCTTATTATTCTTTGGAATTTTACTAGAACGCAGTTTCTGACGGAACCTGATTCTGAGGCCCGGTGTGCCCGGAATCATTTTCCGAAGTTTAGCTCGTGTACGTTCAGTGAACGAATGAGTGGGGTTTTCTAACATTTGAACCGGTGCTCGGAATCGAATTCCGAGGGCACCGATGGAATCGCAGCGCCGATATTTTCTTAGAAACGCCTTTTCCAGAGTTGCGTTTTGTCGGGTGTGGTTTTTAATTTTTGGGGTTAAGTTAAGAAATAAAATAAAAAGGGGTGCGACAAAATTTATTTTATTTCACTTAAAGCCGCTTAACCTAAGTTAAGCGGATAAGGTGATACCCACAATATCCTACCCACTTGGTAGGATATTTGTGAGGTGGGTCCCGCATTAGCCCCACCATTTCTTCCCTCCTAAGTAATGCACCTGCAACCCCCCTTTTAATGAATTTCAAACCTTACGTTTTATTGGTTATGAAACGCCTCATTAAATTGGGCGGTTAAATTGTTACAATTAATTCTTCGAAATAATTGTTCGTTTCTTATCTTTTGAATTTCAAATTCTTTTTTTGATAATAAAATAAGGGGTGGAATTTTTTATTAGGGTTGGGTTGTGTTGTGTTAAAGCTTTGGGAGAAAAGGAGAGGATTCTTCGTACTTCGACGAAGAACGCGAAGAACGCTCTACCACCAACGAAGAACGCCAACCTCTGTCGGCGAGAGACACCTTCCTTAGAGATCACCTAATGCCAGCGAGGTTTCTTCCGTGGCAATCCTCTTCTTCCGCGATGACCCTCTTCTTCCGCGATGGTTAATTCTGCGACGAACGCTCGTTCGACGACAACGTTGAGGTAGGGGTTTATTTTCATGTGATTACTTCCATCATTTTTTCCCTTTCAATTGAACCGCCTGTTATCGCATTAACTGGAGGATGTTGGACCGCACGAATACGGCTGACACTCCTCCCCTTTTGGTTGTTGATTTTTGATGCGGCGAGCAGGGCAACGCGGTGCCGAAGAACAGCGCCGACATTGTAGAAAGGGAGAGAAGAGAAGTGTGGCGCCATCGCACCATGCCATTGGAAGCAACAAATCCGTGGCGCCGATGCACCACGCCGTAGAAGATGAACAAAAGACGTGGCATCGTCGCGCCGCGGCGAAGGCCCTCAGAAGCACCACGGCCGGAGTGGGGCCGCGACGCCATCGCGCCGCGCCGCACCGGATGTACGAAGGCCGCAGCTGGTTTCGGGCTGCGGTGGAGCAGGGGAACTGGCGGCCGGTTTCGGGCCGCTGGCGTCGGAGTGAGGGGACCGGCCCCTGCTAGTTCCGTGATGTGGCAGCCGGCCAGCCAGCTGGGCCTGCCGGTCATAGGAAATCTCTGGGGGTCGTAACCCACGGTCGGCTAGCAGAGCATCCCCATAAAGGGGCCTCGGTTTCTCCACGCGGGGGCACCCCCCTCCCCGCACCCGAAACGGCTCGGCCATTTGGCCGAGCCCCTGGCTAGCGCACCGCGCGCCGGGCCGGCTGCCCTGGCCGGTCCGCTCGACCGGGCCACCGGACTGGGTCGTGTCGCGCCAGCCAGGCCGGGCCACGCCCAAGCGGGCCGGACCCAGACCCGGGTTGGGTCGACCCGGTTCGGGCCGACCCTGGGGGTATCGGGCCGGGTCGGACCGGCCCCGAACCCCCTAATACCGAACCTTTTTCAGTCTGTTGCCCATAACATGAGCTATGGGCCTCTGATCGACGCACTGTTAGTTCCGATATGATCCTTGGATTGAGAAGGTTGTTTCGCTATATTGCACTCAAGGTTTCGGAATACTTTGGGTTCGTCCGGGATGGTTCGTACACGAAACCAACCGGGCCCTCAGAGCGGAAACACTCATAACTTGAGTTCCGGACGTCCGATTGATGTGTCGTAGACCTTGATAGATTCCTCTTAGTGAGACGGAAATTTGGGATTACTTTTCTCGAGGATTGGATGCAGATGGAGTACGACCGGGTTGGTTTTGCCTTAAAAAACCAACCGGGCCCCTTGGACGAAAAATCCAATAACTCTCAGATCGGGTGTCCGATTGACGCGTCGTCTGTGATGTTGAGTTCATGTTGACGATACGGAAATTTTGGATACAACAACTCCGGTATTTGTGTCAGTTTATGTATCAGCCTCTCGGCTCGTGGAGCGGACCCTCCCGAACGAGCTTTCTGTGTGTGGGAACCCTAGAGCTGGCTGCGACTACGACGATGACTGTACAGAGATCCTCAGTGGATTCAACGACGACGACTACAGCACTCAGTGATCCTAAATGGATCAATTCTACCGATCCTTTGTGGGTCCGATCCTGTGTGGTTCAGCGCTCAGTGGTCCTGTGTGGGCCAGTGCCTACAGATCCTGTGTGGGTCCGATCCTATGTGGGTCTTTGCGGGGGTTAGTTACCTTTCGATCCTTTGTGGGTCAGATACTTTGTGGGTCATTGCAGGGGTTAGTTACCTATCGATCCTTTGTGGGTCATATCCTTTGTGGGTCATTGCAGGAGTTAGTACCTATCAATACTTTGTGGGTCCGACGACTTAGATAAATCAGTGGCAATATCTGATTATCTCTATCGTCATACGAAGAAGTATACATGTGTGAGCTGAATCCTTTTTTGATTTCCTATGTGGATTGTGTTGTGCTATCCTGTGTGGATTTACGTTTTTATTTCCTGTGTGGACTGGGTTGTACATGGGCTCGGAGGTTGGAGCGTAATGGAATAGATGACTTGGGTATATGTATGGGAATATACCTAAGAAATGTCGAATGTTACTTCGTGATTGTATCTTTCCTTTTTGGATTATCCTTTATGGATTCTGGGATACCTTCGGGGGTCTCGGGGTCCTTAATGAGTATCTTATACTCACCCATGCATGGGCTATGCCCGCACTACGTTGTGTTGGTTGCAGATGACGAACAACTTTGATTGTGGTTGAGTCTTGCGGAGCAGGATGGTACCTGGAGGTGGACCACTGGTCGGGACATTCTCGGAGCGGACAGCTAGACCCGAGGAGCTGTGGAGGCTGTCTGTACTCACCCTTCATGTGGGATTTCCAGTGGAATGCTCGACGTTGCGACTTTACTTTCAGTTGTTGTTTTCCCTTTCTAGTTGTACTTTACTTTCAGTTTGGGTTTGTATTCTGGCCCACTTACATTTTCGCACTTACTTTTGTACCCAGTTTTTACTTAGTGTTTACTTCTACTTCTTTCTTGCTCTGTGGTGTTTGTTTACTTTACAAAGGCAATGCCTTCCCTTTTTACCGGGATTTACTCCTTGGTGCTAGTCACCAGCCCCTGGCATATGGAAGGCGGTCTTGGGGTAGCCACGGCACGGGTCCCGAGGACAGGTTGTGAAAAATTGGTATCAGAGGAGTTCGGTTCTACCACAGATCTTTGGACTCTGATCTTTTTCTAAGTAAAAAATAATGTTAAGCGTATTGGGTGTGGTTATCAGTCTAGGGAGTCCAGTGTTGGTGTGGCAGCCGACGTATCCGTACACCAAGACCCTAACTTCTGATTTCCGACTTAATACACGAAACCATTGATTACATGTGTGTTTCAAGTTTTCATTGTGATTACTTTGTGTCAGCTCACCAGTTATAATGTTCTTACTATGGCGCACCTGTCTCTTTTCAGGATGGCCCCACGACGACAGCCAGCTAGGGTTTTGTGAGTTGTGCATGAAGACATCCCACCGAGCGACGTCACCTCTGTATAGGGCCCTTTGACAACTGAGGCACCGACGATACCATTACCCACCGAGCCACCGATGCTTCCGGCCCCACCCGCTGATGAGGCATGTCGCCTTAGTTAACTGCACGAGTTCCAGCGCCAGCGACCGCCCATGTTCCCCGGGGAGACAGACCCCCATGGAGCCGAGGATTGGATGGAGGCAGTTTTTCGGGTTTTCAGGTTAGTGAGGACACCAGCAGACCTCATGGTGATCCACGTAGCGAGCCTACTGCACGCGGCAGTAGGCAGATGGTGGGGTTTGATGCTCCAGGTGCACGATGAGGCATCTCTCCTCCAGACAGACTTTGAGAGACTCTTCCGCTCGGAGTTTGTCCCAGCCACCCTCCGTGTGGTGCACATCCAGGAGCTTCTACAGCTGTGGTAGGGTAGCTTGACGGTTGCCCAGTACTCGGCGAGATTTACCGATCTCTCGCGGTACTCGACAGGCATGGTACGTGACCCATTTTTCCGGGTCGAACATTTGAGAAGGGATTGAGGCATGAAATCTGGGCATCGCTGATCTCCCTCAGCATTCCGACTCAGGAAGGAGTACTAGAGCGAGACCTTTTGATCGAGAGCTTCCTTGCTGAGCCTTCTTCAGTAGCGAGACCTACTGTGGGGCGGCACGTAGAAGGGTCTTCTACAGCAGGCAGTCGACGGATGACTCGTGGGTCCAGGCAGACCAGACCCTCAGGCAGATGACCTCAGGACACTGGCTCAGCAGTGCGGGGCACATAGCGCAGAGCCAGTCTTTCGAGAGGCAGACAGTGCTACACATGTGGCAGGCAGGGCCACATGGCTCATGACTGCCCGACCCGCCGTGCCGAGGAGCAGCAGACAATTGAATGGCCACCCAGGCAGAGGTAGATGGTCGACCGTGGTGGTCCATAGGGAGTAGGCGGACGAGGCAGAGAAGCTAGCCGAGCAGCAGGTGGTGGGAGACGCTTTGAGGCTCTACCACCACCACCACCAGGAGGTCCACCCAAACCATAGGGATCTGGCGGGCAGAGACAGGCACAACTCCAATCAACGGAGGCCTACGACCACGGTGCGCCCGAGATGATTCGAGGTACTATCTGTGTCTATTCCACCCTTGATGCAGTTCTTATAGACATAGGAGCAATTAATTCTTTCATATCTGCTACCCTTGTTCGGAGCATGGATATTCCGACAGAGCCGTTGGCTCGATCCTTATGGCTACAGACTCTTACGGGAGCAGACTCGACAATTACGCACTGGTTATGGTAGTGTGAGCTTACATTAGGAGGCAAGATCTTCGACTGGTATCTTCTTGTAGTGGCGTCGAGGCCTCACGACGTCATAATGGTCATGGATTGGTTATCTACAGTCAATGCACAGATGGACTGTTTTAGGCACAAGGTGTGATGTGTACGCACCGATGGGAGCAGGTTCACCTTCACCGGAGAGATGGGAGCCTTCACAGCACAGGATGGACCCTCGCAGAGGAGAGGAAAACCCATCACTCATCATTTGGCTAGCATCATCCTTAGAGTAGTTGACGTGTAGCGTCCTAGTTTTCCTGCAGTGGTGGATCGGTATGCGGATGTCTATCCTGACGATGTTCCAGGACTACCTCCTCGCAGAGAGGTAGACTTTTAAATTGACCTGCACCCCGAGACAACCCCGATATCCACCCAAGCATATCGGATGGCTCCTGCCGAGCATCGAGAGCTACAGGTATAGTTGGAGGACTTGCAGGGAAAGGGATTCATCTGACCCAGTGTTTCACCCTGGGCTTCTCCGATATTGTTCGCCAAGAAGGCGGACTGGAGTTTGCGACTTTGTGTCGACTATCGTCGCCTGAACCAGGTGACAGTGAGGAACAAGTATCTGCTACCGAGGATTGATGACCTCTTCTATCAGCTCAAGGGAGCCCTGTGGTTCTTGAAGATAGACCTCAGGTCAGGCTATCATCAGCTAAGAGTTCGGGATGAGGACGTGTAGAAGACGACCTTCAGATGTCGGTATGGCCACTATGAGTTCCTGGTTATGCCATTCGGCATAACCAATGCTCCAACAGTGTTCATGGGCCTCATGAACAGGATCTTTCAGCCATACCTCGATCGATTTGTCATGGTCTTCATCGACAACATTTTGATTTACTCGACGACTGAGGAGGAGCACGCCTAGCACTTGCGGGTTGTACTAGACACACTCCGAGAGAACCAGCTTTATGGGAAACTCTTGAAGTGTCAGTTATGGATACGTGAGGTCCACTTCTTAGGACACATCATCTCTGAGGTGGGTGTTGCGGTGGATCCTCCGAAGATCGAGGCAGTGCTAGCTTGGGAGCCACCCAGGAGCATGACAGAGGTGCGAAGTTTTTTGGGAATAGCTGGATACTACCAGAGATTTGTGCCAGATTTCTCTAGAGTTGCGACACCACTCTCAGCTTTGACGAAGAAGGGTAAACCCTTCGTGTGGTCAGGAAGATGTCAGCAGAGCTTCCAAAAGTTGAGATAGAGATTGACCACCGCCCCTATCTTGAGGTTGCCAGATGAGGGAGTAGGGTACGTAGTCTACTGCGATGCATCAGGGACCGGACTCGGATGTGTCCTGATGAAGGAGTGGGCGGTGATCGCCTATGGATCACATCCCTTGAGGCCACATGATCAGAACTATGCTACCCATGACCTAGAGTTAGCAGCAGTGGTCTTCGCTCTGAAGACATGGCGACACTATCATATGGGCGAGCGCTTTATAGTCTATTCTGAGCATTAGAGTCTCAGGTACATCTTCTCTCTGAAATACTTGAACCTGAGACAGTGGCGATGGCTCGAGTTCCTCATAGACTATGACTTTGAGATAGTCTATGCTCTTGGGAAGGGGATCTTAGTAGCCGATGCTCTCAGCAGGAGTACGGGCATTCAGCTACTTGAGGAGGCGACAGAGCAGCTAGCCGCTTTGCAGATATCCTTCATAGATAGAGATGGAGCAGCCTTCCTTCAGTCTCTCATAGTCACCCCTCCACTAATGCAGTGGGTTAGAGAGGCACAGTGTGGGGATGCTGACTATGAGATGCGGCTTGCACAGATATCATCAGGACAAGCACCTGATGGTTTCACCTTTGGAGCAAATCATGATGTCCTTTTCAGAGGACTTACCTTGGTACAAGTTGCTTTACAGGAGGAGTTTCTGAGAGAGTTTCACACTTCTCCTTTGGCGGTACATCCTGGAGTGGCGAAGATGTACCGGGATCTCAGACGATAGCACTGGCGTCCGGGCATGAAGAAGGTTGTGGCAGAGTTCGTTTCTCGATGCCTCACCTGCCAGCAGGTGAAGGCAGAGCATCAGGTACCAGCAAACATGGTACAACCCTTGGAGGTCCTGGAGTGGAAGTGGGATGAGATATCTATGGACTTCGTGACTGGAATTCCAGGCACTTCTAGAGGTCATGACTCCATTTGGGTGATTGTCGACCGAATCACCAAGTCGGGTTACTTCTTACCAATCAGAGAGCAGGTCTCAGTGGAGAGCTTGGGACGTCTCTACGTTCAAGAGATTGTACAGCTTCACGGTGTGCCATCATCTGTCATCTCCGATCGAGATGCTCGATTTAATTCTCGGATATGGATGGGGTTGCAGGAGGCGTTCGGGATGCAACTACGTTTGAGCACCGCCTTTCACCCTTAGACAGATGGTCAGACGGAGAGGACCATTCAAACATTCGAGGACATGCTCCGCGCATGTGTCCTTGACATTGGTCGTAGCTAGGAGGACCACCTACCCTTGGGAGAGTTCATGTACAACAACAGCTACCACTCCACCATCGGGATGTCACAATATTAGGCATTGTACAACCGACCTTGCAGATCTCCTTTGTGCCGGACAGACCATGGGGAGTCAGCACTTGTGGGACCAGAGATGGTCCAGGCCATGACAGAGAAGGTACAGGTCATCCAGGAGCGGATGAGGAGAGCTTAGAGCTGGTAGAAGTCTTATGCTGACAGGAGGAGGAGGCCACTAGAGTTCGAGGATGGAGACCACGTCTTCTTACGTGTCTCACCTCGACATGGATTACAGAGATTTGGCGGAGGCAGCAAATTGTCTCCACGCTTCATCGGACCATTCCAGGTCCTCAGCCAGATTGGCAAGGTGGCTTATCGCCTGGCTCTACCTCCTCAGTTGCACCAGGTGCATGACGTCTTCCACGTATCTTAGCTGAGGAGATACGTGCATGACTCGATGCATATCATAGACCATGGGGAGCTTGACGTTGATGATGGGGAGACATTTATGGAGGTCCTAGTGGAGATTGAGGATTAACAGGAGCGGGTCCTACGTGGATGGTCAATTCTTCTAGTGCGCATCAGATGGCAGAACGGGAACCTCCAAGAGAACACTTGGGAGCGGGAGGCTCAGATGCGTGCCCAGTGCCCACATTTGTTTCCCTAGTTTATGATGTATCTTTATGGGGACGTAAATCCCAGAGGTGGGAGTGATGTAAAGACTCGTAAAATTTGAGGAAATTTTTTATCTTAATTTTCTTTGGAATTTTACAAGAACACAGTTTCTGACGGGACCTGATTCTGAGTCCCGGTGTGCCCGAAATCATTTTCCGAAGTTTAATTTGGGTACGTTCATTGAACGAACGAGCAAGGTTTTCTAACATTTGAACCGGTGCTCGGAATCGGATTCTGAGGGCACTGATGGAATCATAACGCCGGTATTTTCTTAGAAACGCCTTTTCCGGAGTTGCGTTTTCTCGGGTGTGGTTTTTAATTTTTGGGGTTAAGATAAGAAATAAAATAAAAAGGGGTGCGACAAATTTTATTTTATTTCACTTAAAGCCGGTTAACCTACGTTAAGAGGATAAGGTGGGACCCACAATATCCTGCCCACATGGTAGGCTATTTGTGAGGTGGGGCCTGCACGAGCCCCATCATTTCTTCCCTCCTATGTAACGCACCCGCAACCCCCCTTTAAATAATGTCAAACCTTACGTTTTTCTGGTTGAGAAACACCTCATTAAATTGGGCGGTTAAATCATTACAATTAATTCTTCAAATTATTTTTCATTTCTTATCTTTTGAATTTCAAATTCTTTTGTTGATAATAAAATAAGGGGTGGACTTTTTTATTAGGGCTGGGTTATGTTGTCTTAATGATTTAGGAGAAAAAGAGAGGATTCTTCGTTCTTCGACGAAGAACGCGAAGAACGCGCTACCACCAACGAAGAACGCCAACCTCCGTCGGCGAGAGACTCCTTCCTCAAAGATCACCTAACACCAGCGACGTTCCTTCCATGGCGATCCTATTCTCCCGTGATGACCCTCTTCTTCCGCGACGAACGCTCGTCCGACGACAATGTTGAGGTAGGGGTTTATTTTCTTGTGATTACTTCCGTCGTTTTTCCCCTTTCAATTGAACCGCATGTTATCGCATTAACGGGAGGAGGTCGGACCGCACGAACACGGCCGACACTCCTCCCCTTTTGGTTGTTGATTTTTGATGCGGTGAGCAAGGCAACGCCGTGCCAAAGCACAATGTAGAGATTGTAGAAAGGGAGAGCGGAGATGCACGACGTCGTCGTACCGCGCTGTTGGAAGCAACAAATCCACGACGCCGTAGAAGATGAACAAAAGACGTGGTGCCATCGCGCCACGCCGGAGGCCCTCAGAAGCACCGCGGCTGGAGCGGGGCCACTGCGGAGGGGCGCAGCGTCGTTGCGCCGTGCCGGACGGATGAAGGTCGCGGCCGGTTCCGGGCCGTGGTAGAGCAGGGGAACGGGCGGCCGGTTCCGGGCCGCCGGTGTCGGAGCGAGGGGACCGGCCCCTGCTGGTCCCGTGATGGCGGCAGCCGGCCGGCCCGCCAGGCCGTCCGGTCAGATGAAATCTCCGGGGGTCATAACCCCCGGCCGGCCAGCTGAGTGGCCACATAAAGGGGTCGCGGTTTCTCCACGCGTGGGCAGCGCCCCCCGTACCTGAAACGTCCGGGCCGTTCGGCCGAGCCCCTGGCCAGTGCGCCAGGCGCCGAGCCGGCTGCCCAGGCCGGTCCGCCAGACCGGGCTGCTAGGCTGGGCCGCGCCAGCCGGGCCGGGCCGCGCCCAAGCGGGCTGGACGCGGACCCGGGTCGGGTCGACCCGGTTCGGGCCAACCCTAGGGGTGTCGAGCCTGGTCGGACTAGGCCCGAACCCCCTAGCTAATACCGATCCTTTTTCGGTCTGTTGAACATAACTTGAGCTTCGGGACTCTTATCGACGCACTTCCAGTTGCGATAGGATCCTTGTATTGAGACGGTCGTTTCGGTATATCGCACTCAAGGTTTCAGAATACTTTGGGTTTGGCCGGGTTGGTTCGTACACAAAACCAACAGGGCCTCGGAGGGGAAACGCTCATAACTTGAGTTCCGGACATCCGAATGACATGCCGTCGACCTTGTTGGATTCCTCTTTGTGAGACGGAACTTTTGGCTTACTCTGCTCGAGGTTTGGACGCAGTTGGTGTACGGTCGGGTTGGTTTTGCCTTTAAAACCAACCGGGCCCCTAGAACGAAAAGACCAATAACTCTCAGACCGGGTGTCCGATTGACGCGCCGTCTGCGACGTTGAGTTTCTATTGACGATACGGAACTTTTGGATACATCAACTCCGGACATTGTGTCAGTTGATGTATCAGCCTCTCGGCTCGTGGAGCGGACCCTCCTGAACGAGCATGCCGTGTGCGGGAACCCTAGAGCTGGCTGCGACTACGACGATGACTGTACAGAGATCCTCAATGGATTAGACGGTGACGACTACAACACTCAGCGATCCTACGTGGATCAGTACTACCGATACTGTGTGGGTCCGATCCTCTGTGGGTCAGCGCTCAGCGGTCCTGTGTGGGCCAGCGCCTACAGATCCTGTGTGGGTCTGATCCTGTGTGGGTCTTTGCGGGGGTTAGTTATCTTTAGATCCTGTGTGTGTCAGATCCTTTGTGGGACATTGCGGGGGTTAGTTACCTATCAATCATTTGTGGGTCAGATCCTTTGTTGGTCATTTCGGGGGTTATTACCAATCGATCTTTTATGGATCTGACGGCTTAGATGAATTAGTGGAAATATCTGATCATCTCTATCGTCTTACGAAGAAGTATACCTGTGTGAGCTGAATCCTGTTTTGCTTTCCTATGTGGATTGTGTTGTGCTATCCTGTGTGGATTTACATTTTTCTTTCTTGTGTGGACTGGTTTGTACATGGGCTCAGAAGTTGGAGCGTACTGGAATTGATGACTTAGGTACATGTATGGGCATATACCTAAGAAGTGTCGAATGTTACTTCGTGATTGTATCCTTCCTTTATGGATTATCCTTTGTGGATTATAGGAGACCTTAGGCGGTCTCGGGGTCCCTACTGAGTAGCTTATACTCACCCATCCACGGGCTATGCCCGCACTACATTGTGTTCGTTGCAGACGACGGACAGCGCTGATCATGGTTGAGGCTTGCGGAGCAGGACGGTACTTGGAGGTGGACCACGGGGCGGGACATTCTCGGAGCGGATGGCTGGACCCTAGGAGCTGTGGATGCTATCTGTACTCACCCTTCAGGTGGGATTTCTAGTGGACATCTCGACGTTGCAGCTTTACTTTCTGTTGTTGTTTTCCCTTTCGAGTTGTACTTTACTTTCAGTTTGGGTTTGTATTCTATGCCACTTACTTTTCCGCACATACTGTTGTACCCAGTTTCTACTTAGTGTTTACTTCTACTACTTTCTTGCTCTGTGGTGTTTGTTTACTTTACAAAGGCAATGCCTTCCCTTTTTAACGGGATTTACGCCTTGGTGATAGTCGCCAGCCCCTGGCATATGGAAGGAGGGCTTGGGGTAGTCACAGCATGGTTCCCCGAGGATGGGTCGTGACAGACCGTAATTATTTTTTATTCTATATGTCAATGAAATCATATATTTGTATGTCGTTTGACTAATATTATTCTCCTTGGGTCATGTTTATTATATAACACTATTATATTATGGTTCATATTTTTTTCAATTGATATTACATTTCCTTCATTCATTAATTATGTAAAACGATTATTTTTATGTGATATTTTAAAATGATACTTATACCTAATCATATATTCTAAAATAGTTATGATCTAACCCTTGATAATAGGCTGATATGTTTTCCATTACTGGGTGTTTGATCTCACCCCTTTTTGATGTTTTCTTTCCCCTTGTTATAAAGATTATTATAACATATGAGGAGTATAGAAGGTGGTCTAGTGGAGTTTTATTATGGATATGTGTTCAAAAGTATCATAAAATATGTTCCTTATGAAGCTAATCTTCAAAGATAGTAAACATTATATTCCTGGGACTGTTTCGTTATTGTGAGATTTATTGATTAAAATATTTAAATATTGTATGTTTCGTTTTTGATATCTCACTTCGTATAAAATCATATGCGTAAATTATTGGTGTTTAGAATCGGATCCAAAAGTGTGCGATATTAGAACCTCATCATCAATATTGAGAATAAATTAATTGAACTTTTTAGAATTAATAATGGATAAAGGGTTTAAAACCTAGGAAGAAGTTAATTTTCTATTGAAAAGATATTTTAACTAGTTTTCTTAGTTTCATTTGAAAAATGTTATCATGTTTTGAGGATTTTAATGAATTTAGAAATATAAAATCATTCCCAGAAGGAATGTACAAGTAAGTTTGGATGATGATATAGATAAAATTATGGTTCATATGTGTTGATTTGATAAATGAAAATGGATGGCAATTAATTATTTTAAGGATGATGTCAGTGATTATTAGATCTTAGAGCCCAAGGAAGAACTAATGCACCTGAGTGATGCATTATTTCAAGCATAAAATAGATATTTTTTGATAAAAATATTAAATATCCTGGGTAATGATGCTCTACTCCGGGCATAATCATGGAACTCAGAAATCTTTAATTATTCCCTATTACCCCAATTTTTTAAGGAAGTGACTCATTTATATTTCTTCTCTAGACACATCATTGTAGATATAAGTGATATAGAGTGTAGGGTGGGGGTGTAATGGTTTAAATTTCTATGTGATTGTTAGTTTACTTTGATTTATATGTTTTGGATTTTAAAAAATTGAAATTATTTGTGGGTATCTAATATAGTGGTCAAACAATTTTTGATTATTTCATTTATGAATTTCAATGTTGACAGAGAAGGTGGAAGTGAAATTCATCGTCAACGTGTGGATAAAAATAAAAAAATATGCATTTTAAGGAAAACCATACAACGTTCTATTCATATTATTTTGTGGTTTTAGATTTTCATTATAGAGTGGGTATTGGTGTAGTGGAATTATTGAGGTATCTTCTTAAATCCACAAGGAGTAAAACTACATTTTGGTTTTACATGAAAAAACATGGTGTTTTTAATAGTAATGTTTTATATGGTGATTCCATTTTGCATTTTGGTGAAGCTACTATCTGAAAAGGGACAAAAATATATAATTGTAATTTATCAGGGTTTATTATAACGCATTATGTTTTCAATGGAATAAATCATAGTTTCATATCCTGGTTTGGAAAAAAATACATTAACCACATCATGTTATATTAAACAATATCATGTTTGAAGTTAAAAATGTGATATTAAAATAGAAATGGCAAGTAACTGTTTTATGGAAGAATAAATTTTAGGGGAAATTTTTTTTATTAATTTTATTGGTCAAACAATATTGTGGTTAGGGTAAACATTCCATGGGTTTTCATATTTTTTTTTAAAATCAAAGAATACAAAATATCTATTATATTAAACCCATTTAAATAATTTAATTTTTATAATTGAATAAGTTGATTCTGTTGGATTTAATCATCAATAGAAGATTCACATTTACCAACGTGTAAATTAAGGTATTTGATATTTTTTTGGAAGAGTTCGATAATTATTTTCGTGAAATTTTTGTGTTTTAGAATAAATCATGCCACAAATCAGTATATAACACATTAATATTTTGTATGAATATTTATATAATATTTTAGAGAAATATCATTCTTAAATGAGTAACTATGTAACCATAATTTAAATGTGGGAGTTGAATATTATTTTACTACTTGCCCCAATATTTTTTTCAAACCACAATAGAGATGTTGTGATTTTTAAGTGTTTGTGCTGACTCTTGCAGGAAGATGATTACTCTAAGACTCAAGATTCAACTAAGGTAATATAGCCTTCATTTATTCACATGCTTAATAAAATTAATAAAAAAATTTTATTACAATATAAATTAGAATATTTAATCAATGAAGAATAATTTAATTACACACATATGTCTCAGAATAAAATTATATTTATTAAGAGAATATTATTAATTTTAAGTGAAAGTGTGTGGATTTGAAATATAAATGTATTTTTATTTATTAATTAAATTTTAGATAGATATAGAATCATTTTCATAAGAATTGAATTTAAATTTTTAATCATCATATCCTAATTAAGTAACAATGTCATTTTCTTAATCAAAAGTTATTCGGGTAAATATTAATTTCCATTGTAAAATGATAAATTTTCAATTAATTAGATTTTCATAAAAATTTCATATTTTTTAAATTATCAATTTTAAAATACTAATATAGTTTAATGTTTTAATGAATAATAAAATTTATTAAATTTATTAAATTTATTATAGTTATGAAATATGATTAAGATCAAATAATATAAAAAATAAATTTTCTCTTCAAAACATGTTTTATATATTTTAAATCATTTCATTTAAAAGTTAATATTTTCATATTTAGAAATTAATTTATGTTTAATTGATTCCAAATTTTGAATCATCAGATGATAATTTGGTAAGAGGGTTCATGTGATATTTTTGGTAATAAAATAATTACCATGGTAAATAATTATACATGTTAATATGGGGTATAATGGGGTAATATACCAAGGCTAAAATACATTTAAAATTACATAAAAAAGATCAATTATATAATTTTAATGGTTTAAAGCATACCCACATTTCCCACCAAAATTCCTAAAGCTAAATCACTTACGACCTACCTGATTCCACCTTTACCCCTTAGCCAACTTATGTTTCCTAACAAATGTCCCAATTTTTCAGATATAAAGGAGATCATTTATACTATTATCTCATTCCACTCCACTAAATGTCCTTTGAAAACTATTCATCTATCATTTTCCAACATAATATTATCTCTATGGATTCTATAAGGTTCTTATAATTTCTTAATAATCATTAAGAAGCTACCGTACAATTAATGTTTAGAAATCCTCCTCTGTCCTTTATAATTTCATTTATTTTTTTATAATTCCATTTAACATTCATTTTCATAATATATCTTGATTTTAATTCCATGGAATTATCATCAATTTGATATATTAATAATGATATATTATTATTCCTTCTCATTATTTCCTCTACCAAATGATATTGTTATGATGAAATAAGGGTTCTTAACATCCTATATACCACTATTTTTGCAATATTTCCAATTCATTTTTTTTAATAAGCATTATTTTTATGATTCATTACTATATATTCATTTCATTTTCATTAATCAAAAATCATCATTTCCTTTCATTATACTAACACCATAAGTCATTATAATTTCTAACCACTCATGTAGACAAAAAATACCAAATTTTTGGTAAAGTAATGAACATATATTTTCCTATAAATATTATCCTTTATTGATAAAAATAAGTGTATGTAGGTTTTGGAACTCATTCACTGAATGGTAATAACCTCAAATATTTTTTGTTTGGGTGATATATCAACCACCGCAGGGTGAAAAACTAGTGGGCCTGACTACACACCAAATTTAACACTCATGGGGGAAATGCGTTGGATAACTCATGAGATCTTTGTGGACCCTAATGAATGGTTATTTCTTATTTTTATTTCAATATCATGAATGTTGTCACAATTAATTCATTTGTTATCCTTCCTTTTATATTGTTGTTATATATTAAATTGCGAATATCCGGTTATTTTTATGCTCATTACGGGATATTTATAGATAAAACAATATTGTTCCCTTGAATAGGGAATGATTTAAATCTCATACACCCATGTTAATATATGGGAAAATATTTATTTTATATCCACGATTTATGTACGATTTTACTAAGTGAACATTATATTTTTATTATTTATACAAATTTATATCATGTGTTGCATTGATGTATTGAGGGACTGTATAATTTATGTCCTAAATCATATTAGATTTTGAAAAATACAATTTCTCATATAGAACAACCTGTTACACCTCATCATGGCCTAAAAATGTTCAATCACTTCATGAGAAAAAAAACTGATAGCTTTCATTGGGACCTTAATATGTTTAGTATTAGAGTAACGGACCCAGTCACTGTAGAAGATATTCCTTGATTTGTGAAGTGATGAATGATATAAAGTTATCAAGGCTATATATCGTCTATGGGTATATTCTGTTCAATGGTGGTCTTTCTAGTGAACTAGACTTTTAAAAATAAAATGTCCCCTATGATTGATTATATGTCCCATTTATTAATGTAGTAAAAAATAGAACACACAGACAACACATCATGTAATGAAAATAAAAAGTAAATTGTTATTGTTACAAAATTATTCCAAAACATGACTGTTAAGAATTATGACCATATAACATTACAACCATTAGTAATATATCCATTATAATGCGATCCTTAATATAACTATATAATAAGGTTGATAATAAAATCTAAATGATGTATAAGGAAGAAGCAATGTCATCATCCAATAGAATCATCTCTTGTGAGGATCATTTTTAGAGATTACAAGGGAGACGGAAACACTAGGGTTATCCATTGATTAAGAACAATTTGATATTCAAAAATTATTAGTTGAGAGAAATCAATTATAGTGGAGGTTTATGATTATATTACTCACTACCCAATCTATGTTCGATGAACCACCACAGGAACACATGACCATCACCCACATAACCCTTATGGCATATAATTCCGTAATAAGGGATTATATATATTGACCATAGTAGTATAAATTTTTAAATTTTCTATTTATAATTGAAATAGTAGTTACTGTTAGCCCATTTATATTATTATCTCAAAATAAAATGAAAATAATATTAATATAATAAATATATTCTTTGGATATAAAGAAAACAAAATTTTAATTTTGTAAAATATAAGATTATAATTAAAATACAATTTAATAATAAATTTTAAAATTTGAAATGAAATTTATCTCCTTGAGAAATAGTATCTGGTCTTGAACCCATTTAAGAGATAACTGAAAAGGTGAAAGGTATCCAGAATAATATCTAGGATTATCAAAGAAAGGATATAATCTATGATGATAATTACTAGAAATACTAGGAATTACATGTAAGGTATTTCATCATCTATTAAATATCACAATGGATGGGAGTTATATGGTTTGGTATAAAGGGAAATCTAGGTCATATTTATATCAGATCTTTTGCGATTTCGGATATAATTGGAGATCTGAATTATCAATTAGCATTGCAACTCAACATCTCTAAAGTGCATGTTGATTTTCATGTCTCAATGTTAAGAAAAATATTATATACCCAATACATGCCAACACAATGTAGGGAATAGATCTAGGGTATGAGTTGTTATATAATAAATAGACTTTCCATATTCTTGACACTAGAGATAATGTGCTACAAAATCAGGAAATTGAGTAACTGTGAAAACATTATAGGAATCAAAAGATGGAGGAAAACATGGGAGCTTGAGAATGTAATGAACAAGTGTTACCAATATTATTTCATGTATTGGAATTCAACACAGTTTCACGAATGAAATTATATTGGGGGATAATGTATGTATCATGATTTAATAATGGTAAGATCACTATTATATAATAATGTTACTAATAACATGAATTATTATTTTTATAATAAGATATTTAATATTAATATAATTATACACATATGTATATGAATAAAATTTTATTTTCTAGGAGAATGGTTTCAGATTTTAAGTACCAAAAGCGGGATTTTGAAATAAAAAATTATTTTTATTTAACAATTAAATTTCACATAGATGGAGAATTATTTTCATTAAAGGATGTAAATTTTAAATTAGAATATCGAAATTATTTAATTAGTCCGTTTCCAAAAAAGTAAGTTACCAAGGTAAATATTAATTTCCTTGGTATAATGAGAAATTTTTTAGTAAATTTTATTTTTCTAAAAATTTTGTATTTTTTTAATTTATCATTTTATGAATGATTAATATAGTATAATTTTAAATTCATAGATGAATATATTCAAATTATTTAATTTTTGATTGATATAAAGTAATATTAAAAACAAAAACTATTAAAAATGTAGATATTTTTTTCAACAGATATAGTTTCTCTATATATTATATGTATTCATTTATAAGATAAATTTTCTTATATATATAATATGTTTTATATTAAATATATTGATAATTAATAATGATAACTTAAGAGTTTAGTAGGAGGGTCGATATTTTTTTATTGGTAACAAAAATAAATAATATGGTAAATAATTAAACAAGTTAGTAGGGGTAAAATGAGGTAATCTACGTGGATCATGTTTTGTTAAACACATATGACTCAAAAACATTTTAGAATGGATTTTTTATATTTAAAATTTATTCCCACATAAATTTCCAACATAACCATACATAACACAAATAACTACCATGTGATTCCACCTTTCCCCACACATAACTTCAGTTTCTAAAAAATGTACGTTCTTTTCATCTATAAAAGGATATCATGTCTACTATTCTATCATCCCAATATACTTTAAATCCATTGATAATGATTTCCATATTATTTTTTATGATACACTTAGGGATACACCTATGTATATTTTTTATACTGGTTTATCAATTTTCTAGTTCTATAGGCTTTTGTGAGTCAGTTGTTGTGTGATTAGTGTTTCGAGAAAAATATGGCAGACAAATGGTTTAGTGACATAGTTTGGAGTGACTGTGTTCTAACCACATGATATAGAACTATGGGTTAAGAATTGATTTTCCCATTTTGATTTTTTTAACACAATGTGTTTATTCCCAGGATACTATGCAACTTTGTTTTTAAAGGAAATAGGTTACCAAGTGGTTGGCACACAAATTGTTAAACCATGCAACCAAACCATGAGACCCAATACAAAATTAAAAAATGGAAATATACCTTTGTATCCTCTATAATTTTCAACTATAATATCCTATTATTTCCTCATTATCTTGAACCATCCTCTCTATAAAACTCTTATGGGATCCTCCCATGATTTTTTTGGGATCTGTGATTGATCTGTGAGGATTTCATCAAGGTATGTTCATATTTTCTCTTGTATTATCCTCTTTTATCGAAATATTCACTTAATGTATCATCGTGTTCCCAATTCTAAACCCTAATGAGATATTATTTATGGTTATATAGGGATTTATAAGGGAATTTATTGTTTTTTTTGTAAGATATAGACTTCTTATAAGTTGTTTAATTTGCTTCCCATATCTGATTTCGAAGGAGTCATTATTCTCTCCATTAGCGGGGTAGGTCTCTCTATACTATAGTATATCCATTGACATTATTCTGTTATTGAGAATATTTACTTTAGTTTTTATTATGAAAATGAATGTTTTATGGCTTAAATATTTTGTGGATTTAGAAAATGTGTTTTCAAAATGGGATTTCATTGAAAATGATATTTTTTGAACATGATGTTTTTGAAAATGTTAGATAAATGTTTTTTAGAGAAGGAAATGTATTTTCATGCATAAATGTTCTATAGAATACCTATATATTTTTTTTGTGAAATATTTTCATTAGTTTCATGAAACATATTAATTTTATATATCTTATTGGAAGACATTAGGTTATTGGGGAAAATAAATCATAAATGAGACTTAGTAGAGTATGTTATCACCAGGAGATGTTCTCATAATTCCATTGTTTTTAGTGGGAATCCCTTTTATGGATACAAGCTTCAGAGACATTAGGATTCACTTATACCATCAATTGTTTCTTTTAGTTATATTTGTTGTGTAAATCCTTGTTTCAATGATTTTCCTTTAGTGCTATGGTGATTCACTTAGCATAGGATTTGATTAATATTATTATTTTCCCACTTAATATGTATGGTGATAAATGAGTACTACTGTATTAATATGCTTATGCTATGTGAATATATTTTATGTACTATTTCATTAATTATTTGAATAAGAAATGTTTTTGAAATGAAAACCAAGGATGATTTTATAAAGAAAATGATTTCTTTTAAATTTTTTAGAAATATGTTTCATAAAAATAACGAAAGAACATAGATAGAAATTCCATATACTCTTTTGTGTAATCCTACTGATCTTTAGTGTCAATACCCTAATTTTATCGTTTGGGTCTTTTTAGATATCACTTTGTAGGATACTTGTAAATGGAATAACATCATTTAGAGGATGAATATCCGGGATAATGTTTCATTTCTAATGGGTTAGGATAGTGGTTATATATGATCACATGGAGATAGACCAATGTATTTCTTTATGTTCTATATTGATTGTATATTTATATTCATCTTTATAAAATTTCATCTAGTTGTTAGATGTTACATATATGGTTTGGTTGTTTGACATAGGATGTATTTTGGATATCTTTTATGATACTATGATTGTATTATATCTTATAATTTTTATTTTAGAGGGTAAAATTACCACGATTTTTTTATTCTCAGGTTCTTTTCACCAGGCTGTTCTGATCATGAATTCTCAATTGGACTCATGGTAGGACAAGTAGGGTGATATTATTGATTAAACCATGTAGGTTTGTTATAAATTGTAACCAACGCCAAAAATTATCATTAAATCACGTTTTCATTCTTTTTTAACACCCACTTATTTATCAAAGTTATCAATAAAATAAGGATTTGGCTCTCGAAACTCAAGAAGAAGTGTGGGAGGGTACCTGGATAGCTCAATTTCTTTATAATCGTTGTATGTCCTTAGGATGCCTGCGGTAGTCTGGAATACCTTTTTTAAATTTGAATCCTTTTGGGATTCAGTTTTCTAAAATTCAGTTTATGATAAAAGAAAAATATTGTTGTTCTTGATGGGTTTTATTTTCCTTATTCTATAGAATAAGGATTATCCATTAAGACAACATCAGAATAATATAGTAGAATATGTTGATAAAGAACCACATATGAATCCACCTATTGAATCAGTATTGGTGGAAACTTTAGTGTGAATTGTCTAGTCCTTGGAAAAAGTACCCAGTGTTAAAGTATAATAGAGGGTGAACCATGCCTCATAATTCACAAAGTATCATCCACTGATCATTGAAGGAGACAAGGGACCATGATAATTATATGTCTATATTAGGATTTTTGAGAGTATTTTTCACATCCAAAAAACTCTATAATACTCAATGATTGGTTTCTCCACATACAAAATTGAAGGTATGAGAAGGAAGTGGTGGAAATATATTATGCATGAGGAGGATCAAAATGGTCTCCACAAGAAAAAATTAAAGAATTCATTCAATAATAAGTAATATCCTAAGACACTAAGAATGATAAAGGAATGTGAGTTCATCACTTTAGTTCTGAGAGTTTATTCTATCAGGGAGTGTGCTACTCGGTTTGTCGACATGGTGCCAATTTCCCAAGAACTTATTTCTAATGGATTTCTCAAGGAGTGGTGGTTCAAGATGGTTTTGATGGATGCTATTTGGTCAATGATTATTCTTATGTTCCCTCCCAACAATTTACATGTTTTGGAAAAGGTAGTTAAGGATGAGATATATATATTTGGGAAGACATGACTCTTTGGATAACCAATTAGAACAAGAAGTAAACAGAGTCTATTTTCAATCTAGAAGATGAAGTGGGGTTACCAAATTCTATGCAGTGGTAGGAGTGTGATATATATGTAATGTAAGAGACATGTGTTATATTACTAGTGTGAAATAAGGGACATCTCACACATAATATTAAGGAAATACATTTGGTCTGTCATGGGTGTAGGCAATATGGTCGTCTTTTTCATTTATGTGAAAAAGAATACCAATGAAGTAGAGATATATCTTGCTTCATCTAGGGCTCTCAATATAGATATGATGTATAAAAAAGGGGAGGATTTTAACGACTTTTAAAGGGTAATATTCAAGTGTTTAGGAATGGAATAAATGTGGGAGGACTTATGTTTGTAGTGGAGTATGGACTAGGGGATTCTAGGATAGGAATTACTACCATGAGAGGTACAATGTTTTTAACGTCTTATATGGCTATGGGTTAATCTGATACTGGTGGAAATAATTGTTTTTTCTCATTATGGAGGACTGTTATGTTGGGAATGTGGTTAGAGATCATGCATTTTTGGAGGACTCCTTCCACTCCTTTCAAAATGATGTTATAGAAGGATTTTAAATGTCCTATGTTTCTGGTGACAAGTTTTACACGTGAAACCATATTAGATATTATAGTTCTTGATCTTGGAATCATTCATCATACTATTGGTATGTACTGGATGATTATCTATAAATAATAGATTGAAGGATATCACTTTTGGGTTTAATTTATTTCTTTTTATGGACTCAATGATGTATTTCAGGGTCTCTTATATCATAGATTATGGAGAGTAGTCCCCATTCATCCTAGTATTGAGATGATCTCACTCCAGTTGTCATAGATTCTTCTTGAAACTGTTGATCCATGTCTTAGTTTCTCTCTTCCTATAGTGGTGAGGGGGTATTTCATGTTTTTTAGAGATTTTTTCCTCTAGTTTTACGCATTATAGGGATGTTGAGTTATCTGTAGAATTTCTTCCAAGGATGAGAACCATTTTTTAATAATCATACTATGTAAAACACATTGAATTGAATGAATTAATGGTTTAGTTTTATGATATTGAGGCTAAAGAATATATTCATCATAGTGTTTCACCATGGGTATCACTAGTGATCTTCAAAAGTAGACAGATGGGAGTCTATGACATTGTGTTGATTTCATGGAACTCATCCATTTGAATGTTATGAATAAACATCCTTTTCTTAGGATTGATGAACTTTTCGATCATATCATGGGAACATGGTGGATTTCAAAAATTGATCTGATATTTTGGTACCATCAGCATATGTTTTAACTGAAATATATTCATGCTATTTGGACATAGTAATTATCTTGTAATGTCTGTGGATTTAATGAATCAAATTTTCATTTAGTTTGTGAATTATTTTGTGGATTATTTTGTGGATGATTACCCTGTTTGTTTTATAATAGATCAGTATCATGTTGGTCATCTGAATATACACATTGGAATTTTCAAAGTACACCATCTATATGGGAATCTATCTAAATGTCAGCTCTATATTAAAGAGGTAATATTTTGGATCCATTTCATTTAAGAGAAGGTTCAATGGATACCAATAATATTTGAGTTTATATGTTTTGGGATTTTCCCAAAAATGTGTTGAGATCTAGCGTTTCATGGGATTAGTTGGTCATTATAACTATTTTTTAGAATCCTCTAATTATGAACCTCTAGTGATAGAGTTACCCCACAAGACTGCGATTTTTTAGAAGGGTATGTGAATGAAATATTTTAAGGATTTGAAAGTGATATTTAATTCAGGTCTAATATTGATCCTAATTAATAATAGTTTGGGTTACGATGTCTAATTCAATGCCATGTTCATGGGTTTGAGTGTAGTTCTGAAATAGGGAAGACATGTGGTATATTATCTATATTGTTAATTATTCCCTCATGAGTAGAACTTCCCCACTAATGATATTGAGTTAATAGTAGTGATGAACACACTAAATAAATAAAAAAACATCCATTTTTATAGAGTGGTTTACGGTTTATTCAAACCCCATAATTATCGAGTATATCTTCACACTGAAGGATCTGAACATGAAATAGATACATTAGGTGGAATAACATCAAAACATTGATTTTTATATTTCATAAAACACCAAAAGAAGAAACATTGTCACAAAAAATGTGTCTAGAAAATTTATAATTTAGAATGTGAATGAATCTATTGAATAATGGTTCTTAATGAGATTATTTGTGGAGATATGCTTTGATGAAGGGAGAGTTGATTGGATGGTATTCGTATATCTCACTAATTCAACATAATCTATAAATTATCATATTCAATGTGGACATGATTAGGAAGTGATTTTTATTTATTTTAGAATATTATTTTATACTAGGGATACCTTGCACGAGTGGTCTCAGTCTCTCGATCAAATTTTACACTTTAGAGGTTGGTTGGTTGTTCTAATATACAAGAGAAAAGAATTGATGGGTAATAATTAATGATATAATTATTCTATCCACCCTGGTGGTACCAAGATGTATCATGATCTGGGATTTCATTATCTCTGACTGAAATGAAATGATAAATTGATTATTTTTTGTCTTGATGCCTTAAATTTCAGAGAATAGGGGCAGAACATTAGGGGCCCTCTAGTTTAATATAACACTTTATCATTTCGTTATGGAAATGTTATGAGATAACCATGATTTTTTATTATATCTCATACTCCTAGTGGTAAGGATGAGAAATGGGTGATTATATATTGACATGTGAAATCAGAACGTTTCCTACCTATCAAAGAGTTAATGAAGGTAAAGGATCATAGGAATTCCCATGAATTTGGAAATTTTAGACATCATGGTACCATCAGTTATCATTTTCGATAGATACCCTTGATTTGCATCCTTGTTTTGGAGTAGATTGTTGGTTGTGAGGGGTTCTCTATTGATGTTTTCCATGAATTATCATCCACTGAATGATGGATAGTCTGAGAAAACCATCATGATTTTTGAAGACATGCATCAGGAATTTTCCGTCGATATCAGTTGATCTTTGGAGAAACATCTCTTTTAGTTGATTATTACTATAGTTATTATTATCAGGATTCAATCATGGGTTTTTAAGGGAGGAATTGTTTACTGCCTCTTTGTTGGATTAAGGTTGGATAATGGTGGTTGGTTAGACTATAAATAAATTATCAAATGATAGATATTATTAATTTTAAAAATAATAGGCTAGAGACAACACGTATTCATAACAAATGATATACCGATTGATTCCTTATTTCATTGGATTTTGTGGAATGATATGGGGTTTTCTCAAAGATTCACGTTAGTTGGGAAATAGACATTTGGGGAAACATTTCAAGTTAACACCTCATTATATTGTCCCATTTGAGATTGTATATTGACTTAGCAAGGTGTGGTATCAACTAAAATTTCCTTCTTATTTGACTATAATCCATGATGTGTTCCATGTAACTTAACTGAAGAAGTATCAACCATATCCCTACCATATGATTGTGTAGTGGGATACTGAGATTGAAACACATATATTAGTTATTTTAAATCCTGTTAAGATAGTGGAATGATAGATTAATGTGATACATTGAAAGATGATCCCAATGGTTTGTATGATATGACAGTGTGGTAGGGGAAACCATGAAACATGGGATCGCTAGGCATTGATGGAGAAACAATGGCTTTATCTATTTTTTGGTTTGTGAAACTAGGTATCTTTTGGGGATAGAAAGTTTCAGGATGGGGAGAACTGTTGTCACGACCTATCCCCTGAGGCCCATTCTGTGACTACCACAAGCCTGCCTTCCAAAGGCCAAGGGCGGGCGACTAGCACCAAAAGGCGTTTTTCCTAAAACCGGGAAGGTATTGTCTTTATAACATATAAACACACGCAACCATACACACATCAAGATATGATGTCATGTAAACTGAATAGAAAAAGAGTGAGTACAATAAGAAAAAGGGCCTCGAATACAAGCCCAACTGAAAAGTACATGAAATTGAATGTACATGTAAACTGGATAGCTCCGGTGAAAACCCGCCAAGGATCCACCCTGAAGGGTGGGTACAACTCTCAAATGGTCATCTTTGAGGTACACCTCAATTGGGACTACCTGTCATTGTTTTATCACATATCCACCCATAAAAATGGGGATCACCCTTTGTATAATCTATATTAGGTTCACCTATGAAAGAACCATCATATAAGCTATATTTAGACCAATCATTTCATATAGTTCTCATTCACCGTATCATTAATGGAACACTTTCATCATAAATCCTTTTGAAAAACTCTTTTTAATGCATATAAAAACTGCATTTGAAAACATACCATTTTTAAACCCCATTTTCAATAAAAAAAGACCAATTTATTTAAATACCATTTTCCATATAAAAATACCAAAAAAATATGGTTTTTAATATAAGGAAACATGTATGATTTCAAAGGATGATTGAAATCAAACAACAGTCACAAAGGGTTTAAAATTTGTTTTCGTAGTGTACATTAAATTATAACATCCATTTTTTCATTTGAAGAAATGGTTGATATAAAACATGTAAAAATATTATTTTTAGAAAACCATTAAAATAATGTAAAGATACATAAAAGTTACTTTATAAATCTTTTAAATACATGTAAAACCATTATTAAAATATATTTTGAAACATGGGAATTGATGCGAAAGAGTGTTTGAGGGAAAACAATAAAAGTGTATTTCTAAAAGGAAATGTTTCATATCACTTAAGAAATACCTGAATCATAAACCTCAATAAATAATAACATTAATTTTTTCAAATATTATTATTATATATAAATTAGTGATATAATGTTTCAAAGAGGTTTTATATACACCCTATAAAAAATAAATGTTTATAACATCATGATATTCCACAATAAATGAAGATTTAGATGAAAACCCATGAAAAATGTATCATAGAGTAATTATTTTCAACCATAAGAAGTAGTAAATAATTTTCGTTGAATATAAGTTCACTGTTTTAAAATTTTTTAATCACAAGATTACCATAAAACTCATAAAATTAATAGTAAAAACATAATGGTATCCTAGGACATCATTATAGATGTCATTATTATAAATGTAATAACCATGCGGTAAAATTCAATACATGACACCATTGAAAATGGAAAAACCATACGGTCGGCTTCCGTACCCAATTAATTGAAAGGATATCATTGAAGCAGTATTCATTGGTTTATAACAAAACTATCTGTCATTGTTTTCTCACATAACCACTAATAAAAATAGGGATAACCCTTTGTATAAGCTATATTGTGTTCACCTATGAAAGAGCCTTCATATAATCTATATTTGGATCACTCATTTCATATTGTTCTAATTTACAATATCATGAATAAAACACATTCATCATAAAACATTTTGAAAACCCGTTTTTAACACATATGAAAAAAAACATTTGAAAAATACCATTTTATTTTAAATCCACATTTTCAATAACAAAAGACCAATGTATTTAAAAACCATTTACCATAAAAAAAATTCTAAAAAGGAAATATGGGTTTTAATCTAAGGAAACTTGTTAAATTTCAGAGGATTATTTAAATCAAACAACAATCACAATGGGTTTAATTTTTTTTCATACTGTACATTAATAATAGAGCATCAATTTTTTATTTGAAGAAATGTTCGATATAATACATGTAAAAAGATTCCATTTTGAAAACCATTAAAATAAAGTAAAGATACATAAAAGTTTCTTTATTAATATTTTAAATCCATGTAAAACCATTATCAAAATTTATTTTAAAACATGGGAATTGAAGTGAAAGAGTGTTTGAGGGAAAACATTAAAATTGTATTTCTAAAAGGAAAAGTTCCTTATCACATGGGATATTCTTGAATCATAGAACTCAATAAATAATAACATTAATTTTTTTAAATATTATAATGATATATAAATTATATATATAACATTTTAATGTGGTTTTATATACACTGTATAAGAAAATAAAGGTCTATAAAATCAAGGTATTCCACAATGAATGTAGATTGAGATGAAATCCCTTACCATAAGTCCAAATTGTCACATGTATATTTATCTACCTGAATAATAAACCTATAATAATTATTTACCTAATTTAAATCCATATCCAATATTAGTATTACTTTTATTTTACATATTAAAATATTGTGTACAATTACTTAATCAATTGTGTTTAAGTAAAGTGTTTTGACCATATTCAGTTTATGTTTCAAAACGACTTCGGTAGGTCAACTATATTCAAAGAGGTATTATTTTAACATATCCAGAATAATAACCACGATATAATTATCATATAAATTATTTAATTATAATTACATATATCATTCTTGTGATGAAAAAATAAGAATCAAGTTTCTTTGAGGAGGCAGTACTCTATACATCCAAAAATGACGTTGTATATTTTTCAGTGTGTTAAAAGGTATGAATTAAAATGATATATTAAATTTTTATAAAAATAGTTGTGTTATTAATATAATATATTTATCCTGTATATCACATTTTTCATTTTACAAAATCCTTAATATTTTCTATGTAACGAGCGAATGAATCACATCACTTTGAGGAGGCGATAGTCCACACATCCACAACTGATGTTATTGTATTCCCATAAAATGGAATGTCTGAAAATATATATGATATATAATTATAGAATAATAATTAAATCATAACTATAATATATATCATATAAAAATAGTATGTAAATTATTATTCCTATCCTTGAGAGGTGGTAATATAAGAACGAATGACATTAGTTCATGGGGTGACAGTCCTTCGTACACATGATTGATAATTGCATATCACATTTGATAGAATTGTGTAAATTTTGATGTAATAACATTAACATAAAAATATATCAGTATATTTAATATATTTAGGTTATTATATAATCACGATATGAAAATAAATCGAGGTTTGGGGAAGAAAATAATACAAAAGTCCATTTTCAATAATGTTACCACATCTTCAGGTAACTTTTTGTTTTTTTGACGAAAGGAAATCCTTCGCTGTTTTTATGCCCATTGATAAGATTTTAGTTTTGGAGTGATTTTTTACGTTATTTTATTAGGGGTTGGATGATCCAAAATTATTGTGAGGTGTGATTAGAGGTGTATAACGAATTACCTTTTATAATGGAGGAGGAGTGGCATTCTTGTAAATACCAAAAGGTAAACACTATTGAGAGGTCTCCCTTACCAACATTGCTTACAAAGTTGAAATTATTATGTATTTTAGGGGAATTATGTTTGATAAAAACTTACACCACACAAAAAGAAATTAACTTTTAACATTTTTTCCGTGATCCTTAACTTTTGTTGTTATTTTCATATTGGTTATTCATTATATTAACTCGTATCTAACCAATGTAATTCATACATTAAGAAACAGTTAAAGTGATATTTATTATAAAATTTAGACCCAATGATTATAAAATATTGAAAATAATTTATAAAATAAAAATCTCATTTTTTATGGAAATTAATTCAACAGAAGCACATCTAAAACACAAAATACTTTTTGAGCCGTACTCGTGCTGACAATTTTATTTTACTGTTTTGGGGTCAATTTGTTCATTAATAAAAAGAATTTGGTCAATGAATATAACATATTTTATATTTATTGACATTTTAAAATTACTATATATAATATAAGGTTTTTATTAATAATAAATCTTTTAATAAAATATCATTCATTATAAAATAACATTAATGTAAATTTTGACATTATTTATATTATTTTGAATTTTAAAATATCAAAGCAACATTTAATTAAAATAAATTATGTTAAAATCATTTAATAAGGATATAATTATAAAAATAATAATATAACACTTAAATTAATTTTATTTACATCATTTTTGATATATTTAGTATCATTTATTTTAAATAATTATTAACTGAATAACAACTGTGTTGGCGTTTTTAAGCATTTTAAGTAACTAATTAATCTAAAAAATATATATAAATTATTATGATAATAATTTTTTTATATTTCAAAATAATAATTACAACAAATCCTATATTATTTTTAATAATCCCAAAATCGTTATGTAAAATAAAAGAGATAAAGGTATATTTTTGACTATTTCTTTACTCAACATATTATATGAGAAAATTTACTTGAATAAAGTCCAAAAAACGTAATAATTTATAGAATAAAATCATAAGGGTATAATATTTCCTTTAAAATTGGTTTTAGACATGTTTTGGTTGATTTTACACCTTAAATTATAGGTTTAACCACAAAGTAAACATGTTTTACCTTTATCACAGTAATAATTTTTAATTAATTTCACTAATGTTTTTCATAAAAATTGATTTTGTAATTATTATAAATTATAAGTTATGAAGATTAAAAATATTTAATCTCTTTTTCAATTAAAATTTAGTATTTTCTACTATTCATCAAAAAATGAAACTTCTCAAAAAAAAATAACAAATTTTTTCCATAAATTAGTATTGAAATTAATATTTCCAAAAAATAATTTAATTTTTTAAAAAAATAATTAGAAAATTATTAAAAATAAATTTTAAATAGGGACCTCCAAAAAATAGGTCACACAATCTTTATTCTGTTGAAAAAAATATCATTTTAAGTATTAAATTGGATTTATAATTATTTCTTGTTGAGAAAACATTTGATATGAATGTTAAAAATTTGAATAAAAATATAATATATAAATTTCACTAAAATAATTTACCATAATTAATTTGGATAATATATTTATATAAAGAACACTTGTGTGCACAATAATATTTTTTCATGAAAAAATTTACATTCATTTCCAAAATGGTTTTATTTTAATTTATAATAAATTTGTAACCAATGATTTCATTATATAAACCTATGAAAATCATATTTTCATAATTTCATTATTCATATTCATTCATTCCATTCTAATAGATAAGAGATAGCTCTCTTGTTAAATAATAATAATAATAATATATTGTTATAGTTAAGTAAAACTCGGTCTTAAGTGTAACAAAGGTTATTGAAGAAACTCAATGTAATGTAAAATGAAATATATACTTGGTGTTCCATGTATGAAAGATAAACTATGAATTTCATTCCAATCAATCTATCAAAGAATTTAAATTAATTTTAAGGAATATATTTCATAAAATCTTAGGATGTTATATCTACCCCCTTAAAATGAATAAAGTCCTCACAATTTGAACTTTATCTTATAAAACAATGGTTTGAAATTTGAAAATACCCATTTTGAAAATATCCGATTTCTAATTTTTATGAATTCATTTACTATATTTAAATATAAAGAAATTTACTTAATTGATACATTTTTATTTCACAAGAACCATCAAACCCTTTGGTTGTGCTTTGATCATCTTCAAATTCATTCATTACTAAAATAAATAAATAATGAGAAGTTAATTTTCTATTCATGATGCACAAAAACTCACATTTAATTGATCATAATATCCATAAAATAGTAGAGATTATTTATATATGTCTTTAACCATCTCAAAAAAACAACATGGTTAGAAAAATTTATCAAATATAATAAATTAATCTATATACCTCAAAAGTAACATAACTGGTTTACCATTAATAATTATTTTTCAAATAGTATATCTAAAAAAATGTCATTAATCACCATATTTATAATATTGGTTATTAATACCTTACAACTAATGTAAAAAAATAATAGGCATACATGTCATTAAACTAGATCCTTGGATAAGAAAAACCCAACAAAACATTTCCAAAAAAACATTAATCAATTTATCATCTCATAACATAAAACCTCAGAATGAGTGTCTAAAACCATGAAATTATATTTTATCATTTAAAAATACATAGCTCCTTATGGATGTAAAAACTTCACCAGATGGACCAACATTAACAGTATATGAAGAAAATGATTACTCAATATATTTTTGTTTCTAATAATAATTATTTCTACTCTGAGTATGTAACTTCAGACAAACATTAGCATAAAGTCCGGACTCATTGTAGCTAAAACATTATACCTTTGGCTTTTTATTATTTTCTTGATCATATACCTTGAATTCAAGGACCATGTGACCAAACTTAACACATGGGTAAAACATTCCAGTTCTGAAAATAAATTCCCCAACATGTATTTTACAACACGTGAAAAAGGTTTTGGGATTAAATACATGATTCTTAGTTGGTTGTTTCTCTATTAAATTCCACCATGATCATTTTATACACCTATAATCTCATGAAACATATGTTTTGGAAAACATAATCTCAACGTCCTCAACATAAAAAACCACTTTCTCATAATTTTAAAATTGTTATTGTCTATATATTTTCATAAACATGGTTTCAATTCTGATTAAAATATATTAATTTTTCTTTTAACGTCTCAAATATAATTCGGAACATACCTGGAAAATATTTTCATGTTTTATTCATATGAGGCCTCTAAATATTCATATTTTTTTCTTTGATTACAACAAATGATTCAACATACTAGTCCAAACAAACTTATGGAAATACATCTCATGGAAAATATTCTTAAGCATGTCTCATTCCATAACATCAAGATCATCTATCTCTAGTATTCTTAACCAAATACCACCATCGATCACATTCACCTTCAAAATTATAGATGTAAATAGTTAAATTTTATTGATATGAATATCCAATGACTTCAAATATCTCTTCTTGGGAATTAATATATCCTTCTGCTATAACTAGACAAGATGATCCATTAAATGATGGAGGATGTTGGCTTATGAAATTCCCCATTATAAGCATGTTCTTTCATGGTAGATCGAATTCCTCTCTAGTATGGATACCAACACCATTAATATCTTGTGTCAAATAATACATCATCAGGAAAAACTATTTTGTTCCAATTTCAACCATATCAAGATGCTAATTTGGAAGGACATATTCATCTCATATCTTTAACAATATAGATTAATAGTTTCCATTATAGAAAACCATTTAGAACAATAATATTTTAGTTGAAGCAACATGATAATATTTAAAATCTATATAATTATATCTTAATCCTATGTTAAAATATTTATAAAGAATTTATTAACATCATCCTATGATCTATTTTTTAAACCGCCATTTGATACTAATTATAAGTCTTTAACTTTAAATATTACATAAACTTGGGTTTGAGTAAAAAAAATTATTTTCTTTCACATTGATGATCTTTTTAATATTAGATTTTTATAGAAATCAGAAATATCCCACACATATAAAAACCAAAAAATATAAAGTGGAAACATTTTATTAGTATAAATTTTCCAACAATATAAAACATTTATGATAATGCATGAAAACTTTTCACAACATCAAACATGGTCAATTACTTTCCCTTAACCATCCATAATCCCAGTACAATCATTTATAAATACATGGTATGAGAATAGAATATCATTAAAATATACAAGAATAATGAAAATTGTTTGTTTAGTAGATTCATTAAAACCAATAAAAACATTACCATAAAGTAATACTTTTCACCATTAAGAAGTAGTGGATAATTTCATTTGAAAATAATATCATTTTTTTACCCATTCTGTAATCAAAATTTTCACATAAAACCTATTAAAATAATATATAACACATAAACGAATTTAGGGACATGATTATACTTGTAATTCTTATAAATGAAATAACCATGTAGTCGACATCCAAACATGTCACTCTTACAAATGGAATAACCATATAGTCAATTTACATACCCAATGCATTAGAGGGATATCACATAACCACCCATCATTAGTTTATAATGGAACAAATCGTCATTGGTTTATCAACTAACCAACCATGAAAAATAGGGATTACTATTCAAATAAACAATATCAGGATCACCTATGAGCTATAATAGGGCTCAACCATTACTATAAGATATATGAGGCTCACACATTTCTCATTAGCTATAATAGGGATCAACCCTTCATATAAGCTATATCAGTATCACCTGATTAATATTATTCTCACGTATCATATCATAAATAAAACACTTTGGAAAAATCCTTTGAACCCATATGAAATACTATTTCGAAATAAATTATAATTTTCATTTAAAAATCCATTTTCAATACCAAAGCACAATTTTATTTGACAAAAAATTTAAATTCCAAAATAACCAAAAAAATGAAAGAGGGATTTTTATTTAATAAAAAATTTAATCTTTCAAAGGAATCGAGAAATAAAACAACAATCATAGTGGAAAAAAAGTCATTTTCTCTATGTAAATTATTAATACAACATCCGTTTTTTCATTTTGTTAAAATGTTCTAGATAAAACATGTAAATGGATTACTTTTTGAAAACCATTTGAATAAAGTAAAGAGACATAAAATGTACATTATAAATCTTTTACATCAATTTAAAATCAGTAATAAAATTTATTTTTAAACAAGTAAATGGTAGAGAAAGTGAGGTTAGGGAAAACATAATAGTAGGATTCCAAAAATGAAGATTTATTATCATTTAAGAAACACTTGTACCATGAAACTCATTAAAGAATAAAATTTGAAAAAACATTAGATATCATGTGAATAGATATATTTGTTATATAACATTTCCAAGGGGTTTTATATACACCTTATAAAATAATAATGGTTTATAACATCACGAAATGCCTCAATGAAAGGAGATTGGGATGAAACCCCTTACCGTAAGTTTTATTTCAATATGTGTATTTTTCTTCATGAATAGAATTTTATTGATAATTAATATCTTTATTGAGAACATTTTTTTTGTTTATTAGTACTTTTATTTCACTTAGTAACACATTTTTTACAATTACATAATCAATTATGTTTAAGTCAGGTTTTTTTGACCATATATGGTTTATGTATTAAAACGACGATGGTAGGTTAACTATAGTCAAAGTGGAAATTATTTAAAGATAGAAAAAATAGTAAACATGAAATAATTATCATATTACTTATTTTATTATAAATATATATATATATATCATTATTGTGATGGAAAAGGTGGATTTACATCTCTTTGAGGATGAGGTAGTCCACACATCCACAAACAACGTTATCACTTTTTTGGTGTGTGAAACATTGAGAAGAAAAGGGATATATTATATTTATAGAAAGATAATTTTTTCATGAATATCATATATATTTCATTTATGACACATATTTTCATTAAACCCATCCTTAATACATTCCATGTAAATAGTGAACGAATAACATCGCTTTGAGAAGACGATAGTCCTCACATCCACAAACAATGTTATCATATTCCCATAAAATGAAAGTTATGAAGTTCTGTGTGATATAAAAATTCAAGAATAATAATTAAATCATCAATATAACTTATATCATGTGAAATATTAATTCCATTATTATTCCCGACCTTATTAAGTTGTAATGGAAGAACGAACGACATTAGTTCGCAAGGTGGTAGTCTGTCGTACACATGACCAATGGTTGTGTATCTCATATGAGAGAAATTTGTGATGTTTTAGTTAATATAATTAACATATAAACATCTCAATATATTAAATACACAGTTTTTATTATAAAATCATTATATGAAAATAATTTAAGGGAAGAAGAATGAAATAAAAAACTACATGTTGATGAATAATACATCTTCTCCGTGTATCTCCTTTTAGTGTGCAGTAAATGAATTTTGTGGTTATATTTATTAAAGAAATTATTATTCTAGATATATTGGAGAGATATTGGGAGGTTATTTCGGTAGGTTTTGTATGATACAAAAAGCTTTAGTGGTGTGATGAGAGGGGGAGAGTGAATGCCCTTTTATAATGGAGGAGGAGTGACATTCTTGTAAATTACAAAAGGTAAACAATATTGGGAGGTATACCTAACATCATGTTCATAAAAAGATGAAAAATTATGGATTATATTGTTCTTATGGTCTATAAAAACTCACACCACATAAAAAGAATTTTTTTTTCATTTTTTCCCTTAGTATTTTAGTTTCTTTATTTTTTTCTTTTTGATTTTTCATTTAGGTAACTTTTTTTATCCTATGTATTTAATATTTTAAGACTAAATTAAGATGATAAATATTAAAAAACATAGGCCCAATTATTATTAAATATGAAATATAGTTTCTAAAATAAAAATCCCAAATGTGTTGGAAATTATTTCAACAGAAGAATACGTAATGTGTAAAAACACTGTTTTAACCCAAACCACCCTAAGAATGTTTTTACTAATTATGGGTCAATATGTCCTTTATAAATTATATATTTTTCCATGAATAGACCATATTTTATATTTCATAAAAAAATTACATAAGATATAATTGATAGTAATTTTAAATCATTTAACAAAATATCATTTATTGTAAAATAACATTAATATCAAATTTGACATTATTTATTTAATTTGAGTTTAAAATAGAATAAAATATTATAATTAAAATATACTAAGTTAAAGGATGTATATAAATATTTATAAATATAAAAAATAATGTAACACGAATATTCATTCTATTTAAATAATCATTAGTATTCTTAGTGTCATATAATTTAGTGAATTGTTAACTAAATAATAACTTCGTTGACATTTTTAAGTGTTTAAAAAAAATTCATTAGTAAAATATAAATAAAAATTATTATAATAAAAATTATTAAAATAAAAATTATATATATTTATAAATATTATTTATTACAAAATCTATGTTGCTTTTCCCAATCGCCCAACTTCTTGTAATATAAAAGGTAGAAACATACTTTTTTTCATTTTCTTCACTCAACTTATTATATCTGCACTTTCATGTAATAATGAACCAATATTTTTAAAATTTATATAATAACTTCATAATGGATTAATTGTTCCTATAAAATAGGTTTTGGTTAGGTGTTGGGTCATTTGTACAACATAAATTGCATGTTTTCCAACTAAGTAAACACCATTATACCTTAAGTACTAAAATTATTTTTAATTACTTTCATTAATATTTGTGGTCAAAGACTAAGATTGAATTACTAAAAAATATAAATTATGATGATTAAAAATATTTAATTCATTTTTCTAAATTAAAATCAGAGATGTTCTATAATTTAAGTTAACTTTAATCTTGAATACGTGACAGAAAAGTGGGTTTCAAAGTAAAAATGTCCTAATGTTTACTATGTTTTTATATCTAGAATCTATATGAAAATAACTGCATTGGCCAAAATTGATTTATTTTATATAAAAATTTTCTAATTATACTTTAAAAAATTTTAAAATATAATTTAACTATATAAATATTTTGAATGATAATGAAGTTTCAATTAAAATTCATTATTTTATAGTATTAATCAAAAATTAAAACTTGTTAGAAAATTTCCAAAAAATCTACATATGATAATTTTGAAATTAATCTTTCAAAAAAGATTTTTATTTTCAAAATAAAATTTATTAATGTTTCAAAAAAACATTTTTAAAAGGGGTCCTCCATAAAAAGCTGACAAATTATCTTTTATTGAAAAAATATAGTTTTAAGCTAAATTTGTATTTTTTTTGTATCTATTGTCTAGAAAAAATAAAATATGATTGTTAAAAATTTTATTTAATATATAATATATATAAATTTTTATAAAATAATTTACCAACAGAGGTTTGGTTAATTTATTGATATAAAACACACTTGAGCGCATGAAACTAGTTTTTCGAGAAAATATTTCGCTTTATTTTCGAAAGGTTTTCATTATCATTTATAATTAATTGGTAATAAATTAATTCATTATATAAACATGTGTAAATCATATTTTCATATTTTAGTTTTTCTAACCCATTCTCGCCATTCCAATGGATAGGTGATAACTATCGTTTTAAATAACAATATTAATAGTATATTGTTGTTCTGTAAAAAATAGTCTTATCTATAACAAAAGATATTGAAGAAACATGATGTTATATGTAATGAAAGATAAACTTAGTGTTCGGTGTAACACAATCTACACTATTCATTTCATGAACTCAAACTATAAAAGAATTTAAATTAATTTGAAAGAAGATATTTCATAAAACATAGGCATGTTATAGTGGGGATTATGGTTAGGAAGGTATTTTTGTGGGGCTTGGTTAATAAAAAGGACTATTACTATGTAAATATTAGAGGAGTGGGTTGGTCTTTTATATGTGAGGTGAGTGGAACCTATTTATTTTTTGAAAAAAAAGGTGAACCAACGTTTTCCACTTGAAATAAGTCTAAAAAATTCACCATTTTTAAGAATTATGAATAATGATATATAAATATTGTTACAAAATAGATTTTAAACATGTTTTTACATCATTTTAACCATCAACATTTTAATTTAACCCTCGATAAACCCATTTTTACTATAACTATAGTAATTAATTTTAACAATTTTTATTATTCAATGTGGTTAAAAGTTAAGTTGAATTTATTAGAAAATATAAATTATTATTATTCCAAATAAGGAATTATTTTTTAGATATTCAATCCACATTAGTAGAAAAAATTTGTTTAAAAATTAGAAGCACATACACATTGAAAAGATGGAAATTCAAGAAGTGAAATTTTCAAGAAAAAGATGATTTTTTATTAACTCTATGATTAATATTAAAAATTGAGAGAATCTGTTTTAATAATTAGTTATATATTAAATATACATTTAGTTTTAAATACTGCTCATTAATAATTTTTTAACCAATTAAAATGGAGAATCATTATGCTCTTTAAAATAGATTTTAGAAAACCCTAATTTTTTTAATGAACTTATAATAAAGAAAATATAATGTTTATTCAAAATTAATTTAGTATATTAAATATAAATAAATAATAGTTAAGTTAATTTAAACCATACTAAACACAAAATCAGACTTTAAAATTACTTAATTTCTTGAAAACAAAAAACTTTTTAAAATCATTTTTAATTTTTCTGTATTCATAAAAAACCAATATTTTCAAAAAAACAAAATTAACTCTATTTAAATTTTGATATTAGTATTTCAAAAATGGTATTAAGTTTTTTTAATTAAGATTCTAAAATTTATTAATTTATCGTTTAAATGAAACCATATAATAAAAGTGTTTAATTTAAAATATTTTCTTTTTTATAAATTTAACAAAATCAATATAATGAATATAACTACATTAATAAACATAGAAGTTATTTAGTTTATCATTACCTATGTTGTCACATTCTCCCAATATGATTAAATAAACATGAATAGTTTTTTTTATTAGTGAAACTAATCTTTTTTGTTCTTTTAAAAATAAAATAAATCACTTCAAATCCATTTAATCTAAATTGTTCTAAAGAATAATTTTTTTAAAGATAAATCATTTCCTAAATTTATTTTCCAATGTGTCACTTTCGACAATTTTTACAAATTTTTTGAAATTTTTTTATTTTTAACATTTACAACCTGAATAGATTTTTCCAACAACCTAACCATTGTTTCATTTGAAAATTCTTTTATTAGTCTCCATGTTTATTTTTAATGAAATGTATTTCCTCTTTATTTTTTGAATTTTAGTTTTAAAATGTTATTTTAAAAATGAAAATAATATTTTTCATCATGAATGATTGAATGATATTTTTATTGTATACATATTCAACAACAACAACAACCCTTGATGTTAGTGATTCTCCCATAGGGATAATTTTTAATGATACCATTATTATTCTTTATTTGGATGAATTATGATTTTTTGAGATATTTTCATGTAACCCATTTATTCTTTATGGTTATATAAATCTATGAATGAATAATGTTTATTGTTATAGTGAAAAGTGATATCTTGAAATTGTTTTTCACATTATGTGGTATTTCGAAATTTTTTTAATGAATAATGGGTCATTCAATTATAATCCAAGTGTGGGTGGTTCCATTATAAATAAATAATGGATGGATCTATTATAAATCATGGATGAGTGGTTTTTTTATAAACCAATGATAGATGGTTACATTATAAACAATGTATTGGTGGGTTTGTTTTGGCCCTCCCATACATTAGGTAATGAGGTATAGTTAACTACAACGAAGTTACTCCAAAGATATAATATAATTATATTACTTCTAATAGTTGATAATGTTTAGAAATTATACATTACTCCTAGGATATGTGAACATTTACCCACTATGTAATTCCATAATGAATGATTTATTTTTATAGATGACAACCCATTTTTTTTCATTCCTGCATTAAGTTCTAATGAATGCTTTTATGAAGGATTGATATCAAATGGATCATGATTATTGAACCTTATAAGAATATTATCTTATGTTAAAGATTTATACCATGACTCATGTTTGTGATCCATGTTTTATGGGTATAAATTCTCATATATTACACTCATACACTTCGATTATTGCATCATACCATTATAGTTATATTAATTTCATAGATGACATTAAATTTTTAATGCTTAGGTCTACCCTTACTGAGAATTTGATCAAACCCATGATATGTTTACTTTTACCTAGGTTGTGAATAATTTTTTTAAGTATTTTATTCCCAACAAGGTTACTGGATATGTAGAACTTAGTGAGAGATGATTTAGATTTTTTTGAACTAGTTATTTATATATCCATTTTTTTATGTATAAGTTTTTCATAATTCTATAAAACAAAAAAAATTAATGTCCTTGGGTATATAATTGATCCAATATCTCATTATGATGATTTCCATTTAATAAGCTTAAAATTGGGTGATTTCATTGGTATCAAAGATATAAATGTACAGATTATGTTTCTAGCAACATATATGGGAGTGTGGGTTTGAGGTTATTCCATATGGAATCAGAACATAGTTTAGATAATATAGTTTAGAAAGTTTCCATTTGACGATAACAAAAGAGTTATTTATAATATCATGAATTTTAATTTTTGATTTTGACTATAATTTAAAAGGATTATACAGAACTTTTTACAATTTATATAAAGATATTTTATATTAATTAATCATATTTTGGGTGACATTTTTATTGGGTTGAGATATATATATAACGTAGGATTATCATAAAGGCTTGTATCAGAACAATTCTATTAAATTTTTAGAGATATAAGAAAAAATGCATGTTTCATCATTTCTGGTAAAAATATTATTTAATGTTAAGGCTTTTGAGGTTAATTTGGTTATAATGTTATTTATTTATAGAATTTTCTATGTAGAATCTTTGTTGTTATTGTGAAAAATTTGGAATTAAATGTATTAATTCATTATATGAATGTTTATAAATGTTGTGTATTAAATTGAAATGTTTGAACCATATTGGTCTTAATAAATACAGGAGGAATATATTTTTTTTTCTTTTATGGATGATGTGATGCATTAAAAAGATGATTTTAGTACATCCGGCATGAAAAATTAATCTCAAATAGTCATCGTTTGGACAAGAAGATAAGATTTTGGTGAAAATTGATTAATTGTTTAAACGATAATTTTAATGTAAGAATATTTCCTTATTTTCATAGTGTATATTGAAAAGGAATACACCAAGAATAAAAAAATTAATCTTGAAAAAAAAATTATCTTCTTACTTTCATTTCTAATGAGTGGATGGTCTTTTAAAGCCTCATTAACTTATAGTATTATGGTCAATAACTTTTTCATGATCATTTACATTATTGTGATCAATTATCTACATATCTATCCATAATTATTTAAACATTAATGTTTTCCACATTGTATATATTTTCACTTTCTAGTTATGTTCTCTAATTTGGGAACATAGTTCTGTGTTATTCTTAATTAACTTCATATTTCCCTTTCCATATTTTTAAGAGACTGTTTTACTAGAACTTTTTATAATGTAGTATTTCAATAAAGTTATTTTCAAATATAAAACCCTGCATTTATAAGATCAAGTTCAATTTGGGAGGAAATAATTTATTAAAGGGGATGGGGGAGAATGTAATATCCTAGTGTTTTGAAATAACACTATATTTGATAGTATATATAACATGAAACCCCATGCTGAAACGAAACGTGATATATTAATATTTAAATGTTATAACAATAACATAGCTATTGAACAAGAATATATTAATAAGATTAACAAAACGTTGGAATATATATATATATATAAGTATCCTATTAAAAAAATACGTATCGATAAATTATTAGTGAATAAACACTCAATTTTTAGTTAAGTTATTTAATGTTTCCAAAATATTTTTCATAAAAATGGATTTTTATTAATTTTTTTCTGGGATAATATAACTAATTTCAGGAACTTTAATAAATGGTAATTTATAAAAATGTTTAAAAAATTAAATCAAGATATCAAAAATTATTTTAGGGTGAACATATAGAATTTTTATTTTGAAAAGATTGATTTCTTAATGAAGTGCGGAAAATACCTTTTTTTGTAAAATTGACATTTATTTTCCTTTAATGTACCATTATGATTTGAATTTTATATTTAATTACCAGTATTTTACCCAAGGTGTCATGATTGAACCCACAATAGGTTAACCAATCCAGTGGATAAAGGAAAACCAAAGAATTAAGGAAGAAGAACCTAATAAGTATAATAAGAATGAGATAAGAGAGGCTAAACCACTGATTTCATGAATATCCTATTCCAAAAACTCCATGAAACGGTGGTCTAAGGGAGCCATGAAGAAGGGGAGGAAAAATAGGGATACAGATCTTGAATGGTGTGAGCCATGGGGATTTATGATTAAAGCTGAGGATGTAAAAAGTGAAATTCATACATCTTTAATGTTTTTGTAATGCTTCATATTTTGGAATCATGGTTTTCTAGACCATGTAGAAACTTTACACCACCTATTTCCTAAGGTAGAAGAGGCCACATAGTTTTTAAAGGGGAGGATAGACACCCATGAAGTTGAATATGTACCACAAATAGACCAACTGGTCTACGCTCACAGTTAGCCCACATGCCTGTGTTGTAAGCCATGTGGCACGCATAGTCCCATTGCCAATAGTGCTCAGTTCTCTCTTTGAAAGTGCATGGAATCCCCTAACTATGCACAAACTATCCTCCACATACTATTGGGTCAAAAAATATACATTGTTCACATAAACACCTATGAAATAAAATGGACAATTGTTAGAATGAAAAATAAAGAGAAAATACATCAATTAAAAACATGGATGTGAAAAAACGTGTATTTTATTTTTGTTTTACATTGAAATAAGACACTGGTATGACATGACATATTTTTTATTCCTTGTGGGTACTTAACCAGTATTTGGATTGGGTTATATGATTCTTGATTAATGATTATTACTAAATTTCTCATTTTTTATTTTAATTTATACTATTTTTCTACTACGGTAAAGAGGATATAGTCTCCCCATGGTCCATATTAGACCCACGTTGATAGTCAATAGCTTCTGATATATGTAAAGGCATGCTTGTTATTATGTAGCATAATATTGGGGAAATAGTTTAGTGGCACCCATGATGGTAGATTACAATGCTCATAACATACATATAAAAAAATTTATATTTAATAATGAGACTTTCTTCATTATATGAAAATTTATAGAATTTATTTGATGATCTTCCATAAATGAAATAGATAATATAGTTTAAGGGAGTGGGTAATACGCTCATTGAGATTTTGAAGCCTCTATAGAATGATCTATTTGAAATAGAGGTTTTAGTGATTCTTTTTGGAATAAGGGGCTTCTAAAATTATAATTTGAATTTATGTGAGGTAAAATGGATATAGGTATAATAAATTAACTAATGATTATTTTTTCCTAAATATAGTGGAAGTGAGATCCATTTATATGTTAAAATTGGTACTTTTCCATGGAATTTAAAGGCAAGTAAGGAGTAAAAATGGAGTGAAAAGGGATTTGGGTGAGTTAGACGAGGAAATTTTAATGAAACATGAATGTATGAATTTGAAACCTAAAAAACGTCTTCTAGAGGGTGTTTGAAAAATCTAAAATTATTAAAATTAATTACATTTATTTTTTTCATTTTTACTATTATTAACATTAATTGAAATTTAACCATGGTAATAATTTTTTACGAAAAATATAAATATACCTTCTTATAAAATATAGATGTGATGATTCTAAATTCGGAATATATTTAATATAATTCAATTTCTGAATATGAGAAATAAAATTTTTAATTAAATCATATGAAATATATAAAATTATATTTTTTCAGAAAAATCATATTTTTATATATTAACTATTCTTATCCTTATTTATTATCAATTAATATTTAAATTAGTTTTAATGTTTTTTTCATATCAATAATATAATTTATCATTATAATATATTTATTTTCACGAAATAAAAATATACATAGAATAAAAAAAATCTAGTTTTAGAAAAGTTACTTTTTTATGCATCGAATGTTATTTCTAATTGTTTGGAAATACTAATTGAATTTCATAAGTACATTGGAATTAAAAGTTATATTAATTTATAAATATATTTCAAAAAAGGTAACCTCTATTTATAATTTAAAATGAAATTTATACTTATAAATATTTATATTTATTATAATACCATGATATTTTAGAATATATATTTTTATAAATAAATTGTAAGTTTTTAAAAACATGCCTCGTGTGCACCTTGACTCCATATAAACCGTGATATAGTAAAACATTATAAGACGGTTGTTAAGTTAGAATTTATTTATATTAATAACCACATTATTAATAATATATTTAATTAGTGAAAATATCGAATATTTATTTATTACTTCATATTAAATAAGTACTGAATTTTTAGTGAAGTCCTCCAATGCTTTAAAATTATATTTGCATATAAAATGTTATGTGTACCATTTTTCATGTGAAACAAATAATTAGTTTCTACCATAATTATAAATTTAAATTAGGAAATTATTATCAATTTTTTAATTATCATGCTAATATTATCTTATAGTGATGTTTTACGATTTCTATTAAAAAATTATTCTTCAATGAATAGTGAAATATTTCGTTATTTTCCAAAACAATGACTTTTCTTTCAAGAAAAAGTACCATTTAGCTTATTATTATATATTAAAATAATATAAATATCATTTAAATATAAGAAATAAAATAAATTATATATGATTTGTCATTATAACTAATTTTTTTATAAGTTCAATTTTTGGCTTCAAAACACATTTGTCTAAAAACTATTTTTATATTCATAATGATTTCTTAATTTAATTATTATATTAATTTATATAAATTAATTATTATAATGAAAATTTAATATTATATATTCAATCACATATTTCAATAGTCATTTGATGGTTTTTATATAGAAGGAAATGGTTGTAATTTTTTTTATAGTTAAAAAGTATTTTTTCTAAAAGGTGTCTTTATTGCTGTTTGCATGCTTATTAAAAATTATATTCTTACACTTAAAGAAATAAAATATTGTAAAATAGAAAAAAAAAATTAATTTAAATAATTTAAATAATTTAATATGATGGATTAAATATTTTTAAATTGAATAATAAAAATAGTAAAATTTTGTTACCACAATTAAGGTTAATACAAGTTTACCGGCAGTTAAACCAATAGATAAGGGTAGAATTTCTATACAAACCAATATAATTATCATTAGTTGAATACTTTAAACCTTAAATTATCCTACCTTCAATTTTTTTTCAAATTTGAATCATTTCCCATTAAAGTGACCCTATATGATTGAAATATTTTAATAAATTACATGTGTGTCCCTCCCCTCATTTATAAAGGGGAGTTATCCCCCTAACATATTCACACCATTTTTGTATTATATATTAGAAAATAAATTTAAAAAAAATTATATTCCTTCCATCCAACCTCGTTCTTTTGGTCTCTTCATATTACTAAAATTGCATAGATTAAGGTGTAATCCAAGGGATTTTTTTCTCAAATAAGAGGTATAAATCTTATCCATGTTCTATCAAATTTATATTCATTACACATTATCTAATTTTTTAAATAAATTTTATTAATCCAATATCATCAATATAATGCAATGTTACTATGATATTTTCATAACCATTTACTAAACATTCCCCATCAAATGATAAGTAAACATAGCACTCCTATATATGTGTGGACTACCACCTGCCTGTAGAGATACAATTCATTTTACATAAATATAATTAAATATTGTTTATATTGATGGATTTAATATTTTTATACAATATTTATAACATAATTAATCTTTTATATCTATAATATCTTTTCTACCTTCTTACTTGTGGATCCATTAGTAAATGATAAGGTCACTCATGCGTACTTGTTGACCACCACCACCATGAAGTAATGTGTTTTGTTTATCATTTTTTATTTACATAAATAGTGAAATGTATATATTAAAATGTATTATATTTATTATTTAATATTTTTATGTTGAATTATAATTTACATTTATTTCATTCTATTCATCGAAAATTATAAACAATGTTTTTGTGTACGTACAGATTAACGTCTCCACAATGTTCTGTAATTTAATTATCATCACAAAAATAAATTAATTGTTATAAATTTGATTATAATGATTATATATGATATTTAAATCATGATAATTTTTTTATGATTGATTAATTATGACCAATGGTATAGGGGCATAATTGTAGAATTAAAACATACATGAAAATGGAAGAAATTAAAACACAAAATGACGACATTAATAGATAATTCTTTGTAATCATTGTATCAATTTATTTGTTTATTTCAAGAGGGTAATTAATTAAAAGTTAAGAAATTTTTAATATTTTTATGTTACAATATCATTTTTACTAGGATTGTTCATGCTTAATTTTTAATCATTAAATTATATGATATATCTCTACAAATTCTTATGTATTATATTATACTATGTTTATTTTTTGTGATTATGCTTTTTTACTTTCACCTTCCTCGATTTTAGTACTTAAGACACTAAAATATGTTTTTAAGGAAAACCAACTTTATATCTCTCTTAAGTCATGAATCTTTTCTTTCATGAACATATTTTATTTAAAATGTTTTTAGGAATGTTCTAAATATTATATAAAGATTTATTGATTTCATTTTTACCCATGATTAACTTTTTAATTTTTTAAAAGTAATATTCATGTCATATTCTAAATGTTGTACACCAATATTTTTACCAATTATTTAAATGAAATTTTTGTTTTACCATACACCACATAAAAGACATTCCCATTCACCATGAATTATCTTTTCCTTGAAGATTAATTTATATTTTTAAATTTTTATTTATAATGAAAATATTTTCCATAATATTTTAGAAATTTTTATTTTTTAAATAGGTTATCTTGAAATGAAATAGAGATTTTTCTAAAGATAATATTTAGTGATATTTTTAATTGTATTTTAATCATTCAAAAAATAATTTTTTTATTATGCATTATTGGGGATATTATAATATTTAATGGTATTTGTTATTTATTTCTATAGTTTATTATTCTGATGGGGAAATATTGATGAATGTGTTTTTCATTTCCAATAGTAAATCTTCAATTTAATTGTAAATTTTTTAATGATCTCATGCCACACATATTAATAGTTTATAATTCTGTGATGTGTGGTTCCATTATAAACCTTTCATGTTTGGTTATGTTATATCCCATGGATGGCTTGTTCTATTATATCACTCTAACGCATTAGGTAATGATTTTGGAGTTGAGGAACTCTTAAGAGATGAAAATTTAAAAAAAATATTATGAGATAATGAAGTAAATTTGATGGTTGTTGGTTCAATGATATTGTTTGAAAATATTGGGTATTCATTTACACTATGGTATTTTGTCCAAAATAATAATATTGGGGGTGAACATTTCATAAGGAAGTTATTTTTTATACTTATATGATTGTCAAAAACATATGTCTTATGTTTATGATATGATCACATGGATCATGATTGATTATTGATGATTCCACACTCTTATGTATTATGTATTTTGATTTAAAAAACCCCTTATAATGATTCTAGTTTAATGATATTATTCAAATTGGGTATGATTATTGTAAGTCCCAATCATTTTATCATACCCTTATAATTATCTTATTTCCACTTATGATCATTTATTGAAATCTCATATATTTACCTTTACTAGACATATGAGATCAATCTGTCTTTTGATTATATTACCCAGGTTATGATTTATGGTTTTAAGTACAATATTTCTAATAAGGGTGGTATTTTTGACATTCATAATTGTAAATGATTCCATTCATTTATATAACAGTTTATTGTATCTATGATTCCAAAGAAACCAAAAAATTAATGTTCATAAATTTATTATAATGTTATAATATAAATATTAATCTATAAATATAAAATGTGTTTGTATAAATTTTTACAGTCAGTATAGTTAGTATCATATTAGGTTTTAATAACATTTAGAAACATGGATGAGTAAAAAGTAGTGAGAACCCTTATTAAAAGTCCACATATAGGAGAAAAAATTAGGTTATTTTAAAAATGGTGTGTGGTTTTCCATGAAATAATCCTGATCGTGATTCAATAAGTGGATATTGTTTGGGTAAAGATTCATCTTGGGATAATAACACTGAGAAGAGATGTTTAGGTATATCTTAGCCATCATTCTGATGCATGGTGAACAAACCCTTACTATAGAAATTATTTCAAACTCCCATGGAAATATTCATAGGGTAATTCACGTTTTCATTATGAACTATTATGATGGATTTGAATAGATAATGATCATGGATGACCTATTTTAAACCAATGGTGTCATAGTTTGAAAATAAGGTGTCACAGTTTAGTTATCTTATGATTTATTTTTTAGGATTAGATGATTGCTTGTCATTTCTGTTCAAACCATTATTCTAGTTTTTATTAATTGCTTGAACAATGAGGAATTGTGTTAACATTAAATATGTCATCTGATGTAGTAATTTTCCTCAATGGAAACAAAATGAGATATGAGATGGTATATAAAATCATGTGATTATGGATAATAAGATATCACATTATATGATTAAATCCCGTAATATAAGTTATTTTATAAAAAAATAAGTGAAACGTAGTGCTTTAGGAAGGTCAGGGAAGAAATAATATTCAATATTCTACATGTCAAGAATGTTCGAAGAATAATCTGGGCAAATGTATCAAAGTAACATGAAGATATTTTATGTGTGGGAAATAAGGGCATTGATTAAGTAATTTATAGGAATAAAATAAGAGTTCAATGGACGTAAAAAAAATATATCCTAAGTATCACATTTTAGTTCAATTTCTTATTTCTCAGGAACTTTGACATTATCCAAGGCAATTCCATTATCCGTGGACTAAATCATCGATCATGGAAGGGAATACGCTGTAGCAATCAGTTAATTGGAATATTTGAAGTATTAATGTTTATGGATTTTATAATTTCATTCTATAAGTATTTTATTATCGAAATCATTGTTATATGAATAATTAATAATCTATTAATTATTCCACAATTGTTTTACATTAAGGATTTTCAAAAATATGTTGAATGGTAACAATAACCTTGAAAATTGATTTACTAGTAAGGTGATATTTTTCATGAAAACAATATTATAAGATATAGAACACTTAATATGTTCTCAAGGATGAGATAATAATTTTCAGTTTAGATAAAGAGCTGATTAATATTGATTAAGTTAATTAGAAAATATTATTGACCTTGAAATTGATTAGTTATTTGATTAAAATGTGATTAATTTCAACACTGATGAAGCATAATTTTTTTTGAATTTATATAATACATTATATTAAAAGTAAATTTTTTTGAGGAATAAGGATAGAGTTAATTTTTTTTGAGTGACATATTTTTTCATTATTTTTTTATGATGATTTAGGTTATTATAATGTTTTATGGGAGTATATAATCATGAAATTCACAAGATTGTATGTGATAATAAGAGACACATTAGGTCGTGCAACATTTTGTCACCTTTTTTTAGGTACCTATTGATTGTATTCTTGACTCCCTTTTTTATTGGGTGCATTTTGGTCCCTATTGGGATGAGGATATTTTGTCATTAAAAATGATCTAATGTCTAGGGATGTATGTTTGTTTGAATTGAAGGAGTCTATGTATAAAAGTGTCAATGGATTAAGGGTTTACCCATGGATATAGAAAGCTATAGACATGGTTTGAAATTTTTCTTCATAATATCGACTATGGGATGCCTTCTAGACTTATTCATATAGTGAACTAGTTACATGATGTGAATCTGTTGCAGTTCTGTTATTTTTAATTCCCATCAGATTGTGATAAATTTCAATCCTGGAAATAATATCTCATTTTTTATTTTTTAATAATCATTTATTTAACAGATGATGACAACTTTTGTTGACATATTTGTAAAATCGTGGAATTCATTATGTGAATTTGGTTCACAACATGAATTTTTCAAGTCGAGCAGTTATTACTACTCTTCAGTCTCGAGCCCTTCTCTTTTCGATGTGAAGGCCTTCCTCTTGAAACATTGAGATATTTTGGGAAGTATTTTGTTATCTATCTTTTTCTGGATCACTCCATCCTTTGATTCTTATGGCACTTTCGTTTGTTCTTCATTGTAAGCGCACTTCATGTTTATTCTCTCCCTTTGGTCATGGTAGTATATTTGGCTGTGATTGTGGATCATGTTATGATTGGTTGGAACATTTTATCAATAATTTTTAGTTTCCTCTTGATCCTTGTATTTCATAGGTCTATATTATAGTTAAGCATCTCATTTATTGAAGGTGACCTAGTTTCCTCTATTCTTGAGGAATGTGTATATATAAAAGTAAATCTAATTTTTGAATTGTCGTAACTTCTTGTCAATTCCTTCGGGATGTTCATTGAAATTGATTTATCTGATAGTAGATTTTTTGTAAATGATACATGTATTTAAATGGGTTTTCTATAGAAATAGATTTATAAACATTATTTATTTAATTAAATTATTTAAAGGGTGGTTTCATTTTTGAAATGACTTTTGATAGACCTAACACATTGTGTATCCTTGGGTGCTTTAGGAATATACACATAAATCATTCTGTATATAATTCCACAAGAGGGTTTAATTAAATTTAGTGTGTGTAATTATATTAGAGTTTATATTTTTGTGATCCAGCATAGACCTATATTAGGGATTAGCTATCACCTCTGGCATGTATACCCACAAGTTAGGGAACAAATGGAGTGACTTGGAATTTATGGATTTTTTATCACTTGATGGTATAGTTCTTGGTCATTTTCCCACAATATTATATTATGGTGCATCCATATTTCATACATGTTTTTCTTTATACTTTAAATATTCCTATATTTGGTGAATATGGTATTATTTTATTAAAGGAAATGGAATTGTTTTTATAAAATGGTTTTACATTATGAAACATATTTGTAAACTGGATTTTTTTTAAATTTAGAACTAAGGTATTATTGATATTAGAAGTGTATATAGATTATTTTGAGTGATATGACTAGGATTTGTTATCACACCCTTTTTTTATTGAGGTAATTTTAGATGTTGTTTTGTAGTATTTAGGTAAAGGTAAGGGAATTATGTGGATTTATTTATCTTTTATTGTAATCATCTTCATATTGGGATAGTTTGGGGGTGATAGTTAGACACATATGGAAATGTTTAGACACTTTAAGTTTGCAATATCTTATTTTTCTTGTATAGATTAAATTTTTATGTCTCATGAAAAATTTCTCTTACTTCTTCATTGTACACTAGTGGGATTTTTTATTCTAGTTTATTATAAAACACGTTACTTCTTCTTTATTTTTTTACCATGTGCCAGACCACCTTGGATGAAATGTCTTGTTTCACAAGGATGGTTTTTTATAAATTAGTATCAGAACATGTATCCAGTCAGAAGTGTTGTGACACTACATATTCTTGGTTTAGTGTGTTTCTAGGAAAGTGTTAGGACTATAATAATTCTGATAGAATGTGTGGAAAATGGGCCTAGTAAGCTCACTTCCTTAACTAAATTTGAGTTTCCATGGGAGGTCATGGATTTTTTCCAAGATGGAGAATTGGTGGTTGGTAGTTATTTGATTGACCCAAAGTTGGGGATATTTAAATGGACATGTTCCTTTCATTTTTAGTTAATATTCGAAAATTCATAAAATTTATATTTTTTATGCATGGATATAGAAACCTGAAGTTGTCCATAGGATTTGGGAAATTTTTATTTAGTAGAGGGGTTTTATATTGTGTTTGATAGATAATTCCACTGTGAATATCTCTTCCAAATTTTAGAGGAAATCTATAAGATAGATTCTATATGAAAATCCTACATTCTACCATTCATTATAATAATTTCTTGTATAAAATATTTTATATCTAGGAAAAGTAGGTGTTAGAATCATGGAATGATTTATGGACCAAAACATAGTATTTTCTTAGGAAAATATACCTATCTTCCACGGTGACAATGAAACCTAGGATTATAAAGAATGGACTGAGTATATTGTGGTGATATTTAACTTCTTGAAAAATACTAAAGACTCTATCGTGGATTTTTTATTAATGTGCTTTGGGGACCTAGAAGAAGGTGGTGGGACACTATTGTGCATGACATATTGCATGAGGATCTTAACTGGACTTCTTTTAAAAAAATATTCAACCATAAATTTTATCTGGAGACATTAGTGGGGATAAAGACCAGGGACTTTCAAACCATAGATTAAGAGGGTCACACCGTTCTAGACTATTCCACACATTTTTATGAGTTACGGAATTTTTCACTGAATTTAGTCACTAATTATTAACTTATGGATCATAGGATTGAGTTGGGATTATGGGATGATATTCAGTTTATGCCTATTATAATGTTTCTATTGACCTTTTTTGATGTAGTTGATAAAAAATCTTTTGTAGGGATGAGAATAGATGAAGAAATGGGATTGGGTAGAGCATCAATTAAAACCATCAATAGCCAGGGCTTATCTGGTACCAAGAAAAAGGAGTAAAAAGGTGTACATTTTTTTCTCGGATCAGTTTTCAGGGCTTTTATAATTTAGAAATGGGTTTTTTTATTATGGAAGGCATCCTCATTCAAAGCCTATTTTTGTTGAGGCTTCCAATACATTTCATCATTCTAGAAAATCTATCATTTTGAGGAATCATTCTTATAAGATGTATCAAGGAAATAAGTCCAGATACACTCTCACCAAGGGTTTGTAGGTTCTTACTGATGATTTCAAGGGTGGTGGGTCTTATCCTTAGGATTTGGGGGATATCCATGTGGGTAATTAACCATTGTTAAGAGGTAAGACCAGTTGTATTTTATTAGTGGAGTATACACAAGAGGAATCTAATGTTTGTCGAGCTACAATTATAGGTACAGTGTTTATTTCATAATCTATGGTGATATTATATTTTCACATAGGTTTTAATCATTATTGTATATCATCAATTTTTTTAACATGATTGGCCTACATTCAGATATTATTTCATTCATTTTGTATCTTCATATGCCTTTTTGAAAGAAATAAAAACAAGTTTTCAAATGTTCCACATGTCAAGTCACAATATACAACCTTGAGGTGGAGTGGTACTTCATGGTGATTAATATTAAAATATTTGACCTGGATTGGATAGTCATCATTATATACCAAATCAATATTTATCACCATTGATTTAAATTTTTTATCTTCAGATAGAATCAATCATGTCTTTCAGGGTGAGTGGGATTCTAGGTCTAGGAGAGTGCGGCTCGTTGGTCCTTATACTTGGGTGATCACATGTCAATTGTCATAAATGTTCCTATTTTTCAATTATCCATATTTGAGAAGACTAAATATTGTAGTGATGTATGTGTACCCTATGTAATTTCTAGATAATTTTAATAGTTTACTCTATAGGGAGAGGTAAAGTTTAGCGTAGAACATCTACCTAGTATGATTACCATTTCTATGTCATCTTATCATCCAATGGTTGTTGAGTTGGTAAAACTTAAGTTCTTGCATAGAGAACGATAGGCTGAGTTATCCATTCATCATGGTTTTTCACCATGGTATTATCCTATCATATTTTATAACAAATTCAATGGGAGTCTCATTCTTTCTAGTTAGGTATTCAGTCTCACTAACACTACTACCCTATTTATGGAATTGAAAAACTTGATATTTCATCACTTCATGGACTCTTTATTATTCTATTTTTGGATGATATTTTGGATTAGTAAATGATAAAGGACGAGAACATGGATCATTTGGATATCATTCTCTAAACCTTTATGGAACATTTAGGTATCTTTAGTAATCTTATTTAGATATTTCATATACTCATAGAAAATGGAATGTGGGTAACAATGCATTCATTTGGAAATTACGATCACTTGAATATAATGAATGATTAGATTTGTATTCTCTGGTGAGTTTGTATATTGATATGATCTTGGGAGTGGACAAAGAGGGTGGGCGGTTTTTTTTATATTTGGTAAACATTGACAGAATATTTTATGAGAAGGTTTAGTTTGACATGGAATAATCCATCGAGTTTCGATGATTTATTGAAATCATAATTGGTGGGGAGAACTCGGGTTAGTGGTCTCAATATCCCAATAGTGCATTGTGTTTCCAGTGCTATTTGGTTATTCCTTTAATCTCTGATGTTGTAGTTGTAGGAAATTGGAAACCGTTCTTGTTAGTTTGTACACCATAGGACAACAAAGAAGAAGGATAACTTGAGATATAAGTATTTGTGGTCAGGGATGATTTGGTATATTAATGATTTAGTATCACGGTGTATTACATGTTAGAAAATTAAAATAAATCACCAGGGACGTATAGGTTTAAAGAATCCCATACCCAATTCATTAAAAAATTGTGATGATATTTCTAGGGAATTATCATTGGTTTACCACATACTCTTAGTAGGAAGGATGTGATTTGGGTGATCATTCATTGAATCATGAAATTATTTCATTTTCTTCATATCAAGGAGAAAATGAATGTGAATCATGGTTGGGGACATGTATGTATGAGAGTTTGTGAGGCTTTATTGGGTCCCCTTTATAGTTTAAAATCATGACCCTAGGTATACATCCATGTTTTAGAATGTTTTCAAAGAGGGGATTGGTACCTATTGAAAATTGAGCATGACTTAGCATCCATAAATGGATGAATATATGAAGAGGGATATCTAGGTTTCTAGGGTTATTTATATGGAATGGGTTATTTATTTTAGTGGTTCTTGAGAAATCATATTCTTTGGGTTGTGTTTTCTATATCATTATTTATATGGAATCAATTAAGATGGAACCATTTGAGTCTTTGTGTATGAGGACTAGTAGAGATCTCTTCTGTTGGAATGAATTTGTTGTGTTGAACTTGTTTGGGCCGAGCCTTGTTTAGGAAATAATGGAAATTTTATAGCTACCCCAGATGATATTTTTCATAGAACATAGTCAATAGAAATCATATACAAACCAATTTTGACAACCCCTATATTTTAATATTTTTGATTGGGTTTTTTTTTCAATTTTTCTCCTCACTTGGGACATCGTCGGCTGGGTAGTCATGGTAAGTTGGCAATAAGGTTTTTTGGCCCCTTTGATATTTTGTATCATCTTTGAAAGGTATCACATCGTTTGGACTTACGATATTTTTTAACTTACATTCATGATGTGTTTCACGTTTCCCAACTAAGGTGTTATCAACTGGATACTTACCATGTGATTGAGTGGGAGGATGTTTATCTTGTTCTTGAAACCATTGTAGTTGATAATCTGGGTTAGATTATGGATTTTACATATATGTTACTGCAAGATAAAATGATTCAATTTGTCAATGCAGTATAGAAATAAGTATGGGATAACCATGAGACATGGGAGTGGGAGATTTTGATGAGGAAGTGGTTACCTTTAATTATTATGAGTCTTTAAACTTGAGGAATTTTTTGGGACACAAATATTGTATGGTGTGGTAATTATAACATTAGGTCGCCTTCATTCATATATTTCTGGAATCCATTCCTTACTCTCTCTTTTTCATGTGTTTCTAGGCCAATAGGGATGGAGAACTTTTTTCAGGTAAAATAAACTAAATCGTAAAAATTTATGTATTTTGAATCCATGGGCTCTAAGATTAAATTTATCTACGGTTTGAGGGGGTTCCCCCAAGGTTTGAAAAGATATAGATATGTATTAGGAGGTTTCTGCCAAATATGTACTATGAACTATTTGGTGGACATATTCACATCCTAAACTAGTTACATGATGAGAATCAATTATAGGGAAGATACCATCTATTCCATTCATAGCATACGAAATTATAGTACATGAAATTTTTTCACGTCATGAGTCGGTTGATCAGGATTAAATCAACTCCAGGACATGAATTTTTGGTATATGTGTAAAATCATGGAATTCATGATGTGAAATTCGTTCATGACTTGAACTCTTTTGGTAAATGTTTTATTACACTACACACTTGAAATATTTTCTATTCGATGTTCATGCCTTCATCTCAAAACCTTTGTTGAATTTGGGTGATTTTGGGTGGTCTCCCTCATTTGGAATTTCTCAATTCGAAATTTGGTCCACGAGATAGTTATGTGACTTCTCTCTAGTAAGGAATCTTCTAATTCATTCTCTGTCATTCGTTGAAATAGGGTATTTGGCAGTGTTTTTGGATTACATTATTATTGGTTGGTGTTTTCTATTGATCTTTTTTAATTACCACTCAAGCCCTGTCTTTTGGAGGAATATCATTTTGTTACCCATCTACATTATTGAAGGTGACCATGTTTTATCCATTTTTAGGTAATAATATCTATACAAGTAGTTCTAATTCATGAATTTCTGTATATTATTTTTATTACATTTGGCTCATTCAAATAAATTTATTGATTTGACATTGGAATTTATTTTTTAGAAAAGATACACGTCGTAAATGTGTTTTGTATAAAAATAGATTTTTCACACCATGTATTTGATTAACTTTATTAAAGGGTGGTTTTGGTTATGAAATTTTTGTTGACAGATGTAACACAAAGGGTAACCTTGGGTGCATCAGGAGTATACTTATCACTCATTGTGTGTGTAATGAAGATAGAGGATTTATTTTACATTAGTATGTGTAATTCTACTATAGGATATATTGGTTGGATCCACTGTTGACGTGGAAAATGGATTTTTTCATGTTTAAAACATATTACAATAGGTTGGATCCCCAATGGTGTGATTTTTCAATTACGGTTTATTTATCACATGGTGAAATATATCAGGGTTATTATATCACATGTTTATCTTATGTTGTAACCATAATTTATTACCTGTTTTCATTCATACTTTATATAATAATGGATTTGGATAATATAGTATGATTTTATGAAAACAAAGGGATTTTTTTGAGAAAAGGTTATACTTTATAAAAATTATATATAAACTCATTTGGTTAATAATACATAACAAATTTATTCTTGATATTAAAACTTTTATAGATTCATTAGGGGTATCCTACTATATTTTTACACCCTTATTATTTCATTTGGATATGATGTAGATGTTGTATTGAAGGACTAAGGTAAGGGGAAAGGAATTAAGTATCATGATAGTATCTATTTTTATCATCATCTTTCTAGTGGGATGGTTTTTGTAGTGATATATGGCCACAAAAAAAAAATTAGGATCTTAGTGTTTTATATTTATGATTTAGCCTATTTGGCGTGAGTTTTTTTTTCTCATGGATATTTTATATTTATTTATCATTGTACCTATGTATTTTATCATTTTTAGGTTTATTATGGGACATGTTTACTCCCATTTGTTTATATTCACCATATGGTAGACCATCTGAGGTGAATTTTCTAGTTACCCATAGTTGGATCGTTATTTATTGTTTGGGGATAAATGTGAAATTTTCTATAGGAAATAATATTTTATTAAACAATTATTTTATTGGGGTTTTTACATTGTTCTAACATATTTTCGATCCCTTTTAAAATTAATTATTTATTAGATGGAATAAATTGAAATCTATGTTTTATTGTTATGGTTATAAAGATTAATATATTCTTTTATCATAAGAATATTTATCAATATTGGATATCTTGTGAAAATTATTTTAGTTTTGGTAAATATCTAGAGATTGAATGAAGGAATTTTTACTATTTTATGGATATTATATTAAATTAAAGTTATTTTTACTCTTTTTTCCTTAAAAATTTATTTGGAATATTCATTTCATGGAGTAAGAGATGTGATGGAAGAGTTAATTGATCAAAGAAAAACCAAAGGATAAAATTATGCTTATAAAAATAATGAAATCAGGTATGTATATTTTCTCATATTAGATGTTAAAATAATTCCTCAAATATGAATGAAGATATTGAAAAAGATTATATTTTCCATTTTATAGATATTTATGAGGATTTTATTGTCATTTTCACCCCACAACGATTTATGGTTTTGTGGTCATTAAATTTCTCATGACCATGTTCTTAATCAATCTCTATTATTCTTTGTACATTATATTTTTACTATATATACATATTTTCACTAACCATTAAGGTTTTCCTTATCAATGAAACGTATAATGGGTTATTTTAGGTTATATTTATGTTTTCAACATTCTTTTTTCAGTAGAAGGATAAATGTCCCTTTTTACATTTTGTGTTTTCAATAATTGTATTTTCCACTATTGAACCATTTATTAGAAAGATAAAAATTTTGAGGACATAATTTATTTAGTAGGAGTGTGGGATAATGTAATAACATAAGATTTTAGAATATGTATTCTTTCTATATATAAATTGTATGTGTTCGATAGCTTTCCTTATACGCAAACCCAAGTCCATATCAACAATGATCTAGTAAACCATTTTATGATAGCCATTAAATTGAATGGTAAGAAGTGAAATGAAAACCATATGAAAAATATAAATACAATTTTAAAATAAATAATAAAAATTAACAAATGAATAATAAATAAGCACTCAACTTTCATTAAATTCCTTTTACTCTTCAAAAACAGGTTTTCTTTCAAAATGGATTTTATTGATTGTTTTGTACGTGAACACTATAAATATATTTTAAAATATTTATAAATATAATTTTAAGAAATTAATATAAATTTTTATTAAATTATTTCATTATTAGCTTAGGGTTAATTTTTAAAATTATTCAAAAAAATTATTTTATTAGTAAATTTTGATAATGACCATTTTTTGTAAAAATTGTGATTTATTTTCAAGTAAAATTAACATTATGTTTTGAAATTTATAGTAAATTTAAATAATAATAATTTAATAAGAAATAATATAATTTCTTATAAAAGAATCATCATTATACATTATATTGTTATAAGTTCATTTTTTGGCATCAAACATTATTTTTCAAAAAACATTTTTATAAACACGATATGTTTTTATCTTTCTAAATAAAATTAATATATATTTATTAATATTTTTAGTGAAATATATATATATATATTAAATTCAATATTTTATTTTAAAATTCATTTTATGGTTTTTAAATATAATATAAATGATGTAATTTATGTTTTATAGTTAGAAATGTATTTTTCTAAAATGGGTCATCGTTGTGGTGAACACTATAATAGAAACTGATCGTCGTAAAAAGGATTGAATATTTGGGATCAAAATAATTAATATAAATAAATTTTGCCAAATTATTTTTTGTTAATAGTAAAGAGTAAAAACTGTATAATTTTGTAACCACGGTTAAGGATAAAACATGTTTAGGTGGGGGGGTGAACCAATAGATAATGGTAGGATTACCACCCACACCTAAAAAAATATTTTTGGTTGAAGTTTTTTCAACATTATAATATTATGAAATTTAATAATTTTCCATTTAGAGTAACATTCCAAATAATGTTACCTTATATCATTGAATTCTATTACGAAATAACCTGTGAGTCCCTCCCCTCAATTATAAAAGGGCACATATCCCCCTCCATTATTCACACCACTTGAGCCTTCTAAAGTTAAAAAAACATAATAATAAACTGTCATAGATTCATTCCCTTTTCCTTCGATATTTATTTATTCTTTTAAGACCCTTCCATCACGGTATAAGTATTATGCCAAATGAGATCTCTCAATGAAGATGTATAAATATTAACCAAGATCTATCAATATTATTTTTCTTACACCTTATATAAAAATTTTGTATACATATTAACATTATTAATGAAATATAATTAATATTATATGATTTTATTATTATTATTATTATTTGATAACCATTAACCACCCATTATCCTTTAATTGGAAAATTAAAGTATCAGTCAAATGTACTCGTGGACTACTGCCACCACATTGTGATACGATTAATTTTCCATCACCTTACTATATAGGTGGATATATGTTGGATTTAATATTTATATTTTATATTATTATAATAGTTATTATTCTATTATTATATTATATCATCTACCTTCTTTATAAGGCCCTAGCCTTAAACATCTCGTAATATTGAATTAAATGAGTAATTCACATTGAGGATCTTTTCAGGTTTAGAGTTTTAGAGAATTAGGACATAACTATTACATCTCAAAAGATTAAAAAGTAGTCACTTCTACTAAATTTCCATAAAATAAAAACTCTTAAAAAGAAACATGTATAGTTCCATGTTTTAGGTAGCATGACTTTCCCCTGATCCCATCCTTGACCCTATTCCACGCTAAGTCCTGTGAAAAACATTTCAAAAACATTGGATGAGCATAAAAAGCTCACTAAGGGATACACAAAGAATGAAAATTGTTAGTTTTTCAAAAAAACAATTAAACCATGTATACTTTATCAAAGTAATACTTTTCACCTTCATGAAGTAGTAAAAACTCTTCACTGAAAAAAGTATCATTACTTACCTTTTTGTAACAAAAGGATTACCATAAAACCCATATAAAGAACACATAACTTATAAAGGTAACTTGGGACATAAACATACTTAAGTGGAATAACCATACGGTCGACTTCCACACATATCACATAATGGAATATCCATTCGGCCAACTTCCATACATACTTAATGGAATATCCATACAGCCGACTTCCATACCCAATGCATTGGAGGTTATAACGTAACCACCCATCCTGGTATTCACGGCACCACCCGTCATATGGTTTATCACATAACCACCCGTAAAATGTCCAAGTACCATCATTACAGATAAAATATTTAAAATATAAATATTTCATTAACAACATTTCACTTTAAATCAAAATAATTAATTCTAAGATATTGAATTAATCAATCCATTTTCAAAAATCATTAAAAGAGGTTTTTGAATCAAAGTGTCCCATACCACTTTGATGCTTTTATTGGAATTATAATTTTAAAACATTAATGTCCATATAAATAAATACTGAAAACCATTTTGAAAAAACATGGACATTAAAGATAATGATTTATAATAATAAATCATTAATACATTTAAAATGATATTTTTGTTAAAGAGTTTTTAACAAAATGAGAGACTCTTGAATACAAATGATAGCGGAATAACATTTAATACGAACATTATAATATCATGAGAATAAAGGGATTCATGATATAATATTTCAAATGACAGTATGCACACCATATAATAGTGAATTGGTGCATGACAACAATAAAGTCTCAAAAAAAATGTAAAATGAGATGAAATCCATTATAAAGAAGGTATCATTAAATTAAGGATAAATCAATCTCATAATTATGTGTGACAAATATAAATACACCCAATATAAGTGGATATTAAGTGTAAAACAATCAAAGGTTATTCACATATATTCAAAGGATTACATATTCAATAACAACAAGTTGAACCCAAAGAAATCGAAATTGGGTTAAGAAGTTCCCTTGGTAAAATTCGACAGCCTAACGGCGTCACATAAAATTTTACAAAAAGGGTTGATGAGAGAGATAAAGGGGATATCATCACCTGGACATAAAATTTATATAAATAAGCATATATGAGAACATATCCCAACATAACAATATGTAAATTAAAAGACCCAACAAAAGAATTCTTTTAAAAAGAGGAGGGTGAAATGTTCCCTTACCGACTTGGGTATCATTCAAAACATACACCCCAGGAATGAAGGACAATACATAATTGATGTAAATACTCATAAAACGAAATTATATTAAAAAAAGAGTAGAATAATGGGCAGTACTTACACCATTCAAAGGAAATTGTGGAAAATTTAGCATAAATCTCATGGGAATAAAAGTGAGATGAAAATCTCTTACGAAAACTCGGCAGCCTAACGGCGCCACATAAAACTTACAAAAATGGATTGATGAGATCAAATAGGGTATCTCATCATATTAACATAATGTTTATAGAAAGAGGAATATAAAAAAACATCCAAATAACAAGAAAGATGAGCACTAAAAAGAATGACATAAAAGAGTGTACTTAAAAAGAAAGAGAGGAGTAAGATCCCTTACCTCAAGTCCAACTTGTCTTGTTCGTTCTTTAATGTCCTGAATAATAAACTTGAGTTAATTTAAACTTTATTAAGAACCTTTTTCTAGTTCATTATTTCTTTTAGATCACTTATTTCCATGTTATAAACATTATGTAATCATTTATGTTAATAATGTTTGTTTCGTCGATATTTGGTTCTTAAGTCGAAAGTGGACTTCTTACAATTACATGTTTTTCGTGTGGTCAAATGTTCATTATATCCAGAATTATATTCATGATTTTGATATCATATGTATCATATATATCCAGAATATATATTTATTTATAATATTACATAATCATTTAGAGGTATGAAATGAAATTCACCGTTCATGGAGACGGTAAGCCGTATGTAAGTATGAACGCTACTTTCATTTCTTTGTCATATTAATGGAATTAAAACTAAATGAGAGTTATGTATATTTTAATTCCAGAATTATATTCATCATTTAGATATATCATTCATTATATATATCCATTATATACATGTACTTTTAATAGTACATTACATTTGGGGATAAGAAATGAAATGCACCGTTCATGGAGACGGTAAGCCGTACGTACGCATGAACACTACTTTCATTTATATCTCATACTTTAATGGAAATAAATAGTAATTATATAGAGGTATATTATAATTCTAGTATAAAATCATATATAATAACTTTAAATCCATACTTTACACGTCCCACATATGGCATTAACGAATCACATCACTTTGAGGGGGCGGTAGTCCGCACTTCCTTAAATGAAGATATCGTGTTTACCCATAATGGAAACCATAAAGGTATGTCAAAAATGAAAAATACAGAAGCTTAAGGAAAACATAAACATATTATATATCATATATAAATATAGTGACATCTTAATTTCCACCTTTTAAGGTGTTAAAAGAATGTTGAACAATCATCGTTTCGGGAGGTAGAAATTCTCCATCCACGAAAACATTATGTCCTTTAACCATTAGATGTAGGTGTGTGTAAGTGTAGCTCGAATAATTCTTATAAAAACATACTAGTATATTTAGGATACTGGATTTGTTAGAAAAGAAAATAATAAAAAGAGTTTAGGGGGTTGGAGAAGCAAAATAAAACAAAAGGACTCAAAAGAAGACATTACCTTAAAATCGGGTAACTCCCCTTGGTTTGAGCTCAAAGGCTTCCTTGAAAAGACTTCTGCCCAAAGTGAGGCTTCAAAGTGGAATAGAGTGATGTGGATAGCCAAAATGGGAAGTTTTTGGCCGAGCCAAATGCTTTGGGAGTGTGGGTAAGGAGGTTGAGGTGGGGGCCTTTTATAAGAGGAGAGGAGGGGCAGTCTTAGAATGTAAAGAAAAGTCATTTTATTTTAAAATGGTATTCGGATTTAAGAGGTCCCACATTGATTTTTTTTCTAAGATAAGGTGATAAGGGTTCTAAATCCACTCATCCAATAGGTTTTGGACTTGTGTAGGTCTTAGATATTACATTTTCATTCCATTTTATTTAAATTGTTAAACAATGAGGTCATCGCTCCATCATCATGATGTCATAAATAATTTAATTTATTTAATGTCTAAAAATTACAAATCAAATACTATGATGTAGGAACATTTTTTAGCTTTCCAATTAATATTTATAGTCAAAATTATGATTTGTATAACCCCATGTAAAAATTGTTTTAGTAAAACATCTCATGTGTGTGTCATTTTTTACTTTAACATTAAATAAAAAGTTATTTATGTCATTTCCCAACCAAAGAGGCTCAATGGGGTCCCAAAGTTGACCCATGGATTTTCTTGGTTGTCCATGACACATCCAATGAGGTTAGTACATGTTTCAAGTTCATTTAATATTATTAAAACAATATTGTTACCTTAAACTACACTAATTACCTCTAACCGCGATTAAAAACTTAATAAGTTACTATTCACCAAAAAATTATTTTAATCCCATTGAACCACATTTTACTTCTTAATGAAAACCATGTATGTTGGATTTTTGAAATTCAAAACACAAAGGTGGCAAAATTTCATTTAAACGGAAAATCAGTTTTTATAATTACCACTTAGTGGTTTCACTATTCATCAAAAATTGATGTTTTTCAGAAAAATACCAAAAATTCACCCTAAGCTATATTTGATATTCCAAATTAAAAATTAAGTACATTTTACAAAATTCACAACATATAAGTTGCATTAATTAATTTAATAATTAATTCCCACTGTCAGAGCAATTAGCGTGTTTTTATGAAACAATAAGTTTCAAAAGATTGACACTAGTTTAAGTCTGATTTCAAAGTGAAATTAATTCCAACGACCACTATTGGATTTATTGGTAAAAATATTTTCTAATTTCACTTTAAAACCAATTAAAAATGTAATATAATCATATAAATAAATTATATTAAAAAGAGGTTTTGAATTAAAATACAACATTTTACACTATTCATTAAAAAAATGAACTTTATCGGAAAGATACCAAAAATTTACACAAAGTAAATTTTGATGTCCCGATTCTAAAGAAGAGTTTTATTTAGTCCAATAGAATGTATAAGAGTGAACAAAACTATATTTAATGACGGTTCCCCATCAAAATGTGATAAGTGAACCTTTAGTGAAAACTAGGGCATATACGCCTAAAATTGAATTCTTTCCGTATTTTAAGCCTTTATCATTTATTGGATAAATGTAAAAACATTTAAAAACATATATAATCATATTTTAGTTATTTATATCCATTCCCTCCAATACAACGGCTACATGTTAACTTCCATTTAAAATAATATTATTTTATTATTAGAGTGCAACGCATGATTCCCAAGAAACTCGTTGTTGCGTGTTGGGTGCGCCAACGAGCATAGCCTCCCCTTTAAATTCATATTAATATTTTATTAAAAAAATTGGATAAATATGAAAATGTCATGTTCTTTATTTACCTGGGGTGTTACATCCTTCCCCCCTTTTGGGAATTGCATACTCGCAATTTTAAAATTGGGCTTGGAAACATCCTTGAAAGTCCCACATCGGAAGAAGTGTCGGTAAAACAATCACTTTAAAATAAAGAACGATAAGTACAAAGGTCACCCGAGTTAACCCATACTAGGATTCCAAGTATGAAAACATGGACATGGAGGAGAAAACATAGGGTCATGTTCTTGAGTGAGAGTGATAGTAAACATGTCTAGGAGAAAGTTAACCATAAGAAAATCACAAACCTGTGATGGGTTAAATGGTATTCGATTCCCCAGTAGGAAAAGTTAATAGAAAATTTTTTTGCTCTAAGTTACATTTTATTGAGGAATTTATTCATAAGGAAACATAATCACTTATCATGTTGACATTCATCTTTTACTTGATTCCTTAATCAAACTCATATTTTTTCCAAAAGACGAGTATTTAGGGAGACTTGTTCACATTAAGAGTACTATAATCAACTTCTAGAGAATCACCTAATCCACAAAAGAGAACTATATAATTCCCATATCTTTATACTTTAACCAAAACCAAAACCAAAAAGGCTAGTACAAGATCAGATAATCTGGAAAAGGATAACCCCTTATAAAAAGAAAATCTATTCTTAATCTCCAAAATGTGTCCAACAAAACCCAAAGTTCAACGGGGACCATTCGATAATAAATATGACAATAAAAATTTTCAAATTAAACCAATCTAATATTGAAACCCAAGAATTTGAAGGATTTAGTCACATAGTCTTCCAACTTAAATCGTAACATTTATCTCCAAACAAAATCAGTTTCTCTTAATGTCTCGTATTGAAAAGTAATTAACCTAATCACATATCCTCGATGATAGGTTAATCATTTCCATAGAAAACCCAAAATAAACCTAATCTTGATTCCTAAAATCATCCAACTAAAAGGAATCAATCAAACTAACCAGGGACTTCACGTAGTCCAGTGGTAGGCGATAAATACCAGTTGCACTTTGGTTGTGGGTTCGATTCCCACAGCTTTTTCCGATGCGACGGGTTGTCACATGGTCTGCATGTTATCCTTTTTCCAAAACTATATAATTCTTAAAACATTCCTCAAAATGAGATTAAGTCTTCAAAAATAATCATAACATATTTTAACCTCAATTTTATCTCATGCCTTCCATTTTCCATCATATCATATATTAAACCATAATTACCTCAAAAGTAAGGATCATATAAACTCTAATGGTTACCTTTATAATTATTACCTGAACTTCCACATCGATTGTTCATCTCATACATGATGCATTACAGAACATACCAAGGTTCAAGTGGTTGATCATTACTCCTTGATAGTTGGTTTAGAACAACCACGAATTTCCTCATTGAATCCCCCATTTTATCTAGTATCTTAATCAGAGAACCACCACAGTTTCCTTCAAACCTGTTGTCTCTTTGGTGCCTACTAGATCCATCCATTCACTAAAAACAGAAATGTCTGTGTGAGTATATCAACAAAACCATCATTTAATAATGAGGAAGGTAAACACTAAGATATACTTACTCATTAACATTATCTAAAACGAGGACTCTTTCTGAAATCCTAACCATTATGGTAATGTCACTTATGCTTAGAGAATACCCTAACCTCTAAAGTTATCTAAACCGACCTTTGATACCAACTATAAGGCCCCATCCTTAAAAATCTCTTAATATTTAATTAAATGAGTAATTCACATTGAGGATCTTTTCATGTTTAGAGTTTTAGAGAATTAGGACATAACTATTACATCTCAAAAGATTACAAAGTTGTCGCTTCTACTAAATTTACATAAAATAAAAAACTCTTAAAAAGAAACATGTATAGTTCCATGTTTTAGGTTGCATGACTTTCCCTTTATCCCATCCTTGACCCTATTCCACGCTATGTCCTGTGAAAAACATTTCAAAAACTTGGGATGAGCATAAAAAGCTCAGTAAGGGATACATAAAGAATGAAAACTGTTAGTTTTTCAAAAAAAAAAGTAAACCATGTATACTTTATCAATGTAATACTTTTCACCTTCAAGAAGTAGTAAAAAATCTTCACTAAAGAAAGTATCATTACTTACCTTTTTGTAACCAGAGGATTACCATAAAACCCATATAAAGAACACATAACTTATAAAGGTAATGTGGGACACAAACATACTTTAGTGGAATAACCATACGGTCGACTTCTACACATATCACTTAATGGAATATCCATTCGGCCAACTTCCATACATACTTAATGGAATAGCCATACGGCCAACTTCCATACCCAATGCATTGGAGGTTATAACATAACCACCTGTCTTGGTATTCACGGCACCACCCGTCATATGGTTTATCACGTAACCACCCGTAAAATGTCCAAGTACCATCATTACAGATAAAATATTGAAAATATAAACATTTCAATAACAACATTTCATTTTCAATCAAAATAATTAATTCCAAGATATTTAATTAATCAATCCATTTTAAAAAATCATTAAAAGAGGTTTTTGAATCAAAGTTTCCCATACCACATTGAATCTTTTATTGGAATTATTATTTTAAAACATTAATATCCATATAAATAAACACTGAAAATCATTTTGATGAAACATGGACATTAAAGATAAAGATTTAGAATAATAAATCTTTAAAACATTTAAAATGATATTTTTGTTAAAGAGTTTTTAACAAAATGAGAGACTCTTGAATACAAATGATAGCGGAATAACATTTAATCTGAACATTATAATATCATGAGAATAAAGGGATTCATGATATAATATGTCAAATTAAAGTATGCACACCATATAAGAGTGAATTGGTGCATGACAACAATGAAGTCTCAAAAGAAATGTAAAATGAGATGAAATCCAGTATAAAGAACGTATCCTTAAATTAAGGATAAATCAATCTCATAATTATGTGTGACAAATATAAATACACCCAATATAAGTGGATATTAAGTGTAAAACAATCAATGTTTATTCACACATATTCAAACGATGACATATTCAATAACAACATGTTAAACCCAAAGAAATCGAAATTGGGTTAAGAAGTTCCCTTGGTAAAATTCGACAGCCTAACGGTGTCACATAAAATTTTACAAAAAGGGTTGATGAGAGAGATAAAGGGGATCTCATCACTTGGAAATAAAATTTACATAAATAAGGATATGTGAGAAAATATCCCAACTTAACAATATGTAAATTAAAAGACCCAAAAAAAGAAGTCTTTTAAAAATAGGAGGGTGAAATGTACCCTTACCGACTTGGGTATCTTTCAAAACATACACCCCATGAAAGAAGGACAATACATCATTGATGTAAATACTCATAAAACGAAATTATATTACAAAAACAGTAGAATAATGGGCAGTATGTACACCACTCAAAAGAAATTTTGGCAAATGTAGCATAAATCTCATGAGAATAAAAGGGAGATGAAAAATCCCTTACGAAAACTCGGCAGCCTAACGGCGCCACATAAAACTTAAAAAAATGGATTGATGAGATCAAATAGGGTATCTCATAATATTAACATAAATTTTATAGAAAGAGGAATATAAAAGAACATCCCAATAACAATAAAGATGAGCTTTAATATGAATGACATAAAAGAGTGTACTTAAAAAGAAAGAGAGGAGTAAGATCCCTTACCTCAAGTCCAACTTGTCTTGTTCATTCTTTAACGTCCTGAATAATAAACTTGAGTTAATTTCCACTTTATTAAGAACCTTTTTCTAGTTCATTATTCCTTTTATATCACTTATTTTCATGTTATCAACATTATGTAATCATTTAAGTTAATAGTGTTTGTTTTGTCAATATTTGGTTCTTAAGTCGAAAGTGGGCTTCTTACAATTACATGTTGTTCGTGTGGTCAAATGTTCATTATATCCAGAATTATATTCATGATTTGGATATCATATTCATCATATATATCCATAATATACATGTATTTATAATATTACATAATCATTTAGAGGTATGAAATGAAATGCACCGTTCATGGAGACGGTAAGCCGTACGTACGTATGAACGCTACTTTCATTTCCTTGTCATATTAATGGAATTAAAACTAAATGAGAGGTATGTATATTTTAATTCCAGAATTATATTCATCATTTAGATATACCATTCATTATATATATCCATTATATACATGTACTTTTAATAGTACATTACATTTGGGGATAAGAAATGAAATGCAACGTTCATGGAGACGGTAAGCCGTACGTACGCATGAACGCTACTTTCATTTATATATCATACTTTAATGGAAAGAAATAATAATTATATATAGGTATATTATAAATCCAGTATAAAATCATATATAATAACATTAAATCCATCATTTACACGTCCCACATATGGCATTAACGAATCACATCACTTTGAGGGGGCGGTAGTCCGCACTTCCTTAAATTAAGATATCGTGTTTACCCATAATGGAAACCATAAAGGTATATCAAAAATGAAAAATACAGAATCTTAAGGAAAACATAAACATATTATATATCATATATAAATATAGTGGCATCTTAATGGCCACCTTTGAAGGTGTTAAAAGAATTTTGAACAATCATCATTTTGGGAGGCAGAAATTCTCCATCCACGGAAACAATATGTTATTTAACCATTAGATGTATGTGGGTGTAAGTGTATCTATAATACATCTTATAACAACATCCTAGTATATTTAGTATACTGTATTTGTTACAAAAAAAATAATAAAAAGAGTTTAGGGGGTTGGAGAAGCAAAATAAATCAAAAGGGCTCAAAAGAAGACATTACCTTAAAATCGGGTAACTCCCCTTGGTTTGAGCTCAAAGGATTCCTTGGAAAGACTTCTTCCCAAAGTGAGGCTTCAAGGAGGAAGAGAGTGATGTGGAGAGCCAGAATGGGCTGGTTTTGGCCAATACAAAGGCTTTGAGAGTGTGGGTAAAGAGGTTTAGGTGGGGGCCTTTTATAAGAGGAGAGGAGGGGCACTCTTGGAAGGTAAAGAAAAGTCACTTTATTTTAAAATGGTATTCGGATTTAAGAGGTCCCTCATTGATGTGTTTCGAGGATAAGGTTCTAAGGGTTCCAAAATCCACTCATCCAATAGGTTTTGGATATTTGTAGGTTTGAGATATTACATTATGTTTCCATTTTATTTAAATTGTTAAACAATGAGGTCATTGCTCCATCATCATGATGTCATAAATAATATAATTTATTTAATGTATAAAAATTATAAAAAAATACTATGATGTAGGAAATATTATTATCTTTCCAATGAATATTTATAGTCAAAATTAGTATTTTTATAACCCCATGTAAAAATTGTTTTAGTAAAGCATCTCATGTGTGTGTCATTTTTACTTTAGCATTAAATAAAAAGTTATTTATGTCATTTCCCAACCAAAGTGGCTCCATGGGGTCCCCAAGTTGACCAATGGCTTGTATTGGTCCGCCCTGACACATCCAATGAGTTTAGGACATGTGTAAAGTTTATTTCATATTATTAAAACATTATTTTTACCTTAAACTACACTAATTACCTCTAATCGCGATTAAAAACTTAATAAGTTACTATTCACCAAAAAATTATTTTAATCCCATTGAACAACATTTTACTTCTTCATGAAAACCATGTATGTAGGATTTTTGAAATTCAAAACACAAAGGTGGAAAAATTTTATTTAAATGGAAAATCAGTTTTTATAAGTACCACTTAGTGGTTTCACTATTCATCAAAAATTGATGTTTTTCAGAAAAAAACCAAAAAATCACCCTAAGCTATATTTGATATTCCAAATTAAAAAATGAAGTCCATTTTAAAAAATTCACAACATATAACTTGCATTATTAATTTAATAATTAATTTTCGCTGTAAGAGCAAATAGCGTGTTTTTATGAAACAATAATTATCAAAAGATTGACACTAGTTTAAGATCGATTTCAAAGTGAAATTAATTCAACGACCACTATTTGATTTATTGGTAAAAATATTTTCTAATTTCAATATAATACCAATTAAAAAGATAATCTAATCATATAAATAAATTATATTAAAAAGAGGTTTTGAATTAAAATACAACATTTTACACTATTCATTAAAAAATGAACTTTATCGGAAAGATAACAAAAATTTACACAAAGTAAATTTTGATGTCCCGATTCTAAAGAAGAGTTTTATTTGGTCCAATATAATGTATAAGAGTGAAAAAAAACTATATTTAATGATGGTTCACCATCAAAAGGCGATAAGTGAACCTTTAGTGAAAACTAGGGCATATACGCCTAAAATTGAATTCTTTCCGTATTTTAAGCCATTATCTTTATTGGATAAATGTAAGAACATTTAAAAACATATATAATCATATTTTAGTTATTTCTATCCATTCCCGCCAATACAACGGCTACATGTTAACTTCCATTTAAAATATTATTATTTTATTATTAGAGTGCAACGTAAGATTTCCAAGAAACTTGTTATTGCGTGTTGGGTACGCCATCGATCATAGTGTCCCCTATAAAGTCATATTAATATTTTATTCAAAAATATGGATAAATATGAAAATGTCATATTCTTTATTTACCTGGGGTGTTACATTCTTACCATCATATTCATTGGTAAATGATTACATTGCTCATTCATATTTGTGGACTACCACATCCACAAAGCATTAGATGTTGGTTATAATTTAAAATTTATTTGGATTGTAAAACGTAAAAAAAACAATATATTATATTTATTATTTAATTTTTATTTTATAAATCTGAATTACCACTTACCTTTAATTAACTACATCAATAAAAAAGAAGAAACAACAATCATGTGTACGTTCATAGGTAATTATTAATAAAAAAGTATTTAAATGATACCAGTGGACTATATATGATTTTATTTGTATGAATATTGTTATTTTATGTAATTATAAAATTTATATATGTTTGGTAGGAGGTTAGAGAGAATACTCATGAATTTAGATGCTAGGTAAGTGTTTCTTCTCAATTTCTATTCACTGCGACATATTTTAATGATATTCCCCAATTTATTATTTATATGGGTAATATAATACACAAAAAATTATTTTGAAATAATCCATTATTTAATTACAAGGACCTATAGAACAATATTTTTTTCAATAATCTAATGATTTTTGAATAAAAATTACCAATTTCATAAGGGGACATCATCTGATTTTTTTTGTTCAGAAATGTTCGATGATATAAAACTATTTATGTTTATGAGATTTATATAATGATAGGTTAACATGTTATAAAATTAATCATTTCGAATTCAATGTATATATAGTTAAAACTTATATTATTTCCACTATGGGGATTCAATTTGATGTTTACCAATACGGTAAGGGTATATCATCTCAAATTGTCTTCTTTGGGGTTATATCTTATATTATATACATATGTTTTTTAAAGGGATTATCTGATACTCCTTTGATAAGTTCTATCATGGATATCCCAATATTTATGGTATTGGATGATTTATTTTATTTTATTTTATATATAGGGGTTATGAATAAAAAGTTACCAAATCTGTAAAGGTTTTATATTATCATTTCATTTCCAATTGGATAATTTATAACTAATTTTTGATGTTGAATGTTTATTATTTATATACCCCAAGTGTTATTTATTTTATTATCCTATTGTTTTTTCTAAATATTGTATTTTTTTTATTTCATTTTCTAAACATCAAGTACCCATGAATCCAAAAGTATGTGTCTACGGAAACCCAACATAATTTCTCTCGTTGGCACCAAATATTTAATTCCATGATCATATTTACATAAATGTATTATGAAGAATGTTTTTACAATTATAAAAAAATTTATTAATAACATTTTACCCATGTTTTAACTATTATAATAATGTTTTAATGTTACCATATTTTCATTTACAGAATTAGGGACTTCTTAATTTTTCCCAAAATGGATTTTTTACTTCTACATAGACTACATGAAAAATATTCCATATCATCATGAATAATATATTATTTACTGCTTCAATTATTTGATTTCGTGGTTAATTACAAAGAAAATTATTTTTATAATATTTCTGAATTTTTTATATTTTTAATTAGGGATTTCAAAATGATATGGCATTTTCATCAAAAAATGATTCAGTGATATTTTTAAAGGTACATTGATCTATAACAAAGTCCATTGATTTTTATTATTATTTATTGAGGATACGATCTAATGTTAACTTATATATTCTATCTCTAGATGTTTTATGAGTATAATGGTAAAATATTGATAAATGCATTTTTCTATTCCATGGGTTAACCATTGATGTAATTATCAATTTTCTATGGATGATGGGGAATAAATATAAATAGGTTATTATTTATGTGATGTATGGTTCTTATAATTTCCTATGTTGTTTCTGACTTGAAGGATTATTAAGAATTTAAAGGCTTGCATAAAAATGCTTATGATTTTTAAAATAATAATTTTCCCCTAGCAGATGATCTAAGATAAAATTTCTAACCACTCTATTGGTCACTAAATTTGGTGTTTACCATATCACAGAAGTTTGGTGGAATTATACAGAATCATATAGAGATTATAGCTTCACATTTGAGTTTGGAATGGGGAGTTTTCCAAGCTAAGACATAAAGTTAAGTTGGGTGTTTGGGCAAGGCTCGAGCCTATATTTGTTTTTCTTTTATTTTTTCCCCATGGATTCTCATGAATTCCCCCTATGAGATTTTTTCACTGGGACTAAAATAGTATATGGAGAGGGAGAAAATTAATGATTAATAGAGTATAAAAGCTACTGTTGTGGACCTTAGGAGTTGCCCGATAGTCATACGACAATTGCAGATCATGGAAACACAATAAGCTTCAACAGATTCCTCCCAAAGGTAGTCCATTTTAATTTCTATGCTATAAATCCTCATATATTTACTGATTTATAGTTTTAAATCTCATATATGGTTTCTAAGGACCCCCTTAGGGTCAATCTATCCCTAAAGGGTGTAAATGGGCATGTTAGTACAATTTAGGGGGTTTTCATTTAAAAATATTGATCACATGATGTGTGGTTCAATGAACACTTGTTGTGTGTTATTTATATTTGTGGAAGATGAATTATTGAAATTACATGCCATGTATTGGATTATAAATTTTGTAGGGTTCAAAGCCACACACATGGTCCTATTGTAGAGTAAAAGTGAAAATGATATTATGGAAATTACACATTATGAAAATTGAGTACACACAATGTAATGGTGCATGGCTACATAGGCAAGGTACTTTGGAAGAAACCGAATGTAAGGGGGGCATGTCCATATAGTATTTACATGACCAGACCCAAGGTTTTTCTTTTATATGTAGTAGTACCTGGGGAGGCCCTCTATATTCCTTGACCATTTAGTAATACAAGACCATAACCCATGTGAGCCAGACCATGTGGAAGTACATGGTCGAGCTAGAGTTTTTAGAGTACATTCCATGTAATTTGAGTACACACCATGTCATTCCAATAGATTTACCCTTTTAGGGGGGTTTTGTGTTTTTATTCCACAATGTCTAAATTAGAGATATGAGTAGTCCATTTTGAGTTTTGTTCCATGTAGATCATGATGGTGGAACACTTAATGTGTTTTGGGGACTCCTAAATGATTTTTTGAGAGAATGAGATATAAGACAAGGTGTCTTCTCAAGTATTCACATTTTGTTATATACTGAGATTGAGTCCTGAGATGTGACCCACCAGAGGGTAGTGATAATGATTCAAGGATAGATAATGAGATCACTGATGTAATAATTTTGATTCATTCTAGAGAGAGTCCCAATTTAGAGGGATTGTGATGTGACTGGGTGAGACAAAATGCTTAGGTGTTCAGACCGACCTTTAGGAATACCTTGATCTGAGATGGTACATGATCCGTCTCCCAAGACTGGTTTTTTTTTGGATTTTTTCATTTATGAACTTTCCATTTAGAGGTGTGCCTCCTTCGACATGTGAGGAAATGTGTTGTTAAAAAACAGTGTGTGAAAGAGGATCCCCTATAGGATACCTCTATCCTTGTGATGTTTTTGAGGATCTAAATAGGGATACCTCTTCTTATATGTGGGATAGAGGTTCCCATGTTGGATGTATCTACATATTTTATTCAATGAATAGATCCAAAATGGGATTCCTATTCTTACTTGCTGACTTATAGGATCCTAATAGAATTACCTCTACACAAATGGACCTTTAGGATCTTGGGTTGGATGCCACTTATATGCTTTGTCATAGGTGGCCTAGTGGGTGCTCCATTTCCTGAATAACCCTGAGATAATGTGTTATGGGTATGGGTATAAGTGGTAGAAGGTTTAACCATAGAATCCATATCAAATGTTTAATCCCAAGGGGTTTTAGATGTAGTGGTGGATTATTATTTCAACCCCACATCATTTTTTATATATTCCTTCCAATGGTTACTCATGATGTAACTATGTTTCCTAGTCATGCTACATAGTACACTATCCATGGGTTTTGATGTGGAATGTTGCTATGGGGGAAGGGGGGTTGTATGCCCACATGTATTACATGGTATCCATCCTTAGATTCTTATTGATTGATTGTTACATTATTCTAGATTCCATAATGTTTTTACTGGTATTTTTCTTATGATACATATTGATTAGCGATTACTACATATGATTCCTTGGATCCAACCCTTGAGCGTACATGTTTGATTATAGTATGTGACATCCGATAGGGCTGTTGGATTTGATTTTTGACACACCGTTGTATAGGATATTGGAAATTGAATTTCACATAATTATTGGGTTGTTGGACATTATGTTTCACGACACATGGTTATACTGTTGGACATGGAATTTCACATCATTATTTGGTTGTTCAAAATGATGATCTATGCCCCTTGATTATGGTTTTTGAGACCAATATTTGTATATTTCACTGGGATTGTCTGGAATGGTGTTACATATCCTCGTTTAAAGGATTGGGTTGAGGCCCATTATTAAAACATGATACCCTTATGATGTTTTTCATAGAATCCTTGGATTTATTTCTCACCCCTATATGTGATCCTAAGCCTGCATACTGACCATATGTATTCTTTTGGCAGATCAAAAATAGATGATGGATACTGATAAGGCCTAGGGTTGCATGGTTGAGCAGTACCACATGTGTCTACATCTTCTGATCTGGCTAGATAATCTTGGTAGTTCAGTATAGATAGTGTATGCGGTCATCTCAAAGCTAGATGTCAGGCCTTGAAGATTTATTTTCGTCTCTTTTATTTACATTTTCTATGTGATCAACCTAGTGGGTGGTTATTTTCTTATGTATGACATGGCCTTTCAAGCCTCTACTACATTCAATTTAATATACCATTTTTTGTATTTACTACTTCCACACTATATTTATTAACAGCTAAAGATGAACATAGATTATTTAATTTGGTTTACTAATCTGATATGAAGGCATAGTCTCCCCACTAACTCTCCCTAAGACATTGATACTAGTTAGTAACCACATTCATAAAGGGAAGAAAATTAGAGGCCTTGTCTCCAAAAATCTAAGTTAATATTATAGAGTGTGTTGGGTTAGGATGTGACAGTTCCATTATAAACCAAGGATAAATAGTTATATTTTAAACCAAGGATAAGTGGGACTATTATATCCCTATAATATATTAGGTATTGATGACATATATTAAAATATATTAAGAGATGATGATGTTAATAAACTCATAAGAGATGATGTAGTTGACCAAATGAATGTTAATTAAAAAAATGTTGGAAATGAATGGGTAATAATTTTATTATGAGACTTTTTCCACAATGGATGCATTTGGAATGAACCATGTCCATGGAAGTGAATTTATATGCCTTTGTGAATTACAAAAACATTTGTCTTATCCTTATGAAATGTTCTCATGAATCATGATTAGTTATTGATGATTTAACAGTACTATGTATTATGTATTTAGATTAAAAAAACTTATGTAAGGATTCATGTTTAAAGATAAGACTGATTAAGTATGCTTATTATAAGCCATTATCATGTCCTTACATCCTTGTTCTTATCTTTTGGTCACATATGATCATTGGTTGATATCAAGTATGTTTAACCATACTAACAATATGATCTCACCCTTTCACATGTTTTTTATCTAGGATAAGAAGAAAGATTTTAATTATGATATTTCTAAGAAGGGCGCAAGTTATGATGCACATAGTGGAAATCGATTTGTATCTATTACGAAAATATTGTTTATGTATACATATTTCAAAAGACACTAAATATTTATGGTTCTGGTTTGGATCATAATGTTATGTTCTGAATATTCATCTATCAATAAGTAATATTGATGTATTAATGTTAGGGTTCTATTTATATAATAATATAATTTTTAAGGGTTATTTTTGGTTTTCAGTTTCATGTGAAATAATTTATTTAACGAAATTTTTGATTTTAGGAGGAATATTTTCTAAAATCATTGGTTATTACCTTATAGATGTATTATTACATATTTTACTTAAAATAATTACATTGGTGGATTCATTAAATTACTCAAAATAATTTTAGGAAAAAATATTAATTTTTATGATAAAAAGTTAAAATGATAATGCTAAAAAAACTTGGGTGGTAATATAGGAACATATATAACACTATTGAGTTTAAAATTGGCTGTTTACCCAAGGATAATTTGTTTTTAAAAATTTGAAAAATGTGAAGTCTTTTCATAGTGGTGATGATATATTAATAGAGTTTCATTAATATAAAAAAATAAATCGTTGAATGATATTTTAACCTAACACCCTATATTATATAAATATTTTAGTAAAATATGAGGGGACATATAGGACTATGGTAAGGTTGTGAGGAAAATATAGGAATATCCATCCAATTATCATGGATCATCACTATAGGATCATTGAAAAATTCACGCTTCATTGATTTTTTGCATATATTTTTTAATGTTCAATAACCTATTCTTGTTTTTATAGGTATACATTGAATCATGGAATAACATATAATTATAGTATTACTGATTCCTTGTGAAAAAAAATTCTATTTATTCATATAAATTCAATGAATTGATTTGAATATAATTTCCAATAATAGAAATGGTTATTAGAGATGGTTATTTAGTAGCCTTACAGTGGTTTAAACTGTGTCCGAATTTTTTAGTGATGGTTCTTAAAACTGTCAAAAATTTTATGGTCACTAGACAAATTGCATCGGTTTTATTATTTCATGGTAGTTTTTATGTTTCATTTCAAGATAATTTGGAAGATGTTTTTTGATTAAATAGTGTTTTTTATTACTAAAAAACATATTTTATGAATAGAAAAAAAATTAATGACTATAACGAATTTGGTAATGGTTTTTTAGTGACGTTAAGTCGAACTGATGCTAAATAAATTCAATATGATATGTTTAGTGGTGGACACTACAAACCACCACTAAATATATTTTGTATTTAGAGAAAAATATATAACAAAAAAAACAAAAAAAAAACAAACATGCTATAAACTATAACATAAATATAAGAAAATCTCATTATTCATACATCACACATACAGTCATATAGAAACAACCACAGTCATCATATCCTATGTCTCAATTACCCCATGCATCCAATTCCTTAATCATGAATATATATATATATATATATAACATATCCAACAACAACCCATTCCCAATATATATATATATATATATATGTGATGACCTGCAATGCATATGTCTTCCTCAACATCATCTCATCAAATGAAACCGACCACATCATGTCATCAGCTGTAAAAAAAGTAAACAAAAATTAAAACCATACACAATAAAATACGATTATAGAAGAATAATTTATAACCTTTTAACATACCATGATAACTAAGAACCTTCACAACTACCTTATGAAAAATGTCATGGATTGGAACCATCAACCTCCTGCCTATTACCAGAATCTTCAACATATAATGAAATCCAATATATTTTGGAAAATGAATTAAAATGGTAAAATACCAAGAATATATTCAGAATGATGAATATACGTTTTATTAGTTTTTAATAAAATAGAAGAAATTTTAATATAAAATATATGAAAAACACTATGAAAAAATAATCATACCTATTTAAGATATGATTAGAAACTTGATACTGAAAGGGGATAAGTAAATAATTTAATTTATTTTCAAAGCGACATATGGTGCGCCTGAAATTTATTTATAATTTTTTAAAATATTATGATATCAAAACATTTCCAATATTTCAAAAATCAAATAAGTGGTGATTATCCCCTGATATCACATAAATATGATGATGTTTTTAGTGGTTTTAATAGTCCACACAAGTTATAGTATTTTGAAACACTAAAAAGTCATTTACAACAATAAAAAGAAAACCATCATTAGGAATGATGTGACATTGGTTCCTAAATTTTACAATTAAATCTACGGTCGATGCCCTTAAATTCAAGAAAATAGGATGTTATCTCCATGGTTTTGACCATTCCATGGACATTTTAGTGTTTCAAAACAATAAAAACATGTTTAGAACCATAACGGGAAAACTATCTTTTGGAATGATGTTCAATTGGTTCTAACATTTAAAAATCATATTTATTGCGATTTTCCCCTTATTTGAAGCCTATATGATGTCGTTTTTCTTGTTTTGACCATTGCACACACATATTAGTGTTTTAAAACCATAAAAATGTGTTTATTTCCATGACAATAAACCCATCATTTAGAATAAAGGGCAATTAGATCCTATTTTTCAAAATTAAATTTATAGTCATTTCCCACTAATTTCAAAAAAAACCCACAATTTTTCCTGGTTTTGACAATTTTATGCACGTTTTAGTGTTTTAAATCAATACAAACAAATTTACAGCCATAAAGGGAAAACCACCATTTGAAATGATGCACTGTAAGTTCTTATCATTAAAACTAAATATATGTTTTTTACACTGATTTCTGGATGATATAATGTTTGTTGTGGGGTTTTGACCATTCCATGCATGTTTTAGTGTTTTAAAAAACTAAAATTGATTTTACGACAATAATGGTAAATCCATCATTTAGAATTCCATGTTTTCAGTTCCCACATTTAACAATTAAATCTTAGGTGATTATCCCCTGATTTGAGGATAATATGATGTCTTTTTCTGGGTTTTGACTGTTCGATGAACGTTTTAGTGTTTTAAAACACTAAAAAATGTTTATGGTCATAATGGGAAAACAATCATTTAGAATAATTCATCATCAGTTCCTACATTTTAAAATCAAATCAATTTTTGTTTTCCCCTAATTTTCGGATGATAAGATGTCATTTTTTTTGGTTTTGACCCTTTCATACACGTTTCTGTGTTTTAAAAAAAATTCTTTTTAAACTATAATGGGAAATATGACATTTGGAATGATGTTCTATAAAGTCCTATATTTTACATTTAAATCTATAGTGGTTTCACCTTGATTTTAGGACAATCCAACATCATTTTCATTTTTTGACCATTCCATGCACGTTTTATTTTTTTAAAATACTAAATAAAATTATATACATAAAAGGAAAACGGTTATTTGGAATGATGTTCCATTTGTTCCTAATCTTAAAAAGTAAATCTATAGTCATTGTGCCCTAATTTTAGGAAAACATTATGTTGTTTTTCTGTTTGTGCTCGTTCCACTCATGTTTTAGTGTTTTAAAACACTAAAAATGTGTTATTTACAAAATGTTAAAAAGAACGCTATTGAAATAATGTGTCTTAGGTTTCTACGTTTCAAAATTATATCTATGCCCATTTAACTTTGATTTATGGAAAATATAATTTTGTTTTGTAGGTTTTGACCCCCACCCCGACACTTATTTTTAAAGGTTTTTATCTGTTTTATAAGAGTCGCCGAGTAATTCCAGCCACAACACATGTTGGATTGACATGTTGGTTACATTTACATTTCAAAAACAACTAATTTGTCATTATACCCTAATTTCACATCAATGTGAGGTCTTTTTTTATTGATTTGATCGTTCAAAACATGTTTTAGTGCTTTAAAACACTAAAAATCTGTTTTTGGCCATAACCAGAACACCGTTATTCGGAATGGTGGGTCATTGGTTCCTGCATTTCCTAATTTAATTCATCGTCATTGTCCACTGATTTTAGGAAAATCATACACTATTTTTATAGTTTTGACTATTCCACTAATGTTATAGTGTTTTAAAAAACTAACATTGCATATACAACCATAATAGGAAAAATATCATTCAAAATGATATGTTTTTAGTTCCTACTTTTCAAAATTAAATCAAGGGTCATTATCCCATAATTTAAAAAAAATATGACATTTTTTTCCTATTTTTTACATATCCAAGACATTTTTTCCTTTTAAAACACTATAATGCATTTACATATGCAATTAAAAAACTGTTATTTGGAATGACATTTGATTGGTCCATACATTTAAAAATAATATATATCGTAATTATACCATGATTTCAGAGTAATACAAATTTTTTTCCATCAATGACCCCCACTACTTGTTTTTAAAGGATTTTTCACCTTTCCTAAGTGTTTACCGAGTCAAAACCAAGTAATCAGGCTCATATTGTTTTTAAACATATGGCTAACAATATAAAATTTATTTTAGATGTATAAGAATCCACCACACATCAATCTCTCATAGGATGTGGTTGGTATAACATAAATTTCATGTTTTCAATATAAAATTGTAATTTTAGTTTTTTATGGATGTTGTATGTGTTATTTGCAAAGTCCATGGACGAGAAACAATGTTAAGGACATAAAAATGAATAAAATATTTAAATAAAAAACAAAAAACATTATTAGTATATTAAAAACATTACAAATATATTTTAAATTTTTTATAAAGGAATATTGAATTAAAATAACCTTTTCTTGTGTATCAAAGATCACATTTTTTAACCTATAGGAATATACCTCCAATAATTATAATTGATGGAAAAGATCATTATCTTGCACAAAATCTTCCAAAGAATATTATTTTATATTCTGAATGATTCTCTGGTAGGAACCCAATACTCATCAAATAGAACGATAATCATGAAGATGTTCAGGTCACATACATCTACTATGTACTTATTTGTATCCCTTATATTGTTTCCTTTCTCTATTTTACAAATTCATTAAAATACTATTAAAATATAATGCTTTTTGGAAAATTATATACATACTAGTAATGGTAACTCACCAATATCCCCTAATTGGAGGGGTGACTAACTACTCCATCGTTGGAGGTGAATCAGGAGGTGGGCTACCAATGACATCTAGGGAAATTGCTGGCTTGCTAACTGACTCAGGTATAATAGAATCACTAGTATCCCCAGAAGATGGAATAAGTTGTGGCATTCTCCAAGATTATGATAACCAAGAATCATGACTTTTTTTTTGTTCTCATAATTCTTATATTTGAAATGGTCATGGTATTTTAAATATATAAACATTTCAAAACTAAAATATTTTTACAAAAAATGTAAAAGGAAAATTAGAACAATGTATATATGTATGAAACACTTTTTAATTAGATGTTGTAATATAATTTCATTACCAATTTATACATTCAATTATCTAAATATTAATTATCCATATTTTTATCAACCTCCATTGTAATGGTTCCTTCATTTCTATCCCCATTGGAAAGTTCTACCATTTTGATATTGTAAGGAAAAAACTGTTCAATATTTCGTGGTTGATGAGGTTCCCTATCACAAAGAACCAATTAATCTTCACTTCCTATATCATATAAACCTCTATAATATAAGGGTACAATAACACTCTAACATTCTTTTATATCGTCATCCACATAATAAAAATTCTTCAATTGTAAATTAAGGATAAATGGATGTTTATCTGCATGCTCACTGGTATCCATACAGTGAGATAAGTCGACAAAAATAAAATATAATGAATCATTTATTTTACCCCTATCAATGTTGAACTTCTAGAAATTGTATAAGACAACTAAATTCTATCCATTATTGTTTAATTCAATTATATAAATTAGATTATCATAGTATCCAAACTCTAAAATAGTAAATATAGAAGTATTTTGAGTTTTCATGTATTCTTCATGATATATTATTTATGACCTGAATCCAAAAAAAAATTATGCATCGAATCTCTTAGCCTGCCTTATAGGGCCACGAACCCAGAACATCAAATCATTTGATATTTCTACTCGATGTAAAAAATTCATTATCTAGACAAAAATAAATAAGATGTTATTTTTAACATATACACAATATCTATATATCAATAATATGAATATGATTATATACGTACTCAACGAATGAACATTTCGACAGGCTCCTTATTAACATCTTTTGTTATTTCCAGCTCATTTCGAGCTTGAACCATTAGTTGCCTATTTATTTATATTAAAATTATTTAATAAATGGATATATAATAACAATAATGAGTTTCACACATATATATACTTGTAGAAACTGAAATTCTGTTAGTTTGAAATTTGACTACATTTCAATTGGTTCTCCAATATTTGGTAATAATGATGATTGATTTTCAGAAATTGAATTAGTGGAGATATAATTAACATTACCAGCTTTAATGAATCTAGTTTGATTTCCATTCAAATACCATGAATAGATGTCCAATAACTCTTTATCTATGAAACCTTCAGAAATAGAGCGTTTTGGTTGATCTTTACCCATCTCATATTATTTCAAATTACCTACGTACCTGATGAAAAAAATAAGAAACATATTAAAAAAATTATGCAATGATTTCATAAATTCTAATTCACCAAAGAAAATAAAAAAATATCAATGTAACTATCAATTGGATGCATCCAATGATAGTATAGTAGTCCACCATATTTAGCATCATCACCAAAATTAATATTGAAATGAATCAATATTGTGATGAATGATGGGTTAAAAGACATCTCTAGATGAAGAAGTGCAAAGCATATATTTGTTGAAGTTTATCAAGCTCAGTTGTATTTAGAGTTTTTTCACAAAGCTCTATGTAAAAGGTTCAAAACTGAACTTCAAAAGCTGTTATTTTTTTGGGAAAATTATTATGAAAATGAAAATTTAAAAACTCCTCCATCAAAATAAGCGAGTCATTACTTTAATTGTAAAATTTGTCAAAGGAAACATGATATGTTACTAGAATATTCATCTGGAGCATTTACATTCATTATAGTTACAATAAAACCCCTTTATCATGATTTTTTATTGTAAAATTTGTCAAAGGATGCTTTACATTATAATTTTATATCAAAACCTGATTTATATTAATTGAATACAAATCATTAAGAGCATTACTGTGATCCTTAAATTTCCCATTCTAATTTGGCACTATAAAAATTACATTTTCATAGACTTTATTATAAACATTCACTACATCATGATTATAACTCATCAAATTAAACTCCCGACAAGGATTTTTCAAAAATATACTCATTTTCTTCCATTTTTGTGTTTTTTTTCTTTAGATACTGTACCTCGTTCCCTTTTCCCCCTTCATTAAACTGATGACATTTTCCAAAATTTTTCAAAAAAATTCATTAATTGTCATAAGATATTTAAACCAGATTACACCTTTAACGACTTTATCATTTAAATATCTTTATTTAATTGTGTCTTGCTAAATTTGGATTTGTGATAATCATTCAGAAACCAATGATGACACATAAAACACCATTTTTCTATGAGAAATCATTGTGTATCTAAATCAAAATTACAAAATATACAATCCAAACTTGTATGAGTGTTCAAACCAGATAAATTTATTTTTTCAGGAAGTTCACTAATTTACCTTATTAAAGAAGCTAGTATTTTGAATATTTTATGTTGAAGCATCAAATGTTTCTTGGCCATAATCCCATACTTGTCACAATTAATTAATAAGGTTTGGGAGGTATACATAAATATCATTTCCAAGCATTTGTTTTCCATGATTAATCATCAAAATAATGTAACAAGTCTTCTTCATACACATCTATGGATGTTGATTATAGGTGATCAAATCAACTAGACAAATTCTATAATTAAAACTTAAGTACCAAATTGTTTAAAACCATTAGAAGGAAATCCCAAATTCACATTCCTAGGATCAGAAGAAAGAGCTTGATATAGGGAATCAAACATCATCCATGATGTTGAATCTTTTGGATGTCTCATCAAGCCATTATTACTATCTATATCATGACACCTCATGTCGTCTACAATCTTAGATGCCATGAATAATCATTGTAAGCATAGTTTTAATGGATATTAATGAAATACCCTTGCATGAGTGTTCTTCACATGTATATTTCTGAGTATGAATTGATTTATTCTCACATTGTAATTCATTGACATCCATATTCTTTTATGAAATCTAATGCATTATTTGTTATTAAACACTTCTCCCGAAAAAATAAAATCAGTTGGTAATGCATGTATATTAATATAATCATGTCCATGTTTCTTGATGACTTTATTCATAACATAAAATGATGTTGAGATTTTATCTTTACTAAATGCGTCATGGAAAAACTCTAAAATCATGGAAATTGATATTTAAATAATTATATAGAGACACTTGATATGATACAACATAAATATTATAGAGAACATCAAATACTTGGAACGGCCTTATTACAGCTTTTGTTTTCCATCTTCAACTAATGCATAATTTTTTTGGTCATTGAAGTTATGAGAAATATTAAGCTTCTCCAGGTCAACACATGGTTTGTTGATCTTTTGAAATCATTGAAATTATATTCCGCAAAACCCATTTCATAATTTAACAAATTTCTAAGTGAATTATCCTCTAATGTGTCATGTTGTATTTCATTGATATTATTTTCATTCTTTTAAATCTCCATAATATTTGACTGTCTTTGAAAAATCTAAAATTCATATCATGAAAGAAACTATTTTAATATCAAATTCTCATATAATTTGGTTCTACTCAAAAAACAATTTAATTTAAAAATAGGACCCAAACATTTCATTATACCGCCCACTGATTAGTTTGAAATTGAATAATCTTAAAATCATTCTAAACCCTTTGAATATCGAGTTTTTTTTAGGAAAATTAATCCAAAATTTATCGGTAGGTATTGGATTTTATTATCCCTATAAATTCAGATATAAAGAGATAAAGTTTAAATAAATCAAGTAAAATAAAAATAACATTTCACCAAACTAAACCATTAACTCATTCACAACAACTACAATGGAAAATGGGATGAATTAAATAATTAAATTTTTCATTATAAACTTATAATTCAAAAACATAAATCAATTAAATTATTATTTCTTACAAACATAGATGTATTGGTTGAATCAAATAAATTAAATGGTGTATTCTACATTAGTGTTTTAACTAAAGAGGGTTCATTCCATTGAAAAATTAGTTATATTAATCAATTTACAAACTATTTACCATGATCTAACTAACACAAAGAGAACCCCTTCAAAAATATGAATGAAAATTATACATTTGTTGGATAGCATGATATTTCATGTATACCCCAAATATTCAAAAATATATGTTTATATTCTATGGATCTTTTTTTAACATGAATTCATGTTGTTCCATGAAAAATATTACTCACTTTTGTTCACATAACTTCAAATAATATGATCCACCAATTTAATGTGAACATAAAAAACATGATGTTATCATAATTTTGAATAATTTATATTGTCATTTTCAAATAAAATGATAACAAAATTAGTCATTTTACTCGAAATATAAACTACAAACTATAATTAGTTCTATTTAAAGTCATGTTAGTTAAAATGATATCAATGAAACTATTTCGGTTGTTCTAGTTACAATAATTCGTAATTTATTATCATGCTGGTAAAACATAACCCTAACCACTTTAACATTATTCAATAGATTTTATTAAACTAAATGATTCCTCATATATTCATAAAAAATGAATAATTATGATAAATTTATAAAGGGTCTAATATCTCATTATCAAGGCCTTTTTCCTTATAGACCATTACATGGTTGGTGATAAAACATTTAGTGACCGCAAACCCTACCACCAATTGGCTATGATATTGAAAATTGCCTAAATTAGGTATCTATCAAAAATTAGAGACATTAACATATATTAAACAAATTGGATTTAATTAATATATTATAAAAACCATAAAATTATGAATGATCTAGATTCTATAACCAAAATATATCTTAAATTAATTTTTTTTAAATTTAATGTAACAATACAAAATTAATTTTTATTATAACTCAAAAAAACTGAAAAATCTAAATAAAAATTTATAATCCAAAATTACATATATAATTAATATCCAATAAATAAAAAATTGTTATATATTTTTAATAACCAATTATTTTCAATCTAATGCTCCCCAACAATAAATTTATGGTGAGGATAATGAAACATTGAAGGTGGGGGGGTTGTCTTTCTATCGATGAGGGTATCAAGCTAGATAGAGGGAGCACAGTGGGGGGGGGTCCCATTACTAGGGAGCCGGCTAGATAGAAGGTCAGTGGGGGGGTTGCGTGCTCTGGGTCAATACTAGATAGAGGAGATAAGGAGGGGTGGGGAATGGGAGTTATGGGATTGGGTCACCATCGAGGAGAGGGTGTAGGATTTGACGGCTGATGGTGTGTGGGGGTGTCAGGGTCGCACATCGGATGTGGGGGAGGGGAGGGATTAGTAATTTGAAATTGTTTTGGGTAATTTTTTTTGAAAAAACATATTTTTTTTTTATTTTTTAACCGAATTTATTTTACTGCTATTAGTAGAACAACTACGAATAAACTTCCACTAACCAAATTTTCTTACTGACATAGATATAATTTCAGGAGGTATTTTTGAAAATATTTTGATAAATATTTAGTTTTGAACAATTATTGATCCTACCATGCATGGGTGGAACGAACATAATGAGAATAATTTAAACCATCTTGAATCACTCTAATAAATGTTGTGGATTAAGAGATAATTTTGAGGGAATTTTATACCTTCTACATTTTATTTGATGAATATTTTTCACTTAGAACTTTTGGTAAACTGAGTTTGAATCTAAAATTTGGGGGTCCAAAAATATAGGCATTATAAATTTGGTTTTCAAACGAAGTGGTCATTGTTGGCCAATCATAGTGGAAGTAAGAAAGATCTGATGGAGCATTCAGAGCTCTCTGATCTATGATCAAGTAGAGGGAACATGGGCCACACACCCCTATCCATGTGGTAACATGTGAAATGTTATAGACTAGTTGAAATTGTCTGATTGAGATAATCATAATACGAAAGAATGACCACATTAAAACCATCCCTGAGAGATGTAGCCAATAATGTGTAAAATATTTGACCATATAATCATACGATCATATAGATAAAAACATTTAAGATAATAACGATGTTGGCTATGATATAACATGATCTTAAATGACCAATCATGAATTTTGGATAGATACTGAGGAAGAAGGGGGTAAACATGAGGGTAGGGGTGATGCGACATGATCAGTGATGTCTCATTGAATCATAATATGTCCATGATTCAATCATAGGGTTTTAATGATATTTTATGAATATGTGGGAACATAGAGGTACCATGTAGAACTCCCTAGTTAGCTGAGTTCCTAGGCCATGCGTATGGATCCATGAAAGATCAAAATTTTGAACTAAAAATTGTGTTGGACTCCTTGTGACCTCACAAATAAAATATAAGAATTATTGGGTTGATTTATTTATGTTTGGATGATTAATTAAATAAATTTGGATTAATTATAGGTAAAAATATATTTTCATCAAATAATAATAATTTTCCCTAAGGAGGATAAGTGAATAAGTAATGTGTGATGACTAAATATATGAAAATTAGTTATCAATCAAATGAACACATTGAATTGAAAAATCAAGGACTAGAAATTCCTAGTTTTATATTATTTGGTAATGTAATAATATTATTACTAACTAATAATAATAATATCATCTTGATTTCATTATATAGAAATATGAACTATAAATAATCAAATTAAAAAGGTTAATAACCATAGTAGGTGGTGATTGGTCATTATTGATTATGCAATGGATGTGATAAGTGGGTCATAACATAGAGTAGGTATCATTGAATTTGTAATGAGATCACCATAGTGGTGTTGATGACATATACGAAGATTATAATTTAATTATAATAATTATTTTTAAATGATGTTTATATTCAATCAAAATGGTTGAGATTTAATCCCTAGTATGTAAATAAATATATAGATAAATGTGGTGTTTTAAAATTGAGAATGAATAATATAATTCCAAAACATATATAATGTACTATTAATTACAATTAATGACCTCATTTAATGTGTTGTTAATATTGGAACTCCATGGAGTTTATTGGATTATATGAATTAAGTCATTTATAACAAGTTATGATGTAACATTTAATGCAATATAAAAGATAGATGAAGTTTTGAATAATAAATGCTTATAATGGAGAATAATATTATATGTTAATAATACAAAAGAAATAATTGTGTAGCACTAATGACAGGTCAAATGGTGTGGAATACTCATAATAATATTAGACGAGATTATTAAATTTCCTAAAATCGATGGGAGGATAATAAATAATTGATGCATGAACCATATGGGATATGTTTGAATAATGATTATAATAAATATTATAGGGATCTTGAAGAATGGTTGGATAATTTAGTATAGTAACCATGGTTATAAGAGGTGACATGAATAGAACATTAATTTTCGAACATGGTATCAACCTAGTTACGGTGTGCCTAGATAAAAAATTCAATAACAACATTTATCATTATCAAATTATTATTTCTAGAGTATGATGAGTTGTGAGTGTGGAACCTATTGGGGTAAATATGGAATCCTGTGATGAATATGAAAAGAGTAATATCATCCATACAATGATGTTAGTAGTAGGACAATTTAATAATGAAATTTTGTCTTTTATTTAATAATCATTGGACTTCAATGATATTTTCTAGTGGGACTCTAGTGAAGATGATGTTATAGCTCAATATATCTATATGGGATGTTTTGTGAGATATATAGTTGTATCATTTATTGTACATGAGTAGTTGTTTTTTTATAATTGTATAATCTAAAATGTTATACAACATGCGATAGATGGATATCTATTGATATGAGATACACCTTTGGATATCCTTTTGACTCACCTTATATATTGGGATAGAGTGGGGTAATTATTACAATAATCCTTCTATTCCATTGATCAAGGTAGATAGTGCTGATAATTTAACCACTAATCCAAATATTCTCAATCAAAACTCTTTGTAAAGATAGATTAATTTTTTTAGGATTTCATTGAAGATGATAATTACGACATTATCTCTATTTAATAATAGATTGGAAAGGGTAATTCATCTAGTATCCTTGATTCTAGAACATGATGGATGATATATGTATAGATGATTAGTTCCTCTAGCATCACAGTTATGGGAATGTGAATAATGATAATTCATCTGAGGGGAGACACCCCTGTCCCCCACAATAACAATAAAAGTAGATGATAATGCACTAGATATTATCTCTCATCATACAAACCAAACATGGATTCATGTAGAATAGTTATATATATGTGTCCCTAAAAATATTTATTTCCTCAAGTAATTCAGTAAGAAACATTTTTTATGAATATGTTTATTTTTTCAAAAGTAGGGACACATATATGCTCATATATATTGAGATATTATTTTTCTCTAGTTCTTCTAAGAGTGTATGATATGTGAATTTTTTACAGAAACTCAAGATCATATCCTCTATGGTGAATTAACAAGTGATAAATATATAATGGGATGTGTGATTTTTTTATTATTTCCTAGAATATTTATTTTTTGTGTAGAATTTGAAAGTGATTCATCGGTATATTGATCAAAATTGATCAGAAATGTTTTAATGTTTTATGTTAATATGGGGTGACATTTTGGTTGTATGTACCTTTCTTTCTATAAATAAACAAATTCACTAAATAATTATACTCAGACTCAATACATAGGATGACCATAATGGGTATTTTTATGTTCACCACTACATGCACACTAGCATGTCATTTTAATTATGTATAAATACACCAGCTGATTAAAATGATGGATGACCATAGATCCTAGAGATGAATGTCAGATTTATATTAATAGTGTAGTTGAGATATTATTATGATGACCAACCATGTTTAATTAGAATTCAGATTGCATCTATTATGGATATGTGATTTGTATCCATGGTTCCTTTTATATCAATTCAAATTTCATCATATAGAATTTACTATATATACTTATATTACCTTTTTTTGTTCTATATTTATTTCAAGTCATGGTGTATATTGATGTATGATAGTGGGTGATTTTTCCTTTTAGATTTAACTCCTCAAATGTTGTAAATATACCTAAACATTGGGGACTATCCTTGGCCCGTGGGAATGTGGGCTTGGGGATTTCACTTACCAGTGAGATGGGATGTTGTAGATTGATATTAGATTGATAATTTCAATCCATGAAATTCAGATATATGATTAAATTTAAATATGTAAATGCGTTTGATAAATTATCTTTCACGGAAAACACTATTTAAATGATCTGCATCATATTATAATAACATTAGTAATTATCCTAATTTTAAAATCAATTACAAATCATTACCTGTGAAAGATAAATATTTAATAAGAGTTAATGTTTTAAAAGAAAGTTTTCGATAAGAAATTTTCTCTTATTATTTTTAATTTAAAATTTAATGGAAGATTTTTTAATTTTATAATTGTAAATATGTAAAATAAACCACAATTTTTATAAATCCTTATATAAAAATTTAATAAATATGAATTTTTAATCATTTTCAAAATAGGTTGATTTTTAGTCGAATCATATGAGGCTTATGAATATAATAGATTCCATAATTTAATCACTATGTATGAATATCCAAGAAAATTAAAAACTAATTAAGTAATAAAAAATGAAATTATGGAAAAAATATGAATTTTTTTATATTAATTTCAAATAGAAGACCTATGCCAAGCATTTTTACAACTAATCCATTACATTAATATAAACACACTTTTGGGAATATATCTAATTCAATTATTTTAAAGGTTTTGTTCAGTTTTTTCAGTCCTTTTAAGCCTCATACCATTTTTTAAAATCAACATAAATAAATTTACAGTGTTATAATTATAATAGATGATAAAAATATTATGTATAAAAATTTAAAATTTTAATAATTTTATTTTTTAGAAAATAAGTTACACATTTAAGTTTTTTCATTTTAAAATTAACTTTTCATATCATTCAAAATTTTATTTGATTAAATGGTTATCAGTATTTAAATAATAGGAATTTATTTAATAAATATTTTCAAAATTAATTTTTTCATTAAAAATAATTACAATTGATAGAAATTTATTGCTATGTTTTAAGTAAAAGGTGTATGTTGAGTTTAACTTTGTGTAAAATAACTAATAATTAAAAAAATCGACATTAATTGAAATTTGGATATTTATTTAAAAAAATTATTCTTTTAAATACACATTTTTATATTTGTCATCCATTGATTCTTGAATAGTCTCATGATGTTGTTGAAAAATATAATTTTTTTTCATAAAGTACTCTTGATTCCACTAATTAAATCATAACATATAAACCCATAAATGATACATTTCAGAAAAAAATTAATTCATTGAAGTTAACTATTTTACTCTCTATATAACACCCTCCCATGAAAACAATTTTTCGGTCACTTATATTTATCTAAAAACAATAAAATTGATGGATAAATTCCTGGAAGATTTATGTCCTCGATGTAAGTATTATAACCCTATTAAGTTTTTTTTCCATAATCATACTATTAAAAATAACATACCATCAGAATGTAATGTTGAATTAAATATCTTTATTATAGTGATATTTTATTTATAAAATTTAAAACCATAAAAATAAAGTAGCATCAATTGTGCGTGCCTGGAGACTGCCTAATTGACGGAAAATCAATTTTTTTTATTATTGATTTTAGTAATTAATCCCAACAACATAAAATATGGTAGAGAAATATTAAAACACAAAAATAATTTCATTATTATTGTAGTATAATGATATTATGTCAAAATAAACTCCTTATTAACCGTAATCACCCATTGAGTATAAATGTGTTTATGTTAGGGTTTGTTAAACCACCTACAAGAATGATTCATTAAAGTCTAACCATGGATGACTATGAGAAACTAAATAGGGATATTATTATAGTATAATAAAAAACAAGTATAATTATATGATTATTTTAAAGTGATATGAGGTATATAATTTATGATTCAAAAATCAAATTCATCCACTAAAATTACCTAAAAAAGATATTATCAATTTTGTTTTTACTAAAGTATGAAAAAAACCAATGGAATAAAATAAGACATTTTAAATCAATATATGTTTCATATTAAAAAATATTCGGTGATATATAAATGATTAAATTGGTTTCAAATGATGAGTAAGTATATCATAATTATTTAGCATGTTTAAAACCATTAAATTAATTAACTTGTGATGGTCATAATAAGCTATAACTAATTAATGTACTCATGATAAAAAATTATAATACTAAATATAAAAGGGTATTAGTTATCATAGTGATTATAATATAGGATATTATTTTATTCATCTTTTTTTGAAAGTAGTTCAGAGAGTGACCAACTATGAAAGGAAATAAGAAAAGGTTTTCAGATTCAATTTCCTTTCATTGAGAAAGATTTATGTTATACACCATATTTTATTTCCATAGTGTAGTTGTCACAAAATTATTTTATTTGTAACACGATTATATTAAACTTTATGATATTCAATATCAAATTAAAAGTTGACATTCTCTTGGGAAGTTTCTTCCAATGTTTTAATGTATGTATGGGTTTTCGTCTATAATTCCACGCTTTGAGACACATTTGTTATTATAAAACTATCTTATTTTATGTGGGGTATATAATACCCATGTGGGATATCATATCATGAATTATATTTTTAATATTTTATTTTATGTTCAATTAAAATCCATATCTTTCAATATGTTTTTATTAAAATAATACTCAAGACACATTATTTTTCCTGGTCTCAAATATCATTCATTGCAGCATGTTACATGCTAAGATTTTTTTTCCTTTGTATGGTTTATTAACATACCATGGATTTATTTCTATATTTATATTTTCATTTAATTATATTTACAAACCAAAACGTTTCCCCTTATTCATATTGATATTGATATGGTTGTTCCATAGTAGTAAGTATATTTGTTAACTCAAATCCTCTTCATTGATTATAATGTTTTATCATTAACATTGTTGTTACATTATTGTATTATCCATCAATAATAATTTATTTAACTTTATATTTCTTTTTGATAAAATTTTGATTTAATATACAGAACATTTTATTTATCTTTTTAAATTGTTATATTTCCAAAAAAGTTAATTTCATGTTTTAAAAATACCGCTTTAAAAATCATGTTTTTTGGATCCAAATTTCATATACATAACAGTTTTTCATTTTAAAAGATATTTCTTAGAAATTATATTTATTTTAATGGTTTTCAATGAGTTTTCAATTCACCATTTGAAAAATACTTTTGGAAGTGACCCTAAAATTCCTCTTGGACATCAATATTCATTTTATTCTAAAATATCTTTCATTGTTTACCTTCTATTTTCCATTAAATTTTAAAATAATATTCCCTAATAGGGTTTTATGATTCATGATTTATCCTATAATATATATATATATATGATATAATTTGTTGAAATGAAGTAATTATGAAAAAAAATCCTTTTTGGATTGAACCATTCAAGCATTCGTTTCTATGGATTTTTTCTTATCTTTTTAGCATAAATCTTGGTTTTCTTTGTTTCAATAGGGATATATTCTTTTCAAACCATTTTAAGCCTTCATTGGAATGGATTATGATCATTTTCTCATTCCCTAACATAAATGTTTACTAATTTCTCTTTAGGTTGTGAACATAACATTTTACATACTTCTGAATGGATGATGTTATGTTAGAAATAATTTTATTATATTAGAATGGGAAAATATATTGGAATTGCATATTATTTTGGATAAGAGGATGATTATGAAAGATGTGAAAATTTATTGTATAAACATCTACTATCTTCCCCGAAATAGGTTATGATCATGTGATCCCATTTATTGAAATAGGTAAAAGTGTTGAAATTCATGATGAAAATTGGTTGCCAACAATGGTTGATCATGTATTTGTAGTTCATATTCATTAGTGTACATGTAACCATGTTTTATATAATAATAAGTACCTAGGTAATTGAATGAATGTTCTTGATGACTCTTATACTAGTTTTATTGGACTTAATCATGATATGGGGTGGGGATTGATATTCTATATCCCCTCGATGCATTGATGTTCACATGAGACAAAATCGTTTTGAGTATTTTTTGTAGGCATGGCCAATTCAATATAATGCCTTGATTTTGGTCTTGATGAAATGTAAATGTATTTTCAAAAGGACATGATAGTAGGTTTTTAATGTTTGAAATTATTAATTCTATTAGTATGAGATTATTATCCTTGATATCTATGATTTTAGTTATTTTTATGGATATAACATTCTCTTAATTTCATGTTGATTTTGGATTCATGTTTTTTCCAATTGATTCGATAATACTTATTACATGTTTATTTCATGATTTCTTCTGTTGTATGATTCTTCACATTTAATTTAAGGACACCCCTTTCTTCTGTTTCCATTTCCTAGGTTATGAAGAAATGTAGCAAATAATACATGTTTTAAGGATAACTCAAATTGAATAATTTAAGGATGATGTTGATGAATTATTATAAACTAACTATTTTCTTATATATAAATAACTTTTTCCCTTAGTTGAGATAGACATGGTATTTATTAGTTATTGATGTATCCATATTATCTGAATCTATAAACCTGAAAATATATTTAACATTTAAGAGTTTCCAATATTTATTTTTATTTCCTAAATAAGGATGGTTATATATAAAATTTTACATCTTATATCAAAATAAGTATATAAGGTACATGTCTTTGAGAACAATATCAGAGAGTGTGGGTCTAGAGGTTCATAATAGATGTTGGTGGGAATGTTAAGATAACTGTAGAGATTTGGATGTTTGCTGAGTATAACATAATGGTTTAAAAGTTAAAGTTGTTAATAATATATAAACCTTTAGTATATGAATATGATTTAATTAAAATATAGTAATGCACATTTTATTTTGGAATTATGATAGGAAAACACTAATAAAAAATAGAAATAATTATAAATATTTGATAAAATCCTGACATTTTTATGTTGTATAGATTATGTGGTTTTACTATAAAAAATTCCTTTATAGACATTTGAAAGATGAGGGTGCTATGGCTCATATACACTATGGGATAATCACCTTGAAGGGGGTTTGATGATTATTAACTCAATTATCACTCTTGTACATGATGAGTGGGACTATGATGTTAGTCAAGGATATACGTTCATAGTGAGGTATCTATCTAGAAACATAAGTGATCGCCTATCACTTATACATAAATAGGAATACCAAGACTAGAGTTAACAAATAATAAATAACTTTATACAACACACCCTCATCAGAAAACTGAAGCAGTAGAGCACTAACCGGGTTCTCCATCAGGTAGCTGAACACTAACATTCATTGATCATCTACACATCTGTATTATTATTCCTGGAAATTTCTATTAGTGGGGCTGCAACATGAGGAAAATGAGGTAAAAATACTATAATTTCTGACAATAATAAGGAATCTATGAACCTAAATCACGTTCTGAGATTCTTCTGAAGAGAAAAATTCATGAACCATCGACGGGTCTAATAATAAACGCTATTGAGACACCACATGTCTAAAAAAACACACCTCTTTCTTCCATAACTCACACTTGGATACCATTCAATAAAGCTTGTGTCGTTAATGTAATTTCAAAACTGCTCTGAGATACTCAAAATGATCCTCCCCTTACTTAATGTATATCAACATTTCATCTATGAGCCCATTTATGAACTATTTTAGGAACTCTCATAATACAGTGTTCATCTTCCTAGGAACACAACTGGTGCATTCATGACACCGAATGACATTTCCAGAAACTAAAAGTTCCCATTCATACACATAAATGTAGTATTTATAATATTATCATCGTTCACCCTCAAATGGTGATATCTAGACTATATATGGATCTTAGAAAATCAATTATCCCCTCTCAATTTGTCAAATAGGTCATCTATCATCATAAGTGGGTAACATTTCATAATTGTTACCATATTCAACCATTAGTTGTAATGCCCCAAAACCAGTTACCTACAGTCGGTGCATTATTACAAAACAATGGCATGATCACAAAGGATCAAATCCCGAAAGACTCATTAGTTTAGTATCCTTGGAAGCACTAGATACATTCATAAGTTTTACATTACATTATAAAATGAAAAAAATACAACAACATTGTCTCCATAGACCACACTCAAATTCCATAGACTATCCCTACATGTAAGTAATAATATACTTATTCGCATCCTTGGAAAAATAAAACATAGAATGGGGTGAGCCCAGATACTCAGTAAGGATAACAATATTGTGAAAAATTTCATAAATAAACTTAAACATTTTAATGCAATGTATAAGACTAAAACATGATCCTTTTAAACATAAACATTCTCATAATATGGAAATGATAAATCAAATAATTCCATTTACATTTTCACATGGATATTTTACTAGACAAATAATCACATGCAATATCAATAGCCAATTTCATAATGATGGAATGCATAATGTCAGACTTCCTAACCACATAGTCAAGGCCTTGTTCCAGGACTACAAATATGATTTTTTCAAGGCCTTGTTCCAAGACACCATTTTGTATCATGAGACCTACTGATGCATCGAGGGGCTACAACGGGTTCCTCCTATAACTTACTAAGTCCAATTCATTCCTCATATGAAAATGTTGAAACATAACAAAAACATTCGTATTAAAACTAGAATATGAAATGACAATACTTTATACATAAACCATGAATGGTAAAAAAATAATACATCCATAGTAAAACATATCAAAAATAATTAAATAAAATATGGAATATCTGTATCATAATAAGTCAACTTCAAACATGTTTAAAATCAATCAAAGGATTTTGAAAAAGATGGAATGAATTTTTTTTTGAAGAAATACCTCTTTATTTTTTTAAATCATTTTAAAGTAATGTAATTATAAAGGAAAAAATTTATTTTTTGAAAATATTATTATTATCTTGTAAGGTAGTCTTAGAAGGTGTTTTGATGTCAAGAAATAGCCTCACCTAATGTATAAGTTAAAAAGAGACATCCTTACATTAATTTTTCCAAAAAGGTCATAAAGTACCTTGTTTGGAAAACGATAGAAAGATTCATTTATAAACATCTTATAAAAAGTAAAACAAGGGTATTAATGACTTTAACCAATAATCTAGTAAATAGTAAAAATGTTTTGAAATACATTTTTAAGAAACATGGATGTGGATGATATAGAGGTCCATGTAGATAATTACGTATAAACAACCTTGGATAATGAAGAGACTGTAGAATTAACAATTTCCTTTTAATTTTCCTTGGACGAGGGTACATTAAACCCCTATATAAAAGTTAAATCATTGTTATTAAATAATACAATAATGATATATTTAAATATGATATCATATAATATCTTCTAATATTTCTTTGTTAATAATATTTTTGTATTATCGACATTTCAGGTGTTAAAAGATTCGTTGTCCTTTATATGTATTGTTACATAAGACGTGTTTATTATGGATCATATGTATTTGATTCATATACAGAATTATATTAAGTATTCAAAGATTATTTCTAATCATAAAATAAAAATTATTCTTGAATGATTACGATGGGGAATGAATCTCATCGCGTTCGTGGAGACGGTAATCCGTAGGTACGCACAAGTGATAATATTATTATTTTGATATTAAAATCATATATAAATAGATGTTATATCATATATAAAGAATAATTAACATGTTATATTTATTATTTACATCAATTATATGTCATTATTATACCCATCATAAAATAATGTATTGAATAACAACTACACCACGACGTAGAGATGGTAAACCGTACGTACCCACGTATGGTGAATTTATCATCATATGATGGATAGAATAAATAATATGGCTGGAAAATTTTTATAATAACATCATATTATATATAATATACTAGTGTTTTTTTTATAATGGAAACAAAAAAGAATGAGGAAGTGGAAGAAGAAAATAACTTGAAAGATGTGATGAAATATTTACCTCTTCTTCGGGTTCTTTCTATTGATTTGATCAAAAGTGATCCTTAGGGTGCCTTTATGAACAATGTAAAGCCTCTAAAATTAAGGTAGTATAGATGAAAATATATTTTGGCAGGTTATGGCCAATCCAAATGGCTTTGATGGTGTGAAATTAATAGTAGGGGAAGTTCCATTTTATAAGAGGGATAAGGGGAACCTTTGGAAAAAATTGAAATATTATTTTACAATAAATTCATATTCGGGTTATAATGGCTCCAAAATTATTTATTTATAGGCAAAGGTGGGTAGTGGTTCGAAAATCTCACAACCAATAGATTTTTGGAATGTTTTGGTCACCATAATAACCCTATCATTTGAATTTAACTCTTAGTTAAGTAGTTTGACATTTACTATGCCTCTTTATATTTTATATTATATGGTAAATAAACATTATTTAAAATTAAAAGAGAACCCCGAGTGGTTAATTATTGATATATATAACATTATCTAAGTCATTTGGATGAAAGTTATATTTTTAGGAATATAATATCACATAATAATATAGTATCTGTTTTAAAAACTCTTTTATGTCAATTTTGACACTATTCAGTAAATGATTTTTTCTAAAATCATAACAACATGATTAATTAGAAAAAAATTATTCAATCAACCCTAACATGTCATATTAAACTAGAAAATTAGATGAAATTATCAAAAGTCTCAAAATACATTTATTTGGGAATTGATAATATCAATTATTTTAATATATCGTTAATAAGGTAATTACTGCATAATCATTGTGTTATCAATAAATTAAATTATTTAATGTCTAAAAATTATAAATAAAATTTCATTTTTTAGGAAATATATTTATATTTCTAATTAATATCTATAGTCTAATTTATCTTATTTATAACCCTATAGTTGAAATGGTTTAGTTAATAAACATCGAATTTAACATTTTTGACTCTTATTTAAATAAAATAATAATAAATGTCCTAATCTAATCCAAGTGGACCTAAAGGATTGTATTTTATTCCTAAGGTTTTTTGGTTGATATAAACTTATCCAATAGAATTTGGACATGTGTTAGGGTAATAATAATATCATTTTTACCTTTAATTACCCTATTTACTTTTAATTGTGGTAAATAAAATTCATAAGTTACTATTCACCAAAAATTATTATCATCTCATTGAACCACATTTTACATACTGATATCATCCGTGTCTCTTGGAGTTTTGAAATTCAATTCACATAAGAGGTAAAATTATGTTTTATGCAATTTTCCAAATGCTCCTAGGAGGTTGGTAAAAGATAGTAAAAAGTTAAATAAACTTTTATACATCTAATTTAATTATAAAAATTACTCCAATGAATTACATTGAAATTATATTTGTATTATGTATCTATTTTGACTTAAAATAAATTTAAATAAAATAAATAATTATTTAAATAAAAATTGGGTTTTAAAAAATAACACAGTGTTTTTCACTATTAATCAAAAATTGAATGTTTTCAGAAAAATACCAAAAATTCACCCTAATCTAATTTCGATATTTTAAATTCAAAAATGATGTATATTTTGAAAACAAAATTTATGAAATTTCAAAAAGTGGGTATTACTATTCATTATGGCTAGTCTGATTGGTCATGGTGTGTTAAAATATTGAATATGCATACAATGCAAGCTATTGCATTATTAAAAGGGAAACATACCATGGAAGAACGTGGTTTTACATTCTCTCATCCTTTAAATAATTTCATCCTCTAAAATTCGAGAATACTACAACCCAAAAAGATTCGGGTGGTTATTCATCATAACTTCCTCAGTTTCCCACGTTGCCTCTTCAATCTTATGGTTTCTCCATGGAACTTTTACTAGACGATTCATTCGGTTTATCAACACTTGTTCTCTAGTATCAAGAATTCTGATAGGCTCTTCACAAAAAGGCAGTATGTGTTCTAGTTCGATTTCCTCATATATGAGAACATGTGTTGGGTAAGACATTTATTTTCTCAATAGTGATACGTGGAACATATCATGAACTTTGGAGAGACATGGTACAATTTACAAATGATAAGCTACAACACCAATTCGTTCTAGAATTTTGAAAGGTTCGATGTACCAGGGACTCAATTTACCCTTCTTACCGAAACATATAACACCCATCCATGGAGACACCTTCACGAAAACATGATCTATTACTTGAAATTACAAATCATTCCTTCGCTTATTAGCATAGCTCTTTTGCCTACTTTGAGCAGCTTTGATGTGGGTTTAGATTACCTTCACCTTTTCCATAGTTTCATCAACATGTTCTGGGCCTACAAGTTTTCTTTCACTAACATCATCCCAACAAGTTGGTGTGAGACATCTCTTTCTATATAATGCTTTATATGGTGCCATTTGAATACTTGAATGGAAGGTGTTGTTATAAGAAAATTCTACCAGAGGTAAATTCTGATCCCACATTCCATGAAAGTCAAGTGAGAAAGTTCACAACATGTCTTCTAATGTTTGAATATTCCATTCAGATTGTACACCAGTTTGAGGGTGGTAGGTAGTAGTTAAACGAATTTCACCATCCAAGTCCATTTGAATACATTTTAAGAATCTTGATTTAAAACGGGGTTCACAATTAGAAAAAATCGATAGTGGTACTCCATGAAGTCCTACAACATCAATAATATATAGTCTTTCTAAACACTCTAGTGGTATATCTTCTATTATAGAAATAACATGTGCTGACATTGTAAGATGATCAACAATGACCCATATTGCATCATTACTTCTAGGAGTCATTGGTAGACCCATGACAAAGTATGTCATAATATCATCTCATTTCCACTAAGGTATGGGAATAGGTTGCATGACTCCTCTAGGATGTTGTCTTCTAGATTTCACTTGTTGTCAAACAATACGTCTTTACACAAAATCAGTAATCTCTCTCTTCATGTTGTCCCACCAAAAATGTTCTTACATATCTCTATACATATTAGTGCTACCAGGGTGTATAGAGAAATTAGAGATATGACAATCATCAAACAATTCCCTTTTTATATTAGGTATATCAAGAACACAAATACTCTTACCAAATTTCAAAATCACATTTCATATACGAAGTCGATCAATCTCCAGTTGTTCACAGCTTTAATTTTCTTTTAATATTCCTCATAATCAGTCTGAGAACTTTTTATCATTTCTAGTTAAGATTGTTTGGAAACCATTTGAAAAAACATTGATGTTTCACCTTCCAAGGCTATTCTCCTATCCATCATTACTAGATCCATGAAAATATCATCTCTTTCAACTCTCATCTTTTTCAATACTCCATGATCATTTCTTCTCAAATCATCTGCTACCTTATTTTCCTTCCTCAGGTGGTAGTGCATAGTGTAATCATAATCCTTGAGTAGCTCGAGCCATCTCCTTTTCCTTATGTTGAGTTATTTCTGTGAGAAAATATAAGTCAAACTCTTTTGATCGTTATATATCTCACAATTTTCACCATAGAGATATTGTGTCCATATCTTAAAATTAGAGATTATAGCTTCTAATTCAAGATCCTGAGTGGAATAGTTTTGTTCATGAATTTTTAGTTTCTATGATGCATAGGAAATAACTCTATCATTCTACATAAGGACACTTCCAAGTAATTTTTTTTAAGCATCACTATAAATTATAAATCCATAATTCCCTAACGGTTGAGTCATGATTAGATCATTGACAAATTTTCTCTTCCGTTCTTCAAAAAAAAATTAACACTCTTTTGTCCAAACAAATTTAACCCCATTACGTGTGAACCTGGTTAATGGGTTAGCCAATCGGGAAAAATTCTGGACGAATTGCCAATAATAACTTGCTAAACCAATAAAACTACATACCTTGGTTATACTTGTCGATGCTAGCCATTCTTGGATTTCCTTGGTCTTGGAAGGATCAACAGAGATTCCATCCTTAGAGACAATATGTCTAAGAAAAGAAATATCCTAAATCCATAATTCACACTTTCTAAATTTCCAATATAATTCATTTCTTCTAAGAGTCTTTAGGATAATGTGTTAGTGATTTTCAAGATCTTCATATATTTTTGAGTATACTAGGATATCATCAATAAATACCACCACAAATTCATCATGATATTCCTTGAAAACTCTATTCTATTAGATCCATGAAAATAGAGGGTGCATTATTCAACCAAAAGGAATTACTCTAAAGTCACAATGCTCGTACCTAGTTCGAATTTCTATCTTTAGAATGTCTTCCTTCTTCACACACCACTAATGATATCTATATCAAAGGCCAATCTTTGAAAAATATTGATCTCCATTAAGCGGTCAAATAAGTCATCAATGCGATGTGGGGGATTCTTTTTATTTGTTGTTATAAGATTTATCTCACTATAGTCAATGAACAACCACATAGATCCATCTTTCTTCTTATCAAAAAGAGTAGGGGCTCCCCATGGAGAAACACAAGAGTGAATAAATATCTTATTACTCAATTCATCTAGTTGTTTCTTTAGTTCCACTAATTCTACAATGGTCATTCTTTAAGGGTTCTTTTATATGGGCCTTGAACCAAGAATTAAGTCAATGAAAAATTCAATTTTTTGTTCTGGATGATGTCCAGGTAAATCCTTGGGAAACACATAAACATATTCTTATACAATAGGTACATCCTCTATTTAAACATTCCATTCCTGAACCACATTTATTTCATTCTCTTACTCCTTAATAATTGAATTTTGTTGAGCTACTAGGGGAGCATCTAGATAAGAATCATATGGTGACATTTCTACTCTAAAGATAAGGTGTTCTTTATCATTATCATCAAAAATTGTAACATCTATCTTCTTAAAATAAATTTTGGCATCATTGTCTGGAATCAAATCCATACCAAGGATTATATAAAATTCAATCATGTGTATGACAATGAGATTAGTAGATAAAGAACATTTATATTCCCAAATGGTAACTTATTCACAAAACATTATTGCAAAGATACTTCCCTTAAGAGTTTTGACTGACAACTCTCTTGTTAAATCAAATTGTAAATATCTAATTATCATAGGAAACTAGGAATATATGAAATAATGAGATGATCCAAAATCAAATAAAGCATTGGTTAAACTTGATTAAATTACAAAATTACCTACCACCACATATTTTGGACCTTCTACCTCAGTAGTAGTGATCACATAAGTCGGGGCTTGATCCCTTGTCATTTCCTGAGGTAAGTTTCCTTGGTGCTAGGACATTAATTTATATAATTACCCCTTTCTCTACAATTGTAGCATTCAATTTTGACAGCCTCTTTCTTCTCCTTTCAATCACGAGCTTGGTGTCCATTTTCACCATACTTGTAATAGACCCCATTACCTTCAGGAAAGTACCAGGGTGTTTCTTCCAACATTTATTGCATGATGGATATTCAAATTTCCCCTTCTTCCCTTTATTTCTATTTCCATTCTCTTCAAAAGATCTACTCTTCTCCTTCATTTCTTTAAAGTCATAAGGATTAAATAATGACTTCTCTACCATGATACCACATGAGACAATATCATCGTATGATGAAAATGATTGTGATATTAATTCTATATGGTGAAATTGTATTAACCCATAAAATAAACAATCAATATTACTCCTTGGGTTACATATAAAATCTGGAACATGCCTTTATATTCTTGTAAAGTTAGCTTCATACATTGTGACATTCTCATCCTCTTTTTGCTTCATACTCAGAATTATCATTCCATATCTGCTCGACCATCATGAGGAAAGAATTTTTCTATGAAAATATCTTTAATCTCCATAAATTCCATACTTGATACTTTTTCATCCTCCTTTATGTTTTGAATTAATAACCACCATTTATTTGTATCTCCTGTGAGGCAATAAACTGCCATGACATCATTTTCCCTTTTACTATTCCCAAAGCATGAAATATTTTCACTAAGGAACATATCCATTTCTTGTCTACAAATGGATTTGTTTTCCCATTGAATGTTGGTGATTGTTGCCTCATGAAGCAGTCTATCGTTGATCCTCTATGTTATGTATCAGGGTTCTCCATACATTTAAGGTTATTATTCATAACCTGAGTGAGTTGTTCTAGTATGGTGATATGATGATCAGCACCAGTTTCATCAACAGCTCCACTATAATTATCTTGAGTCATAGGAACATCCCTCCATGGATTACATGTGTTGAAACGGTTTCCATTTCTTCCACTAAGCGCAATTTCTAAACAATGGCATACATTATATTAGTTTAGGAATCACAATATATAATTCTGAACTTATAAAACACATAACATAAATTGAACAGTTTATGGATATAATCCATAATCATGAAAAAATGGTTTCTTTGAGGAAGTATATACTCATAAATCCTTCATAATGGTTTGTAAAGAAAAATTTTATTGTCCTAAGAATATCCCTCACGAGTTTCGTAACCAAGAGGCCAACAAGTCCCGTTGTCGTGTACTAGGTTACCCCGGTTCAACACCGAAACTCCTTGTCATAGTTTTCACTCCAAGGTAATATATTCCAGAGCTTCCTCTACCTGATTGTATCCAGATATGGATGTATTTCTCAGAAAATACACAAAATATCTATATTTCCAAAATTCTAGGAAGTTCTTTTAATGTAATCCTCAATGCCTATATTAGCATAATTTTCCCTAATCATAGTTTTTCTAAATCTCGCTTCCATGGTTTTTACTAAACTTCCTCTGATACCAACTGTAATGCCCTGACCCCAGTTACCCAGAGTCGGTGCATTATTACATAACATTGGAATGATCACAAAGGATCAAATCTTGAATGTCCTATTGGTTTAGTTGCATTGGAAGAACTAGATACATTCATAAGTTTTACATTCAATTATAAAATGAAAAACTAAAAAAACATTGTCTCCATAGAACACACTCAAATCCCTTAGACTATCCAAGCAGGTCATTGATAATATTCTTATTCGCATCCTGGAAATAAATAAAACATAGAAAGGGGTGAGCTCAGATGCTCAGTAAGGATAACAATATAGTGAAAAAATTAATAAATAAGCTTATACATTTTAAGGAACTTTATAAGACTAAATCATATTCCTTTTAAACAAAAACCTCAGTATAATATGGAAATTATAGAAAAAATAATGCCATTTACTTTTTCACATGGATATTCTACTAGTCAAATAATCACATGCAATATCAATATCCAATTTCACAATAATGTAAAGCATAATTCCTAACTTCATAACCACATATTCAAGGCCTTGTTCCAAGACTAAAAATAAGATTTTGTCAAGGCCTTGTGCCAAGACACTATTTTGTCTCATCAGATCTACTGATTCATCGAAGAGCTATAGCGTGCTCCACTCGTCACTTACTAAGTCTAATATATTCCTCATATGAAAATGTTGAAACATAAAATAAACATTCATATTGAAACTCGCATAATAATTATCAATAGTTTATCCATAAACAATGAATGGAATAAAAAAAACACATCCACTGTCAAACATATCAAAAAAGCATCAATAAAATATGGAATATTTGTATCACAATAAATCAACATCCAACAAGTTTAAATTCCATCAATAGAAGATGACATAGATGAAATGAAAACTATTTTTAAGAAATATCTCTTTTTATTTTGAAATAATTTAAAAGAAATTTAATTATAAAAGAAAAAATTTATTTCTGAAAATATTATTATAATCTTGTAAGAGAAGCATCAAAGTTGTTATGACGACCGAAAATAGCTGCACCCTCCATTTAAGTTATAATGATACATTTATACAATAATTTTGTCAAAAAGGTCATAAAGTACATTGTTTGGAAAATTACAGAAAGATTCATTTATATAAATCTTATAAAAACTCACAAAAAGGTATAATTAAAATTAACCTGTAGTCTAGTAAATATTAAAAGTGGTTTGAAATATAGTTTTATGAATCATGGACGTGGATGATAAAGAGGTCCCAGTAGATAATTACGTATAAACAACCTAGGTTAATGAACAGATTGTAGAAATAACCCTTACATTGTACTTTTCCTTGGTCGAGGGTACATTAACCACCTGTATAATAGTTAAATAATTGTTATTAAATTATACAAGAACCATATACATAAATATTATATTATATATGATCTTCTAATATTGCTTTATTAATAATATTTTAGTATTATCATCGTTTCGGTTATTAAATGATTCGTTGTCCTTGATATGTATTGTTACATAAGCCGTGTTTGTTAGGGATAGGATGTATTTGATTAATAACCAGAATGATATCAAGTCTTTAAAAATTATTTTTAATCATAAAATGATAATTATTCTTAAATGATTACAATGTGGAATGAATCTTATTGCGTTCGTGGAGATGGTAATCCGTACGTATGCATGAGCGATAATATTAGTATTTTGATATTAAAATCGTATATAAATAGATGGTATATCATATATACATAATAATTAAAATGTTATATTTATTATTTACATCAATTATACAGCATTATTATACCCATCAAAAAATAATGTATTGAATAACAACTTCACAACGGCATGGAGATGGTAAGCAGTACGTACACACGTATGGTGACTTTGTCATCATATGATGGATAGAATAATGAATACGGTTGTAAAATTTTTATAATAAAATCACACTATATAGAAGATACTGAAGTTATTTTTTTATAATGGAAACAACAAAGAAAGAGGAAGTGGAATAAGAAAAGAACTTGAAAGAGGTGATGAAATATTGACCTCTTCTTTAGGTTATTCCTTTTAATTTGATCAAAATGGATCTTTAGGTTGGCTTTCTGACCAAAGGAAGGCCTCTAGGATTAAGGGAGGACAGTTCAAAGGTTATTTGGGTAGGGGTTGGCCAATCCAAATGGCTTTTATGGTGTGAAATTAAGATAAGGGGAAGTGCCCTTTTGTAAGCATAGTGAGGGGAGCCTTAGGAAAAGATGGAAATTTTATTTTATAATTAATTAATATTTGGTTTCTAATGTATCCAAAATGATTTTTTTCTAGGATAAGGTGGATATAGTTAGAAAACCCACCAAAAAAATAGGTTTTAGATAGGTTTTGGTCACCATATTAATCTTATCATTTAGATTCAACTCTTAATTAAATAGTTTAACTTTTACCATGTCTCTTTTTATTTTATATTATATGGTAAATAAACATACTATAAACTTACATTAGAACCCCAAGTGGTTCATTGTTGATATATATAACCTTATATAAGTCCTTTGGACAATAATTATATTTTTAGGAATATAATATCAATTAATAATATAGTATTTTCTTTAAAAACTCTTTTATGTCAATTTTGACAGTATTTAGTAATTGTTTTTTGTTAAAATCATAGCAGCATGATTAATTTGAAAAAAAATTATAAAATCAACCCTATCATATCATATTAACCTAAAAAATTGTTTTAACTCATCAAAAGTATCAAATTACATTTATTTGTGTATTTATAATATCAGTTATTTTAATTTTTCATTAATTATGTAATTACTCTATCATCATTGTGTCATAAATAAATTAAATTATTTAATCTCTAAAAATTATAAATAAAATACAGTTATGTAGGGAATATTTTTATATTTCTAATGAATATCTATAGTCTAATTTATCTTTTGTATAACCCTATATTAAAAATGGTATAGTTAATAATCATTTAATTTAACATTTTTAATTATTCATAAAATAAAATAATAATAAATTTCCTAATCAAATATAAGTGTTCCTAAAGGATAATATTTTATTAGTAAGTTTGTTTTTGTTAGAAATACACTTACCCACTATAACTAGGACATGTTTTAGGGTAATAATAATTTCATTTTTACCTTTAATTACCCTATTTACTTTTAACCGTGATAAATACAAGTCAACATTTAATATTCACCAAAAATTATTTTCATCTCATTGAATCTAATTTTACTTACTGATATCAATCGTGACTCATGGATTTTTGAAATTAAACTCACAAGAAGTGATAATATTATGTTTTATGTAATTTTTCAAATGCTCCAAAGAGGTGGGTAAAAGACAGTAAGAAGTTCAATAGAATTTTATACTTTTAATTTTATTATAAAAATGACTTCAATGAATTATATTGAACTAATATTGGTATTATGTGTCTATTTTTAATTATAATTAAATAAAATTAAATAAATAATATTCAAAATAAAATGTTTGTTTTAAACTATAACGCAACGTCGTTCACTATTCATCAAAAATTGAATGTTTTCAAAAAAATACCAAAAATTCACCCTAAGATAATTTCGATATTCCGAATTCAAAATTAATGACCATTTTTAAAAATAAAATTTATAAAATCTCAAAAAGTGGGTATTAGTATTCATAATGGTTAGTTTTATTGATTGTGGTGTGTTAGAATCTCGAAGTTTCCTATAATGCAAGCTATTGCATTATTCAATGGAAAACGTACTGTGGAAGCTTGGTGGGGTTAAATTAGTAGTCTAACCAAAACCTATAATACTATGGAATACTCATAATGAAATTAGATGACATTAATAAATTTCCCAAAATTGATGCGGGGATAAAAAATAATGGTTTCTTGAACCATATAGGATATGACACAATAATCATTCTGATAATGATTCTGGTGATGTATGAGAATATTTGGACATTTTATTGTAGTAACCATTGTTACATGAGATTACATGGATGTATCATTGATTCTGGAAAGTAGTATCAACTTACTTATGGTGTCCCAAGATAAAAAATTAAAAAAATATTTATGATTATTTAGTTATTATTTATTTAATATGATGAGTTGTGACTATGGAAACCTATTTGGTATAATGTGGAATATATTGATGAATAAGTAAAAAGTAATATCATCCATGAAATGATGTTAATTTTATGGTAATTTAATAAATAAAATAAAATTTTATTTATTAATCATTTTCCTTCAATGATTTTTTCTAGCGAGACTCTGATGAGGATGAGGTTGCAGCTCTATAGTTTGTATGGGACATTTTGTGAGATATATAGTTGGATCCTTGTTTGTATTAAAGGTAATTTATTTGTTATACTCATATAATGTAAAATGTGATACAACATGAGTTAGATGGATATCTATTCATATGGGATACATTTTCAGATCTCCTTTTCACTCACCTTATATATTGGGTTAGTGTGAGATAATTGTTACCATAATGCTTCTCACCCACTGATCTAGGTTGATACATTCAATGATTTATGCATTCATCCTAATCTACTCACTCGCAACTCTTCGTAGATGTATATATCAAATATTGTTAGGATTTTTTGGAAGATGGTAATTATCCCATTATCTCTATTACATTATATATGAATAAGTGTAATTCATCTAGTATCCTTGATTTAAGAACATGATGGATGACATATGTGTAGATGAGTAGTTCCTCTAACATCCCAATTATGAGAATGTGATGAATAAAAATTCAATTGAGTGGTGAAACCCCTTCTCCCCCACAATAGGGATTGAGGTAGATAATAACGTGCTAGATATTATCTCTCATCAAACACACAAAACATTGATTCTTGTGGACTAGATATATATTTGTAACCCTAAATATACTTATTTCCTATAGAACTTCAATATGAAAAGGTATACCAAAATATTTTTATTTCCTATAATATCTAGACACATATATGGTTGTATATTTTGAGATATGTATTTCATCTAGTTATTCTAATATTCTTAGATACATGTATTTTTTCTAGAATCTTTGGATTAGAGCTTCTAAGGTGAATTAAAAAATGTTAAATATATGATGGGATGTGTGATTTTAATATTATTAGTATTATTTCATAGAAGATTTTTTTATTTGGGGAGAATTTGAAGTGATCCATGGGTATATTGATCAATGCTGATTTACAATGTTTTCATGTTTGAGGTTATCATGGGGTGACATTTTTGGGTCTATATCATTATTACTATAAATGATTTAAGACACTAAATAATTATATTATGACTCATACATAGTGTGACCATACCATGTATTTTCACAGTAACCCCTACATTCACACATTCATGTCATTTAGCATATATATATACGCCATCTGATTAAAAACATGGATGATCATGAATCATAGAGATGAATGGTAAAATTAGGTTAATATTGGAGAAAAGATCTTATCATGATGACCGAACATGTTTAATTATAATTTAGATTGCATCTATTATGGATATGTGAGTTGTCTCCAGTGGTTCCAATTGTATAAATTCAAATTTCTTCATATAGATTTCATTATATATACATATATTACAATGATATGTTTTATATTTATTGCATGTCATGGTGGATATTTATGTATCATAGTGGGTGATTTGTTTTTTTAGATGTAATTCCTCCAAATTTGTACATATCCATCAACATTGGGCACTATCTTTGGTCCTAGTAGAGGTTTGATTAGGGACTTCACTTACTAGTGAGATTGGATTTTTTAGATTGGTATAACAGTGATAATGTAGATCCTAAAAATTATAATATATGATTTCATTTAGATAAGTAAATTTGTTTGAGAACATCTCTTTCTCATCCAACACAATTTAAACAACCCACAACATATTATTATGACATTAGTAATTAACCTACTATAGTAATAAAATATAAATCATTACCTTTATAAGATAATATTTCATATGAGTTAATGTTTTAAAAGGGTGTTTATACTAAAAAATGTTTCCTTATTATTTTTAATTTTACATATAATGGTAAATATTAAAAATTTTGAATTGTAATTAGTTAAAATAAACAACATTATTTAATTTCTTATATGAAAATCAATTTACTATGAATTTTTATGAAATTTCTAAATTGGTTGATTATTAGTTGAACCATATGAGGTTTATAAAATTATTAATTTCCATGATTTCATAACTGTGTATGAATATCCTAGGCGATTTAAATACCATTTATGTAATAAAATATGATATTATCGAATAACTGTATGAATTTTGATATATTATTTTTATATAGAAGGAATATGCCAAACATTTTCACAACTAATGTTTTACATTAATATGAAATCACTTTTTGTTCTTATGTCTAAATAAACTACTTTCAAGGTTATGTTTGGTGTTTTCATTATGTTTAAGCCTCATAAAATTTAAACAATTAATAATAAATCAATTTACAGATTTAAAATCAGTATCCATTTTAATTTTATTATGTATATAATTTGAAAATATTAATAATGATATTATTTATTAAAAAAATTCCCATTTAAGTGATATTATTTTAATATTATTCTTTCATACCTTTAGAAATTTCATTTGATAAAATTGTTTTCAAAATTTAAATCACAATACATTAATTTCGAAATATGGGAAATTGTAATTTTATTCATTAAATCTAATTACTAAATTTTAAAATTTCTTGCTGTCGTACAATTAAAAGGTTTATGTTGAGTTTAACCTAGTGTAAAATTCATATTTTTTTTAAAAAATTCCATTAGATGAAATTTTGAGTTATTTATATACTGGTACATGTGTTCTACACACGTTTTTATGTGCATGCTGTAAGTATTATCTCATTCTCATGTTTTTTCTTAATCTTAGTCTTAAAAATATCATATCTCCACAATGAGATGATGATTTTAGAATCTTAATTATGGTTATATTTTTTATATTAATGTTAAAAACATTATTTAATCATGTACATACAATCATAAAAATAAAGTAACGTCAATTGTGTATATGTGAAAACTACCACATTGACTAAGACTCATTTTTATGTTTTCCTCTAGATTTTAATAATTTATCCAATCATCTTAAAATATGGTTAAAAATGAATAAACCATAAAAATAATTTAATTTATATTGTATTATAATGATATTATGTCAAAATGAACAACTAACTAACCATACACACCCATCGAGTAAAAACGTGTTTATGTTTGGGATTGTTTAACAACCTATAAGAACTATGATTTAAAGTATTACCAGGGTTGACTATGAATAAATAGGGATATTATTATAGTATAATAAAAAATAAGTATAATTTTATGATTTTGGTAAATTTATATAAGGTATGTAATTTCTGATTAAAAAATCATATTCAACCACTATTATTACCTAAATAACCTGTTATGAATTTGGTTTTCACATAATGTGGGAAAAACACATATGGAATAAAATAATAAGATTATAAATCAATATATATTAAATATGATAAAATATCTAAATATATATAAATGATGTAATTCATATCAAATAATGAGTAAGTATATCATAATTATTTATCATGTGTAAACCTGTTAAAATTATTAACACCAGATGTTCATAATATGATATAACTAATCCAATAACACATGATAAAAAATTACTGTAATTATTATAAAAAGTTAATATTCATGAGTAAGTCAATAAAATAGGACATTATGTTATTCATGTTCTTTATATAGTAGGTCATTGTGTGATCAGCTATAGAAGAAAACAAGAGTTGGGTTTCACTCTCAATATCCTTTCATTGAGAAAACTTTATGTCATACACCATACTTTAGTTTTTTATGTTTACATACCACGAAATTATAATATATATAACATGATTCTATTAAATTCTCAGATATTCAATATCAAATTTCATGTTAACTTTCTCTTGGGATTTTGGATCCAATGTTTTTAAAGGATGTAAGGGTTTTCGTCTCCAATTCTACTCTTTGAGACACAGTTGATATTATACACCTATATTCATTATGTAGTGTATATAATACCTATGTTATTATCGTGAATTATATTTTAATCATTATATTTTATGTTGAATTAAAATCCATCTCTTTCAATGAGTTTTATTAATGTGTTACTTAGGGAACAATATTTTTCTTTATCTCAAATATTAATCGTTGTGACAGGTTACATATAATTTATTCCCTTTTTATAGCATATTCAATGCCCATGGATATATTTCCATAATTATATTTTTATTTAATGTAATTTATTGTCCAAAGCATTTTCTCTTTTTCGGGTGGATAATGATATAATTTTTCCCTAGTAGTTAGAATATTTGGTAAATCAAATGTTTTTATTTGAGTTATAATGTTTTATCTCAAACATTGTTCTTAAATTCACAGAATATCAAACAATAATATTTTATCTTATTTTATAATAATTTATGTAAAATTTTGTTTTAATAAAAATAATTTTTTATTACTCTTTTAACTATTTCTATATGGAAAAAAAGATAATTTCATGTTATAAAATTATCACATTCATAAAAAAAATTTCATAGGTCCACATTTCATATAAAAAACATTATTTTATTTTCAAGGGAATATTCTTGGATATTCTATTAATTTTAATAGTTTTTAATGATATTTCAATTATCCTTTTGAAGAATTATTTTCGAAGTGACCCACAACTTTTTCTTGGATATCAATGTTAAATGTTTTTATAAAATATCTTTCATGTTTTCACTCTTATTTTCCATTACATTCTGAAATTTTCTTCCCTAATATAGTTTATGTTTCATGATTTATCCTCTAATATATATATAAATATATTATAATTTTTGTGAAATAAAGTCATGATAACAATCAGTCCTTCTTGGGTGGTATCATTCATTAATACTTTTTCAATAATTGTTTTTATCTTTTTTAGCATACTTATAGGTTTCCTATGTTGCAATGAGGATTTTTTATTTTGAAACCATTTCTCTCATTCATAGTGATGGATTATGATCATTTTTTCATGTATTAACTTAAAGGTATATTAATCTCTATATATGGTGTGAAAAATTCATTTTACAAACATCTTAATGGATGATGTTTTGTTAAAAATAATTGTATTATATTAGAATGGGAAAATGTATTGTAATTACATATATTTTTTGAAATAAAGATGATTATCACAAAGTTGAAAATGTATTTTTTAAACATACACGCTCTTCCTCTTGATGAGTTATGATCATGTTATCCCATTTATTAAAATGGGTAAAAGTATTGTAATTATTAATGAATATTGATTACCAATATAGGTTGATCATGTATCAGTATTTCGTATTCTTCAGAATATAGATAACCATGATTGATATACTAATAGTTTCCCTAGATAATTTTATTCATGTTATTAATGACTCTTATAGGGGTTGTACTAGACATAATCCTATTATGTGTGGGGATTGACATTATATAGCCCCTCAATGCATCGCTTGTTCTCATGAGACAAAATAGTTTTGAGTATTTGGTTTAGGCATTCCCAATTAAATATAATGTACTTATTATGGTCATGATGAAATGTAAATGTCTTATCACAGGGTTTTGATAGTAGGTGTTTGATGTTTGAAATTATGAATTCCATCAGTATGAGATCATTATCATTGATATCTATGTCATTATTTATTTTCATGGACATAACATTCTCTTACATTCAATTTGTTTATGGATTTATGTTTTTTACTATTGATACAATAATATTTATCCATATTTATGTCATGATTGATTCGGTTTTATATTTCCATACTGATCATTTATGGGCACCCCATTCTTATGTTTCCATTTTCTAGGTTACTAAGAATTGTAGTACATGTTACATGTTAGAAGGATAATACACATGGAATAATTTAAGGGAGATGTTGAAGAATTATAATAAATTAAGTAGTTTCTTATATATAGTGAATTTTTTCCCATATGTTGAGAAATACGTGTGATTTATTATTTTATGATGTTTCCATAATCTTTGAACTTATAAACATGAAAATATCCATATAATGTAAGAGTTTCAATAATTGTTTTTTATTCTGTAACTAACGATAGATATATAAAGACATTTATATTGATATCAAAATAAGTATATAAAGTACATTTTTATGAGAACAAAATATAAGATTGTGACTCTATAGTGTAACAATTGATTTTTATGGAAAATTTCAGATAACTTTTGGAGATTTGGATTGTTGTGGAGTGTAATTTAATGGTTGATAATTTTTGGTTGATCATAATAGATTATCCTTTCGTATTATTATATGATTTAATGTAATGGGAGGAATGAAATTTTATCTTGGTATTATGATAAGAAAACATTAGTGAAAACAATAGGAATAATTATAATTAAAGGATAACATCATGATGTTTAGTAAATAATAGATTATGTGGTTTTACTAGAAAAATTACCTATCCAGATATTTGAATGTGGAGGCAGCTATGGATCATATACACAATGGGATAATCACCCTGAATGGGGTCTGTTGAGTATTAAATCAATTATCACTTTAATGCAAGATGAGTGGGAATAAGAATTTACTCTTGGAGAGGAACTCGAAGGGCATAGAATTTGGTGTATCAGATTATATTCCACAATAATTATATAGGATTTTAAAATGACTTCAACAAATAAGGTTAGAGAACCTATTTAAATAATGTCCATGGTTATTTACGTATTGAACAAGGGAGTCATAGTTTGATCCAAAAGTATGATACATTAAAAACAATGTTTTCAAAAGTGATTAAATATTTATATTGATGTTTTAACATTCTTATTGTTCATATTATCATAAAAATTTTGGTTTTAGTATTTGGTTGAAATAGGAAAATATAAATAAATGATAGAATGGAATGTGCTTAGTAGCCACTATGTCTTATAACTGAATAAAGAAGAATACTAAAATGGTCGAGAATCGTATTATTTACCTTTTAATGGAGAGTTTCCTAATATTACCTAAGGTAGTGAGGTTGATATCAATATATAAATTATTTACTTATTCTCTTAGATATTTTAATTCAGTGAAGTGATATTTATTGTAGAATGTTTGGAACATTCAAAATGCCTTTGAGGATTATCTGATACATCTAAAGAATTTTCTTTAGTAGTTATATTTTAATAGCATTAAAACGAATATTAAATTGTATCAATGGCATTGTAATGTGATTTTATTTGATGGTAATATTTTTTTGGAACAATTTTTAAGAAAACATGTTTTAGGGTTTGATAAAATTTTGGTTTAGTATAGTCTCATTTTCATGGGAATAAAGGTTAGATGGATTTTATGAAAAATCAGTTTAATAGCACTTGAATAGTTATAAATTCAAATAAAAAGTAATCCATGATATTTTTTAAGATGTGTATATATTATTTGGGATTATACATAGTGAATAGTGTGTGACCTTATTAAATAGTGGTTAACACCATTGGTTGGTTAATGATAGATCTAATTTATGGAAGAATATATAATCCCATTATGGGATAATGTCATGGAGGTTAATATGGGTTTTTTGAAAGATATATTTTTCAAAGTATATGAATATAGTTGTTTATATGATTTTAGGAATGACTAATGTTGTTTGAAAGAGGATAATTTGTATTTTAATAGCATATATTATAATGATTATTGGGTTAAGAAGTTTTTATGAAATTTCATTGTAATTTGTTATATATCTTTTAAGGATTAGGTTATTAATTATAATAGAACCTGACTAATAGTAACCTATATTGAGCCATGAATGTTACATGTTAAAGTGGGAGTGATATAGGTTGAATTGGGTCTGATCATGTTGAGTTATAATAACTATGTACTAACATGATAATGTTATAAAGTGAGGAATCTCGAGGTTATCTTTTCCTATGGTTATTTATGATATCTCACTTATAATTATCATCACATGCGTTAACAATATTTGAATTTGATGGGTGTAATTATAATGTACCCTAGGTCTTAAAGATAATGGAGAGATTACCTCAATTTACAACCCATCAAAATGTGAGTTTAAGTGAGAAACAATTTGATTATTCCAAACCAACTATCATGAAATATTATTATAAAATTTGAACATAGTAAAAGTCCCAAACACATCAAAAAATAGAATTATAGTGTCTCACTAAAGATCATGTGATGAAGTTGATTAAGGAAAATGATCAAATTTCTTATATGTCAAGAATGTGGTAAGATCCATACGGAAATTTCACTAAAGGGGAAGGAAAATTATTTATGTGTGGCGATGAATGTTATTAGGCTCACAAGTGTATGGGAAATATAGAATCTACAAAAATATCATTCTTAAATTGTAGGTGAGTTTTGTATTATGTGACTCAATGCCCCAATCCAAGAGATAACATGGGATATTGTCAATAATAACCATGTAAACAAGGAAAATATTTTTCAACTTCTAATAATGATCCAGATTGTGAGTTTTCACTCAACATTTTCAAGTGTCCTATTTCATGTTCATTTTCATCATGTACTAGATATTATGTTATAAATAAAAACCTATAGTTGTATAATATTTATATAAATCATTTCTATAATTTGATAAAATTTATTCCTTGGGGATATAGATCTATATCCCTTTGTATATTTTTCTTGAAAATATGAATGGGATAAATATTTTTTAAAATAAATTATAATGATTCTTTATATATAAAAATATTATTCAAGGTCACTACCCCTCCCTCCATAGATACCATAATAAATGAAGAGAGATAATGACCCATCAGTCCTACCACTACAAGTCCCCATGTTGGTGACATTCTCTGACGGTATAAAATCTCAAAAATGGGAGGCATTACTCTCTTTAATAAAATAGGATAAGAATATAGGATAAAAAAACTCAAAAAAATATAATAGATAATATAATGGTAAACCCAACAACACTCAATAACGGATGAGCTTAAAAAAAATAAATGTATCCAATGTAAATACCAAAATTCAAGACCTATGGAAGCGACTCCATAGTAGCACCAAAACCCAAGTTACTATCGCCTACAGAAGTCCCTAATGTCCTAGAAAATAGAAATGTAGGTTAAATATGTTGTGTGATCGTAACATGTATACTCATTAGGTAAAAAACCAAGGTCTCAAGATCACATGTGAATAATGAATGGAAATTCCAATATAACCAAAAAAATAGAACATATAAGAACCTATAAATGTCATTTTACACAACCTGGTATCCCATAGATCACTCATCAAATCATGAATCCAATATAGTAATATAGAATTGAAATTATGAAAAACCAAGGTACCCCACTGATGCTTCCTTAATAATTATCCTCTCGCACACCCTAATGTTGAGTTCCATGTGAACACATACCTTCCATACATGTCAGATCACATACCATCCAACATGGATATGGGTCTGGATGTATCCATTTCTTCCTAAATCCCAGAAGGTCTAGCATCCAGTTCTAGAATCAAGTATCATCACATCAAATATATCTTAATGAAGCATGGGAGATCACAAAACATATTTACCTGAAGACACCTATGCCTACACACCACATCTCAATCGAATATACATGGGCCATAACCTCACATCTCACCTGAAGACATAGGGCCATAACTGATGAAAAACGATCAAAGAAGAGGGGGTTTCCAGTCATTCATATCATCATTATCCTAGATGTTAGAAAAAACACAGAACCCATAACCTCTAAGCATTGGTATTGTATTCCCAATCATGTGGTTCACATATAAAAATAACATTAATATACATAATATATAGATATAACACAATACCCAACCTATGGGTTTACAAAAACAATACTAGAACACACCTCCACCACCACCACTTTAGCACATGATAATCATCACAACCGCTACTCCCAATATATGAAACACATCACACAACTAATATACACATCCACACATGTATAATTTTATTAATAAGTTCAAAACCTTTTAGATTTATCATGTTTTCACAAACACTCATTTACTAAACCATTTCTTTCACAGTTACATAGCCCATTAATTTATCATCAATTCATTTAATGAATTTAACACATATTAGTTCCACCCCATTCATATTTAATTACCCCATAAAAATTATCCAATGGATAATTGAGAAACTAATTCAACCACACCATACAATAATTTTCCCAACACACATAAACATAAACACAACACCATGACAATGATTCCATTTTTTAAAACAACCACATGCATTAACCACTAATAATAGAACCCACCGCAAACCTCAAGCACACATTTCTACCACACAACACTGATTGTACACACCTCAAACACTATGCACAAACCTTACATCATATTCACCACACATTATAACCACATAACTACAAACATCACATCCATGCTATCCAAGCACCACATCATAGTCCCAAAAAACAAACAACCTAGACAGTTACCTCCACTACTTCATAAAATCCCCCAAAATATTAGGAAAATTACAATGAAACCACACACAACAACAAAACATCTCAACTTCGTAAAATTAATTAGGGTTTTTTATCGAATGAATATTTTATTTATCATGGGGATTTTCACACAAACCAGACTCCATGAGAACCCAATTTATTTTCCAAATAATCATTCCTTACCCTTTAATTCATGTTGTTATTAAACAACAACATAGAAATGTTCTAATGGAAGATCATATACAAATCAGAAACAGTTCCCAACAACCTTTATTTTTAGTATTGGAAACAAGCATACACAATATCAAAAATATGATATATCAGTGATGTAAAGCATGAAATATCATCCCCATAACCATAAATTTTAGTTATCAAAAATTATTTTCTTCATTATGTCTACCCTTACTATCCACCCAAAGGGAAAAAATCATTAAATCCCCAAACATAGCATATATAATGATTGATAATGATGATACTATAACTCAATGAAATCTTTTTTATCTTACTGCACACCATGGGGTGTAGAATAAAAATCCTACAATCCAAAACCCCATAATTAACTCACAAATCAACTAACACCACATCAAGTGTTGTAAAAAAATCACAAAGAATACACTCCAATTCAAACAACACCATCAGATTGGATCCGTAGAATATGAATAAAATAAAATTTTAGAATAAAGAGGAATTAACTCACCAAAAAATTTTAATGAGGAACCATCGTAAACCACAAATCAAATTTAGAGAAGATGTGATGAATGATCTCATGGAGTCGCTAGGTTTAACCCCAAAACTGAGAGGGAACAAGGGTGAAATAACTAGAATCGGCTAAGCCTCATCTTTTATATGGGTTTAAACACACACTATTTATGATATAAAATATATATTTACATTATAAAATACATGATCTTATATATATTTCAACTTAAAACCAATTTTTAAGCTATAACCACTTTTTCAATAAAAACATTTTGTCTCTGTCTTTATTGATTTTTTCCATAAATCCATGTCTTACAATGAATTTTTTTTCATGAACTTCCCCTCATAATAATCCAGATGTAACCAAGTTTTCCATAAAGTAAATAATCCACCATATTACAACATAAATCCAACTTTTATAGTGTAAAAAGCATGATATAGTTCTAGTATAGCTCAAACTCCACTTTACCTCTTCTAGATTCTTTAGAACACCACTATCAACCTCAAAATAGAAATGTAATGGTCCATGAAGGCATGAACAATTACATTACAAAACACTTAAGTGTTTCTCAAACATTAGAATCAAATGAAACCTAGATATAATAATGTGATCCAATCAACCACCCCTTAAGAGACCTATAATGATTCTCGTTACAGCCCAATTTACAACAACTAAACTCACCAATCAAAACACCCAAATAACATCTTGTAAAACCACATCCCCAAATCTCATCAAGAACACCACTAAATAATATGGTACCAGGCACAATACGTCACATTTTTACACATCCAGACAACCATAGAACGATAATTAATCCACCATAATTACATAATCCAACAACTGTTGCAACCAACACAGAAAACAATACCAAGAAGAAAAATCATTAAATCCTATATTCTATGTAAGTATATTATTTTAATTTGGTGACAGTAGCATTATAAAATGGTTTTATTCCTGTTAATTTATAAAGAATATTGATTAGTTATTGGGTCATTCATTTATCAAATACTGGAAACTTTAACACATATCAAAACATCATGTTAAATCACATATCATAAAAAAATAATATTCCAAGAATCACATAATCCAAAAAAATCCAAAAAAGGAAATGAAAAAAAAATCAAAATAGATCACAGTACTGGGCACCCATCTATATCTCTCACTCCCAAGTACTCTCCTCTAAGACAACATGCCTTCACAACACCTGAACCAAGGGGATAGTTCATCCACAATGAACCCTATATTGATGATAATGGATCTATTCTAGTCACTCCATGAACATATAATCACCCCTAACATACAAAATTCATCGATCAATGATATGGGAGTTATTGTAAAGATAAAAATGAAGCTAGGACAGATACTAGACTTTATGGATCATCTCATTCCATGATGATGGTGCTAATGATATTCCACCTCACAGACTATCCCTAACACTTCAATAGTACCAAAACACTAGGGGAAAATCTTAATCCCCATTCAAAACATCCATTTATCATGTCAAAGAGGGACTTTCAGGAATAGATGGTCTCCAAAATCATACTTCAGGGCCCATTTCCAATAATCATCAATGGTCTTATGATGGTCCCAGGCCGCCCTCATACTCTCTCTAACAAATTTGACCTTCTCGGTCATTCTATACACCAAAACTATTCCAAGAACTATTTATTCCCCAACCTATTCATAACACAATGTATAATTACATGACTGCCAAAAATTGCTAAAATGGAGCCTTCCCAATGGACTAGTGATATGTTTTTTTGTAAAAAATCTAAATCAAAGGAAAATATCATTCCCATGAAATGGTAAAGTCCAAGATGAAACTCACAACATATCCTCGGTAATCTTTATGGCCCTCACTAACTTCTCAAAATTATGATGGTGGAAGTTAGTGCTAAGGTGAAACCGAGAGAAAAAATAATTCATAAATCCCCTACAAAATTTCATGGTAAAATGATGATCCCCATAAAAGGATGGTCTAAATTACCCCATGAATCCAAACCAAATCCTCTACTTTTCACCACTCCAACACATCAATGACACTTGAATAAAAAATTTCAAAAAATTATTTGACTTTTTCAGGGAGTCCATTATCACACAGACAACATCACAACCTCCCTATACTCATGGTAACCCTAAGATGAAGTCTATCATGATATATTTCCATTTACACGAAAATACATGTAATCAATACAAAAAACATAAGTAATATGGTTATATTCTATCACCAACTGACAAAAAAGAAATGTCACCACAAAATTATCCACTAAATATTTGATCCTCGGCCACCAAATATGTCTTCTCAATCATCAATATATCTTAGTCACACTAATATATACCGCTAAATATGAGATTTGAAACTCTCATATAAATACATCATGAATTTATTATAGAACAAAAAACATTCCCTAGAATACTAATCGATTCTGACCATCCAGTAACCATCAATCAGGAGCATCACAATAGTCAAAATGATCATGCATTGCCTTTTCCTCCGAGTCTTCTAGACAAGGCTCCTCCACCCGACACATTGTAGATAACTTTAAAATCATATAATAAATAAAACGATGTCTATTTCTCTTTCCCACAACATAATGAATTTCTAAAATCACTTCCAACCCATTCTAAATACAAACAGGCCCCTAAATGACTTCTTATCTGGACATTCTACATAACACATCAGTAATAGAGTTCTCCATTACTAGGGTGTAAGAGATAAAAAAATTATAATCCTTGAGTAAATATATACACTTCTACTGGTGTATATCCATAACCCAATAATGGAAATCATATTTTAGTTTCTTGTGGTCTATGAATCCCAATAAGTTCTCACTGATGATGTAATTCTTACCCAATATTAGTGAAACCATAAATTCTTCTAAATATAGATCATGGGTTCCATAAATATTCTTATGTGGAAGTATCTGTATAGAACCATAAGATATCACCTCTAATTTATACATCATTAGGAATCCTAACATAGATGGTACACAACATAAATAACCTCATAGAACACAACCTCCTCAGAAAACTGAAGCAATTGAGAACATACTGGGTTCTCTTTCTAGTAACTGAACACTACCAATCATTGATCACTCCAAAAAATCATGGTTTTTCCTTGCCATTTCTATTAGTAGGGATACAACTTGAGGCAACTCAGGTACAAACCACCAATAATTTACTAAAAGGCCAAGGAAACTATAAACCACTGCCATGTTCTTGATTTCTTTCGAATATAAAAATATATCAATTGTCAATGGGTCAACCACCACACGCTATTGAGACACTACATGACTAATGAAACTCACCTCTCATTTCCATAAATCACACATTGATAATATTACATAAAGCTAGTAGTGTCAAATGAATTTTAAAATAGCTCTGAGATGCTCTGCATGATCCTTCTCTGACATTAATTATATCAACATATGATCGATGTGCCCAATGTTGAATTGTTCTAGGAACTCTCATAACATAGTGTTCATGAGTCCCATGAACACAACTGGTTCATTCATGACACTAAATAACATAACTACAAACTAGATGTTCCCATACCTACACCAAAAGGTAGTATTCATGATATCTTCATCCCTCACCCACAAATGGTGATATCAAAACCATAGATTGATCTAGGAAAATGTATTATCTCCTCTCAACTGGTCGAAAAGATAATTGATCCTCCAAAGAGGGTAATTGTTCTTGACGGTTACCTTGTTCAACCTCTAGTAGTCTACCCACAACCTTTGACCAACATCTGTAATCATGGAGTGCAACATTGATGTACCCTAATGAGACAGACGGGGTTTGATAAAACCCATCAACATCATACCATCAACCCGTAACCACATCTCATATATCTCCATAGGAAAAATTTGATAGGGAGCCAGCGAAATCAAATATGCAAACAATTATAATTCTATATAAAAATCAAGGATGTGTCAAGAGGGTAGGGTAGAATCATTATTCGGAAAATCATCTAGGCACTCCTTAAAAAATCTAAGAGTATTGTATACCTTAGTTTCCACCGACAGCTCTACTAATTGGGAAAAATAATTCTCCCCTTTTCAACCACCTATTCGATAACCTCACTCTCCAATGAAAGATACTCACTGACCCGCTATATTGGAAAAAAACAGTTATCCAGAAACATTTGATGATTAAAAGAACATAATATTGCCAACCCATGCCAAGGATAACATCATTTGAATATATCTATTGAAAGTAGAAATATCCCATGGACTAGTGGAACCCCATCACCAACCTAGATCCCCAATACATATGAAACAAAATAGCTAGTCCTCCAACGAACATATATAACACAAGGGGAACTAGAAGTACCATATCTAGTTCTAAAGAAGATACCAATTAGTAAGAAAAAAAGGATGTGATGTTCCTGAATCAATAAAATCACACACATGGATAGATGATAAACAAATTCTACCTCGAATAACTCCTATCTGTGCTGGCATTAACGCCTATAACGCATGAATCATACCACTCCCAACTCCTTAAACTCTCTTATCCTGACCACTATGAACATGGAATATCCTATTTACCTATTTATGGAGACTATAATAAACATTAACTATCTCAAAACCATCTACCCATAGTTGTTGGACATGCGTTATCAGTCCATGATGCTACAATTCTCTCGGAGGAAACTAATGTTGTTTCCGAAATAGTGATTAAACAAGTAACTAAAACTAGAATATCTGAGCTATCAAGAACTATGATAGGGTGTTCCCATGTCCTCCTTATATGTAACAAAAAATGGTAAGCCTCATGTAGGTACACGGGAGGCACCTACCCTAGAAGAATGAAAAGAGAGCTACCATAGTTATTCCCCCACATATCAAAAAACTCACTAACTGAACACATGTGAACCACCTTATAATGATATTCCCATATAGATTAATTGATTGACACTCTAGCAAGTCTTATGTCCTAGATAAACCATATGTTCGATGGCCTCATCTTTTTTACCCTTTTAGATGCATAGAGACCATAAATAGAGTGATTGTATAACTGATCACTAGGTGTAGAACCCCCTATAGATTCTGCATTGTGGACTCATAATCCAAAAAACATCCTTAGAATAGTGAAAGAGGTCCTTGGAACTAATCCCAATCTCCCATATAGTATGTCTTGCCACCTAGTTTGAGAGTTCCTCCAGCCTCTTGGTTTCCCTCAACATTGATGATATAAATTCTGGAAAGAAACTCCTTCAGAATGTCTGACCACAACACATCAACTTTCTTTTGACCACAAAGGGACAACATCAGTCACTAGAATGCAACTCACCAAAATTGTCTCGCTATGAACAACACCAAAACCTCATATCATTATCATATTAGACTAAAATTGATCTCATGATTCTCCATCCAAAGAACTCTCTCTATATTAGAGTTTCTACTATCAAAATTTTGAAAACAATTTCATAAGAAGGAACAAAAAATCTTCTAAATAACCTTATCAGAATATATCAGGTAAACCCTCCAACAACTAGATTGATCATCTTACTAATACTCAACTACCTGAGATAATATTTGACACTGACCAGTAGCCATTCATTAATGGTATGGAGAACATCCTATGCTTGATTGCACAAAATTTAAAAAATATAATATAATTTATTCAATTTATATTCCCCCAAAAAACCCTAGTAAAAATTTAAAAAAATCAATCATTGTTTATATACCTATCATTGGAATATAACCTATAAATAAATCTATATCACATGGCCACACAATAAGATTAGAGTACATGCATTGGAACATATGAGGCCCAAAAATCTAGTGTCTCTGCAAGTCTCCCAATCCTATATGACACAGTAAGGTCAACATAAATTATTTCTATACCAACACATGAAAACCTAAAAGTTAATAAGTCCAAACACTATCCTATCTATTAACTAAAACCTTTGATAAAAATATATCATCATCCCATACCTCCAATGTTATAAAAATGGAAGAAGATAGATAATGATCCTTGAGTCCTGCTTCTAGTAGGCCACTGATTGGTGACATTCCCTGAGGTTATAAAAATCTCACAAATGGGATACATTACCCTCTATAATAATCTAAGACCAAGTGATAATAGAAATAACCACCAACAAGACAATGAATATTATAACGGTAACCCTCAAACCATCGCATAATTAATGAACATAAGAAAACCAATTGAATAATATTCTCCAATAAAAATCCAAAAATTCATGTCCTACCATAGGGATTCAACAGTATCTCCATAACCGAAGCTAGTATTGTATAGATCAGTTTCTAAAGTCATCATATAATCCTAAAAATAGTTTATATATATATTGGTTGATAATAACATAGATAATCAGTAGGGATATAACCATGGTCTAATGTGAACATGTGAATAGTGAATGCTAATATACTAGTAAACAAACAAACAAAACTAACATGAACCTATATAGGTCATCTAACCCAACACACCCCCATCATGGGTTGCTCAAAAAATCTTGCATCCAATATATTAATATAGATTCAAGATAATTACAAATCAAGGCTTGATACAACAACTTCCCCACTAATTTATCACTCTTAGGCCCCAATGTCTAACTTCCCATGATCCCATCCCTTCCATATATGTCACATCACTTACCAAAATTCTCCCATGTTCATCATGATGCATCTTTTTTTACACTTCCCTTGCATGTTCATGAATATGGAACTATAATCATACGTCATCACATCATATATTGATATAAGACACTATGGAAATCATAAAACATCTATCATTAACAAACCTATTCTTTCACACCACATATCACATGAACACACCTAGGCCATAACTGCACAGCTTACTTGAAGACACCTAGTACATAAATATCAATGGAAGAGTGGGGAAGATGGGGTTGCTAGACATCCATAACACCATATTCTAGAATGATGTGGAATGAACCTGGAACCCAGAACCACTATGCACTGGTAAGGATATCCATCTCTGTTGGGGAGAACACAAAAATAACATATACATATGCCATTTATATATCAAAAATACCGAATTAATGGGTTCACGACAACTACACAATAATGCACCATCACCACTGACACTTCACCACACATTAATTGTCAAAACCACTTCCACCACTTTATGAGATATACCACATAACCATTACACATAACTAAAATGTCATGTTTCATTAACAAGTTCAAAACATTCTATAAAGACCATGTTTTCAGTACCTTTCTTTTACTAAGACACCTCATTCACATTTACGCAAAAATTCCTTGAATTATTAAATTTATTGAATCCAATTAACTTATATTAGTTCCATCCCTTTATTATTCATTTACTTCCTTAAAAATTATTATATGGATATCTGGTAATCTAACAAAATAATGACATACAATAAATATGATATCACAGAAGAAATCCATACCACCATGTCAACCATACCATATCATCAAAACAACCACCTGACTCAACCACAACACTTCACAAGCTTCACATTCAACAACCACAAATGTCCACCATACAACATTAATACTGAATAATACAACAAATCCATACCATAGCCTCACATAAAAACCACCATGACCAACAACCACACAACTAGATACATCACATAAATTCTAGCCATCCACCACATCACAACCCCACCAAATGCACAACCCAACTACTCACATTCATTACTATAAAAATGGACACAACACATAAGGGGAAAAAAAGAAAACTCACACAATAAAAACAAAATCAACTTCAACAAATTATTTAGGGGATTTTATCACATTACTTATTTATTTTTAATGAATATTATCACAAAAGAGAGATTCAATGGAAAAAAAATATGTTTTCCAAATATATATTCATTATCATTTTATTTAGGCAGTGATAAATCATCAACACATCAAGGGTATTGATAAATTTCATCTATAATGATAAAAGGCCTCAAACAACCCCTATTTTATGTTTTGGATGTAATCATTCACAATATCATCAAAAAAAAATATCAATGTAGTAAATCTTTTACTATCTCCTCCACACCCATCAATTCTTTTAATTCCAAAAAGTTATCTATATTATTATAACCCATTATATCCATAAAAACTAAATCCAAACCATGAAATCTCAACACATATCATGTATAAGGAGAGAGATTAAGGGTAACCTTATCTGAAGAAAGACTTCTGATCATTTTTCAAACCATAGGGAGATTAATATTCAACCCACATAAATAAAAGTAACTCATGAATCAACCTACACCACATCAAGGGTTGTCAAAAAAATTCACAAAACACATCCAAAATGAAAAACCCACCATAGGAGATCCCTGAAATAATAATGAAGGGAAACTTCTGAAAAAAAATATGAAGGAACTCACCACCTATCACCAATGAGAAACCTGCAAAACCTATAGAATGAAGCAAGGAAAGATGGGATGGAAGATTTACTTATCCGCTTGGGTTCTCCATAAAACCCATAGGGAACAAGGGCTAAAAGATTGGAATCGTTCAAGCCTCACATTTTATTCAGGGTGCAGCTCAACCAATAAATGACGTAAAATATATATTTACATCTTATCATTTACAGTCCCACATATCATACACCATAAACCTATATTTATCCTCTAATAGATTCTTTCATGAAAAAATATTGTGTCTAAGGATTAATTGATTTTTATTATAAATCCTAATGTTATATCGTAAGTAATTTTCATGACCTAACCCTAAAAATGAAAAATCTACTAAAATATTGGCCACATTTGATAGAAACCACCATATTAAACCGTAAATCCCCCTTTTAATGCATAAAAATAATTTTATAGTTCTAATTCAAAAAAAACACCAACAACCCTCCTATAGCCATCTTCGAATACCTCAGATTTCCTAAAACATAAAAGTTAATAGGATCATAAGGCATGGTTCATTACATTCCTAATTCTAAATAAACCATTGATAATATATTTATGTATTATTAATATATATATTACTGTATAAATTATTCTATTTTTTATATCAAATAATGTTGAAACAATTCATTTAGGGGGGGGGTATATAACATCCTCAGGTTGTATTATCCAATTACCCTTAAATATGTCAGTGTTATTGGTAACTTTTATTTCAAAAAACACCTAATTTAAATAAAGTAAAACATATTGCAATAACATTAATAACTAACCTATTATAGTAATCAATTAATAATCATTTGCTTTAGAGGACAAATTGTTAAAATGATTTTATGTTAAAAAATAGTGCTTCAATAAAAAAAATTTATATATTTTTTATTTCCATTTAAAAGATAAAAGATATAATTTTAAATGTTTAACAATATATTATGAAGCACAGTTAAAAATATTTTATATAAACAATAACATATTTTAATTTTTTAAAAACATTAAAAAAGTTATATCTTTTGACCAAGAATGCACTATTTATGAATCTTATAATTTCTATGACTTTATAATTATCTGAGAATAATTATAATGATTTAAATAATATTTAGGTTAATAAATATAAAATTACCAAAAACAATATCAAATTTAAAAAATTAATTGTACGTTTATTAAATATGTTAAATATTTTAATAACTATGGAGAAATGTTACTTTAATACAATCATTGTTTTTTCCCTTCTCGTTAAATCAATTATTTTCAAGGTGAGGTTCATTTTTTATTTCATTTAATTTCTAATTCCTTTTATTAAATTCAGAATAAATCAAGTTGTGTCTTTAAAATCAGTAACCATGATAGTTTTATCATATATATAAATTCAAATTCATAATAACATATATTTTTTAAAATAAATGTTTTAGAAATATTAGTGTTTTTATTTTATATTTAACATCTCAAACCTATATGTTTTTTATTTGATTTGTTTTTCAAAATTGAAATTAGAGGAATCAGAAAATGTAATATTGTTAATTAATATTTTTCCGTTAAATTTAATTACTATGGTTAAAAATTAATTTTCATGGTAAAAGTAAATGTGGTAAATTGATTTAACTTAGTTTAAAATAAAAAACATTTAAAACATAAATTAAATTGAATAGTTGAGATTTTCCTCAGCCAATACATATGTGTTATATAATTTTTCCCATTTTTATACATTTCCCAAGAATAGTTTCAGAAAATTATTCAAAAATGTAAAGGTGTTTCCAAAAGTTCCTTTACATTCCATTTTAAAAACATACCACTTCCACCCTTCCTAGATACACATAAATTTATAATTAAAATAGAAAATTATAACATTTTAATATCCCTATAATCACCTCAAATTAAATTAATCCTTTAGTTTTTTGTAGTTAGCCAATGCCCTTAAATTTTAACGCGGCATCCAAGGAAAATTCAATTTTTCAATATAAGTATCATCTCTTTCTTATGTATTATTTGTTATCATCTTATTATAAATATATTATCTTCATAATTATATAAAATTTCATGCATCATTTTTAGACTTATTTTTAGTTATATTAATGGCACAAAACATATTTACTAGTTTTCATTCACATAGAAAAACAATAGAACATTAATCATGCATGTGAATGGACTACCACGTCGACGAAGAATAATTTTCTTGCTTTCATTATTGTTTTTAATTCATTATCAAAAAATATTCAAATATGATTCATAGTAATTTAAAAATCAAAATAATATCATTATTATTCTATTATAATAATATTAGGTCAAAATAAACACTGCCTTAACCACACTCACCCATAATTTTAATGTGTATTCATGTTTGGGTCAGTTTAACCACCTACATGAACAATGAGATAAAATTTGATCATGGATGACTATGATAAATGTAATAAATATATTATTATTGGTAAACAAAAAATTTATTTTTTATATTTTCTGTAATGTTATATATGATATATAAATTATTATTAATTAGTCATCGTAGACAATAGAAATTACATAAATAAGTCATTAACAATTTTTTTCATATATGGCGAACAAACAATATGTTGAATGAAATAAAGAAATATTGATTCTATATATGTAAAATATTATAAATGGATTAATGACATATCAATAATTCAATTTTTTCAAATGATGGGTAACGATATCAAAATTATTGAACCTGAACAAAATAGTTACAATTATTAACAGACAATATTAAAAAATACAAAACAATTTATTGATGTACTCAAGAAAAAAAATTATACTAACCATTATAAAATGGTAATATTTGTGATTAATTTTATGAAATAATATTTTAAGTTGGTTATATTTTTTCACAATGGGTTACAGTATAGTCAACTGAGAAATGAAACAAGGTAAGTGTTTTAGTCTCAATTTCCTTTTGTTGAGAAATGTATTTGCTATAATACATTTGGATGTGACCCGCAACTTCCTATTTTATGTCAATGTAATTTTTTTTCTAATAGTTTTCCAAGTTTTCACATCCTTTCCCTTTCAAGTTTCAAAAATGTTCTCCCCTAATAGGGTTTTTGTTTCATGACTTATCCTCAAATATATATATGTTATAGTTTAGGGATAACAAACTCAGTATACATAATAATTATTCTTTTTTGGTATTATATAAGAATTATTTTCTAAGGATGTTTTTCATATATTTTAACATCCTTCATGGTTTTCATTGTTACGCTAGGGATATGTTATTTTGAAACCATCCACCACATTCCTAGTGATAGAATATTACCAGGGTTTTCAAGTATTAACACAATACTCATTTCCCTATATGGTGTGAACATCACATTTTACATAATTACAATTGAATGATATTCACCGAGTTATAATTTTATTCAATGTATTGGTAAAAAATTAATGAAATTTCATATTTTTATATTGAAATATGGATGAGTATTGGAAGGTTTACTATTTTATGTTTAATTTTAAACATTCTTCCTCTGGATGGGTTATGATCATGTAATCCCTTTTATTAATATGGGATAAATTATTAGAAATATTTAAGATTATTGACTACCAATGATGGTCAATAACATATTTATATTACATATAATTAATTATATAGATAACTATTTTACATTCAATATGATTTTATTTAGAAAATATTATTAATGGTGTTGCTGACTCTTATTGTGCATGCATTATATAGAATCATGTGATGGGTGGGGCCAACCATTATATTTCCTGATGATGCATTGAAAAATGATACGATACAAAAATGGTTTGGCTATTTAGTGTATGCCCTACCAATTTTTTAAGATTTCTTGATTATGGTCTTGAAGATTATTGAATGTCTTGGAACAAGGCTTTAATATACGTTTTTTGATGTATCGATTTATGAATTCCATCTGCATGAGATTGGTATCATTGGTATCAATGTTTTTATTTATTGTCATGAATATAGAATTCTCTCAGTTTCATGTTGATTATGGATTCATGTTTTTTACTTATTTATTACAAAATACTTATTCCACGTCTATCCAATGATTTATTCTGTTATATGTTTCCCTTAATTATAATTTGAGATCACCCATTGTTAATGATTATATTTCCTAGGTTATTTAAAAAAGAATTACATGTGAATTGTTAGAAGGATACCACATGTGGAATAATTTAAGGGAGATTCTAATGACATATCTTGAATTATGTTTTTTCTTATATATAGTGCATAAATGTCCATTAGTTGATAAATGTATGGGATTTATTATTTTATAATGTATCATATTAATCTAAATCTCATTACATGAAAAGATTATCATAATTCAAGATATGATATAATAATTTCTAATTTAGTAATTAAGGATGCATATATCTTGGATATTATAGCTATTATCAAACAAAATATGTAATTCATATGTCTATGAGAAATAGATCCTGGAGTACGGGTCTAGGGTTCTATAGATAGGATGGTGCGTGGATTTTGACAAATGTGAATATTATATTGGATAATTTTATTGAGACATTATAAGGATCTTTATAATATATAGTTAAAATAGAACACATTACAAAAGAGTTAACCTCTGTTATATTTTTGATCATGATTCTAATTAATGACACACAACTCAAAACATAATATTTCAAATAGGAATCAAAATATGGGATCATACATCATATAAGTTGAGGTCATGAATTTTGGATTTCATGTTCATTTGGGTAGATCTATGGATACTCAACAATGGAAAAAATAGTTAGATATATATTTCCATGTTATTCATTTCTTTTGAATTCATGGTTGAGATTATATGTAGAAGATAGAGGGATTATATTTCAATTATTGGGATGATTCTATGTGCATAAATTGTTCTGATGGTGAGATTAGAAAGGGAAAAAATTATATGTTTTTCCATATCTCTAGATAAAATATTTTAGAGGGCTTGAGAATACTCACATAGTAGTTTTGAAACATGGTTATGGTAGTGGCTTCTAATAAAGTGAAATATGAAGTCATTATGGTTTTCTAAATTTCACTCTATTGTGCTATGAGTTTATTAGAAATATATATTTCTTTCATTCAAGATATTTTAAGACTCTATGGTCTTCTTTTAAGAGATAAGTTCTATAATAATGATATTTCATTAGTTAATGTATTAGTAGTGGGTGTTTTGAGGTTGTTGGATCAATATAATTTGAGTAGTGTAGTGAAATGTTATTTAAATTTAAGATATATACCAGTGATGAATTTTATTATATGAAATTATATCTGAAATATAATTTTTCGTGTTTAAAGAATGATTAAATTTCTCAGAATGGATGTAAATAGTGAATTTACTCTTAGTTTACTATGGAAAAATATACCATTATAAGATGTTAAAACCATCACTAAATTAATTTATAGTCATCTAAAACTACCAAAAATAATTTATACAGTAGTAATTTTTTTAATTTTTTTAATTAATTTTAAAGAATAAATATTTCATGATAGTTTAATTTTATAGAGGTGGTTAATGAAAATGCCTATATACTTTGTAGTGGGTTAAAAATTACACAAATGATTTATCTAATGAACCACATTTAATAGAGGTTTATACAACAATAACAAAATATGGAACATTCATAAAATTTTATACGATATTTAGTGATGTTTTTAACCATAATTACATATTAAACAATTATTAATAGTTTTGAAAAGTATTTTATAGTCATTAAAACCGCTATGAAATATGGTATAAAAGGAATAATAAATTCCTAAGTAGTAGTATAAAAATCCACCTATAAAAAATACAGGTACATAACAAATAATCCTACCTTTATAATATAATAGTAAAAAATAACTCCCATATATAGCATAACAACTTCTTTTTTTAAATAACTATATGATTTTATAATTGACAAGATATGAACAATTAATTTAGTCGTTAATACAAAATTTCAGTAATTTGTCACAATAATCACCCCCCACCTTCACTCACATCATTTGGATCACACATATCATCACCTATTTTCTAACTTTCTATACTCGTGCCTGCATTAAATGCAGTTAAATTCAAATTATTAAAAAATATTAACAATATTTTTTTTCAGAAATTCAAAAAAATAATAATCAAATCAAATATTAACCATTAATAATACCATTTAATATAATGTTATATAAAAAATTTCATACATTATTACAAAAAATAGAAACTATATAAAATATATCAACATTATAAAACATTAATACATCAAGTTTGAAATGACCAGTCAAGGTCAATTTGATCACTGGGGGTCAATCTGTCATTATATATTTTTATGTTTTCTACATTAAAACAACATTCAATTTTGGGATGAGATAATTGACTCTACTAAATCAAAACACCCTAAAAAACCAAATGGAATAAAAGAATTTTCAACATCTACTACTCAATAAAAGTATATTCTCCTTAGTAACAAATGGAAACAATATTTGATCACAAATCCAATAGAAAATAATCCTTTTTATTTATATAAAGAATTATATATCCATCACTTCCATAACACTACATAATTTTTAAAATGAATGTGATTATTTCACATATAATATAATCTTATAATTATTTCAACAAAAAAGTAAATAATAAACAATAAACTTCAACACGTCATCACTATACTGCTTAACATCATTCAACCCTGTGCTCTTATAAGTTTGTTCGTATTAATCAATTTCATTCATAATAACTCTCAAGTCTTAATCTGGTACCAATCTAGACATTACCTATTATAATGATACCTCTGTACCTAATACCCATTCTTCAGTTTCATACAGTACTATTCTTTCTCACACCTCTCAGTTTGATTCTTCAATAAACGGATCTCTCATGATATTCACATATTTAAAAAATACTTCATAATAAACCAACTTCCCTTTATATACCCATCAGTTCTCCTAATAATTAAGGATAAAAATAACTCCAATTTTTAATTTTCCATTCCGAATTAGAATATCCAGCTCAAAATTTAATATCCCAATCGAACATTCTTCAATTTAATTCCTTCTTAGACTTGAAAAATATATGATCCAATAATATTTTTAATAACTCTCATAAAATATCACTGTCAATGATAATAAAAAATTCTTGAAATATGAACTAGATTCATGATATTTCTTTTATGATTATTGAGTAATTGAACATCCATCTCATCTTCATCACAATGTATGATTTTTTGTGGACTATGTAAGGATTATAAGAACTCTATCTCATTCTAAATTGAATAAACTTCATTATCTGGAATTTAAAAACCATTTATTCTTTCATAATAATCTTCTTAATTAAATAATTATTTTTGTAAAACCATTTCAATCAATAATAATATTATTTTCCCATTTATTATTTATTATGGATTTCCTCAATATTTTGATTTATGATGTTTTCTCTATTTGAGGACTATGTTATGAGAACTCTCTATGATACACTTTGTATAGAAATCATTATTCATTTACATTTTAAGAAAACCCATTTCATTAATCATGATTCATAAAATTTTATCTGATAACATCACAATTGTTCTTCATCCAAAATACACACACACATTTCTTTGCCTGAAATCCTTTTTCTAGAATAATCTATCTAGGATCCTTCATTTAAAAGATTAGTTTTCTTTTATTACATTACATTGAAAAAACATGGCTAAAATCATGAATATCAAATAATTACCAAGATATTCATTACCTTGAAGAACATCAAAACATCACCTAATTTTCTTTTTCAAAAAATCCTTGTTCTATGACCCTATGAGTACATTTGAACAAATACATTTTCTTGTCTCCCATTCAGTCAAATCAGTCCTATAGAGTCCATCCAGTCACCTATTTCCTAAATAATTCTTCTGATCCGCTCATACTTTCAGTCGATTTATGTACAATATATAAAATAAAACACCTCAAACCTTTATTCTTCATATTATCAATATTATTTCTTAGTTTAACAATAACTAAAAATATGTTTGTCTAAAAAATATCCCCGTATTTATTTATTTTTTAAGCCAAGGAACATAAATCTCATAAGCTCTAAATCCCAAGGAATATATCACCATTGAAAAAAAAATCTAATCCTACTGGAGAAAACTATATGTTGGAAACAAAAATCATTGAAAAAAATATTGTACTAACCATAAAGTAGTTTGATACCAACCATAATATCCTGACACATGTACACCTGGATATAGTTATAAAAATATATTATTTACCAAATATCTTGGATTCCAACATAAATGGACCAATTTTAACCATCGATAATAAATATATCCATTGATAACATTGACTCACGTTCATATCAAAGCCCTTCTCATTTTGTTGTATTATAGAATTATGAAAACCCCTTTACTTAATAAAACTCATTTATTTCTCCTTAAGTGTGAGTTTTACTCTTTATACATATATTTTATTGTTCTATAAAATGAATTAACCTCACCTTAAAAATTCTCTACACATGATACACTTGTATATAAAACATACTTTATATGATTCTTCATAACTTGTTGAAAATCGAAACATAAAAATGGATGAAATCAAATGCTCAGTAAGGGTAAACCTTTAATATATCAATTATATGTGAACATAAGATGATCATACATGTATTATAAAAAGAAAAAGTGAATTTTTGCAATACAAAATATTTACACCTAGAAATCTTGGTTTATAATCTGTAAAATCATGTCATATTCAGATAGAATATTAATAATGTTATTAAAGTAATGCTCATTATTTAAGAGTCATAACATTAGAATTTGTAACTATAAAAATTTTAAATCACAATATTTTTTACATAGCTATTTGTAATCCTATCCACTCAAAATATTGTTAGTATAACTAGAAAATATCATACACATGGATCAAATTTTGAATACATCCATTCTCAATCATGTACCTAGATAATAATATTATTATATCATAAATCAATCATACTCTTTCATCAAAATATGAACACAACCATTCACAATCATTTCCACTCATAATCTTATGTGTTTAACTAGTTTCAATCACACTCATACAACAAAATTATAGTAGACATATTCAAAATAATTCCCATAATTATAATCATCGTCTGATGATATATCTATATAACATTAACCAATGAATTAAATGGGTACAACTAACCTAAAGTAATCATAATCATAATCTAGTCATATATATTCACAAAGGTCATGAAAACATTTATCATTCATTATAGATTAAATCATAGAAAATAAAATGGGTTTATCCAGATTTCATCATCATAATAAATTACCATCTATTGAAGGAATGGGGATAGTATTATTCTATCAAGTCCCCAACATAGATTAAGTGACATCGAAGTATTCTATCTTAGATTAAATTTCCATTAATATTTCACATGATTTTTTTTCCAGAAAAAATCATTTTCATTTTGAAATCATTTATTTAAATTATAATAATTTAAAAAATAGTGGAAAATATTTTTTCCTTAATAGGAATCATAAAAATCCATAACGGAATCTTCAAATCAATGAGTATCCACAATGGTGGTAAAATCAGTTAATGCATTATACATTAAAACAGTGATTACATTCACACCTTCGTTAAAAAAGTACCTCATTTAGAATATGGTATGAAGACTCTTCTTAATAATTTTATATAAAGTTAAAAATATGTTAATATGAATTCAATATATCATTATAAAATATTAGAAAACATTCTTGAAAATAATTTTTAAAAAATATGGACATGGAATAAAATGTTCATTGACCAAAGAGAAAATAAGGTCTATTTTTCAAAAAAACATTTTGTTGGTCATTTTATGTTCCAAAAAAGGAGAATTGTAATATAAAAAGAGTATTATAGTAATAATATAAGGGTAAAAAATATGGTATTTATTGTATAAATATCATTTAATTTCACTTAATGGATATTTAACATAAAAAATCCTGAAAAGAAATGTCATTGTAACATAAATACCATACCCCTATGAAAATATGTCAATAAGAAAAACATGAAATAGAGAACCTTATATTGATTTGAAAATATACATATTTTTAATTAAATATCATTATAAAAAAAATTTAAAAATTATCTACACTGCCCAAAATAAATAAGTGTGGAATATGGCATATTTTTCACAAATATAATAGTGTGATGAGAAACCCAAACCTAAAGTCTTATGTTCTTTCATCCACATAAAAACCTAATGTAAATTAAAAATAGCTTTATTATAATTGAATTATAGATAAATATACATATATATATATATATTACTATATATAAGTCCTTATAATTACCAAGTATCATTTTATTAGTAGTTCTTCATCAAAATCATTATTCTGGTGAAAAATAGTTTGTTTCAACAGTATTTTTGGTTCAACAGTTCCGTTTCATGAGCCTTATTCACGGATTTATCATATTTAGAATAATAATAACTACATAATTAAAATATTTATTCATTCTATAATCTTAATTAATCATCTATTTAATGTGGTGGTGAAAAATTAATTACATCACTTTGTGGAGAGGATATATAGTATATACACAATAGTGATGTCTCCACTTTTCAATGGATGGAATGAAGGAAATGAAAATGATAATTCAGATTTATACAGTAATTATTATATCATATATATTCATTTAATCTCTCCTTATTAGAATCCATTTAAATAGGAAATGAAAAACAAGTCCCATCACTACATGCAGATGGCCGTCCACATGTACACGTGAATGAATTTACAATTTTCTGATGGATGGGGAAGTATAAAGGTAGAAAAACATTTTAATTAAGTAATTATAATTATCTCATAAATATCATATATATAAACAATAAATCATTTGTAATAATTATACTTTTGAGCTGGTGTCGAAAACCAAATCACGTTGCTTTATGAAGGTGGTAGTCCACATTCATGTGCGAGTGACATTATTATTTTCCAATGGATGGGAATGTAAGAAGGTATATAAAAATTTATGATTAAAGAATAATCATTATATAATAAATATTTTATATAAAAAATAATCAATTATAATAATCATGTCTTCTCTTCTTTCATAAACATCCAAACCACTTGTATAATAAATAAAATCCATTACAATTACATTATAGATATATTCATATATATATATATATTACTATATATCAATCCATTTTAATTTAAATTTGAAATTTTATTAATAGTTCTTCATTGAAATCATTATTTGGGTAAAATAAATTTAGTTTTCCATGCATGTTTTGGTTCTCAAGGTATATTTCATTCTCATTGGTCATGATTTCATTATATATAGAATAAACATAATTCAATCATCATAATATTTATTAACTATATACACTTTTATAATCATCCACATAATGTGGTGATGAATAATGAATTACATCACTTCATGTAGATGATATTTTATAAACACAGAAGAGTGATGTTTATAATTTTTGTTGAATGGAATGAAAGAAGAGAAAATAATGATTTACATATCCATAATAATAATTATATTATAAATATCACATATATTGATTAAATATATCCATATTACCATCCATTTAAAGAGATTATTATAAACAAGTCGCATCGCTTCATGGATGTGGTAGTCCACATGTTCACACGAAGGACTTTATTAGTGTACAATAAATGTAAGGTAACATATTAAAATTTATGAAGAATAATAATTTCATAAATATCATATATAAAAAATAAATCCATTATAATAAACATCCTTTTGATCTGGTTTCGAAAACCAAAACATGTTTCTTTATGGAGGTGGTAATACACATGTATGCATTAGTGATGTTTTAATTTCCAATAGGATAGAAAATGATATGAAGAAATGTTTTTCCAGGATAATAATAAAATATCAATATAAATTACTATACAAATGTTATCATATTATAATGGTTAGTATAAAATATAAGGATTTAGAAGAAGAAGTTAAAACAAAGTTCATGGTTAATTCAATTACCTCCTATTTGAATAACATCCTTTCCTTTACATATTAAGACTTATATGTTGATTCTTTGATTAGAAAAAGACATCTATGAAGTGGATAGAAATATTAGAAAGTGACTTGGGTAAATCATGGTGGATATAAATGGATCTTGAATTCTGAGAAATATATGAGGGGTGGTGTCCTTATATAATATAGGATTGAGGCATCCTCGTAACTTCTAAAAGTATTAAATTAATATATATTAATTTTCACGATAAAGTGAAAAAATTATTTATATATAATATTGGGTGAATAAAATTATAAATAATTTTATAGAATTAAATTTAGATATGTTTATTTGTTGTTTTAACCCTTATCTCTTATTTTTAATCACTGGTAACCATTTTTATTACTGCTGCGTTACAAAAGTTTATTTTAAGATTTACAGGTCAATAGTGTTACTATAAATGTCAAGTGACCCATAAGAGTGAAATGGTTTATATTATTGAAAATATACCATTTAATTGGACAAATATTATGTATAATTATATTTTAAATAGTTTGATAAATTATTATTTAACATAAGATAACATTATATTCATTTTTAAGACTACTCAAATGGAAGGCTTAACAAAATTCAAGAGAGGCAATATAGTTTGAATATAAAATTTTATCACATTACTAATACACCATATTTTTCAAAAAACAAATTAGACCATAAATCAGTTAACAAAATATTATGTTTTTGGTTTTTATAATCATTTACCTGATTTTTATAATGCATGAAAAAGCACTGTATTGGAATTGCATAATAAATAAGTGTATTTAATACATCACTAAAAAATAAAAATTAATTATCCTTATAGAAAAATTAAGAATATTAAAAAAACATTTATCACTATTCATTCCATATTTACATCCCTATGAAAATAATTTAGTGATATTTAAATAAATAACGTAGTATTTTGGAATTATTCTCTACTAAAAATAATATAAAGGCATTTTTCGAAATAAAAAAGGGACCAAAATGCAATATTTTCGAATTAATGAAGGGTTGATGAAAATAAACTGAAATTTTTTTAAAATAATGATTTATGATGATTTGAAATCCCTTTTATGTTAGTTGTAACACTAATTATCATAATTTACCACTCACTATAGTGATTCATTTTTCCATGGTTACTATTCATTATGACAAGAAATTGATACCTTTATTAAATTTTTAAATGATGTTTATAAATACTAATACATTTTATAAAGTTAAATTCCTATTAGAGGTGGAAATTAATTTTAAAATAAACTCGTAAAATATGAAAACAAATGACTTTCCAGAAATATTTATGTTTAAGTATAACAATATTTTAATAGAAAAATTTAACATAATGTTTAAAATAATGAAATTAATTGGATAATTTTTAATCAAAAGGAACGAATAGAATTTTAAAACAAATTTGAAATTAAAATTGTAGTTTGTAAATATATGAAAATAAAAAAATTCTAAAAAATCAACATTTTCACTATTCACTAAAACATTTAATCTTTTAGAAAAAATAAAAAAAATTAATCATAAGATACTTTTTATTTGATGAAACAAAAAAATTAATCATCTGTATTAAATTTAATTTATAAATTTTGGAATTATATTAGAAAATATATAGATAACCTACATTCATAGAAAAAAATACCTTTTATAAATGTAACTGATCATATCCTATTTCATATAAATTAATAATTATACGAGTGTTGTGAATTATTTATTTTTAAAATTTTTAATTAGAAAATTTTATAATAGTCTGAATTAAATATAACTAATGGATATATATGTGTATACAATGATTATGTGTCCATCTACCATATAAAACTTAAATATTACATTCACACACAAATATATATATATCCTTAAATGCTTCAGAAAAGATTATTTATTTACTTCCCCTTCATCATTTATATTGTATTCTGAATTCATTACCTTATTTCCATAGATTATGTTCAGATAAATATCATCGTGTAAAATAATGTGGATAAAGATTTTATGTTTATGGAATTTGTATATATATGTGTATTTACTCTAATTACACTTTTCATCATTTGTTTAATATTAAAACCCTATAATTTATTAGTGACTATATTTTATATTAATATTTGATCTTAATAAAAGAAACCAAGTTCACTTTAAATTTTTTTCATGGGTGTCATAATTTGTAATATAATATCCATCTATTTGAGAAATACATATTTATATATTGATGTTTTATTTTGTTTCACCAAAATTTTAATGTATTAACATTGTATTTGATACCCTGTATGACTTGCAACACGAAATGCATAAGGGGATTTTTAACACCCCCAAAAAAATCTAAATTATTAAAATTTTATTTAATAGAATGTATGAAACAAATCATAAATATTTTATAAACATAATATATGAACACACCAATATAAAATAATTAATTGGTTATAAATTAATTAGAAATGAATATATGAACCAATTGAATATAAAGAGAATATTTTTATAGATAACAATTTTTATGCTCACGAAGTTGTTTTATCCAAGTAAATTAAATTAATAATTATTATTATGTTATATTAATTTAATATATATATTATATATCAAATAAAATATTTTTTACATTCTTCTAATTGATTTTATTATCATAGGATAAGAACAAACTATATTTTAATCATAAACACCAAAATTTTATAAAGAGGCTTTTCCTCCTTTTAATAGAAAACTCATTTAAAGATTATTTATTAATATTTTATAGATTATATATTTCTAAATAAAATTAATCTTTTAAATGAAAACATAAAAATTGGGATATTTAACATTTTTGGTATTTTCTGTGAAGTTTCATTTCATAATGAAAATTGAAAAACACTAAATTTTATTTCCAAATATCATTTTCATCTATCATAATTATAAGAATAAATTATATTTAAAATTAGATTAAATTTTTTATTAGATCGTATTTTTATTAATTAAACAAATTTACGTTATTTCAATAATTCTTTACTTTGAAATTGGGTATTAAATCTTGGAAAACATTTGGACGTATTTAGTTTAAAAACAAGCAATGTCACCCCGCCTAAGGGATTAAATTTTACTTACTTTCTGCCACTTATTTCATTGGAATTTGGAAATTGGATTAAATTTATTTAATAATAATAATTTATAAAATCTAATAAGGTCAATATATTTTTCGACCAAAAATATTAGTTAAAGTAATTAATATTAATTACAATGATTAAAGTGAAATTAATATTAACAAGGGACTAAATCATAAATGTGATGGTCCAAAAAACCTATACACATTTCCAAACCTAATTTTATATAAATATTTAGAAACTATAATCCATTTTATCAAATTTTTATCACTATTGTATCCAATTGTAATGGGAAAACGTGGGTGGAATCCCCTTTTCCAAAATTTACAAGACTATCGTTACTCTTCCACTAAAAAAGGATTCCTCTACACTCACTTCCTCACAAATATCAATCCACTTTGGATCAAACAATATCATCTTAAAAATGTCTTAATCAAACATATCATAATCCTATAATTTACATACCCCTTGTGTGGAATGTAATCTGACGAATCCCTTTTGTGCATACCAAAGGGTATTACCCAAAGAATATGTAACATCACTCGTCATGCTCTTTAGTTTGTTTCCTTATATACCACCTCAACTCTTATTATTCCATTATTATATTTTTTTTTTATCAATATACTATTATTTTTTTATGCTATCGTTCCAACTTATAGTTACACACACTTCCATCTAATGAGTAATAAAAATAATGTTTATGTGTACGAAAATCTACCACCTAATCAAAATGACGTGATTCATTCATTGTATACATTGACGGTATTAAGGATAATTTTAATAAAAATATGTAAACTATATGAAATATGATTGAAACTATAATTATACTATACATACAAATAAATATCATTTACTTTTCAATCTTTTAATATGACTAAAAAATGGAAGTAGCGTTCATGCGTACATATATCCTACCATCCCCATGAATGGTTTATTTGATTTATTATCTCCAAAACTCATAGATTAGTCTAAATACATATATAATGAATATATTTGATTTTAAAATAATTCTTTGAATTTTTATGATGATGAAACAATGATCTAATTTACAGGAACCATAAATGAAAATCAAAACATACTCGAGAAAAATAAACACCTAACACTCGAAATAGTTAAAATAATAAAAGGTTTTTAACAAATGGAAATTGATGTATTATAATAAAATAATATATGATATTATAAATATGATTATAGTTTTGTTATAATCTATTAACATTTTTAAACAACTTATATATGAGGTAAGATGTTGTTCACCTGAAAGGAAACACAAGGCCATGTATCTCATCTCAATTTACATTTCATTGAGACTTATTTGTTGTTATGCACCTAGTCATTTTTTATGTTGTGTTTATTGACCCTTAAAATTTTTTATAATGAAATATACTTATTTTAATTATATTATAAGTTTCATTTTATGTTATTCCATCAATTATATTTTTATTCAAATGTTTCAAAGTTTTATAGGACAGTCGGAAATGTTTATATATTTTTCCCCTCAAGAATTTTTGTAATTATTATCATTACATTATCACTTCCTTTTATGATTATTAACATTATCTTGAAATAATCACATTATTTTTGTGTATAAAATTTCTTATATATGGTTTATATACTACCATTTTATCATAAAATATCACTATTCATTCATTCTTCCTAATATTACGAGTTTCAATTTGAATTATTTCATCAAGGGGATTTATGTTTAATGTTACCAAGTAGAAAAGAGAATTCATAACTAAAATAATATTTATTTGGGTTATACTACATCATAATTATATTTAATATTCTAGGATTATATTTATAATTAATTTTACTATCTATTTATGTATTTCTATTTCATTATGTGCATTTACAGTTGATATTAATAATCTATTAATTTATTGATTCCAACTAGAATGTTTTGGTCTTTTCGAGTGTTTACTTAACAATATAATTTTATTCAGGATTGCTTGAACATGAATTTCACATAGAGGAATTTTTTTATTATTGTATAATAAACCCTTTCATTTCCTCCCCCTCTGGTTATTCACGACATTTTTCTTATAATAGTTACATTTTCCATCCCTTTGGTACTCATAGTGTTTTATAATTTTCTTTAAGAAAACCCAACTTCATATCTTTGTTTAATCAGAGAATATATTTATTCTAGAAGCACACTTTTATGAAAAGGATTAAAATCTTTTAACCTCTCTAAAATTATTTGTTGAACACATTTTTACCCTTTAGTCTTTTAGAAATGTCTTCAAAAGAAACATCTGGTAGCTTTCTAGACGATGAATTTTTCGACTTTTCAATGTAAAAAATGAATAATCATTTTACCTCATACAAATTGTATGGATTAACCCACCATCATTTCCTTGAAGCTTCTATTGAAATTTTAAAAGATTTATTTTTAATGAAAAAGATTTGAAATGCATTTTTTAAATTAAAGGATTTTCAAAAAAAAAATTAAAACAAAAGATAAATTCATCAAGAGTGTGTTTTTAAATATTCTTCTATAGAATTTCCATTCCATTATTTTTAATCCACCTTTGATATGTTGTATTGATAACATCACATTTATTCAGTTGGATGTTTTTTTATTACTTTGGAAAAAGCTAGTTTTTACTTTCACTTCCAGGATTCCATTGTTAGTCCCCTAGAAATATAGAATTTCCAATAATCAGTGAACATTGAATTTCCTCCCATTATACATATAATTTATCATGTATATTACTATTGCCAAAACTATATACCATTTTACATATAGTGTCTATTGTTACATTTATTTGATAATTTGGAGAAATATTGATAAATATGTATCCATAACTCAATATAGATATATGATAAATCATATTATTTATCTTGAATATTTGGTATGAGGAATAACATGAACTATAAATGATGGGTGGAGACTTGAAATTATATAGCTACCATCACGACCCATCTCGTGGGGTCGTGTCGTGACTATCCCTAGCCCTCCTTCCATAGGCCAAGGGCTAGAAACTAGCACCGAAAAGTTGTATCCCTATAATGAGATGGAATTTCCTTTAAACCTATACAATCAGACAGACAAGAATGCTACATGATGTGACCATTAAGTTGACTATTGTAGTAAAAAGTGTGTTGAAGGTAAAGGTGCCCGAATACAAGCCCAACTAAAAAAGTACAAGTACAAATAAAACTGAAAAGTAAAAAATGGCTCTTGGATTTTCCACCAAGGATCCTACCTAAAGGGTACGTATAACTCATGATCAGTAGTCGCTACATCCCATCACACCAAATGGTCCACCTCTGGGCTCCGTCTTGTCCTGACTCCCTAACCATGATCAATGTTGTCTATTGTTTGCACAAGACACAACATGGTGTGTGCGTAGCCCATAGAGGAGTGTGTATAACGATACATAGAATGGACCCTGAGACCCCCGTAGCTATCCCAGAGTTCCACATAGGAATACCACAAAGCAAGACCCCATCCTCACTACACGAAGTTATAGACATCAATACTACTTAGGTATATGGCCATACATATACCTAAGTTATCAATATATACTCATCTCATACATGATGGAAAAATACCACAATGGAAACACCACAAAGGTTGAAGTACCACACATGTAACACAAAAAAAGATAGTGTTACCACACAAGTAACACCACAAAATTAACACCACGAAGGTAGAAGTACCACACAAGTAACACCACGAAGATAGTAGTACCAAACAGTACATCACGATGTTAACCCCATGAAGTTAGTAGTACTACATAGGTAACACTATGAAGGTAGAAGTACCACACGGGTAACACCATGAAGTTAATACCAATAAGTTAAAAGACTCATCTCACACCAGATATAATTTAAGTACAGAAGTACAAATTATTAGTCGTAATCTAGATCATTATATTTTGTTAAGAGGCACTGCTGCTGACCCACACAAGATCGATAGGTACTATCCCCTACTGACCCACACTGGATCTGACCCACATAAAATCGGTATGCGCTGACCCACACAGGATCACTGAGCACTGATCCACACAGGATTTGATAGATTATGACCCATACAAGATCGATAGATGCTGACTCACTGAGGATCAGTGTTATTTTTCAGGTTACAGCCATCCACTGGATTCCTCGCACTAGGTGCACTCGAGCTCCGTACAATCTGCCCCTCGAGATATCATTCATACCCCGACTAAAAATTAGCTCCAAAATGGAGTAACCCTAAGGACCTCCATTTTGTAAGGGTTCCAACGTGACTGACGGTGTGTCAATTGGACACATGGTCTGTGAGTTATAAGAGTTTTAGTTCTTGGGTCCCTGTTGGATTCGGGTTCAATCCAACTCAGTAATACACCAACTGCCTCCAAATATCATGTTTAATTTTCAATAGAACCATCTCTATCTAAGGTTCCCATTGTCATAGATGGTTCGTCAAATGGACAATTGGTTCTCGTGTTATGGACCTTTAACGACAACTGGGTCTGGTGGGGACCAGGTCCGGTCCGACCTGGTGAGACCTAATCGGTCTGGGCCGACCTAACCCTGTTCGGGTCGCTCAAACCTGGTCCGTGTCCGAACCCACTGGGCACAGCCAACGGGGCCGTGGTCTGGGCTGGCCCTCAAGGGGGGCACAACCCACATGGCTCACATGGCCCGACCCATGGAGTCATGACCAACTAGGCTCGCATGGCCTGGATCACAGTGGAGTGTGGAGCACAGGTGGCACAGCTAGGCCCGCACGAGCGCACGACCCAATAATATGGTGTTCACTGAGCTTCCATGAGGGGGGGGGTCCTCCATTCATAATGTGAAGCGTTAGTGCCTTTTGGGGCCACTAGGTACCTGCGAGATGCACTGCAGGTCCCGCCGCCGCAGCGTCAGAGCCGCGGATCCTCCAAAAGCACGGTGGTCGGGCCACCCTCGTCTTCCATGATCAGCTGGTGTGTCGGCCACCTCCTCCGAATGCCACAGCTGATGATCGACAACCGGTTCCTCCGGTGACACGGGTGTGCCGCCTCCATCCTCATAGTCAGTCGGTGATGACCACTGATTTTGTCCCCGCTGGTACAGCTACGCCGATGGCCTTCTGAGGGTCACTGGGAGAGCTCTGGTGTCCCATTTTCCAATATGATGGTGCCGACATAACTCTCAGTACACCCTCTTCACCGCTTCTCCCTTCGTTCTGAAATCCGACTAACCCAAATCAAAATGCTCGTGAAGCACGCATCAATTCCAACAAAAGCCAGAGGCTTCATGCCTTGTTCGTTTGGCCTGTGACCTCTGCATCAGCTTCATAACATTAGAGACATAAATAATTCTACAATATCTTGGAATTTAAAACTAGATAAACCCTTACCTAGAATCATTTTTTAGTTCCCATGATTGAGGATGTGGGTCAATGATCGTCTTTCCCACAACAATCTTCCAACGATGTTGCTCGTACGTCGTCCTTTGGTTCATGATTCGGTGCCACCCATCACCGCCCACTGGAACCGGCTTCGTCCACCACATTTTTGTTTTCACAGAACATTGTCAGCACTTTTTTTCTTTGTGAAGCAGTGCTGATACCTCTCACCATGATCTATATAAATAGAAGATGGTTAGGGTTTCTATTGTTCATGGGATTTATGAGGGTTCATTAATTTGGAAACTTCCTAATTCCCAATGATGTGGTTACTTAGGATTTGATGGGTCAAACCATTTAATGGATTGACACATCGTTGGTCCCACAATACACTTTGTTGGTTGGAGTAAAATATAAGAGAGAAAAATAAAATAAAATAAAAAAGTTAATTTATTTATTCTTTTAAATGTCCAAAATCTGTCTTTTTCTCCAGAACTGCTCTGGTCAAAGTGGTGTCCCACTTAAGAAAATCTCGGCCCTTTGGATTCAAGAGTTACCTCAGATTTTTAATCCATGAAACTGTTCAAAAGTATGGAAATTCTTCTTGGGAATTTACTGAATGTACCTTAAACAAAGTTTAGAAATTTATTCTGGGCACAACGAGCCTTGGAATGACGCACCTTCAATTATCACAGACTTGTAATAACTCAAAATAATTAAAAAAATTCATAGAAAATATGGGGCATTACATTCACCCCACCTTAGGTATTTTCATCCTCAAAAGCCACAATATAGACTTAGAAAGAAAATTGGGGTACTAAGCATAAATCTGAGACTCCCACTCCCAATTCCTCTCCTGTAGGTTCCCATGCCACTAGAAAACATGAACCATTTTTATCAACTACCAACAAATGACTTGATCCTATCAATCCTCAATCTCTACAGGAACCTTCGTACACATTTCCCTATCATTAATGTCTAGGTCGCAGTGGTCAATGATGTGGGATGGGTCATGCACATATCTCCTCAGCTGGGACAGGTGGAAGACTTCGTGCACCCTCTCCAACTATGGTAGAAGTTCCAAGCAGGATTCTACCTCACCTATCCTCTTAAGTATCAGAAATTCTCTGATAAACCTCATTGATAACTAGCCACCTTGGCCAAATCTCTAAAAACCTCCTCGAGATGAGACATATAGGAAGACATGGTCTCCTTCCATTAACTCCAATGGTCTCCACCTCCTGTCAGCATAAAAAAAATTTCTACTCTGTTCAGTCTTCGTCTACTCTTGATTGATCTAACCCTTCACAGTGGTAGCCCATACAAACTCTAGACCTTTATGTGCTAACTCCCCTGGGTCTGTCCAACATAGAGGTGATCTGTATGGTCAACCGAAGAAAGCCCCAAATAGTTCCATAACTATAGTGAAATGATAACTGTTGTTGTTCATGAACTCCTCCAAGGGAAATTGATCCTCCCAACTACATCCAAAATTAAGGATGCAAGTACGAAGCATGTCCTACAATGTATTTATGGTTCACTCTGTCTGACCCTTGGTTTGATGATGAAAGCTATGCTCAAATGTAGCTGAGTCCCAAACACCTCTTGCAATCCCTTCCACAATCTGGAGGTGAAAAGAGCATCATGGTTAGATATGATCATTGATGGAACCCCATGAAGTCGCACTATCTCATGTACGTAGAGGTTTCCCAATCCCTCTATTGATCCCTACTTCTGGATAGGTAGGAAGTGGGACAACATGGTGAGTTGGTCAATGGTCACCAATATGGAATTATGTACCCTATATGTACGTGGAAGCCCTATCACAAAGTAAATGGAGATACCATCACACTTCCACTATGGAACCTCTAGTGGTTGTGATAAGCAAGCAAGAACCTGATGCTCGCCCTTCACTTGGTGACAAGTGAGGCATCGTAAAACAAATTCTTCCACTACATTATTCATCCCTGGACACCAGTGCTGACGTCGGAGGTCCTGGTACATCTTCCCTACACCAGGATGTACCACAAGAGGGGATGTATAAAAGTACCTCAACACCTCCTCTCGTCGCACCACTGGTACCATGGTATGTCCTCTGAATAGGTTGGTGTGCTCCAAAACTTCATAAAATCCATCAGGTGCCACTCTTAAGGATATATGAGCATGTCGAGCCCCGCCGTCAATGTCCCTAAGCTATGCCTCTCGTATTCGCTGAAAAAGTGGGGGAGTAACAGTGATAGACTAGAGGTAAGATACTCCATCTCTATCCAGGATGGATATCTGCAACACTGCTAGCTGCACTATCGCCTCACTCAACAACAATAGACCAGACCTCTTTTTGAGTGCATCTGCTACCACATTCTCCTACCAAGGAGTATAGACTATCTCAAACTCATAGTCTTAGAGGAACTCTAGCCATCCATGTTGTCTCAGGTTCAAGTCCTTCTATGAGAAGATTTACCTGGGACTCTTGTGATTACAGTTGACTGTAAAATATTTTCCCATCAAGTAATGTCGCCACATCTTCATGGAAAAGACCACTACGGCTAACTCCAGGTCATGGGTGGTGTATTTCTCCTCAGGTTTTCTTAGCTGTTGCGAATCATAAGTGATCACTTCTTGCTCCGACATCAGGACACATCCCATTCCAGTCGATGATGCATTGCAGAAGACTACATATCCAAAACCCTCTTCTGGTAGCTTCAACATGGGATTACTCATCAGTCTTTGCCTCTACTCTTGAAAATTATACTAGCATCTCTTTATCCATACAAAGGGTTGTCCATTATTCATCAATGCTGACAAGTGTTCCATGACTTTGGAAATGTCATTCATGAATTTTTGGTAGTATATTTCCAAACCCCGAAAACACTACACCTTGTTCACACTCCTAGGTGGATTTCAAGAATGAACAAACTCTATCTTCACCGGATCCATTGAAAATCCAGCCTCCTAGATAATTTGTCCCATAATGTGGACATCTCGTATCCAAAAATGTAACTTCAAGAGATTACCATAAATATGGTTCCCTTTGTGTGTATCATGAACTATCATTAGATGATATTCATGCTCCACCTCTTACGCTGAGTATATCAAGATTTCATCGATGAAGACAACCACAAAGCGATCAAGGTAAGGCTAGAAGATCTTGTTCATGTGTCCCATGAACAATACAAGGGCATTGGTCATGCCGAATGGAATAACCAAGAACACATTGTGTCTATACCAAAATTTGAAGGGTGTGTTTTGCACATCCTCATCTCGTACCTTGAGCTAATGATAGCCTAATATGAGGTCTATCTTCAAAAAACCAATGAACTACGATTAGCTGATCAAAAAGATAATCAATCCTCATATGTGGATACTTATTATTCAAGGTAACCTTGTTCAGGTGTCGGTAGTCCACATAGAGTCTCAAACTCCCATCTTCCTTCTTGGCGAAAAATATCGGGGATTCCCATGGAGAAACACTCGGCCTTATGAACCCCTTTCTCTTCAAGTCCTCCAAATGTTTCCGAAACTCAAGAAGATATTCGACAGCCATCTGATATGCTGGTGTGATTATCAGTGTCATCCCGGGGTATAAGTTGATGTAAATGTCTACTTCTCTACGTGGAGGTAGCCTTGGAACATAATCAAGTAAGACATTTGCATACTAGTCAACCACTACAGGATAGCTTAAACCCTCAACATATAATTCTCAGAGGGTAAGGCTGGCCAACTGATTTGTGACAAGCTACACCCTCCTCTAGGTAAGTCCATCCTATGAAGAAAAGGTTCCCTTCTCAACAGTGAAGGAAAACCTAGTTCCATCCTCGTGGACACACTACACATTGTGCCTAAAACAGTCAATATGATCATGGAATGTGGGTAACCGCTCCATACCCAAGATTACATCGTAAGGCATCGACACTACTACTAGAAATCCCAGCCAATGCTCTCACCTCCTAGAGTAATCTAACACTAACAACATTACTGTTTTTTAATTGAATATCCTCCCGTAAGAGTCTCTATCTATAAGGATTGAGACAACAGTTCCATAAGAATCCCCGAGCTCTGAATGAGGGTCGTTAAAATAAAATACTGACTGGAACATGTATCTATAAGTAGTGAAGGTAAGGTGGATCAGACACATATCATTCCTCTAATCATCTCCAGAGCACCGTGGTTGAAGGCCTCAATTTCCTGGAGTTGAGATCGTCCCTATCAACCTGCTCCCTATGGTCGGGGTGGACCACCCTCGAGGTGGTGGCAGTAGAACCTCAAATCACCACCCACCGCTTACTACACGACCATCTCCTCCACCACTTCCACCATCCTATGGAACTCTTTGCTCAAACCTTAGCCTCTGACTCGGTGGTCCCTGGACCATCTATTGGTCATTCGTACATCGGTTCAGGCAGTCGTGAGCCATTTGACAATGCCCGCCGCACATGTAGAACTGCATGCTCCTCAGTTGTCCTCCTCTATCTCGTGAGCCCCACACGAGCAACGTTGTATCCTGTGTCGTCTAGTAGAATGCCTATCCCTCTTGTACCCCTACATTATTCATCTACTTTCTACTGTAGATGACTCTACTACCTGACATCCGGTGGTGGCTCTCGCTATTAGTGCCTCCTCAACTAGTAAGCTCTCCACCAAATGTTCTCGCTCTAGCACTCTAGCCTGTGTCAGAATGGTGAGCGATATTGTCGATTATATGATCTCTCATCGGAGACCCTACTGAAAGGTATGGGCCCTAAATAAAGGGTCTCATACCATATTGGTGGAGGAACGAGAGATATTAGTGAACCTAGATGAGTAGTGGGCCACAGTAATGTTTCCCTATTGTAAGTGCAGTAGCTCCTGTATACGCACTGAGCATAGAGTCATTAGGAAAAACACTGGCTTGAAATGACCCTCAATGTCGACCAAGATGAGGGTTGCCTCATTGTGTAACTGGAGTCTCAGACTCCACCATCTTCCAACTACTCCCTATAAGAGATTGGCAGGTAGGATCACCATCAGATCAGTTGGTGTCCCAACTATGTGAAAAACTCTGGCCACATCCTCCAGCCAGTCCTCAGTCGCCTGCAGATCTATCTCACCTCGGATCCTCGGAGGCCTCTGCCGCTGAAACTCATAAAATATGCTCAATTGGCATGCACCCTCTACTGTTGGGGCTGTTGGCATCGGTTTCCCTATGAATTGTGTTGCTGTAGGTACTCCACCTGATGGTGTCAACACCGTAACATGGCCCTACACCGACGCATCATCACTTGGTGGTCCTTCATCATGTATTCTCACAGGAATCCTATATGGTTGTCTATGTGGTGGTATCCTAAAAGAATAAATGTGTTCCATGGTCAATTATTTATACATGGTGAGCTGACTCAAAGAGACCACAAGAAAATATAATAAAAAACACACGCAATCAGTGTTTTGTGCACCAGGTTAGAAATCAGAATTCTGGGTCCTGGTGTATGGATACGTCGGCCATCACACTAACAGTGGTTTTCCCAAACTGAAAACCACACTCATAACACATAACACCATTGCCACATATAAATGATATGAATCCTAGTTTTTTTGTATAACTGACTCCTCTAATACCACTTTGTCATGACCTGTCCCCCAAGGTCGTGTTGTGACTACCCAAAGCCTACCTTCCATAGGCCAGGGGCTGGCGACTAGTACCGGAAAGAAATATCCCTATAACTGGAATACATTTCATTTAAACCTATAAAATCACACATACTAGTACACAAAAAGTTGCAACCATGAAGTAAACTGCAATAGTAAAAATTATGCTGAAGGTAAAGGGTCTGGAATACAAGCCCAACTGAAAAAGTAAAAGTAAAACTAAAAATACAAGAACAACAAAAAAATACAAATACAACTAAAAAGTAAAAACCAGCTCCAAGATCGTCCACTGAGGATCCTACCTGAAGGGTATGTACAACTCACGATCAGTAGTCCCTACGTCACGTCATGCCAAATGGTCTACCTCCAGGCACCATCCAGTCATGCTTCCCTCATCCTCTATCAATGTTGTTCATCATCTACACAAGGCCCAATAAGTTGCGGTCATATCCCATGCATGGTTGAGTATAATGATACTCAGTAGGGACCCAGAGACCACCATAGGTCTCCCAGAGTTCCATATAGGAATACCAAAAAGCAAGAACCCAACCTCACAACACAAAGAGATAGACATAAACACTACTTACGTACATTCCCATACATATACATAAGTTATCAATATATAATCATCTCATCAATGAGTGAAAATACCATTAAGGTAACACCACAAAGGTAGAAGTACCACATAGGTAACACCATAGAGAGAGAATTACCGCACAGGTAACACAAAAACGTTATCATAAAGAAGATAGAAGTAACAAATAGGTAACACCAAGAAGATAGAAGTACCACATAGGTAACACCGAAAAGATAAAAGTACCACACAGGAAACACCATGATGTTAACAACACAAAGGTAGAAGTACCACACAGGTAACACCACAAATATAGAAGTACTTCAAGGGTAAAACCATGAAGTTAACACCACGAAGGTAAAAGTCTCTTCTCACACTAGGTATAACTTAAGTACAGAAGTGTAGATGATTATTCATAATCTAGATCATCTTATTCTATTAAGATGCACTGCAGATGACCCACACAGGAACGACAGGTATTAACACCCTATGACCCGCACAGGATCTGACCATCATTGAATCGGTATGCGCTGTCCCACACAGGATCGCGGAGCACGGACCCACCCAGGATCTGATATATACTGACCCACACAAGATCAATAGATTCTGAACCACATGGTATTGATGTTCATTCTTCACGTTATAGCTTGCCACTAGATTCCTTTCACCCATTGCACTCGAGCTCCATTGAAACTTCCCCTACGAGATATCATTCGTACCTCGACCACCACTATGGTCTATAATGGAGTAATCCAAAGGACCACCATTTTGTAATGGTTTCATTGCGATAGATTGTGAATCAATCAGACACCCAGTCTGTGAGTTAAAATCATTTTAGTTCTGGGGGCCCAGTTGGATTCGGGTTCAATCCCAACCAGCCATACATAAAATATCTCTAAAACCCATGTGGAATATAAAAAATGACCTTATCACTCTAAGGGTCCCAGTGCCGTAGACAGTTCGTCAAACGGACACATGATTCTCATGTTATATCCCTTTAAGCGAAACTGGGCTTGGTTGGGTCTAGGTCTGGTCTGACCTGGTGGGACCAACCTGACCCTACCTGGTCTGGACCAACTAAAACCGATTAGGGTAGACTCGACCTAGCTAGTCTTGGCTGCGTTGGGCTCAACCCACTAAGCCTTCGTCCATCCTCACACGCAAGGGGGCGCGGATCGGCCCACAAGGGGGTGGCCCATGGGGCTCCCATAGCCAGGCCTGCTGAGGCACGACCCATCCCATGGTGGAGCACGGCACGCAGGTGGTGTGGCCTGGCCTGCAATGGAGCACAGGCCACAGGTAGTGCGACCCGACCCACGGTGGGGCACTACCCGCAGCTGGCGCCACTCCACGATGTAGGGTCTGCCGAGTTAGCACTGGGGGGGGGGTTACCCTATTCAGAAAGAGAAGCGGAATCACCTTTTAGAGATTCCAAGTCACTCAAAGGACTTGTTGTGGGTCCCACCTCTACAAATCCACCTATAGTGCGCTAGTCGTACTGCCCTTCTCTTCTGCGGTTGGCCGGTGTGTCGACCACCTCCTCCGACCGCCACAACTGACGAGTCGCGACCTGTTCCTCCAACAGCATGGGTGAATTGCCTCCTTCCTCATGGGAAGCCGGTACTAACCGCCACCTTGGTCCCCGTCGGGGCCGGTCGTCGGTACCGCCATGCCAGCGGCCTTCCACGAGTCACTGAATCAGTTCTGGTGGACAGTCATACCATCCAATGGTTCCAACAGATCTCTCTGAACACCCTCTTTTCCTATGGTCCCTTGGTTACAAACTTTGACCAACCCAAATCAAAAAGCTCATGAAGGACGCATCAATTCCAAAAAAGGTGAAGGGTTCAGGCCTTGTTCGTTTTCCCGCAGCCTCTGAGTTAGCTTGGTAATATGAGGGAGATAAAGAATTCAACAATCTCGTGGAATTTGAAAATAGATAAACCCCTACCTCGAATCATTAGAGAGTGCCCGCGATTGAGGAAGTAGGTCGGTGTTCGGATTTCCCTCAAAAATATTCCAACGACACCGCTCATACATCGTCCTTCGGTTCATGGTTTGGTGTCAACTATCACCGCCCATTGGAACCGTCTCTATCCTCCAAGGGTTTGGCATCACGACACTTTGTTAGCAATTCGTTGCTTGGTGAATCAGTATTGATACCTCTCCCCAACCTCCATATATATAGGAGAGGGTAAGGGTGTCTAACGTTCATGGGATTTATGAGGGTTCATTAACTAGGAACCTTCCTAATTCTCAATGATGTGGTTATGTAGTATTTGAAGGGTTAATCCATTTAATGGATTGACACATCGATGGTTCCACACTACATCTTATATTTTGGAGGAAAATATAAGAGATAAAATTAAAATAAAATAACAAATTTATTTTATTAATTATTTTAAAAATCAAAAATCAAAAATTTTCTCTAGACCCACTGCGGTTGATGTGTATTCTCCATTAAGTGAATATTGGTGCTCTGGACTCAATTGTACCCTCAGATTTTTAATCCGAGCACCAGTTCGAAAGTTAGAAAACTCTGGTTGCGGGTTTATTAAACGTACCATAAGAAAATTTCCGAAATTCATTCCGAGCATATCGGCCCTCAGAATCACACGGCTTCAATTTTTGTAGACTCATAATAATTCCATATAATTACAAAAAAAAATTCATGGAAACGATGGGTCCTTATAGAAATGTGACGCATTGATAGGTTCTAATTATACAAATAAGCTATTAAAATAAAATGGGTTTCTATCCATAGTTTTGAACAATATTATGAACGGTATTGATGGTTTAGTTTTTCATAGGAATTAGACATGTCATTCAATAATTATTCATTTCCCTTATTTAGTTTCATCTATTACTCATCAATGCGATCTTGGGTGTACATATATATGTATACATTTCATTTTTAGTTAAGTGAATAAATTGAATTTGTTTAATCTTCATACATTTTTATATTTATTTGTCCTTATCCAGTTACTTGAATGGAATTTGATTCCATTTATTTACCTTTCAACTTGACTATTCTAATTTGTTCATTATTTCTTTGACTGTACTTTACAATTTTTTTGAGAATTTGAGCACATCATTATTTTTTTCTATTCTCCAAGAAATCAAGAAGTATAATGACAATGTTATGCAATGAAAATCTACATGGAATAATGTTATTATACTCGAAGTGAGTTATAAAAAAAATTATGTTGTAATTAGTGTATTCTTTTCTTGTGTATATATCAAGTTTACCAAGACAACTGAAATCATCGATCTCTTGGGGTTTGATTCATTGTAATCATGCCAATGTAGTGGTAGTAGACACTGAATCTTGTATTTATGGCATCATTTCCTTATAGTTGGTATCAAAGGAAGTTTAGTAGCAACCTTGGGAACTATATTTATGAAAACAATGATTAGAAAACATAACCCTAAGGTAAAATGTAAGGATAAGTAAAGAAGAACATCATAAAATTTTGGTAATTTAGAGATTAGGGGTTCTTCCTATAAGTAAATCCATGTCTAGATGATACAAGTGGATGGGGTTATGGAACATAAGTACATAGGGGTAACAATTCCGACAAGGTGTGACAGTCGTGAATCGGTGAAACTTGGTACACGACAATGAGACTTACTATGAACCTAGTTTGAAGATCATGGGGGATATGCTTATGATAATTCACATTTTATTTAAAAACAATGAAGATGGATTTCTATATATATTGGACAATTATTGAACTATATTAAACCTTAGGTGTCATAAGATTGAAAATAATGTGTCTGGATTTAGACATCCACCAAAATGATTAGATGGTTTTTCAAATATGATAATTGATGTTCATAATATGGTTTTTGGACATTCCCTATCTTAAAGGTTAAAACTAAGACCAAGACATAAGTTGAAATAAAAGTATGAAGTATTCATGTATTTGGGTTGTATTGAAAAACATTATTAAAGGTAGATATAGTGATTAACATTATGTCATGGATAACCATCATATTAATTTTGGATATTCTATTAATATGGTTTCAGATAAGAACAACATATATTTCAGGTGAAAACCAATCAATTTTGGAAATTCCATGGGTCATGAACCCATGACCAAAGGATGATAAGGGTTTAACACCAACCACTAACCTAAAAAAATTTCATAGTTACTATTTCATTGTTTTTAGTTAGAAAATAGGATGAATAAATGTCAACAATGAACTAGGGATGTTACTTTTAGGTTTAACGATTCATGTTTGAGTCATATTTTCTTCGGAGAATAATTATAGAAAAATACTTAGTGTTTTCACTCTTTTATGATTCATAATATCCATTAAAATCGTATTTTATTTCTTTAAAAATCAAGGTGAATTTTTTGATATCCATTTCTTGATGTAATGGATAAAATATAAATTTATTGAATAAAAACAAAATGATAAATTTTATTTATAGAAATATATCATGTAAGTATATTTCCTAAATTTATTTAGTACAAAAAAATTACTCGACATTAGGAAAATGATCATAAAGAAATGTTGTCACAAAACATTAATTTTTGTTGAACATATGGTCTTCTAAATCATAATAGATTTATGGTTGTATGAAATTAAACATTCTATTAACCATTCACTTGTTTGTAATTGATAACCTAAATCACTCCCTATAAATATTTGGACTTTTTCTCCATATACGTATGAATAATTTCCACTAATGATCTCCTACTTAGAGCCATAATTTCATGTTACTCCATGTGACCACTGAAATCCCCATAATCTATTTTCCATAGGAGATCATATAAACCCTTATCATGATATGGGATTTAAAATTTAGGAAATATCAAATAAAATATCCCCAATATTGAGTTTATATTGATAAGACAGAATTTAATTAAGTAGTGGAGAATGTAATGCCCCAAAAATCTAATGTATGAACTTTGTATTTGAGAGCATGTATAACACAGAACACCAAGCGTGTAAGGAAATATGATATCCAATGAATTAATAATATATTTACTATTTTTAATAAATTCAATATATTTTATATCTTGAAATTTAGATGACATGGAGTTAGCATATGGCACAAGAAATAATGAGTTTCTCAATGGATAGAATTACACACAAGATGATTTTTTTTGAACAATGATATATTATTAAAATAATTATTTAACATAATAAGATATTATAAACCAATCCATTTAATTAGTAGTTATGAATAGTAGTAACCAACTTATTAAAATATATGGTTTTAAAAAATATAAATGATTAAATTTTTTAAAAAATAATTAGAAACTCATATATGAACCAATTGAATATTAAATTAATATTTTTATAGAAAACTATTTTTATGCTCTTGAAGATATTTTATTCTAATAAATTAAATTAAATATAGTTACTGAGTTATGTTAATTTAATATATATATTATATATCCAATAAAATATTTTTTCAATTTTCCAATAGTTTTGATATGTATAAGACAAGAACACCCCCAATTTTGCATATAGAAACCTAAATTTTTTATTATGAAACTTTTACTTCCATTTAATAGAGAACCTATTTTAAATCCATTTTTTTGAACATTAATAAACTATAAATAAAAAAATAAACAAGATATTGTAAATATAAACATTAAAACTAGTTTAGGGTGAATTAATTGTTTTTGTGAAGTTTTATTATTTAATGAAAAGTGAAAAATATTGGATTTTAATTCAAAAATTATTTTTTATATAATTTATTTATAAGTTTAAATTAGATTTTAAATTTGATTAAAAGTTTGATAATATGATTTTTTAAAATTAATCCAATGTTGGTCATTGTAATAAATGTTATTTCGAAATTCGGTATAAAAATTTAGAATAATTTTAAAGGTTTTTATTTTAAAACCAAACATTGTCATCCCATCTGCAGGATTAAATTTAAATTAATTTTTGATACTTCATTTATTATAATTTGGATGAATGGATTCCATATTTTGAATTATAATAATTTATAATTTCTAATAGGGTTAATGTATTTATTGATCAAAAATATTCGTTCATGGAATTTAAATTAATTACAATGATTTAGGTAAAATTAAGCTTAACAAGAGATTAAAAATTAAACATAATAGCTGAAATGTACTATAACCATTTAAAAAAGTCATTTTATGGATATATTTAGGCTCAATTATCACTTTTATCTAATTTAAACCATTATTTTGTCCACATAGAGTGGAAAAAATGTGGGCGGAATTCCCTTTTACAAAATGCACAAAAGTGCCACTCCTCCACCACTATAAAAAGTAGTCCTCTAGTCATGCATCCTCACACCTCTCAAGAAACATTGTCTCAATCAAGTTATTTAAAAATAGATCCTCAAAATCCCTACCCTAATCCGAGAATCCACTATTTTGGAATAAAAAATCCAAGGAATCCCTTTTTTGAAAACTAATAGGAGTTACCCAAAGAAGTGGTAACATCTTCCCTCAACCTCTTTAGTTTACTTTCATTCTCCTCATGTACACTCTTATTATTCTCTGATTATATAAAAACAATAGTTTATTAAATATTATATCATTTTTTATTCTAATTTTAGGCCTAAAATGACACACACTTTTAACTAATGGGGACCAAACATAATGTTAATGTGTAAGACAGGCTACTGCCTTCTCAAAGCGATGGGATTCGTTCATGCTATACATGAAACATATTGACGATAATTTGAATAAACCTATGTAACATATATGACATAGATATGAAACTAAAATTATAATATATATATATATAATCTAATAATTATTTTAATACAAAAAATAAATGGATGTACCGTTCATGCGTACGTACAATCTACCATCTCTAGGAATGGCGCATTTTATTTTTTATCTGAAAAACATTATAGATTATTATATATACATATATAATGAATATATATGAAAATAAAATTGTTGTTTAAATTCTTTTTATGAGGAAAACATTATATTTTTAATCGAAAAAAAATTAAAAAGTCAAAACATACTCAAGAAAACTTGGCAATTAACACTCAAAATAGTAAAAATAATTAATAGTTATTACCAAACGCGTAATAAAATATTCTAATAAGACAATATATAATATTATAATTATGATTATTGTTCTGGTATAAGTTATTATCAATTTTAACTCATGTATACATGTGTTTAAAATATTCTCCGCAGAAGGGAAACACAAGGTAAGGGATTTCATATCAATTTACATTCCATTGAAACATATTTGTTATTATGCAAATATTTTCTTTTATAGAGTGTTCGTACTGCCCATTGACAAGTTATATCATGAAATATAGTTATTCAAATTATTTTATTAGTTTGATTTAATGTTATTATATTATGGATACTATTTTTCAGATGTTTCAATGTGGTATGGGACACCTTGGAATGTTTAATGATTATATTTTATCATAATAACGTTAGATTTTTATTCCAATTAGAACGAATAAAGCAAAAAACCTAATGAAATAAAAATGACGGCTAGGGAGGCCTAAAGTAGTAGAGACCAAGGGAATCCCATAGAATCAAATTCTCTCCCTCGTGTTCAAATCAAGATATGGTTTGGAGGAATGTGACATTAAGAACTTGGACATCCAAAGAAGAAAGATGATATGCAACCTTGTTTCCCTCCCTCCAAGTGTTGGATAGACACACATTGTTTCTGATGTGAATATTCACATCCTAATCATGTAAAATATTGAACATAGGGTGGATCCTTTCTCCTGGATAGATTCATGGATAATTTTTTAGTCCTCTTACACATGGGATAAGCTAACATTCCTCTTATTACATAAGATGAGTCCAGTGAGGAAAACAATCACCTATTCTTTCATGGAATTTCCTTAGCCATAGTGGGGTGTGAAAGTAAGGATGAAATGGCCTCGATAGTCAAATACCCCCCTGCATCTCCCCCTCACTATATGAGGCATTAGTAATGAGTTTGAAACCGTTATCGGGAGGTATCCATCACACCCAATGGCCCTTCCTGTAGGGGTGTTATGCCAATGGTGAATCTATTTATAGCATCCTCATAGAGGGAGAATCCTACCAACTGATGAAATTATTAACCAATTCTATGAGAAGGTATCTTGTTTGAATGATGATGGACCTACCTATTGAAGATAACCCCTCATAGTGGGTAGCGTTTCGTGTATTCCACAAGCACCAACATCCTGCATTGAAGATGATAGAACGATACCTCCTTTTTCCCCCGTATATATTGTTCCCTGGAACCATCGATCCAGGAACATAACATCCTTGGAATCATGGGAGAAATAATAAATGATCTAACCGAAGTACCTCCACACATCTTAGGACTACTCGCCTTAAAAAATACGTGATTAATGATTTCTTAATTCTTATTATTAAGGAATTGGAAACATGAGGCTAGAGGGATACACATTTTTATGATTTTTTAATCAATATGAAGATCTTGGTTCCTTAAACTCCAATGTAGAAAGCTATATTTTGTTGATATCTTACTGTATGACATGATTCCATTCCACATATCCTTATTATCTTGTGGGGTGGAGAACCTGTGAAGGTCTTAATCATGAAATTCTTCGAGGTTGAAGGATTGAAGATGTTTTTCTCCATCTCGAAGTTCAAGAAGATAAGCTCATAAATACCAAGATTATCTTTATTCATCATAGCCCTGATGAATTGCGGATACCGAATTGCATCCTTCAAAGATATGTATGGGGCTGGACACCCTGGGAAGTAAAGCACAACCCCTACCCAATTATCAGTTCAGAATCAGATACTTCCCTCTCTAACCACCCATGATGAGTGCACCTTGAGGCTCAAAATAGGATTGTATATCATATCCCATTGAGGAGATCCTTGAGTACCCTCCAGTTTCATGTTGTCACTGGCCGACAGAGGTAGTATCTTCCCCCAAAGTGTGTGATATTTAATAACATCCCACATGAGTTTTTCATGTAAGCCGAGGGTCGTGTTTCTTAAGCTTCTTACATTTATTACACCCTCAGTAATGGGTCTTTCCATATTCTCTCAAGAGACCCAGTGACTTTTCCATTTAGATAGATAATCACATAATAAGTCTTCCAAGATCTTATCAAGGGATTTGATGACTCCCTTCGAAACAGAGGATGAGGCTAGTGCATGCACTGAGATGGAAAACAAGACGATGTTGACCAGAGCCAATAAGACCCCAAAAGAGAGGTAATGATTATTCCAGTTGAAGATATGGATATTTATCCTATTCACTACATGATCAATGTCATGTATTCTCATTCTTCTTTAATATATCGGAGAGATGAGGTACTCCATTAATCGACCGACTCACTGCATTTCCAACCTGCTGCCCAAGTGGGTGGCCCATCTTGGATCACATTTTTTAGATATATAAAGGTATCTTTTGGATTTATTGATAAAAATGGCCACTCTAGTAACAATACTCCTCCAGAATATTTTTAAGCCTTTGCAGTGATTGTTTACCAGCATTACACAATATTATCATATCATCAGCAAACATCAGGTGTGATATGGAGGGAAGGTTAGAATTTCTAGGAAAAGGGAGTATGTACCAACTGTATATTTCTTCATTAATTAGACGACTAATAGTGTCTAGAATGAGGTTGAAAATAAATTGAAAGTTATGGTCTACTTTCTAGAGACCACGTGTTTCCATGAAGAAGTCGTAAGTCCTCCCCATGAAAGATATCACCATCCATGAGAATCTAAATCATCTGAAGAGAAGATTAGAAGCCTGGGTGGAGAAACACATTCTCATGAGAACTCTATTGATAAATCCTAAATGAATCCTATCATAAGCCTTACTCATGCCCAACTTGATAGACATATTGGATCCATGAGTTTTCAAGTTGATGTCTCTCATCATTTCTTGTGACACGACAATGGAACCTTGGATGGATCGTCCCCTAAAAAATCCATGTTGTTCCATTGAAATCCATATTGGTAGACACTTGGATAGCCTCAAATTGATGGTTCTTGTCCAAAACATTTATGAAAAATTCCACATTCTCACTTGCCTATAGTCGATGAGGGATGATGGGTCATTTATATTCAGAATAAGAACCACAGTTGTAGCACTATCCACCTGTGGAAGTGTCCCCCCACAAAATAAATCTGGAATTCTAGCCACATTTTCATTTTTAACCACCTCCCATAATACCTTGTAAAATGATCCTGAGAAATCTATCTAGACCCGGTGCACTTTTATGACTATGATTCATTATAGCATCTTTAATTTTCTATTCATCTGGAAAGACATACAGTGAGTTTTTATCCTGAGGAGAACCATGTGAGGGATCTCATCCCAGATACCATCACTTCCACCCAGGTAGCTGTTTAAAATCCTCTCATTTGGCCCTTCCAAAAGATCCTTGAAGGTCATGTGCGCCATGTCCCCACAACCTCCCATTAATCAGTGAAGGACCCATTCTCATGTAATATATTTGACATAGTGAGGCGTCTTTTCTCCTTAATGCAGTCATGTAAATACTTATAGTTCTTATCCCCCTCTTGTATCCATTTTATCCCTAAGTTAGCCATCGCCTCTTGTTCCAAGTAATGGATCAGCTCCTCCAGGACATTATTTTTCTCTAATAGGGTGTCAAATGTCTCCTCATTCCAGCTCTCCTCTAATCTAGAATTAAGCAGTTCAATATCCTATTGGATCTCATATATGTTTTTATTAATAGGGGATAGATCATTAACCCATGCATGAATTCCTTTCTTGGGCCTCCTCAGCTTATTACGAATTTTCACCCACATGTTACCCTGGGTGGGCACTCTCCAAGAGTTGACCGCCATTTGATGATAGCCGAGGATGTGAATCCACTGGTCATAGAACCTAAACCTGTTGTTAGTGTCATACCTTGGAGATAGAGAAACCAATAATGAAGGGTGATCATGTATTCCACGGACCAAATGGCTAACCGGGGAATTGGGGAACCTAGTGATGGCTCTCAAGTTATCCAGGCAGCGATCCAGCCTACTCCAACACCATATGTTCCATTTTTTATTACTCCACCAAGCGTAGAGATCACCTGAATTCCCCATGTCCATCATACCTTTAGCTTCTATAAACTGGATGAAATCAAAACTCACTTGTTAAGGAAAATATAATATTCCCTTCTCTTCCTCCAGTTCCATGATGATGATGATGTCCCTGCCAGTGATCAATGGAAGGTCCCCTGAGTAAAAAGCGCTAATAGTGTTCCCCATTGACTCCCTTCTTTGAGAATCACAACTAACATACATAAATGACACTAGAAAGCGGTTTGTACCGTGACAGACCTTCTTCATAAGGAATTGTTCACCCGCCTCCATCAAGTCCACTACTATTTATTTGTTACACATGATCCAAATGTGCCGGTTTGTAGGCTCTGCATGAATGGATGCATTAATCTTGATTTTCCGGGTGAACTCCTTAAGTTTAGAAGGGGTTTCCTTGTGTTCAATGACCTCCTTTTGTGATTCTTAAAATCATATTAAAATAATTAAATTATTTTAGTGCACATAATTTCTTATATAATGTGTAAAATCATACATTTTTCCATATAATATCATGATTCATTCATTATTAAAGATATTTTGATTTTAAATTTGAATTATCTCAACTAAGGCGATTAGAGTTAGTAGTTACTAAGTATAAAAGAATTTCATAACACATTTTGTTTTCACTATTTTATATTACATCCCCATTTTATTATCCATGAAATTTTTTGTTAACATATCTATGGATGTATTTCATTCATAGTTCATTTATTAATTGAAATTTACTTCAGTTAATTACTTGGACATATTTATTTATCATTATTTTTTATCTCTATGGCATATGTTTCACATTATTATCATTCCATATTGTTTATGCACTTCATAGTTTGTTTACTACAAGACATGTGTGTTCAGTTATTTACCAAACCATAATTATTATTCTCATTTGTTCATTAATTATTTTGTTATGCTTTAACCTTTCTGATCGTTTATGCTCACCCTTATTATGGTTCTTTCTCACATGAATCCAAGAAGTACACTATGAAAAATATTAAAGGATATTCTTGATGGAATAAAGTATTCATTGAAAATAAAGAATGAAATTATCTTGTAATTTTTGTATTCATTTGCAATATAATACACATGTGTGTATCGATTTTACCAATACTACAAAACTGATCAGTCCATTAGTATTTTATTTATTGTAATAATTGAAATGTACTAGTCATAAATATCGACTCTAAGATTAATGGTGTTGTGTCACTATAGTTGGTATCAAAGGAATTTTATTATAAATTCTGAGAATTGTATTAAGGAAAGCATAGATTAAACAACACAAATCTACGGTAAAATTTCATGTTAAGTATAGCATAACATCCTAGAATTTTGGTAAATTAGAGTTTATATAGGCATTATTAGAAATAAATCTCTTTCAAGATACTACAATTGGATATGGTTCTGGAAAAGATGTACCTTGGAGTAGCAAATATGACATGCTATGTTGGGACAAACTCGACGTAAACTAGTACAAAATAATGAGGCTTACTATGCAGCGATTTTGAAACACCAAAGGGATGAACTTATGTTAACTAACATTATCATTAAAAAAAATTAGTATGTATTTTCATAAGTAATGAAAATGAATTACATAAGATAAAATTTATACCAAGGAGTGACCTTTGAGGAATCAAAATTGATTAAATTTTTACATAATGGGGTTGCATTGAAAATTCTATAAAAAAGCCTATTTAGTGAATACCTTATTTCAAGGATTTCCATTACAGTTATTTTGAAAATTATATTAATAGTTTTTTAGAAAAGAATAACATATATATCAAGTGGAATCCCATCAAATATGGAAAGGTTGTGAGTCGTTAACCAGTGACCAAAAAATGATAAGGGTTTATTACCGACCACAGACCTACATAATGTTGGGGTTAATAAGATATTGTTTTCAGTAAAACAATTTGATGATTACATACGAATAATGAACCAGTAGTGTATCTATTTAATTTTATAGATCAATTCCATTATCATACTTGGATTGGTGAATAGTTAGAGACAAATGTGTTGAATTTTCACTCTTTTATGGAATTATTATCTAATAAATTTTTATTTTAGAGCTTTAGGGACCAATGTTCATATTCGGATACACATTTCGTGATGTAAGGGATGAATTTGAATTTGATTGTAGAACAACCAAAAGATGGATTTTATTAGATGAAATTAAAAAACACCATGTATATAAATTACCTTAAATTCTTAGTCAGTAATATAATTTCTCATCATGGGGAAAATAGTCTTAATTTTTTGGTCCTAATACATTAATTTTTGTTGAACCAATGGTATTCGAAATCATTATAGAGTTTTTGAGTTGAGTCCCTATTATTTCCAATGATCAGTAACATGTTTTTTATTTTTTAACTCCATCAATACATATAAATATTTATTCTTTTCATCTATGTATGCATCTGTACTTTCAAAAAATGTTCTCCGACTTAGAGATCAATTTATATGTTAGACCATGTGAACATTTCATTTCCATTCTCTCTATTCTAGAAGATATTTTAAAAACCATTATCATGATGTGGTATTTCAAAAATAGTAAATATCAAACAATATATCACCAAGATTGAGTTTAAATTGTGAGGATGAAATTTAATCAAGGTAGGGAAAATGTAACAACTTGAAAATATGAAGTAGGAACTTTGATTTTGATAGCATTAATGATAAACATAACCAAGAACAAAAGAGAATATAATATCTCATTAATTTTTAATTTATTTATAATTTTTAATAAATTAAAAATATGTTATAGATTGGAATACATGTGACTCTTAGTTAGCATACGTCACCTGCAACAACGAGTTTCATCAATGGATTGTGTTTCACTTAAGACTGATCTTTACCAAAAGTTATATATTATTAATATAAAAGTATTTAATATATTGAGATATAAACTAACCATTATAAATAATATTATTTAAATTATGATAATATATGGTTTACACAACTAATTCATTGGTTAAAAATTAAATAGAAATGAATATAATAATCTATTAAAAATAATGGGAATATTTTATAAAAAACGATTTTTATGCTCACAAAGAATGGTGTTTTATCCAACTAAATTAATTCAATTAAAATTATTGAATTAAATTATGGAAATCCATATATATATATATATTATTCAATGAAATATTTGTTATTTTCATTGAACATATTTTCAAATAATAGGATAAGAACTAACCCAATATTTCGCATTAAAACCTATATTTTTATAAATGCACTTGTACCGGCTTTTAATGGTGAACTTATTCAAAATTCAATTCATGGAAAGATTTTAAATATTATATTTCCAAATTATCTTTATACATCAAATCTAAACATAAAAATTAGGTTTCAGTGAATTTTAGATATTTTTCATTGAAGTTTCATTTTTTAATAAATAGTGTAAATTGTGGAATTTTAATTCAAATATGCTTTTTCATTTAATTTATTTAGGATAAATAATATCTAAATTGTTTTTAAATATTAATTAGATCACGTTTTCCTTAAATTAATCCAATTTAGGTCAGTGGAATCAATTTTACTTTGAAATTGAATATATAAACATAGCAATGTTTTGGATGTTATTACTTTTATAATCTGGATTGTCAACCCATCTATGAGGTTAAATTTATGTTTATTTTTCCAATAATTTTATTGGAATTTGAAAAAATTTAGTTCATATTCGGAATAAAAATTATTTAATATTTCTAATAATTTCAACTTAATATTTTTCAAAAATGATTAGTGAATGTGATTAAAATAAATTACGACGGTTAATGTGAAACAAAGATTATCAAGGGACCAAACCATTAATATAAAGAAAAAATGACCTATAAACCCATCCAAAATCATTTTTATGTCCATTTCTTGACCCTATAATCCATTATCTATAATTTTTACCATTATTTGATCCCTTCCAATGGAAAAAATGATGGTGGAATTCCCATTTCCAAAATTTAAAAGAGTGACACTCATCATCCACTATAAATAGGCACTCTAGCATCCCACATCCACACACGTATCAAGAAACATTATAATTAACAATTTGTTTCAAAATATATCCTAAAAGTCACTCCCCTAAATATATAAGCCCCATCTTGGTAAGAAATCCATCAATGGAAGCCCTTTGGTGCAAACCAAAAGAAATTACCTGAATAAGAGATACCATAATTCCTCAATATCTTTAGATTTGTTTCCATTATCCTCCCCATAAAATATTCTTTATTACATGCATATATAATAAAATAGTATCATTAATATATTGAGATGTTGTTAAATTAAGGGTTCGACCTATACTTACACACACTCTTGTCTAATGGATACCAAACATACGGTTCATGGTTGGGCATTATGATGAACACTATGTTTATATATGTTATATATATTATATTTACAATGTTTTTATACTTATTTAGTTATTCTATAACAAATAACATTATGCATTACATTCTGTGAAAAACTTATAACATCGTTTCGGGAAGTGTGGACTACCGGCTCCTCAAAGTGATCTGATTTATTCAAACTATACATGGAATGTATAGATGATAGTTTTATTAATCCTCTATAACATATATAACATATATATAATACTGTAATTATAATATAAAAATACATATATATCATTTTATTTTCATTATTTTAATATGAAAAAGATATAAAAGTAGTGTTCATACATACGTACATCCTACTGTGCCCATAAACAATATAGTTCATTTTTATCTCAAAAATATTATAGATTATAATAAATACATATATTTTGTGTATATATATGTTAATTGTAAAGTGGATTAAATTCTAGATATGATGAAATTGTGATCTACGTAAGAAGAAAAACAAGCAACAAGTATAACATACATGAAAGACTTGGAAATTAACACTGAAATAGAGAAAATAATGAATGATTTAATCAAACGGGTCACAAGATTTCATAAGCTTGAATATGGTTTTGAAATAAGTTAGTAACATTTCTAAAACCATTATAAAGGTGGTTAATGTTTTTTTAAATAATATAAAATTCATGGTAAGGGATTTCATCTCAATTTACATTCCATTGAGACTTATTGATGTTATACACCTAGTTTATTTTATATTTTCTATATAAAACCAATTAACATGTTATATCATGAATCTATTTAATCTCATGATATTCTAATATTAATTTTTTGTTATTCCTTCATGAATATTATCATTAAAAAATTTAAATTTTGTAGGGGACACTTTATAATGTTAAGATTTTATTCTCTTCGAGAATGTTTTTAATGATTATATTTGCAATCTCACTTAATTTTATGACTGCCAATATTCTCTTGAAACAATCACTTTATTATTGTTCACAAAATTTATTATATATTGTGTACATATTGAGAATGTTTCATATAATATTATTTTCAATTCATTCTTCATGGTATTTTTAGATTAAATTTGAATTATTTCATCTAATGGGATTCTAGTTAAAATTTACCAAGTGGAAAATAATTTCATAACCCAATTTATTTTCATTGGGTTATATTACTTCCTCATAGTCTTTAATATTATATTATTATGTGTATATTGAATTTGACTATCTATTGATGTATTTATACTTCAATTTTTATGTTTTTAAATGATACACATAATCAACTCATTGATTGATTCTACTATAATATTATAATCATTTAAAGGGTTTACATTAAAATATAATATTTTTGGGTTTTTAAACATCAATTTACAAAAGATGAAATTTATTGGACAATGTCTAATAAAACCCTTCATTTTATTCTCCAAGGATTATTTATGACCTCTACCATGTAATAGTTCCTTTTTCCAACTCTCTGGTACTAAAAATGGTTTATAATTTTTTTAATAAAACCCACTATAATTTCACTCTTTAGTTAGAGAAAATGTTTTCAAATAAAAACATTGAATTATACAATGGTTTTCAAAAATGTTATAATCTTAAAAAAATAATTTATTAAAGATATTTCTATCCTTTTTATCTTTTAAATTTTTTTCAAAGGAATCTCCTTATCGCTTTCCTAACATGGTATTTTTCCAACATTTTAACCATGAAAAAGTAATGTTCTTTTTACCTCATACAAAAATTATATATTTTACGACTATCATTTATCTAAAGAAACCATCAGAGGTTATGAAAATATTTCAAAATTCATTTTCAAGGAAATTTTATTCAAAATGTTTAAAAAAGGGATATTTTCTTCAAAATAGTTTTTAAAATATATTTTATAAATATTTATATTAATCATTAATAATAACCATTTCTTTTTACTCCACATGGGATATTTTATTTTGAAACCATCTTTATTCTTCCTCTGTATGGTTTATGATTAATTTGGCCAAAGATATTATTGACATTTCCTTCCTTGATTCCTTTTAGCCCCATTGAACTATTGAACTTCCTATGATCATTGGACATTGAATTTCCCCTAAATATCCATATCATTTTAATAGATATAATTATTTCCAAACCCATATACAAATTTTCATACAATATTTTGTTTGAATGTTATGTGATTATTTGTGGAAATATTGATATGTATGTACCCTTTATTCAATATGGATATTTGGTAGCGAATAATGTTTATTTGATATGTGGAATGATTGGGAAAATAAAAAAATGGGTTCAGAACCATTTAAGGTAAGAACTATGGTTTCAGGACTTCTTGATGAAATCCCCTCTATGAATTAACAGTCTCAGGAGACAAAATTAGTCAGTGAGAAACCCTTAGATATTGTTTCCAAGAAGAGTAGACTGTATTATACAAATAGATTTAAGCTATCTTTGATGGTAAAATGGTTCATGTTCTGATTACATAATCTCCAATAATTATTTATTTCCTTCATTTTAATTCACTATTTGTTATCCATGATATTTTTCATCGACATATACATGGATGTATTTCATTATCATTTCATTAAAAAATGAACTTTATTTAATTTTTATACCTTTCCCTATTTATTTTCCATCATCTAGATACTTGAAAGGAATTTGATTCTAGTTATTACCTTTCCATATAGGTTATGAAATTCATTGTTTGTAGATTACATGGTTTGTGTGTTATGTTATTTACTATACCATAATTATTATTTTCATTGATTCATTATTGATTCCTCTATGCATTACCCATACTAAGAATTTGAGCACACCCTTATTATGATTCCATTCTGGAAGGATTCCCATATGTATATTTTTCCCTCAGAATTTGGGGATGACCTCCTTGATTGCAGGTTAAATCATTCAAATTGGGTTCTTAATGGGTTTTTTTCATAGAACCGGAAACATACAATGATTCCACATCCATTTATACCCACTTTCCAAAGGTAGGCGCTTATTAGTTTGTGGACTGATGAGGCTTAAGAATTTGCATTGGTCGAGAAGATGGGAGGTCGGACTCATCACACCTTTTTTAGGGGAATTATTGTCTACTCTGGGACTCTCTTTATAGATTTAAGTTATGTTCGTGAATCCTTATTACATTACCAATTACAAAATGAGATTTCCTTTAGTCTGACAGTCAATGATTAAATATATAGGAAATTTAAATAATCTTTTATATGTATTCGATGTTATTCATCGATAGAGAATCATCTGTATTTATTAGAGATTCTTGGTCAAGGGTATCCTTCGATACATTTATATAGAATTCTCATGGTCATTATGATGAACATGCTAGTTTTAAATCCACTCAGTGGGGAAATTGAAGTTTATTGTCATTCAGAAGGACATAGATTATTTCAGAGTTTGGATCGAACCCACAGATGGGCTACGTACATATCATTCGTTTAGAAAAGGAATCAGAACGCACGTAATTCGAGTAAGGGAGTATGATGTTTAATATTGATGGCTCAAAGAAGGATGTAATAATTACTTTTACACTCTAAGATCACGTGAGTCATGCTCAGTGTGAGAATCAAGAGGTATTGGTAAAAATCAGACAATTGTGCCATCAAAGATGCAATCATTAAGAAAAACTTTGGGACTTATGTATGTATGAATGCCTAGATAAATGATGATTAGGATTTACATTAGGGAAGAAATCCAGGAACAGGGTCCATAAAGGTATATGTGCTTCATGGAGATTTGAATACTCTAACTTGGGGCTTACTTTTGAAAAGGAGGCCCAAATTAAGAGAGGACTTATGATTGGGTTTTACTCCTGAGAAGGAATCCCATATCAAAGGTAAATTAGGAATGGTTAAGAGAAATTATGACTCGGGCTTACTCCTGAAAAGGACGCCAAAGTTAAGAGACTTGAAAATTTAAGGGACTTGGGGCTTACTCCTGAAGAGGATTCCCATATTTGAGACTGGGGATTATTCCTAAAAAGGAGGCCCAAGTTAATGATTATGACTAGGTATTATTCTTGAAAAGGAGTCCCAGGTTAATGATTTCTCTCATCTTATGTTATGAGGTTGAATGAATGAAATCTCAATTTTTCGTGACAGAAATATGTTTACATCACTAGGTTTTGAGAGATATTTCACAGAATTCCTTTCAGATAAGGAATTAAAATCATGAAATCATGTCATAAATGGATTTGAAGAGTGTCTTGAAGACTGAATCTTGAATAGGAGAGGTGGAATGGCTTAAGAGGGGTGATGAGGGAAAGAAGGGCACCCAAAGAGGTAGGGGTGTGTAAGTCCTGGCAGGCGTGCAGGTACTGCATGGGTGTGCAAGTCCTGGTCGCACAGGTATACCTGTGCGACACATGGGTACTTGTACGAAGTTTAACCAGCAGGGTAATACTTGAGCGACTCTTGGTTAAAGCCTTTAGAATCATCATGAGGTTCTTCTAGAAGAGTGGCGCGCAAGTTCTATTGAATGAGTTAGGCGGCGCGCAAGTGTGGCCATTTCCCTGAAGGTCTGGCCACTCAGGCGCGCAAGATTTGATGATTTTTAACACTTAATCCTTCCTCCCCCTCTTTAGATCTTCCGTTCTAGGGATGAAATTACCTTAGAAGTTTTTCGGAAGCTTTGAGAAGAGACTAGGGTGCCGGGAGCTCAAATCTGAGTTTCTGCAAAAAACATTCCTCCCAAAATGGGGGGCCCACAGAATCTATTTATAGGCTAGAGAAGACACCGGGCAGTTATCCTTTAGGGCATGCAAGTCACTTGTGCGACCATTAGGTGGCGAGCAAGTATACTTGCGCGACAATGAGGGAACTTGCACGATTTTTGTGCTTTTGAAGCCTTGTTCATGCCTTTGTCGATTTTTGATGATTTCTTCAAAGGATGAATCAATTTGTACTAAGTCATTTCCCTTTCCATTTTTTAGACAATGTGATGAAAAGGAGCGTCAAAAAAAGTCCACCCTCAGAGTTGGATCCAAAAGAAATGAGGATGTGACTCTGAGGAAAAGAAGAAAACTAAAGGAAAGGCGGCACGCAAGTGTTCAGGGCGCAATACTTGGCGTGCAGGATGTGGCGCGAAAGGTACGACATGCAACTTCCAACTGGATAGACATTGGCGCGAAGGGTACGGCTGTGGCCTATAAATATGTGGCCCCATTTCCGTACAAAGCATAAGGATTTCAATCTTTCGAGCTCTCGCCATTCAAGTGGCATTCTCCGCGCAGGTCGCTCTGTTTTCCGCTGTGTCTTTGTTATCGCGCTGCTGTAGAGGTGTTTAGACTTGCATAGTTTATACTTTCATGTCAAAAACTAGCGCGGCACACTAACACATGCGTTCCAAGTATAGACTTGCATGCCTTAATGCCTTTGCAATTTTTTTCTGAATACCTCCACAAATTTTATTAAAAATAAACCCATTTAAGAGTCAGTTTATTCATATTTTGTGAATATTAAATGGCTCCCAAGAGAAATGGAATGGATGATGAACTGGAAATCAAGAGGATTGATGACATGATGAAAATTTTTGGCCATTATTAGTATTATATATGTGACATCACTCTCCCAAATTTGGCTAAGTACTTAAAGAAATATCATCTTAATTTCTCACAGAGAATCTACATGTCCCTGTATGGTCATGGTCATCTGCAAGGAGACAATGTTCCAGATGCAAAGAACTATACACTTGAAATGCAGCTACACTAATACACCTCTATTTCAGTTATGATGTGCATTAAGAGAAACAACAATGGTGTGAACTTTCAAATTTTCCTTCCATGCCATTCCTTGCAGATATGAAAATGGAAAACCCATGGGCTAAAATGTTTTCCGCTGCCGGTTGCTGCAGAGAAGACAAACATGGTATTAGAGAAATATCTGAAAATATTACTCTCTCCAAATGGATCTTTACTTCCAATTATCCATTCTCAAATACATGTATCCATCTTCCATGTATATTGGACAGAAACAGAGTCACTATTTGATCAGCATAAAATTTTCTCAAACCGCACCCAAGAACATCCTTTTACAATTGTTCCAAGAAGAGATGGTATCACTGCATCTCTTATTGTATCCAATTGAATGAATGAATTCTAGGTGGTTGCTGATGAAGCTTGGGATGCCGTAAATCAAATGAAGAGTTATGTTGAATGACTCTTGTAATTCTTGAAAAATAGAAGAGAATCCAGTATATGGATGTCCTTATATTTCCTATGTATCAATGAAAAACACTTTCATCTTCAATCATTTCTGCACCTATATTCCTGCTACATGCTTTAAATTTTACAGAAGCCAATGGGCCTAGTAAGCATAGTTTTATTTTTACTAGGACTATTATAAATAACCCTACAAACTTTGAATCTTTTAATTGCTCAATATTACCTAAATCATACAAAATGTATGTTTAGTGAGTTGGAACATGACTTTTATTCAAAGATCCTTTGTCTTTTGTGGGCAGTTTAAAGTCTTGCACATCGGACATAAAGAGGCTAATGTTTATGTTCGAAATAGCTTTGACTGAATGAATTAGAATCGACTAAATTATTAGACAATTTATCTGAAAACATATTACCAAACTCAATTATGAGGGAAAATATGTAAACTATGGCTTAAGAATATTTGAATATGAGGAATGATATGAAAAAGATCTAAAAGGAATTAGAAGAAGTAGTTTCCAAGAATGAAGTTACTATTATTCAACAAACCCGTTAGGGGGTGAATTATACAGGGCCACCTAAGGGCATTGGCAGCATAGTCAAATAATAGTATCTTTTCGCTGACAAGTCTGTTATGTGGACTGCTTATGCAAGGCCGCCTAAGGGCATGTGCTGCATAGTCATGAAAAAGAACTCTCAGAAATTTACCTTTCTTTTGCTAAAATCCAGTGAATGTTTATGGAGATTCAAAATTTACAAGGTATAGCGTTTTCTGTAAGGAAAGAGGTACTTGAATATGGAGAAGATATCTTCGAAGAAGATTATCGAAGAACTGGATGGATATCACTTCTCCAAAGGTCTGACCCAAACGTAGGGAAGGAGAATATAAACCATAGACTTGAATACTTTCAGATCATGAAAAAGGATATGGGACAAATATGTTAAGGATGGGTATTTTTGCGGATCCCTACATACTTTCATTTAAGACCAATAACGACAAAAGAGGCATTCTTACCATGAATGAAGTTACCATTATTTAACAAACCCGTTAGGGAGTTGAATTATGAAGTTCCACCTAAGGGCATTGGCTGAATATCAAATAATAGTATCTTTTGGATGACAAGTCTGTTATATGGACTGTTTATGCAAGGCCGCCTAAGGGCATGTGTTGCATAGTCAGGTAAAAGAACTCTCAGAAATTTGACATTTTTGTGACTAGAAGTCATGAAGAGGGCTATGAAGATCTGAAAATATTTATTGTTAGGATTAGGACACATAAAGATGGGTATTGTCCAATGTATACAGTGATACACAGATCAATGCTAATTATATTCTTGTTCTTGCTGGGTTCTGAATGAAAATGATGGACTACACTACGTTTCCCATAAGGATGGGAGTCAAGCCATACATAGTTTTTGAACTATAGTTTAACATCATGTGGGACAAAAGGATTAGAGATCATATTTTAGGGTCATAGATCTTGGACTATTGTAAGAAATACACAGTGTGTGTATCAATGAGGACTTTTCAGCCAAGGGACTGGAAGTGGAATTTAGGGTTAGGCCCAAAAGACTTGGGGCAGGATTCGAGGGACACTCGAACGTTCCTACGTATCCCATAAGGATGATAATCAAGCCCATATAGTTTTAGAAATACCCTCTGTACAAATTTGGTTCATACATGGGAAGTGTGAAAGGGAACTATAGTACAATGATGGTTTAACCCAAGATAAAAGGTTTGGGTATTTCCATGTATGCATGTAGTTTTCGAAATGAAACACGATTGAAAAATAAATGTAAATAATGGTTCCCTATTTGGTGAGGGTATCAAAGAATATTGTAGTTTATTGTCATACCGGACAAAAGTGTTGTATAGTTTAACATCGTATAACAAGGAAAAAAGTGAACCAATGTAAAGATATTGATTCTAGGGGTGGTTTCATGAATCAACATCGTATGCGATGGAGGTGAACCGATGTGAAGAGATTGGTTTTGGGCATGAACCTTGGGAGGTTGCCTACGTACCCAGCCTGGAAGGAAAGGATCAGGGTCTGCGTAGTTCAATTAAAGAATGAATTAATAATCAAGTTGTTCTTGGGGACAACGGCCAAAATAATAATAAAAAATGATGTCAGGACTTACGCATGGTTAGCGGCCCAAAGAGGGTATTTTGGTTGAAGTTTTCTCTAAGCTCACGTGAGTCATACTCGATGTGAGAAACAAGAGGTAGTGACAACCTTAATGTTGCACAGATTAATTTCATGTAGGATATATTAATGGATTTTCTGTACAGTTTAGCGTCATGTAGTTCGGACGATGGGGACAATACAGTTTCATGTCATGTTTTGACAAAAAGAAGACTGTGCAGTTTAATGTCATGTAGTGAGGAAAAAAGAGCACACAATTTAACGTCATGTTGGACGTACGTAAGAATATTTTAAGGTCATATGCATGGACTGTTGGTTATGCAGTTTAACATCATTCTAGACATAAGGGACTATTATATAGTTTAATGTCATATATTAGGGACGATGAAGGGGGACACCGTTTAACGTCATGTTTGACGAATTTGGGACTTTTTTCATAGGTTAAAATCATGTTGGACAAAAGCGCGAATAGTCTAAATTCATATGCATAGACCATGGATGGTGCAGTTTAACTTCATGCTGGGAAGAAGGGGGACTGTGCAATTTAATGTCATGCAGTGAGGACAAATTAGGGAATTGTTTTCCACAGTTTAACGTCATGTGGGATTAAATTAATACAAATAGTTTAAGGTCATATGTATGGACCCTCGATGATGCAGTTTAACGTCTTTCTAGATGGTGGTGTAGTTTAAGGTCATATCGGACCATGGTGCAGTTTATGGTCATACTGGACCGTGGTGGAGTTTAAGGTCATATTGTACTCTGGTGCAGTTTAAGGTCATACTAGACCGTTGATGATGCAGTTTAAGGTCTTCTTGGACAGTGGTGCATTTTAAGGTCATACCGGACCATTGATGATGTAGTTTAACGTCTTGATGGATTGTGGTGCGGTTTAAGGTCATACCGGACCATTGATGATGCAGTTTAACATCTTGCTGGATGGTGGTGCAGTTTAAGGTCATACTGGACCATTGATGATGCAGTTTAACGTCTAGCTGGACAGTGGTGTAGTATAAGGTCATACCGAACCATTGATGATATATTTTGTGTTTATACAAAATACATCTTAAAAAATCTGGCATTGGTTGGAGTAGTGACGAGTTCTCCATCCATCGAGATTAATGAATAAGCTTCATTGGAGTAGACCATATGTATTGAGTAAAGTCTTTCCCATTTTGGCTCAATCTTGGGAGGATTATTTCCTTGTATCATTGGAGTTCTAAGAACTAATACAAATTCTCCCTGAGTGAATGAACGAATACGAACTTTTTTGTTAAAAGATCATGCTATTCGATTCTAATAGGCTTCCATGTGGTGCAAAGTGCACAATATTTTCTCATCTAACAGTTACAATTCATTCAATCGCTTTTGAGAATGTTCATCTATAGATGATTGATCACAAATGGCAACTCTGAGCGAGGGTGGATGAACTACAATTGGAAAGACTTCTTCCATTCCATATACCAATGAATATGGAGTTGACCACGTTGCAGTGCGGGTGGTAGTCTGATAAGCCCATAAAGAATGAAAGATTTTACCAGGCCATGACTTCTTATATTTATCCACCATCTTTTTCAGGATATTTGAAAGAGCCTTGTTGAAGGATTCTATCTGGCCATTGGCCGCTGCATGATACCGAGATGAATGGTTGGATTTGATGTTGTATTCTTGATACAACTTAATCACCTCGGATGAACAGAAGTTGCTGCCATTGTCCGTCAATATGGTATGTGGGACACCATATCTGGTAATGATGTTAGACTTGATGAAGCTAACAACTCATTTAGAACTGACTTACATGAGAGGTATTGCCTCTGCCCATTTGGAAAAGAAGTCAGTAGCAGTAAGAATGTACTTTAACTACTTGGGCGTAGCTGAAGGGTAAGGTCCCACCACATCCATTCCCCATGTGGCAAATGGCCATGAGTATTTAAATGTATGAAGAAACGATGGAGGTTGATGAATGAAGTTGGCATGTACTTGGCATGAATGAAACATCATTGTGAAATCAACACAATCTTGTATCATTGAAGGACAAAAGTATCTAAGCCTTCGAATCTGATCAGACAGTGTATGTCCATACTAGTGGGCACCACAGACTCCTGCATGCACTTCATTCATGATAGCCATTGTCTCTTCACCATCAATGCATCTGAAGATAACTCCATCAAAACCACGTTTGTAGAGAATTTTATCTCAGTGATCTGGGCTATCATAAAAACTAAAATTGACCGCACGTCTCCGAATTTGTTCTTTCTCACCTCTATCAGGTGGAAGTGTTCCATTTTGAAGGTATTCTCTGATAGATGACATACATCCTGTAGTATGACCATACTGTTCAGTAATGGGACTAATTTCATTAATTTCCTCTTTTCTGATTCGAACATAAGGTGATATTGCACGACGGCGGGCAATACTGATGGTTGTCTCATCCTGATTTGGATCTTCCAGAGCTGTGGCTATATTAGCCAGTGCATCAGCTTGAGCATTTTGTGATATTGGGACATAAGAAAATGTCGGTTCCAAAGGGAATTCCGCCATTAACTCTCTGACATAATCATACAAAGGGATTAGCTCTTCTTTTCTGATGGCATAATCCCTATTGACTTGTTTGATTACCAGTTCTGAATCACCCTTCACCTTTAAGTGATTCACTTGTGCTTGAAAGGCTAATTCCAATCCTGTGATGAGAGCTTGGTATTCTGCTTCATTATTGGTACCACCATCCCACAATAAGAAGGAATAAGGTAACACTTCCTTTTCTGGAGAAATGAGTACAATTCCTAAACCAAATTTTTTGAATTTAGGATTTTCCATTTTCCTCCCTATTGGACTTCTGGAAGCACCATCAAAATACATTTCTCATGCATGAGGAATTTCTTGAATAGAGAAGACTTCCTCATCATGGAGTTCAATATTTGAAGATGTGTCTTCCACTGAAGGGTGTTCAGCCAGGAAATTAGCTAGATATTGGCCCTTTATTGCCTTTCGAGACACATACTGAATGTTGAATTACTGCAAAATAACTGCCCACCTTGCCAGATGTCCTGTAACCATTGGACGACTAAGGATTAATTTGAGCAGGTTATTTCGAGATACCAATTAGACCTCATGATGCTGTAGGTTGTGTCTCAACTTTTGAACTGTAAAGATTAATGCTAGTCAGCACTTCTCAGTACTTGAATACCGGGTTTTTTCTTCAAACATAGTTCGACTGAGATAGTAGAGGTTGTTTTCATTTCCAGTATCATTCTTTTGAGCTAGAAGGGCACCCAATGATCTCTCTAGAGCTGTCAAGTAGAGGATAGGTGGTGTTCCTTCAACAGGTGGCATGAGTACCAGTGGACTCAAGAGGTATTTAATGAGAAAATCTAATGCTTCTTGACATTCTTCAGTCCACTAGTAAGTGAATCCCTTCTTCATCAATTTGGTGAAGGTTAAACTTTTGCATGCCAAATTAGAGATGAAACGACGAATAGAGGATAAGTTTCCTTGACTTCCTCTTAATTATTTCATATTTTGAGGACGTGACATACCAAGGATTGACTTAGTCTTCTCAGGATCGAATTCAATACCACGATGGCATACAAAAAATACAAGAAATTTTCTTGAGGTTACCCCAAAAGCACATTATAAGGGTTTCATCTTCAAATTATGTTGTGGAAGCTTGTGGAATATGACTTCCAAATTATCCAAGTGATTAGAACATTGTTTGGATTTAACCACCAAATCATCTACATAGTATTCAAAAAACTTCCCTAAGAAGGGTTTGAAGATACGAAGCTTGGCATGCTGATAAGTTTCACCAGCATTCTTTAAGACAAAGGGAATTTCCCGGTAGCAAAACACACCCTGAGGGGCTCTGAAGGTTGTGGATTCCTCATCTTCTGGGGCCATTCAAATATGATTATATACATGATATCCATCCATGAAGTAAAGTTTTTCATAACCAGATTTTTCATCAATTAAAAGTTCTGTAATATGAACTGGGAAATCATCCTTAGGGCAATGCCGATTAAGATCTCTGAAATCGATGAAAACACTAATTTGTCTGTTCTTCATCTTTACATGGACAATATTAACCAACCACTTGGGATACTCATCTTATCTGACAAAGTTATCATTGATAATATTCTCCAATTCAACTTCAATTTTGGAAGTATAAGTTGGGTGTGTTCTTCTCACGGGTTGCTTAAATCCTCGATGTTCATCTGGTAAACCCAAATGATGATTAGCAACATCAGGATCAAGCCCTGGAATTTCTGTATAGTTCCAAGAAAATATATCTCTATTTTTCTTTAGAAAAGAAATATACATCTATTTCTCTTCATGATTCATGGCCACACTGATTAAAGTGAGGCGTGGATCTTCTTTTGTACCCAGATTTATTTCTCCGAGTTCATCCATAGTAGTAGTGATACCCTCTTCAAATGCTGGAGTAACATCTCTGAGATCTTCCTCTTCTTCTTCATAATGTGTTATTTCTTCTGTTTCTACTTGCATAGTAGATGATAAAGCAGAATTTTCATGATTAGAAGAGATGTCAAAATTTGTACATCATGAAGAAGAAGCTTCCATTTCTGACCCGGTTGATGATGAAGGGTCTTCTTTGGGTAATAAAGAGGATATGATGGATTGAGAATTGAAATCAATATTCACCTCTGATGTTGCTATAACATTTTCTGGCCTAATTGGCGATATATAGACCGGTTGGATTCTAGTAGATGAAATAAAGACGTCACCATTTGTGCTTTCATCACTTCTTGGTGGGTTACCAATTTCTCCCATGTTTTCTGGCTCGATTTCCGTAATTGACATTATGTATATTTCCATAAGAATATTTCAATTTGGGTCTATCTTGTCAATTTGACTAATAGGCAACACATAATCTATACTCACATGTGTAAATGGATTTACTGGAATCTTCTCCAAACCATATGGTGCATTAACTTTGGTAATCTCCTTTGTTGTGGATTTCTCCCTTCAATTCATGTGATAGAATTCCGCCTCAATGTATTGAGACTCACATGTCTTGAATGGAGCTTTATCACCATACAATGTCCCAACATGACCATCGAAACAATATTTGAGACATTGATGGTATGACGAGGGAATAGCCGCATGTTGATGTAGCCAGGGTCTTCCAAGCAAGATGTTGAAAGCTGAGTCTTGATCAATAACCATGAAATACAAATTGGATACAAGATCTCCAAACTGAGTTCTGAGTGTAACTTCACCCAGTGGTTCTTGTTCATTTTTATCATATCCTTGTAACATCATGGTAGAAGGAGATAAATCAGATTCCGTGAGGCCCAATCGACGAAGTGTACGAATGGGCATGAGGTTAACTCCTGAACCATTGTCAATAAAAGCTCTTTGGACATCTACTCCATTGACCTTTTCAGATAAGTACAAAGGTCTAATATGCCCATGAACAACATCATCTTCATCTTCATCAGTAAAAGATATTATTTCATGGCATTCTGCAGGATTATTTTCTATGTGATACACTTCAGCTGCAACAATTTCAGTTTCAAACTCCTGAGGACTTGACAAAGCCTCGATGAGTGCTTCCCGAAGATCTTTTGACAAATTCAAAGAATCCAGAATTGATAACTTGGATGGTACTTGGTCCAAGTGTTTCAATATATCATACTTTTTATCTAGAGGTCTGTGTTGCCCAACGAGAATATGTGGTTTAGAAGGTACCTTGGAAGCTGATGCTTTGGAAGTTGATGCATATTGTATTAGGATAAGAGTTGGCAATATTCCTAGATTTGGAAGATTAGACCGATTAGATTCATTTACTTGCTGAGATGAAGAAGATGGAACCTTCAACCGGTCTTCAAAAATTACTGGGCCAGGACTGAATTTGCTATTGGTTGAAGAACATGCTTGTTCTTTCTGAGCTCGCTGAAGGGCTCTACCACGAGTTTATGCTACGTACACAGTTCTAGCAGGGGTAGAATTGGAATAGTGGCTTCAAAAATATCCACATCTTCCCCTTTATCCTGAGCCTCTGGAACTTCCTCTAATTCCCCTGTTTGATATAGGGAATTCAGGCTCATCGAAATGGAAACTGTGTCTGGAATATTGATCTGTTAATTGAATCATATTAACAGAACCAAAGATTAACTCTTCATCTGATGAAGACTCTACCTGGTTAGCTTGTTTAGGTTGTGTCGTTTGGTGGGGTGGTGCTCGTGGCTTTGAAGTAGATGGCATGAAGTCTGCCAGATTCAAAGACAACATAGACTTTGACACATACTCAACTTTTTCTAATTCTTTTTCATTCTTTGAATCATACTGTTTCTTTGAGGATTTTACCTCTGATGAAGAGGGTTTTGCCGCAATATTCTTGGAAGAAGACACATTCGGTTTCTTTAATTGTGTTCGAAAAATAGCATGAGTTTGGTTGATTGTCTTTCTGACCATCCAATCATCATACTTCTGTGCATTTTTTCTTTTGACTTCTTGTCATTCGCCTTCCTCCTCTGGAACTGTAGCAGTAACACCTGCTACCTGAGCTGATGAACCTTTCAGTTTGACTTGTCCTGAGTCGACCATCATTTGAAAAAGGTCTTTGAAGACAAAACACTCCTGGATAGGATGCCCCAACATTTGATGAAAAGGGAAATAATTGGGATGGTCTTCATCTCCTTCTTTGTTTGGCCTCTTAGGCCATGGGAATTGAACTAGAATATTTTCCAGAGCCAAAATGAAGTAACCAGGAACTTGTTCATTTAATAAAAATTAAGTTTTGCTCTTCAGATCTACAAATTGTTTTCTTATTTGATCTCCTTGATCATCTGGACGAAACTGCCTTTTTTGTTGGTGCTCAAGAGGTGGAGCCCTTCGAGAAAATTAATGTTTTGAAGTAGAAACAGGTACATGTTCTTGTTTAAGCATAACTGTATCTTTTTCTACTTTACCCATTCTCCTTCCTGAAGCTGAGGGAATTACATGAGATTTAGCCTTAGCCTGTATAAGGGAATCTTCAATCTGCTGAGCAATTGAAGTAAGGTCTCGATACCCTCCTGTATATTTCACATGGATCAATGGTGTGTGTAATTTGTCACGTAGATTTTCCACACAGATTGGTAGCAATTCTTCTTGAGGGAGTGCTAAACTTAGGGAATATGTTATTCCCTTCCATCGAGCAATGAAATCTGATACCCTTTCATTCTCTATTTACTTACAGTTTATAAGATCGAAAACTGTTGTCTTTGGAAATGTTGAGCTGAACTGAAGAAGGAATTTTTGGTGAAGATCCTCTCATCCGGTAATTGACTGGGATTGCAAGCTTGTATACCAGACAAAGGCTGGTCATTTCAAGGTCTGTACGAAGCATCTGAGTTTTACTGCTTCTTACAACTCTGGAGTTCATATCATAAGATAACAAAAAACACGTAATGTGTCAAATGCTGTTCAGGGTCACCTGATCCATTGCAATTAGGGAATACAAGGTTTCCAAAACTAGATGGAGGAGAGATTGAATCTACCCATTCAGGGTAAACATTGTTTTCTCATTGAACCTGTGTGCGTTTCCATTCCATAGTTTCTAACCGAGCTGTTAATGACTCCATGGTAGATATTAACTTTTGAGAAACATCCGGTTGAACTTGGACATGGGTAGGAGCAATAACTAGAGCTTGGACAGATGTGGTGGTTGGTGCTGAAACTGATGGTAGCACTGCCAACTGTTGTTTCACTTGACCCGTAGGATTAGACCTGTGAGGGTGTACTAATAGAGGAGGATATTCTTGAACCATCTCATTAGCTACAACAAATTCCCTTATCTGACTGACTTCAGCACACTTAAGAATAAGACTACCCTGAAGTAGTTCTGCATTCAACCTCCTTAATTTGTTAATTTCTTCCTCCTGTTGTGCAAACCATTTCTCTAGTGAGAGCGATTTGCCTTCTCCAGAGGAAGGATATGTAACCTGATTCTTTCACCTCCCTTTGTGGGATCCTTTTCAGAGAGCGGGAAGTTGGTTACTTAAAGGATTACCTTTATTTTGAGTAACCCTATGATTTCGTGTAAGCACACCTTCGTCATTTGTGTCGGTGTGTACATCTTCTTGAGCAGGAACCTCTTCATCTGAGTCCCCTGGGTGAGCCTCATCTGGTGGATCAGCAATAATGGCATTGATGACATTGATTGATGCATAACACATTGCATCCCTTCTATCATCATTTCTGTGATATTGTCTTCTTCCATGTCTTTTATGAGACATTGCCTTTTCTTGATTCAATCCCTCAGGAACTTCTTGACAAACCAAAATTTGGAGGGAATCTACTGATAATTTGTCTTTTCGTTCATCTTGAGCCTTCTACCCCAATCGAGAATAGACCAACTTTCTCTGAGGAGGGGATTGATGATTTTAAAAAGTCCACAGTCTGGTGGACTGGGGTTGTTCCTTCTGTTCTCGCTCCACTCCTCGAATACTATTTGTTGATTCCGAGGGTTGGTTTAAAAGAGTCCCCAGTCTGGCACGCTGGGGTGGCTCTTGACATGCTATGTCTGGGACATTCTTAAAAGCTCTCCTGATATTTCAAACCTTAGTTTACAAATTATTTGGATGCAGTAACCTGTATCCACTTTTATAACCTGTTTCAAAAGACCGTTGGATAATTTTCGACACATCTGTCACTTGATGATGTTCTTGCTCCATATTAGAGGCATGTTCAATATTCACGTTTGCTTGATGCAAGAGTATTTCAACAACTTGTTCTCTGTATGCTTGATTTTCAGAGGAACTATTTGAATCCTGTTCATGGGAAATCTTTTGAATACAAATAAATCCCATTGAATGTGGCCGGCCATGGGCAATAACATTGCATGAGACCATTTTCAGCGGGCTTTGTTGACTGGAGAGCACAGTGAAATGTAGTGCTCCATGAATACCCCATCCTCTGACATGAATTCCATATGGGGAAATGGAAATTAACTGATGCAATCTTTTTAGTGCGCCAAGGCATGAACGTTGAAGGGATCTCTGCTCCTTTTCAACCTTCGGATATCGAGAGACTGATAGAGATGCCCAATCAATCTTATGTTATAAACCTTCTATTATCTTAAGATGATTTTTCTATTCATCAAATGATAATAATTTCTTCTTCAACTTACAAAGAGTTTTCCATATGTTGAGAAGAATATCATGAATTCCATCTTCCGTCAACATCTTTGGAATGTCATACTGAGAGTCATCCCGAGGCCAAAACATGACTGGTAATTCACCTTTTTCCGTTGTTTTCACATGTTAATCATTTTCTCTTTATCATTCAATTATTATTCATCTCCCTGATTTGACCAAAGCTGGTGCTTACTTGTTACTTCATCAGATTCAACAAGATTGGTAGAGAAGTCATTGAATAAAAGAGAAGATGCATGACTTAGGGGTGGTTTGGAGAATGACCTACACCCTGGGCTATCTTCTGGCTGATAAAGTATTTCACCTGCTAGCGATGAAGCATCAGACATGACAGGTTTCACATTTGCAAGTGCCTCAAGATAAGAGGGCTTTCTCGGTACTACATTTTCCACTGGAGCATTTTCTGGGAAATGTGCATCACTACTACAGAGAGGACTTTCGCAGCGAAATTCATCATCATGGGGAGAACCACCATAATGGGTTACAGAAAAAGATGAGATCTCTTACTCCTTGGTCTTCTGACCACACCGAGGGTTCCTGTGGCTCTCATCTGAAGATGAAACATCGAGATCGACCGAATTTTCATGAAGAAAGCCTTCATGAGGATATGTCTGTTGAAGACCTTCGGAATTAATGTTCCCACTATTGGGAAATGAGGGAGTAGAATCTTGAATTTCAACAGATAAATGTCTGAGGGCTTCAAGAACTCCAGCATTGAGCAAGGACTTATTACAGATTGGCTCTTGATCTCCTGACTGTGCTGGGTGGGTCTTCTTCTTAGACGCCTTCTTACTCACCTTGGAAACCACTTTTTGACGAAAGAGGCTACTCTGAGAAGGTGTATGTTCCTGATCAGGAATGATGTCCAGGTTAGGCTGACGATCTCCACTCAAATCAGGTATATGTGCCGGACTTGGTTGTCCGTAAGATATGGGGGAGTATGCCCCATAACCTTCTTGGATTGGAACAGATGTGTGTGTCTATTCCGGAGTGAACTATTGATGTGTTACTCCACTGGTAGGGATAAATTTATGTGTCTTTTCCTGAGATGCTGCTGAAGCTGTTATAATATCATGGAAAGCATCCAGAATATGAGCAGGGATTTGCTTCTCCTCTTTCACCTTTGATAAAATATACATGGTGACTTCAGCTACAGGAACTGGGATATACATTCATTCCGTGCTTGGAGTAGGTGTATATTCCTGCTCCTCTCCTCCTTTTCTTGTTAGTGAATCTTGACAGTACTCATGTGTGGGTGCAGAGAGTTGAGTCTTCCTCTTATTTGTCACCGAAGCTTTCCGACTGACTTCTTCGTGTGCTACCAAGAAAGACTATTGGTAGGATTTATTAATACTAGCAGGTGTATGTGCCTGCTGATTGTACTTTGCCGAATGTGGTTAATGAGCTCCATCATATGTATTCAGACAAGCCTACTGACTAGATGATGATGTATAAAGAGGTGTATGTTCCTGCCTATAGTACTCTCCTGGAATTTCCTGGTGGGATTGGCGTGCTGCTGCCAAATGAGTCTGCTGGAAAGCAGAATTAAAACGGGCAGGTGTGTGTGCCTTCTCATTTCTGGCAACCATACAAGGTTGGTGGACTTCTCCAGAGATGGTAGAGATGAGAATCTTCTCACTATTGACCGGATTCTCCCTCTAGAGGTTCGTCTTCCCTGCTCGGGTTTGAGGAACCTGAGCCGAACACCTAGAGTCGGTACCCCCATCATGTTGAGGGCGTACTTCTGCACGAGTATGGTGGCGATTTTTGACAGGATCCCTCAGGAAGGACTCTTGCTTCTTTGAATTAAGGCCCTGAGGGACATGCTCATTCACCTCCCAAGAATATGGGAGTGAATGGTGATTGCATTCTGGGGATAACGACCCAGAATGGTAGGAGACGGTGGTTAGCACCGCCTGCTTCTTGATCATGGATCGTCGCTGTTCGGATGACCAGGTTGAATTATTCACATGGAGGGCTTGTCGGGCAGCCTCCAGAGTTGGAATAGTACCTCTTTGATGGTACTCTTTAACCAGTGTGTTTGATACCCAGCGTCGAAGACACTTAGTAGGTGATGCCATCCTCAGAGCGGATGACGATCCAGCAGGAGTAGCTGTAGTAGCATTCGTAGTAGAGGTTTTCACAATAGATGTATTCACAGATGTGAACTTAAGAGAAGCCATTCTATAAATGCATATGATCTTGGAAATGAGTGCCTCTTTGATATAACAGACGTAATCAAGATAAATTCATCCACTACATCTTTTGGATGAGCACATATGTCAATGATTGTTTTGGTTTTCCCTCTCATTGAGTTTTAAATAGTGGCCTAACAAATAGGTAAAACATCATTTTAACATGGGTAAGGATTCACGTCGGGTTGACCATTTTTTGTTTCCCTCAGAATTTGGGGATGACCTCCTTGATTAAAGGTTCCAACATTCCAAATGGTTTCTAATAGTTTTGTGCGTAGAACCATAAACATCCAATGATTCCACATCCATTTGGACATACTTTCCAAAGGTATGCACTCATTAGTTTGTGGACTGATGAGGCTTAGGAATTTGCATTGGTCGAGAGGATGGGAGGTCGGACTCATCACACCTTTTTTAGGGGAATTATTGTCTACTCCGGGACTAACTTTATAGATGTAAGTTATGTTCGTGAATCATTATTACATTACCATATATAAAATGATATTTCCTTCAGTCTGACAATCAGTGATTAAATATGTAGGAAATTTAGAGAATCTTTTATATGTATTTGAGGTTCTTCATCAATAGAGAATCATCTGTATTTATTAGAGATTCTTGGTCAATGGTATCCTTCGACACATTTATATAGAATTCTCTTGGTCATTTTGATGACCATGCTAGTTTTAAAACCACTTAGTGGGGCACTTGAAGTTTATTGTCATTTAGAAGGACATGGATTATTTCAGAGTTGGGATCGAACCCGCAGTTGGGCTACCTACGTATCCTTTTTTTATAAAAGGAATTAGAACCCACGTAGTTTGAGTAAGGGAGTATGATGTTTATGATTGATGGCTCAAATAGGGATTTCATAATTACTTTTACACTCTATGCTCACGTGAGTCATGCTCGGTGTGAGAAACAAGAGGTATTGGTAAAAATCAGACAATTGTGCCATGAAATATTCAAGCATTAAGAAATAATGTGGGACTTATGTATGTATGACTGACCAGATAAATGAAGATTAGGATTTACATTAGGGTAGAAATCCAGGAACATGGTCCATAAAGGTATATGTGCTTCTTGAAGATTTTAATACTCTAACACGGGGCTTACTCCAAAAAAGGAGGCCCAAATTAGGAGAGGACTTATGATTGAGTTTTACTTCTGAGAAGGAATCCCAGATCAAAGGTAAATTAGGACTGGTTAAGAGAAATTAAGTCTGGGGCTTACTCCTAAAAAGGAGGCCCAGGTTAAGGTACTGGAAAAATTAAGGGACTTGGGGCTTACTCCTGAAGAGGATTCCCTTATTTGAGACTGGGGCTTATTCCTGAAAAGGAGGCTCAGGTTAATGATAATGACTGGGGATTATTCTTGAAAAGGAGGCCCATGCTAATGAGTTCTCTCATCTTAAAGGATGAGGTTGAATGAATGAAATCTCAATCTTTAGTGACATAAACATGTGTAAATCACTAGGTTTTGAGAGATATTCCACATAATTCCTTTCAGATAAGGAAGTAAAATCAATAAATCATTCCATAAATGGCTTTGAAGAGTGTCTTGAAGACTGAATCTTGAATAGGAGAGTTGGAATGGCTTAGGAGGGGTGAAATGGGAAGAAGGCCACCCAAAATGGTCGGGGCACGCAAGTCCTGGCAAGCGAGCAGGTACTGCGAGGGTGCGCAGGTATACCTGCACGACACATGGGTACTTGCATGAAGATTAAAAATCAGGGTAATACCGGAGCGACTCTTGGTTAAATCCATTAGAATCATCTTGAGGTTCTTCCAGAAAAGTGGTGCGCAAGTTCTATTGAAGGAGTTAGGCGGCGCACAAGTGTCTCCATTTCCCTTAAGGGCTGACCACTCAGGTGCACAAGTGATGATGAGTTTCAACACTTAGTCCATCCTCCCCCTCTTTAGATCTTCCTTTCTAGGTAAGAAATTACCTTATAAGTGTTTCAGAAGCTTTGAGAAGAGACTAGGGAGCCGAGAGCTCAAATCTGAGTTTCTGAAGAAAAAAAATTCCTCCCAAAATGGGGGGCCCACAGGGTCTATTTATAGGCTGGATAAGACCCCAGGAAGTTATCCTTTAGGGCGCACAAGTCACTTGGGCGACCATTAGGTGGCGTGAAAGTATACTTGCATGATAATGAGGGAACTTGCGCGACCTTTGTGCTTTTGAAGCCTTGTTCATGCCTTTGTCGATTTTTGATGATTTCTTCAAATGTTGAATCAATTTTTGCTAAGTTATTTCCCTTTCTATTTTTTTAGAAAATGTGACGAAAAGGAGCATCAACAGTATACAAAGAAAAATAAGCAAGGATTTTTTTGATGGAATTAATTCATCCTCGAAAGGAAGAAAAATATTATGATTTCTTTATTGTATTAATTTGTAATATAAGACTCATGTATGTATCTGGATTACCAGTACTACTAAATTTATTGGTCTTTTGGGATTTGATTTCACATAATCATACTGATGTAATGGCAGTTGGCAATAAATATGGGCTTACTCGGGCTGGGTCCCTATAGATTGGGTAACATTCAATTCATCAGGATATGATTTTTTTCTCCCATTAATTATATGAATACCCATAATATTAACTTATTTTTCAAAATATATGATACTATTTCCTTTAATAAACTTCATAAAATCATTATTCCATAAAGGAATATTCCCATTGAAAAAATTTAAAGGATCGACCATGTGTTATGTGATCACTAGGAGGGGTTCAATTAGTGTTCAAAACAATGTTTGTTTTATTATTTAAAATAAAAATTCCCTCCCATTAGATAAATTAGACTCTAATAAAAAACAATTATAATTTATATTTTTCATAAATAAATAAGTTTATCTAGTCCTTGGCATGATTTTGAAGTAATTTGAGATCACATGTCCTCTAGATAATAATCCTTCATGGTTACCACAATCATGGTATATGAATCACTATAACAGTACTATTATCCTTTGACGATGTATGTGATTCTTGCATAGATAAGGTAATTGAATTTTTGATAAAATTGATTGGAACCTTCATTAATAGGCTTTGAACCATCATCACTATGATTATTAATATTCATCTCATGTTCAATCTTTCAAGTTAGTTCCTATTCTACTATATCATGTACAACATCATTCAGGATTTTTTTAGTATATCTATATGCATTCATTATATTTTTATACACATCTATATGAATAATACTCAATATTTCACATATTCATCCAATACCTCTTAGTATAGTACCTATCTACCTTTTAATTCCTTGATTGATGATTCTACAAAATGATCTCTCGTGATATTTAGTTAACACCTCCCTACTTTAAAAACAACTTCACAATGAACTGGCTCCCCTTTATATACTATTTATTTCAATAAAAAATAATGGATAATCTTGAACTATAAAATTGAAATTCCTAATCCATATTGGAATATTCCACTCAAACGTTTAATATACAACTCAATCATTACTCACTTCACTGCATTCAAATCCACATAAAATAAAGAAGTCAATAAAATTCATAAGAACTCCAAAAAATTTCAGAATCAATGATAGGTGAATTAATTTTACACAGTTTTTATAAGAAAATGCATTGATTCTAATGGTTTTATTGATAATACATGCATGTTCACCTAGGTTTTCTTCATATGTGTCAGGATGCAAAAAAAAATAATATTTGAGTAAAATGGGAAAAAGGGACATATAATTTCACCAATAGAAGGTATCACACAAATTCATATGATCTTGGTTAACTTCCTAGGCATATAACTGAATTATTGATTCAAAGAAGGATTATAGATTATTAGTACGACATTAGAAATTTTGTAATAATTACAGTATATGAATTGGTAAAAATAAGGAAAAGAGAGACACGTTTTAATGTGGATTATAGCTACTAGAAGTAATCTCATCATGTGTAATGGTGTGACACATATATTTCACACCGAGACACAAAATATGATGCCCAAGAATTCTGAATTCCATGAATATGATACATGTGGTTCAATATTTTTTTGTTCTGTCATCACTACATGAAATGTAAAAGGTCAGGACAATATTTTTTTTCCATATTGCACACATCTTCAAATTTTCACTTATATTAACACATGGGACCCGCACATAAGAAATTTTTTTATGAATCCTTAGTGAGATTCAATGTATCAAATGCCCATATATACTCAATAAGTTGAGGGCCACCCTACTACCATAAGGGAGATCATGGGGACCAATTCTAGGAGTGATAATTTGTGATGTGAAAGGTCCTCCCCAGTACAATCTCATTTTTCATAATGCATTCTTTTTCTTTATAACATCCCTATTCTTATCTCATTGCTTTGATGAGGGGGTAAACCCACCTTGATCAAGGGTTGTATAATAGAATATGGAAGGTACTATTAGATTGATTTATTTAGCTTTATTCTTGTATTTATGTTTTCATTGTTCATAAAAAAATTTCAATCCCTTTATTTTACTACCGTCATGGCCATTGGTATTCGAATTTGAAAGTAACATTAGAATTGTACAACTAAAAACCACAAAGGCATCAAAAAAATTTCAAATTTAGGGGAACGACATTTAACTATGGTGTTGAAATAAAAATGATTTTTTGTAACCATAAATTTCAAAGCTAATATATATAGGGGATTTATATGTTAAGGAGGGGATTCCATGACCATTGGATCCCCCTCATCTTGACTCTCAGGCCAATCTGGGATTAATGAACCTATTTTATAAAATCAAATTACAACTAAACCCTAAATTAAAAAACCCATGAATTCCATTAAAATTTTATTCCAACCCTATTAATCTTTTTTACATTCATATTTTTCTTTCTCAGATTCAATCAAAGAAATATTTTTTCACCTTCTTCAATTTAGTGAAATCAATTAGTTTGAAAACCAAGTAAAACTAATTCAAGATCATCTTGGGTTTGACCTCAAAATTTTAAATTAATAAATTTTAATTAATTGAGTAGCATAGCTTGAATATTTATAAATTTTTCATTTTGATATTCCCTATCATGAAATAACTAAGCTCAATGGGTGTGTCCAAACATGCACCATTTTTAGGGATGGTTAGTTTTTTTGTTTTCAATTTTAATTTTAAATTTGTTACTTTATTTCGATTCCGCTTTTTTGTTAGATATATTGTTATTCATTTCTCATAGTTAAATCATTAATTTAGAAATATATCATTCATTAAAATTGAGAAGACATCATCATGTCCACACACTCTTTTGACCTACGAATTTAAATAAAAGTCACTGCAACCATGATTGTCACTGAGAAACACCAACATGTTGGTGTTCTTCAAAGAGATCATGTATTGCAAATAGTATCAGACTAAGAGATAACATCATATAGTAGATTAAAAATGATAATCCAAGAACCCTCCATTTCTAAAAAATCACTTAAAGATCAAGCCTACATTAATTTCAATGATCTAAATTTTCATGCAATTCAACGGACTACCACATGAAGACCCAAACGCACATCAGGGGAGCTTAATTTAGAATGTGATGCATAGTAATTCTAAATTTTTTCAAGAAATTTGGCAAGACACTATCTTTTTTTATTTTCATTACATGATGGATCATGAGATTGAATCAAATGATTTCCTATACAATCCATCACTACATAAGATTAGATGGACAAGAAATTTCATACCCACTTCATTCTACCTTCCAAATATGTGAATATATGGGTAAAATTCTTAATCCTTTGTCAATTTGATAATGAATCTTTATATTTTTCCTTGGAATGATAAAATTAAATGAATTGAAAATTAACCAACCATGGTATGAAGATATAAATGCTAATCCAAACATTATTTTACGGTTTTTCGAAGGGAAACATTTAAATTCTATACACTACAGCTGGAGTGTAGAGACCAGAATCTTGACGTACATGGAAATTATATTACTTTTGCGGAATACTTAATACATATCAAAAACAGACACACAAAAACTGTAATAGTTTAGTGTCTTTGGAAACTCGGAACGTAATCTTCTAATCGTGGTGAAAGATCTTCAATATCTCCCATAAAGATCTTCCCCTTTTTGGTTTTCTTACCTAAAAACTTTCTTTAAATCATAGGGAAAAGAAAACTTATAATGGGTGAGCTCAAATGCTCAGTAAGGTTGAGAATAGATAAAATAAAACAAATCATATACATTTGAACTTAAAAACATGATCATAATGTTTAAACATCAAAATCTTGGGAAATGATATAAAAAATGGCAGTATATAAGTCATAGATCATAAAGAAACATTAATCATGATAAAATAGCATGGGAATAAAACATGTGATTGTGGAAACCATTAAGCACATGATATTATTTCCATAGTATCCAAGGCATTTCTTCGAAGACCATCTTAGTGGACAAAGTCCCTTTCTGAATCGAGTTCACTCCTCGTTCCAGTCCTGTATTACTAAACCAAATTAACTTACCATTCCAACAATATCTATCTCATGAGATATAAATATTTACCCAATGCATTTGAGGGAGATAGAGGTCTGGCCCATCTCATATTGAAATCATTCTTATGTGTGCCAAAAAACAATCATGATTCATTCATCATAACCCAAAGAATAAATTGGGTTTCATAAAAATCATTCTATCATAACACAATCCATATAAAACAAATGGATATAATTTCATCATAAGAAAAGTGAAACCATATAAATCATAGAGAAATTATACTTGAAACACACACATATGAAATAATGTCATCTTAGATGGAAAATGGTTTTGATAAAGCACATGAAATGAATACTTGAGAAAAATATCCTTTCTTCTTCAAAATCATTTTCTTTTCAAAAAACTTCATGAAATTATAAAAGAAAAGGATTTTGTTGAAAATTGTAATGAAATATTTTGGAGGAATCTTCATGAAAATATGTCTTTATAAAACCGTAATAAATCCTTTCATTCCGTACAAGTTAAAAAAACATTCTTCTCGTAATTTTGCATGAAAAGTAAAAAAGTACCTTGTAAAAGAAAGATTATTTACATACCATGTAGTAAAAGTCAAAATGGATAAAAAGGACTTTAAACATACATGAAACCATTTTTTGGAAACATGGACATGGATGATAACAATAGCCCCATTAAATACTTACGAATAAACAATCTCGGATTAGAATGAGATTGGACTAGTTATCCCTTACCTTATGTCTGATATGCTATGTATGTATCCGAAACTCCTGTATAATGATTTAAATAATGTCATTGACTTATTACAGAATCATATTAATTGTTATTATATCAATTATGGTTCACTTATGACTTTATATTACACGTTCTTTGTAAATTCCATGTTAAAGTAGCATTTTGGGTAAAATTGTTTCATTTATCGTACGTGTTTCGACTTGTTGTTCTTGATATTATTACTTATATACTGATTTACATAATTCTAGAATGTAAAAAATGATTTATATATAATATATATTCATCATATACATTTATATGATAGATCGATAAATGGAATGAAATACACCGTTCATGGAGACGGTAGGTCGTATGTACGCATGAACATTGTTTTTGTTTCCTTATTGAATTGAATTGAATTAAGTAGATGACATAAATATATATATAAATAAATCCAGTATCATTATTATATCATATATTTAATTATTATTTATTAGTTATACTTTATAATAATTCATGAATGGTTAACATGGAGAATGAATCTCATCGCTTTGTGGAGACGGTAGTCCGTACGTACGCACGAGCGATGATATCATTCCCATGATCGTGGAATTGTATTGAAGTGTATGTATAATATTTCAGAAGCAATATCACTTTATAATAATCATATATAGTTATTTATTTACACCATTATACCCATCCAAGTAAGGTGGTGGTTGAAAACAGATTACACCACGGCGTGAAGACGGTATTCAGTACGTACACACGCGTGGTGATTTCGTTTTCTGTAGGATAGATAGAAGGTGAAATAAGGTTGTTTCATATTTATAATAACATATCAGTATATAATTAATACTGATGTTATTACTTTATAATGAGACAACTAAATAAGAATAAGTAGAAGAAGAAAGAAACTTGCGATAATCGGAAGAAGAGATTACCTCTTCTTCGACGCACCTCCTTTAAGCTTCCTCTAAGGGAAGTAGAGTTGGTCTTTTGAGAAGACCAGAACCTCCAGAATTTTTCTAGGGAAGAGGATAAGAGAAATGGTCAGGGGTGGCCGAGCTTCAAGGCTCAAAAGGGTGTGAAGAGAAGAGGGAATGGGTGCCCTTTTTATAAGGGAGGATAGGGGCACCTTTGGAAAAACATAAAATATTATTTTATAATAAAGTCATATTTGGTTTTTAATATCTCCAAATTAATTTATTTAGAAGCTAAGGTGGGTATGGGTTGAAATCCTCTCAACCAATAGATTTTGGACAGGTTTGGGTCATTATATTAACCTTATCATTCAGTTTTAACTCTTTGTTATTTAGATTGACATTTACACTTGTCACATTGTATTTTTATATTATATAGTTAATAAACATACCATATACATCCAAAAGACCCCCAAGTGGTCCATTAATGATACACCTATCATGATATAAGTATATTGGGTGATCCTTAGTCATTTATGATTATAATAACAATTAATAATACAATATTTGTTTTAAAAACTATTTTATGTCAATTTTGACACTATTTGGTAATGGATTTTTGTGGAAATCATAACAACATGATTAGTTCTAAAAAAGTTAATTAATTGAATACTAACATGTATTATTAACCGATAAATTTTTTGGAATTCATAAAAAGTCTCAAATTACATTTATTTGGGTATTTATAACATCAATTATTTTAATATTTCATTATTTAGGTAATTACTGCATCACCATTGTGTCATAAATAACCTAAATTATTTAATATCTAAAAATTATAAATAAAATACCATTAGGTAGTAAATCTTTTTATCTTTAAATAAATTAATAATAAATGTCTTAATCTAATACAAGTGGACATAAATGGCCATATTTTATTCCTAGGTTTGTTTTTTATCGAATTACACTTATCCAATAGAATTAGGACTTGTGTTAGGGTAATAATAATCTCATTTTTACCCTTAATCACCCTATTTACTTTTAACCTTGGTAAATAAATGTAAAAAGTTACTATTCATCAAAAATTATTTTCATCTCATTGAACTAAATTTTATTCCTTGATATTGATTGTGTCTCTCCGATTTTTGAAATTCCGCTTACAGAAGCGGTAAAATTATGTTTTATGTGAATTTCCAAATTCTCCTAGGAGGTGGGTAAAAGACAGTGAAAAGTTCAATAAAATTTTTATATATCTGAAATTATTATAAAATGACTCCAATTAATTATATTGAACTTATATAGGTATTATGTATCAATTTCTACCTAAAATAAATTTAAATAAAATAAATAATTATTTAAATAAAATGATGGTTTTGAAATAGTAACCCAGTGTTTTCACTATTCATCAAAAATTGAATTTTTTTAGAAAAATACAAAAAGTTCAACCTAGGCTAATTTCGATATTCCGAATCCAAAAATGAAGTCAATTTTGATAGATGAAATTTATAAAATTTCAAAAAGTGGGTGTTACTATTCATAACGGCTAGTTTATATATTTTTTTAATAACATATCTTTGTTTAGTGAAACTCGATATTGCGTACAACACATGCTACCGTGGAAGGTCATGATTTCCTATCAAGCAAGCAATGTCTGGGATGCATGTAGTGCAAGTTCCGTTGGGTGTAGCATACAACACAAAACATCAATGAAAATAAAAAGAATATTTTTCATAAAATCTCGTGGTTTTACATTCTACCCCCCCTTAAAATGAATTTCGACCTCGAAATTCGTCGAGGTTATAAATGGTTTCCTACTTTAAAGATTCTTTCATAGAAACCCACCTCGTAAAAGGGAATACAAAAACCTAATTTTAAAAACTAAATTATGAAACGTGAGGATTACCCAATGTAACTCATCACTGGGTTTCCATATAGGAGAACATAGGTGAAAATATGGATATGGAAGAAAAATCTAACCATCAAGTTCTGATGGAGAGTGGTAGAGAACATGGCTATAAAAAATCCATCAATCACAAAGCCATAAATTTGTGATGATCTAAGGTACCATCTGATTCATCAGATATAAAAGCACTAAGACAACATTTTTGGTTTTCAATATCATTTCCCTAAAGTTGAAAATTTTGAATTAGAAGAATTACATACTTGATTTTGGTTCAATATCACTGTTTTTCATGCCATGAACAATTTCCACTTCATCTCTTAATGAAATGAAGTTGAATTTGTTATTCATGAAGTGTTAGAAGATCATGTGATAGAATGATGGGTCATTCCATCTATTTCTATCGCAAAAAGTTTATCACAATTAATTAAATATACAAAAGTCCATCTATGCTGAGATTAATCGTATCTGGTTGCTAAAATGAACTTATAATTCAGCTATCATAGCGCTTAATAAAATAAAACTAGTTTCTACTAACCAGTGACTTCCTGTAGGCTAGTGGTTGGTAATAAATTTCGGTCGCACTTTGGTTGTGGGTTCGATTCCCGCATCCTTGTCCGACGCGACGGGTTGTCGCCCATCCTATGGGTTGTCCTTTTTCTAAAACAATACTATTATAACATTCTATCAATTATATCGAAAAAAAATTTCTAACCTTAAACAATAATAACTTATGTTCAACATAATCCACTTGAATCTTTAGGCTTATCCAAAAAACATCTTTCCAAACTCATAGTATAAAGAGAACGATTACTAAAAAGGTCATATAACAAGCATGTGAATAGCATCATTTATCGCTCATATATCTTGTTGGTCACATTCCAATCATGTGAATACCTTAATCACGTATTCTCCTGAAAAATGAATACCCTTTGAACCTTAGTGAAAACATGAATGCTGTCAAAAGTTAACTCTTTCCACATACCAAAATCCAAAAATTATATATACTAAAACCATGATATAACGTTGTCCTTATATCAGTCATGAGCCCCTAAATACTGTCAAACATTTCATTTTATCATTATCCCTTCATTAACCGTATATCATCTTCTTTCCAAAAATATCTCAATCCCTTTCCATGGTTACCAGTACCATAAAATTATTGAAAACCACAATAGACCAATACATAAATCTTCCAATATTCCATGATACTATATACAACATTATTTTGGAATTCCATTACATAAACACTTAATCATTCCACCACATCGTTTTCATATTCAACATCACCAATAGTGACCGCATGTGACTTCTCTTTGTCCTTTGCCTTAAGTGGTTGCTCATGTCGATCATCATTAACCCTTGTATTAGGTCATTGATTAGCATAATGCTCCCATTTCATTGCACTTGAAGCATTGAAGTGTTGGTGGTGCGTTCTCTACAGTATGTTGTTTATTCACATCATTATCCACCCTTTTCCATTTCTTTGACACTCAGCTGCTTGATGACCTTCTTTTCAAAACTTAAAACATTTTCTAGTCCCTTTAAAACAATCTCCACCATGATTCATTCCACACATTGAGCATAATGAAACATTCATCTTCTTTTCACCATGGTTCTATGATTTCTCCTTGAACTCCATCCTTCATGTCTTATCCAAACAATGAGATAGATATGCAACACCAACTTCCATTTCTACCTTGATAGGACAATGCACAATTTCTTCATAGCTACTAAAGTCTCTTATAGATAATGCCCTTTGAAGACTTGGTTCTAAGCCACTGAAGAATCAATCAACTTTACATTCAGGTTGGATGAAAAAGCCAGATGCATACCTTGGAAGCCTTGTAAAATTTTCTTCGTATATACCAACAGATTCATCATCCTTTTTCTAAATCTCACGGAACCCCTTTTCCATCATTGTTCAATGAATATGAGGGAAGTACTTACTGAAAAACATGTTCTTGAACTCGTCCCATTTCATGGATTCGATTTCATCTTTGGGCCTTGTATTCTTAATTAGAGTCCACCACTGATCTGCTTCACCTTCTAAACGGTAAAAATCTAGAATGAATTTATCATGTTCCGAACAATGAAGTATGGAAAATATCATTTCAATGGTACTGATCCATTTTTCAGAAACAAGTGTATTAGAAGACTCATTGAAAGAATGTGGATGTTTCCTTATGAAGGACTCAAAAGAATATTGTTCCCTTCTCTGCTCATTTGGATGTCCATAATGATTCATATCTTGTGTAAGTATAGAAATAAGATTTTCCACTCCGACTCCCATAACATTGGTTTTTTCATGAGGACAATCATTGCATTATCCATTACATTGATCAACACGGTTTCTTCGGGTTCCAACCATCGTCTAAAACCCAAAAAGTATATTGTGAGAGGAAAAAATCATGCTAGGGAAAACATCATATTAAAGGGGGTGTACCTTAGATATCTAAAATCTTATTTTTAATTCTAATATCATTACCGTAATTATAGGACTATATCCTATACTTATACTTAACCTTAGGGACATCCCTAGGCATACCTTAGAAATATCTCTAGGGATCTTAGTAAAGTTTTTGCATCCTAATTTCCATAGGTTAATTAAACCTTTCATCTGATACGAACTGTAGTGACCTGAATCTTGATGTACATGGAAATTAAACTACTTTTCCGGAATACTTAATACATAACAAAAACAGACACACAAGGACGTTAATAGTTTAGTTTCTTTGGAAACTCAGAACATAATCTTTTAATCGTGGTGAAAGATCATCAACATCTCCCATAAACATCATCCCATTTTTGTTTTCTTACCTAAAACCTTTCTTTAAATCCTGGGGAAAAGAAGAAATATAAAATGTGAGCTCAAATTCTCAGTAAAGGAAATCATGGATAAAATAAAACAAATCATATACATTTGGACATAAAAACATGAACATATTGTTTAAACATCCAAATCTTGGGAAATGACATAAACATGGTAGTACATAAGGCATAGATCATAAAGAAACATTAATCCTGATAAAATATCATGGTAATAAAACATGTGATTGTGGGATCCATTAAGCACATGATATGATTTCCATAGTAGCCATGGCATTGCGGCCAAGACCGTCTTAGTGGACAAAGTCCCTTTCTGAATCGAGTTCACTACTCGTTCCATTCCTGTATTACTGAACTGAATTAACTTACCATTCCAACTATGTCTATCTCATGAGATATAAATCTTTACCCAATGCATTGGAGGGAGATATAGGTCCCACCCATATCATATTGAAATCATTCTTACGTGTTCCACAATAAAATCATAAATCATTCATCATAACCCACAGAATAAATTGGGTTTCATAAAAATCATCCCATCATTACATAATCCATATAAAACAAATGGATATCATTTAATCATAAGAAAATTGAAACCATATAAATCATAGAAACATGATACTTGAAACATACATATATTAAATAATTTCATCTTAGATGGAAAATGGTTTTTATAAACACTTCAAATGAATTCTTGAGGAAAATATCCTTTCTTCTTCAAAATCATTTTCTTTTCAAAAAATGTCATGCAATTATAAGTTTTTTGAAAATAGTAATGAAATATTTTGTAGGAATCTTCATGAAAATAAGGCTTTATAAAACCGTAAAAAATCCTTTCATGCCGTATAAGTTAAAAAAACATTCTTCTCGTACTTTTGCCAGAAATGTCAAAAAGTACCTCGTAAAAGAAAGTTTGTTTACATACCATGTTGTAAAATTCAAAATGGATAAAAAGGGATTTAAACATAAATGAAACCATTTTTAGGAAACATGGAGATGGATGATAACAATAACCACAATAAATACTTACAAATAAACAATCTCGGACAAGAATGAGATTGGAATAGTTATCCCTTACCTTACGTCTGATATGCTTCGTATGTATCCGAACCTCCTGTATAATGATTTAAATAATGTCATTTACTTATTAAAGAATAATATTAATTGTTATGATATCATATATGTTTCACTTATGACTTTATATTACCCTTTCTTTGTAAATTCCTTGTTAAAGCATCATTTTGGGAAAAATCGTTTCATTTATCGTACGTGTTTTGACTTTTTGTTCTTGATATTATTACTTATATACTGATTTAAATATTTCCATAATGTAAAAAATGATTTATATATAATATATATTCAGAATATACATATATATGATAGATCGATAAATGGAATTAAATACACCGTTCATGGAGACAGTAGGTCGTACGTACGCCTGAACATTGTTTTTGTTTTCTTATTGAATTGAATTGAATTAAGTAGATGACATAAATATATATATAAATAAATAAAGTATCATTATTATGTCATATATTTCATTATTATTCATTATATATACATTATAATCATTCATGAATGGTTAACAAGGAGAATGAATCTCATCGCGTCGTGGAGACGGTAGTCCGTACGTACGCACGAGCGATGATATCATTCCCATGATCGTGGAATTGTATTGAAGTGTATGTATAATATTTCAGAATAAATATAACATTTAAATAATCATATATAGTTATTTATTTACACCATTATACCCATCAAAGTAAGTTGGTGGTTGAAAACAGATTACACCATGGGGTGGAGACGGTATTCCGTACGTACGCACGCGCGGTGATTTCGTTTTCCGTAGGATGGATAAAAGGTGAAATAAGGTTGTTTCATATTTATAATATCATATCAATATATAAGTAATACTGATTTCATTACTTTATAATGAGACAACTAAATATGAAGAAGTAGAAGAGGATAGAAACTTGAGAGAATCAGAGGAAGAGATTACCTCTTCTTCGGCACACCTCCTTTAAGCTTCTTCTTAAGGAAGTAGAGTTGGTCTTTTGAGAAGACCAGAACCTCCCGAATGTTTCTAGGTAAGTGTAGAAGAGAAATGGTCAGGTTTTGTACAATCTTCAAGACTCAAAAGGGTGTGACGAGAAGAGGGAATGGGTGCCCTTTTTATAAGGGAGGAGAGGTGCACCTTTGGAAAAACGGAAAATATTATTTTATAATAAAGTCATATTCTGTGTTTAATAGATCCTAATTGATTAATATCTATGCTAAGGTGGTGATGGGTCTAAATACTCTCAACCAATATATTTTAGACAGGTTTGGGTCATTATATTAACCTTATCATTTAGTTTTAACTCTTAGTTAATTAGATTGACATTTACCATGTCACTTTGTATTTTTATATTATATGGTTAATAAACCTACCATATACATCCAAGAGACTCCCTAGTGTTCCATTAATGATACACCTATCATGATATAAGTATCCTGGTCGAACGTTAGTTTTTTATGAATATAATAAAAATTAATAATATAATATTTGTTTTAAAAAACTATTTTATGTCAATTTTGACACTATTTTGTAATGGATTTTTGTGAAAATCATAACAGCATCATTAGTTTGAAAGAAGTTAATTATTTCAATACTAAAATTTCATATTAACATATTTAATTTTTTGAATTCATAAAAAGTCTCAAGTTACATTTACTTGGGTATTTATAACATCAGTTATTTTAATATTTCATTATTTAGGTAATTACTACATCACCATTGTGTCATAAATAACCTAAATTATTTAATGTCTAAAAATTATAAATAAAATACCATTAGGTTTGAAATCCTTTTATATTTCTAATTAATATTTATAGTATAATTTATCTTATGTATAACCCTATATTAAAACTGATTTAGTTATTAAACATTGATTTTAACTATTTTAACCCTTCTTTAAATAAATTAATAATAAATGTCCTAATCTATTCCATGTTGACCTAAATGGTCATATTTTATTACAAAGTTGTTTTTGGTCGAATTACACTTATCCAATAGAATTAGGACATGTTTTAGGGTAATAATAATATCATTTTTACCCTTAATCACCCTATTTACTTTTAACCGTGGTAAATAAAAGTAAAAAGTTACTATTCACCAAAGATTATTTTCATCTCATTGAACAAAATTTTAGTCCTTGATATTAACTATGTCTCTCATATTTTCAAAATTCCACTCACAGAAGTGGTAAAATTATGTTTTATTTGAATTTCCAAATTCTCCTAGGAGGTGGGTAAAAGGCGGTGAAAAGTTCAATAAAATATTTATATATCTAAAATTATTATAAAATGACTCTAATTAACTAAATTGAACTTATATAGGTATTATGTATCAGTTTTGACCTAAAATAAATTTAAATAAAATAAATAATTATTTAAATCAAAAGTCGGTATTTAAATAGTTACCCAGTGTTTTTACTATTCATAAAAAATTGAATGCTTTCAGAAAAATACCAAAAATTCACCCCATGCTAATTTTGATATTTCGAATCAATAAATGAAGTCAACGTGGAAAGATAAAATTTAAAAACTTTCAAAAAGTGGGTATTACTATTCATAACGGCTAGTTTATATAATATTTTAATAACATATCGTTGTTTAGTGAAACATGATATTGCGTACAACACACGCTATAATGGAAGGTCGTGATTGCGTGTAAAGTTAGTTAAGTCAGGGATGTATGTTGTGCAAGCTCATTTTGGTGTAGTGTACAACACAAAACATCAATGAAATTAAAAAGAATATTTTTTGTAAAATCTCGGGGTGTTACATGGAGGATCATTGATGAATAATTATCCTAAATAAAGCAAAATATTTTTCGATTTAATGGATAAAAATAGTTTCTTGTGGCCAGGATAATGGATGAAATAAAAAGGTATTCAGGAAATTAATAATAATGACCAGATGGTGACACAAATTGAATCAATAAAAAAGAATGGGGAAATTATGAAGGGCCAGTAGAAAAACCCCCAAGAACATTTATTGATGATGTGAATTATTTTGATTAAAATATTGATAATCAGTTGATGGGTTGGATTCCATATAAACAACATGAAAAATTATTTCAACAACATCCTCAGTGGGTCACACTGAGAATCCAGGTGTATACATTGGAAATGATGTTGACAATATTAATTACCACGTGTGGGGATGTACTCAAGGAAATAAAATAAAAATCAATGAACCAAAATGACACATTGAGGAATATAGAGAATCAAGTTAGAAAAATTACTAATTAGATCAGAGAGATTCCTAGAGGACCACTATCATGATGCCCACATGAATATTTAAAACTTGTACTAATTAGAAGTTAGAAGAAAAAAAAGGAATTGGTATATAATTAAATGGACATAATAAAAAAAAACTAGTGGATAAAAGTCATGAAGTTAAAAATATATAGGAAAATGTTCTTGAAGAAGATAAAGGAGAACCACCTCAGTACATGCTAATACTACCGTTTCCATTATGAATATTGAAATTAAATATCAACGTGAAAAAGGAATTTTTTTAGAAAACATTAATATATTTCATATTAATAAGACTTTTTCATAGTCTCTTGCTAACATGCTGACACAAGATAAATTAATAACAGATATGGCAACCAATAATAATAAGCCTAATAAGATTGAAACCATTTTAATCACACAAATTTTTATGGAAGTGGAATGTAAGGGACAAACTATGAAGCAATGTGATATAAGTATCTCTTCAATTCCCATCGTTGACATAGATAAAAAATTGAGGAAAAAATTAATGTGACTAATGTGTGGGTGTCATTATCATGTCATAAAAAAATCTTGAATTTGGGATTGGAAGTCCTAAATCCTAAAAGAATTTCACATCAATTAAGAGGCTCATTAGTGAAGTTTCCATCATGGGTCATTATAAATATAATAATCAATGTTGAAAAGATTATATTTCCCATTGACTTCTTAGTGTAGGATATAGAAGAGGAGTGAAATACACAATTTATAGGGAGACCATTTTTAGTCAATTTGGCACGCACTGATCAATTTCAAGTCAATGAAATCTATTTAAGAGGTTTCTATTATCATGTAAGTTTCAACATCCATCTACCAATGAAGAACTACTATGTGAGCGAGTAAAATGAGTTGGGAGAAGAAAAAAAATCTAATGACGATGGTGTCATTGAAATTAAAGAGGTTAAAAAATTAGCTACAATTGTGAAAGAGGATGCTGACCTGAAGAAGAAATAGAATACAAGTGCCATGATTTCTGACAGTAGAAGAGAAATTGAATGTAGAAAATATAGGAATATATAATAGGTATGGATGGTATATGGAATTCCATTCAGTTCATCAATATTATGGAAGATGTTGTGGATCATTGCAATAGAGATAAAAAAAGTACTACTATCTGGAAGAAATCATCTATTTAGATAGGAAGAAAAAGTCTAACCTACATAGATAAGGCACAAATGATTCCATTTATGGACCTAGACATTATTCAAAATTTAAATCAACCATCATGTGATCCGAATACAAAGGAGGTAAGGTTGATCCAAATATGGTAAAAAAATATCTTCCGTAAGGATACCCTAATTTTTTTCTTTTTTGTTATTTAGTTTTTATGTGTGAATTCTCTCCATTAATTTAGCTCAAAATTTATTTATTAAAAACTTTTGTTAACAGTTCATTTTTTGATTAGAGTACCATTAATACACAAGATGACAATAAGTTTTAAGAAACACAAGAAGAGGTGGTAAGAAAAATAAACATCATGAACTGGAATAGGATGAACCTATATATATATATGCTTTGATGCTCTAATTTCAAGGGAAGTGAGAATATCAATTTTTATACTGTATACCCCACATTTAACTATCATAGAGATTTAACTGCTAATTTCATTTTGACACATGATTCATTATTTAATCAACCAAACAAGGAGAAATAAAAGCATCAGGATAAACACCTTCCACGAATGTAAATTTTTTTCAGCAAATCTGAAAGTGAATAATGTGGAAAAGAATTAGTCTGGATATGCCTATAGATGAAGAGTTGGAAAACATGATTTTAGGAGCAGGTTAATCACTCTAAATTAAATTTTTTATGATTTGAGGATGATTTATGTTGAAGATATTTGACTTAATTCATTAAATTATTCATATGAATTTCCATGAGTGATTGTACCAAACCATCATTTTCATTCCCAAGATATCCTTTGATCCAATATTTCCATTCTATATATAATATATTTCTTAGGACACTATGGTATGATTTCTTTGTGAAAATTATTTACATCTTATCAAATATATGGATGAACTGCATGCCATTTAATATTATATAAGGAACTTTTTGTCCCTTAAATTGAGACCCAATGTACATTTTTAAATTTTAAATCCAATATAATCAATGAGAATTCTTGTTAAGGGGGATCCATGTTACAAGACCATCCTGTCCTCTCACACTTTACTTTTAATATTATAAAATATTATGAAAAATAATAGTGGGGGAGATAGAAACTAGTGGAAGGGATTCGTTTTTTTGTATTGAGTAATGTGTGGGTAGAAATTTCATGGTAATTGGGGAAGGGACATTCATTTTTTTATTGAACATAAAATCTTTAAAAAAATTAAAAAATGTGTTGCAGCTATATAAATTCAAAAATTAGTATTTCATGACCATTGATCTTGTTATTACTATTAAAAATATTGTCATGGTGATATAAGTTGTGGTTAGGTGGTGGTTTTGATATTTTTACCTAGAACAACATTCAAAAAGGAATGGAATGAAATGAATAATAATAAAAGGGGGTGTTTCATTTATATCATTTCATATATTTATTATCCTACACTGAGATACAGGGATAAGGTGAGACTTTAATTGAGAAATTTTTTATTATCATGAATATTACATTATAGTAAAAGCAATTTTTGAGACTTCCAGTATTTACATCAATTACCTACCCTCACTAATTCATAGATTTTTTTGATCCCAAATTGTAAATCCTTCATGATTACTTGTGATTTTTTATGTAAATTGTAGATATTATAGATTACTTGAAAGTCTATGGTATGTGACATGTTCTTGAGGTATGTGCATAAATATATTATTATGTACCATGATAATGAGTAGAAAAATTGATAGTTGGTAAAGTAAAAATGATATGCATATTAATGATGAATTGATGAATTAAACAGGATGAATGAAATGACATTGATATTTAAAAATAAGAAACGTAAAATTATGGGATTATTTTTATTATTTAAAAGATGGTGAATTGATTAATATTAATTGTATGATTCTTAGACATTTAACATTCCATTTAATCAAAAAAAATTATTTGAATTTGAATTTTAATCTTGATAGACTAAGGGTCCATTATTGTATGTTGAAATCCATCCTTGGGGAAAAAGTATGAATTCATGTGCGGGGATTTTTGAAAATTGAATTTATTAAACTCATTATTGAAAATAAAATTCATTCTTTAATGATATAATGGATAATATATTCTTTCCCCCCTTATGTTTCTTTTGTATTTTCTAGGATGTATCATATTATGAATGCTGAGTAATGGAGACAAAACAAAAAATAATTCCATAAAAATAAGGTATTCAAGGAATAAGTATGATCATAGAGAACATCCAAGGAATGAAATCGATGAAATAAGAAAAAATGAAGATTTCCAAGGATAAATATAACATTACACATCTTGTAGTAATTAAACAAAAAAAATACGTGCAAGTTATGAAAGAGAGACAGGAAATGAAGTAGATGAATGCTACCAGATGTAATGTTGACATGTTTTAACGAATGAAACATACATGTCACACCATGAAAAAAGTGATTCTTTAAAAAAATGAATCATGTCATTAATAAGTTACATGTGGTGCATGATTATTCACAACAAGAAACAACTACAAGAAGTGTAAAAGGTCATGATGGAGGAAAAGTGACACGATTGCACATATATACAATATTTAAACAATTTTAACAGTAGAAAATTTCCCGTGAACTATTTTTTAAAATTACTTATTGACATTTTGTGGTTCAAAAGATAATATAATGTTTATAAATTGAGGGCAAGACAACTTTTGTGAGGGAGACAATAGAGATGAGTGCACGGAGCAATAGTCTACGTTGTGAAGGGACCTCACTATTTTAATCTCCATTTTCCTTAATCATTCATTTTCATCATTCTATCCATTTTATTTTATCATCTCTAGGATGAGCTGTTAAACCCATCTTCTTCTAGGGTTATATTATAGATTTAGAAAGTGTTGTAGGATTGATTTATTTATCTTTATTCTTTTATTTCATTTGTCATAATTCTACAATCACTTTCAAATCACTTTATTTTAAATTTATCATGACCATTGGTATATGAATCTAAAATGGGAATTAAAACATAGAAACTGGAAACTCTAAAGGAGGAAGGATGATTTGATGATTTATGGGAATGAGGTTTAAATAGGGTATCAAAGGAAACTGGATTTAGTGAAACCCTAAATTACTGGACCACGGGAAATAGAAGATTCCCATGTTAAGGAGGGGATACCATTACCAATGGATCTCCCTCATATTAGCTCTGGTGGTAATCATGGATTAATTTTCTGACTTTATAAAATTTAATTACACATGAACCTTATAATTACAAAACCCCGACATGACTTTCAAATATAATTACAACCTAATAAATCGAATATACAAAAACTTTTTTCTTTTCAAAAAATCTATTAAACCAATATTTTCCCACATATTTCCTCAATTTGATAAAAAAATTCGTTTGATAACCTAATCAGTCTAATTCACTATGTCTGTGGGTTTGACCTAGAACCTTCCCATTACTACATTTAATACTAATTTTGTAGTACAGTTCGTGTTATTATAAATTTTGTATTTTAATTTGGCATGTTGGGAAATAAAGACGACATATAGGCGTGTTAGTTAATTATTTAAAAAAATTCCCAAAATCATGGCCACAATTATGACCATTCTTTCATGATTATTGAGGCACTGAATATCTATTATATAATATCTATAATGTATTTATCTACAGGGACATTTTAAGGATTATAAAAACATTTCATATTCTCTTTCATATGAGATCCTTTATCTACTACAAGACCCTCCAATATTCCTTCCTAATGATTTTCTTTATTCAATACATTATTTTATGGATCCCCTTCATTCGATATTATTTTTTTTATTTGTCTTGAAATACTTATATGTTACTTTTTTCTAGATATTTCTTAAGGATTCTCTATTTGATAACTCTATCATGACAACTCTATCCAATGAAATTTGACCATAAGTCACTATCTGATAGATTTTTTTTAGAAACATATATTTGATGACATAGTTTGGGGAACTCTATCTAGTGATCTCACAAATGTTCTTCATCTAATAGAGTCAAAAACAATTCATTTTCTAAAAATCATTTTCTGAAAGGAATTTTCTAGAATCCTCTATTTGGAAGATTCATGATCCTACAACATGTTCCCGTAAACGAACACATCTAGAATCATTAATGTCTAATAATAATCATTATTTTGAGAAAATAAAAGAATAATAAATCATCAATTTATTTTCCTTGTTTGAAAATCCATTTTGTGATCATATGAGTACTACTGAACAAATATTTCATCCCATATTCCATATGATCACCATAGTCTGTTATACTCTATCCTGTCACCTTAGTCAACTAGACTTCATATGATATCCTCACTTTTTTCAATTGATTTTTGTACTAAAAACAAAATAAAACACTATAAATGCTTCTTCTTCCAATTAATCGTCCTCTCTATTAGCTCAACAACTACTAAAAACCAGATAGTCGTAATAAAGTATAATAGTTTATAATCAAAATGATTCCCCAATATTGGATTCCAATAAAGGGATACCAAAAATATTTCATAAATGTAGGATGATATATCCTTTAGTCTATAGTAATATATTGATAAACCCATCATTCGAGCCAATAAAGATGATATGAAGATATACCATCAACTCGTATAATATCATTAACATGTATCATTAATATTTATTATTACATGATATAATTTGTATTAAATAATTATGTTTTATGACTATCATTTCTATTATTTCATTATGTATGTTGGATATGTCTAATTACCTAAAGATTACATTCTTTTATGGTCATATATTATCTTATTATGTTTAAGACGTGTATGATGTTTATGTTTATAAATGATTCCTTTTTCATTTATATCAATCCTATGTTCTTTTTTTTAAATCAAATATTTCAACATTGAATTGTTTTAAATCAATTTCAATTTTAACTGTTAATTATGGCTTAAAACTAATGAATAAGAAGATTATGAATGAATTCATTATTTTAAATATGGTTTCATCCCAAAGTGTTACTTCTCACAATTTCATAATTCATTATCATCAAAGTATTTTTTTTATTTTTTATTAAACATCATATTTATTTAAACATATAATTATTATTTTACGTTTATGATGAAAGGATGGCTATGGCACCATGTAATTTTTTAATTTTATTAAAATTAAATATTATTGTCTTTTATGTATTTAAAACCACAAATATATGGATTATAGATGGATTTTTATAATGGGTGTGGTGTAATCCTTTTGGCTATATTTTCTCACACTATAAATAAACAAATTATGTGTATATGAACATGTTTTCAACTTATATAGGTAAATCCATGTTACCATTTAATCTTAATGGATGATCAAGTAATGTAACTGACGTAAACTTATTATATTGCATCAAACCATATTTACCCAACATGGATTGGCATGACATAAACCATCCCAAAAAAAAATCTATTTAATATAAAAAATCTAAACTAATTTAATGGATTATAATTTAATAGAACCAAAGTGAACGAACTGAAATTTCAATAATCCAATATAATCGAAATGAATTAAACCAAATAAAACCAAAAAGACCTAGTATGGCCGCAAATAAAATAAAACAAATAATATAATTTTTATATTTTGTTATGTGATTATGTCTATATAAAGGATAAGGATACTAGATTAATAATTTTTATTATGAAAATGAAAAATAGAAGTGTGAATTTATGAAATTTAGTTGTTCTTAATCCCCTATCAAGTCACCATTTCATTGTGAATACATCCGATTATCCTCTCAAACACAATAGATAATGTAATCAATATAACTAATACCTGATCAAAATATGTTATAATTAGTGATAATTTAACTTCAATAACCTTATTGTGTTTATGAATTTCCCTACATGGTTTAGGATAACTAATATATATGACACCCCATATAGATAACATTAATAAAAAAGAATTACATGGCCTACAAACAGCCCATGAAATTGATGGTTCACATCCCATCCCCCTCACATGAACATACTTCTATTTTACTCAAATAATGACAATGTTAAGAGGGATGGGTTTTATTCCGACATTTCTTTGAGTTTGATAATGAAATTAAATAACTTTATTAAATATTAATGTAATTTATTATTTTTTACCATAATGATTTATGCATGCTCATTCACCTAACATCTATCCTTTTTCTGTGGAAATAAAACTATATTTCATCCAATCTAATAGGATGAAAAACCTCCTCCACCTATATAAAAAATATATAAATATTATTTTAAACAAAATAATACTTGAAGCGGTATAGGTATATATTATTATAAATTTAGTGGTATCATGAAAACTTTTTTCATAGAAAAACTATTCAACAAACCCATGTGGGGAATTACATGCCTCTCATGACAAGATTTTTTTCTCATTGAATATACCTAAAATAGTTATATATAAATAAATATTGAAATGTTATTATGATATTATTATTGATATACTAATATATAATAATATAATTTATGCGATTCAACGTAATAATATTCAACAAAAAGCTTCTAATAATCCCTATGCTTTGTCCCAGGTGCCTTCTCATACATCTATGACACTGGTAGTGATGTTTCATTAAATTTATTCGATAGTGTCCAGAAAAAATCATTGCATTTATCGGAATATTTTTATAACCACCATGGAAGTGAAATCATAATGGACTCATAAAAATATAATAATACCTTATAAATAAAATACATAGAATTCATTTTATTATTAACATAATAAGAAATACTTTTTAGTTTAACCATTTTGAATATATAACTAAGACATTACCTTTACCTAAATATCTAGAAAATCATTATTATAATATAATTGAATATCCATCAATTTGAATAATGAATAGGCAGGGACACTACCTCATATGCCAAATGTACTATAATATTCCCATATATGCTTACAACATCCCTAATAGGTGCCTCATATATATAATTGGATGAACACCTTTATCTATATTAAATTCCAAAAAATATTATGCGTTTAGGTGTGTCTCTATTATTTTATTACTATTATTATCCACTTCATATATAAGTTAAATTAATAGAATAAATATTTATGAAAAAATGTTTTCACATTATTAAAAATAGTAATAATAGTGATATGATAGTGGCCCCAAAATGACAACTGAGTCACGATCTAAATACCTGATTCCCCAACATTCTCATAAGTATGCATACCTATGAATGAATGCATAATTGGATATGGAAATATAATAAAAAAATTATTAAAGGTATATAATTAATTGTTCCCTTTGTAGTATGTATAGATTGACTCTATGGTACACCATATGTACTCGTGATAAGAGTAGAATGGATTTACAGTGGAACCAATGGACCATATGTAACATAGGTAGATTGACCGTCTTAAACTCTGGATGAACTTTAGATAGGGGGTGTATAATGTATATCCCATGTAACTGGTGAACCATATGTTGTATCACTATATTGAATATCATATAATCTTAGTTTACTTTGTGAAACAGGATAAGAATTAAAGTTCTATGCCATACAGAGTATACAATCTCAAAACCACTTAGAGACTAACATTACTCAAAAAACATCAACAAGAAAAATATTCCAATTAGACATTAAATTTAATTACTAATCCTTAAATTGATATTTATACAGTTAAATATTAAAAACACACATCATTAAATCCTAAAATAAATTTCTTCTTACATTATAATGTTTTTATCAACATTGATTTTGAACATTATTTCTTATTCTTCTCCATATTCACCCTCACGTGATAGACCAATGTTTTCAATATTATTAGGGGAAAAAATTTGGTGTGATGTTTTTGGGGGTGTCCACTAAACCAAATTAATTCACCTTCAATATCTATATCATCATGTATCTTGGTTTCATATGGAACAAAACACTCCACCACATCTACTATATCATTGATATAATATACCATATTTCTAGGTATGTAAAAATATATTGATCATGTTCTTCATATTCACCAGTATTGATCAACCAGTAGAAGTTAAAATGAGTAAATTTTAATAATTCCTTTTGTATACCCCTATTAATATTGATCCATGTATGATTTCATGGTTTTCATGACCCAAAGTGAATCATAATTTTTTGTTCATATTTTTATTATTTTTTAAATAATCAATAATGAATATTGTTTTCATGGTTTTTTATTGAGTGGGATTAAAACAAATGGAATATAAATCGAAAACAACAATGGGTAAAAGGGTTGGATCCATGGTTGACCACGTAGATTTTTTATCATTCTATGGATCACATCTGAAAGAGGAGTCATTATGAATCTTCCCTTCCTCACCATTATCTATTGTGATATTATTAAAATAAACATGAAAAATTTCTCCTGATACATCCAATTCCGCATCCCATATAGTGAAGTCCCAATAAACACACATGATTGGGGCACTCGTTGTCTCAACACCAAACTACATCATAAGTTCTTCATCATTTATAAATTGTTAACTAGTGGTATGTATTGTAAACTGATATAGATATGGATATATTAATTGATAAATTTTAGGATACACTAGCTCAATGGGAATATAATATGAATATCATCGGTTTTGTTCATTCGTTTTTTCCAATACATCACAGATTAATCTTATAAATAATTAAATAACATAGTGCCTATGTGATCTCTCCCATGGAACTATCCAATGGGTTAGTTCTATAAGATTGGTATTTGAATAGATCACATAATAAACAAAACATAAATATTTAATAAAAACATAATGAAATGGGGGATAAGAAAAGAACACATAGTTAACAAATGAAAAATTGAACAGTAATTGAAATTAAAGAATAGAATGAAAATGTGAATTGAAATTATAGATTGGGTCAGAGGATACCAAATGAATCGAGTGTTGGGGAGTGAAAAATATTTATAGAAATGAATATACCTCCACATTTCTAGTGTCCAAGAGACTCACTCGAATTTATTTCACATGATAATCTCTAATGATTGTGATGAATTTTTTTAGGTCAATCTCTTCCCATAATCAATATCTTTTTATTTTGGTTGTAATGTAATTTGGTATGTTCAAAAATAATGTATATTCTATGTTTGAAATTTTAGAATTCTGATTCAGATTTTAGAGACCCTTTGGAAGTGGTCTAGGACATTAGTGGGAAATGTGTGGAGACCGAGATTGGGATACATATTGTAATACAATTGGCCAAGAAAAATCATCAAATAGTTTATGAAGAAAATTATCATTATATATATATTCATAATTTAATTTTAATTTTTATTATTTTGTATATATATATATATATATTTATTCATTTCATTTTATTGCTATGTTCTACTCGTGGAGGGGGGATTGACCATGGTGCTCAGTAGGAGACGACCCTTGAATGATTTATAGTGGCATAGAAAATAGTGGTGGATTCCTCCACAGTCTATCTATGGGTGTGGTGGATTTTTCTTCTTAGAACTGGATCATATTAGATATTTAGTAGGGGTATTCTAGATGATAGTGTGTGATTCCTCTAGTCATCCCATGAGAGGGAAGCACATGAATTAGTTTAGCGGGATTCGTGGTTTCAATACGGTTCTGTCCTAATATAATGGGGGACTCAGAACTGGTGCACTTGAGTTCATCAGAATATTATTTGGGTGTTCAGCTTCATCCATTCTCAATCTATGACAACTCATTCAGATGGTTCTTCTTCTTGTATGTGATCTAGAACTGGTAGAAAGGGTTATAAAACACATTATTATCAAGGGGATGAAGTCCGACATTGATGAGGGGTCAGAACACATACAAGACGAAAATATTTATTGTGTGTTATTTGAGGACCAATGAGAAGGGGAAGAACCTAGAGAATGAATGAGGAATTAAATGGGTTAATCATGAAATTGCCTGAGGAGTCCCAAAAACCATTCTTAGGGAAAGAATTTGTGCCTTTAATTACATTTATTAAGCCCAAAAAATTCTATTAATTGTATAAACAATGTTGTACTATGAATTTCATTCCCATAACCCATGGAATCGCCAATGATAAAAGGTGGTGGGATGCTTGTCTCTACATTCTGAAAGGTTATGCTACTTACCTTTTTAATTCATCGTCATGCGGAAATATATTCAAAAAACATCCTTCGGTATTTTAAATTGGGGAAAACTAGGCATTAGTCTAATTTAAAGTGCCACCCCATGGTGTGCAATGAATATGAATCTCTCTGTGGATTTAAATATCCACACATTATACTCTTGAAAAATCATGAATGAATGTAATGTTATTGTGGTGATTTTTACTTGAATCATTTTTTTCATTCTTAATAATTAACTTAACAAAGGATTGTTCATCTTTTATGGAATATTTTTCCTAGTGTTTTTAGAGGCATGTTCTCTTTGGGTTCTACCATGACACTATTCCCCCCATCATTCTCATTATCACCATCCACGTGCAACATTCACTTGTTTTATTGGGGTGATTTAGGTTCTCAACAAGTGATAATTGAACATGTTTTCTAGAAATCTTCCTAGTATGTATTTTATAGTTTACCATTTGGTATGAGATCCAAATTTCAAGAAACCATGTTCTTTTTTTCTTGTCGCTTCTTCCATATTCATTTCTCTTCGAATCGGGCTAACATCAATTCTTGTACATTTTCTTATTCACCAATATATTTCATTTTTTCATCATTTTTTATATACACTATATAATTCTTGTAGTTGAGAAGTTAATATTTCTTCTTTATTTTGAATCATCACAAATGATTTTATAAATCATGAGATACAATACGTTCAATTCTTCTGATGAATTCTAAAATTTTTAAACCATTGAAATGTTATTTTATTCCATTTTATATTAGAAATTATTAATTCTCATGAATTTAAATATTGAAATAAGTCATCTTGTTTCTTCTATATTTATTCAATAGAAAATATCCAAAAATTTTAAAGGCACAAATAAAAATTGCATCATTTTGAAATCCATGTCCCATTATTATTTTTCTTCATCCATTTTCATCCCTTTAACATATTTTCATCTTGAATCCACTATGAATTTTATCAATGAATTATAGTTCAGGATTTACACATTCCAATGACCTTTTAGATTATATAGAATTTCTAAAGAACATTATAGTAATTATGTTGAGTTGTAAAAGGAAATAGTGTTACATTTTATTAACAAACCCATCTGAGTGAAGTAAGAGAGAACATATTTTTTTGAGTGTAAACACATGATGGACTATGTGAGGTACATTTTGCATCATCTACAAATTTTTTTCATGATTACTAAATTGTAGAGTCAAGTAACACTAATGAAATGGACATAGTGTTGTTCATGAGGTCTATACAAGAACAATTCTTTATGATGAATGTGATAATAGTTGAATTGAAATCTCCTTACAATTCCACAATACCACCAAAGAGGTGGGTCATTGATGAATAATAAGAGTTATTTGATTTTTAGGAATCACCAATATGGACTAATCAACCACCTTAGACGATATACAATTATTATTGAGTAATAAAGTTGAGGATCCCTTTATTCCATGGTAACAATTATTCAGAAACATACTTGTAATGGGAATGAAAGGTCGAACATGTTTTTGGTTGTTACAAAATTTTTGAGGAAAAAAAGTGAATTTGGAGGTTGTGTAATTCACCAACTATGTCAATATTTATTGGTCTAACTATAAAATAGTCGACGAAATTTTTTGATAAATAACCATCCGCACTTGGGAAGAGATAAAACTGGTCAAGCGTAAGAGGATCATTACTATCAACTATTATCACAATTTTTCCTCATATTGGAGTGTTTGAAACAAGGAATAAATATTTTCGAGTAGTATCCAATAGATACGGATATAATCATGATTTGGGACAATATCAATGAGGATAGAGAGTCCACCATGGCATTGATTGTTAATGGAATCAACCATGACATTCGAGATACAGTGGACATGTAACATTACCTATACATAGAGGATCTACTTCACATTGATATAAAATCATAGGGGAACGTATTGGAAAGAAGGATGTGCCTAAAATATAATTGTAAGGACTCAAAATATTCTTCTAAGATCATTGTTTCCAAACCACAAGTTCATGTGAGGAACGAAAAATGAATTCAAAGGAGCTGACCAAATCGAAAACATTATTTCTAGAATCTAATGGTAAAACAGATCGTACATAGGTTTCTAAATCATGTGATATAAAATGTTTTAATTGTTAATGATATATACATATTTCCTTACAATTTCCAAACAAGGGGAATATGATTATTTTGGATGATGGAGATTTTTTAGTGCTAGCTAAAGAGAAGATGAAGTTCCGATACATGAGGATTCCAAAGATGTAAAAAAAAATCCATGTAGATGGATAAATTCTTGTTTAAAGGAGATATTTGAGTGCTAAACCTAAAGGAATCCATGATAAAGAGATAAGGGAGAACATTTTTCATACTAGATTCCTTGTTAAAGATAAGGTAAATGGTATGATTATTGATGGTGGTAGTTGTATAAACTTATCAAGTTGTTTGATAGTTGATAAATTTGGATTATCTATGAGAAGACACCCTAGGCCGTATAGATTTCCATGGTTAAGTAATTAATTTTATTTTTATGTAACTAAGAATGTAAAAGTTCCATTTTTATATTGGGATGTATAAAGACAATGTGGTGTGCGATGTTCTTCTAATGCATGCTAGTCATATCTTTTTGGGCGTTCCCTAAAAATTTTATAGGAGGGTCACATATAATGGATACACCAATGACTATAATTTTGACTATAATGGGAATCAAATTATTCATACATAATTTATTCCTCTATAAGTATATCAAGGCCAATGAGGATTGAGAGACATTGTGGAAATAGAGAAAATAAAAAGGGAGAATAAATAGAGAGAATGAAAAAAGTGAAAAAATATAGAGTGAAAAAGGAGTGATGAGTGACATCAAAATCATCGATGGAAAGCAATGTTATGAAAATAAGAGTTAAAACAATAGTGTTGAGGGAAAAGTGAGTTTATTTCTAATAAAAAGTCACATATAGAGAGATTAATATGGGTGGAAAACTATCATTATTAATTTAAAAGAATAATTCCTTACCATCAACTACCATAACCCATATTCTCATTCTAGTGTTATGTCTCTTTTTCAAATATTTGGTGACATGATTCCAAAGGAAATTACAGATGGATTACCTATCTTGTGGGTTATTGACACCACATAGACTTCCTTCTAAAATTAAAATATCCAAATTGATGGTATTATCATTCTAATCCATAAAGAGGCTTGATAAATCCAACAAAAAGATGAATAATTAATAAAGAAGTAATTTTTGCAAGAGATCTTGAGTCTATGTGCGTTACCGGTAATTCATTTCCTCGAAAAATGATGGTAAGTGGAGAATGTGTGTTTATTTTAAATATATAACCAATATCACGGTAAATTATTGTTATCCCATACATTTATGGATGATATGATTGATGAACTCCATGATTAATTCTTGTTAACTAAAATTGTCTTAAGGGGTGGATACCATAAAATTAGAACAAAAGTGGGAGATGAATGGAAAAATTCATTTTAAACTGTTATTGTATTTTAAGAGTGGATAGTTATTCCTTTAGGAATAAATAATTCCCCATGTACATTCATGAACAAAATGAATCACATTTTCATTCCTTTCATTGGGATATTTATGGTTGTCTATTTTGATGACATCCTTGTTTATTATAATAGACTTTATGAACATAATTAACATTTTAAATATGTTTTCAAGAATCTTAGGAAAAATATTTTGTTTTAAATAATATAAGAATTTAAATTTTGGTCAAATTAGGTTGTTTTACTTGGTTTCTTGGTAGGAGAAGATAACATGAGGGTTGATGAGGAAAAATTGATGGCAATTCAAGTCTGGACAACACCAAATAATGACAATGAGTTGAGGAACATCCATGGGGAAGTGAGGTTTTATTTTACTTTTGTGATGTACTTTTATCCTAATGAATGAGCTGGTCACGAAATGAGTGAGTTCAAATTGAGGAAATGAAAAAATAGAATCAATTTATACACTAGAAGGTATGTTGACCAATCCACATTTCTCAACACTTCTTGACTATTATAATGTATTTTATGTCGAATGTGATGTCTCTAGAATAGAAGTTGGGTATGTTTTGATGCAAGACTATATGATTATTGCTTACATCAATGAGAAGCTTAATGATGCTGCATTGAACTTCACTACCTATGAAAATAAATTATATTCCCTCTAAATGACTTTAGAAAATTAGATAAATTACTTGTGGCCAATATAATTTTTTATTCATTCATATCATGTAATCCTAAAACATTAAAAGTAGCTAGGAATGTTGAAAAGGGGGCATCAAAGATGGATTGAATTTATTAAATCATCTTCTTACGTCATCAAGCACAAAAAAGAAAAAAAAATCATTGATACCTTGTCTGTAATAAATTCTCTTATATCTTGTATGCATGTAAAAATACTTGGTTTTAAACTATTTAAAAGCATCTATGTGAATAATGATAATTTTTTTTTGAAATTTTGATGTTTTTTTTTTAAAAAAATTGAATGAAATGATTTTTATAAACATGATAGGTTTCTCTTTTGGAAAAATAATTTCTGTGTTCCATATTGTTCCATGTATCAATTCTTAGAAATAGAAACTGATGGAGAATAAAGGGACATTTTGGGGATGAGAAAACATTGGCCTGTTGTGGGAATAATTTTATTAGCCTCACATGCACAATGATGTGGTTAGTGTTTGTGGAAATTTTAATTTGTGTATGAAAAAAAGGTAAAAAGTGCTTCTAAATGGATTATACAAACCTTTTACCATTTCTTCTCATCATATGGTTTAAATTTTAATGTATTATGTTCTCAACATTCACAGATCATAATTAGGTAAGGATATCATCTTTTTAGTGGAGTACAGGTTTATTAAAATGGCTCATTTTATAGGTTGTTCGAAAATCAATGATGCAACTCATATCGATAACAGTTTTCAGGGAAATTTTTAGGTTGCATGGATTTCGCAAGAGCATTATGAGTGATATGGATATCAAATTCCTTATCCACTTATATAGGATATTATGGAATAACATGGATCCAAAATTTTGTTCTCCACCACTGTATACCCAAAAATGATCTTCAAAATGATGTGATCAATATAAAAAATTTTAGAGTGTTTCATTCTATATTTAGAAATTTTTTAATCATTTGGAAATATATTTTCCTCAAATTTAATTTTATTATAATAGAGTGGTTCACAAAACCACTAATACTTCTCCATTTGATGTTGAGTAGGTTTTAACCCATTGCCTACAATTTATGTATTACCTTTTTCTACTAATCAATTTTATAACATTTAAGGTGAAAAAAGGAAAAGTTTTTTTATGAATTTCATGAAAAGGTAAAGGCCAACTTTGATCGAAATAATGAAAATGTGGAGAAACACACTAACAAATGTAAGATGAAAATGATGTTTCAACTTGATGAATCAGCTTGGTTACAATTGGGGAAGAAATGGTTCCCTGATAAATGAAAACCAAATAACCATCCATGAAGATATGAACCTTTACAATCATTGAGAAGATCAATGATAATTCATATAATATTTAGTTACCTAATAAGTATGGAAATGTTAGTGAAACCTTTAATGTTATTGACCTCTGTACCTTTGAATTTTCAGATTCAAGGAAGAATACATTTCAAGAGGGAGGATATGATGAAGATAATGGAGCACAAGGGAGATGATTAGTTGGAGGAAGACTTGTTGGGGATTTTAGAACATACTAAATAGAACAACAACAATTGTGTTGAATTAGAGGGCCAATGACAAGGGATTGAACCAAGAGAATTAAAGAGGTATTAAATGGGTTAGTCATGGAATTACAAGATGTGTCCATACACCCTTTCTTTGGTGAATCATTTGGGACTATAATTACAATAATTAATAACCTAAAATGATTATGAATTTAAAACCATGTGGGGATAGGAATTTATATCCCGACTCTCCTAGAATCATCAATATAAAAAGGTGGTGGTCTACTCATCTTTACATTTCCAAAAGAGTGTGGTAGATGGATCCTAAAGTCAAGGCCATGTGATTTTTTTTTCAAAATAATCCTTTATGAATTGTTAATATTTAAAACTAGGAATTATTATAAAGTAATTATCCACCCCATGGTGTGATATGAATTTTAAGACCAATTTGGGTAGAAATATCCACCTTGTTTACTCTTGATACACCCTGAATGAAGGTAACATTATAATGGTATGTTGTTCATGAAATCGTTGTGTTATTACATAATTCATTAATTATTGAATGACTGGTGTTCCTTTTTGGAGTCTAATGGATATAGTTATTAGAGAAGAGTTTTCTTTGGGTACTACACTAACCATTTCCCCCATCCTTCTCATTTACACTATCCACACACAACACTCACTTGTTTTCTTATTGATATCTGGGTGCACAACATGTGAACATTGAACCATGTTCATAAGACACTTCCTACTGGTTATTTCATATTGTATCACCTTGTTTCATCTTCTAAGACATGTTTGGTCCACAGAGATATAACAATTCTTTGAAATGATGTGTTGTATGAGGGTCTTCATCCGTAGAGATCAACATTTTGTGACTTGGGAGTGTAGGCCAGAATGGGTTCAAGCACAAGTGGGTGTGGGAACAGGGTCATTATGGTAATTGAGAGAGGTGTGTAGATATAGAAAGGGAGGTTATGGTGATAGTGAATAGAGGGCAAAATAAGGTGAAGTCATGCTCATAGAATACTGAGTATGACTGGTAGTGTGTTGGAGAGTGCCTCAAGGTAGGCATATGGCGAGGGAACTCAAAATAAGTAATATGGTCACTTTGGTGACCTTTAATGATATCCATAGTCAGATTAAAAAAGGGGGAGAAATAAACATACTGACTGTGAGGAGCATGGTGTGGGAAAAATTCAATGTGCATGATTAGTGTGGTAACCATTCAAGGAACATTTACTTTCATCCTTTTAATTACACTGATTTCCATTTAAACATGATAAATTCATTTCAGTATAGAATTGTTCCAATTATTTACTTTCAAACAATGATAACATAATAAATTTCAAAATCTTGTAACATTGAGAAAATTAATTTCAAATTGAATTAATTTAAAATTAATGAATAAAAGTTAAAAAATTCACTAAAATGAATAAATTAACCAATATTTTAATTAAATATATTTGTATTTTCATTTAGTAATAGGTAATAAATTCTGAAAATTAATTCTCCCATCACTTCTACATGTCGGAACTATTACAATCCTAGGTAATTTTATCATTGAATTTCAATTAATTCAAAAATAGAAATGTAATAATCAAGAATATATCTAAATTTAACAGAAAAAATTTAAACAAAACAAAGATTTATCGAATTTTTTAAATATCATGGTTCATATGTTAGTCAAAACACATTATCACTTCAACTAAATAAGAGTTTTAGTTTAGGAATGGATGAAATTTATTTTTATTGGAGTCAAAATATTAACAGAAACAACCTCCATTTATTCACATTTCATATGTTTCCCAAACTAGAGTTTGACATTACACATTACTGATATAACTAAATGAATGTGTAATAATTCAATTTACACCTTCATTTATTCAATATTCACCTCACAAAAATGAATTAATTTTTAATTATAAAAATTTATTCAATATTTTAATTCTATTTTTGAGTTTTTTTAATTTTCCCAACCAACTATGTACATAACATTATGTAAAAGAAATTATTAAAAATTATAGATGTATACCCTCATACACACATTTTAATTGTATTAGAGATCCATTATTCGGTCTCAATTTACATTTTTAGTTCAACATTCAAAGGAATTATATCATTTTCAATAGTTTTGAATCCCCATGGTGTTCTTTCACATAAATTCCATGTTAACTCATATTATATTCTAAAATCTAGTGACATTATGTAATAAAATTGATTCCCAAAAATATTTCACTCACACTCCATTTCATAGATCTATGATAACTCTTCATAATATAAGTGAATGATTTCACATAGTAATCATAAAAATATAACAGTTATAGAACCAATGAATTATATAAATTGAAGATTAATGTTTTTAAACTGTGAAGAACAAAAACTAATTTCATATATATTTTGAAAAATCAAAACATATAACTATAGAAATGTCTATTTATATAACTGAATTTATAAAACTATATTTACATACTATTATTTTAAAATAAAAAATAATAGAAACCTATTGAATATTTATATAGATTCCAAATTTTTCTATATTTTGTGTTCATTAAAAAATTAATAGTAGAAAATTTATTTAAAATTGAAAACCTGATTTTTTTTTATGAGTATAACATTTTATGTGATTATTTATTTACAAAATTAATTGAAACATCAATAAATATCTGATTTTTTATCTATAGACTCTAAATAATTAACGAATAGGGATTCAATAACTATTATAATAGGTTGAATCTCCCACCCACACCTTTTCATGACACTATCCAATAAATTTCCTACATAATACACCCAATTATAGTGACAAAATTGTGAAAAAATATTAGACAATACATGATGTTCAATTTTCAGATGCTTTGAGTTGAACTCTCCCATGGTTCTCTATGGAATACATTGAGTGAGCCTCTTGAGTTATTTTTAATTATGAATATATTTTAGAATAATGAAATAAACCATTATAATTTTTTTTATTAAAAATAATGTTAATGATAATGAAATTTAAAGAGAAAAGAAGAAAGGATTGTGTTATCCCTTCAAAGAAGGGATATAGTTAAACTGTCCATAGCTGGATAGTCCTATGACCATCACCAATCCATAGGAGTAAGTGGTTTCTATTATTCAAACCCCCAAATTATTTTTCTTCCACAAAAAATCAGCTCTACTTCTTTTGAGTCCCCCTATGACACATTACTTCACTTCCAATGCCTTTGCAAATTATTATATCTCATAATGTGTGGGTGGAAGAACAGTGTATGAGGTTCCCTCATGTTCTTCACCAATGTTTGTGGATTCTTTTTCATATAGTGGCTCCTTCACATATTCTTCTTAAAAAAATCAAATATATATGAGTTTCTAAGTAATTTAAAATAAAAAAATCATAACAAGGTTATTTTAGTTAAGAATATCACCCTTTATATATATATTCTTCCTCTATATCTCAATGGGGGACCACTAAGAATTTATCTAGTTTTTTTCATTCCTTCATCCAGTAGGTCTTATTCTAGGTTAGAATTGAGTATTTTATCAATATATTTTTTATAATGTTATGTTTCTTGATTATCCTGGTCCTCCTTTTCTCCAATTTATAACATCTTTCATTTCTATTTTACTATTTCTAACCTTGACTTTTCATCAAGGGGATATTCCATTGGTTCTTCAGCTTTTTCATTATCTAGGACATACATCAGTGGTACTAATTTAATTAAATTGTTTCTAGGTAGATTAGATGACATTTTAGCTTACATTAACATAAAATTAAATTAATATAGTATAGTGGTATCTCCCTCTTATGATTCATCAAACAGGTACTATGCCTCTTTGAAGCTATCATATATTGATGGGGGTGGCAATGGGAATTATATATTTTCTTTAAATGTGTGATAATCTAATACTTCATTTTCAACATCTTCCATTTCATGCAACAAATATTATGATTCATTGATGTCCTTTACAACAATAGGGTGATCAATAGATAATTTTATCAAGATAAAATTAGACAAATAAATTACTGAAAGAAATATTCCCTCATTTGTTTCAGCTTTGTGTTTCTTTTCGTAGTACATTATCTTGGAGAAGATTTTTTCAAGTCTAAATAGTGTAAGATCCACTGATTCTAAAAAATATCCCTTTTTCTTATTTAAAATATTCTTTTTAAAATACAAATGGATCGAACACTTTAGTTTCTTTGTTCTTCCTGTTCTCAATGAGCTCTTAGAGGGAAGTTGAGATTACATATTTTATACCCTTTAATTTCATAGGTTGTATGATATTATTTATATTTATGGTGTGGTGGCATGTATTATTGATAGTAGATGGGGTTGTTCATGTATTAGACTATATACTACCACCCATTGGTGTATGCTAAAGGTTAATACTGATATTTATATTAAAAGTTCTCCTAGGGTTCATGTGGGACTTTGAGCTGGGAATATGGGTGAGTATCTATTATATAATGACCACATAGTGTTTTTATACCATATTAGGGAGAAAGACAAAAATAAAATAAACGAAAAAAAAATTTGAAAAAAAAAGAAAAAAAGTAATTGTAATTGTGTGAATCATTCCCATTATCCTCAAAAATAAAACCAAGTTCATCACATTATTATTAAGAGCCATTATAAAAAATAATCTATATTTTACTCATAATGTAGAATATTTATTAACAAGGATCATCACTCAGGAAAAGGTTTTGAGAGTATCAATATCCTAGAAGTTATGTGTTTTTGATGTTGTTGTTTTTCATAGTTTTGAAACAAGTTAGACATTCTAGTTATTTTTTGTGATTTCATTTAATGTGTTTAAAACTAATGGAATAAAAGACAAAAAGAATAATGGATGAATGGGGTTATATCTATGGTTGAACAAAAATATTGATCACCAATATCTAGTTCTCATCCATAAATGGTCTGAATATCATTCTTCCATTACTCTCCTCAATAATATTTTTTGTTCTAAACATACACAAAGAAATCTCGTATGACACATCCACTTCTTCCTACTATATAGTGAAGATGAAATGAAAACACTTGAATGAGGTATTCACTCCCTAAAAACCCATATCGTTCTTATTCTTTCCATCCATCAATCTATAATGCTCTACTGGTAAGAAATGTGAAATGAGAGAGCGATGGATCATTGATTTGACCAAACCAATGATTCACAAGACCATCGAGATGTGAATATGAATATAATTGTTCTTTTTTCCATTTTTCTTATTAATCCAGAATGAATCCAATAAATAATTAAAGATCTGAATGTCTATGTGATCCCCCTGGGGGACATAGCCCTTAGGTTAGTTATCCATGATTTTTATTTAAAGAGATCACGTTACAAACATATCATTAAAATTTAAGAAAAAATTAGTGAAATGGGAAAGAAGATAAGAAAATAAAGTTAGAATTTCAAGAATATAATAGAAATATAAATTAAAAAATCAAAAAAATGAGGAAGGAAATTATAACTATCTCTGGAATATGAAAAATGTATCAAATGGGGGAGATGGGAAAATATTTATTGAATATTCCATTTCTCTCTACATTTTTGGTGTCTTTGAAAGCCTCTCAGTTAGATACTATTTATTCAGCTCCTATGGTTTTGATCAATTCTCTCAGATGAATCTATTTATAAGATCCTCCAATATTTTTAAAAGCTTTAGAAATTTAGTAAATCAGATAACAATGGATGTTAATATATACTTTAATTTATGGGATTCTAATTTGAATTATAGTCAGCCTTGGAATATGTTATTGGATATTAGTGGAAAATGTTGGGAGACCAGACATGGGCCTATAATGTCACTATAGTTGTCCTATAAAAATACATCAACTAATTTTAGAAGAAAATTATTAAATATATGTATACTTATATATATATATATATATATATATATATTAATTTCATGTTTATTCATTTCGTTGTCTTACTAGGTTCTTATTGCGTGGGAAAATTCTCTAGGGGCATCAGTTGGGAATGACCAATGGGAGCTTTACGGTGGTGGTGTGGTTTATAGTGGCTTCTTCCATAAGTTATCTCCACGTGTTGTAGCATTGTATCCACTATGGTGGAGCTTGCGAAATCATTAATAGTCCCAATATTGATGGAGGCATGTGAGTCCTCCCATCTTCACTAGTTTGGCAGGAACAAAAATTATATTTGTGGGTTCTTTGGATTCAACAAGGATAACACTGATTATTTGAGGACATTAGATATTGGGAACTGGATTTCATGGGGTGATTCTTGTGGTGTTTTTATTTAGTGGTTCTCCAATTGATGATGAATCGTTTTGATAGTTCTTTACTGGGGATGACTTCCAGATCTGGTTTCATCTTCCATGACACTCTCGGTCAGCCCAACTTTTTCATGATTTTAATTGAGGTTTTGTAGGAGGGTATTAAATTGTGGTGGTTGATGTTTCATGGTTTAGGATTCTCTGATAGAATGGGTTCCCAAAGAAGTGGGTGTGGGTGCACTGTCCTTATAGTGTATGTGATAGCGGTCAATATGTAGCAAGAGAAGTGAAAGTGACCATGGGCAGAGGTCACAATAAGGTGAAATGCGACTCTTAGTTATTATAAAAACTGTGATTTGTGGTGTGGTGGTGAGTGCCTCTCGGTAGGTATATGGGAAATGAAATCATGGTAAAATCATATGGTCTCTTGGGTGACATTGAATAATATCCATGGTATGCATACTAAAGCTATCATAGTAACCATACTAACCATGAGGAGTAGGGTGAGTGAGAAATTCAACGCACATGGTCAGTGTGGTGCCAATGTAAGGCATAGATACTTCAGGCCATTACAATATTTTAACCTTTATTTAAACCATATAAATTTATTTCAGTACATAATTGTTTAAATTAATTAATATCAAACAATTATAAAACAATAAATTACGAAACCTCATCCCTCAAAAAATTAACTCTAAATTTATTTAACATAACTTTTATGTCTTCAAATAATAGTCAGAGAAAATGAATTAATTAACCAATATTTAAATTAAATTTTTGGGTATTATAAGTGATTGTTTTTTGACAATTCCAGCTCACATGAAGGTATATTTGAATAACACAACTGAAAATTTTCCTTCATAATATAACATGAAAATATCGACCAAAATTCCATTGTAACCATAATATGAAACTTTAAATATACTCTATTTTGGGTTTTAAAACCATCTCATGTCATATATTATAGAAAATGAGTCTACAAATATGTTTAGTATTGAATATCCTCTTATTCGCTATAGGGATTCAATCTAAATAAGTCAAATATCCTGGCAGTTCAACAGAATTATTAGTGTTGGATACATAATAAAAATTAATATATTACATTATTACATACATTATATATTTATTTTATATAAAAATATTCTTCATATTTAATATATTAAGAATATACATGTTGTTCAATGAAATTGATAAATTATTTGTTATCCATTTTTTATCTCTACCTCGTTTTGATTTCTAATCCTAATAGCTATTTTAATTTGTGTCCTCAAGTCTTCAATATAATGATCAAAAATGTAATATCATAGAGTCTAATACCAATAAACGATAGCTATAATATATTTTTGGTATAAATTCTAATATTTACCAATGTATAAAATATTTTAGTATCATTGGATGAAAAAATACGTAGATATAATACATTTAAAAGAATATTATACAACACGAAAATATAAAGAGATCATGATCAGCCCTTCCATTATATAACTAAATATTACACATATTCGTCTAATAAGTTTATTAGGGAATGGAAAATTATTATGTGTGAGGTGAGATGCTCAATAACAAGTAACATATAGTGTAAGATTGCGTAATATAGACATGGAATATGTGATATACCCATAATAAATGAAAACATAGATTAAAATAATCATATATATCCTACATATATAATCCATAACTCTATACATCGAAAAAATTTGGTTAAGAATATACTTCCAGAAAATGTCATATCAATGGAGCGACATACACAAAATTCAAACATGTTTTTTCTCATGGTCCAATCGATTCATCAAGGGGATATATAATTTTAATCCCCACCCGTCACCTAACTAAGTCTGATATATTCCTCACAAGAGTCATAAATACCATCCATCCCATTCCAAGAGGAATCTATAGCTGTATAAATCTTGACTATACATATAATGAATGAGTATAGAAATCCAATACCTCCCAATTTAATAGTATAATATGAATGTCTAACATATCATCTCTTCATCAACATGGAAGATGTGGGGTATCATTAAACTAAAAATGAACACCCTTATAAAATAAAAATAGTCTAGAGTGTACATACAATGTGATAGATAATAAATTTTAAATAGTAGTTTGATACAATAGATTACCTTAGAAAAAGACAATGGTAATAGTGGGAATATTCCTCCATTAAGATTCATTAAAAGGGTGTGAATTTTCAAAATCAAATATCTTATGAGTTTCTCTCCATGTGTGTACTCGTAGGACCGCAAATCTTTTATAAAATTGATTATTGAGTGAATTCTTAACCTACCATTTTTATAATGCTATCACATAGGTGAATCTATCCCCCAATAACATCCATATTCTAATATCCAGTCAGTGATGAATTTTTTAGAAAATGACACACCGTTTTACTTTACTAAAACCAAGGATTGGTTTTCCACCATGGAGAAGGTAACTTTTGAACCATATAATATGTTAGAGGGATGCCAATATAGATATTAATATTCATTAAATATCATCATTAAAATGGAATAAACCTAGTCCATTGCATTGTAAGAATAAAAAACGTGGTAATTGTAACAAGAGTACCATAGAATGACAATTGAGATGGAAAACCATACTTATGGGTTTGTTAGAAATTCAATCATAACCTATTGAAAGAGAAGGAATAAATTTTTTCTTGATAGAACATAAATAAATTAATTCCAATATATAACATATATTATTACACATTTATATCATATTATAATTTTAATAATAGTTTTATTGTTATCCATGATATAAATGTATAGTATTGTTCCAGTGGGTGATTTAATTATCTCAAACATAACATAACAAAATTTAATGAAGGATTCTGATGTAGTTTTTTATAATATAATTACATGAGATGAATAATAATATTAATTAGTGGTTATTAGTGTAAAATATTCTAATTTTAATGTATTTAAATAATATACAATGGATATGAAAATATTACACAATTTAAATAAAAATATATATACATAGCAGGCCAATTTAAAATGGTTAAATTAACAATGATTGTTTGTTGATAATATCATCAATAGGTTCTATAGTATTATATAAAAAACCTCAATTATATTAGAAAAATCATATTTATCCATTAATACCATCCTTATATACCTCTGTTTAAATAAGTGAAGGAAAACGAAACACATTACATCGTAGAGGTTGTAGTTTGCACAACGCATGAGATATGGATTTTTCCTTAATTGATGGGGTGTTTGGATAAAAAAATTTAATTAACTCAATATAGTAAAATTGTAGTACATGAATGAAAGTAATACAAATATTCTAGTTTTTTTATGATAAATTTTAAAGAATATAATTACAAAGAAAACATAGTAGTTGATAATACCCACGACAAGGCATCAAATTTTCCTTCAATGTCTTATTATATTTGGAAAACATATGATAAAAATGAGTGGTCAAAGAATAATTTTTAGCTGAGAGGATTATTGTAAGTGTAAAATGGTAGAGTTTTAAAGATAAATACAATTGATAGGTGTGTCTAGAAGTGGTAAATATGTTACACTTTTATACATGAATTGAATGTTGGGTTTTTGGAGTAACTCTTACATTTAAAATAATGTGAGGCTTTTATTCAAGTCTCAATTGAAAAATTAGAAAATATTTTAGGATACACGTGTCTTGGAAGATCCAATGTTCAAACATTCATTTCAAGGATCTTGTCTAATTTTTTTAGGATATTTACACTTGGATATTCTCAATTTACCAGTTTTAAATTTTTCTATGATATTTAAATTTTGTCCATATTAATTAGTTTTAAATATAAAGATTGAGAGTGAAATTATTAACTAATTTTATACTTATATTTTAAAATTTAAATATCATTTTTTTAAATTTTCTATATGTGTGAATATTAATTTTTAAAATAAACACCCTTAATCATGTGAAATTTTTTTAGAGATATAACATTTTTAGGGTTTAAATTTACATATAATATAAAATATATTATATTCCAATTTGAATGAAATAAATTGATTTATTATAAAAACATTAATGGTATGAGGCATTCATGTTGATCCAATAAAAAATCTTTCTTAAAAATACTTCATTTATAGTAAAGTCAAATGTAGTTCTTTTATTAAAGTATCATTTTTAATTATTTCTAAAACCATTGGGTATAATACCTATAAATTGAAATAATATTTTAAAATGAATATATTATTTATTAAATTCAAATTTTATTACAGGAAATGTTTTCTAATCTTCTAAGTCATAATTATAAAACATTAAATTCAGGAAAAATACATGTTTCATGAAAACTATATTTTTAATAAAAAATATTCATTTTCTAAGTAAGATAAAAAATTCATACTAAGATAATTTTAATATGATGAATTCAAACATGAATTTAGATAGGGTACTTTAAATTTATTAAATTATTTTTTTCAATAAATTCATGAATAAATGCTCTTTAAAGGGAACATTGCATGATTCTTCAGCATATGGTGTTTTCTTTCAGTAGTAGAGCTGTAGGTTTAACAAACAATATTATCATTAAGTAGCAAATATCTATGAGCTTGTATTAACTAAATTTATATCAATCAAAATGAAGAGACTTTTCTTGCATATTGACAAAAATATATAATGGTTTATGATTTTTTATTGATTATGACTTTAATTGTCATCACTATCTCTTCCTCAATTGAATTTTTTCTCTTTACAACTTAAATACATGAATAATGAGTTTAAGAACTATTCCAAAATGAAAAATTGTGTAATTGAACCTTCTACATGATTTTTTTTTCAAAAATTGGAATTCCATGAGATTTTATTGTTATGTTCCCTGTAAATAAATACTATTTTGAATAGTTTGTTTACATACAACACTAAACTAAAATAAATCATGATACACTTAATTAAGTAAAAATTATATGTATTAAATTGTTATCATTATATTATAGTTTTTCAGATAGATAGTCTAAATAGAAGAAACACATTTTAAAATAAATATAGAAAATTGCTGAAATGGAATATAGTATTTGAATACTTCCTCATAATGATCATTTATCTGAGCATGAAAATGATATATCATCACAAAGGTTTCCTATATTCAAATAAAAATATTAACTTTAACATCTGTTTTTTGGGAAAAAATATTTACGAGAGAAGTTCAAGATCATTAAAATCACTACGAGATCCATTTTAGCCAAAGAACCACCCATGAAAACTACCACCACTTTTCTTACCCTCATATCTTATGTGTAAATTTTTATGGGATTTTTATATAGATTTTTTGATGGTATAAACATATATTTATTAACATGAAACATTTTATATTATTACATGTATCTTATTCATTTGTAATCTTTTAATATTTACTTTTAATGAATGAAATTAACAAAATAATTAAGGTTGTGTTTAATACATCTTTATTGTTGAAATTCATTATTATTTCTTATAATATAATTAATCGATATTAAATAATATAGAATACAATCAACTATGATCCTTTTTTTCAAAGAATGTTTATATTTTATCATATTTTTTTATTTAACATAAAAAATATTTTAAATGAATATATTATACTATTAAATCTGAAAAAATATAAACCCTCATTTCAATCTAATTATTGATATTATGTTGTATTAGTGTTATAGAACGACCTCACAAGTTCATGAACTTTATCATCTACCCCCATGGGTCAACTCTATATCTTGGATGCCTTCTTAGTGTCCCACAAACTATTACCCATTAGGCTTACATATTAGACTAACGAATATCTCTATAGGCTAACACATGTTCGCTAACTATAAAGATTCAACCTGGTAGGATCCCTCAATGAAAGTGTCACCTTGTTGACATGGAAAATACCAATTAATATTTTATGTATCACTTTTTTGGGGTGTTACAGTATTACACCATTAAATCAAAATTCCCTCTTTATGGAAACCACACCTCAAACCTTGGTAGTACATATGGACATCAAATTTGGTATTGGCTCTGATACCAGTTGTCATAGCCTTTGATATATTTGTTTATATATTGACTCGTTCACTAATGGGATGATCATTAAGATGTGGTAAAAGTTAACCTATTTTTATACTATTATTACTACTTTTATATCAGGGTATATTCTCCCTATAGTCCTAATAGACCCTATTAGATAGTCAACTACATCGGGTGTATGTGGAGGGACACTAGATATAAATAAGCATTCCATCGGTCCTCGTGTTAATCATTGGTCTAATATGGATGGATATTAAATACTAGTATCATATTTTATATTATTTTCTATAACTATTTTTTCATAGTATAAATTCTACTATGATAGTTTTGACTCTTGGTAATGGGATTATTCTTAGGAGCGATCAACCCACACACAGGGGAAATACTTAATTTTCCAGGTAGGGGGCTTGTTTTTCAAGGATTTTTCATGTTAGTTTATTATTTTATTTTTACATTGAGTGAATAATTGGGATTGTGTATTTACTATTTAATGGGATTCATGCTATTTTACAAGTATATAAATAGTGTTATAATGCCTTGATGCATCATTTTAGGAACATAGTTATTCATGTGACATGCACCATATTAGAGACATGAGATTCATATGACGATTTAGTACTACTTGTTTTTTATAATATATTATGATTGGTTATATTTGTTGGATTTATATATGAATTTGGTAATAAGTTCAAATTTATAAAATGGAGTTAGTTATAAAATGTTTCACTAGCGTCACATCTGATGTTTTCCCATATAAGAATGTGATGGAATCATACTTGTCCAATTCCCAAGATGTTCTCTTGTTGTAAAATAAGATATAAATGGAACACTGTTGATGGTATTGGTTAAATAAAGTGAATACAATAAACCTATAAGTTGTGTTCTTTTATACATTATCATTGAGATTCTATTTAACCATGTCTTAGAAAATTTTACATCTTGATTACTGTTGGAATGTTTTTTTAATATGAATCATATTAAATGATGATACCTTATCATGAATCCTTTGGGCTCTGGAATTTTAAAATATAGGCCTTATAAGATTTTATTTTCTAAAATACGAGTTCATAATTGTGGTTTTTTATAAACAATCATAATTGGATGGATTAAAAAATGTGTATTTTGGGTGAAATGAAATATAAATTTATTTTGAAGGATTCTTTAATGGTTTTGTGATAATGAGAAAACCCTTGTAATGATTGAGTGAACCTGTTGATTATGGTGTTTATAACACATGTATGCATGGATTAACCTTGTGTATAGTGATTGTATCTATTTTAGTATATTTATATATATAAGGATTTGGTATATCACCTATATAATGTCATCAATGGATGTTTTTTGTTGTCGAGTTATGATGTGGTAATGTTTAGGATCACTTAATTCTAGCGCATTATGTTGAGGAAATTTTTTAATGGTAGGATCATTTAGATGAATGAACATTCCATGGTGGACACTATTTTGGTAAATGGTGATATTTTTGTAAATTCATTATGTTTATATAATAATAATCAGTATAATGGGTTGGAATGCACGTAGACTTGATATGAGTGTAGCGGCATGAATTTTCATTTATTTGAGATGGAGCATATTAGGTGACCGTTTTTAGTAAAAGTGACATTCTAGGTGCATGGTTTTTTCTTTGTTAGGAATTAAATACTTAGAAAATAGTCAATAGACACATTCTTAATGAGTTAGGATTTATAATTTGGTTATAATATGGTGTGTAACCTATAGGTTTCTATAAGGAAAAGAGGTATGAGAGAAAACTCCAATTTTTAGAAGGATTTCTTGTGATGCTTTTGGCATAGAAAAATTCATGTATTGAGAGATTAGGTGTAGAAATATGATGAGGGGATTCCATGGATTGGTTGAGATGTTAAAAGAACTAGGGATTTTGGATATTTTTATCTTGTTTGGAGGTAGAGGGTATGAGTGTTAGAATGCATAGCCTTATCATGATTGGGTTACACTTCAGTAATTTGGTGAGAGTGGTAAAAGGAAATTTTTGTTTTTGATAGATTCCAATTTTTGTGAAGTCATTTTATGGAACTTGGATGAAATTAAGAGTTTGGTTCAAAATAATATTATTGAGGGTACTCTTAGTTAATTTGGGATGACCTATGTGTGAGCAAGGTCAGTGGTTTAGGTACACCATCCGAGTTTGGATGTGGCATGCCTGATAAGAGTGAATGCCTTTTTTTAATGGGTCAACTTAGTTCTTTATGGAAATCACGGTGTCCGCATAGTTGCGGATCAATGAGAGATCATGTAGGATATGGTGATCGATTAATATGATGAGGCATTGTAAGCATAGTTTCTAGAGGATTTATTAGAAAAGGAAAAGACCCATAGTTAAGGGGATACTTAGGATTTGATTGATATTTCATCACATGATAAATATAGTTGTATTCCTCATTTAGACAATGTTTGGAATATACCTGTTATTTCTTTCTATATATCGAGAATGATTAGTTACTTGTGATATGCAACGGACACTAGGGTGTTAGTGTGATTGTTTTCTTTTCCATCTATTTTGGTGGTAGTTAGAGCATGTTGCTCTAGAATCGGGGTGTTGACCTAGTGGGAAAATTACAATTATACTCATATGATATGAATCATAATGCTGGTATTGGGAATATGAAGTTTTTATAGATGGGAAGTTTAAGTATGAGACCAATATTTAGACGATCATGGTTATATTAAATGCTACTGCAGTTGTGATTTTGATGTTGTCAATATTTTTTTGGGAATTCCAAAGTTTAATATCTATGGAATTTCAGTAGGAATCCAATTTATTGTTTTTGTATTAGGATGAATAGTATGATCTATGCTTGGTTCCGTATAATAACATGTTGGTGCTCGAGTAACAACTTAATGGATTATGTGGGAGGCTTGTGGATAAAACATTAATTTATATTAGGGGTAGAGATTATAACTCGTTGTGTGTTAGAATTATCATGGGATAAAATTAGAGACCAAGGAATTATTCTTTGTAATTGTGAAGGAATATCAATTAAAAATGACATGCCTTTTTGAGATAGATCGTCCATAGAAGGTTTGACTGTTTTCCATACACACAATGGAATGTGGAGAGATTGTAACACATTGGATGTGTCATATTAGATGTTTTAGTGGAGTTTTTTGGTGGCATAAATCATTTTATAAAAACCTAGCATGTTTGAGCTATGATTTAGTGGTGGAGGCACACCTATTTTGGGTTTCAAAATAAAAAATTTGATTTCGTACAAATATTAACAAGTGATATATCATTTTTTTGAGGCATGGTTCATCAGTAAATATAATAAGAGATCCAATAATCTACTGAGAACATTTTTCAGTAGGAAAATTCATATAGCAGAAGGTATTAGGGTTCAGAATCAACTTTTTGTGTTTTGTCATATGGTGGAGTGAACCATAGGCCTGATGAACATTTGGTCATAAAAAAATCATTTCTTCAGATAAAAGGGAATATGTGAGTTCCATATTTGTGATTTGTAATTGAATAATAATGGTGGATTGTGTTTAATTAAGTAGATACCTTGGTTTCTTGGATTATATTTTTTAATCATGTTAGGAATTTTCAAATGGACTACAAAAATTCATAATTAGTTTAAAAACCATCATGGTTCAGTTGACAAGGTATGATGGCCACCGAGACTTATCTGGGATGATAAGCTCTATGGATTAGAGTCTGTTATAATTGTTTTCATTAGTTAATTTTATTTTTCTAATTTTTTTATTTTGGTATGGCGAAGGATTAAAATTTTGAACTTGGATTCTGGATGAAAATTGAAGTGGTGATTTTTTATTTATTATAAATCTCTATTGGTGTTAAACGGTATTGGGGTGTGTTCAATGTGGTTTGGGGTACCCGGGACTGCAACATACAATGATAGTATTACTATAATGTTGGTGGGTTACCAATGGATAAGTATTGAGTAGTTCATATGTTTTCTTAAATAGTAGAAAAATGGTGTTTCCCCTTTTTACTAAAAAACCCTTATATTTTCACCACATTTAACTTTTTAATAGCCCTAGAAGATAGTTTATTTTCTCTTCTCTACTAATGGGGAGAACTCACTTTTTCTTCATCAAATTTATTTTTTGTTAGATGCATTAGAGAGATAGAGGTATGTATACAAATCCTCTCACATATACCTAATTTTTATTTTGATGTAAAGGGGTTTTTTACTTGATTTAGATGTTATGCCGTAATTTTCGTGTGTTTGACTAGATTTTTTATTTCTTCTGAACTGGGCCGAACTTGTTGTTGATACTCAATGAGTGTCTTGGTAGAAACATGAGGATGGTTTTCCCTTAATTAAACCAATATATTTCCATTTTTTAATTTATGTGTTATGATACCACATTGGTTATTTATGTGAAAATCATTAATTTAATTAATGTTTTTTATTGGGGGATTTCATAGTTAGAATACCTCTAATTTTTGTGTTTTTACTTGCTGACATAATTTTTTGTAAATAATTATTCTATAAGTCAATTGTTCTATCATGGGATGATGTTCTTGAACCAATAATTGTGAAATTTAATTTCACAATTATTTATTTATATAATATAGATTTTACTCTTGATATTAATACTTGAAATGGTAATTATATTAGAAAAATGATTACTTTTGGGTTGTGTTAATTAAATAATGAATATGGATTTTTGAGGAAGTGGTAAATTGAACATGTTTTGGAAATGGAAATGTCGAATTGATTTAATGGCTTGTGATGGAAATTGGAAATGTTATTCCAAAATGGTATATATTTTAAATTGGAAATTTAAAATAGTGTTTTGAAATGGATTTGTGCAATGGAAATTCGAAAATTATATTTGTGAAAATTAATGTAAAATAATCCTTATGCATTGTGATGATTATTTTCTATTAAATGATGATATGTTCATGAACTATTTTAAGCATAATAAATTTAGTTTCAGCAGTGACTGTTAAATATGGGGTGGAAATATACCTAGGGTGGATGTTGCGATTGATGGTTAAATCCAGGGTGGATATTCCCCATGGGTGGTTGTTGGGATTGATAGTTAAAATTAGGGTAAATATAGATCACATGTGGATGCTAGGACTAACTATTGATTATAGGGTGAACACGTCCCTCATGTGTACTTTTTTTGGTTGGGGATGTATATATTATCTTTTTTGGTAGTTTGGATGTCACAATCACCACTATGTGCTCAATGACACCCTGAAACTGGTCAAAGATGTTATAAACCATTCCTTGAGAGAATTTGGACAAAGGGTTTGGTTTTTTATAATGCCTTTAATTTTAATTGTTTATTGGTTCTATATCTAATTTTTTATTTCTGAAAACTCTACCTGCACATGGAACAAAGACTAATTATTTTAGGAATGCCATTACTGGTCACCAAATGATTTATACTCACACCCCTATAAGGTCTCCATGACAATTGGTTACCTGATAAGATGTCATTATTTGTCGAATGGCCATGTTTAGGGAAATATCTTATTTCATGTGTTTTTCTATGGCATGTAAGGATGGAGCCTGAGTGATGGTTCTAGGATAGACTCAGGCTGAGTTCAGGATGAGTTGTAATTTGGTTTCCAATTATATTATTCATTGGTTATCCTATTATATGATCCACCCAAAAGGGATCATTTAGATAGTTATTCTATAACAATTTTCATAGCTTGTGATGTATATTTTTATTTATCATCACTTTTTATGTAGTGATGTTTATTTGGATGTGGTACATATTGACTTCTTTTCTTACTACTATCAGTACTATGACTATAGGATATAGTATCTTAATAGTCCTTATAGACCCTTACCTATTGTCATTAGTCGCAAGAATATTGGGATACACACCTGTGGTAAGGTATAATTACTTTGGTCAGTGGTATAGGGAGGTGGGATGTTACAATTAGGAATACCTAATTTTTAATGAGAAACTTTTCTATAAAACATATTTTAATTTTATTTTAAATTTTATCTTTAAAGAAAAATAAATAAATTTTAAATTTTAAATTTTAAAAAATTTATTCTATTTTGGATTAAAAATTTAAACATCAACATAATTTTATTTTTTGTTGTTTTTCTAAAAAGATATATTTTTTGGTACATTGTAGAAAATATTGTTTTTAGAGATACTGTAACTTTTATAAAAAAATTTGGATACAAAAATTATAAAAAAAAATTATGAAAACCATTTAAAAAACAAATATTTATTTTATAAGAAAAATTTAAATTTTTTATTTAAATTTAACAATTAATGATCATCATTTATGAACCAAATAAATATTTTTCTAAACACTATTTTTTTAAGTTTTACAATTATTATCTTAAAAACAATTTTTACAATTTCTAAAAAATTAAAATGGTTTAATGGTTTATTTATTTATAATTGGAATACCTAAACTATTTACTAAGAGTTATTTTATTTTTATAGTTATCAAAATATGTTATCGAGTGTAAAATGTGTTACTGTGATGAAGGTTAATTTAGGTGAAAAGTTAAAAATATTGATAAAAAACAGAAAATAATTCAAAACTTATCTGAAAATGAAATTTTTTAAGATGTGTCTAGACCCATAGTGATCCCCCATCCTTTATTTTCCACTATTTTAGACACATTCCTTGAATAGTGGCTTGTCCTTTTATATTGTTATTTTTAAAATAACACTATCATCAGTTATTAAAAGATACTTCTACCACACCTTTTAAATAGACGCTAAAATTATATATTATATTGAATATATATAATTTCTAATGAACCTAAATCCTCATCTGAATTTTCTATCCCATTGCTCCATGTAAAACCCCTACATCCTCTAATAATAAGAGGCACTCTAAGAGAAGTTTCAAACACTCAATGTATGTGTTAATCACTTCTTCACATTTTTCCTCTCTATATTTTTCTTAAAAATATATTTTTATAATTATATTATAATGAAATTAGTAATACTGATATACTAAAATTTCATTATGTTAATTTCATTACCATTATATATCCTCTCCCCTTAGAAAAATGAGAACGTCATTCGTGGGTATGTGCTGACTACCGCCTCCACAATTAAGAAATATTTCATTTTTTCAAAACCAAATAATATTGATGGTTATAAAAGGGTATTTAATGAATAAATATGGTATTTATAAAATATTTTTGATTCTAAAAGGATAAACTATTTTTTATCGTTTTCTCATTCAATGGAAAATGAAAATGTCATTCATGTACCATGCAAACTACTGACTCCATAGAATGTAATATTTTTTTCATTACCACCACCATGGATGATTCAATAAATTTATATAGTTAATTTAAATTATATATATTAGATTATATTTTTTATAGTAGTACTAAAAAATATAAATTTTTATTTAATATTAAAATATTTATTCATCAATTTTTTTTGAAATAAGCTCATCCATGATTCCATCTTCATGGAGAATTAATAAAATTATCATGGAATGAAATTATTGATATATAAATCATTATAATAAATATTTTATAGTACTGAGAATAATATAATTTTGATAAACATGGTATAAAAATTAGGATTTAGAACAATATTTTTTAGCATGAGTAAAATATTCAAAACATCTAACATCCAATGATGAAAATTAATTATAAATAATTAATAAATGTATAATAAAAGATAACTGTTGAAGAGTATATAAGATATTATATATGAATTAGGTTTTTCAATATATTATTAAAATGGTTAAATTTATTATACAGGATGTTAAATCACATTCATAGTGGTTTTGTGTCAATGGTAAGGGATTAATTTAAAGTTAAAATCCTTGAGAATTGTTTTGTATTTTACACCACTTTTTGTTTATATGATGTATGGAATAAATTTTATTATTATTTTATCAGGATTAAAATTTATTAATGGTAATTTAATTTATATTTGGTTTTATTCCATTTCAAATAGTATATTTCAAATGATATCAATTCTTTATGGTCTTTCTCATCTCAATTTTCCTTCATTGAGATATATTCCATATCCCACACTTTTTATTTTAATTTTGGTGTTTATAATGACCAATGTATTAATTTTATCCCAAATATTAAAAAAATAAATGGATATAAAAATTAATATCTATTAATTTATTTCATTGGATTTTGATTCAAAGGATACAAATTCCAAAAGTTATGTTGTTAACTTCATTTTCATTTATTAAGTAATTATCATTCTTCTTGAACATTTTCCTTATAATTTGGGTACAATCCACCTTTTTATTGAACTATATTATATTTAATACTATTTTTCTAGGGGATTCAAATTAATATATAGTGAAATTATTTCTCAAGGTTTATTACCTCAATTATTCTTCATTGTTAGACTTTTTTAGTCAATAAAATGATACCTTAATATGAGTAATTATCATCCTATTTAATGGTTATCGTCCTTTATGTGAATAATTTTTCTTTCCATAATTATTTTAATTTATAATTTTGAAAAAATTAATATGTATTATATCATTTTAAAATTTTATCCATCATTATCACTTTTCAATATTAGTTTTTATTATCATTTTAAAATTGTGGTTCTCGATAAATTTATTTTCAAAATATGAAAAGTATTTCGATTTCAAATTCTAATTTTTATCTTATACTCAAAATTTCCTCTAGAAAACTCTTATATATTTTTGAAGGATATTTTATTAGTATTCTTTATAAATTTAAATTTAAATAAATCTCCTTGTTACTTTCATCAAAATGATTTTTGAAAGGTGACTTGCAGTTACTTCTTTTTTACACTAGGGTTTAGAATGTTTTATGAAATATATTTTTATCATTTGGATTTCATTTTACAATATATTTCATAATTTTCTATCTAATTTCGAGTATTTAGTTATGAAATAAACTCAATTCCATCATTAAATTCCAATTTTTAGTAATTTAATTTTGTTATCACTTGATAATAATTTTAATATCCTCAATATGTGATGTCATTTGAAATGTTACGAAGTCCACCCTTCATTCCTTGGATTCTTCATGGTATGTTATATGGTTCATTTTTTTGGTACACATGTCTTTGATTGATTTTTATGTAAAGGGTGAGATCATATATCACCCTCCATTTAATTTTATATTATTTATATCTCAAGAAATAATGGAATTATGCATGGATATTTTGATTGTTCACAACATGAAGAATGAACATTTTTTTGTTCATAGTAGTTTTCATTTACATATTTTTTGTTTAAAAACATGAAGAATGGATATTTTTTGTTCATAATATATAGATTAGAAATTTTATTTGTGCACAACATGAATCATCAACATTTTTTTGTTCACACCAATTAAAATTTAAATTTTATTTGTTCATAAAAGTATGTGTTGAAATTTTTTGTTGAAAATATAATGTGTGGACATGATGGAATTTTAAAACAATGTTATGATTACACTTTTCTTATGTTTGTACATTAATTTTATTTTATGATCTTATCCAATGAAAATCCATATTTCAATGTAATACACCTATGATTATGGTTCGTGTGACTTGTTTATTATCATGTACTCGTATTCCATGGTATTAGATTTTAGAGTTGAGATTACATGTCCTTTTATTATGACATATGGTAAACTATTCATTTCCCATGTTATTTTTAATATTAAATTTATCTATTTTTCATGTTTTCTCATATGCTTATGGTCTGTCTTGTGATGATATATTTGTCAAAACCCCCTCCCCACAAAGTGTACCCCTCTTGGGCCAGAAATGTGAGAAGGGAGATACTGACCCCCTAGCCCCGCCTCCAGTAGGCCCCGGGTTGTCGACTAGCACCGAGGGTATAGTAAAAACACAAATGGGAGGCATTTCTCTCTAAGAGAACACATGCAGAAGAGAGAGATAAGATAGACACAAACCAAATCCAACTCAGAACTAAAAATACAAAAGAAAACCAAGGGTACATATGTAATTTCATGAAAAAGTACTACAATTGAAGGGGAAAAAACTACAAGTACCCAAAAGAAAGTAAAAAAAGCTGCAACTGCAAGCCTGAACAGTTCCAGCAACAACAAGCTAGTAGAAACCAGCATGATCTTCAACCTTCTCCCAGTGACCTGAAAAAATGATTATATATACGTAGGGTGAGTATAACAGTATACTCAGTAGAATACTCCATGAAGCCTCTCGTGAAAAAGTAAGGAAAGCATGATAAAGCACAATGAACAACACTGAAACTAACTCTTCACCTAAGAAGATATACTATGTTCCCAACCTCCCCATGGCTACTCTCACAAAGTAATGCATACAAGAATATAGAATATAGTAAAGAATAACTACGGTACCTCGCTACAACTTCCCAATTGGTTTTCTTCTTTCCCCCAATGGCATACGTCATGTGAATCTCTCTCCAAAGGATTTCACATATACACGTAGTCTATGCTCAACAATCTGAACCTCGTGCACCACAAAGGCCTGCCCGCAGACACCTGGGAGAAGCACCACACCATCCTCACAACCAAAAGTAACCAAGTAGTTTCCGAGAGCCACCACAGCTCGCATAACGTGTATCATATATCAGGTATTATACCTCAAGCCATCATAGCTAATACACCGATTAAGGGTCCTTAAGACATCAATGCTTATACACGTTACACCTATAGTAGTCCACATGATACTATATCCAGAATATATGTCTGTGGATAACCAGAGGACATTACAGCCCTATAAACACATATACGGGGTACTAAACATTGTGCCTAATGGCACAAGTATCTACCAAGAGAAGAGAGAGGGGACAAAGGGGGTAGTCAGCCATTCACCCTACAATCAGAATGTTGGAGAAAACACCCCCAGGGCTCAGAATCCCTGGGGTGCCAGTTTCCCTTACTGACGGGGTGGAGTAGCGTATATAAACACAAAACGTACAGAATATACTATAACTCACAACCAAACTATGGGCATATCATAGTCTTAGAGACAACTACAGCTAACATCTCCCGGACTCTGGGCTACCACTTCTAAGACTAGGTATCATATAAGCACACAACCATTTATGGGATTTATTAGATTACCTCATTTTCTTTTTATCAGTTCCAATGTACATTAACTAATTCTTCAAAAAATAATTAACCATGAACAATTCCACATTAAATTACATTAACACCACATCCAAAGATTCCACAATCCCTTCAAAAGTTCTCAACCTCATCATTAGGTTCTAACAAACTCCAACCCCGTGGGTTAACATCATCTAATCAAACATTCATTAACGAATTACATTCCCATATTTCCAAGCATTCTAGAAAAGCATCCTATGATACTAAACAAAAGGGGGATCAACACGGTGAGTAGATATACTACCCATTGAGTCCTTGCTTCCTATAGCAAAAGCATAGACCTATCCTCCCTTGAGAATCTAAACACGGAAATCACGTGGCGTACCCCGTGCGTCTTCGCATCTTTCAGAAGGAGGGTAAGAAAGGCCTGCTGCCTTGAGTAGTGGGGGAAAGGTAAAGCAGATAAACAACCTAAGAATCCAAAAGCATCCAACAACTACATCCATCCCATTCCATCATCCCTGGTGTCCTCCCCAACACCCACATGCATAAACCGATGCATCTCTTCACTCTAGGAATCATCCGCTACCACAACCAAAAGGCCCCTATGCCTCCACATATCACAACACCCATCCAGGGTCACATCACAACACAAGTAGCAGGAAATCAAACATCACATCAAATTTTGCTCTTGGCCATTTAAAATGGCATCCTACATTCAAAAAATAAGAAACAATAGATTTCAGATTTACCAACCAACTGAAATAATCACGTACATCGACATAAATTTTATAAACATCAATTTGGAACAACAACAATCGTATTCGTTTACATTCTCCTTTATCTTCAACAACCATAACAAAAACAACCAGATTTGTTTACATGCCTCTTTATCTTTATCCAATTAATTATCAATTAATTCCAGCTTTACGTTCTTTATCAATTTCAGCAGGAACAACATGCTAACAACAAAGGCATAGATATCACACTATCTAGAAAATCAAGAGGCGAACCTTTATCACGGTACAATGCAACAACATGCGATCAATCCAATTCTTTTAATACTGTCCAAGTATTTAATTAGGTCAATTTCATTGTGATCCAAAGGGCTAAATCATGCAAACTCAATGATTGCACATAAAAAATTAGAGAAGCCATGAATCCCCTACCTCAACGGTTTTATTTTGATGAAAACCACAACGGTCGAGGGACACTCAATAAATCGGGTCGATTCTCCAAGAATCATCCCTAGATCTCCTATCCTACCACATCCAAGACCATATATAATCATATTTGACATCCACACACATAGATCTACCCATAACATGCATAGATCTAAGAAGACTAGATAAAAGGAGGAGTAGATCTATGAATCCAACCCAGAACGAGGATGAACGATAACTTACCTCATGAAACCGGCTTAGATTCACCAAGAGATGTATTCGAATCATCTCCAAAATTCTTGGGAGAGGTTATTCTACCTCCAAGGAAGGGTAATCCTGGGTTATGGCCACATAGGGGCTTAAACGAGAAAGATGGAGGCTAAACGGTTGAGATCCTAAATTTTAGGATCTAACTTCAAGTGACCACATGGTTAGTCAGCACGATTTAACAAACCGTGTGCTAACCGTGTGTTATCTTCTGCCTCGTCAAACACCCCTCACACGGTTAGGCAGCATGGTTATAAAAACCGTGGGTTACCTATGCATTAGCCACTATCTCCAAATCCATCCTTGCACGGTTTGGCCGCACTGTTTAGGCAAACTGTGCACTAACTGTGCGAAATCTATTTCCCTTTAGAATTATATAAAAGTTCAACCAAATGCTCCCCCAAGTCACCTTGACCTTCTATAACACCTGTAGCCCCACATTTTCAGAAATTAATGAACTGGAGAGGACTGTTTCATTACATCAGATACCTCTCAAAACATTCTCATCCTCAAGAATCCAAAACCCACCTAAAGTGAAAACGAAATAGGTTCTCAACATCCACCCCTCGTGATACCTCTCAAAAGAGAACACGCCACAAAACAAAAAAGGAATCCATCTCATAACACATGAAAGTTTCATAACCACATCAGTTACAACGATACAATGAAAGAGTTAATCATCAAACAACTCTGGTTACTGATCACATATTTGTGAATCGCGTTCTCAGGTACTCTCCTTCGAGCCACCATGCTGCCACAAGACATGATCCAATGGAATAAAATGCTCGCACAACTCCTTCTACTTCTAGTCTTGGATCTCCATAGTTCTCTCCTCAAAGGTTGCATCATCATCAACATCGATCTCTCCCCAATCGATGATTTGAGAGTCATCATGATGATAAAGACAAATCTGGGATACAAGGAAAAACATCATGTATTCGACTCATCTGTGGGGGAAGTGCCAGTCGATACGCCACAGCTCCAACACGAGCAAACAACTGGAAAGGACCAAAAAACTGGTGAGAAAGCTTACTCACATGACCAATCATTCACTGCCCATGACGGGGAGTCACCTTCAGAAACACATTATCCCCAACATTAAACTCTAAGGGTCTCATTCTTTGATTGACATACGATTTTTGACGATCTTGCATTGTCTTCATCCTCTCACGAAAAACCTGAACCTTCTATGTTGTACTCTTTACTAGTTCTGGTCCGAGAATTGCTGACTCTCCGACCCTAGTCCAGCACAACAGATAATGGAAAGGTCGTCCATACGAGGCTTCAAATGGAACCATACCAATGGTGGAGTGAAAACTATTATTGTAAGCAAACTCCGCCAAGGGTATGTGCCTCATCCGTGAACCTCCAAAATCAAGGACACAAGAGCGTAACATGTCTTCATGAGTTTGTATAGTTCACTCTGTCTGACCATTCATTTGAGGGAGAAAATAAGTGCTAAGGAATAGTTGAGAACCAAAAGCATGTTGGATACATCTATACACCCTGGAGGTAAAATGAAAATCTCGATCAGAAATGATCGTCCTAGGGACCCCATGAAATCTCACCACCTTCTCTAGATCACCCAACTGGGACTCTTCCACATTCTGCATCAGGGATGACTGCACTGTAATCTGGAAAAGACAACCTCTACCTACGACTTCTTCCATATCAAGATGAAAAGATGACCGTTCTTCGATTACTCTCCATGAATCACCGGATTCACGCACAGAATCACTATGTGACTTTCGGCTCAGTGCATCAGCTTCCACATTCCCCTTTCTAGGTGTATACGATATTTCAAAGTTGTATTCCTACAAGAACTCCATCCAATGACGTTTTCGCAAGTTCAGGTCACGCTGGGAGAAAACATATTTAAAACTCTTATGATTAGTGAAATCCAAAAAGTGTCACCAATGAGGTATTGTCTCCACAACATCAAAGAAAACACCATGGCTACCAACACACGATCATGGGTGACATAGTTGCGTTCATGGGGACGCAACTATTGAGACCCATAAGAAACAACTGACCTCTGATGCATGTGAACACAACCTAAACCAAGATGTGAAGCATCACATAAAACATCAAACTGAACTCCATATACTAGAAGAAAAAGGACTGGAGCACTTACTAACTTCTCTTTTAGATACTCAAAGCTACCTGGAACTGATCCGTCCAAATGAACACATGATCACCCCTCGTCAAATCTATAAGAGGAGTCACAACTCGAGTGAAATTGGCTACGAACCTCTTGTAATAGTATGTGAGACCAAGATAACTCTGCACCTCTAACATTGTCTTGGGGGTTTCCTAAGATACAACTGCTTCTATCTTCGATGATTCCACGACTAATCCCTGTTGGGACACAACATGCCCCAAGAAACAGACTTCTCAAGTCCAAAACACAAACTTCGATAACTTCCCAAATAGCTGATGTTGTCGAAGAACTACCAAAAAAGCTCATAGATACTCTGCATGCTCCTCTTCAGACGTAGAGTACACAAGTATTTCGTTGATGAAAACTACCATGAACTTGTCCAGGAACTCTCGAAACACAGCATTCATCAATCCCATGAATACACCTAGAGCATTCGTAATGCCAAATGTCATCACAATGAACTCATAATTCCCATGATTACAATAGAAAGAAGTCTTTGGGATGTCGTCATTCTTCACATGCATCTGATGATATCCTGACCGCAAGTCGATCTTTGAGAACCAACTTGAAATCTTCATCTGATCGAATAAATAATCAATCTGCGGAATAGTATAGTGATTCTTTATTGTCACTTTTTTTAGGCTATGATAATCGACACACAACCGCAAACTGCTGTCGGCCTTCTTCACGAACAAAACTGGTGCACCCCAAGATGACACACATGGCCAAACAAATCCACAATGCAACAGACCATCAAGTTGTATACGTATCTCTCGTAACTCAGAAAGGGACATACTATATGGATACATAGAGATATGAGAAGCTCTGGCTGTAGCTCGATCCCAAACTTGTTCTCTCATCGAGGGGGTAATGCTACAACCTCTTCTGGGAAGACATCAGGGTCCTCCTCTATGGCCCGAGGAAATGACAACTGTTGAACCTCTGAATAACTCAGAATCATCTCCGCCATCATGGATGATAAAAAGGAAACGTGCCTACGACCTATCAGAGGATCTCGCTCACCAACAAACACCCCTCTCTCTCCATCCGTACAAAATAAAATGTCCTTCTTCCTAAATAAATCCACGATAACCTGCACTGAATACAACCAATCCATGCCGAAGATGACATCATATGGTTGTATTCATAAACATAGGAAATCTCCCCAAGGGCAGTGTTTCCCACAACACTAGCTCCCAATCTCTACATACTTCAAACAAGTCGGCTCGACCTCCAACTGGCGTAGTCAACGACAAGGGCACTAGAAGCCTCTCCACCTCAAGTCACATGGCATGGACAAGGGTAGGTGATATGAAGGATTATGTCACTTCTGAATCAAACAAGGCATACACCATGGTAGAAAACATGAAAAGGGTACCTCGAACAACATCTGGATTGTTTGGAGATTGAAATTATAGAACATGAAGCTGATCATGACCTCCTCCACGGCCTCTCTGACCCTAGTGATGACCACCACCACAGTCGCGCTCTACTCTCCGAGGAACGAGATCATCATGGGGATTTCCTCTACCTGCCCCGTCTACCCTTTGCTGATATAAATCTGCTGCAACTAGCTGCTCCTGTGTCGGATAGAACTGCCTCAACGGAGGATCCTAGAGCGTTGCGCCTGGCGCACGATGACCGCTCTAAATGACTGGGCACTCCCGCTGATGATAACCACGACCACCACACAAAAAAAGTGCATGATCCCTTGGCATAGGCCAGAGAGTTGCTACCTCCGGAGAAACGAGGTGTGAAGGGTTGGGACCTACCCCCACTTGAATGAAAACTCTTCTGCCCTGAAAACCGGGAACCCTGGACCACAGCTCTACTTCATGAGGAATCATGCTGATTCCCCTCTCATGATAATCCGAACCTGGCCAAAGTCCTCTCAACAACCTCTGACCTCGCGAGCACCTCAAGATATGTATTCAGCATAAATGGGGTGACCTGGCGATGGATCTCTAGATGCAACACCTCCTCAAAATGGCTCTTCCTAGCCTCCCCATCTGGTAACGGGTTCGAAGCATATCGAAAAAGGTTCCTGAAACAGATTCCAAACTCTCGAACACTGGATCTCCCCTGTCGAAGGGTAAGAAGCTCTTGGAGATTGGACGCCTTCGTAGTCTAATAATGGAACTCGACTCTAAAGTTGTCTCGGAACTCCTCCCATGAGATTGATGAATCTTCACAATTCTCGAGGAACAAGAACCACTACTGCCTCGCTGCTCCATGCAGCATCGTCACAACTAACAACATCCAGTGGTCCTTCTGAGAATGGATCGAACTGAAGCCTTTATTGACCTCCTCCAACTAGTATTCCGTGACTGTATCTGAAATGGATCCCTCGTACTTCTGCAGACACTGGCGTTGAACCTCTCATAGTGTTTTTCTCCAACTGTCGCCGTCGTCAACCTTTACCCATCGGCATTCTGCTGGAACAACCTTCTGTACATATTCTGCGCAAAGCAGACGAGGACGTCGACCTAGAGCCATACCTGCAAAATGACAAACACTTAGAGCTCCGAAGCCTGGAATATGGGAGACTCAACATTGATTAATTAATTGTTTTTTATTCTTTTTTTTGATAACCTATCCTGAGGTCTACCCATTCAAACATAGGCACAAATAAAAATGATGCATGATATTTTCCTAGGTCTCTACCCTGCAACTAGCACCACCTTGATTAGTAGACATTTTAAACTTAAAGGTCAGTGCATAAGATCACAGGGGGCCCTAAACGCCTATGTGTCAACTAGTATCCAATGTTTACCTCACTTTCTAAACATGAATGACATTGTTTCCCAACTAACCCATGCAACCTCGCTTGTGCCTAACTTCCAACTCCATCCTATCCCTCAACTAGAGCTCTGATACCACTATGTCATGACCCCTTCCCCATAAAGTGTACCCTTCCTGGGCCGGAAATCTGAGAAGGGATATAATGACCCCCAAGCCCCGCTCCAGTAGGCCTCAGGTGTGCAACTAGCTCTGAGGGTATAATAAACACACAAATGGGAGGCATTACCCTCTAAGAGAACACATGCATAAGAAAGAGATAAGATAGACACCAACCAACTCCTACTCAGAACTGAAAATAAAAAAGAACCCCAAGTGAACATATGTAATGTCATGAAAAATTACTAAAACTGATAGGGTAAAAACAACAAGTACCCAAAAGAAAGTAAAAAACAGCAGTAACCGCAAGCCCGAACAGTTCCTGCAACCACAAGCTAGTAGAAACCATCTTGATCTCCAACCTACTCCAAGTGACCTGAAAAATAGTTTATATATACGTAGGGTGAGTATAACATTATACTAAGTAGGATCCTCCCTGAAGCCTCTCATGCAAAAGTAAGGAAGGCATACTAAAGCACAGTGACCAATAGTGAAACTAACTCGTCACCTAAATAGGTATACTAAGTTCCCAACCTCACCACTGATACTCTCACTAAGTAATGAATACAATAATATGACATATAGTAAAGAATATCAAGGCTACCCTGCTACTACTTCCCCACAGGTTTTCCACTTTTCCACATAGACATAGGTCATGTGCTTCTCTCTCCAAAGGCTTGCCCGTATACACTTGGGCTAAGCTCCACAATCTGCACCTCGTGCACAATAAAGGCTTGCCCGCAGACAACTGGGCAAAGCATCACACCATCCTCACAAAAAAAAGTAACCAGTTAGTTTCCGGGAGCCACCACAGCTTGCATAAAATTTATCATACTCTGGTATTATACCTCAATCCATCACAGAAAATTCACCGAGTACGGATCCTCAAGCCATCACATCCTATACACGTTACACCTATAGTATTCCACATGATACTGTATCCATAATACATGTTTGTGAATAACCACAAGCCATTACAACCCTCTACACACATATATAGGGTACTAACCACTTTGCCTAATGGAACAACTATCTACCAAGAGAAGATAGAAGGGTCAAAGGGGGTAGTCATCCATTCCCCCTACCATCAGAATGTTGGGGAAAACACCCCCCAGGGCTCAAAATCCCTGGGGTGCCAGTTTCCCTTACTGACATGGTGGAGTATCGTATAGAAACACAAAAAGTACAGAATATACTATAACTCACAACCACACTATGGGAATAACCTAGTCTTAGACACAACTGCAGCTAACGTATCTCAGAATCCGAGATACCACTACTAAGACAAGGTATCCTATAAGCACACATCCATTTAAGGGATTTATTAGATTACCTCATTCCCTTTTTATAAATTCTACAGTACGTTGATTAATTCATCAAACATTAATTAACCATGAACAATTACATATTAAATTCCATTAACACCACATCCAAAGATTCCATTGTCCCTTCAAAAGATCTCAACCTCATAATTATGTTCCGACAAACTCCAACCCCATGGGTTAACATCATTTAATCAAAAATTCATTAAATTATTACTTTCCCATATTCCCAGGAATTCTTGAAAATCATCCTATGCTACTAAACACAAGGGGGCTCAACACGGTGAGTAGATTTACTACCCGTCGAGTCTTTGCTGCTTATAGAAAAATCATAGACCCATCCTCCCTGAAGAAGCTAAACATGGAAATCATGTGTCATACCCCACATGTCTTCGCCTCTTTCGGAAGGAGGGTAAGAAAGACCAGCTGCCTTGAGAAGTGGGGGAAAATTAAAGAAGATAAATGACCAAAGAATCCACAAGCATCCAACAACCACATACATCCCATTCAATCATCCCTGGTGTCCTCCACGACACCCACATGCATAAACCGATGCATCTCACCACTCTAGGAATCATCTGCTACAACAACCAAAAGGCCTCTATGCCTCCACATATCACAACACCCCTCCAGGGTCAAATCACAACACAAGTAGCAGGAAATCAAACAACACATCAAATTGGGCTCTTGTCCCTTTAACAAGGCATCCGACCTCCAAACAACAAACACCAACAGATTTATGGTTTACCAAACAACGGAAATAATCATGTACATCGACATAAATTTGATTAACATCAATTTGGAACAAAAACCACAACAACAACATCCAGATACGTTTAGATTCCTCTTTATCTTCAACAACCCCAAAAACAACAACCATATTTGTTTACATGCATCTTTATTTTATCCAATTAATTATCAATTAATTCTAGATTTACGTTCTCTATCAATTTCATCAATAACAACATGCTAATAATCAAGGCATAGAAATCACACTATCTAGAAAATCAAGAGGTGAACCGTTATCACGGTACAAAGCAAGAACATGCGATCAAACCAATTCTTTTAATCTGGTTCAAGTATTTAATTTGGTCAATTTCATTGTGATACCAAGGGATAAATCATCTTAACTGTACGATTGCACATAAATAATTAGAGAATCCAAGAATCCCCTACCTCAACGGTTTTTTTTACGAAACCACAACGGTCGAGGGACACTCAAGAAACCAAGTCGATTCTCCATGAATCATCCTTATATCTCCTCTCCTATAGCAACCAAAACCAAAGCTCATCATATTTGACATCCAAACACCTAGATCAACCCATAACTGGCATAGATCTAAGAAGACAAGAGAAGACGAGGAGTAGATCTAAGAAACCAACCAAGAACGAGGAAGAACGACCACATACCTCAAGAAACTGGCTTCGATTCCCCAAGAGAAGCCTTCAGATCACCTCCAAAACACTTGGGAGAGGTTGTTCTACCTCCAAGGATGGGTAATCCCGAGTTATGGTTCCTTAGGGGCTTAAAAGAGCAAGACAAAAGATAAATGGTTGAGATCCTAAATTTTAGGATCTACCTTTATGTTCTCGCACGGTTTGAAAAATCGTGCGCTAATAGTGTGTTAGCCTCTGCCTCGTCAAACACCCCTCACACAGTTAGGCCACATGGTTAGAGAAACTGTGCGCTAACCGTGTGTTAGACACTGTCTCCAAAACCAACCATGCATGATTTGGCCGGACAGTTTAGGAAAATCGTGCGCTAACCGTGCGAAATCTATTTCCCTTTAGCTTTCCTTAACAGTCCACCCAAACGCACCCCTAAGTCACCTTGACCTTCCAAAACACCTCTAGCACCACATTTTCACAAAGTAATGGAATGGAGAGGTCCAGGCCATTACAATATTGATGAGTTTTTCCTTTAATAAGCATTTGATTTAACCCCTTAATTATGTTTCTATTCCACATTATATAAATATGAGTATATCTTTTAAGAAGGATAGATATCTTTCTAGAGGTAAATGATTATGGAGTAATTTTCCAATGTTTTTAAAATATGATGTTTATGTAGCTAATCTAAAATGATAGTAAACCTAAATATTCTATATATTGTGTGAGATTATTATGATATGTTACATTAATGTAAAATATATGAAAGTTCATCAATGGAAATATTACTTTGCATCCAATCAAGTGTGTAATGTAAGTATTGTCAGAATTAGACTCTCGTGTTCAGGTCATGGGTTCCTTAGTTTTTATCAAAGAAAGTTATAGTTAATTTTAGGGATTATTATATTTATTTTTTAGGGTTTGTTATGTTGTGGAGTAGGTTAACAGATCACTAATGTGGAAACCAATTATAAATATATGTAAAAAAATAATTCTAAAATTTTAGAAGATTATAGGGTTTTTGGTTTTTTGGATATTAAATCCACGTATGGATGCAAACAAGTATATATAGACTATAGTACAGACCCACCTTCGGGTAACAACCCTAAATAGGGAAGTGGGATATAAATCAACATTCACCTATTGCATGAAAAATATGCCTTAGTACACACTTGGGTTGATACTATTATGTCATATGGGTTGGTTATTCATATACTCTTTACAAATAATTATTATGGATTAAAAATAAATTTTACGATGCAATAAAAAACCAATACGGTTAAGAAACCTTATAGTAAAATAACACTATAGAATCAAGGGTAAACTAATGGAGTGATAAGTTGATCCTATTACATCATAGTTGAACCGAAAGTATCATAATGAATTTGACATTGTAGAATATATCTTTCATTTGAGTTTCCATTTGCATATGTTCATTACTCTGATTTTATTAGATATAACCATAACCATTTTTGGGTTTATTATTTTGAAACATGATCATGAAAATACTGTTGTGAAATGTATGTATCTAAACACATGTAAGACTTATAATATAATAATGAGGAATATTTTTAATAAATTCTTGAAAATATGAATATATTACTATAATGAGTAAAAATATAAGTTTATACACATTCCCTTATGATAATGAGGATGAAATATCGTTAAAAATTATATCTTGTTTCTGGATTATCTTTTCGCTGTTACTATATTTCATTGTTATGTGAAAATTAAAATTTTGAGGATTGAATTTATTTATGTGGGGATAATGTTACACACTGATATTTTGGTATTTATTTCAATTCAAATAAATACTATTTTGAATATTTTGTTTCCAATGTAACACAGAACTAAAATTAACTACAATAATCCTTCTTAAGAGAATATTATATGTTTTATAATGTTTCCACTATAATGTGGCTATTAAATCATTAGTCAAAAATAGAAGTAACCCTCTTATGAAATTAATATAGATAATATATGAAATTTAATCAATTACTAAAATCATTTATTACCGGTATCATTTATCTATGCTTTAGAAGAAGGTAGCAATAGTAATTTTTTCCCAGACCAATCCCAAATTGAAATTCAACAATTGCATCTGGAGAGAAAATATTTATGGGAAAATATCATGTTTGTTGATATCCCAATGTGATCCATATTAGCTAAAGAACCACCCATGATGAAAGACACCACTTATATTACCCATATATTTTATCATATTTATGGGTATTTTGTAAAAGTAAATATTATATAAAAGTGTAAAAACTAAGGAAATAATTGTTTTATTATTACATGTATTTTATACATTTGGAATTTTAAAAATAACATTTAAATAAATTTATTAATTAAATATTTATTTACATTAATATTAAAGTATTTATGTAATAATAATTAATTCCCATTAAACAATTAATCAATCTTAATGAATTATGAATAAAATCAAAGTAGTTTTATTTTTTGAGGAATTTCATTTTTCTATATATTATGTATATTTTCTCTAATAAACTAAATTGATAATTTTAAATTCTTTGTTAAAATTTTCTAATGTTCAAAAAATTTATAAAAACTCATTTCAACTTATTAGTTGATATGAATTTATATTAGGTTCACTTATATATTAAAATGATTTTGTCTATAAGGATAATTTTTTTTTATTATCTATCATCATTTAAAAGATTAATTCCTGGGTTTTATTATTTGAATTTTATTTTTTAATTAATTCTTATATAAAAAATTTATATATTAGATTAATATTATATTTTGGGTATTTTTTTGGAAATGATTAATTTTTTAGGGGAATAGTAGAGTATATTAGTTTAAAAATACAATGACTTTTATGAAATAATTTTCATATAAGAATAAATTAAAATTCAATGAATTTTTTTACATAAAAATATATATTTTATAAATAAAATTATTCATTTTAATTATTATGTTTAATTTATAAATCGATGATTTACATATTAAAAATTAATTAAAATATTTCTAAAAAGTAGTTTTTATGAATTATGAATTTTTTTATTTTAAAATTATTTCTCATCACTTCTAAAAATTTCATATTATGAAATTGATTTCATATTTTGAATTATAATAGCCAAATTATATAATGAGATTGATATTATTTTTGAGTTATGAATATAATTTACCATTTGTAAAAAAATAATTATTGTCGTAAAAGTTATTTTTGGAAAAAAATAAAACTAAGGAGAAAAGGAAAAAATCACTAAAAACATAAATAAAAATGAGTGTTAAAGAGGAGGATCAACCCATACTCAAACCCTATCCCTTAATATCTTATTTTTGATCCACTCTACATGAATACTAACTTATCCTTTTATATTTTCATAAATATGAAACTCTATTCACTTATAAAACGAGACATCCACAACCCCTTTTACATATATGTTATAATTATATTTCAAGATGATCATATCAGTTTTTAACTAAATGCAGATCCCTCTACAAATTTTTTATCCCCTTGATCTATGGAAAATTGCTACATCCAAAATTTCTAAGACATACTCCAACAAAATGTTCAAACTCTTAATGTGAGTACTAATAACTTCATAACCATAATTCTATATATTTACACTAAAAATATATTATCTCACTTATAATATATTTAAATCATTATTAATAATAAAATTATATATTATTTTGTTAATGGTATGATATTTAACTACCATTCCCACATATAAAAAGGAGAACATCATTTTATCACCTCTATAAAGAAACATCTTTGTTTTTTTTATAACCACTATACCTGGATGTTTATAAATTGGTATTTAATAAATAAATATGATAGTTATTACATGTTTATGACAATAAAATTATAATATATTTTCTACCTTTCTCACATTCTATGGGAAATTAATACATCATCCATTTACACGTGTGAAATTTTTCCACCTTGGAATGATTTATTTATCTCTTCATCACCTCCAAAAATGAAAGATTTTTTGAATTTATATAATAATGTAAATTATTTTTCAGAAATTATTATGTTTCTGGAGGGTTATATTAATATTAATGGTGTTATTAACATACCATATTTTCTTTTTAAAAAATATCAAAAATAATCTCATCATAAAGTCAATCTTCCTAAATCATGACTGAAATTTCCATTGAATGAAATCAGTGATTTATAAATCATTGTAAAGAATATTTAACATTAACTTTGATATAATAAGAGTGGTGACCTTATTATGAAAAATGGAGACCTACATCAATATTTTAATTCATTTCTGAAGTAATCTAAAATGCATACACCCATTGAAGAAAATAAACTATAATTAATTAATTAATATATAATAAATTGTTATATTTGAATATTAAATAGGATATATTATAAAAATAAGGTTCCAAAATAAACTATTAGTATGGTTACTTTTATTATATAAGAGGATGATGCATATTTATTGAATTTTAGATTTATGGTAATGGTTTGGTGACATCCTCAACATTAAAGGATGTGTTAATTTATTATTTGGAATACCATAATTATGTTCTAAATCACCTTAATGTTTTTTGAAGGTTTATAAACAATGTTGAAAGATATATTAGCACCCAAAAAAATCTTGGAGCTACTGGTGTGCCATCACCTAGCTGGTACAGATCCACCAACTAGCTGATGGTGGTGGAAGAAGACATGCATTTTTATAAGTACCACGGATCTGTCAATAGGTGATGTAGAGAAAATGCACCTCTTCAAAGATCAGTGGCCAACTAAAAGTGTTAAATAAGTGAGCCAATGGTTCCCAGAAGTCCCATTAAGAAATGTGACCTTCCTAATTTAACTATAACATTCAATTTAAATATTTATCTCTTTAGGATCGTCCCCATTCATCCTGAATGACCCTAGGAGTTATCTTCTAGTTAATTTTGCCCTCTTTTTATCTTCTCTCCATATTTCGATGTATAGATTGATCCATTATCTTCTAGGATATTTTTATCATATATATAGAGTTTTAGACCTTTCCATGTACTAGATAGAGTTTTACCACTGATATTGGGGTTTTTTGTTAATATTTATCTTTAATGTTTAATCTTTTTGGTGCTCTAGTGCATTTTCGATATCAAAACATGATAATATTATTTTATTGGAATCAAAATTCATGGGGTAGTGTGGTACTTATCATATAGGAATCATATTTGACGTTTCTTCCTTAATAATGATCTTTTGTGGGTGCATGTGAAGCTCTGAGACCCATGCTTTATATTGACTGCAGGTATAATGGTTTATGACTGTTGACATTCATCCTCATGATGTTATGTTTTTTCTTACATGTTCTATAAAAATTTGTGTGTGAATGTTTTCCCTATGCAGGTTTGCATCTAATAGAAAGTGAAAGGTGGGACATCATGTGTTTGGTTTCCCTTAGTAGGGGACCATATATGACTTACAATGATGACGATGATGGACCTAGAAATAGGACATCGTCAGTACATTCATGTGGCCTAACCCGAGGTAGCACAAGGTATGATGGACTTGCGGCTTTACGTGAGATAGTGACAGTGTGTGATGGACTAGTGACTTATCCTATGATAGATATAGGATGTTATGGAATTGTATAATGACATGAGGCATGTTTTCCATGTGGATTATAAAATATATTTGGTATTATTTTCAAAGAAAAATTATCCCATTTTCCATTATGACTGTACGTCCACAATAGGGAAAAAGATGGAAAACCTTGTTTTTATGATGGTTTGGTTGTCACATGAGTTAATAACACATTATTGATTATTTTTTCTTGTTAATTTACTTTAATCATTCCATTAACCAGTTGTTCTTGTAAAATAATGTTAAATATGCATTGGTGGTGTTCTACAAGATTTATAATCACCCCTTTCATGAGAATCTCAATTCATGCGCAGTTTTTCTGGTTCAAGGATCATAGAAGGAGAAATGGTCCAATGACATGGAGATGAGGAGATAGAGCACGGTGCTCAGAGGTGGTAATGTGACAATATCTTGTTTTTTGTCACAATGTATTTATTTATTTACTATATCTTGTATATACTCTAGTTAACTTTCTACATTGGGGGTTATTAGAATATTACATTGTATTACTCTGGGATACCTAACATATCATTTATTCTAAAATTGTTATTATTCAGTTATGTTGTTCCCTTTCATGTTATTACTATATGTTGATATGATTCTCGTGTATGTATTTTATAATGAGGGTATATTCTCCACACTTCACAATTCATACCCTTGATCCTAGTAGGAATCCTCTTTCATACGAGGTTGTTCTCCAGAGACTATGTAGCTCACCAGTCCAGAGTGGGTTATTCATGTTTGGGTGTTTCAAAGTAGTATCATAGTAGTTTTATCTTCTTTCTTCATAATTATGTTTAAGGAAATTTTAAAAGAATATATTATATGTGATACTAGTGTATGATAATCACATAAATTCCTAACCAACTTCAATTTGAGTAACCTCTATATTACAGGTGATGAGATTTATTTTATTGATTAAGGACTTATGGTTTCTTACTAATCCTAAGTATAATGAACTATTATAATTTGTGGTATTTGGGTATCTAAAGGGCATCATGACAATACATGTATGATACCATATGATATATATGAATATTTATGTCAATGAAGAATAGTTTATTTAAATAAAATTCTTGAATTTTTCTATATGATGTTATTAGAAGGTTATGCTTTATGATTGAGGGTAACCACCGAGGATAGTTCTCCTTTATAAATACCTAATTCATGCCTATAAAAGTATTAGGTTATTATCATAAGTAAACTATTATGGGCATCCTAACTTTTCATTTGTAATTACAAATAAACATATTAGAATAAATCATAGCGTAATACCATTGTAATATGGTAAGAATAATACCTATAGGGAAGATGCTCCTATTCCACTACCATATGGACATGTGAATATAACAGAGAAATCTGCTACACCTCCTCCAATGGTTTAGGCATTAGAAAGACTAAAACCAAGATTCTTCTACATAGTAGTTATTCATGGTGTAGTAGTTTCAAGGATGATAGTCGACTATCCCCTTAACTTCCATATTATATATCCTCTACCATCCAATGAATTAGTGGCCTCATGATATGGAGGACATGATTCCCATCAATGAGGGGACCTTTGATCTAGTTTAGACTCCATAATATAGATATTTAACCTAAAATACTTCATGTTTTAGGGACCCACTTGAAAATGGTGGGGTATCTTGCACTAATAGAAAATATGGTTGAGATGTGCATCGTATACATTGAAGGATATTTTCATCTAGGGTTCCTTGTTTGATATGATGAGGTTGAATCATACTCACGAGTGTATGGATCTTCAGTATGAAAGATTGTGAATATCTATTAACTCTACCCATTTTAAGAAGTATCTTCTCTTTAAACCACACTCGTATGGGAAAAAGATGCAGAACACTTGGATATTTGATATTATCCTTCGATTGAATATGAGACTTTATGTATGGAACATTGACCTAAAAAAATTATAGAGGTTGTTTGCAAGGCCATGCTAGTCGATAAACGTTTGGAGGAGAATTGATATGTTGGAATTCATAAAAATATTAGTGTATAAGAGGGGTTTCATTCCAATGATAGAGTAGGTGCCTCTTTATGATAATAAAAGTAGACGATCGAGGACTTAACATAAATAAATTAAAGGAAATTGGAGTATGGAATTGTTTCTTCATTTCCTTATATGGCAGGGGAGGTTCATAATGATTCAATTATAGGAAAAGTGTTAGTATTTAAAAATATTCCTAGGATCTTTGAGAATGTTTTAATAATGTAAAAAATATTAAAAATTTAGTAGTTATATCCATGGGTATCAAAGTTAGACTCTTATAGTGGTACATGGATTGTATGGACTACGACTTTGGGATATAGGTGAGGTCCTTAAGATCAGATTCAGAACACATAGACTTCCACAAACCATGAATGTTATACCACCCAAGGGTAGGCCTATGGAGCTGAGGAAACATGAGTTTATGCAGTGTAATGCATTCTTAAAAATGATGGGGATGGAAAATATAATATTCTAGGTATGACATTGATCATATCGTAGTTGTATTCTACCAGGTATGATACATGATCTTTCCATTCATTATATCTTCTCAAAATGTTTCATGGATTAAATTTAACTTCATGAAAAGCTTTCAGTTGTTCTCCATTGGCACACCCCTATGAAAGAAAGTTAATTTTTTCTAGAGATATCCATAATGTCCTATAGTAGTTTCTAGCTATAGAAATATTTTTTATTTCATGAATGTCAATATGACTAGTTTTGATGTAATTTTCAGAAAAAAATCGTTTACTAATTTCCATATGCACTTCATAATCTACAATAAATAGTATTCTTTTTAATTAATAAGGGAGATGAGTTTGTGTTTTCTAGTTTATTAGATGTTTTAGTAGAAGAAAAAGTCTAGTCCAAAGCCAGTTTATAGGTAATGTATACATGTAATGGGTATGTCAGTTGTAGCTGACCAGGAGGTAAATCCATCCCCATTTCCACCTATTACAAACCTCTATTAGGATGGATTCCCTGATGACTATTCTAGAATTATTCATGATTGTGGAATTGATTTTGGGACCAAAATAGATCTAGGATTGAAACCTATATCAATTCCTCTATATCATATTGCGGTGTCCTGGTTGAAGGAACTCAAGGTAATACATGTGTATATAGCGGAAAAGGGATTTGTAAAAACGATAATATCTCCCTAGGGTTCTATAGTGTTGTTTGTAAGGGAGGATTATTGTAGTATTAGGATGTTTCTAGATTATAAGAATCTAAATTTTGTTGGTGTGAAGAATATATACTCGTTTATTAGAATAGATGCCTTTTTTTAAGAGTCGGGGAGCCCAATGCTTCTCAATGATTGACCTAGAGTCAGACTACGACTAGATTTAGATAAAATTAAATTATATTCATAAAAGTTTGTATAAGATTATATAAAAATAGCATGGTTATATTGTATTGAATTTGAGGCTTAAAATATGAAATATTGGTGTTCATGGGGCTTGTAATCTGGATCATCCATCAATTTATTGACTTCGTCATTATAGTGTTTGTTGACGACATCCTTATACAATCAAAGACCTCCGAGATAAATTTGAGACACCTAGATATTGTTTTGAGTATACATTGATTACATCATCTCTATTCAAGGATCATTAAGTGTAGTTAGGATCTATGAGCTATGTTTCCTTGGACATGTGATATCCGAGGTGGGAATTTATATGGTCCCAATGAAGGTAGAAGTTTAAATTTCCAGGGCACACACTAGAAATGTGGTTGAGTTCAAGATATTATGTCTTTTAGATAGGTATTACCTATGATTCCTAGAATAATTATCTAATTTGTAAACACTTATGACATATCTTTTCAATAAAGGGGTGATGTTTGTGTGAATAAATAAGCTTGAAGCCTCCTTCTTAGAGCTGAAGATATGGTTACATACATATGTGATCCCACTGTTTCTAGAGATTGGGATTAGAAATATAGTTTACCATAATGCCTCAAGTGTTGGTTTAAGAGATATACTAATGTAGAGGGGTCAGGTAGTATAATTTTGGGTTTACAAGTATGACCACATGAGCAGAACTACACTATGAAATATTTAGAGTTAGTAGTTGTGATTCATGACTTGATGTGGTTGTGAAATTATCTATTTTGGGAGATATTTTTCATATAAACAGAACAAATAAGCTTGAGGTTCATGTTTTATCATCTCTATTTGATTTCATTATAGTATATTTTGGTGGAGTATCTATAGACACTTTTTTTGAGATGAATAATTCTGCAGGTCAATTTAATGTTGTTATAGATACTCTCAGTATGAAAATATAGGAGTTTTAGAACAACCTTTAGAGAAGGAATGATATTTGATGAGTTTATTATCTAATGGGATGGTGGGTTTTTCTAATGAGGGGTGCGTAATGACATTTTAGCCATTTTTCCATGTCAATATTGGTGTATTGGGTAAAATAAATCCAGGAGTTGGATTGAAAATCCTTAGTGGTACATGAATAGTTGGTGGGAAGTGATCTAGTCCCAAGATGGGCCATGGATAGAAATTGTGAAATATTTTTCCATTGTATAGTATTGGTTATATATTAGATGAGTTAAATGTTGATGATGGAATCATATTCCTCTTATTGGAGAGTTCACCTAGGGTTGGAAAACGATGTGTTATGATATCAAATTATTCTTTAGGTGTCTCGGAATGAATGTAGGTATTAGGGGAATCATCTTTCATTCCCTGACTTATATGATGATCAAACTGGATTATCAACAAACAGGTGGAGCCCCTTCATGTGCCTATATTCATGTGGGATGAGGTGATAATGGACTTCATGACATAGATACCCAGGACCCTGAAATTTTGATATGTATTTTGGGTGATAGTTAATTAGTTGATGAATGTGGAATATTTATTATAGACTTGAGTGACCCGCTACATTGATGAGTTAGAAATGATTGATGTCCATGGAATTGAATGATTTAATTGGATTCCTCAAAGTACCATATAAAATAGGGAAACATTTTTAGGTCACATTTTTAACAATGCTTGTAGAAGGCTTTGGTGACTAAGGTAAGACTGAGGGTGACATGTCATTTGCAGACTGATGGATAGTCTGTGGGGACAGAATAGATCATAGAGTATATGATTTAGTATTACATTATAGACTTTACCGGAGAATGGGATGATCACCTTGAAGTAGTGGTGTACTAAAAATGTATACATTTACAATATTTTTTAGATGTGACCATTGTGTGGTCATAATGGTTGACCATATTTCTTACCCTTTAGTTGGAACAAGGTGAGTGAGGTAGTTATCGTTGGCCTGAGTAAGGCACATGAGACTTCCGAGATGGCGCAATTGACTATGAATTATTTTGTTTCAAATATGAGTATAAAATTATTATATATAAATAGGAGGATACAACCATTAGTTTTTGTTATGGGATACTAGGTCTTCTTATGAGTTTCGCCATGGTTAAATAGTCATCGTTTAGAGAGGCATTGGAAATTGACATCATAATTTGATGGACCATTTGAGATCCCCATGTGTATCAGAGAAATGTATTATGGATAAGACCTTCCACCATGACATTGAATTATTTATAACATGTTCCATATCTCTGAGCTTTATAGGTATGATCTTAACCATGCATATGCGATCGATTGTGAGGAAATTTAGTTGGAACCAGATGAATCATTTATGGAGTTCCAAGTGAAAATTATACACTAGGGAGAAAAGGTGTTGAGTGGGAGATTGGAACCACTTTTACAATTTCTATGGTATAATAGAAATATGAAAGAGAAGATGCGAGAGTAATAATTTTATGTTTGGGCTCAATGTCTTGAGTTGTCTGAGTAGGACGGTTACATGCACATCTCAAGGATGAGAAGTCGTTAGAGGGAGAGATTTATGCCAGCATAAAAATTAAAAGGTGCATTAATTTAATCAATAACAATACTTAATTATTGTTTAAGTATTGTTAGAGGTGTTTTGGTGTTACGAAATTGAGGTTAAGGAGCTATTGGAACCTACCAATAGATTAGGGCTACTAGCATGCAACTCCGAAGTATGTATTGAGCCACCATCTAATCGTTTGAACCAAAGGACATCTGGAAGTGCCTTAGGCCTAATGTAAGGCTTATAGGAGGAGTAGAGGGATGTATGGATCTTAATTGGGAAGATTTTGGATGATCCAAAATGCTTGAGAGGTGTGTGGAATTGGTTAGAAGTGTTATCCTTATACAAAGGAGAGGATGGTCTCTTTATGAAAGTGTGAAAACATTATTTTATTATAATCATATCTTCTATTTAAAATGGTCCAAAAATCATTAATGACAAAGATAAGATGACTATTATTTGAAATAAAATCATCAAATAAGAATTGGACATGTTTTGAATAATATTGTAATCATTATAATCTTATTTATTTAAATCATTTATTAATGAGGTAAATACTTCATCATTATTGTGTTATAAATAATTTAATTTATATGATTTCTAAAAATTATAAAAAAACAACCATGATGTATAATTTTTCGTTGATTTTCAACGAATATTTATAAGAAAAAATATTACTTATTTAACACTATATAAAAATTAATTTACTCAATGATTTTTGTTTATGTCACTTTTTCCTTTACATTAAATTAATTAATCAAATGTATCATTTTCTTTCATAAGTGGCTCCATGGGGTCCCCAAATAGACCCAAAGATGAACATGGTCGTCTATTTCTCATACAATAAGTGTAGGACATGTGTTACGGTATAGTTTGAATTATTATAATATTTCTTTAACCTTGAATTTCCCTATTTACCTTTAAATGCGGTAAATAAAAGTCAAAAGTTACTATTCAACAAAAATTATTTTCATCTTATTGCACCACATTTTACATCTTGATAACAACCATGTATGTTAGATTTTCGAAATTCAATTCACATAAGTGGTAAATTTTCATTTAAATGAAAATGTCTATTTTTTAACTACTACTAAGTGGTTTCACTATTCATCGAAAATTGAAGTTTTTCAGAAAAATACCAAAAATTCAGCCTATGATTTATTTTATATTCCGAATTAAAAAATGATGTCTATTTTTACATATTAAAATAATATAAGTAGCATTAATAATTTAAAAATTAATTCCCGTTGTTAAAACAAATAGCGTGTTTTAAAGGAAATAATAACTATCAAAAGATTGACACTTGTTTATGTCCAATTTCAAAGTGAAATTAATTCAAAAGACCAAAACTGAATTAAATTGTAAAAATATATTATAATTACACTTTAAAATCAATTAAAAATAATATCTAACCATATAAATAAATTATATTAAAAGGAACATTTGAATTAAAATACAATATTTTCACTATTCATTAAAAAATGAACTTTATTCGAAAAATCACAAAAATTTACAAAAAGTAAATTATGATGTCCCAATTATAAAGAAAGATTTTGTTTGGTCAATTATAATTTATTAATGTGTACAAAAATATATTTAAATAGTGTGTGCCATTAAATGATGGTAAATCTACCTTTTAATGTAAATTATGCTTAAAAATAGATTCATTCACATTTTAGGCGTCTAACTTTTTGTTGGATAAATGTAAATACATTTAAAAAACATTTATAATAATATTGTAGTTAGATTTGTTCGTTCCTGCCAATAAAATGGCTAGGAGTTAACTACCATTTAAAATAATAATATTATATTATTAGTTTGCAACGTAAGATTCTAAAGAAACTCGTTATTGTGTATCGGGTACGCTATAAAACATCGCAACACCATTAAAGTAAAATTAATATTTAATTCATAAATATTAATAAATATGAATTATGTCTTATTCTTCATTTACTTGGGATGTTACAAAATAATTATAAACTTTTGGGTTTCTTATGAAATTATTTATGCATTGTTTTTCCTACTTATTGAAATTGTATAGAAATTGGTTATATTGTTTATAAAAGTATTTTTAAACTGGTTGGGTTGTTTATATAATTGTTTAAAATTTGTTGGTATCTTTGTATAATTACTGATAAATTTTTTCAAATTTTTTTCAGTTTCCTGTTTTTCGGAAATGGGTAAATTTGGAATATTCTTGGAAAAACTATTTTGGTTTGGTGTGTTTGGTTTTAAAATGTCGTAACATTGAAATTGTGTTAAAAATGACTTTAGAAAGGGGTTATATTGATTTAAGGAGATTTTATTGTGTTCTATTAATAATGTCAATGGTTGGAATTGATTACAATGAAATTGTTGTCCTTGTGGGAAATGGTTTGGAAATGTCATCCTTGTAGTTGTTGAGCCATTAGATGTTGGCACATCTATGGGAGCACTAGGTGCACACATGGATTTCCCTCAAACGAGTATGACACCATCGAAATAATGTTTTCTTAAAATGTTTTTTTATAAATATACTTTCCTCTTAAATAAGGTTTAGCCATTCCTGTGGATTTTATGAATGCTATGAAATGTACTTTTAAAGGATGTGCTCATTTGGCCTTTAGTGCGTGTTTTGATGAATGTTATTCTCAAGGGGTAGATTGTCTGTTTCATAAGATCATGCGTTTTTAAGAGTTTGAAAGGTTTTACTAAAAATTCATTGGGGACATTGTACTTAAAGGCATGTTTGGATCTTAAAACTCATGGGTTATGTTGTGTTATGTTTTATAATGGTTACTGTTTGGAAACCATATGTGCCTGGTCAGATTATTAAATGTTTTTAGAAAATGGTTTCAACATGGACATTATGTGATGAACTAGTTGGAACATTGTATGTTTGACATGTATGTGTATATAAAAAAGTATATGGAGAGCCCCTATCTAGGGAAATTCATTATAGGGGAATTCAAAGGAAGATTCTATGTTTGGGGTAGGCAAGTGCAGTGATGATCTGTGACTTGAGTCACATGTGATAGGTCCTCTAAAATACATCGTATTACTACCACTATAGGTTCTGAGGCGTCTTTTTGATGATCGAGTGAAGATTTCTGGTCAACCCCGATTTGACAGGTTGGTACCCCCTAGATTGGTTATTAGGCCAGGCAGACTTTTCTATTGCATTTGGTCAGTTTTTTGGCATCCATATAATTATAGAATTATGAGATTCACCATACGTCGACAGGTGGTTCTAAAACGAATACATCCAGGGGTCTCATAGGGATGTTTATGATCACCAATATGGTTACATAATCATTTATATTTCTTTTTTACTTTCCATTTTACTAGTTAATTTTGAGATCACACCATTTCCCTATTTTATTTTAGCACTGCTTTTGTATCACCTTTTTTTGTTTTCTTTTTTCAAATGGCAGTTGGTTTTGGAAAATGATTTGTCTTTATGATGGACTTGGAAATGGGGAAATGATTTTTATTTATTAAAATGAGAGAAACCCTATTTTTATATCATTATTTCAAGATAGCTATAATAGACACTTTCATGGAAGGAAAGGTAGGGATTCTATAGTGTTTTCCTACTAAGAATTTTGGTGCTCACCCCTACATCATCTATTTAGTTTCATGTTTCATCAGTGATGGATCACGTTTGGAACAAACTTGGTTATGAGTTGGGTGGTGAACTGTAATATCGCATGGAGTTATGTGGAACCTATTTTCATTCAGTTTTTATGTTTTATATTTATAATCAGTTTTTATTTATCTTGATTATCTTTTATTCAATGGAAAAATCATTCCCAATGGTTAAATTATGATGCCCGACATTGGATTCCGTCATTTGGGGATTGGGAACGACCGTCATGCCTTACTCGTGAATGGATGGGGTGACCGGTTCAGAGTCGACCCGGGTTAGTTTGTGATGAAATGGGTCAAGTGGAGGTTTTTATTATTTGAGGAGTCATGTAGTTGGAGATTAAGACTTTTGGGAATCAGGGGGTAGGTACATGAAGGGTTTCATAAACACTTGTTCATTCCAAAACATGAGTCTCTAGGGGTAGTCGGAGAACCAGTTCCTTGTCTTGTTCTAGTTTTTTTAGATTGAGTGATGATAATGGAGGTGAGCCAATGTCATGTTGTTATTTCACATTGAGTACTAACCTATATGATAACTATGTTCCCGCTTCAAGTTCCTCTAAGTGTTATTTCATATCCAGGGCATGACTCACTACCATGTCACCATGTTGGCATAGACACTAGTCCCTCTCACCAGTAGCTTGGTGTAAGTGGTGTTCTATCTAGGCTCTAGTTGGTGTAAGTGTGTTTTTGAAAATGAAAAGGATTTCGTAAATTATGATGCTTCCTTTTAAATGGTTTTGATTTTTGTATAATTGATATTAATGGGAAATATCTTGCATTGAAAATTTGTTAGTTGTTTGGAAATGGTGATGAAATGGAATGGATGGATGCCTATGTAATAGTTCATGGGATTCCATGGGTGTTTATTTGAAATTAAAGGTCTGACCTTGTGTTCTAAAACATTTATTTTAAAGGGATCCTTTTGGACGTGTTAATATTTGTTTAGCTTTTTAGATGGTTGTTTTTTGGATGAAATCTCTTTCATTGATGTTTCTTCAGATAGATATTTGTTGTGGCTCTCTATTTTATATATTGTTCAAAAAAGTCCACCCAAAAAGGTCCATGGGGTTTCTGGAAAGTCATTCCATGTTTTGGGTCCTTCTTGGACATTGGCTATCCTTCATGATGATTAGGGTCTGTTAGAGGCAGCAGATTGGTTTGAAGGGGTCGAGTGCATCTTTAGGGTATTCGGAACTCTTGAAGCTGTAAGATTGTGTGTCGTTTTGGGTCTGTTAGAAGGTCCATCTCTTGAGGAATGGGAGTTGTTCTCCCCACCATCAATGCAAGTTGGGATGATGTGGGACATATTTAAATTAGTCTTCATCTGATGGTTCATACCTGAAGAGGTGAAGATGTAAAAAATGGAAGATCTCATGCATATTCAACAAGGCCAATAGTCAGGGAAAGCATATATTGAACATTTTATAGAACTTTTGCACTTTTCTATGGAAGTATCATCACATGATTTGATGATTACTTCTCTCTTCATCGAGGGTCTTTTTTCAGAGATCATGGAGTGGGTCCTCCATTATAAGTACCATCATTTCGAGAAGTTGGCGGATGAGGCATTCCTTGCTAAGTTTCTCTCCAGAGCATTGATTCTTGGAAATCAATCTTATCTAGTTTCTCATCAAGGTTCCCCATCTGGTGAATGGGGTTTATTAGAGAGAACAATTTATAAATAATCTTTTTTAGTGGTTCTGGCTTCTAGGTCATTGGACTATTCAATGGTGTGCCATCAGTGAAGTTGTTTAGGGCACACAATGCCATCATGTCCCACCCCTTCAAAGGGATTTTGTTGTTGCATCTATCTAGGTCACTAGAGATTTTTTACTGGAAGAGTCACCTGAAGAAGATGTTTTGGAGAAAGGATCACAATGATTGACAGTGAGGAAAGATATTCTTCAGCCATTAGAGCCCCTACCCCATGTATTGGGGTTAAGCTCTCATGCAGCCAAGATTCTCCAAGGGTGTGAAGCCATGGTTCGAGTTCTCTGTTCTGTGTTGGCATTGGAACATTTAAAGTCATTTTGTTAATATTTCTCTACTATTAATGATTTGCTGTTATTTTGAGTTCATCATTTGATGGGGGAATGTAATGAACTTTTTCTATTATAAACGAACAGTTCTGTTTTTTATTATGGCATTCTGAATCGTGCATTTTTTATGAAAAGTATGTTTGTTCCTTGTATGGGTTGATCTTAGTTTAATTGTGTTCATTTAGATATTTATTTTCCTGCATAAGAATTCATTTTTTAGTTATGATCTTGTTTTCTTCTTGGGTTAAGTTCTTCTCATATGTTTTTCTATAGTGTTGGGGGTTTTTGGTCTGGTTCAATAGTTCCATTATTCAGCAAAGGTGTTGTTTCGCTTGTACTATAGAAGTTATTTTGGATCATTTAAGAGTTCACATGTATCTTCCACCCCTTTCTAGGGTGTTATGTTTAGATGTCAAATTTCCACACTAGTTGATCTCTTGTAGTGGGGAGAACTCTCTCATGTTCTCTGGTTCTCTTATGTTGTGGTTTCTTTTGGTTTCAATCGGGCATATATTCACATTCTGTCTATCGCTTGACTTGGTGAATTTCTAGGGGTAGAATTTGTCTGTGGTGGGAATAATTTTCTCACCCTGACCTTTAATTTTATTTTATTATTTTATATTATGTATTTGGTTAACTTCTACAAGGTCTGGGTTGAACATGAGAATAAAATTTTTTCGTTCAAAAATTTTACTAGGATTCGGACCCGTGCACGGTCTCCTCATGGTTGGCGGTAGCTACGCAGTCGACTCAATTTTCATGTAATTTCTTAATGTATAAAATAAACAAAATTTTATGTGAATAAATTTTTTGAAACGTTTAAATTAATGTCACAATTTAAAATGAAATGAGTAAAATAATGATTATCATTATTATTATTTTATTTTCATTATTATTTTTATTGTCATTATTATTATTATTATGGTTATTGTTGTATTATTATTATTACTATAATTATTGTATTATTATTATTAATGTCATTATTATATTTATTATTATTATTATTATTAGTGTATTATTATCTTTGTTATAATAAATTAAAATAAAATAAAAAATTTGTTTGGATCCCTAGGGGTGTCACTCCCCCTTCTCCTTCTAGGTGCGAGTCGTGCCCCGTTTCCCCCTTTTATCACTGAGTAGAAGAAACGTGCCCCATCCCTCCATCCTCTCTTCACCCCTACGTATTTTGTTCACCAGCCAGCCTACACTCGTCTGCCTGCCACACTCTCTCATCCATCCATGACTCACCCCTCCCTCTTTTCTCCTCCTTGCACCGGCCTCGTCGAACCAGCCGCCCATCCTCACCAATCAACTCTACACTCCGGCCTTCTCCCCAGTTCCTGACTAATCCATCCTCACACCTACTCGCTCACCATACTCCCAGCCAGCCATCTTTGGCACGCTCCCCACTCCCTTGTGAGATTTATCCCATACTCGAATATCAGAAATCCCTTGGGTTTCCATGGCTTAATGTGTCCCCCTCACTAACCTCCTGTGTGTGCAACCTCAAGCCTAACACCAACACCCGATGAGCCCTTCGGTACGGCGAATCCCTTGCACACGCATGAGCCATCAACCTAGATACCTCACCTCATGTGTTTTTCTTTTTACCTTTAGTGTTTTTATTTAAGATGACCATACCCCAACATCTTGGGCGTTGATTGGCTCATTTGTCTAGTTGTTTTTGGTATGTGATCAGTGCGAAGGAGGTATTTATTTCTTCCACCAAAGTGGTGTTGTGGTCTCTTTCCATTGAGGTGGGAGAATCTTCATTTTATTTTCCTATTAAGCCCATTAAATTCATGAGTGTTTTAATTAAATCTTTAATGTCAATCACACCATCATAATATATTTATTTAATCTTCTATAGTTTTTCCAAGCTAATTGGATTTTTTGAAAATATTTTTTATGTATTCATCAAAATTATGTTTTTAAGTGTTTGTGGAAATTATGTTCATTAGATGTCAAAATTTGTATTGGTAATGTTTTAAACACGACAGACGTCTTCTTAATACTCTTCAGTAGATTATCATGGTATTATCTAGATTGTGAAATTTGTTTGAGCTGTTTATGGAATTGTTTATAAACTATTTCACGGGCTTATCAAATTTCTTGTGAACTTTTGGTTTTTTTATTCAATTAGTTTTCATTGTTTGTATTCATATAAATTGTTTATAAAATGGTTTTCTTGTTTATAAAAGTTATTGTAAACCAGTTGGGTTGTTAATATAACTGTTTATAAATTGTTTTTTCTATTTTTGTAATTGTTGATAAATTAATTACTATGTTTTATTGGTCTCTTTTTTCCTGTAATGGGGAAATTTAGAATATTCTTGACAAATTTATTTCAGTTTGGTGTGTTCGGTTTGACAATGTTGTAACTTGGAAATTGTGTTAAAAATGATTTGAGAAAGGGGTTTTATGGATTTAAGGGGATGGTTTTGTGTTCTCTTAGTAATGTCAATGTTTGTTATTGATTTAAAATCAGTTGGAGTCCATGTGAAAATGGTTTTGAAACGACATACTGGTTGTTGTTCAGCCATTGGATGTTGGCACATCCATGGGTCACTAGTTGTGCACATGGATGAGCCCTCAAATGAAGATGAAACCATAGAAATAACGTTTTCATAAAACATTGGTTATTAAATAGATTTTTTTGTGAAATAATGTTTTGTCCTTTGTGTGGATTTTATTAATGTTTTGAAATTTTCTCTCAAAGGGTGCACCCATTTGGCCTTTGGTGTTTGTTTAAATTAATGTTATGCACATGGGGTTGTTTTTCTATTTCATAAGATATTTCATTTTTCATTAAGAGTTTGAAAGGTTTTCCTAGTAATGCATTATGGAATTTGGACTTAAAGGATCATTTCGGTCTTCCAACTCAAGGGTAAGGTTGTGTTAACGTTTAGAATGTTTTGTGTTTTCAAATCATGTGTGCATGGTAAGAGATTAAATTGTTTTTAAAAAATGGTCTCAAAATGGACATGATGTGATGACCCAGTTGGAACTTTTATATTTTAGAAAAGTATTCGTATATATATATAACTATATGTGGAACCCCTATCTAGGGTAATCTTTTATGGGAGAATGCATAAGAAGTGTCCATGTTTGGTGTAGGAAAGTTCAGTGACAACCTGTGAGTTGAGTCACACATGTGAGGGCCTCCTACCATCACATTATTACTACCACCATGGGTCACTAGGTATCTATTAGATGACTGAGTGACTGTTTCTTATCAACTCTGACTAGATGTGTTGGTACCCCCTGGATTGGTAGTTAGGATAGGCGGGATTTTCCATTGGATTTGGTTAGGTTTAGGGTGGCCAGTTGGTTATAGACATAGGAGCTAGACCATAGTCCAATAGGTGGTTCTGAACTGACTACGTCCAGGGTATTATAGGGAAGTTTAGGATCACCCATAGTTATTTAATAATTTATATTTCTTGTTTATGTTCTATTTTATTATTTTATTTCCAGTTCGCACCATTTTAACTTTTTTATTTTAGCATAGATTTAGTATCATTGGATTTGTTTTTTATTTTTAAAATTGAAGTTGGTTTTGGAAAATGATTTATCTTTGTGTTGTACATTAAAATGGGGAATTTTTTGTTTTATGAAATAGTGAAAAACCCTATTTTTATATATATATTTAAAACAATAATTAATGGATTATATTGTGTAAGAAAAGAAATGGATTCGGTGGTGTTTTCCTTCTAGGAATTTTGGTCCTCACCCCTAAATTATCTTTTCAGTTTTATGTTTCTTCAATGCTGGATCTCTCTCGGAGCGAACATGGATCTGAGATGGGTGGTGACCTATAAGGTTACATGGAGGTATGTGCATATTATTTTCATTCTGCTTTTAGTTATTTTATAGTTAGTTTTTATTTATGTATTTATCTTTTTCCATGTCCCAAATAATTTCAAACTTTTAAATTTTGATGCCCGACACTGGTTGTCGGCCTGTGGGGATCGAGAACTCCCTTTGGGCCTTGTCACGGACCTGCTCGGGAGACTGGTACAAGGTCTACCTGAGTTGGTTATAGGAAAAATGTTAGCAAATAAGGTTCTAATTATTTGGGTTGTGCAGTATATGGTTATTAGGACTATTGGGACTTGTGGGGTAGGTTTGGGAAGGGCTTCATAAACACTCACTCATTACAAACCTCGATTCGCCAGGGGTAGTCTGAGAATTGATCCCTTGTCTTTGTTCTGTTTTGTTTTATATTGAGGGATGACAGTGGATGTGATCCAATGTCATGATGTGATTTTTCTTGGAGTAGTGACCAATGTGATAACCAAGTGCAAGTTTCATGTTCCTCTTAGTGTTATTTCCTACCTAGGGAATGGCTCGCTACCATGTCACTGAGTTGGGCATAGATAGTAGTCCCTCCCACAGCATGACCCAACACTTCGGCCGAACTTCTCCCGGCGTACTTTGCACTCCATCCAGCCCCCACCACTCTGCCTACTAAACTCTCTCATCGATCCGAGAATTCCCCCCTGCCCTCCATTCTTCCCCTCAATGCACTAGGCTTCTTTCACCAGCTGCCCATCCTCGCCGATCACCTCTTCACTCCGGTGTTCTCCCTGGATCTCGACCACTCAAGCCTCACCCCTCCTCGCTCGCCGCACTCCTAGTCAGCAGACTCTGTTTCCCTACCTACTCATTTGTGAGACGCATCCCCTACCACGATCTCCCACCTCCTTGGGTTTCGATGGTGTAGAAACTCCCCCCAACTGCCCTCTAATGCACACAACCTCTATCCCGACATCAGCTCGCGATGAGCCCTCAAGTCCGGAGAATCCCATGGGCGTGCACGATCCAGCAAACCGAAGACCTCACATAGGGTGTTTTCTTTTTTACCTCTAGTGTTTTTATTTAATCCGGACAAACCCTAGCATCTCGGGTGTTGATTGGTGCATTTTTCTATTTGTTTTAGGTGTGTGATTGGTCCGCATGAGGTTGTTCTTCCTCCCGCTGAAGTGGATTCGTGGTCGCACGACATTGACATAGAAGAATCCACATTTTATTTTCTGATTAATCCCATTTAATTCTTTACTATTTTAATTAAATCTTTAATGTCATTATCATCTTCACAATATATTCAATTAATGGGCTAGAGCGTTTCCATGCTAATTGCTTTTGATAAAAATAATTTTGAATAATTCTCCCTAATTATGTTTTTATGTGTTTGAGGAAATTGTGTTATTTAGATGTCAAAATTTGTATTGGTAATGTTTTTAACATGACACGCCCCTTCAAGAAACTCTTCAATAGTTTATCATGATGTTTTCTAGTTTCTGAAATTTGTTTGAGATGTTTATGGAATTATTTATAAACTATTTGATTGGCTTATATAATTGCAAGTAAATTGTTGGTTTTATTATAAAATTATTTATGCATTGTTTTGCCTGCCTATAAGAATTATTTAGAAACGGTTTAACATATTTATAAAAGTTTTTTTAAATTGTATGGGTTGTTTATATAATTGTTTATAATTTTTTTGTTCTATTTTTATAATTTTTGATAAATTGTTTAGTATGTTTTAGTAGTTACATATTTTTTGGAAATTTGAAAATTTGGAATATTCTTGACAAACGTATTTTGGTTTGGTGTGTTCGGTTTGACAATATTGTAACATAGAAATTTTGTAAAAATTTATTTTAGACAGAGGTTTTATGGATTTAAGGGGCTTTTTTTGTGTTCTCTAAATAACATGAATGATTTGTCTTTATTTCAAAGCAACCGGAGTCCTTGTGGAAGTGGTTTTGAAATGTAATATTAGTGGTTGTTGAGCCATTGGATGTTGGAACATCTATGGGTGCACTAGGCACACACTTGGATGTGACCTCAAATAATGATGGAACATTCAAAATAATTTTTTCTCAAAACATTAGTTTTCGAAATTGATTTTGTATCCTAAATAAGGGTTGGTCCTTTTGGGGTTTTTACAAATGGATTGAAATGTACTCTCAATGGGTGTGTCTGTTTGGCCTTTGGTGTGTCTTTTGATTAATACTATGCTGAAAGGGCCATTTGGCCATTTTATAATATTGTGATTTTTCATTATGAGTTTGATAGTTTTTTTAAAAAATTCATTAGGGAATTTGTACATAAAGGCATGTTTAGCTCTTCCAACGCAGGGGTGAAGTTTTGTTAACATTTATAATGGTTTTTTTTGGAAATCATCTGTTCTTGGTTGACTTTAGAAAAGATTTTTGAAAATGGTTTCAACATGGACATGATGTGATGGCCCAGTTGGAAATTTGTATGTTTGACATTTATGTGTATATATTTATATATATATAAGTAGACGGGGAACCCCTATCTGTGGTGATCCTATATAGGTGAATTCAAAGGAAGTATTTGTGTTTGGGGTAGGAAAGTGTGATGACGACCTGTGAGTTGAGTCACATGTGTGAGGGCCTCCAAATTACACAGTATTACTACCATCATGGGTTCCTGGGAATCTTTTAGAAGATCGAGTGATGGTTGATGATCAAACCCGATTATAAAAGTTGGTAAACACTGTATTTTTTGTTTGGCCAGGCGAGCTTTGCCACTAGATTTGGTCCATTTAAGGGAGGCTAGTTTGTTATTGACTTAGGAGCTTTACCATACACTGCTAGGTGGTTCTAAACTGTGTACTTCTAGGGGTCTTCGAGGGATTTCAAGGACCACCCATGGTTACATAATCATTTATATTTCTTGATTACTTTCTGTTGTAGTAGTTTATTTTCAGCTCACACTTTTTACCAGTTTTATTTTAGCGTAGACTTAGTACCACATGTTTTAGTTTTTGTTTTTCAAATGGAAGTTGGTTTTCGAAAATGATTTATCATTGTGTCAGAATTTAAAATGGGGAAATGACTTTTTGTTTTATTAAAAATTAAAAACCATATTTTTATAGAGGAATTTCAAACAATAATTAATGGACTCTTTCGAAGAAGAAAATGTATGGATTCTATGGTGTTTTCTTACTGATAATTTCAGTGCTCGCTCGGAAATTATCTTTTTACTTTCAGGTCTCTTCAGTGATGGATCGCTCTCAAAGTGAACTTGGTCCTGTGTTTGATGGTGACCTATAAGGTCACATTGATATCTGCGCATCTTATTTTATTTCTTATTCTAGTTTTATTTTTATCTCCAACTTTTATTTATATATTTATCTTTTGATCAAGGGATAAATTGATCCCAATGGTTAAATTTTGATGCCTAAAACTAGTTTCCAGACCGTGGGGATCGAGAATTCCCTTCGGGCAATGCCATAGACTGGCTGAGGTGACCAGTTGAAGGTAAAACTGGGTAGGTTCGTGACATCTATAGTCCAAGTTAGAGGTTCTAGAACATTACCAGGGACATCAACCCACTAAAATCCCATCCCCAATGAGCTGATGAGTGTCACCATGTTTATAATTGTTCTTAGATAACCTGGTTAGTAGCAGTACCTTGGTAACTTATGTATATTGGGGCTTTTACTTATCCATAATTCCTGGATCAAACAATATTAATATAGAAGAACACTGGGTTATCTATTCTTTTTAATTTCATCCTCTCTTAATACTCTCTTCTATGCTCAATGTCTAGATCTGTTCTCTGACATCCATGAGATCAAACCTAAATTTATATTTTTATAGTGTGTTTACTAGACCCAACTCATGTATATAATTTGATAACCATTACATGTATAGATATTTATATATACATGTTGGTGTATTACTAGAGTAGTGTTGATACATATTCTTACACTATATCTATTGTAATATCCTTATATTACCTTGAATATCAAAAGGTAATATCAATTCTTAGGCTATCATGAGAACCTAGAGATACCATGATACTAATCTTAACGTTATTTCCAATGGTTTACATCTATCATGATGACATGATAGAGACGATGTGTTACCATTAGGTGTTAGGGGAACATAATAATTGAGACATATTCTCATGATGTTTTCACTTGGTGATCTCTAATAGATCAGAACATGAGGAGTCTCCTTCCAATAGGAACACCATATTTTTCAAATTTCATTTGTTGTTCGTGTCTACAAAAACATTATAATTGTCTCCAGAATTTAGATTTTTATTACTTTATACCATTTAAACACATAATTTGACGTGATAAAAAACTATGGCATTGATTTCATAGTGAGATAGCTTGGGTTGGGTGGGTCGTTGGGGGTGTGACATTGATGGAATAATCATTATATAATTATTCACTTCCAAAAGGAAATAATATCTTAGGCATAGTTGATTAGAATGGAAACACCTTTAATAAATCCATGGAAATGTAAAAACAAGGAAATTATATATATTTTCGTCAATTAATAATAAACCATGATAGGAAAGTGACATGAAGAGAGCATCCAACTCTTTGATATTTCTTGAGATGAAGAGATTATATTACACTCTGTTTGTTTGAAGGAAAGGTTGTCATTGTTATGAATTTCGTTATCTCTTTTATGGAATTATTTTGTTGCAAGACTCCAGTACTATTTTGTAAATAGTATTCGCTCTTATTGATATAAGTTCATAGATGGTGGCACATAATAGAATATTCAAAAGGAATCACAATTTTGATGAGTAGGAATACAGGACATGGTGGACCATATGATGAGGATCAATTTTTTCTAGGAATATATAATCACCATTGAATAAATCATCTCATTAATAATAAAGTATAGTATAATTTTCATTGAATTTATATATCAAAATTTTCAAAAAAAAATATTTTGAATATATGGGGAAATATTAAATAAACAAATAATATTTCAATATTCAAGGCTCATTTAATTTTTGTGGGAATTGAGAGTTGAGTATAAGAATAATGTTTATCATTTAATATAATTATTATATATTAAAATTAGGTGTTATAATATAAATAATGTTTATGATATAGTTAGGTCATTCATTTATGGATTATATAAGGCGAATTGTATATAAATGTTTAGAGGAACCCATCCGGTGTTTAATTACCATGATATTGGAAAATATGAGCCATCTATTAATGGACTGTTACTCTACTCAAATTTGAGAGATCCTCTTTCCTCCAAACCATACCCTAGAGATAAAACCTAATTTGAGTTGTTTTATCTTAGATATCCATTGCAGATCAATGGAATTTAAACATGGTGTTCGTCATGACAATGAAAGAATTATCAGAGCACCATGCTAGCTCCCAGAATTTGACAATTGTCATTCTTGTAGACATTTGTAGTATGTGTCGATGATTTAGAGGGGGTTTCCTTGGATTCTTCATGAAATTTTAACAAATGAGGCCTAAAATTTAAATACACCATTAATACGAATGAGTTAACCATTCTATTTATTTTGTACTTAAATAAATATATGTCGTATAATCAGTTCTTTACCAGAGCTCGGATAATAAGTTATGAAAATTTTGTACTACTCCAATTATAAAAAATTTAAAATACATTGCCCACAGACTTCTTTTATGTGCCTTGGTAAGAAAAATGGTAGCAAAAGGATCACATGATTTATTTAAGATAATAAAAAATGAATACTATTTAATATAAGTAATACGATTAATTTTAGTCCCAATTAAAAATAATTTCCATTGATCTAATCTCAGAAAACCATGTTACGACAATCTGAATTTTTAAATTGGAATGAAAACATGGCTAGTAAGAACCCGTTTCTTATTATTGAGGTATGGGTTTCTTCTTTTCTCTTTTCCATAAGTGTTTTTGAGAAAATAATGAAAATGGGGAAAATCCTAAATTTTGGGACTACACGCCATGTAGTTTTCCACCCTCCATGTACTTTGGCCGTGTGGGATGAGTACACAGGGTGTGTTTCCATGTCGACGATGAAGTGTGTAAAAATTGACTACACGCCATGTAGTGGGTATTTACATGTCGTCTAGTTAGTCGGAAGGTTAATAGTATGGCGGTGGAAGTAGCCGAAAGCTGAGCAGAAGTGCATGCTGTGTACTCGGGATTCATACGTCGTGTACTCATGTCAACCGATGAACAGTGCCACGCTAAAGATAAGCCACTACTGGACCAGTTAAAATATGAAAACTACATGTCGTGTAGTCGATAGTACATGCTGTGTAGTTTTTTTTTTGGCTTGAAAAGGGAAGTATCCAACCCTGTTCATATGATTGGCTTAGAACTGGAGGAATGAGTCGGGAGAGGAGGCCAGACCTTCGAGGATCTCCAGATCGAGCATTGGGAATTTGTTTTCGCCTCTGACGATCTCATTGGAACTGCACGGGTAAGCCCTCCACTATCCTTAAGTCGTTCTTGCAAATTCTTCCTCTAATGGGATGTTATATGAGTTTGAAGGAGGTTTTCTTTCACCTTAGATCTATGTTATTCTTGGATGATTTGTGGATCTTCATTCGTGTATGTCGTTCACGGGAATTTAAGGTAGGTGTCTTGGTGTTTAATTTCCAACTATTGTGTGTTTGTGTGAATCGTTATGCCACGAACCCATGTTGGGGTGTCGTGTGGCTGAGGCCTTGGCTGTTTTAAATACCTAGAATTTTAAGGGTAATTAAATGTGATAATAAAATGTTGTTTGGGAGCACTGCTTGGATCCAGGACCTCCTCGGGGGTCCATTCCTCTATTTAGCCATTTGGCCCGGATACCCAAGGGCATGCCATGTTTATTTTGTGCTTTAATTTTTCCTTGAGAGGAATTGTATGTGAATTGATTTTTTACATGTTGGGCATGGCCCGTTTACTTTTTTAGCCCGAGGGAAGTGTTTTACTTAGCGTGAGGGCAGTGCATCTATTATCCCGAGGGAAACTTCTTCCGTGCCTGTGGGCAATTGAATATTTTCTTGATGGCAACACTTTGTACGCCTGAGGGAAATATCTGTTATGCCTATGGGTAATGACCTACGGGTTACGATTCTGTTTACCTGAGGGTAAGGGTTTGCATGTTTGGGGACACTGACTGTTTACATAGAAATTCACTGTGGTGGTTTCTTTATAAAGAATAATTAAATGAATAATAAAATGGAAATATAACTGGTAAAGTTAGTTGTTTTTGAGTACTTCTTAGTTTATTGAATTTTACTACTACACACTATTGTTGCATATTTTCACATCGTTGGGCACGGGCCTTTGGTGGGTTCCTACTGAGATTATTTCTCACACCTTGTTTGGTCATGTATTCTGCCCAAACAGATTACATTTCTATAGGTGTAGATAAGGGGAAGGGTCCCTATACGTGTACTTGATTGCTGCTGAGGAGTTGATGAGCATGGGACCGGGCATACGCTCACGATGCTACTTGATGTTTTGTTTTGTATTGTTGTAATATGTATTGTACTATACTGTATTGTTGTGCAACATGTTCTGGCTGTTTTCTTAGAACATGATACATGTTTCAACATCATCTATATAACTTTTGGTTATCTTTTACTGCAGTTGATTATTTTACATTTGTATGGTTTATTGCTTCCGCTGTAACACCACGAGATTTTATGAAAAATATTATTTTAATTTCATTAATGTCATGCTACACCAAAATGAGATTGCACAACACGCATCCTTGACATGCCTTGCATTACACGCAATCGCGACCTTCCTCGATAGCGTGTGTAGTACGCAATAACGAGTTTCACTAAACAACAATATGCTATTAAAATATTATTAAAACTAGCCGTTATGAATAGTAATAACCACTTTTTGAAATTTTGTAAATTTTATTTTTTCAAAATTTAATTTATTTTTGGATTCGTAATATCGAAATTAGCTTAGGGTGAAATTTTGGTGATTTTCGGATAACATTCGTATTTTGATGAATAGTGAAAATTATTAAATTTTAATTAAAAACAAAATTTTCAATCGAAATAATTAATAGTGATAAATTATTAATTTTAGTGGTTTTAAAGTATATTTAGAATATATTTTTACAATTTAATACAATGTTGGTCATTGGATGAAATTTCACATTTAAACCAGACATAAACAAGTGTCAATCTTTTGATAGTTATTATCTCTTAAGAACACGCTATTTGTTTTAACGACGGAAATTAATTTTTAAATTAATTAATGCAACTGATATGTTTTAAATTTGGTAAAATAGACATCATTTTTGAGTTCATAATATCAAATATAGCATAGGCTTATTTTTTGGTATTTTTCTGAAAACTTTCATTTTTTGATGAATAGTTAACCACTAAGTGGTAGTTAAAAAAATGAATTTTTCATAAAACTTAATTTTACCGCTTCTGTGAATGGAATTTCGAAAATCCGAGAGACACGGTTGATGTCAGTATGTAAAATGTGGTTCAATGAGATGAAAATTATTTTTTGGTGAATAGTATCTTTTTACTTTTTTTACCACAGTTAAAAGTAAATAGGGTAATTAAGAGTAAAAATGATATTATTATTACCCTGACACATGTCCTAATTCTATTGAACAAGTGTAATTCGACCAAAAAAAACATAGGAATAAAATATAACCATTTAGGCCCACTTGGATTAGATTAGGACATTTATTATTAATTTATTTAAAGAAGGGTTAAAAGAGTTGAAATCAAAGTTTATTTACTACATCATTTTTAATATAGGTTTATACATAATATAAATTCTATTTTAAATATTCATTAGAAAGATAAAACGATTTCCTACACAATGGTATTTTATTTTTAATTTTTAGACATCAAATAAGTTAATTTATTTATGACACAACGATGATGCAGTAATTATCTTATTAATGAAATATTGAAAAAATTTATGTTATAAATACCAAAATAAATGTAATTTAATACTTTTTATGAATTAAACTAATTTTATAGGTTAATATGAGATGTTAGTATTGATTTAATTAACTTTGTTCGAAATTATCATTCTGTTATAATTTTCACAAAAATCAATTACTAAATAGTGTCAAAATTGACATAAAATAGTTTTTTAAACAAATATTATATTATTAATTGTTATTTTATTCCTAAAAATCTAGGATTCAGCCAAATGACTTAGATAAGGTTATATATATTAATATTAAACAACTTGGGGTTAGTTTGGCTTCTTATATTTAGTTTATTAACCTTATAGTGTAAGAACACAAGAAGACACGGTAAAAGTAAAATTCTTTAACTTAATGTTAAATCTAAATGATAAGGTTAAAATAGGAACTTAAACTTGTCTAAATTCTATTGGATGAGAGGATTTAGACCCATCCCCACCTTAGCCTCGAAATAAATCAATTTGGAGCTATTTAAAACCGAACTTGACTTTATAATAAAATAATATTTTTTGTTATTCCAAAGGTACCCCTCTCCTCCCTTATAAAAGGGCACCTCCTCCCTCTCTTCCTCACACAACTTTGAGCCTTCAAGCTCGGCCAAACTCTGCCAAATTATATTCTTCACTTACCTAGAAACATCCTAGAGGTTCTGGTCTTCCTCAAAGACCAATTTTGGTACCCTAAGATGAGGTCTCAAAGAGGCGCTTCAAAGAAGAGGTAATTTCTGTTACAAATTCTTTCACCTTTATTTCTTCTTCCACTTCTTCTTCTAAGGTTGTTTCATTATGAAGTAATAACATCAGTATCACTCATATACTTATATTTTATTATAAATATGAAACAACTCTAATTAACCTTCTATCCATCCTATGGAAAAAGGAAATCACCGCGCGTGCGTACGTACGGAATACCGTCTCCACGCCGTGGTGTAATCTGCTATTCCACCAACACCATACATGGATGGGTATTATGGTGTAAAGAATAACTATACATAGTTATTATAACATAATAATGATTCTGATATATTGTATCATCCACTCCAATTCAATTCAATAATTATGGAAAAGATATCATCGCTCGTGCGTACGTACGGACTACCGTCTCCACGACGCGATGAGATTCATTCTCCATGTTAACCATTTAAGAATGATTATAAAGTATATATAAGCAATAATAATGAAATATATGAAATTATAAAGCTACTGTATTTATGTTTATATATATGTATGTCATCTACTTAATTCCATTCAACTCAATAAGGAAACGAAAACAGCGTTCATGCGTACGAACGATTTACCGTCTCCATGAACGGTGTATTTCTTTCCATTTACTGATCTATTATATATATATATATATAAATATATTCTGAATATATATTATATATAAATCATGTTATATATTCTGGAAGTAAGTAATCATTATCTAAGTAATCATATGAATAATTACAAGTTAAAACACGAACGATAAATGAGATGATTTTACCCAAAACGCTACTTTAACATGAATTTACAAAATAACGGGTAATATGAAGTCATAAGTGAACCATATAGGATATAATAACAATGAATATGATTCTGTAATAATTCAATGACATTATTTAAATCATTATACCGGAGGTTCGGACACTTACGAAGCAAATCAGACCTAAGGTAAGGGAAATATCACAATCTCATTTTTATCCGAGATTGTTTATACTTTGGAATTTACTAGGGTGTATTTTATCATCCACATCCATGTTTCCTCAATATGTAATATTATTTCCATTCACCTAAAATTTTTTAAATCCTATTTTACCCTTCGGTGAGTTTTTAGTAAAAGATATGAAAGGAATCTTTTGTTGTTTTTCGTACGAGGTACTTTTTTGACTTTTCCGACAAAAGTACGAGAAGAATGTTTTTTTTAACTTATACGGCATGAATGGATTTTTAAAACATTATTTCCAAGAAGCTTCCTTTACATGTTTTCAAGTTTATTTTAAATCAACTTCTTTTATATTAAAATTGTACGACATGTTAAGAAAGGAAAAATGTTTTTGAAGTAAAAAGGATATTTTCCTCAAGAATGGAGTTCAAGAGTTTTATAAAAATAATTTCCATCTATGATAATAAAGGGTTCTGTATCTATCCCTATAATTACATTGATTTGATTATGTTGTAATGGAAATATTTTTATGAATTAATTTATCTTATATGAATTGTTTTATGATATCACGATGTTTAAGATTCCCATTTTTATTACATGGGTTATGCTATGATGTTTGGTTTATGATTTTCTGGCACACATAAGAATGGTATCATTATGAGATGGGTGGGACCTATATCTCCCTACAATGCATTGGGTAAAGATTTTATATCTCATGAGATAGACATGGCTGGAACGGTAGGTTATACCGGTTCAGTGAAACAGGACTGAAACGAGGGTGACTCGGTTCAGAAAGGGACTTTGTCCACTAAGATAGTCTTGGAAATGAGTCTTGACTAACAAGAAATGATTCTCCATGATTATGTGTGTGTGCCACAAAGTTTCATGTTTTATGTTATGATTATTGTGATTACATTTCACTGCCATGATTTATCTCATGTTATGAAATTATGATCTCTTTTGCAGGTTAAGATTTCCAAAAATTATGTGTTTATGTATACGATGTGATTGATATTTGTTTTGTTTACCCTTACTAAGCACTTGAGCTCACCCTTTTATGTTTTCTTTTCCCCAGGATATAAAGAAAGGTTTTAGGTATAAAAAAGAAGAAGATCATTATGGGAGATGTTGAAGATCATTCATCAGGATTAGAAGATTATATTCCGAGTTTCCAAAGACACTAAACTATTACGATCCTTGTCTTTGTGTTTTTGTTATGTACTAAGTATTCCGCAAATGTATTGTAATGTCAATGTACGTCAGGCTTCTGGCCTCTACAGTTGGTATCAGAGGAAAGGTTTAGTCAACCTTTGGAAACTATGATGCGAAAACGTTAGTGAGATCCCTAGAGATATTTCTAAGGTATGTCTAGGGATGTACCTAAGGATAAGTATACATATAGGATATAGTACTAGAACAATGGTAACGATATTAGATTAAACCAAAGATGTTAGATATTGATGTTACTCCCCCTTTATTATGATTTTTTCCTCTAACACTATTCTTTTTGGGGTTTAGAAAATGGCTGGAAACAAGATGATTCATGATAATGGAGGATATTATGGAAAATGGAATGATATTCTTCATGAGAAACCAAATGAAATGGGATTTGGAAGTCCAACCATCATTATTATGCCGAATCAGAAATCTCATAATATGATCAATAAACTCAAATTTGGTAAGTTTCCTGACTTGGCTAATAAGAGAAAGATGGAGTTTCATGATGGTCATAGAGGAAAGAAAGTTCAATTACCCCTATGTAAATCATGTGGGAAGAGGAATCAAGGAGAATGTTTCAAAGGAACTGGAAGATTCTTTGGGTGTGGAAAAGAAGGACACAAAGCTAGTTAGTGCAAAGGAAAAGGTTCAGTTAACACTAGGGATGAGGATAATGGTATTGCTACGACATCAGAAATGGTTAAATGTTTTAAATGTGGAATGTACGGGCACTATTCAAACCAATGCCCTAAGGGAAAGTCTCATGAAGAGAATCAGTATGGTCGTATGGGTAGTATTTATGTGGATGATGATGAAGAGACTACAAATGATATGTGAGATGAAATAATTGTTGAAGCTCGGTCAATGGTTTAAGAATGTAGTGGAATGATTACATGTTTATCAAGTGTAATGTTGTATACGTAATCTCATGGTACTATGGAATAAAGAGTCATCTAAGGATTGTTACACTATTGTCTTTCCTTATGTTTTGAAAGTATGTGATGAATGGTACCAGTATTTTTGGAAAGTAGATGATATGCGCATAATGAAGGGACAAGAAGATAATGAGATGTTTGATTGTATTCATGAGCTCATGATTGATATAAGGACTAAGTATATAGAATTTTGAGGATTTTGGTATGCGGAAAGATTTATCTTTTGACAGCACTCATGTTTTCACTATGATTCAATGGGTATTCATTTTTCAAGAGATTACATGATTATGGTATTCACATGACTGGAAATGTGACAAACAAGATATATGAGGGATAATTGATGGAATTCACGTGATCATTTTATCTATACTATGAGCTTGGACCGAAGTATTTTAGATAAGCCTAAAGATTGGAATGGATTATGTTGGACATAAGTTAGGATAAAACGTTTTTCGATATTATTGATGGGATGTTATAGTAATATAGCTTTAGAAAAAGGAAAAACTGCAGGACGGGCGACAACCCATCGCGTCGGACAAGGCTGTGGGAATCGAACCCACAACCGAAGTGAAACTAGCATTTATCGCCTACAACTGGCCTACATGAAGTCCCTGTTTAGTAGAAACTAGTTTTATTATATTAAGAAGTATGATATATGAAGTATAAGTCCATTTTAGGAACCATATATGATTAATCTCACCATAGAATGACTTATGTATATTTAATAACTTTTGTTAATCTTTTGTTTGAAACAGATGGAATGACCCGTCATTCTATCACATGATCTATTAACACTTCATGAATAACAAATTCAACTTCATTTCTTTAATATATGAAGTGGAAATTGTTCAAAGCACGTACAATAGTGAGATTGTACCAAAATCAAGTAAGTATTTCTTCTAATTCAAAATTTTCAACTTTAGGGAAATGATATTGAAAACCAAAAATGTTGTCCTAGTGATCTTACATCTGATGAATCAGATGGTACCCTAGATCATCACAAATTTATGGCTTTGCGATTGTTGGCTTTTTCATAGCCATGTTCTCTACCACTCTCCCTCAGAACATGATGGTTATATTTTACATCTATATCCATATTTTCACCTATGTTGAATCCCAGTGATTAGTTTATTTGGGTAACCGTTACGTTTCATAATTTTGTTTTTTAAAGATTGGTTTTGGTATTCCTTTTTACGATGTGGGTTTCTATTAAAGAAACTTTCATGTAGTAAACCATTTATAACCCCGATGAATTTCGAGGGCGAAATTCATTTTAAGGGGGGTAGAATGTAACACCCCGATATTTTATGAAAAATATTATTTTAATTTCATTAATGTCTTGCTACACCAAAAGGAGCTTGCACAACACACATCATTGACTTGCCTTGCATTACACGCAATTGCGACCTTCCTCGATAGCATGTGTAGTACGCAATAACGAGTTTCACTAAACAACAATATGCTATTAAAATATTATTAAAACTAGCCATTATGAATAGTAATAACCACTTTTTGAAATTTTGTAAATTTTATTTTTCAAAATGGAATTTATTTTTGGATTCGTAATATCGAAATTAGCTTAGGGTGAAATTTTGGTGATTTTCGGATAACTTTCATATTTTGATGAATAGTGAAAATTATTAAATTTTAATTAAAAACAACTTTTTCAATCGAAATAATTAATAGTGATAGATTATTAATTTGAGTGGTTTTAAAGTATATTTATAATATATTTTTACAATTTAATACAATGTTGGTCATTGGATGTAATTTCACATTTAAACCAGCCATAAACAAGTGTCAATCTTTTGATAGTTATTATCTCTTAAAAACACGCTATTTGTTTTAACGACAGGAATTAATTTTTAAATTAATTAATGCAACTGATATGTTTTGAATTTGGAAAAATAGACATCATTTTTGAGTTCATAATATCAAATATAGCTTAGGCCTAATTTTTGGTAATTTTCTGGAAACTTTCATTTTTTGATGAATAGTGAAACCACTAAGTGGTAGTTAAAAAAATGAATTTTTCATAAAACTTAATTTTACCGCTTCTGTGAATGGAATTTCGAAAATCTGAGAGACACGGTTGATGTCAGTTAGTAAAATTTGGTTCAATGAGATGAAAATAATTTTTTGGTGAATAGTAACTTTTTACTTTTTTAACCACAGTTAAAAGTAAATAGGGTAATTAAGGGTAAAAATGATATTATTATTATTACACTGAAAAATGTCCTAATTCTATTGGACAAGTGTAATTCGAACATAAACAAACTTAGTAATAAAATATGACCATTTAGGCCCACTTGGATTAGATTAGGACATTTATTATTAATTTATTTAAAGAAGGGTTAAAAGAGTTAAAATCAAAGTTTATTTACTATAACATTTTTAATATAGGTTTATACATAAGATAAAATTCGATTTTAAATATTCATTAGAAGGCTAAAATAATTTCCTACATAATGGTATTTTATTTGTAATTTTTAGACATCATATATGTTAATTTATTTATGACACAAAGATGATGCAGTAATTATCTTATTAATGAAATATTGACATAATTGATGTTATAAAAACCAAAATAAATGTAATTTAGGACTTTTTATGAATTCCACTAATTTTCTAGGTTAATATGACATGTTAGTATTGATTTAATAAACTTTTTTCGAACTTATCATTTTGTTATAAGTTTTAAAAAAATCAATTACTAAATAGTGTCAAAATTGACATAAAATAGTTTTTAAAACAAATATTATATTATTAATTGTTATTTTATTCCTAAAAATCTAAGGTTCGGACATATGACTTAGATAAGGTTATATATATTAATAATAAACAACTTGGAGTTATTTTGACTTCTTATAGTATGTTTATTAACCTTATAGTGTAAGAACAAAGAAGACACGGTAAAAGTAAAATTATTTAACTTAATGTTAAATCTAAATGATAATGTTAAAATATGAACTTAAACGTGTCTAAATTCTATTGGATGAGAGGATTTCGACCCATCCCCACCTTATCCTCGAAATAAATTAATTTGGAGCTATTTAAAACCGAACATGACTTTATAATAAAATAATATTTTTTAGTTATTCCAAAGGTGCCCCTCTCCTCCCTTATAAAAGGGCACCTCCTCCCTCTCTTCCTCACACAAATTTGAGCCTTCAAGCTCGTCCAACCTCTGCCAAATTCTCTTCTTCACTTCCCTAGAAACATCCTAGAGGTTCTGGTCTTCCTCAAAGACCAATTTTGGTACCCTAAAGGGAGGTCTCAAAGAGGCGCTTCAAAGAAGAGGTAATTTCCGTTACCAATTCTTTCACCTTTATTTCTTGTTCCACTTCTTATTCTAAGGTATTTTAATTATGAAGTAATAACATCAGTATCACTCATATACTGATATGTTATTATAAATATGAATCAACTCTAAATAAACTTCTATCCATCCTATGGAAAAAGGAAATCACCGCGCGTGCGTACGTACGGAATACCGTCTCCACACCGTGGTGTAATCTGCTTTTCCACCAACACCTTACATGGATGGGTATTATGGTGTAAAGAATAACTATACACAGTTGTTATAACATAATAATGATTCTGATATATTGTATCATCCACTCCACTCCAATTCAATAATTATGGAAATGATATCATTGCTCGTGCGTACGTACGGACTACCGTCTCCACGACGCGATGAGATTCATTCACCATGTTAACCATTTATGAATGATTATAAAGTATATATAAGAAATAATAATGAAATATATGACATTATAAAGCTACTGGATTTATTTTTATATATATGTATGTCATCTACTTAATTCATTCAACTCAATAAGGAAACGAAAACAGCGTTCATGCATACGAACAGTCTACCGTCTCCATGAACGGTGTATTTCTTTCCATTTACTGATCTATTATATATATATATATATTCTGAATATATATTATATATAAATCATGTTTTATATTCTGGAATTAAGTAATCATTATCTAATTAATCATATGAATAATAACAAGTTAAAATACGAACGATAAATGAGATGATTTTACCCAAAACGCTACTTTAACATGAATTTATAAAAGAACGGGTAATATAAAGTCATAAGTGAACCATATATGATATAATAACAATGAATCTGATTCTTTAATAAGTCAATGACATTTTTTAAATCCTTATACATGAGGTTCAGACACTTACGAAGCAAATCGGACCTAAGGTAAGGGAAATATCACAATCTCATTTTTATCTGAGATTGTTTATACTTTGGAATTTACTGGGGTGTATTTTATTATCTGCATCCATGTTTCCTCAATATGTAATATTATTACCATTCTCCTAAAAAAATTTAAATCCTATTTTACCCTTCAGTGAATTTTTAGTAAAAGATATAAAAGGAATCTTTTTTTGTTTTTCGTACGAGGTACTTTTTTGACTTTTCTGACAAAAGTACGAGAAGAATGTTTTTTAACTTATACGGAATGAATGGATTATTAAAACAATATTTCCAAGAAGCTTCCTTTACAAGTTTTAAAGTTTATTTTAAATAAACTTCTTTTAGTTTAAAATTGAATGACATGTTAAGAAAGGAAAAATGTTTTTGAAGTAAAAAAGATATTTTCCACAAGAATGGAGTTCAAGAGTTTTATAAAAATTATTTCCATCTAAGATAATAAAGGGTTCTGTAACTATCCCTATAATTACATTTATTTTATTATGTTGTGATGGAAATATTTTTATGAATTACTTTATCTTATATGAATTGTTTTATGATATCACGCTGTTTAAGATTCCCATTTTTATTACATGGGTCATGCTATGATGTATGGTTTATAATTTTGTGGCACACATAAGAATGGTATCATTATGAGATGGGTGGGACCTATATCTCCCTCCAATGCATTGGGTAAAGATTTTATATCTCATGAGATAGACAAGGCTGGAATGGTAGGTTATAGCGGTTCAGTGAAACCGGACTGAAACAAGGGTGACTCGGTTCATAAAGGGACTTTTTCCACTAAGATAGTCTTGGAAATGAGTCTTGACTAACAAGAAATGATTCTCTATGATTATGTGTGTGTGCCACAAAGTTTCATGTTTTAAGTTATGATTATTGTGATTATATTTCACTGCCATGATTTATCCCATGTTATGAAATTATGATCTCTTTTGCAGGTTAAGATTTACAAAAATTATATGCTTATGTAAACGATGTGATTGATATTTCTTTTTTTTACCCTTACTGAGCATTTGAGCTCACCCTTTTATGTTTTCTTTTCCCCAGGATATAAAGAAAGGTTTTAGGTATAAAAAAAGAAGATCTTTATGGGAGATGTTGAAGATCTTTCATTAGGATTAGAAGATTATATTCCTAGATTCCAAAGACACTAAACAATTATGATCCTTGTGTGTGTGTTTTTGTTATGTACTAAGTAATCCGCAAATGTAATGTAATGTCAATGTACATCAGGCTTCGGGCCTCTACATCCGCTGTCGTTGTATGTCTTATAGTGTATTCCGCTGCGCTACACTTTGACAAATGAGGGCATAGTTTCCCCACTATCAGACCATGGCACTCGTAGCCAGTCGGCAGCCTCTGACGATTGGGGAAATGTGCTTGAGGTCATGTGACTAACCGTGTTCGGGGAACATTTTGAGTGGAACCCGGATTCAGGACGTTACAAAGTGGTATTAGAGGACTTTCTTTTCTTTGAATTATTGTTTGGAGCCTTAGTCTAGGATTGTTCGGAAACGGTAGTTGGTAATAAGCTATGCCCGGGCGTAGCTAACCCATGTACATGGAAAAGCCAGTCTACCTCGTATTTTTTCAATTCTTCTAATTTTAAAAATTTTACAGTTGATTTGATTTTCACTGTTGGGTGACACACTTTTGATTGTGCTGTTTATATTTTATCCATGGGTTCTATTTTGTTGCAACCAGATGAGATGAGGTTATGTCATCTCATGCATCATTTAGGGACATGTTAGAAATCACATGTCAGGCATTGTTCCATGCCATGTAGGAGCATTAGAAATTGCATGTTTCTATGATAGTTACTATTCTAGAAAAGTATGTTGTTGTGATGGCTACTTTGATAAATACCTTCTATGTGATAACGTATTTTTGTGTGAGTCTGTTGATAGAATGGATGCCAATATTTGTTTTTTTGGATAGTATGGTCCCTCATTAACCGGAATTTGGTGGATCATTGACTGTTTATCTTTTTATAACATATATAAGATGCCAAACATTGATTCGAGGGGAGTATGGGCCCTCACGGATTGGAATTTGGCACTTAGGTGTTGTTTTTCAGTATTTTTGGGTTCTAGAGTAGTATATGGGCCTTAATGTACAAAAAAACATAGGATACACTCCATGTAGTTCTTCGGACACACGCCATGTGTTCTTCTGTTTGGGGAGAAAATAAAACATTTTGAGTACACGCTGTATACCCTAAGTACCCGCCGTGTAGTCTCTTCCCGTGTCATAGACAGTGTCGGTGGGGACGCGAAGAAGGGAAATTCTTGGGGAAAACACGCAGTGTACCGAATATACACGTCGTGTAGTTTTGACCTGGAGTTTGCAAGTGTAACAAACAACACGGACGGAGGAGGCCATAAGACATACATGATGTGTCCATTATCGAACAGGCCGTGTAGTCTGACCTGGGGACCCGGCCGTGTAACTAACAACACGGGTCGGTGAAATCCTTTCGTGTACACATCATGTGTATATAGAACATGCTGTGTAGTGTGAGCCGTGAATCTAGTCGTGTAACTAACAAAACGGGTCAGCAGAGCTCATCCAGTACATACCGTGTGCCTGAGGGACATGCCGTGTAGTCTTGATCGATAGCAGACTGTGTGGACTTAGCTATGTGGGTGGGAAACGGGGTGGTGTACATGCCGTGTGCGGGTGTCACACGCCGTGTAGTATAAGGATGAGTAGTCAGCCGTGTCACGAACGACATTGGCAGTTGGAAAATTACACCATACACGTCGTGTAGATGATATACATGCTGTGTAGTTTTGTTTAACGGAAGCCTTTTGGCTTAGCCGTGTAGAAGGACTCGGGCAGGGGAAGTGAAGTCATGTACACACCGTGTAGTTATTGTACACGCCATGTAGTATTTTTTTCAAATCATGAATGCCATCTTCATCCTGTTCCCCTTTTTTGTCCCTTTGTTTTCATTCTATGATAATATTGATCTAAGGTGTGCGTTTGACCTTGTAGAGTCAAGCCGCCTAGACGACCACACGTTGTTCTCCAAGAAAGCGGCAACGATTATACTCCATAGATGGTTGGAAATGGTCTACCAGTGGATCCTCCAGTAGGGCCATATGCGGCGCTAGCCGTTATGATGGACATAGGCGTGGAGGCACAGTTCCGTGAAGGCTTTATGTGGTTCATGCAAACCTTTCAGGGAGCACCGTCGGCTGCCACATCTATAGATGAGGATACTTGTATCATCCAGCAGCAACATCTGCCTACGTTTTCAGGGGATGGAGGAACACAAGCTGCAGAGTCTTTACTAGGGTCTATGTAGACTATCTTCAAACATCTTCAGACTCCTCCAGGGAGGAGGGTCAAGCTCGCGATGTATATGTTGCGTCATTCTGCCAAGAGGTGGTGGGATGTTACCACCTAGTCAGGGAATTACAAATACCTGGCGTGGGATGATCTTTAGGCAGTCTTTTATGACATTTTCTTTCCAAATACGCTGAGGGGAGATAGAGCCTGAGAATTCATGAACCTGTAGTAGGGCGCTATGTTAGTGATGGATTATTCTTCTCACTTTACCAAGCTTCAGCATTTTGCACCTGTTCTGGTGGGTGATGAGACGTTGTGAGCCAGATTCTTTGAGGATGGTCTTTGATATGACATCAGAGCACTGTTGAATGTTTTCGGGTTGCCATCAGTACATGCTATTTTGAACCAGACGCTGATTACTGAGAGGAACCTGCAGGAAGCTAGTGGAGGGGGCTAGTGCGGTTCAGCACCAGTTTCTGGTACAATGTCTTCTGGAAAGAGGAAGAGATAGGTGGACTTCTCTCAGGGTGGCAGTACCAGCCAGAAGAATGTTTCAGGTGGACAGGTCATGGGCTACCAGTATGGTAAGGAGGGGAACCAGAGACCTCAGTGTCCAAGTGACACTGTGGAGTGCCGAGCTTGCGGCAAGATGGGTCATCTGCAGTGCTTTTACAGGGTATTTCCACCAGTGGCTAGTGAGAGGGGTTCTGTGCAGACTCTGCATGCGGGAGCAAGACCAGTAGATTTTTACCAGTTAAGAAACTGGAATACGTCAGGGCGTGCAGGCATGGATGGTGGTCGTGGCCGTGGTATCCAGACACCAAGATCTCAGAGGCAGTAGGGCAGGACAGCTCAAGGTAGCCAGGTAGTGTCGCAGGGCCGCGACACTGGGTAGGCATATGCAGTGCAACAGACCTAGTAGGAGCAGGATCCCAGAACTTCTACAGTCAGAGGTACTATTCTAGTAGCTTTTGTCTTATCTTCGGTACTTTTTGATATGGGTGCTACATATAGTTTCATATTTGTACCCGTTGTGGAGAGCCTTGGGCTTTATGTTTCTTTTTCTTCTGCTATTATGACGTTAGACACTCCGTTGGGAATGAGAATGACATGTGTGCATCCGTGAAAGGAGTGGCCCCTTGAGGTTGGTGGGTGTCACTTTCTATGGGACCTCTATGTCTTAGAGATGATGAGCTTTGATGTCATTCTTAGGATGGACTGGTTGGTTCCCTTTCGAGACATTGTATATTTCAATCGTCACCGGGTGAGTTTCATGTCACCAGAGGGTTGAGAGATTCTATACAAGGGAGAGTGGGATGTTTAGGTGAGTCTAGCTACACCAGAGCATCATGGCCGAGGTGGAGTCACAACCCAAATTGTGAGTTTATATCTAGATGATAAGGGGACTTGTCAGATGGATTTCCCTCCCGTGGTTGACCATTTTAGGGATGGTTTTTCCTAATGACTTTTCAGGTCTTCCTCCGACGCGGGGGGTGGATTTCTCTGTGTGGATTATAAGAAGTTGAACCAATTGATGGTTTAGAACCAATATCCCTTGTCGAGGATTGATGATATTTTTTATCAACATCGTGGAGCACCAGTGTTCTCGATGACTGACTTGAGATCCGGATATCATTAGCTTCACATGAGACTATCTGACATACCAGTTACAACTTTTCATAGTAGATATGGTATGTATGAGTACTTGGTTATGCCGTGTGGACTCACGAATGCGCCAGCATTTTCCATGGCTCTGATGAATCGTGTGTTCCATCCATACCTGGATTATTTTTTGGATGTATTCAGGGACGATATCTTAGTGTACTCTCACACTCGACACGACCATGAAACCCATTTTGAGACCATATTGAGTACACTGATAGAGCATAAGCTATATGATAATCTCTCAAAGTGCCACTTTTGGATGGACCAAATTCACTTACTGGGTCATATCATCTCAGAGGAAGGATTTTTCGGGGACCCAGAGAAGGTGAGAGCAGTAGTTTCCGGGGAGCATCCTAAGAACAAGTTTGAGATATGGAGTTTCTTAGGGATGGATGGTTACTACAGGCGCTTCATCCAGGACTTCTCCCGCTTATCAGTGACTTTGACTGTTTTGACTAAGAAGGGTGTAAAGTTCGTTTGGACAAAAGCTTGTGAGATAGCCTATCAGGACCTGAAAGGAAGGTTGACATCAGCACCAGTACTAATACTTCTAGAGAAAGGGAAGAGATATACAGTTTACTGTGATACATCAGGTATTGGGCTCGTAGCAGTGTTGATGTAGGGTGACCGAGTTGTTGCGTACGGGTATCGGATGTTGAGGCCACATGAGAGGAATTACCCGACACATGATCTCATGTTGGCTGCAGTTGTTCACGTGTTGCGCTGTTGGAGACACTATCTCTTGGGAGAGAATTTTGTGGTTTTCACGGACCACAAAAGTCTCAAGTACATATTTACTCAGCATGAAATGAATTTGAGAAAGAGATGGTGGGTCAAATACCTTTAGTCCTTCGATTTTGAGTTTGCGTATACACCTGGAAAAGGTAATGCAGTAGATGATGCACGGAGCTGGAGGACTCAGATACAGGCAGTGCAAGATGCCAGTGGTGAGTGGAAGCTTATGGATTTGTTCTCTGAGATGCATCTGGAGGTGCACGATAGTCAGGGGAAAACCAATCTTTCAACTTTAGCTGTGACTTCAATCCTCATGGATAGAGTGAGGATGAGACAACTATCTGATCCATAAGGCCTAGTTCTATGGGAGTCGGTGGCAAGTGGGGACCCTCCACCTCGATGGATAGTATGCGATGATGAGGTACTATGATTCCTTGGACGATTATGGGTTCTAGGGGATATATGCGAGGAGATGATGTGGTAGTTTCATGCTTCAGCTTGGGAAGTTCATCTCGGGGTTACCAAGATGTACTGTGAATTGAGACGTTAGTACTGGTAGCCGAGTATGAAGAGTGATGTATTTGGTTTTGTTGTGAGGTGTTCCACCTATTAGCAGGTGAAGGCGAATAATCAGAGGCTAGCCAGACTATTACAGCAGTTACCCATTCCGGAGTGGAAATGGGATGATGTCATGATGGACTTCGTGACTGGGTTGCTGAGGTCACCTCGAGGCAATGATGCCGTGTGGGTTGTTGTGGGCAGACTCACGAAGGTAGCCCAAATTTTTCCGATCAAGGAGACATTTGATGTTGATGATCTCAGAATTTTGTATATCCGAGAGGTCTTACATCTTCATGGTGTCCCTCGTTATATCATTTAAGATAGGGATACCCGTTTAATGTCTCGTTTCTGGAAGAGTTTTCAGAGGGCACTGGGTATATAGGTGCTTCTGAGCACATCTTACCACCCGAAGACCGATGGCCAGTCAAAGCGTATGATACAGGTGCTTGAGGACATTCTCCATGCATGCATCATAGACTTTGGGGGATCATGGGAGAAGCACATACCCCTGGTCGATTTTTCCTAAAATAACAGTTTTCATGAAACTATAGAGATGAAACCTTATGAGGCTTTATATGGTAGGCCATGTCAATCACCATTTTTCTTGTTATAGGTAGGTGAGGAAGCTTTACTGGGACCACGTCTCATGTAGGAGACTTCTTAGTAGGTCCTGTTGATTCATAAGTGGATGGCTACTACACAATCTTGTCAAGAAATCTTATGCTCATCGACGTAGACAACCCTTGGAGATTGTGGTAAAGGATCAGGTTTTCATACTTGTTTCTCCGACTTTGGGACACATACGGATCAAGAGACAGGGTAAACATTCACTGAGGTATGTGGGGCCGTTTGAGATTCTAGAGAGAGTTGGGCTGGTTGCCTATCGGTTGCATTTACCACAGAGGTACCGGGCCATGCACGACGTCTTCCATGTATCTCAGTTGCGCCGCTATCATTCAGAATTGTCTCACGACTTTCATCCAGAGAAGGATGAGCTTCATATCGATGCATCCTTTAAGGAGCATCTGATTCTTATCGTTGATAGGAGCAAGATGGTTCTCTGAGGCCGGTCAGTTCCTCTCGTACGGGTGATATGGCAGCATGGCCAAGTGCATTACGAATCTTGGGAGCCGGAGACCGACGTACATGCTCCGTGGACAGAGCTATTCTGAGCTTTATCTTCACTACCCATGGAAGGGACATTCGGGGACGAATTTCTGTAAGGGGGGAAGTTTTTAAGAACCCAGTTCTTATTCTTTAGGTTCAAGATTATTCTTTTCTCTTTTCCTTAAGTGTTTTTGAGAAAATAAGGAAAATGGGGAAAAATATTAAATTTTGGGACTATACGCTGTGTAATTTTCCACATGCCATGTACTTTGCCCGTGTGGGATGATTACACAGGGTGTGTAGCCATGTCGGTGACAAAGGGTGTAAAATCGATTACATGCCTTGTAGTGGGTATTTACACGCCATGTAGTCAGTCGACAGGTGAATAATAAGGCGGTGGAAGAAACCGCCATGTGAGTGGCAGTGCACACTGTGTACTCAGGTTTCACATGTCTTGTACTCATGTCGACAGATGAAAAGTGCCACGCTGGTGAGAATCCGCCGTTGGAACAGTTAAAAATGAAAACTACACGTCGTGTAGTCTATAGTACACGCAGTGTAGTTTTTTTTCGCTTAAAATGGGAAGTAGCCAACCCTGATCACAGGATTGGATTAGAACTGAAGGAAGGACTTGGGAGAAGATTCCGGACCTTCGAGGATCTCCATATCGAGCATCAGGAATCCGTTTTCACCTCTGAAAATATCGTTTGAACTGCACAGGTAATCCCTCCACTCTCTATAAGTCGTTCTTTCCAATTCTTCCTCTAAAAGAAGTTATTGGAGTTTGGACGATGTTTTCCTTCACCTCAGATCTACGTCGTTCTTGGACGATTCGAGGATCATCGTTTGTGTATACCGTTCAGGGGCATTTAAGGTAGGTGGCTTGGTGATTAATTTTCCAACTGTTGTGCGTTTGTGTGAATAGTTGTGCACAAACCGATGTTGGGGTGTCATGTGGCTGGGGCCTTGGATGTTTTAAATACATAGAATTGTAAAGGTAATTAAATGTGATAGTAAACTGTTGTTTGGGATCGCTACTAGTATCCAGGACCACCCCGGGGTGCGTTCTTCTATTTAGCCATTTGGCCCAGATACCTGAGGGTATGCCATGTTTATTTTGTGCATTACTTTTTCCTTGAGAGGAATTGTATGTGATTTTCTTGTTTACATGTTGGGAATGTCTCTGTTACTTTTTTTTCCTGAGGTCTGTGTTTTACATAGCCTGAGGGCAGTGCATCTTTTAGACTGAGAAAAACTTCTTCTATGCCTGTGGGTAATAGACTCTGTGTCTGAGGGCGACACTTTGTATGCCTGAGGGCCATATCTGTTATGCATGTGGGCAATTAACTGCGGGTTACAATTCTGTTTACCTGAGGGTAAGGGTTTTCATGTTTGAGGACACTGACAGTTTACATAAAAACTCACTGTGATGGTTTCCTTATAACGAATGATTAAATGAATAATAAAATGGAAATATAACTAATAATGTTAGTTACTTTTTAGTACTCCTTAGATTATTTCATTTTACTACTGCATACTGTTGTTGCATAATTTCACATAGATGGGCACAAGACATTGGAGGGTGCCTACTGGGATTTATTTCTCACACCCTGTTTGGGTCAAGTATTCGGCCCAAACAGATTACATTTATGCAGGTGTGGATAAGGTCAAGAGTCCCTATACTGGTACTTGATTGCTACTAAGGAGTACGGGAGCATGGGACCGGGCTTAGGCTCCTGATGTTACAAGCTGTTTTGTTTTGTTTGTCTGTACTCTGTATGGTACTGTACTGTATTGTTGTGTAACATGTTCTTGCTATTTTCATAGAACATGAAAAATGTTGCATCATCATCCATATAAAGGTTGGTTATCTTTTACCGCAATTGTTTATTTTACATGTGTTTGGTTTATTGCATCTTCTATTGTTGTATGTCTTATATTGTATTCCACTGTGATACACTTTGACAAATGAGGGCATTGTTTCCCCACTATCAGACCTGGGCCCTCACTGCTAATCGGCAGCCTATGGTGTTTGGGGAAGTGCTCTTGAGGTCATGTGACCAACCGGGTTCGGGGTACCTGTTGAGTGGCACCCAGATCTGGGACATTACATGGACATTGTGGGATAAAATTATATATATATATATATATATTCATGTTGTTGTTTTTTTGTTGAAATCCCGTAAGACCTAATTTTCTGACCATGTTCTAACTGAAACTGTACCTACGAGAGAGATAATTTATGACAGTCTGTTTTCTAAAGCCTATGTGTACTAGCATTGAGAAAATTGAAAATGGTACAGAACAATTGTGGGGTGGATGATATGACTTTTAAATGAATAATGTAAAATAAAAAAATGTTGGGTTGACATCCATGATTTTTTAAAACAAAATAAAAACAAAAACAAATAATAAATTTTTTTTATATGCATCCATAATAACTATAGATATCCCTGCATTGTATAGGATATAAAAACACCCATGTTCACCAGCATCACACCATCATAAACACCCATTGTTTTAATTTTCAATACATACCCCCTCGACCTATCACCATGTAAGTCACCATGCCACCAACCCACTATTGGTGGCACCTACACGCCCAAAAACCCAAATCTGGCATACTGCGAGGCAGCCCCTACCCTATTTTGGTTTCACGGATAGACTATATACACTACCATAATTAGTTTCCATTTCTATCATCACCCTTGTGGACCATCAATGACACCATCCACTTCGACTGATGGATCCACTAGATAACCCTCCCATTAGCTTTCTCCCCTCATGCGATGATTTGTCCTAACATATTGGGCTTTTATGAATCAGTAGGAAGATGACCAAACTAGATCAAAATGATTAGGAAAGGGGTTGGTAGAAGTCCTGCCAACCCAAAAAATGGGTCGATGCGGGATTTAACCAACCCATGGTGGGTCTTCATAGGGTTTTACTGACTTGAAATGGGTTTGGGCGGGTTATGTGACCCATGATTTTTTCAAATATCCAAAATTTTATTTTATTTTTTGATAATAAAATAATAATAATAATATTTATGTTATTAATAAAAAATTAATTTTATTTGGCATAAAATTAAATTATTTATGAGAATTAACAAAAAATAAATTATTTGAACTAAAATAAATCATTGAACTTATTTAATATCCCTTAACTTTAATTTATTAAATTTTAATTTTTATCACGCAATCAGTTTCTCTGTTGAAATGTCATGAGATGTGACCAACCAATGTTTGTTAGATTCTATTTTTATTTTGTTAATTATTACAATGGATTGTGATTATTGTAATAATTATATATTTTTGATAGGTTGAAAATCATATGTCTTCATTTAATATGTATACGGGTTTTCACATCTATCAGTTTTGTTCTCTATATAATTTTCCCCTCCCGGGAACCCCTCATATGTGCAGAAGTAAATTTATACAATGATGATGGTTGAGTAAGATATAGACCCCACCCAGATGAGTTGGTATCTCAGATGGGATGTGAATGTAATATACTGAGGCATGAGCTATAATACAAGTAAACACCTAACTATGAAATTATACCCCAAGGATTAGTTTGATCCATTGAATTTAAATAGATCTACCAATATTAAAAGCTCGTGATATGTTAGGGTAGTTTATTTAATTTATGAGTAGTTTTTTATTGAATAATAATATATTTGGTAAAACATAAAATAATAAATAGAAAATGCATAATGTCATGAATAAAGTTTTCTTATCCATGGATGTTCAGTTCTGAGAATGAAAAATTAGTATGAGAGTATTAAATAGAAAAATAAATCACTCCTCAAGTAATTTTAAAAACCTTCAATGTAACATGAAGTTATAGGTGCCTTCTGTCATATAATTTTGTGTAGAACTGACTGTACGAGGTTCTTGTTAGCCCACATGAGTGTTCCTCTCCCTACTTGGTATTTTTTATATCATAAATGGATTGAATAAATTAAAATTGATAGTAATGAATTAGAAATAGAAAGATTTCAACCAGTTTATTGGTAATGAATTGAGGGAATCATGGTTATGATTCGGTGAATCTAGGAATTCACTCTACAAATCACATAAAAACTAGTCAATGTGGTTGGATACTCTAGTGCCTCCTTTAAAACTAATGAATTGGTGGAATTCCAATAGCTTGAACATTGTGTAGAGGTTTCAAGGATTCTTTCTACTTAAATACTTGACTGACAGTTTATTCCAAATAATGAAGTGGGGGATACTACGGTTTGATAAAATAGCGGGAGACATATGATAATAATATTAATTATTAAAAATTGTCTAATAGGTAATCATGATAAAGTACTAACTGCTAAATTTATTTATTATCGATAAAAATGGAAACACCAATATTGTCAGATCACTATCACTATGATAAATTCTTGATAATAAATATAACATGACCAACCATAACTTCTAGGAGTGGTATAATAATGTGTGCATAGTAGCATTCCAATAAATGAATCTTTATGGGATGGAGTCATCACTTCCTACTAAGCTCATTCATGGATCCTGAAGGGAAGATAAAGACAAGTATATGAACTCTGTAGATGATTCACTAGAGGTACAGTGTATCATGTTTTCTTCAATATCCCGTGATGTATAGAAAATGAATAAGGAAGAAGAATCATACAATATGATAACTCATATCTAAGAGTTATATTATGATGGAGAATGGAAAGAACAGTATGATATATCTAGTGCATTATATAGGTTAAGGGTAGAAAAAGAGAATCAAATAGGACCACATATACTCAAGATGACTAGGTACATTGAGAGAGTTGAATCTCTCGAGATCGAACTAAACAAATAAATATCAACTGATCACATTATTTCCAGTTTAACTACACAATTCCACACTTTTGATATTAATTTTATTATGTAAAACATCAAAAATAATCTCCCAGATATTTTGGATTTATTTATCCAAGTTGATATGGATATAAATAATTCTAATTATTCATTCCATATGGTGAATAAGTGGAGGAAGGAAAGGATAAGGAGTCTAATTCTAATCCCATTTCAAAGAACATGATGCACCGTTCTTCCAAAAAACATAATATACTGTGGAAATAAAATTAGAAGAAGGATGTCTACTTTACATGTGGAAAGAAAGGCCACTGGAAGAAGAATTTGAATGATGGGAAAAGAATAAATGGGAAACTTCTAATTCAGGTATTGTTGTTATTGAATGGAATTTGTATTTATCTATATGTTTGGTATTGGATACAACATTGGGCTCACATATTTGTTTTCACATGCATTAAATAAATTGATTCTAGATGATTGAAAAGGGTGAGGTGGATCTCTAAACTTCAAATGGTGTGAGAGTAGTGGACTTGTTAGATGGAGATTATCATCTGACATTGCCTAGTGGGTTTGTTCTAGTTTTAAATAACTGTTATTACGTTCTTTAAGTTAAAATAAAAACAATATTAGTGTCATGTTTGGAAACCATGGTTATTTATTTAATGTCTAGGAAAAAATTGTATCTTTTATATGGATAACATATGTTATGGTATGGCGCGTCATAAAAATGGATTTCATATTCCTGAATCGAAACCCCTATAATGGAAATCAATGTCAAAATAAGTAAAAATGAATCATATAACACCCACCTATGGAACATTAGGATTTCACATGTAAGTGAGAAGTGTTTACATAAATTACATCAAGAATGTTTTTTAGATCCAACTGAGTGAAAAACCTTGGATGTATGTCACACTTATTTACAAGGGAATGTGAAAAAATAACCCTTCTATGGGAAAGTAGTTCGAGCCACGAAATAAATGGAAATGACTTATAGTAACATATATTTTCCATTTATAGTATAGGAAAGGAGTGGAATTTTGTACATCAATACTTTTACTGATGAATATTGTATATATGGCTATATCAACTTCATGAGGTAGAAGTAAGATTATTTTTATATTTTTATGGAATACCAAAATCAAGTAGAAAACCAAATTGGTAAGAATATTAAGGCCCTCCTCTCAGACCGAGGTATAGATTATCATATCAATGATTTCATTGATAACTTAACAGAGTGTGGAATAATATCCGAAATAAACTCTTCTTACATACAACTTAGTGGAATGGTGGTAGGGAAACGATGAATCTGACCTTTATAAACATGGTCAGATAAAGGATTACATAGGATAATATTTCATTATCCTTTATGGGATACACATTATAGAGATCTACATATCTATTTAAATGTGTACAAGATAAACTAACAAATATGATTACATGTGAATTGTGGTATGGAAATAAAACAAGTCTATCACACAACCATATATGGGGAAGTGGATATTATATCTAAGAAACACAAGTGAAAATCATAATCTCATTAAAAGAAGGGTATATTTTAGTTTATCATAAACAAACTAAACTATATTACCTATATAAGCATTTATATTGAAAATTATTTTTGGAATGAAATTCCATATTTCTAGAAAGGGAACACATTTCTAATGTAAATAGTGGTAGTGCGATATACATTGATGAAGTTGTTGATTTGGATGCATAAGATTTAGTACTAGAATAGTATTCATAAGATATTTTGGGATATGGAGTAGCTCCAAAGAAATAATAATTTAGTAGGTATACTAAATAGTTTATAAACTATATAATAATGGAATTATTGTCCCTTAGTCATTTGAACCATTACTACTAGATAATGATGAACCTATAACGTACAAGGCAACTATAGATTGTAATAGTGCTACTAATTTTCATGAGTCCATGCATTAGAAGAGGGAATAAATATAAAAAAATAATGTTTAGATTTTGGTAGACCCACTATTTTATGTAAACCCCATTGTGTGCATTTAGGTATTAAAAAAATCTAGAAATAAATGGTAATTTAAACACCTATAAAGCACAACTAGTTTTAAAAGGTTTTAGGAAATTTAAATTCATAAAACTATGTTGAAAACATACCACCATTAGAGATGATGAAATCCTTAATAATATGGCATAAAATAGAAGCCTTTGAAGATTATGAAAATTTAAAAATGGATGTCTAAAATGATTTTCTAAATTGGATGATTGTTGAACATATATTTATGAATCAAATCAAAGGGTTTCTTATGTCTATGAGTCCTAATAAGGAATTAAACCTATAAAGATCCACTTATGGGTTGAAACCGGAATCACGATATGGAATGTTCATTTTGATAAGGCCAAAAGAGAATTTGGTTTCAGCAATAATGAATGTGATCCATGCATCTATAATATATTGAGTGGGAATTCCATCATTTTCCCCATATTATATGTTTATTACATGTTAATTATGGTGAATGAAGTGAAATTATTATAGTTAGGTAATACTTTTTTAAATGAATGATTCTCCACGAATGACATAAGTGAAGAAACCTACATCCTATAGATAAGGATCTACCAAGATAGATCTCAAATGCTTCATGGGATAAGTGATATTAAATATATAGAAAATGTACTCAAAATGTAAAATATTTAACAATCAATGAGTGGTATGATTCTAATATAACATAATATATACATATAGAAGAAAATTTGACCAAAAAGACATGAGGATATTGAAGGAATGAGCAGAATCCCTTATGATTCAATAGTGGATCTATAATATATTCATTGATATGTACAAGGTTTAATGTTCAATTTTCTTTAATCATGCTTGGAATATATAAATCTAATATGTGATAATTATATTAAGAAGCTATATAAAATATCCCAAAGTATACGATACATGAAAATGATATGTTCCTAATATATTGAAGAGATAAGGAACATATTTTGAGGGATAAATTGATAATAGTATTTAGATATATCACGATGATATAAAATTATTTTTAGGATATTTTTTTTGTTGAATGGATGTGTCGCTGGAAAATCCCATTGTAACAAGTGGTCGCCAAATCTATTGTAGAATTAGAGCATATATTTAAATCTGATGTTGTTGAGGAGTCAGTTCGGATACATAACATTATCTCATATATTAATTTTCTTCCTTGTTGCAAAAACCATGTTCTATTTATTTATGAATATAATGTAGTAATAGTGCTTTACATGAAGCGAATGTCACACAGGAGGATAAAACATATACATGATGAATTATGTATCCTGAAGGACATCACCTAGAGAGGTGAATTCACATTTAGTAGAGTATCCAAAGAGGATAACGTGGAAAACCACCTGACCACATCCATATCTGATAAGAGGCATGATTCTCATGTGAGAGAGTGTATTGATTATTTTTAGTAGTTTTCTGTTGTGTAAGTGGCAGTGTTGAAATTGGTTTCCCTAAACCAAACTATTTTATTTACATTTAGTACCATTCCATGTATATAGTTTAATATATATATATATATATATGTTCTTATCGAACAAAAATATTGTTTATTCTTCATAAAATATATACTTATGGTAATGTAATTATATTATATTTCATATAAAATGGTTATAGAAGTTCTTAAGCTATAAATGAACTTGTAAATACCATGACTGTAATATTAATGTTATGTACTATTATCCAGATTCATCATGCTGGCAGTGCACAAATAATACGTGACACTCAAGTGTTGGATAGTAATATGAATTTAGATTTATCCTCATAATGGCTACATATTGTGATCTTGAGTATATGAGATCATGAGGGTGGACCTACCAATAGGAATAACCGATCTTTAAGGTGTTATTAGTACCTCCTATACGGGAACACATGAAATGGTCTCCTAGCATGAAATTATTATCAGTGTATAACATTTTATCATGTACTTTGATGTAAGACAAAAAAAACATTGATGTTGTAGATAGATTTCTTTCATTGGGTGTTTCATTATTGGTATGACATTGATTAAATAATGAAGATAAATATTTTCACATTCACAAATAAGTAATATTTTTGTCTTAGTTGATTAAAATGGTTGTAAAAACCTGAGATTTTATGAGAATTATTCCTTTTAATTTAATTGATGTATTTTGTTTTACGCTACCCCAAGATTATATTGCGCTATACGCAACACCGTATTAGCTTGCAGTATACGCAATACTATTCTGGGATCGTGTTACACACAATTTCATGTATGTTTTATAGTATTTATTCTACGCAACATTGAGTTTGTATATATATATATATGTGTGTGTGTGTGTGTGTTTGTATATATATATATTCAATTTATAAATGAAATATGGTTTGATTCTTTTATAAGAAATAAAAAAAGAGTCTTGCACTACACGCAACCCTGACTTGGCTAGCATTACATGCAATCACGAACTTCCTCGATAGTGTGTGTTGTATGCAATATCGGGTTTCACTAAACAACGATATATTGTTATAATATTATTATGAACAATCCTGTATGAATATTATTAACTATATTTTGAATTTTATAACATTATTATTCATCTAACATATTTTCTAGAACATGGTATGAGAACAAAATAATTTTTTCTGGTAAAATCAGTATTCTTCAAAAAAATGCAGTTTTGCCACCTTTTGATGGTGCAACCATTTTAAATCTTGTTTTTGAAATTTTTATAAGTTCAATTTGAAAAAATAAAATTCTTCTTCGGAATCAGGATATAATAATTTAATTTGGAAATTTTTTTATATTATTATGATAACTTTCATATTTTAATGAATAGAAAAACATGCTATATTTTCATTAAAAACAACGTTTTTCATCTCAATAATTTATATGGTTAGATTATATTTTTAGTTGGTTTTAAAGTGTAATTAGAATAAATTTTTACCATTTAATCCATTATTGATCATTGCAATTAATTTCACTTTGAAATTGGACATAATCAAGTGTCGATCTTTTGATAGTTATTGTTTCTTAGAAATACGCTATTTGTTTTGATAACAGGAATTAATTTTAAAATTAATTAATGCCACTTATATTTTTTGAATTTGGAAAAATAGACATCATTTTTGAATTCAGAATATCAAATATATCTTAGGCTTAATTTTTTGTATTTTTCTGAAAAACATCAATTTTTGATTAATAGTGAGACCAATTATTGGTAGTTAAAAAAACTGACTTTTTCATTTAAATGAAATTTTACCACTTATGTGAATGGAATTTCGATAATCTGACATACAGGGTTGTTATCAAGAAGTAAAATTTGGTTCAATAAGAGGAAAATAATTTTTTGGTGAATAGTAACTGTTGACTTTTATTTACCATAGTAAAAGGTAAATAGGGTAATTTAAGGTAAAATGAATATTATAATAATTCAAAATTACTTTAACACTTGTCCAAACCTTATTGGATGAATCATTTACGACCATGGGCATCTATGGGTCGATTTTGGGACCCCATTGAGCCACTTGAGAGTGATAATGACATTTTAGATTAATTATCTTAAAGTAAAGAAAAATATGACAAAAGAAAATATCTTTTAGTAAATTAATTTTTAGAAGGGGTTATATAAATTATATTTTTTCCAATAACTATTAATTGGAAAGATAAAAGGATTTTCCAAATGATAGTATTTTTTTTATAATTTCTAGATATCAAATAAATTAAATTATATATGACACAATAATGATGCATTGTTTACCTCATTAATAAATGATTTAAATAAATAATATTATAATGATTAAAAAATTATCCTAAACATGTCCAATTCTGATTGGATAATTTTATTTCGGAAATGAGTCATCTTATATTCGACTTTAAAGTGTTTTGGACCTTTCTAAACTGAATATAAGATTATAATAAAATAATTTTTTCACATTTTCCTAAATAGCCCCTCCTCTCCCTTATAAAAGGAGACCACTTCTATCCAATTCCACACACCTCTCAAGCCATTTGGATCATCCACACACTGCCCAATTAAGCTCCCTATATCCCTTTTCTCCTCCTAGAAGCCTTAACTTAGGCAGAAGGCACTCCAAGAAGTCCTTTTGGTTCAAACCAAAGGAAGTTACCCAAATTAAAGGTAATAGTTTCTCTTAAATTTTTTTCTTTTATTTTACTTCTTCAACCCCTAAACTCTTATTAATTCTATATTTTTTAAAAACACCAGTATCCTCAATATTCTAGGATGTTGTTATGAAATGTATTTGAACTACATTTACACACACCTCTATCTAATGGACGAAGAACATAATGTTTCTGTGGATGGAAAACTAACGCCTCACGAAACGATGATTGTTCAATTACTTCTTACCGCCTCTCATGGTGGCCATTATGATAGAAATATATTTATATATGATATATATTATGTTTAATATTTCCTTATGCTTTTGTACTTCCCTATTATATGAAGAAATTACGGTTTCTATAGTGGGTAAATACGATAATATCATTTGAGGAAGTGCGGACTACCGCCCCCTTAAAGTGATGTGACTCGTTAATGCATTATGTGGGATGTATAAAGGATGGTGTTAATGATATTATATATGATATTATACTAGAGTTATAATATACCTATGTATAATTATGTTTTACATCCACTATAATATGGAATATAAATGAAAGTTGCATTCATGCGTACGTACGGCTTACCGTCTCCATAAACGGTGCATTTCATTTCTTACCTTCAAATGTTATGTACTATTACAAATACACGTATATTCTGGTTATATATTATATATATGATATCTAAATCATGAATATAATTATGGATATAATAGACTATTGGCCACATTAACAACACGTAATTATAAGAAGTCCATTTTTGACTCAAGTACTAAATATCGATAAAACGAACGTTATAAACTTAATTTATTACATAATGTTTATAACATGTTAATAAGTGATATAAAAGGAATAATAAACTTGAAAAAGGTTCTTTAGAAATTATAAATTAACTTTATTTTATTATTCAAGAGATTAAAGAACGATCGATTCAAGTCGGACAAGAGGTAAGGGATAACTTTTCCAATCTAGTTTTTATCCAAGATTGTTTATTCGTAAGTATTTGCTGGGGATATATTTATCATTCATGTCCTTGTTTTATAAATATGGTTTCATGTATGTTTGAATTAATTTTTACCCATTTTTTACTTTTACTACATGGTATGTAAGGAATCTTTCTTTTGTTTACCATACGAGGTACTTTTTTGACTATTCCGGCAAAAGTACGAGAAGAATGTTTTTTATAACATATATGGCATGAACAGATTTTTATGGTTTTGTAACGCCTTATTTTCATGAAGAATAATCTACAATATTTCATGAAAATTTTCAACCAATTAGTTTTCTTTTAAAATTTCTTTGTATTTTTTGAGAAGAAAATTTTTTTGACGAAGAAAGGATATTTTCCTCAAGAAATCATTTCAAGTGTTTTATCAAAACCATTTTCAATCTAAGATGACATTATTTAGTATGTTTGTGTTTCAAGTATAATGTCTCTATTATTTACATGGTTTCACTTTTCTTATGATGAAATTATATCCATTCTTTTTATTTGGATTATGTTATAATGGGATGATGTTTATGAAATCCATTTTTATTCTTTGGATTATAATGAATGATTTATGTTTATGTTGTGGAACACGTAAGAATGATTTCATTATGAGATTGGTAGGACCTATATCTCCCTCCAAATAATTGTGTAAATATTTATATCTCATTAGATAGACATGGCTGGTACGACAAGTAAATCGGGTTCAGTAATACAGGGCTGGAAAGACAAGTAAACCCGGTTCTGTAAGGGACTTTGTCCACTAAGATGGTCTTGGAAGCAATTCCTTGGCTTCTATGGAAATCATATCATGTTATTAATGATTTTCCACAATTATAAGTTTTATTCCCATGCTATTTTATCATGATTAATGTTCTTTTATGATCTATGCCTTAGGTACTTCCATGTTTTATTTCATTGCTCATGATTTTGAAGTTTAAACATTATGTTCATGTTTTTAAGTTCAAATGTATATGGTTTGTTCTATTTTATCTATGCTTACCCTTACTGAGAATTTGAGATCGCCCTTTTTATATTTTCTTTTCCCCTTGGATTAAAAGAAAGGTTTTATGTAAGGAAGAAAAAAGGGGAAGATCGTTACGAGTGATATTGAACATCTTTCAACATGATTAGAATTTTGTATTCCAAGTTTCCAAAGACACTAAACTATTACGATCCTTTATTGTTGGTTTTTGTTATGTATTAAGTATTCTGTAAATGTAATGTTATTTCAATGTATGTCATGTTTGGGGTCATTACAGTTGGTATCATAGGAAAGGTTTAGTTAAACTTTGGAAACTAGGATGCGAAAACTTTAGTGAGATCCCAAGAGATATTTCTATGGTATGTCTAGGGATGTCCCTAAGGATATGTATACGCATCGGTTATAGTCCTAGAATTATTGTAATGATCTTAGAATTGAACCTATGATTTTAGAAATTGAAGGTACTCCCCATTTGTTGTGTTGTTTTCTATAGCATTATTTTTGCCTCTAACACTATTATTTTTGGGTTTTAGATGATGGCTGGAACCTGAAGGAGCCGTGTTGATCAATGTAATGGACAATGCAATGATTGTCTTTCTGAACAAACCAGTGTTGTGGGAGATGGTGTGAAGAATCTTATTGCTATACTTACACAACCTATGAATCATTCTGGACTTCCAAATGAGTAGAAGAGGGAACAATATTCTATTGAGTCCTCCATGAGGAAACGTCCACCTTCTTTCATTGGGTCTTCTGAACCACTTGTTTCTTAACAATGGATCAGTACCATTGAACAGATATTTTCCATATATCGTTGTTCAGAGCATGAAGAACTAATTTTGGCTGTTTACCGGTTAGAAGGTGAAGCAGACCAGTGGTGGACTCTAGTTAAAAATACAAGGCCCCAAGATGAAATTGAATCCATCGAATGGAACGAGTTCAAGAACCTTATTTTCAATAAGTACTTCCATCGTATTCATAAAACAATGATGGAGAAGGAGTTCATTGAGATTAAGAAAAAGGATGATGAATCTGTTGGTATATACGAAACAAATTTTACAAGGCTTCAAGGTATGCATTTGGATTTATCATCCTACCTGAAAGTAGAGTTGATCGATTCTTTAGTGGCTTAAAACAAAGTCTTTGAAGGGCATTAGCGATAAGAGACTTCAGTAGCTATAATGAAATTGTGTGTTGTGCTATCAAGGTAGAACTGGAAGTTGGTGTTACATATCCACCTCATGGTTTTGACAAGAAACGAAAGATGGAGTTAAAGGAAAAATCTCAGAATAATGGTGAAAACAAAGTGAATGGTTCTTTATGCTCAATGTGTGGAAAGAATAATGGTGGAGATTGTCTAAAGATACTAGAAAATGTTTCATGTGTGGAAAATAAGGTATTCGAGCAGGTGAGTGCCAAAGTAATGGGAAAAAGGTTTCTAATGACGTGAATAGAGAAAATGATACAGAGAACTCTCCACCAACCCTTCAATGATTCAAGTGAAAGGAAATGGGGCATTATGCTAATCAATGCCCTAATCCAAGGGTTAATGATGTTCAACATCAGAAACCACTTAAGGCAAAGGACAATGGGAAGTCACATGCGATCAATAATAGCGATGTTGAATATGACAATGATGTGGTTTAATGATTAAGTGTTAATGAAATGGGATTCCAAGATAATGTTGTATATAGTATCGTGGAATATTAGAATATTTATGTGGTTTTCAATAATTATATAGTACCGGTAACCATGGAAAGTGATTGAGATATTTTTTGATGAAAGATGATATGCGCATAATGAAGGGATAAGGAGAAATTGAAATGTTTGATAGTATTAATGAGCTCATGACTGATATAAGGACAAAGTTATATCATGGTTTTAGTATATAGAATTTTTGGATTTTGGTATGTGGAAAGAGTTAACTTATGACAGCATTTATGTTTTCACTAAGGTTCAATGGATATTCATTTTTTTTCAAGAGAATACAATATTATGGTATTCACATGTTTGCAATGTGATCAACAAGATATATCATGTTATATATGAGGGATAAATGATTGTATTCATGTGCTTGTTATATGACATTTTTAGTAATAGTTCTCTTTATACAATGTGTTTGGAAAGAAGTATTTTGGATAAGCCTAAAGATTGGAATAGATTATGTTGAACATAATTTAGTATTGTTTAAGGCTAGAATTTTTTTCGATATTATTGATGGAATGGTATAATGGTCTAGTATAAGAAAAGTGACAACCTGTAGAATGAGAAATAACCCGTCGCGTCGGACAAGGCTATGGGAATCGATCCAACAACCAAAGTGCGACATGCCTATATCGCCTACCACAGGCCTACAGTAAGTCCCTGGTTAGTAGAAAATAGTATTATTTTATTATGCGGTATAATAAATGATGTATAAGTCCATTTTATGAATCATATACGATTAATCTAATAATAGATGGACTTATGTATATAACTTTTTCTAACCTTATGTTTGAGATAGATGGAATGACCTATCATTCTATCACATGATCTGCTAACACGTCAAAAATGACAGATTCAACATCATTTCTTTAAGAGATGAAGTGGAAATTGTTCAAGGCACGAAAAACAATGAGATTGTACCAAAATAAAGTAAGTATTTCTTCTAGTTTAATTTATTCAACTTTAGGGAAATGATCTTGAAAACAAAAAATGGTGTCCTAGTGTCCTTATAACAAATGAATTAGATGATACCTTAAATCCTCACAAATTTATGCCTTTTTAAGTAATGGAATTTTCATAGCCATGTTCTCTACCACTCTCCATAATAACATGATGGTTATATTTCTCTTCCATATCCATATTTTCACCTATGATCTCCTATGTTGAAACCTAGTGATGAGTTAATTTGGGTAACCGTTATGTTTCATACTCAACTTTTTAAAATTAAATTTTAGTATATGGGTTTATATGAATGAAATTCTCAAGTAAAAAACCATTTATAACCCCGACGAATTTCAAGGGTGAAATTCATTTTAAGGGGGGTAGAATGTAACAACCTGAGATTTTATGAGAATTATTCTTTTTAATTTCATCGATGTATTGTGTTGCACGCTACACCATGATTATCTTAAGCTATTAGCAACACCATATTAGCTTGCAGTATACGCAATACTATTCTTGGATCGTGTTACACACAATTTCATTTTTGTTTTATAGTAGATATTCTACGCAACATTGAGTGTATATATATATATATGTATATATATATATATATTCAATGTATAAATGAAATATGGTTTGATTCTGTTATACGCAACAACAAAGTAGTCTCTCACTACACTCAACCCTGACTTGGCATACATTACATGCAATCGCGACCGTCCTCGATAGCGTGTGTTGTACACAAAATCGGGTTTTACTAAACAATGATATATTGTTATAATAATATTATGATATAGCCGTTATGAATAGTATTAACTACATTTTTAATTTTATAACATTATTATTCATCTTAAATATTTTCTAGAACATGGTATGAGAACAAAATAAATTTTTCGGGTAAAATAAGTATTTTAAAAAAAATGGAATTTTTCCTCCTTTTGATGGCACACCCATTTTAAATCTAGGTTTTGAAATGTTTATAAGTTTAATTTGAAAAAATAAAATTCTTCCTTGGAATCATGATATAAAAATTTAATTTGGATAAATTTTTCATATTATTCTGATAACTTTCAAATTTTAATGAATAGGAAAAACACGCTATATTTTAATTAAAAACAACTTCTTTCATCACAATAATTTATATTGTTAGATTATCATTTTAATTGGTTTTAAAGTTTAATTATAATTTATTTTTACCATTTAATCCAATGTTTCTCATTTGAATTAATTTCACTTTGAAATTTGACATAAACAAGTGTCGATCTTTTGATAGTTATTGTTTCTTAAAAACGCGATATTTGTTTTGATAACAGGAATTACTTTTGAAACTAATTAATGGAACTTCTATGTTTTGATTTTTTAAAAATAGAAATCATTTTTGAATTTGGAATATAAAAAATATCTTAGGCTGAATTTTTTGTATTTTTCTGAAAAACTTCAATTTTTGATGAATAGTGAAACCACTTAGTGGTAGTTAAAAAAACTGAATTTTTCATTTAAATGAAATTTTACCACTTCTGTGAATGGAATTTCAGAAAACCAAAATACATGGTTGTTATCAAGAAGTAAAATGTGGTTCAATAGGATGAAAATAATTTTTGGTGAATAGTAAATTTTGACTTTTACTTACCACGGTTAAAGGTAAATAGGGTAAATAAAGGTTAAAAGAATATTATAATAATACAAAATTACCTTAACACTTGTCCAAACCTTATTGGTTGAATCATTTACAACCATGGGAATCATTGGGTCGATTGTGGGACCCCATTGAGCCACATGGGAATGATAATGAAAATTTAGATTAATTAACTTAAAGTAAAGGAAAATATGAAAAAGTAAATGTCTTTTAGTAAATTAATTTTTAGAAGGGGTAATATAAAATATCTATTTTATTATAAATATTAATTGTAATGATAAAAATATTTCCTACATGATATCAGTTTTTTTATAATTTTTAGACATCAAATAAATTAAATTATATTTGACACAATAATGATGCAGTGTTTACCTCATTAATAAATGATTTAAATAAATAAGATTATAATGATTAAAATATTATCCTAAACATGTCCAATTCTGATTGGATAATTTTATTTTGGATATGAGTCGTCTTATATTCGACTTTAATTTGTTTTGTACCTTTTGAAAACGAAGATATGTTTATAATAAAATAATGTATTCACAATTTCCTAAAGAGCCCCTCTTCTCCCTTATAAAAGGAGACCACTTCTAACCAATTCCACACAGCTCTCAAGCCATTTGACTCGTCCAAACTCTGCCCAATTAAGCTCCCTACATCCCTATTCTCCTCCTAGAAGCCTTAACTTAAGCATAATGCACACCTAGAAGTCCTTTTGGTTCAAACCAATGGAAGTTATCCAAATTAAAGGTAACCATTTCTCTTAAATTGTTTTCTTTTATTTTACTTCATCAACCCCTAAACTCTTTTGATTCGTTTTTTTGTAACAACGAAACTATCCTCAATACACTAGGATTTGGTTATGAAAATGATTCTAACTACACTTTCATACAAATCCATCTAATTGATGAAGAACATAATGTTAATGTGGATGGGAATGTAACACCTCACGAAATGATGATTGTTAAATTACTTCTTACCGCCTCTCATGGTGGCCATTATGATTGAACTGTATTTATATGATTGTTAAATTACTTCATACCTCCAAATGTTATGTACTATTATAAATACACATATATTCTGGATATATATTATATATACGTTATCTAAATCATGAATATCATTCTGTATATAATGGACTATTGGCCGCATGAACAACACGTAATTATAAGAAGTCCATTTTTGACTCAAGTACCAAATAACGATAAAATGAACGTTATTAACTTAAATGATTAAATGATGTTTATATCATGGTAATAAATGATATAAAAGGAATAATTAGCATGAAAATTTTTCTTAAAAAATTATAAATTAACTTTATTTTATTATTCAAGAGATTAATGAACGATCGAGTCAAGTAGAACACGAGGTAAGGGATAACTTATCAAATATCGTTTTTATCAGGGATTTTTTATTCATAAGTATTTACTGGGGTTATATTTATCATTAATGTCCCTGTTTTATAAAAATGGTTTCATGTATGTTTAATTTCCTTTTTACCCATTTTTGAATTTTACTACATGGTATGTAAGGAATCATTCTTTTTTTACCATACGAGGCAATTTTTTGACTTTACGGCAAAAGCACGAGAAGAATGTTTTTTTTAACTTATACGGAATGAATGGATTTTAATGGTTTCATAATTCCTTATTTTCATGAAGAATACTATACAAGATTTCAGGACTATTTTCAACAAATTCATTTTCTTCTAAAATTGGATGACATTTTTTGATAAGAAAGTTATTTTGAAGAAGAAAGGATATTTTCCTCAAGAAATCATTTCAAGTGTTTTATCATAACCATTTTCCATCTAAGATGACATTATTTAGTATGTTTATGTTTCAAGTATAATGTCTCTATTATTTAAATGGTTTCACTTTTCTTATTATGAAATGATATAAATTTGTTTTATATGGATTATGTTATGATGGGATGATGTTTATGAAACCCTTTTTATTCAATGGGTTATGATGAATGATTTATGTTTTTCTTGTGGCACACGTAAGAATGATTTCATTATTGGATGGTCAGGACCTATATCTCCCTCCAATGCATTAGGTAAAGATTTATATCTCATGAGATACACATGGCTGGAACAGCAAGAAAATCTAGTTCAGTAATACAGGGCTGGAACGGAAAGTAAACCCAGTTCAGTAAGGGACTTTTTCCACTACGATGGTCATGGTAGCAATGCCTTGGCTACTATGGAAATCATATCATGTTCTTACTTTTTTTCCACAATTACATGTTTTTCCCCATGCTATTTTATCAGGATTAGGGTTCTTTTATGATCAATGCCTTACGTACTGTCATGTTTTATTTCATTACTCATGATTTTGAAGTTTAAACATTATGTTCTTGTTTTTAAGTTCAAATGTATATGGTTGGTTTTATTTTCTCCATGATTACCCTTACTGAGCATTTGAACTCACCCTTTTTATGTTTTCTTTTTCCCCAGGATTAAAATAATGGATTTAGGTAAAGTAACAAAAAGGAAAAGATCGCTACGGGAGATGTTTATGATCTTTGAACATGATTATAGGTTTATATTCCAGGATTTCAATGACACTAAACTATTACGATCCTTGAGTGTTAGCTTTTGTTATGTTTTATGTATTCCTCAAAGGTAATGTAATGTCCATGTAAGTCATGTTTGGGGTCGTTACAATGGTAGTACATTTACAAAATCCATTTACATGTTAGATTAAGGTATGTTCATCTAGTAAAGTTAATGAATAATAAATAATGAAATTATTATGACATGAAGTGTGCGTCCAACTTTATGTGATTCCCTGAGAAAAATATATTATATGAAATTGTTTTTTTCATAAGAATGTTTTTCATTGCTATGAAATTTCCTTATTTTTTATGGGATTTAATAGGTTGGTAGACTTAACTTATAGTCCATGAATAGTATTAAATGTTTTCACATCTCGAACCTCTATGGACCGACCCGTGAAAACCCCATGCATTCTTATAATAGGATAAGGGATGGATTCCAAAACTGCGTATGCATATCCCAAAAATGGGAGGCATTATCCCAAAGTATGTATACATATTAAAAATTCTCCAAGCACACAAAATGCTGAAATGTAAAACAATTGAAACCCATGAATTCATAAATCTATGATCCCTCAACATAGTACAAAAGTAATATACTAAAAGAATAACAAAGGGCCAAATACAATTCCATCCAAAAATCTGTTTGGAGTCCAACATGCTCCACAGTTGAAGACTAAGTCAAATAAATAATCCAGGTAAACACCTCGGTCTTAAAACATCGAGCTACACTCCACCTACTCTCTATTCTCCCAAGAAACTATTAGAATGTTTTTTTGTCCATAAGGAATGACATGTATGGTCAAATCCCATGTAGGGGATTGTATAATAATACCCATTAGGACACCCCCAAAACACTAAATACAATGAAAAATGTACCTTATGATCAATACAAGATATAACAATCAATGTATAATAGAAACACTTAGATATACTCAGGATAGACCCCATACCTCCAAGCGGTCATACCTAACTTTTGGCCACAAGATTCTTCTGGAAGTGTCACTCATCTCAGAAGTACCCACTCCACAAGCCACGATATCATCAAAACAAATTTACAAAGGGTTCAGTCACACTCATCCCATCCCATTAAAGCTCACAAGTCTTTGAAGAACACAATACATAGATAATGGGTCAATGCCAAAACAGCTGGGGGACACCGCAAATCTAATCTAGACCAACCTTCTACGTAGGGATTACATTTAAACAATACAACAAAGACTAATGATATTAAATTCTAGATTGAGGATCACATCCTTGCTTATGGAGGTCATGGTGATTCCATAAGCCCCACCTTGGGAACAACTTATGATAGATGACGAAACATCAGTTTCACATAGGGACACCACAACTCTATTTGAGTCTCTACCTATATTGAGGATCATAATCCTGTGACGTTGATGTAATTTCTCAATATACCATCAAGGGAATGAACCTATTGAACAATCATTCTATAACCATCTAAAATAATAAAATGAAGATCTAACACATGCTTTAATAGGGTATATGACATTTACAAAGGTGTAGATGGTGTGTCTAACTATCCCTAAGCCTGCCTTTGTGGAACATATTCACATGGCATAGAAGTATCCATATAAAGAACTTGTATAAATGGTTCAACGTGTGTAACGAAACACAGTAACCTACTTGTGCCACCAATTATTTCAATGTTTGGAGGACGTTTCAACATAGTAGCACTTGTACATCAATTTGTGTTCATGTCCAAGTACACAACATTCCACTTGGAAGTGTACTATTTCATGTGTCTGTGTACATCTCAATGTACCTTATGAACCTCATGGAAGGGGGTGTCACACCATGAGATGGGTTCACATTCCCTGTTATCCTTTTCTTCCAGTTGAAATCCAATCCATCACTGAACATGACCCACAAAGTGTGTAACACTGATTTGGACTTTTTATTGTTTCAGATTATCTAGATTTGAATGTTCCTCCTCCGTTCTTCCTCGCATGCTTCTTACACCTTGATTTTCACTGGAAATCACTCTATATATTGTGGATCTTGGTAGACCGAGACCTTTCATCACCTTCATGCTATAATCCAACCTCTGAAACGGATCTGAAACATTCCCCGACGTATGATATTCCATGTGCTACCCGGGAAGATGAAGAATCCATGATCTAGTACAATTCTATCTCAGTCTAGCCACCATAATCATTTATTGACAAACTAAAACCACCATAGTGTGTCATACCTGCAATTTCAATCAGTTTCACCAAAGAACAATATTTAAATGATCATGAATTGGGAATTGGTGGAACTGTTGGATGAAATAAATTCCAACAATGATCGATTAAAAAAATTGGGGAGAAATCCGTAAACAAAATGAAAGTGGAATGAACATTTACTATTGTTCATTTGGACTTTACTCATTGCCGTATAACATGATAAATAAATATGATAAAAATGAAAAAATAAAAATTATATCAATTTAATTATATTGAAAACAATCATATCAATTATATTCCTAGAATTGATCCATGTTTATCCTGGATTATGAAATGGGTTGGAAAAAAAATTGAAAAATAATCCTACTTACATCGTGGATCAATCATTGATGAAGAATGGTTCTGGGTTTTTGTCATTGACGATATACAAAAACATCTTTGGCACAACGTTCCACGATCTTATGCCAATCCATTTTCATCAGCAAGAATGATCTCCTATAATGGACTCTTGGTCCCCAGGATTTAGAAAATAACCACTAAACAAAACACATAGACATATATTGAAGGATGAAGCAGGTCTCTGCATTGAAAATAATGAAAAAATTATCTTATTTACGTTATTTATTAACACCAATGATGATTTTTCACAAATAGACTATACTAACAATGTTTAGGTCCCTTATAGGGTAAAACATTAATTTTTAATACAACCATGCCTTTAGATTTCTAATCTAGTCTCTCTTTCATGATTTATTTCATTTTTTTTGTAAAATTATGCACGTATGATATTTAATATATTTTTTATATTTCAATAATTTATTCTAAATTTAGTGAGCCTTGGAACTAAATTCTGTCTCTATGGATGGTCTCAATAATAATCCATATAATATCTAAAAATAATACATGGAAAATTTGAGTCATTAAATTCTCCCAACCTTAGGTATTTTCATCCCAAAAAATGAAAAATGTACAAAAAAAAATTATGAGGATATAGGGCTCACATATGGGTCTCCCGCTCCCTAGTGTACTCTTAATGATTTCCTTTCTTCAAAAAAACATGAACAAGGGTTTAAATGAAAATAAATTATACTCTCATACTGATCCTCAGTCTCTACTAGATACTATACAAAGGTAGATCCTTCCTCGATGTGCAGCTCATCCCAGTAAATAATGTGTGATGGGTCGTACACATACCTCCTTAGCTATGACATGTAGAATCATCATATAATCAGACCAACTGTGGTAGTATATTGGACTAGTATTCCACCTTTCCAAATCTAAATTGTATCCAGAATGGACCAATAAATCATGAAGATTAGAAGCCTCCACGGAAAAATATCCTCAATCAACACTGAGGCGATCCTATCAGGGAAAAATGGTCTCCCGATTTGAACTGCAAAGGTGTCCATCATCGTTACACATAAGACATCTGATGGAGCTGTGTAGATCTCATTTTCTCCTAGATTATCGACACCTTATCTATGGTATGTCCCATGAACTCTGGGCCCGTGAGTTCTAACTCTTCTTGATCAATTCCACAAAGTGGTGAACTTATGGTTCACCATACAATGTTTTCAACGGTTCCTTACCAATGGTGTAATGATAGCTTTTTTTCTATACAAACTCTACCAAATGTAAGTGATCCTACCAAATATGTTTAAAGAGCAACATGAATGATCGTATGATGTCTTCCAATATCTAAATGGCCCATTCTATCTGCCCTTTGTGTGAAACTTCATGCTCAAGCATAACTGAATAATGAAAGCCACTTGAAATATCCTATATAAATGAGATGCGAAACAGGATTTATGGACAGATTCGATCATAAAGTTAACACTGTGGATTTTAACTATCTCCTGCACAAAGAGGCATCCCAAACTATCTCGTTAACTCTTCTCTTGAATAAATAAGAAGTGAGACAACATGGTGATTTGGTCTATGATCACCAATATGGAATCGTTTCCCTTGAACATATGTTGTAATATCATCACAAATTCTATTGATATCCCATCCATCTTCCACTCTGAAACATCATGGGGTTGGGTTAATCCCACTAGAACCTGGTTATCTACCTTCATCTTCTAGTAAATGAGGCATCTAGAGAAAAACTCTACAACTCCCTTCTTCACACCCGAACACAAAAAACTGATGTCGGAGATCTTGGTACATGTATTTCACACCGAAATGTACTGCCAAATAGTATTTATGAAACTCCCACTACAACTGCTCCCATTATGTCAAGGGTACCATCTTCCATCCTATGAAAATTATAGTTTGTTCCCACCTTCATAATATCCATAAAGAGACCGTATAGTAGATATCTTATTACACAAGGTCTCACAATTATTATCTCAACACTCTTCATCCCTGAAAATTAAAAAAAAATGGCGGGTTTATAAAAATTGACTAATGATATGAAGCACCATCCTTTTCTATAAATGACAACTATAATAAGGCTTACTAGTCCAACACCTCTGAATAAATGAGAATAATATCTTCTACTGAGTGTGTGTTCAATCACATTCTCCATCATAAGAGTATATAAAATCTTATAGTCTACCTCTTAGAGTTACTCTTTCAATCAAATCTATTTTATGATAAGATCATTCTATGAAAATATATATTTGAGACTCTTGTGGTCAGAGTAAATGATAAAAAACTCACCTCTTTGGTAGTGTCACCACAACTTTATTGTGAATATAATCAATGCTAAGCTAATATCATTGGTTTTGTACTTCTTCTCATGTAGTCTCATCTAGCACAAACCATATGCAATAATTTCCCACCTCTAAATTAAAACACAACCAAGTCTAGTTCCCGATGCATCACAACACACTGCAAACTCAACATCCTCTAAAAATATGACAATGAGAGAACTCTTCATCCTCTTCAATAGCTCCTAAAAGAAAACTTGTAAACTCTTTTCCCATATGTAAGTATTCCCCTTCTGATTTAAATCTTTTATGGGTTCTTCTAATCTAGATAAATCTGGTAAAAACCTCTGATAGTACCCTAATAGCCTATGGAATATCCACACCTCGGTGAAACTCTTTGGTGGTGCTAATGAATGCACTAACTCATAAATTACTGGATCCACCAAAACTCTATCCTATGAGATTATGTGTCCCATAATGTGTACTTCTCGAATCCATAAATTACATTTAGAGAGAATAAAATTAAGCTAATACTTTCATAGTGAGTCTAGTACTATCATTATGTGTTTTGTGTACTCCTTCTTTGATGTTGAATACACTAGGATGTCATCAATGAAGAACACTAGAAAACAGTCTAAGAATCAGTGAAAAATCTTGATCAAAAGTCCCATGAACACATCTAGGCCAGTCATTAGGGAAAATTAAATCACCATGTTCTCATTATGACCATAAAAACAGCTGAATGTTGTCTTTAGCATACCCTCATCCAATACTCCTAGTTTGTGGTAGCTTGTTCTATGGTCATTTTTTGAGGACCACCGTAGCCCTATAAATTGATAAAAGTGGTTTTTTATACATGATAGAGAATAATTATTCACCAATATAACCTAATTCAAGTGCCGGTAATCCTTACATAACAACAAGATCTGATCCTCATTCTTGGAGAACAACCTGAGTGTTTGTTATAGGGATACATGGGTTCTCACAAATCCATTCTCCTATAATTCCACAAGTTTAACACTAAAATTTCAAATCTATACGGTATAAATACGATATTATTGTGCATATACTAGTTAAATATTATGATGCATGTTGATGCAGTCATCTAGATCTTGGTGGGGAGGTAAACCTGGACCTTTCTCAGGAATGATTTCCTCACACTCCGTCATTACTACAGGAAACATATAGCCAAAACCATCCACATCACCAAGAGACATGATAGGAAACTAGTTATTAATCTACTATACTCTCCTATTACTGATCACATCATGCTCTACCAAGGTCTCCTATTCACCAAAAATAGAAAACATTTCCCTTCGATTTGGACACACCACATCCTCTTCCTAAAATAGTCAATCTGGGTATAAACTATGGATATCCAGACTATACCTAAGATGAAGTCATAAATCCTCATTTCTAGAATGAAAAGATCCCCTAAAAATATATCATGTCCAAGTGTAAAATCACACAGTAAAAAATGAGTGTAATCACTAAATCACCACCTTTTGGAGTCTCCAATTGAAAGGGTCGAGAAAATGGCTAACCCAAACTCTCTATGTTTCAAACCAGAGAAGATTAGAGGAATGAATGACTCTCACATGAGTTTTTCAATAATAAAACTAAATTAGAAAACATAGATATTGTACCTCATATCATCACTAGAGCCTCTGGGACATTGGCCTCCATACCTTGCAGCTAGCCTCATCATTGTCCAACATCTCATTGGGCCTAGCGTGGACCGACCTGTATTGGTGGTGGTAATAAGTCGGACCTCCAACCACCTCATGTTTCAATGACTATAACACTACCACATCTACCACCATGTGGCCCACCCTGATACTACCACTTTCTATTCCTCAACTTTCTCTCAACTATCTCATAATCAGTTGTATGACCGGTTGGAAAATCTTGAGCTAGATGTTCTCTAATGCCATAAGAGAAGAAGAACATCTCCATTGGATGAATTGATCCACCCTGAGAGCCATGCACCACTGATCATACATTCTGGGATCACCTCCTAAAGTATCTATCATGATTTTAACCTTTTGACTTGTATCACCTACATCCTACCATGGGAATAGCTACTGGGTTCCCACTACTAGCTCCTATTTCTTATTCCAACACTTCCAGAAATATCTCTACTACTTGGAATAACTTAAGTATCCCATCATAGTTTAGAAGGAAAAGAGATTCCACTAAATCCCTGATATCCCAAACCATATCCTACTCAGGTTTCAGATCTTTGAAGAACTAGTCTTTCATCATATAAATGGAGTGTCATGAGAGACCAATAAACCTCGATGAGTATTCCTCCACACTCATACCACTCTATTGTAGATGCATATGTTCCTGTATGAATATCGATCACCACATCGCTGGATAAAACTTCTCCCCAAAGATATTCTCAAAGCCCAATTTGATTTGATCAATTTAATAATGTTCATGAGTCACTAATCCTCAAAATTAGACCTCCATCTGATTTGAAAACATCTTCACAAGGCATGAAATGAATGTGACAACCTCTAGATAGTCCTCAACCACATGGGGCTCTAGATCAACCCGATACATGGGAGGTCAATACCACTAAATCATATAGAATACAACCAACTTATATGAATATTCAGAGAGTACTACAAATGCTTTATGGTACTCAACATGTTTGGTATAGATTGAAAACCACCCAGACATGCTATCTTTGATATATTCCTCATTACCAATGCCTTGTAACTAGGACAATCATCCTCATGAACATGTAGTGGAATAATTTTTGTGTGTGTTTATGGAGGAATCCAAAAAATAAAAACTAACATACCACGACCAAAATGTTATATCTGGGGAGATGACTCAAGAAGGACATGGAAAACACAACCCATTCCTACAAGATGCATGTACCATGGTTTTACCCAAAACCAATGTTTACTTGTATCGAGTTGAGAGGTAGGTGATCAGAGTCTTGGTGTGTGGATACATCATACACCTCACCAACACTAGAGTCCCTGGCCTAAAAGTTGAAATAAAAACACGGATCACTATTGTTCCTAACCAATATCACTACTCCAGTCCTAAGGTAGAATTGACCAACTCTAATACCACTCTGTCATGACCTGAGCCACCATGGTCTAACCCGTGACAACCCTAAGCCTTCCTTTAATAGGCCATGGTATAATGATTATTTTTCAGTAGGCATATTCCACAAATGTTAGGAATTATCCCAATTAACTTATACACAAACACAGACATTGATAATCCCATGTAATACTAAAATATAAATCAACTAAACAATTTCAAGAATACATCTATGATCCTAAAGCGGATTATGACAGTAATGTATTTAAAGAGGGAAAAGTGTCCAAATAAAATAAAAACCTAAAAAATATAAACAATCCAATCTTTTCCAAGGGTGAGGACTAAATAAAATTTAAGATCCCAGAAAATATCTTAGTCTAAAAAATATATGTTCAATCTCCACCAACTCCCTATCCTTCTAGGAAAACTTCAAAAGGGCTATCATCTACATAGAAAACAACAGATGTGAGAAACCCCCATGTTTAAGTGAGTATAACAATACATAGTAAGACACCCCAAAAATATTAAAGACTAATAACCAAGTACATTAAAATAAATAGAAGATATACAAATCAATATTTAATTAAAACACCCAATTATAATATTGAATGACACAGTCCTACATAGAAGTCATAACTAACTGTTAGCCACATGATTCTTCTCGAAGCAACACTCATTACAAGAGAATCCACATGAAAAGACATGATATAATTAGATACACTTTATGAAGAGTTAGAGATCATTGGGACCTGAATAATAAAACTCACTAGTCTAAGAAGACCCTTGCACACAGATAAGGGTCATGCCCGAAATCATTGGGGGACACCATGAACCCGATATGGAACAATAAGCTGTGTAGGGGATCATATATTAGTGATATCACAAACCCTATTGATATGACCTACTAACTACAGGATCAATTCCCTTCACATGGAGGTCACACCGATTCCTCGAACCCCACCAGGGGATCAATGGATGGTAGAGGATCAGACTTCAGTCTCACGGGAATACAACACAATTCTTTTTGACAATCAACCTCTAGAGGTGATCACAATCATGTGATGTGGATGTAATTCCACAATGTTCCATTAATGGGAAATTAAAATAGAATAATAAAACTATAATGGTCCAAAATATTAAAACTAAGATCTACAAACACCCTTAAAGGGGGTACATAGTGTGTCCAGCTATCCAAAAGCATTCCCATGTGAAACAACATCACACGATAGGTAATTTTCCATATAAATGACATGTACAAGATGTACATGATGTGGAGACATAGAAATTTCCCTGACCATGCCACATGGAAATTTCCATGTATTATGGTTGTGTCTATGTACCAAACGATGAATACCTATCCATTTCTGTGTCCATGTACATGCATTCCACATGGAAGTATAATATTTCTTGTGTCTATGTACTTATTGAACTACACCCCTATGCTAACAGAATGAGGTCACATGTTGTATGACATGTGTAACACCTCGATATTTTATAAGATATATTCTTTTTAATTTATTTCATATCATCTTTTGTATACTACACCCAGATTATCTTGCACTATATGCAACACCGTATTAGCTTGCAGTATATTCAACACTAATCATGGATCGTGTTGCACACAATTTCAAGTTTGTTTGATAGTAGTTATTCTACGTAACATTGAGTGTGTGTATATATATTTATATTCAATGTATATATGAAATATGGTTGGATTTTGTTATACACAACAACAATGGAGTCTCTCACTACACGAAACCCTGACTTGGCTTGCATTACATGCAATCGCAACCTTCCTCAATAGCTTGTGTTGTACGCAATACAAGGTTTCACTAAACAATGATATATTGTAGTAATAGTATTATGGACTAGCCGTTATGAATAGTATTAACTAAATTTTTAATTTTATAACATTTTTATTCATCTTACACATTTTCAAGAACATGGTATGAGAACAAGATAAAATTTTCAGGTAAAATAAGTATTTTTAAAAAAATGCAATTTTGCCGCATTTTGATGGCGCACCCACTATAAATCTAGATTTTGACAAGTTTATAAGTTAAATTTGACAAAATAAAATTATTCTTTCAAATCATGATATGAAAATTTACTTTGGATAAATTTTTCATATTATTCTGATAACTTTCATATTTTAATGAATAGTAAAAACATGCTATATTTTAATTAAAAACATCTTTTTTCATCACAATAATTTATATGGTTAAATTATAATATTGAATGGTTTTAAGGAATAAATAGAATATATAATCACAATTTAATATAATTTATGTCATTATCACTAATTTTACATAGAATTCATATGTAAAAACATTTCAATCTTTGGCAATGTTTTAACTTTTAAAACCCTTTTTCTTAACAATGGGATTGATTTTAAATTAATTACTGCAAACTTTATGTTATGAATTTTTAAAAATGGATTCTATATTTGGATTCAGTGGGTCCATATTATGTTAATATGTTACTTTTATTTTTTTGATATTATGAATAGTAACTACGATAATTTTTATTTACTACAGTTAAAGGTAAATCAGGTAATTAATGATAAAAATAAGATTATAAAATAACCCTAACACCTGAAAAAAATCTATTTGATGACTAAAAGTCGGTCCATATCACCTGATGGTCGGAATAAATTCATTTTATGGACTTTTTTCTATGAAAATAATTTGATTATTATTAAAACCAACGAAAGTGACAACATGGCACTCTCTTAAATCTTATATGTATAATAATTTTAATTTAAGGATAAAATTCATGAAACATAGAACATGAATAGTATCCAAGAATATAATAAAATTATCTACATCATTTGAATTTATTTATAATTTTTAGGGATTAAATAATTATCATTTAAGGTGACACAATAGTAATTTTGAAATTATTTTATTGATTGAAATATCAAATAAATGGTTTTAAAAACATTAAAATAAATATTATATGAACTATTTAATATGATTCACTAATTTTATAGATAAATATTACATGTCATGAATCAATAAAAGCTTTTACTTAGAATATATCCTATAAATAAATTGTATTTAAATTCAAATAAATGAATAGTGTCAAAATTGACAATATTGTTATTTTATAAAAATAACATAATATAAAACTGTTTAAAAATCACAATTTTTTTAAAAAATTATAAATTAAAATTTATATGATCTAAAATGTCATAAATTATCCAATTATGGACAATTCACAACACAGAAGTAATTATTTATAACAATTTTAAAAATATAATCTTATTACCACAAATAATATTAAATAGATTAAATAAAGATAAATCAAGTTGATAATGTTTGAAATAAATTCGCAACATGTCTAAATTTTATTGGTTGATCGTATTACAACCCTATATCATCTAATATTTTGATTTGAGTCATTTTTGGAGGTTTTTAAGTGGGGTTGAATTTATTATAAATTAATATTTCTTATGTTTCCAAAGGTGCCCCTCTCCTCACTTATGAAAAGGGCACCCCTTCCCTCTTCGCTTCACACCATTTTGAGAGTTTAAGCTTGGCCAAAACCTGAATATTACCCTTCTAAAACTTTCTAGTTATATCATAGTGGTTCTGATCTTCTCAAAAGTCCAAATCTATTGCCATATGAAGAAGTTTAAAGGAGGTGCATCGAGGAAGAGGTAATCTCTTCTACCGACTCTTTCAAGTTTCTTCCTTCTTCTACATACTCTTCTTTAGTTGTTTCATTATAAAGTAATAAAATAAGTATTACATATATACTTATAGGTTATTATAAATATGAAACAACCCTATTTCACCTTCTATCCATCCTTCAGAAAACGAAATCACTGCTCGTGCGTACGTACGAAATACCATCTCTATGATGTGGTGTAATCTGTTTTCCACCACCAAATTACATGGATGGGTATAATGGTGTAAAGAAAAACTATATATGATTATTATAACATCATATTTATTCTATGTTATTATTTCATCCACTGCAATTCCATTCAATAAATATGGTAATGATATCATCGCTCGTGCGTACATACGGATTACCGTCTCCGCGACGCGATGAGATTCATTTTCCATGTTAACAATTCAAGAATGATTATAAAGTATATATAATAAGTAATAATGAAATATATTACAAAATAATGATACTGTATTTATGTATATATATATATGTATTTCATCTACTTAATTCTATTCAATTCAATAAGGAAACGAAAATAGCGTTCATGCGTACGTACAGCCTACCGTCTCCATGAATGGTGTATTTCATTCCATTTATAGATCTATCATATATATATGTATATGATGAATATATATTATATATAAATAATTTTTTACATTCTGTAATTAATTAAATTAGGATATAAGTAATCATATCAAGAACAACAAATCGAAACACGTACAATAAATGAAACGATTTTACCCAAATCGCTGCTTTTACATCAAATTTACAAAAGAACGGGTAATATAAAGTCATAAGTAAACCATATATGATATCATAACAATGAATATACTTCTTTAATAATTCAATTACATAATTCAAATTATTATACAGGAGGTTTAGATACATACGAATCATATCAGACATATGGTAAGGGATAACTATTCCAATCTCATTCTTATCCGAGATTGTTATTCGTAAGTATTTACAGGAGTTATTGTTATCATCCATGCCCATGTTTTTTAAAAATGTTTTCATTTATTTTTAAAGAACTTTTTACACATTTTTTAAATTTACCACATGTTATGAAAGGAATCTTTGTTTTGTTTACCACACGGGGAACTTTTTTACTTTTCCGACAAAAGTAAGAGAAGAATGTTATATTTAACTTATACGGCATGAACCGATTTTTACAGTTTCATAACGCCTCATTTTATTGAATCTTTCTCTAAAATATTTTATGAATATTTTCAACACAATACATTTCTTTTAATATTTAATGGAATTTTGTGAAAATAAAATGATTTTGAACAAGATAGGATAATTTCCTCAAGAATTTATCTCATGTGTTTTATCAAAACCAATTTCCATATAAGATGACATTATTTCATATGTGTATGTCTCAAGTATAATGTCTCTAATATTTACATGGAGTCAATTTTCTTATGATGAAATGATATCCATTTTTTTATATGGATTATGTAATGATGGGATGATGTTTATGAAACCCATTTTATTATTTGGGTTATGATGAATGATTTATGTTTATGTTGTGGCACAAGTAAGAAAGATTTCATTATGAGATGGATGGGACCTATATCTCCCTCCACTGCAATGGGTAAAGAGTTATATCTCATGAGATATACAAGGATGGAATGGTAAGTTAAACCGGTTTAGTAATACAGGATTGGAACGAGGAGTGAACTCGATTCAGAAAGGGACTTTGTCCACTAAGATGGTTTTAGAAGTAATGCCTTGGCAACTATGGAAATCATAACATGCGCTTAATGGTTTCCAAAATTACATGTTTTTCCCATGCTATTTTATCATGGTTAATGTTTATTTATGATCTATGCCTTATATACACCATGTTTTATGACATTGCTCAAGATTTTGATGTTTAAACATTATGTTCATGTTTTTTAGTTCAAATGTATATGGTTTATTTTAATTTTTCCATGATTAACCTTATTGAGTATTTTAGCTCACCCTTTATATGTTTTCTTTTCCCGAGGATATAAAGAAAGTTTTTAGGTAAGAAAACAAAAGGGGAAGATCTTTGTTGGAGATGTTGAAGATCACTCACCGTGATTAGAAGATTGTGTTCCGAGTTTCCAAAGACAGTAAACTATTATGGGCCTTTGGTGTCTATTTTTGTTAGATATTAATTATTATTTAAAAGTAATGTAATGTCCATGTACGTCAATCTTTGGGTCATTACAGTTGGTATCAGAGGAAATGTTTAGTCAACCTTTGGAAACTAGGATGCAGAAACATTAGTGAGATCCTTAGAGATATTTCTAAGGTATGTCTAGGGATGTCTCTAAGGTTAAGTATAAGTATAGATTATAGTCCTATAAATATGGTAACGATATTATAATTAAACCTATGATCTTATATATTGAAGGTACTCCCCCTTGATTATGATTTTTTCCTCTCACACTATTTTTTTGAGTTTTAGAAAATGGATGGAAACAGGAAGATTCACAATAATGGAGGATATGATTGATAATGGAATGATATTCATCATGAGAAACCAAATGAAACAGGATTTGGAAGTCCAAATATTGTTATTATTCCAAATCAGCAATCATATAATATGATCAATAATATCATCTTTGGTAAGTTTCCTCACTCAGCTAATAAGAGAAAGATGGAGTTTTATGATGATCATAGTTGAAAGAATGATTAATTTACATCATGTAAATCATGGGGTAAGAAGCATCAGGGAGAATGTTTCAAAGGAACTGGAAGATATTTTGGGTTTGGAAAATAATGACACAAAGCTAGTAATTGCAAAGGAAAAGGATCAGTTAATACCATGGACAAGGATAATGGTACTTATAAGACATCAACAATTGTTAAATGTTTTAAATGTGAAATTTATGGGCATTATGAAAACCAATACCCGAAGGAAAAATTTCATGAAGAGAATCAAAATGGTCGTATGGGTAGTATTTATGATGATGATGATGATGAGACTAAAAATTATATATGAGATAAAAGAAGTGTTGAGGAATAAAATGAGGAAGCTCGATCAATGGTTTAGGTAGGTAGTGTAATGATTCTATGTTTATCAAGAGTTATGTTGTATAGTTAATTTAATGGTACTATGGAATAAAGAAACATCAAAGGATTGTTACACTATTGTATTTCATAAAGTGTTTGAATGTATATGTTGAATGGTACTGGTGACCATGAATGGTTATTAAAATAATTTTGGAAAAGAAGATGATATGCGCATAATGAAGGGATAAGGAGAAAATGAAATGTTTGACTGTATTAATGAGCTCATGGCTGATATAAGGACAACGTTATATCATGGTTTGAGTATATAGATATTTTGGGATTTTGGTATATGGAAAGTGTTAAATTTTGACACCATTCATGTTTTCACTAAGGTTCAATGGGTATGCATTTTTCAATAGAATACATGATTATGCTATACAAATGATTGTAATTTGACCAACATGATATATCGTATGATATATGAGGGATAAATAATGGTATTCACGTGCTTGTTATATGACCATTACAGTAATCATTATCTTTATACTATGAGTTTGGAAAGATGTATTTTGGATAAATCTTAAGGTTGGATTGGATTATATTGGGAATCAGATAGTATTGTTTAAGGCTACAAATGTTTTCAATATTATTTCTGTAATATTATAATAGTGTAAAAGGACAGCCCATAGGACGGGCAACAACACGTCGCGCCAGACAAGTTTGTGGTAATCGAACCCACAACCAATGTGCAACTTGCCTTTATCGCCTACCACTGGCCTACAGGAAGTACCAAGTTAGTAGAAACTAGTTTTATTATATTATGCGGTATGATATATGAAGTATATGTCCATTTTAAGAACCATATATGATTAATCTCACCATAGATGGACTTATGTATATTTGATAACTTTTGATAACTTTTTCTTGAGACAGATGAAATGACCCATCATTCTATCACAAGATCTGATAACACTTCACGGAAGACAAATTCAATTTCATTTCATTAAGAGGTGATGTAGAAATTGTTCAAGGCAGAAACAAAAGTGAGATTGAACCAAAATAAAGTAAATATTTCTTCTAATTCAAATTAGTCAACTTTAGGGAAATGATCTTGAAAACCAAAAATGTTGTCCTTGTGTCCTCATATCCGATTAATCAGAGGGTACCTTAAATCATCACAAATTTATGGCTTTGTGATTGTTGGATTTTTTATGGCCATGTCCTCTACCACTCTCCATCAGAATATGATGGTTAGATTTTTCTTCCATATCCATATTTCCACCTATGTTCTACAATGTGGAAACCTAGTTATGAGTTAATTTGGGTAACCGTTATGTTTCATACTTTATATTTTAAAGATTAGTTTTGGTATTCCATTTTACGATGTGGGTTTCTATGAGAGAAACTCCCATGTAATAAACCATTTATAACTCCGACAAATTTCGAGGGAGAAATTCATTTTAAGGGGGTAGAATGTAACCCACCGAGATTTTATAAGATATATTATTTTTAATTTATTTCATATCGTCTGTTGTACACTATACCAAGATCATCTTGCACTATATGCAACACTGTATTAGCTTGCAGTATACCCAACACTAATCCTGGATTGTGTTACACACAATTTCAAGTTGGTTTGATAGTAGTTATTCTATGCCACATTGAGTGTATATATATATCTATATTAAATATTTAAATGAAATATGGTTGGATTTTGTTATACGCAACAACAAAGGTGTCTTGCACTACACACAACCCTGACTTGGCTTGCATTACACGCAATCACAACCTTCCTCGAAATCTTGTGTTGTACGCAATATCGGGTTTCACTAAACAGCGATATATTGTTATAATATTATTATGGACTAGCCTTTATGAATAGTATTAACTATATTTTGAATTTTATTACATTATTTTTCATCTTACACATTTTCTAGAACATGGTATGAGAACAAGAAAAATTGTTCTTGTTAAATAAGTATTTTTTTTAAAATGCATTTTTGCCACCTTTTGATGGCAGACCCACATTAAATATAGTTTTTGACAAGTTTATATGTTCAATTTGACAAAATAAAATTCTTATTTGGAATCAGGATATAAAAATTTACTTTTATTAATTTTTTCATATTATTCTGATAACTTTCATATTTTAATAAATAGTAAAAACACGCTATATTTTAATTAAAATCAAATTTTTTAATCACAATAATTTTAATGGTTAAATTATAATATTGAATGGTTTTAAAGTATAAATAGGATATATTTTTACCATTTAATATAATGTATGTGATTATCATTAATTTTAATTTGAATTCATAGGTATAAACATTTTAATCTTTGGCAATGTATTAACTTTAAAACCCGTTTGCTTAACAACAAGATTAATTTTAAAATAATACTGCAACTTTTGTGTTTTAAATCATGAAAAATGGATTCCATATTTGGATTCAATGGGTCCAAATTATGTAAATATGTTACTTTTATTTTTTTGATATTATGAATAGTAACTACGGTAATTTTTATTTATTGCAGTTAAAGGTAAATCGGGTAATTAAGTGTAAAAATAAAATTATAAATACACCCTAACACCTGAAAAAATCTATTAGATGATTAAAAGTCGACCCATATCACCTAAGGGCTAGAATAGATTCATTTTATGGACTTTTTTCCATGAAAATAATTTAATTATTATAAAAACCAAAAAAAGTGACAACATGTCACTCCCTTAAATATTATAAGTACAATAATTTAAATTTACTGATAAAATTCATAAAACATCGAACATGAATAGTCACCAGGAATATAATCAAATTATATACACCATTTTAATTTATTTATAATATTTAGGGATTAAAAAATATCATTTAAGGTGACACAATAGTACATTTGAAATTATTTTATTGATTGAGATATCAAATAAATGGTTTTAAAAACATTAAAATAAATATTATATAAACTATTTAATGTGCTAGAATAATTTTATAGATAAATATGACATGTTATGAATCTATTAAAGCTTTTAGTTCGAATATATCCTCTATATAGATTTTATTCAAATTCAAATAAATCAATAGTGTCAAAATTGACAATATTGTTATTTTATAAAAATAACATAATATATAATTGTTTAAAAATCACAAAAAATTTATAAATTATAAATTAAAATTTATATGGTCTAAAATTTCATAAATTATCCAATTATGGAAAATTAAAAACACATAAGTAATTGTTTATAACAATTTAAAAATTAGGTTCTTATTACCAAAAATAAAATTAAATTGATTAAATAATGATAAATCAAGGTGATAATGTTTAAAATAAATTCCAAACATGTATTAATTTTATTGGTTGATGATATTAAAACCCAATATCATATAATATTTGTATTTGATTCATTTTTGGTGGATTTTAAGTGGGGTTGAATTTATTATAAATTAATATTTCTTATGTTTCCAATGGTGCCCCTCTCCTCCCTTATAAAAAGGGAATCCCTTCCCTCTTCTCTCCACACCCTTTTGAGACATGAATATCGGCCAAAACCTTCCAATTACTCTCTTAATACTCTCTAGTTATATCATAGAGGTTCTGATCCTCTCAGAATACAAACTCTAGTTCCCTAATAAGAAGTTTAAATGATGTGCATCGGGGAAGAGGTAATCTCTTCTACCGACTCTTTCAAGTTTCTTTCTTCTTCTACTTTCTCTTCTTTAGTTGTTTCATTATAAAGTAATAAAATAAATATTACTTATATACTGGTATGTTATTATAAATATTAAACAACCCTATTTCACCTTCTATCCATCCTACAGAAAACGAAATCACCGCGCATGCGTACGTACGGAATACCATCTTCACACTGTGGTGTAATCTGTTTTCCACCACCACCTAACATGGATGGGTACAATGGTGTAAATAATTACTATATATAATTATAATAACATCATATTTATTCTAAGATATTATATCATCCACTATAATTCCATTCAATAAATATGGGAACGATATCATCTCTCGTGTGTACGTAAGGATTACCGTCTCCACGACGCGATGAGATTCATTTTCCATGTTAACAATTCAAGAATGATTATAAAGTATATATAATAAGTAATATTGAAATATATGACATAATAATGATACTATATTTATGTTTATATATATATATGTATTTCATTTACTTAATTCCTTTCAATTCAATAAGGAAACGAAAATAGCGTTCATGCGTACGTACGTCCTACCGTCTCCATGAACGGTGTATTTCATTCCATTTATCGATCTATCATAAATATATGTATATGATGAATATATATTATATATAAATCATATTTGACATTCTTTAATTAAGTAAATATGGATATAAGTAATTATATCAAGAAGAACAAGTCTAAACACGTACAATAAATGAAATGATTTTACCCAAATCGCTGCTTTTACATCGAATTTACAAAATAATGGGTAATATAAAGTCATAAGTAAACCATATATGATATCATAACAAAGAATATGACTCTGTAATAAGTCAATGAAAATATTTAAATCATTATACAGGAGGTTCAGTTACATACGAAGCATATCAGACATAAGGTAAGGGATAAATATTCCAATATCATTCTTATCCGAGATTGGTATTCGTATGTATTTACTGGGGTTATTGTTAACATCCATGCCCATGTTTTTAAAAAATGTTTTCATTTATTTTAAATGTCCTTTTTACCCATTTTTTAAATTTACCACATGTTATGAAAGGAATCTTACTTTTTTTACCACATGGGGAACTTTTTTACTTTTCTGACAAAAGTACGAGAAGAATGTTATTTTTAACTTATACGGCGTGAATGGAATTTTACAGTTTCATAACGCCTCATTTTCATGAAGCTTACTCTACATGATTTTAAGAATATTTTCAAAAAAATACTTTTCTTTTAAAATTGCATGGAATTTTGTGAAAAGAAAATGATTTTGTATAAGAAAGGATATTTTACTCAAGAATTTATCTCAAGTGTTTTATCAAAACCATTTTCCATCTAAGATGAAATTATTTCAGATGTGTATGTTTCAAGTATAATGTCTGTATGATTTTCATGGTTTCAGTTATCTTATGATGAAATGATATCCATTTGTTTATATAGATTATTTTATTATGGGATGATGTTTATGAAACCCATTTTATTTTTTGGGTTATGATGAATGATTTATGTTTATGTTGTGTCACAAGTAAGAATTATTTCAATATGAGATGGGTGGGACCTATATCTCCCTCCGATGCATTGGGTAAAGATTTATATCTAATTAGATAGACATGGATGGAATGGAATGTTAATCCGGTTCATTAATATAGGACTGGAACGAGGAGTGAACTCGATTCAAAAAGGGACTTTGTCCACTAAGATGGTCTTGTAAGAAATGCCTTGGCTACTATGGAAATCATAACATGTGCTTAATGGTTTCCACAATTACATGTTTTATTCTCATGCTATTTTATCGTGGTCAATGTTTTTTTATGGTCTATAACTTACGTACAACCATGTTTTATGTCATTGCTCATGATTTTTATGTTTAAACATTATGTTCATGTTTTTAAGTTCAAATGTACATGGTTTGTTTTATTTTCTCCATGCTTACCCTTACTGAGCATTTGAGCTCACCCTTTATATGTTTTCTTTTCCCCATGATATAAATAAAGTATTTTGGCAAGAAAACAAAAAGGGGAAGATCTTTATGGGAGATGTTAAAGATCTCTCACCAAGATTAGAATATAATGTTCCGAGTTTCCAAAGACACTAAACTATTACGGTCCTTTGGTGTCTGTTTTTGTTATATATTTACATGACATTTTATTCAGGATTTTTTTTCTGATCTGGATGTTTTTCCCCATTATTAATCATGCACTACTTCCTCCTTGATTTTTTTGGAAATCACTCAGTTAATCTTGGATATAGGACAATCGAGACCTGCCATTGCTTTCTGTATGGAATCAGTCTTTCAAGAGGAACATAAAAATACCCTGAAGTCTTATTTTTAGTGTACTTTTCTATTAGGTAAAAAACCATTGATCTGGTCTCGTTCTCCCACAATCTTGCTACTTTTATTTTGGATTCTTAATATATATGTTTGATCGCATGTTGAACCATTGGTTTTTATCTGTTTCACTAATGAATGTCTGCGTAATGATCCGGAATTGCGTATTGGTCAAACCAGTGGCCAAAATAAATAAAAATGATGATCGAATAAAGAAATTAAAGAGAAATCCATACACCATTATGTGTGAGGAATGCAATAAAATATTTGTTCCTTTGGCCACAATTTTTTTCGTAGAAGAGGACTAATGAAGTGAAAAAAAATTGAATAAATAAAAATTCCATCAATTTAATTCTACCAACGATGCACATATCAATTATATTTATGGAATTGATCCACATTCATCTAGGATTAAGAAATAGTATGGGAGTCATAATGAAATAAATCATACCTAGAGTTTAGATTAACTGTTGATGAAGAATGGTTGAGCATTAGTGTCTTTGACAAGATCCAAGGAATCTATTGGCACAACGATCCAAGATTTCATCTCGATCCATTATCATCAAAAAGAATTCTATTGTTTAATGGATTCTAGGTCTATATGGATTAATAGACACCCTAATAAAATATATATATATATATATATATATTGAATAAGTATGGTATTTAATTGAAAATAATAATATAAATAATTTTTATAATTTAGCTTTTTTATTTACATCTGTGATGAATTTTTCAAAAAATGGCTCCTACCGAGAAAAGTGTTGTGCTCATATTGTAAAACCTATGATATGAACTCAACGGTGCCCTCATATTTATGATATGGGATCTTTCTAAGAAATTATTACACTTTTTTTCATAACAATACTCATGCATTATATTTAATATATTTCAATCAATTATTTTGGACACACTAGGGCTCCTAATCACATGATGTATCAATAAGTAGTCTAAAAAATAATCCATATAATATTCAAAAAATAATACATGGAAAATATGATTCAATATAACTGAGGTATTTATAAGGATCTAAAGGGTCATAAATAATTGAATAATCAAAATTCTACCTTATTTTGATGAATAAGAATATAGTTCATATTGGGCCCCACCATGGGGTCCAGGTTTTGTCTGAGAATAAATGATCCCCAATGACTAAATTCAGGATTTATTATGTGACTATAGAATAATTGTAGTTGAATTTATTTATTAAAATTATTCACATGGAATTAGGTGAATACATGGAAAATATTAGATGAATGAATATTAATTTAATATTTAAGGTTTGTCTAAAAATTATAGGAATTGGGAGTCGAGTAAAAGACTCGAGTTTGTCCAGTAAAATATTTATAAAATATTATAAGTAGTTGATAAATATATAAATGATGTTTATGATGTATCATGATCATTATAAAATGTCATTTATGGATTATTTAGTGGGAATTATATATATGGGGTGAGGGAACTCTATTTGGTTTTTTAATTACCACTATTTAAGTGAATATGAGCTTATTTATTAGTGAATTATCTTCCACTTGAGTTTGGGAGATCCTATCTCCTTCCCGCATCCAAGATAGAGAAACACCTATTTGAGGTTTTTGATATTCGATATCTATTTCATCTTAAAGTAAAGAATTCATGGTGATCATCATGATGTAGAATGAATCATTGGAACATCGTTCTAGCACATAGAATTTGACAATCAACATTTCAGGATACTCTTGAAGTGTGTTTATAATATATAGACTGTTTGAACGTTTATCCATAAATTAATGGTTTCTAGATAGGTGTGAATGATGAACATGTCATCAATCAGATTGAGGTAGCTGTTCGATTTATTTATTTTTCTTAAAAAAATTCATGCGAGATCCTCAACACCTTACTGAAGCTTAGATCACTAAAGACAACAGAGTTATGTTACTTCATTAATAAAAAATGATAACTCCCCATCCCATCTGCTTTGTTGAATTCCATTGTAACAACATAAGATAGTTGTAGAACTTTTCTTAGACTAGATCCAAATATACCATTGAAGGTAGTTTTCATTAGGGATCCTTCTCTTGAAGTTTAAATCCTAATGGTTCATGGGAATAACTTTGGTATCGATGCTTGAAAATATTGGTGATTAAAATCGACATGCTTGATGTAGGATGATTGTTTCCATTTTGGGATCTTGTATAATGTTTCTAACCTTATAATGATCAAACACATGTGTGTATCTATTACACCCATTGTTTATATTGAACTCATGTGGATATGTTTATGTCTATTGAAATTTTGGATCATTATGCTATGTTTATGCCTATATGTTTCATTCCCTTTTGTTTTTGAATCTTTGGCCTATTGAGGTATTCATCTAGTAGAACGTTATATGTTTAACATCATGGATTCACTATACATTATAATAAAGCATGTACAACATGAGATGATGAATATGATGGTCCAAGGGATATGTTTTAAGGATGATATCCTTTTACGTGACCTGAGGTAGTAGTGGGGAATGATGGCCTTGTAGCCCCACATGAGACAGAGATGTTTTACAGTGGACTTGTGTCTTGACTCATGAGAGAGATGGGATTTGACGACCGTGTGTTATTAATCATGGAATTTGGACTATGTTGTTTCTCTAAGATATACGGAATCTTTGTGTTGAACCCATGATCTTATTTTCCTTTTATGATTTTCCTTGTGGGATAAATCAGAAGAAGGTTCATCTGGGTTCATGGAGGCTTGGTTATCAGAAAATCACTAAATACATGACTATTTGATTATTTCTTGTGTATTTACATTTATTATGGTATATACTTATAATGAATGTGAACTTATGTTAAGGACGCCTTGGTGGTGTCATATTGGGTTCAAAATCACACAATGTGGAAGAATAATTTTTTATTTTCAGGTTTATTTCATATACAATTGATGAATTTCAACATTAGGGGTACTTTTTCTATTAATTTGTGTTACTATATGTTACATGAAATTTCTAAGGTGATAACACCGTTCTTATTTAGTAATGTTTTCCCCTTTCTTGTTATTGTGCTATCTTGATAAGATTTTAGTATATTTCAATAATACTTAAGGTATAGTCTCTACATTGAACCATTAGAACCCTCACCAAAAGCCGGAATCCACCTGTGTACTGTGAGGTGGACATGACGGTATGTAGGTCACTAACCTATACTAGGTACTTTTGTGTAAGGTATTATAGGTTTAATATCGAATTTAATTCCATGATACATGTTTTGTATTGTAGACCTATTTATAATATGTTTTTTGTACTATTTTTCTGTAATATTTTAACATGATTCTATTTTATTTAAGGTAATATGTATTATATATTGTTTTTTGTATTTCAATGAGTATTTTATCAAATGATACTAGATCCATAATGGGTTTCTCACCTCAATTTTCCTTCACTAAGGAAAATTCCATTTCCTGAATTTTTTTCTTTAGTGTGGTATTTATAATGATCTATGCATTTATATAATCATACCATTCATGAAATTAAAGGGATTTAAAATTACATATGATGTTATTTATCTCAAAAAATTTTTATTCAAAGGTTACCAATTCCATAAGATTTGTTGCTAACTCACTTTCTATTTGTTGAGTTGTGATTGTTCTACATGAAAATTATTCAAACAAATTTGTTAACACATAGAGTTTGATTGTAATATATTTTACAGTATCTTAAGATTCTATGAATTTATATATCTTTATCTTGAAAAACATTTTATAGGGATGTTAAAATATTTCTTCTTCAAGGACGAACTTCCTTATTTACAAAAATAAGTTGTTGTTAAAAATAATTATAGTCCTATTTAATGTTTATTTTAACCAAAATCTATTTTATTATTTTCAAAAAATATTTTTTTTATTATTTTGAAACATGAGTATGGAATATCTCATGTGATGCGATTATTTTTCTTTGTATATTTTCAAAATAACTTCTTAGTATCCATTTTATGGTATTTTCAATATATATTTCTATTATCATTTTTATGTTGTGGGTTTTCAATTGAGGTTTTTTTTAAATATTAAAAACAATTTCACTTTAAAGTTTCTATTTTTATCATTGACTCCACATTTCTTCTATAAATTCATTATGCATTTAGGGATGCATTTTTTGTATATTATAATTTTATATTTTAAAAAGATTTTGATGTCCCTTTCTGGAAAATTATTTTAGAAATATGACGCATAAACTAATCTTATAACACAAATGATAACTTTTTTTATGATATATATTATTATGATTTGGATTCAATTCTCCTCTATATCATAATTTTTTTTTCTTTTGGAGTTTCCATTCCGGAAATTCCATCTCAATTAACTTATGAAATACACACTTTGGTTAATTTATTTTTTATCACTTGATCAATTTCTCGATGTTCTGTATATGTGATTACATTTTAAATGACATAAATTCAATATTCCTTCTATTAGTTCATCAAGGAATTAAATTTCAATGATTTTATTTGGAATCAAATGTGTATATATGATCATTTTGTGATCTTTTGGGTCCTATTTATCAATCTAAAGCATTGGATAATTATTATTCGTCAGGGGATAAATAATTTATGTGTGGAGATTTTTATTATTAACATTATGAATCATAGAACATTTGTTTCCTCAAAATTTATTAGACAGATCGTTTTTTGTTCAAAACTTGATGCATGCAATTTTTTTTAGAAAATTGTATGGATATTTTCTTAATTCACAAGATGATGCATGGAAATTTATTTTTACAAAAGATTTATTTGATAATTTTCTTTTTCACAACACTAGGCATATAATTTTTTTAATCCCAACTTAATATGTGGGAATGATTAAATTTTCTCACAATGTTATGATATCTATATGATATTATTTGTTCCATATTTCATTTTTGTGATATACTTCAGAAACGGTCCATATTTATATATCATATTCCAATGATTATGATGTATGAATACATTTTGTTATGATACACTCTCCTTCCATGGTATATATTTTTTCATTTGAGATTTCTTGTCCTTCTTTCATAACTTATGAGAAAATACTATTACACTATTTTCTTTTTAATTATATATTACTCTTATGTTATTATTTTCATATATTCTTTTAATGTAAATCTTAATGACATGTTGATCCATATTTCTGTTACTGAGTTTTTGGACTAACCCCTTTTTTGTGATTCAATTCAACAAGTTATGTTGATGAGTATAATTTAAGAGATGTTTATAATGGTGTATATAGAGGAGAAATTATAAAGAAATGTTTTCAACTGTTTTAAAATAGTTTAATTATATATAAAATTTTCAAAGACACTAAAACTAATAATTACATAGAATGTGGGTGATTATAGTGAGATATAATATTATTGAGAAACATTGGAATGGTTAGCTTGGTTCATCTCACTTAGTGTCAAACACAAATAATGTGTTTTATCACCAGCCATGAAATATTGGTTTAAGGGAATACCCCATATGTCTTAAAATGACCAAGATACCTAATGAAGGAATGTAATAAATTTGTAGTGAACCTTATAAGTATTGGTTTGGATAATTTTAATTCATTAAAATATTCAAATTATAATAAAGTCACTTTATATGAGATACATCCATAAATACATTATAAGACCACTTACTTTATCTTTCTCAACCAAATGAATAGTCTAATGAATCATGATAGTAAAAAATTAAAGGGTAAAGATCATATCAAAATGTTATAGTTTTCCTAAAATTATTTTGACTGTTTTATCAAGATCAATTTTGATTTAAATATTATCAATAGACAAAATGATGAATGTGAAAAAGTCAATTGGCGCTATAATTTTTTCTCCCAATAATAATGTTATTTTTTAAGAATGCATAAACTACTCCATAATAATATTTTAGTAAAGAATTTTTAATCCATGGAAATTTGGAGGACTGAAATAAACATATCATGAAACATGACCTGAATATCCATCAGACACTCCCACATTTTTTCTATTTTATGGAAAACAACTTTTTATAGATTGTACATTATGAAAATTCATGTTAGATACTAATCATTCAAATTTACCAATTTATCACCACATATATTTAGTGATTCTATTTTCTTATGTTAATTTAGACAATAATTAGATTTTCCATACTCATTAATCATGTTATAATTAAATCTATAGAAAAATTATTCTCAATGTTCATAAACTAAATATTTTTATGTAAGTAATTTAATTCTCAATATGTAAGATAGATAAACATACACATTTTTATCCACTATTATGTTCAACTTATACCTGACAGAGTTCAAAGTATTTTTAACCCCTCATTTAACTATAAATGTTTTTCAATAAATCTTAGGCCATTCAATTATTGTAAAAATATATATACTATATATAATAACATTGGTGGAAGCCTGAAATATATTTTTTCATAGACCATTGGCCAGTTAAACTAAAATTGGTGAGTTTTATCAATGAAATTTTTTGTCAAACATGAATCAGAAATTTCATCAATAAGTCATTAGTTGATTCTCAAAATATGTGTTGAAAATTCCATAAATGAAATGAACGTTTTCATACCTATAAATCAAATTTTATAGTCCATCAATGTCAAGGTTTCTCCACATTAGGGAAATAGTCCATTTTATCATTCTCAAAGTAGATTCATTGTATATTTCAGTATAATTATTCCATAACTCTAACAATTATTGGGTTAGAAGATAAATATAGACATCAATGTAATTTTAGAAAAAAAATTCTAGGAATAATCATTTATATGATGAATGAATTATATTACACATAAATAGTGAGAGATAAATTATAAGGGATCAGAAAAATGGAAAATACTCTATATTTTATAAATAATGTACCAATAGGATTGATTCCATTAGTAATTAATCCAAAATTCCCATTTCTTGTATAATAATGGAAATTATGTTTTATGGAATCAAATGTATTATATTGTTTTTAATCTCTCAATTGGCTTATGAAATGATCATTGATATTATCTAATTAATTCCACTTCACATTTTTATTAGTTGTATTTGACATAAACAATATCCTAAATTTTATTTTTAAGTGGAAGTAATGTAAAACATTCAGTTAATTTTTATTTTTATGTTTATTTTTGAAAGTACATTGATTCATACCTGTATAAATATTTATTTAATTCCATTTAGAAGTAAAATATATTTTACGCTATTCAATACAATAATATTCAACCTAATATAAATTAAAATAATTGGGACGTTCATGTATCTTAAAATAATTGAGTGTAGGATTTATAATAACCTTATTAATATCATAAATGATACATGGATCTTAGCTTTAACAAATTAAACATGAACAAAATCCAATGACATGAAAATTTATTTATTTTTAATCCCACATAGTTTATTGATATGGTAAAATTTTTTATTGAAGTGATAGTTTTGTATACTTCACTCACCCCTCAAATAAATATTCATTTTTATATTCGGATAATTGATAAAAAAAATTAATTTTATTCGTTATGTTTTCTATAGTATTAGTTTCCAAAACATCATTCCATAATATGTTATTATATTGACCAGGTTTCCCTATAGTTATGAGAGCATCAATATTATTTGAATCAAAATAATGTGAGTAAAATAACATGTTAAGATATAGAATGTGTTTCCCTAATGTATAAAAATCATCATTTATCATGATATGAATTTCATTATCCATAAGCAAGGCATTAAACAGGTCATTATAATGCTTGTAATAAATGCTCTAACATCATATAACATTTGATTCTCTATTCAATGTCAACCACCCATATTGAGAAAGAATTTTCTTCAATACCATATTATCAAATTCCTCACATCTCTTCAACCAAAATTTTAATTTACCATTAAATCATAACGATTTTATCTTTTCATCCACAACTGTATTTTCAATTGAAAAATCCAAAACCTTCTCTAAATCCTAGCATAATGAGATGTATTCAATAGTAATGTAATCGAATATTATTTTATATGTAATAAATTTCCATTACTTACAAATAATAAAATAATTATATCAATATATAAGAAAATAACAATATATTTTAGTTAAAATTGTTAGAAAATATTTGTTTAATTTTAGAAATATTGTTATATTACAATTAGGAATTGAACCTGAAATTAAAATTGATAACTATGTTTTTATGTTTTACTTGAAATATAAATTAAAGAGGTAAATTCATGAAATTACACCATATCAATGAATATATAACCTATTTTTTACGGTCTCACTCCAGTTATCTATAATAAATATTAATAATTAAAGAAATTTAACTAACACTCACCAAATGTCCATTCAAGACATTGTAATAAACCAAAAACCTTGACCGCATATATAACATATTGTTACTGACCTAAAAGGAATGTCGTTAACCTCGTTGTATTTTTCCATTTTCACGGTCTCGATATGGTTGGGAAGGAATTGAGAGGATATATTTTATGGTGAAATTATGTATTGGTTGGAAATTTCAATCAATATAAATATTCTTGTTTAATATCGTACTGAGAATTTACACATCTTCTAATGGAGTGACATTTCATGTAAATTATTATAATAATGAATATTTATTTTATCAAAGAGTAAACATGTTTTTCAGGGATTCAAAAAATTTGAAATTTAATGATATGTAATGGGGTTATAGATTGCGAAAAAACCCTAAGATGTGAATTTATACTGGAATCAACGTAGAAATTTTGTTTTCATTCTTTCCAAATTTTGTGCTCTCAACCCAATATCCTTCCTCATTATATTTTGGGATCCTCAAACCACAATGGGTCCTTTTATTCATCGATTTGTCATTATTGTGGTCATGGTATGACTTTCTGAGTAATCAATTTACAGGCATCTCCATCCCATTATATATTACTTCCTTCATTTTTTATACATCATCTTTATTTTGATTGATCTAGCCCGAATGTGGTTGAATCTAATTTTGTGGTTGTGTTCCTAGATCTTATATGCTTTTATTCTTATTGGCTAGTTTTGTTGTAGGAATTATGATTCTATGAGGAAGGTAAGTGGTTCTATCTTTGTATTCAAATTTAATTAACCTTTAAATTTATTGACTTAAATTCACTTTTAATTAAAATGAAATTACATAAATTGAATAAATTTATTTGAATCATTATATTTAAAACCCCAATTCCAGTGAATTGGGGTTTTGGTTCACTTTGGAATGAAATTGGGAAGACCCAAAATTCTAGTGAATTGGGGTGTGTTTCTGGAATATATGGAATTTATATAAAGAACCAATTTGAATATTCTAATTGTAAAAATTGATATCATAGAAAATTAGTTGTTTCACCTTTTTGAAAAGGCATGATTTTGATTAATAATGAAATGCAATGAACCAATATATAATCAATAGAAATTGAATTCTTATAATTATGTCATATAGTATAATTATATGAAATCATAACACAATGAACTACTATGTACTATGTGACCATTTTGAAAAATATTGTCACATCTCTGATTTGAATTTCAAAAATCTAACATACACATTTGTGATCAATAAGATGTTTGGAGTCTGATAAGACCAACATAATTTTTGTGGAAGAGTAACCAACCCTTATAAATAGTAATGTTACCCTTATTAATAGTAATATGACCCTTATTAATATTAAATCATCCAAGTGAATAATTTACCTTAACAATGAAAGTATAAATAAAATTTATCTATCTTATAATAAAAATATGATATAATTATATCATAGTGTTGTTTTTTACGAGTAATGTGTATTTAATTGCAATTTTATGATTTATTAATTTAATATAAAATTTATTTTCATATAATTTATTAAAAAATATGTTCTTTGATGACTTATGATTATATGATAAATTTGAGAGACCTGAATAAATTTTTCAATGTGTTATAAGAGGGGGTGAGGGTAATTTTGTCTATGTATACATTATATGATAAATAAACTATTTATGGATTCATGGATGATATAAGCACCTTGGGATAGAAATCACCTTCACATATCAATATTTTTTGTAATAAGAATCCATAATGTTTCTTATCTTCATAAAAATAGTAAAATATTGAATACAATATTGAGAAAACCCTTCTCTACACTACTATAAAAACCACCCTCACCCCCTCTTCTCTTCACTCCTCTCAAGCCTGCTTAATAGTCCAAATTATTCTACAAATCTCTCTAAGATCCTATCCCACATCTAGAAGCCTATTTTCTCTTCAAAAGACAAAATTATTAAACTTTAAAGAGGTTCTCAATGAAGACATAATCAAGAGGTAAATTCCTATTTTTCATTCTTTTTATTTTCTTTCAAGTTCCATTCATTAGTTTTTCTTTCCTCACGTCCATTAATCCAAATGTTATGATAACTCAAGTACCTTACATGTACTAAAAAATTTTATAATAAAGAAATATTTCATCATCATCTCTTTTCCCATCCTTTTATACTACAAATGGAAACACCATCCGAGATGTGTTAATTTGTCACATTCAAGGATGATTGGTTTTCAATTTCAGTTATCGACTTCAATTCTAGTCATGGAACCATTTTTATGGTTCATCAAGACTATAATATATGTATTAATTATTGTTTGAGTTTCTTCAATATTTTTTACACAAGATATTGATTTATATATCAAGATGTGTTCGATGTGATAAAAAACCAACAATTCTCCAAAATGGTTATCATTAAAGTTTTATATAATGATTTATCATCACATAAAATGAACCAACTAATATTATAACCATTTAATATGTTGTATTTTCTCTAATAACATATAAATCTAACACCAGGAAACCATTCTCATCTTACATTGTTATACTAACATGTATATAAGTAAACGAATCATGAAAATTAATGAATCAAACAATAAAATTGAACCTCTTAACCCATGAAAAAAGTCATGAATGAACGTAAAAAGGTTATAATAAATAAATTAAATAAATAATATGTCCTAGAAATATTAATTAATTAATTTAATTTTCTTATCCATCACATTAAGATCATGTGAAGAACACCATCGGATTTAAGGTAAGGGATTCTACCAGAACCTCCATTATTCCTTCATGTTGCTCCATCCTTCTTTTTACTAAAATGAAGTTATCATTTATTTATTTTTTACATATAATAATTTTTTACACGATCCACACTCATATATCAATATCTATTCGTTCTTCTCTTTTAGGGATATAAATGTTTTTAAGTGGTTCCCTCCTCAATACTTCCCGATAAGAAAACCCGTTTTTAGGGAACATCCCAAATTCTTATCTGATTTGATGTGCACTATATCATCTATTTTAAGAAAATTGATTTTATAAATTCATCATTTTTATTATGAAAATCTTCTCGGTTCGCTTTTGGTTTTATATTGATTATCATGAACACTTTTAAATGCTCTTTAGTATTCTATTTAAAACCATAAAAAATGTTTTAATTCTAACCTTTCTTAAATATTATTTTTTATAAGTTGTCACTTATATATAACACAACATATCGTTTTATATTCATTTTTACCTTATTATTGTCCATGTTAATTTCTTTTGTGGACACTTTTTTGAAATACCCATGGGTTACACATTATGATATGATTATGATACCAATTCTTTTCCATGGGTACTCTAATGATTATGTATGATTGATAAAGTATGATTCTGTAAGTGGGAAGAATATTCATGAACATATTAATATGGGTGAACCATGATATTTCTCTAATGCATTGGGTAATGTGTAGTCTCATGATAGGTTATGTGTAACGGTTTTGTCGGGGACCCTTGACTCGTTCTACAATGTGCAATGGTCATGTTGGTTAACCTTAACCATTGCTCCTCTTTTTGAAAAGTGCCATGAATTGTTTTAAATTCATGTTTTATGTTGCCTAAACAATACAAAGATTCCAAGTTTATATGATCCCATTTTTTATATGTTATGATTTCATATGTTCCATGCATTTTTATATAATTCTTTCATGCCTTCTAACCCATGTGATAAAGATTTATTCTTATGTTCACTGCCTTACTATGATTTTTAGCTCGTCCCATTGTGCATGTAATCCATAGGTTATCTTATGTATATGTATGACAAAAAAGAAATTTAGGATATCTGTATGATGAATAAATATATAAATTTTATATTGTGTTCCATGTTTTCAGTTTTGTGTGTGTAGTCTTCCAAGACAATAGACGTCATGATACTTAGATTGTAATATGATGCTTTAATATTATTAAAATCATGTAATGATATGTGTAAAATGATAGGTTCAATATAGTTTGTATTAGAGTATTGTCCATTCATTTTTGGATATTAGGTAAATAGCACTTTAGTAAGAACATTGAGGATGATACTATGTATAAGATTACATCCCTAATGTTTGGTAAGTATAGAGTAAGTGGTTTATCAAGAAAATACATATATATCTTGATAAAAAAAGTGGATGTGGCTCTAGCATAGATTTATCAAGGAGTAAAACCTCAGAACACAGTTTTGAGCAGGACTCCTATGGGAACTGGAAAAAGACAACAGTCCTTACTGCACAACGAGTTTGACACACCCAGGGGATATGCTTTTGTAAATTCATAATCATAGTATGAACCATTATTAAGGGAATTAAAAATGGTAAAATAAGAATATAAGTTAAGAAATAGATCAATGATAACCATGAATTAAACATAGGGAATCACAATATAGTATATACTTATACATTTTAAGTGTATCCTTTTATGTTATTCATTTTATCTAATAATTAAAGACCCCTAATTGTATGTTCTATTTCTTAGTTAATCGTAGGAAATATAAGAACATGTTCTAACAATCAATGGTATAGGGAAAGTTAAGACGAGCCAAATGAGATTTCAAATATGATGGGAATGGGTTATGAAAACATCATTACAATACTTACTCAGCTATGTAATGTTTTGAATAATAACTTGAATCATCTAGAATGCCCTACCTCTCCATGGAAATAGCATGTTTCCATATAATACTTCATGTGGAAAAGGCCTCCAATGTTTAGTGGACATTCTGATCCCCTCCTCACAAAAACAGTGGATTAACTCCATTGAAATGTTATTCTATGTCCTTCACTACTCAGAAGAAGAGAATGTAATATTGCTGGTCTATCATTTTTATGGGGAAGTTGATCAGTAGAGGAAATTGATAATGAATATTAAATCCCATGAGGAAATTTATTCCATGGATTGGGAGGAATTCAGGAAAATGTTTTCCAATAAATATTTTCCATGAACCCTCCATCTCGAGATACAGAAAGAGTTTATCTGACTCATGCAAAAAGGAAGATGATTCCATCGGGGCATATGAAGAAAACATTACATGGATTGGAAGATACATCTCCGGCTTTTTCATGAACACTTAAAATAAGGTGGATAACTTCTTTAGAGGACTAAAGGTGATTATTTGAAAAGTTTTTGGAGATTTATGACTTTAAAAATTACGAAGAGATTGTCCGTTGTTCCCTCAATGTTGAAATGGAGAAGACATACTCTTAGTGGTCTCGTTGGGCTGGTGAGAAAAAGTGAGATATGGAGTCTAATATGGGTGGTTCTGCAAATAAATCCCATTATATAAATATGATAAAACAAACCAAGTGTCAAAATTTGTGGAAGAAGAATCTTGTTAAAGGTCTAATGGGAACTGATAAGTGATTAAAATGTGAAGGAATATGACATCTATTAAAAATTGTAGAAAAGATATGAAGAATCCCACAATCGTGGAGGAAGAAAGGATGGTTCAGATCAACTCTCATCAGGTAGTTTAGTGTTTCAATAGCAAAAATCAAGGGAATTATATAAACAATTTCCTTAAGACAAGGCTTGTCATAGGAAATCAACATCAACCTCAATAGTAATAAAGAAAGACTTATGTTATCTCTACTACTGATGTGGAGTCGGAAAATGATGTGGTGAAAGGTAATCAAGTTATTCATTTATAAATAGAATACATACTATTTGATTATTGTTCTTCACATTCTTTCGTATCTTTCTTGATTACTAGAACAATCAAAACACTGCCTCAAAATTTGGGGGTTGAGATATCTGTGAGAACATACAATGGGGAAACAAATCTATCAAAATTATATAACACCTCCCTGTTTATAATCTGTGGACTGAACCTCTTAAAAAATTTCATCATACTTTCAGTAGTGTAGTTTTTTTATACTTTTTTCATGGATTGGCTATCTTTATTCAAAACCTACATCAATAGTTGGGAAAGTGGGATCACTATTAAAATCATAAAGTATCCTATAATTCATTATATGTGGAAGGATAAAGATTAATCTCTTTTAGAATAATTGTCTCAAGTGTGGATATTATTACCTTAGGAGAAAGCATGTCTAGATCAAATGACTGAGACAAATGAGATGATTCTTCGTCAAGATATGCCCATTGTGATGGATTATATTGATGTATTCTATGAAGACTTGTCTGGTATTCCTCTTGATCGATAGGTTGAGTTTTCAACTTATCTTATTCCAGGATCTCTACCTATATCAATGAAATATTATAGAATGGCCATCATAGATCAGGATGAGGTGAAGAAGTTCTTACAAGAGAATATGAAGATGTTTTTCATATGACAGAGTGCTTCACTATGGGGTGTGTCAATCCTATTCATCAAGAATAAGGATGGATCATTGCACGTCTCCCTTGATTATCGTGATCAAAATAAACTTATTATAAATAACAAGAATCCTATGCCAAGGATTGATCCCTTTTTTGATCATCTACAAGGGGAACGTTATTTCTCTAAGGTGGACCTTCATTTGGGATATCACCAATTAATGGTTAGTAAGGAAGACATTCCCAATAATTCCTTTTGAATGAGGTATGGACCCTATGAGTTCATAGAGATTCCCTTCAGATTCACTAATGCTCTAGTAATTTTTATGGATATAATTAATAGAGTCTTTATAGATTACCTTGACAAATATTTCATAGTCTTTATCTATGATACTCAGATATAATCCAAGAGTAAGGAGGAATATGAAGAGCATTTGAATATTGTGTTGATGAATTTTATAAGGGAATAAATTAAGGCAATGTATAGTAAAAGTGAGTTATAGATGGAGGAAATATCATTCTTTGGGAATGTTATCACCAGAAAAGGGTAACATGTGGACCCTTCCAAGACAAAAGCAATTGAATAGTAGCATAAGCCAACATATATTATGGAGATCCTAATCATTTGGGGTCCATGTGGGTATTATCAATGTTTTTTGAAGAACTTATCATGATTTTTAAACCTGAAGAATAAGATGACAGAGAAGGAGGTGATGTTTTTCTTGACTGAAGAATGTGAGGAAAGCTTTAAGGAGCTAAAAGGGCTTATCACTACACTATTACTCATACTCCCAAAAAGTGGAGAACTCTTTGTTGTGTAATGTGATGTATCAAATAAGTGATTAGTCTGTGTGATAAGGACAAATGATAAAGTTATATCCGACACCTCAAGGCAGTAGAAAATCCCTAAGAAAAAATATTTGTGGAATGATTATAAGTTAGCGGTTGTGATTTTCGGGTTGAAAATATTGTGACATCATATCTCTAGGGAGAAGTGTGAGATATATAATAATCACAAGAGTGTCAAATTTATTTTCAAATATAATGAGATTAATATGCACCCGTGAAGATGGTTTGAGATTATCTAGGATTATTATTGCTCAATCCACTACCACAATGGTAAGGGAAAAGGGGTAGTGGTTTACCTAAGTAGAATGTATCCTACATATTTATCAATGATAAGAGTTGAGAAACATCCAATCATCTTATATTTGCAGAGTAAAGACCTTGGAATCATTAATGGAGGAACATCATCAATCATTTCTGAAATGGGTGCTCAACCATCCCTCATGGAGAAAATAATTGATTCTCAAAAAATATGCAGAAGTTATAAAATGGTTGTAAGCTATTAACAATGGAAAATTATCTGATTTAAATATTGTTGAGGAAGGTGATGTAATATCTGCATCATGGATATGTGTACCATCCGATCCAACGATAAAGAACGATCTTTTGAATGATTCACATAGATCATCCTTCTGTATTCACCCATTATCACAATAATGCATCAAGATCTCTAAGAATACATTTTCAGGACAATTTGATGAAGGAGACTAATGAATATACATCCAAGTGTCTGGTATTTAAAAAAGTGAACGTTAAAAGGTTGAAGTCTATGGGTATGATGCAACCCCAACCCAAATCATAATGTAACTAGGAGAACATCACCATGGACTCTGTTACTAGAATTCCAAAGACATCCATAGGAAAAAATTCTATATGGGTGATTGTTGATCATCTTACAAAGATAGCTAACTTTATCATAATTAGATAGGACTTCACATTGGATAAATTAGAAATGATATATATCAAAGAGGTGGTAAGGATGGATGGAGTACTAATATATATTGTATATGATAGAGATCCATGATTCACCTTGATGTTCTAGAAAATTCTATAGCATGCTCTAAAAACCGAACTAAACTTTAGTTTGTACAATCAACCTCAAACTAATGGACAATATGAGATAACTATTTAGACACTAGAATACATGTTGAGATCATTTTATATGGAAATAAAAGTATGTTGGGACCAAAAATTTTCACAGGTTGAATTCTCCTACAAAAACAGTTTTCTCTCTAGCATCCGAATGGAACCATATAAAGCCCTTTATAGGGAAAGGGTGAAGAACATAGGTGTGTTGTGATGAAGTTGGTGAGAGTAATATACAAGGACTTGAAATGGGATAAGAAATGGTGTAGAAGTTGAAAATCATTAAGAAGAACAACAATGCATCTCTATCTTGATAGAAGAGTTATAAAGACCATCGTTGAAGGGAACATGAGTTCAAATTTGTAGACACAATATTCCTCTACATATCTCCATAGAATATTGTCATTTGGTTTAGGAAGAAAGGAAATATATGTCCCATGTGCATCGACCCCTTCAAGATCTGGGATCACGTTGGAGCTATGGCCTATCGACTAGCACTCCAACCAATCATGTCTAAATTACACAATTTATTCCACATATCACTCTTAAAGATTTACATGCCATATCCTTCACATGAACCCTTTTAGAGGTGGTAGAATTGGATAATGATCTACCATAAAAGGAGATTCTAGTTAATAACTTGTATCATTGAGATAATGTTTTATGAAACAAGACAAATCACCAAGTCGAAGTGATATGGTAGAACCGTAAGTATGAAGATGCAACATGGGAACTGGATGTGGCAATGAAGGAAAAGTACCCACACTTGTTTATGACATAGAATCTAAAACGAATTTTTTTGGGAGAAATTTTATAACAGGGGAAGAATATAATGACCCAATGTTTAAGAAATGGAAATTCCCTTCTTATAATTATGTCATATAGTATAATAAAATGATATAAAAACATAGTGAACTACTATGTACTATGTGACCTCTAAAAATAATATTGTCACTGCAACGATTTGAATTTCTAACATCTGACATACACGGTTGCGATCAGTAGGATTTTTAGAGTCCGATAAGGAAAACTTAGTTTTTAGTGAATTTTAATAGACTCTTATGAATAGTAATGTTACCCTTATGAATAGTAATATAACAATAATTAATATTAAATCATCTATGTGAATAGGTTACCTTACCAATGAATTTATAAATAAAATTTATTTAACTTATAAGTGATAATATGATATAAATATATCATAATGTTGTTTTTTTGCATGTCATTTATATTTAATTTTAATTTTAGGATTAACACAATAATGCTAAATAATTTTTTTTATAAAATGTATTTATAAATAAGTATTTTTATGACTTATGATTATATGATAATTTTAAGAGACCTTAATTCATTATTTAATGTGTTAGAAAATCAATTTTAATTTTCATATTTATAATTTTCAAAAAATTGTGATTTAAATTAAAAATTAAATTTCACATATTTAGAAAGTTATTTTGATAAAATGGTATTAATTTTTTAATTCTACAAATCAAGATGGTGTTGGGGATAATTTTTGGGATTTTTATGAAATACAAGAATTTTGGTGAAGAGTAACATACTGTAATTTGGTGTATGTAAACATTATATGTTAAATACAATATTTATGGAGACATGGATAATATAAGAACCTTGGAATCGAACTAAAACTCACATATTAATATTTTTTTTCACAATAATAAATATAATTTATAGCCTTCAGAAAAATGATAAAATATTGAGAAAAACATCCTCTGCCCAACTATAAAAAACCACCCTCACCCCTCTCTTTTCTTCACTCCTCTCATGCATTTTTCTTGCTCCAAATTTTACTCAAGTATCTCCCTAATACCCTCAAACACGTCTAAAAACCCTTGGTATCATCAAAATCCTAAATCATCTCCATTAAAGAGGTTCTATGGGAGTCATATTCAAGAGGTAAATTCCTCTTTTCTTTCAATTATTTTCTTTCAAGTTCCATTCTTTTCTTTTTCTTTACTCACCTCAAATAATCTAAATGTTATAATAACTCTACTACCTTACATGTATTTTAATGTTTTTATGATAATGGAATATTTCATCATCATCTATCCTATCCCCTACTTCTAAACTAGATATAAAAACACTATCCGAGATGTGTTAATTTATCGCATTCAAGGACAACATGTTTTCAATATCTATCACTATCTTCAATTCTGTACAAGAAACTATTTTTATTCTTAATAAAAAATATATTATATGTATTTTTTCTAATTTATGATTCTAGAATCTTTTTTAAACATGATATTATTTTATAAATTAAGATGTGTTTGATATGATCAAAAACCAACAATTCACCAAAACATTTATCATTAATGTTTTATATAATGATTCCACTTCATTAAAAATAAACAAATGAATATTATAACCCTGTAATATATTGGATATTCATTAATTACATATAAATATAATTTTTTGTAACCATTCTCATATTACATGTTTACCTTACTAGTATATAAGTAAACCAATCATGAAAACCAACAAAACAAACAATGAAATTTATCCTCTTAACCCATCAAGAAGGTTATGAATTAACATAATAAGGTTATAATAAATAAATTAAATAAATAATATGTTATGGAAATATTAATTAAATAATTTATTTTGGTTATCCAAAATATTATGATCAAGGGAAGAACACCATCGAACTTAAGCTAAGGGATTCCACCAGAACCTTCATTATTCCATTGGGTTTCCCCATCTTTCTTTTTTTCCAAATGAATTTATCTTATATTTTTATTAACATCTAAAAAATGTTTTCATACATTCCCCAAACTCATGTATCAATATCCATTCATCCTTATCGTTCAGGATTTACATGTTTTTAAGTGGTTCCCTCGCCTATATGTCATAATAATAAAACTCAATCTAAGGGAACATCCTGGATTATTACATATTTTCAAGTGGACTATATCTTTTTTATTAATCTCCATTTTTTGTTATAAAATAAATTTTTTTATTATGAAATCCTTCTTAGTTCACTTTTGGTTTTATATAAAATATCACACCCTTTTTAAATGACCTTTAGTTTTTTCCTTCATAATGCACTAAAATATTTTAATTCTAATGTTTCTTAAATACTCTTTATACAAGTTTTCACTTATGTTTGACAACAATTATCATTATTTATGCCATTTTTCCTCATTAATGTCCATTTTACATTATTTAATGGAATCATATATGAAATGCCAATTGGTTGCACTTTATGATATTATTATGATACCCATTCGTTTCCATGGGTACCCTAATGTTTATGTATGATTGATTATGTATGATTATGTAAATGGAAATCATATTCATGACCATGTAATGATGGGTGTGCCCAAAGATAACTCAAACTCATTGGGTAAATATTAAACTCGGTGGTGAGCCTTGACTCGTGCTACCATGTGAAACAGTTCTTATGGATAACCTTGTAACTCCTTGACCCCAGAAGAAAAGATCTATTGCATTAGGTTAATACATTGGCCTGATTACTAGGAATCCAATCCCGAAGGACCAATCAATTTAATTTTCATGGAAAATAGATTACATATGTGAACATTACATTATAATTCAAAGTAAAAAAATAAAAATATAACATCATTCGAGAATGTCAATATTTTCTTATATTAACCCTAAAATCAATCATAATACACTTTGTGGCATCCTGGGAAAATAAAACATGAGAAATGGGTGAGCTCAGATGCTTAGTAGGGTTAAACAACATGGCAAAATTATTCATAAATAAGAAAAATCTTTTAATGCAAGCTAAAAATTAAAACACAATCCTTTTAAACATTTCATTCAGCATAATATGGTAATAATAGCTAAAATATTTCAATTTAAACATTCAATTGGATATTATACTAGTCTAGTAATCACTTTTTATTTAAATTACTAATCTCATAACAAGGGAATGCAAAGTGTCAGACATCATAACCACAACATCAAGGCCTCGTTCCAAGACCACATGAAAACTTAATATCAAAGAATCATGCCAAAACACTAGTTTGTTTCATGAGACCTCCCAATGCATTGAGGGGATATAGCGGGCCCATACCTCACTTACTAAGTCCAATTCATTCCTCGTATGAAAAGGGTGAGACATAACATAAAAATTTGTATTGAAACTTTCATACGAAATTTTAATACATTAACCATAAACTATGAATGGTATCAAAATAGCACATCCAAATTTATACATATCATATTACATTAAATAAATCAACCTAAAATAATTATAAAATAAAAAATGATGTTAACATAGAAGAAAATAATATTAAAAAATCAATAATTTGTTATTGAAATTTTCCTTTATTACATTGAAATCAGTAAAAATTCATTTAATTATTAAACAAAACATTTCTATGGAAAATAAATTTTTATGATTTTAATGGTAGATTAAAAATATTATCGTGAAATAATGGTGGAAAAATCTTATCATGCCATTTAAGTTAAAAACATTCATTCTGTAATTTGTCTAAAATGTTACAAAGTAAATTGTTTGGAAAGCGATTGAAATGTTTCTTCAAAAAATGTATAGAAAATTAAAACATGGGTATTATTGAATTTAAAAAAAAATAGAGAGATAGAAAAAATATTTTGACAATTAAATTCATGAAGCATGAACATGGCTAGTAAATATTCCCCAGTAGATACTTTTGTATAAACAATCTCAGATAAAAATGAAAATGTGAAATTCACCCTTACGTTAAGTCTAATACTATATCTATGTGTCTAAAACCCCTGAATAATGTTTTTAACATATTATTAACTTCTAAAAGAATCTTAATTATATCATATATGATTGTTTTAGGAGTTTATATTACTTTTTTACTAACAATTTCATGTTAATGCAACGTTTTGGGTAATAATCGCTTTCTTCATCGCATGTGTTTTGACCTATTATTCTTGATCATATAAATTAGATAATGATTTAATTACTTAAATAATTTATCAAATGATTTATATATAATATATATTAAGAATATTAATATATACGGAAAATATAAATATAAAATGGAATACACCAATAAGGGAAATAGTAGGTCGTACGTAGGTATGAACAATGTTTCCATTTTCTTATCATATTGAATAGAAGTAAGTGAATGAAATATATATATAAATATAAATATACATATACATATATAAATGTATATTTATGATTTCATATATTTTATACTATTCATAATATATATATTTCTAATCATTCCTGGATGGTGAATGTAGAAGATTAAGCTCATCATGTCATGGAGAAGGTAAGTCGTACGTACACATGAGCAACGATACCATATCCGTAATTGTTAAATAGTATGGAATTTTATCTAATATAAATTTTAAAGAAACAATATAACTATATTTTTGTTATTTAATTCATTTATATTCATCATTATTCCTGTCAAAATAATGTACAGATGAAAAACAGTTTACACGACAACATGTAGCCGGTAAGTCGTATACACACACACATTGTGATATTGTTTTTTGTAGGATGGGTAAACGAAGGAATATGGTTATCCCATAATCATGGAAAAATATAATAATATTTCATATTTTGTGGTTATTATTTCATTATGGTAACAAATTTGGAAATAGAATTATAAGAAGAAATATATTTGAAAAAAGTATGACAAAACGATTACCTCTTTTTCAAGTAGCTCCTTTTGATTTTAACAAAAAAACTCATTATGTAGAATTTATACCCAATATTTTTTCTAATATGTAGTGAGGGATATTTGGAGAGGAAAATATTTGGGTTTGGATGATCAAAAGGGATTTGGATGGTTGAATTAAAGAGATGTATACTTTTCATTTTATAGGAGATGTGTGAGGAAATTTAGGAAAATGTTGAAATATTAATTTATACTAAAATGATTTTTGGTTTCTAATGGATCCAAATTAATTTATTTCTAGGATAATATGATTATGAGTCGATAAAATCTCAACCAATATGTTTTAGACAAGTTTAGGTGATAAATATAACCTTATATTTTAGATTTAACCCTTCGTGAAACAGTTTAACTCTTTCTACGTCTTCTTGTATTTTTACACCACCTGGTTAATATATATACTATAAAATTAAAATAGAACAGAAAGTGGATAATCAATGAAATTAGTTACACTATAACTAATAATTGGAAGAAAACTATATTTTAATTACTATTATATCATTTAATAAAATAGTATTTGTTGTAAAAACTCATTTATGTCCATTTTGACACTATTTATTAAATGATTTTTTTAGTCATAACAATTTTATTCCATCGAAAAAATAATAAAATAATACCTAAAATGTCAATATTATCCATAAATTTTGTGTATGACATCAAAGTACTTAAATTTCATTAATTTTAATATTTTCAATATCATTTATTTCAATTATTCATTAATAAGGTAATCATCGTGTCATCATTGTGTCATAAAAAATTATTTATTTAATGTATAGATATTATAAATCAAATAACATGATGTATGGAGTTTTTTTATATTTATAATGAATATTTATAGTCTAAATGGTCATTATATAACCCCATATTAAAATTATTTTAGTTAAAAGATACATGTTTATGTTATATTTCTCTTTACCTTAAATTAATTATGATAACATGTCATTATCACACCCATGTGGCTCACAAAGGCCAAATGTGAATCCCAAGTGTTGTATAGGCCACCCATAACTCATCTAATAGTATTACGACAAGTGTTAGGGCAGTTTTATATTATTATAATATTATTTTACCCTTATTAACCTCATTTACCCTTTAACTATGTTAAATAAATATTATTACAAAAGATACAATTCTGAATTTTCAAAAATTAGTGGGGGTTATTTACATAATATGGGCCTTATAATTACAAATATAGAATCCATTTTTTCAAATTAAAAACATATAACTGGTATAAATTAATTTAAAATTAATTCCCATTTTCAAAACAAGAAAACATGTTTTAAGAAGTAAAACTCATCAAAAGATTAGCATGTGTATATATCCAATTTTAATGTGAAAATAATCATAATGACATGAATTTTATTAAATGATAAAAATATAATCCAATTATAATTAAATACCAATTAAAAGGATAATCTAACAATATGAATAAAATACATGAAAAATTGGTTTTGAATTAACATGCAGTATTTTTCACTATTCATTAAAATGTGAAACAGTTCAGAAAATTAACAAAATTTGTCCAAACTAAATTTTTACATCTTTCTCCTAAAGAGAAAGTTTAATTTTTTAAAATTTAATATATAAAAGTGTGAAGTATTGAATTTAAACTAGGTACACCATCAGAAGTCGGCAAAACATATTTTATGAAAAAATACGTCTTTTCTACAAAAAATTGATTTGTTCCTATGTCATGTCTTGGAATAACATAATATGAATGTTAAACTTGGGATTGAAATCTAGGGTTTTGAAATTTCAAAATATATTTTTTAAAATCCCTAATTATATCATGGTTTAATGAGGCCATTATTTTAAAATAATTAAATGGATGTTTGAAGGTCAATAAAGATAACAATAATATGGTTCCATATTAGAAAATATAGGGATGAAAAAAATATATATCCATTATTTTCTGAATGAGATTTATAGACAACATGGTCTGGTGAATGTTAATAATCACAAAGCTATAAATATGCGATGATCTAAGGGACCATTTGATTCCTTGCAAAATAATGTAAATAGATTTTTATGGTTTATCAATTTGTTCCCTAGAGATGGAAATTTTATTTACATTATAGACTAAGATCACAAGGGTGTATAATTAGTTGACAAGTTCAGTTCAATCCTTTAACAATGTTTTACCACAAACGAATATTTCTCTCAAAATATAATAAAATTCAACAATATTCTATTTATATTAATAATATAAGGATTCAAATATGAACTTATACTGTTTAAATAAATAAATTAATGTTATACACACCCAAGACTTCTTATAGGCCAGTGGTAGGTGATAAAGCCTTGTTGCACAAAGGTCGTGGGTTCGAATCCTGCAACCTTGTCTGACGCGACGGTTTTCCTACCAACCTACATGTTTTCCATTTTCAAAATCTATATTATTATTACATTCCAAAAATAACCTTTTTTATGTTCAACATTAAATAAATATATCCTCCTCAATCAATAATATCCAATGTCAAAACCTCCTCTAGTCCAACATTAAGACCTTTCCAAAATACATATGTTTAAATAAATAGTCTAAAAAGGGTCTTTAAATTCCCAAAATCAAATGAATCATCAGACCCCCAATATAATGTAATGTAGTCCTTTTTGAAATATACCATTATAACCTAAAAAACCATAATGGAATAATTCATGCTTCCAAATACATGATGAATATGTACTACATCACAATCCTTATATATCAAAATATTATTATAACTAGAATCTAATAACACAATCCTCAAACACAAATACATTAATAATTCCTCTTTGACTATAGTAACACCATCAGTATGACCTTGATCCATTTTCTTCACATGAGCTATGTCCCTGTGATGCTTTAGAAAATCATTTTCATAATGTACAATATCATTACAAGAATATCATTACACATTTACAATGTCCTTCTTTTCCTAACAAACACGATCCTGGTGACCTTTCACTCCATAATTGTAACAAAATCCCATTCCGTTGGGACATGTACCAGGATGTTTCTTACCACAATTATCACATACATTAAAATTATTCTTTTATTTCCCCCTTTATCCATCTCTTACTCTACTGTTATCTTGTTCTCTTTCTTTACATTAATTCCATAACACTTAGAGAATTGTTTTAATGTATTGACAGCTCATGAAGCTATATATTTGTATGAGGAGAAATATTTTGAGACCCGTGCCTATTAAAGGAATGGTTTAATTCTATTAAAGACTCAATAAATTTTACTTTCTGGGTTACATATATAGTCTATAGCATTCCTTGTTATTCTTGTCAGGTTAGCCTCACACTTCCAAAAATTTTGCCACCCTTTTTCCTCAGACTCACAAATTACATTTCCATATTATATTGTTGTTCGTGAGACAAGTATTTTTGTTAGAAAGGTTCTTTAAATTACCTATATTCAATATTTTCTACTTCTACTTCCTCATTTGTGTTTTTAATTAATGACCAACATTGATCTGCATCTCCTGAGAGTCAATAAACTACTATAAGACCATTCTTCCTTCCACTACATCCCAATGCATGAAATATATTTTATATGGAACTTATCCATTTCTCAGCTACAAATAGATTTGTATTCCCATTTAATGATTGTGTTTGTTGTCTCATAAAGTTTTCTATCATTTTTCATGCATGTTATGGATCTGGCCGCTCCACCTGGGTTAGGTTGTTGTTCACACCCATATTCAGTTTCCCCAAAATAGTTATAAGTTGGTCAAAACTTGTTGTATCTCCTTATCCAACATTGTTATCATTTATATTATGGAAATACCTACATGGATTTCGTCTATTGATATGGTTTTCATTCCTTCCACTGAGTGGAATTTCTAAAAAATTCCATACATTATATTACATTATGAATCATAATACATATTTCCAAACTAGTAAAATACTTAACATAAATTGAAAATAAATTCATATATAATATCATAATCATAATATGTTATAATTGTGGACATATCTAAGAATAAATCCTTTATAATGGTGTGTAAAAAAATGTGATTTATTCTAAGCATATCCCCCAGGAGTGTCAAACCAGGTGCGCAGTAAGGCACGTTGTCATGTACCCGGTTACCCCAAGTCAGGACCAAAACACCTTGTCATATTTATTACTCTTAGGTACATCTATTCTAGATCCATGTACACTTGTAGTATCTATACATGGATGCATTTTCTAGTAATTTCCAAATAATCACTGCATTACCATGATTCTACGATGTTTCTCTATACTGATCATCAAAGTCTATCTTAGTGTTATCATCTATAATCAGTATTTCCTTAATCTATTTCCAAGGTTGTTGCTAAACTTTCTCCGATAATAACTGTAATACCTCGACCTCAAAAGCCCATAGACTGTGCATTATTTTATTACATTGGCATGATTACAAGGAATCAAATCCCGAAGTACCATGAAGTTTATCATTATTAGAAAAGAGACTACATATGTTAACTTTACATTGTAATTCAAAGTATAAAATATAACATAGATAATAATTTGAGAAGACCTTTATTCTCATAGATTAACCCTCCATACCAATCACAATACACTTCGTGGAATAATACGATAATAAAATATATGAAATTGGTGAGCTAAAATACCCAGTAAAGTTAAACAATATATTAGAATCTTTCATAAATATGCATAATCTTCTAAGGCTTGGTATAAAATTAAAACAAGAGCCTTTTAATCATTACCTTCAATATAATATAAAAATAATAAATCAAATAATTCCATTTTAACATTCAAATGGATATTGTACTAGTTGAATAATCACATGTAATATAAATAACTAATCTCATAATGAGGTAATTCATAATTCCACGCATCATAACCACAATTATAAGGCCTCGATCCAAGACTATCATGAACCAACCCGATCAACCCGGAACTGGTCAACCAGGCCACTCCACTACAAGTCTCAAGAGATGTTCTAATCCTACCGGGATGTCAACAAGAACCAAGGGTATTAGTATAGTTAAAAGGGATCCATTTCTTCCAAATGAAAACAATTAAATAAACAGTGAAAATAAATGGGCAGCCCAATATAAATTTATATAAAATATGAACTGAACATTATTCTCAAATGAACGTGCAAGAAAAACAGAACCAATAACTCAACCGACCAAACATGAAAACCAAATAACTCCATGTGGCCCCACTGGTCACTGTCCAACACAATGATCACACATTTCCCAAGGTAATCATTCTCAATCTAAAATATACACAAGGGATAAAAATAGAATAATAATATATTCATGAGTATTAAAACTCAGTAGGATTGCCTAATATTATATTCTCAATGCACATCCTTTAAAATAAAAGTATAATAAATTTCCCGCTTGAAATACAATATATAAATATAAATTTTTCAAACCAGGTTCCATGCTACAAACATTACAAAATACAAATGTGGTCACATTTTCATAAACAATAAATGCTAGTAAAAAATTTCAAAGAAACGTAACTACAAAGTGAAAACAGTTTTCAAGAGGGATTTTTTAAAGAATGTTAAACAGTAAATTTAACACACATGATACGTAATTTTTCAATGAAACTCATCTTATGTTGATATTCAATATAATATATCCAATAAGCATAAGTCAAAGGAACACCCACATACAATAACTAGATGTGGTCCCCAGGTACCTCGTATATCGATGAAAAGTAACAAAACAAATATTTATTCACTACATGAGCCACCATTGAAGAGAATACCAATAACCTAGTAGTTCCCCAAATACTAATAATACCTTATTTAGTGTTTTCATCATCAAACTTTCTATGTGAAATAGAGTCGAAACCACTCTAGATCACTAGATTACTAGTACACGTCCGTCCACCTAGATATTCAAGTTTCCTTCTTTGTGCTCAAACAATTTCCAAATTGTATTAAAGCACATTTAAATATAAAAACGCCATTTAGGGTAACACAAAATCTGAATGGTTTCTAAATGTTTTTCTCACCCTTTGTGTATCTCAATAAACCATCTAAATTTTTCATAAAACAATTTCAAGATATTTAACAAAACATTGCACATGAATACCATTTGAAAATGAAAATTTTAGGCTAAAAAACCACTAATTACATACTAATCGAGATTTGGCATCCCCAAAACCATTATTATATCAATTTCACGAGTCCTAAAATGACCCCAAATGGTAAAACATGGAATACAGTGGAAAATCACTATTTTTATAGAGAAATGTCAAATAGAACTTTAGGTATTTTACCAAACCAATGTATAAAAAAGGTCCAAATTTATCTTTTCATAAAGACGTGTAAACACACCATTATTAGTAAAAAATATATTTACATAAACCCTTTAAAACATTTAGGTTACACATTAAATCTCAAACATTTTCATAAGAATTCAAACCAGAATCTTTTTTCTAATCCATAAAAGGACCCAAAAATATCCCATTTTGAGTCTATTAATAATTTAATAAATACAAACATGTTCTTCTTAATCACATTTATCACAAAAATTCAAACATGGCACTTTTCCAAAGACTTGGCGTCCAACATTTACCAAAACTACTTCTATTTGACACCTAAAGTGGTAAAAACCACAATGTGCATGACAAAACATTTTTAAAGTAGTTAAACAAGGTCATTAATATCACAATCCATATAGGAAAAGTAGTGGAACATTTATTTGAATATTAGGTCTCCACTTCTATAACGAATCAACTCCATTTTACACAAAACAAGGAATAAATAAAAAATTTTCACACCAAATAAATCATCCAAAAGTTCCACATAAATAATAAACATGTATATAAGGTGATAAAAAAATAAAACGATGAAACATAAATAATAAAGGCATGTTCATGGGAGAACCAACCTCGAAACCATGGCGCATGAGAGACGCACACCCGAAAACATCCATTGTGGGTTCCAAAACCCTAGATCTTTTATGAACAACCCTACACAAACAAAACACCCATAAAATGATGTAAAAGATAACCCTAGGTCTAGAATGACCATGGAAGAATATAAATCCAAGAAATAAATTAATGAATAAGGAAAATGGAAGAGAATGGAGAATTATTTTATGAAGAAATTAAGAAGAACCACTATGATTTGATGAGGAATCACACAAAAAGAGGCCCAAAACGAAGGGTAACAAAGGGTTAGGAATCTCTGGTCGATATACAATAGTTTGGGCTCCATTTGGGAGGTGAAATCACTAAAAAATGAAAGACAATGAATAAAATATAAAATAAAAAAGTTATTTTTAAAAAACTGGAAATGGTTCACTGGATGGTCCAATACCTGAATAAATAACCCATATCCACCATGATTATCAATTAATAAGAGGTATAAATGGATATTGTGGTCTGAATAGGTTAGTGGAGGCCAAGGGGGAAGTGGAATGAGTGAAAAATGTAGACAAACTAAATATTTATAAAAGAAAAAAATTTGTCTTTAAATCTGGAAATGAGATCATGGTTGTTCCAAATGTTGATGAAGCCATTACTTTCCCCAAATACTACCAACAATGCTATGGGGAACCCATGGCAGGATGATTAGATATATATGGAAGTTCATAACTCGACATTAATCTCACCCATAACCCATGAAGAGTATTGAGATATCCAAAACACTGAATCAAAACAAAGACATGAAACCCTGGGTGGGACAACTCTCCCTACCATTACAGCTTTCCGCCCCAGAAAGCCACACCACTATCCAACTGATTGATCAATGCCTACGGATTTCACATCAACACAATAAATTATATTAATAAAATTAAATTTCACCCACCAAAAAGGGAATTAATCCTATTTCTTGAAATGAAACAACAAATCACAACCACTTCCAGAAAATCAACGGAAGAATCAAGCCACTCATCCACAACGAATCCAACACTATATTGTTGAGAGTTCTCCCAAAGATACCAATGACCACCCCAAACCAATGAACATCAGGAAAATCCAATGATTCTAAGGGAGTCTAGAATATAATCCCCTCCATTAAGAACCAACCAACATGGAGCAAACAAGATTTCCACGTGATCTTGATTTGGGCCTCCCCCATACAGGCCAACTAAAACTCCCTTACAACAGCCTACCAAATGAGGACAAGAAAACCCAACATGATAATTTAAACAGATTTCTCCCAAATGGAGGGGATATGAACCTAGAAATAACATCATTCAAAGATAAAAAAACACCACCACACTGGGAGGGGGCCCCAATGATTGGACCACTGAAACCAAAGATGAAAACCACCCACCACTCTTCAACTATGGATGGATAAAATCGAAGACCTCGCATGATCCACATGGGTGGTCCACACAAGAACACTGTTTGAAATCTCACATCCAGGATGGTATAACCATAGACACTTCATGAGAGTTATGTCCACCAAACACTTTGTGAATAAATGAAAATCAAATTGATGAAAATTCACAATAAAACATAAAAACTACATTACCACATTGGTGATGGTAGGATCTTAGTCGAGCTCCCCACACCTCTGGTGATTTCATAATTGAGTGAAAAGATTCAATCCAAGGCCTATGGATAGATCCCTGATGTTTTAAGCATATAATTCACCACAAATAAGAGCTACAGATCATAAAAATCACTTTATCAACAACAAACATTTATCTAAATAGGAACTCATAAATACATGTCACCATTCTCTCTCACTCCGAATGAGGAGAAGAATGGAAAAGGAATATGATGAAACACATCAATATCACTAAACACAACTTATATTTCCAAAATAATAATCACAATATGGAAACACTTTAAATCAATACCAAACATCCCTGTATAGAACCGTAAAATTCAAGGGAAATTTTTTCTAAATTTTCTTAAGAATTTTACAAGAGCGCGGTTTCAGACGGCACCTGATTCCGAGGCCCAGAGTGCCCAAAATTAATTTCTGAAGTTTGGCTCGGGTACGTTCAGTGAACGAACGAGCGGGAATTCCTAACTTTTGATCCGGTGCTCGGAATTGAAATCTGAGGGAACCGATGAACTCGCAGCGCCGATATTCGCTTAAAGAGACCTTTTCGGGAGTTGCGTTTGTTGCGGGTTGAAAGTTAGTTTTGGGGATTAAAAGATAAGTAAAATAAAATTGTGTGTGAATTTTATTTTATTCGTGGTGGTTAGACTCTCTCATGGGAAGTTGTTGGTGGGGCCCACAACCACCCAACTTCCCATGTGTGGTTATGAGGGAGGTGGGGCCCACACGAGCCCCCACCTTTTCAAATTCCCTAACCCCTCTAAACCCCCTCTTAATTATGTGACTCTCCCCTACATTAATTATTGCCAACTTATCTCTCATTTATTTTTTGTCAACTCTAGATTTAATTAATGTAATGAATTCAACTTTTGAATTTTGAAAGGTTGGAAAAGTGAAAATAAAATAAGGTGTAGCTTATTTTATTTTGGGAGTTGCTGTGTTGTGTGGAGATTTGAGAGAGGAAGAGTTCTACACTTTGAAGAACTTCATCTTCCTCCTTGAAGAACGCGAAGAACACCGACACACCATTCTATCTTCTCTCCATGTCAAAGAAAGGGAGACACTGCTTCCTCCTCGGTTTTCCTTCGTCGACTTGGGAAGTTTCGCCAACGACGTATCGCATCGGACACATCCCTTCGTCAACGGATTTGACGAACAACGACCGCGACGCCCGACCTCCGCGACGTCGTCTTCTGCGGAACGTAGACAAATCTTCGAACCTTATACCCGAGGTAGGGGTTGTTGTTTTTCTTTTTGGTTTAACTATTTTATTCTTGATCGTGAATTTAGCAAGTCTAACGTGTGGCTTTGAATTATTTAAAGTCGCGTTATTATTTTAACGTGAGGGGGCCGGACCGCACAAACACGGCCGAACCCCCTCCATCGTTCTTGTTAATTATTGCGGGTGGAAGAAAGTGGCGTGGTGCCATCGCACCACGCGGATGATCATGCAAATATTTTTACGTGGCGCCGTCGCGCCACGCCGAGGAAGAATCTTCAAGAACGCGACGCTGTCGCGCCGCGTTGAAAGGAATCAAGGCACGGGAAGGGGCGTGGTGCCGTCGCACCGCGCCGGATGACGAACACCGCGGCCGGTTCCGGGCCGCGGTGGGACGAGGAGACCGCGGCCGGTTCCGGGCCGCGGCGGGAAGAGAAGACCGGCGGCCGAGCCGCCGGCGTCGGAAGCCGAAGGGGGGACCGGAATTTCCGGTCCCGTTCGAGAAAACCGGCCGGCCAGCTGGCCGGCCGGAAGGCATTAAACCGGGGGAATTAATTCCCCCGGCCAACACACAAAACCCCCCTCATTATGAGGGGGGCGGTTCTTTGAAGAGAGGGGGGCAGCCGGCCCCCCGGTTTGTTTCCAGCCGGCCCCCACGTGCGGGGGCCGTTTTGTTGCAAAGGCGCGGCACAAAGGCCGCGCCGCTTCCCAAATCAGCGGGGGCTTGCCACCCGCGTGCCAACCACATGCGGCGCCAGCCGCCAAACCGCCGCGGCTTGCCGCGCCGCCCCAGGGGGGGGGGGGGTCGGGCCGGGTCGGCCCGGACCCGGACCCCCCCCCCCGTTTCGAACCAGAATCGGTTATTGGGCCATATCATGAGCCTCGGACCTCCGAATGACGAACCGTCTGCGGAAACACGATCCTTGGATCGAGACGGTCGTTTCGGTATATCGCACTCAAGGTTTATGTTTACTTTGAGTTCGGCCGGGTTAGTTCGTTCACGAAACCAACCGGGCCTTCGGAGCGGAAACACTCATATCTTGAGCTACGGACGTCCGATTGACGTGCCGTCAGCTGTGTTGTGTCCCTCTTAGTGAGACGAATCTTTTGGCATACTCCGCCCGAGGTTTGGACGCAGGTGGAGTACGGTCGGGTTGGTTTTCCTTAAAAACCAACCGGGCCCCGGAGACGAAAATGCCAATAACTCTCAGACCGGGCGTCCGATCGACGCGCCGTCTGTTGCCTTGAGTTCCTGTTGACGATACGGAACTTTTGGATACATCAACTCTGGCCTTCGTGACAGTTGATGTATCAGCCTCTCGGCTCGTGGAGCGGACCCTCCGAACGAGCTTGCTGTGTGCGGGAACCCTAGTGCTGGCTGCGACTGCTACGACTACTACTGCTACTGTGACTGCGACGACGACAGTACATAGATCCTGTGTGGATTCGACGACGACGACTTTAGCACTCAGCGATCCTACGTGGATCAGTGCTACAGGTCCTGTGTGGGCCCGATCCTGTGTGGGTCCTTGCGCTCAGCGGTTCTGTGTGAGCCAGCGCCTACAGGTCCTGTGTGGGCCCGATCCTGTGTGGGTCATTGCGGGGGTTAGTTACCTATCGATCCTTCGTGGGTCCGACGACTTAGATGGATCAGTGATCATCTTTATCGTCCTCTGAAGAAGTATACCTGTGTGAGCTGAATCCTGTTGCTTTCCTGTGTGGATTGTGTTGTACAATCCTGTGTGGATTATGTTTTTCTTTCCTATGTGGAATACGTATACTTTCCTGCGTGGACTGAGTTGTACTTGGGCTCGGAGGTTGGAGCGTATTTTAATTGATGACTTAGGTATATGTATGGGCATATACCTAAGCAGTGTCGGTTGTTACTTCGTGATTGTACTTTTCTTCTTGGTTTATCCTTTGTGGATTTGAGAGACCTTCAGGGGTCTCGGGGTCCCTACTGAGTAGCTTATACTCACCCCTGCACGGGCTTCGCCCGCACTACATTGTGTTGGTTGCAGACGACGGACAGCGTTGACCTTAGCTGAGGCTTGTAGAGCGGGACGGTACCCGGAGGTGGACCACTGGGCGGGATGTGCACGGAGCGGGCGGCGGGACCCGTGGAGCAGAGGAGCTATCTGTACCCACCCTTCAGGTGGGATTTCCAGTGGACAGCTCGGTGTAGCGGCTTTTACTTCTTAGTTGCTGTTTTCCCTTTCGAGTTGTACTTTACTTTTAGTTTGGGTTTGTATTCTGGCCCATTTACTTTTCCGCACTTTCAGTTGTACTCTGCTTTGTTTAGTGTTTACTTTCCGCTTGCTTACTCTGTGGTGTTAGTTACTTTTCAAAGGCAATGTCTTCCCTTTTTACTGGGATTTACGCCTTGGTGCTAGTCACCAGCCCCTGGCCTATGGAAGGCGGGCTTGGGGTAGTCACGGCACGGACCCCGAGGGCGGGTCGTGACAAATTGGTATCAGAGAAGTTCGGTTCTACCGCGAACTCTGATCTTTTCTATGTGAGGCAATAATGTTTAGCGTATTGAGTGTGGTTATCAGTCCAGGGAGTCCAGTGTTGGTGCGGCGGCCGACGTATCCGTACACAAGGACCCTGACTTCTGATTTCCGACTTAATGCACGAAAACATTGTTTGCGTGTGTGTTTCAAAGATTTCATTGTGATTACTTATATCAGCTCACCAGGTATACTGTTCTAACCGTGGCGCACCTGTTTCCTTTTCAGGATGGCCCCACGACGACAGCCAGCTAGGGTTCCGAGAGTCGAGCGAGACGACAGCCCACCGAGCGACGAGGCCTCGGTGCAGGGCCCTTTTCCAGTAGTGGCACCGGCGGTAGCTTTACCCGCCGATCCCCCGATGCTTCCAGCAGCAACCGCTGACGATGCACGTCGCCTCAGCGCACTGCATGAGTTTCAGCGCCAGCGACCGCCCAGGTTTCGCGGGGAGACGGATTCCCAGGCAGCAGAGGACTGGCTGGAGGCAGTGGTTCGAGTGTTTAGGCTAGTGAGGACACCAGCAGACCTCATGGTGATCCTCGCTGCGAGCCTACTACACGCAGCAGCAGGACGATGGTGGAGCTTAATGCTCCAGGTGCACGATGAGGCATCTCTTCTTTGGACGGACTTTGAGAGCCTCTTCCGCTCGGAGTTCGTCCCAGCCACCCTTCGTGCGGTGCGTATCCAGGAGCTTCTTCAGCTGCGGCAGGGCAGCATGACGATCGCTCAGTACTCAGCGAGATTTACTGATCTCTCGCGCTACTCGACCGACATGGTACGGGACCCATTCTTCCGGGCCCGGACCTTCGAGCAGGGTTTGAGACACGAGATCAGGGCATCGCTGATCTCCCTCAGCATACCGACTCAGACAGGAGTACTGGAGCGGGCCCTTCTGATCGAGAGCTTCCTTGCTGAGTCTACGCCAACACAGAAACCCACCGCAGGGCGGCACGTGGCAGAGTCATCTGCAGCAGGCAGTCAACGGATGACTCAGGGGTCCAGACAGACCAGACCTTCGGGCAGAAGACCTCAGGGCACTGGCTCAGCAGTGCGGGGCACACAGCGCGGAGCCAGTCTTACGAGAGGCAGACAGTGCTACTCGTGCGGCGGGCAGGGCCACATGGCTCGTGACTTCCCGACCCGCCGTGCCGAGGAGCAGCAGACGGTTGAGGGACCACCGAGGCAGAGGCAGAGGGTCGACCGTGGCGGTCCGCAGGGAGGAGGCGGACGAGGCAGAGGAGCTGGACGAGCAGCCGGTGGTGGCCGACGCTTTGAGGCTCTACCACCACCACCACCAGGAGGTCCACCCCGACCACAGGGAGCTGGCGGGCAGCGACAGGCACAACTCCAGGCAGCAGAGGCCTACGACCACGGCGCACCCGAGATGATTCGAGGTACTATCTGTGTCTATTCCACCCTTGTTGCAGTTCTTATAGACACAGGAGCAAGTCACTCTTTCATAGCCGCTGCCCTTGTTCGGAGCTCGGAGATTCCGACAGAGCCATTGGCTCGATCCTTACGGCTAGAGACTCCTACGGGAGCAGACTCGACGATTACGCACTGGTGCCGGCAGTGTGAGCTTACTCTAGGAGGCGAGAGCTTCGGCTGGGATCTTCTTGTAGCAGCGTCGTGGCCTTAAGACGTCATCTTGGGCATGGATTGGCTATCTACGGTCCATGCACAGATTGACTGTTTTAGGCGCAAGGTGCGATGTGTACGCACCGACGGGAGCAGGTTCACCTTCACCGGCGAGAAGGGAGCCTTTGCAGCACAGGATGGACTTCCGCGGAGGAGAGGACAGCCCATCACTCATCAGTTGGCTACCCTCATCCTTGGAGCAGTTGACGTGCGGAGTCCTGGTTTTCCTGCAGTGGTGGATCTGTTTGCGGACGTTTTTCCCTACGACGTCCCAGGGCTACCTCCTCACAGAGAGGTAGACTTTTATATTGACTTGTACCCCGGGAAAGCCCCGATATCTACTCCAGCATATCGGATGGCCCCCGCCGAGCTTCGAGAGCTACGGGTACAGTTGGAGGACTTGCAGGGCAAGAGGTTCATCCGATCCAGTGTTTCACCCTGGGCTTCTCCGATATTGTTCGCCAAGAAGGCGGACGGGAGCTTACGACTTTGTGTTGACTATCGTCGCCTGAACCAGGTGACAGTGAGGAACAAGTATCTGCTACCGAGGATTGATGACCTCTTTGATCAGCTCAAGGGAGCACGGTGGTTCTCGAAGATAGACCTCAGGTCAGGCTATCATCAGCTCAGAGTCAGAGACGAGGATGTGCAGAAGACAGCCTTCAGATGTCGGTATGGCCACTATGAGTTCTTGGTTATGCCTTTCGGTGTAACCAATGCTCCAGCAGTGTTCATGGCTCTCATGAACAGGATCATTCAGCCATACCTCGATCTGTTTGTCGTGGTCTTCATCGACGACATTCTGATTTATTCTACGACAGAGGGGGAGCACGCCTATCACTTGCGAGTTGTTCTTGACTCACTCCGAGAGCACCAGCTTTATGGTAATCTCTCGAAGTGCCAGTTCTGGATACGTGAGGTCCACTTTTTGGGACACGTTATCTCTGAGGCGAGAGTTGCAGTGGATCCCGCGAAGATTGAGGCTGTGTTAGCTTGGGAGCCACCCAGGAGCGTGACTGAGGTTCGGAGTTTCTTGGGACTAGCTGGATACTATCGGAGATTCGTACCAGACTTCTCTAGAGTTGCGGAATCACTCACAGCTTTGACGAAGAAGGGGAAACCCTTCGTATGGACAGACAGATGTCAGCAGAGCTTCCAGGAGCTGAGACAGAGATTGACTAGCGCACCTATCTTGAGGTTGCCTGAGGAGGGAGTAGGGTACGTAGTCTACTGCGATGCATCAGGGACCGGACTCGGATGTGTTCTGATGCAGGAGCGGGCAGTGATCGCCTATGGATCACGACAGTTGAGGCCGCATGAGCAGAACTACGCTACCCATGACCTGGAGTTAGCAGCAGTGGTCTTCGCTCTGAAGACATGGCGACACTATCTGATGGGCGAGCGCTTTACAGTCTTTTCCGATCATCAGAGTCTCAGGTATATCTTCTCGCAGAAGGACCTGAACCTGAGATAGTGGCGATGGCTCGAGTTTCTCCAGGACTATGACTTTGAGATAGTCTATACTCCTGGTAAGGGGAACGTAGTAGCCGATGCCCTCAGTAGGAGGACGGGCATTCAGCTACTTGAGGAGGCGACGGAGCAGCTAGCCTCTTTGCAGATATCCTTCGTGGATAGAGATGGAGCAGCCTTTCTTCAGTCTCTCACAGTCACTCCTCCACTACTGCAGCGGGTCAGAGAGGCACAGCGTGAGGACGCTGACTGTGAGACACGGCATGCACAGATATCCTCGGGACATGCACCTGATGGTTTCTCCCTTGGAGCAGAGCACGACATCCTTTTCAGAGGACGTCCCATGGTACCAGTTGCTTTGCGAGAGTAAGTGCTGAGAGAGTATCACACTTCTCCTTTAACGGTACATCCTGGAGTGGAGAAGATGTACCAGGACCTCAGACGACAGCACTGGTGGCCGGGCATGAAGAAGGCAGTAGCGGAGTTCGTTTCTCGATGCCTTACCTGCCAGCAGGTGAAGGCAGAGCATCAGGTACCAGCAGGCTTGGTACAGCCCTTGGAGGTTCTGGAGTGGAAGTGGGACGACATATCTATGGACTTCGTGACTGGACTTCCACGCACTTCCAGAGGTCACGACTCCATCTGGGTGATTGTTGACCGACTCACCAAGTCGGCACACTTCTTACCCATCAGAGAGCAGGGCTCAGTGGAGAGCTTGGGACGTCTCTACGTTCAGGAGATTGTGCGACTCCACGGCGTGCCATCATCTATCGTCTACGATCGAGATGCCCGCTTTACTTCCCGGCTTTGGAAGGGGTTGCAGGAGGCGTTCGGGACACAGCTACGTCTGAGCACAGCCTTTCACCCTCAGACGGATGGTCAGACGGAGAGGACCATTCAGACTCTCGAGGACATGCTCCGCGCATGTGTCCTCGACTTTGGTCGTAGCTGGGAGGACCACCTACCCTTGGTGGAGTTCGCGTACAATAACAGCTACCACTCCACCATCGGGATGGCACCGTACGAGGCGTTGTACGGCCGACCTTGTAGATCTCCTTTGTGCTGGACAGACCCTGGGGAGTCAGCACTCGTGGGACCGGAGATGGTCCAGGCCACGACAGAGAAGGTCCAGGTCATCCAGGAGCAGATGAGGACAGCTCAGAGCCGGCAGAAGTCATATGCTGACAGGAGGCGGAGGCCACTGGAGTTCAAGGATGGCGACCACGTCTTCTTGCGGGTCTCACCTCGACGTGGTATTCGGAGATTTGGCCGAGGCGGCAAGTTATCTCCGCGCTTCATCGGACCCTTCCAGATTCTCAGCAGGATTGGTGAGGTGGCTTATCGCCTGGCTCTACCACCTCAGTTGCACCGGGTGCACGACGTCTTCCACGTATCCCAGCTGAGGAAATACGTGCACGACCCGACGCACATCATTGATCATGGGGAGCTTGACGTTGACGATGGGGCGACTTTTACGGATGTCCCGGTGGAGATAGAGGATCGACAGGAGCGGGTCCTTCGTGGGCGATCGATTCCTCTTGTGCGCATCAGATGGCATCACGGGAATCTCCAGGAGAGCACATGGGAGCGGGAGGCTCAGATACGTGCTCAGTACCCTCATTTGTTTCCCTAGTTTTTGATGTATCTTTACGGGGACGTAAAGCCCTGAGGTGGGAGTAATGTATAGACCCGTAAAATTCAATGGAAATTTTTTCTTAATTTTCTTAAGAATTTTACAAGAGTGCGGTTTCAGACGGCACCTGATTCCGAGGCCCAGAGTTCCTGGAATTAATTTCTGAAGTTTGGCTCGGGTACGTTCAGCGAACGAACGAGCGGGAATTCCTAACTTTTGATCCGGTGCTCGGAATTGAAATCCGAGGGCACCGATGAACTCGCAGCGCCGATATTCGCTTAAAGAGACCTTTTCGGGAGTTGCGTTTGTTGCGGGTTGAAAGTTAGTTTTGGGGATTAAAAGATAAGTAAAATAAAATTGTGTGTGAATTTTATTTTATTCGTGGTGGTTAGACTCTCTCATGGGAAGTTGTTGGTGGGGCCCACAACCACCCAACTTCCCATGTGTGGTTATGAGGGAGGTGGGGCCCACACGAGCCCCCACCTTTTCAAATTCCCTAACCCCTCTAAACCCCCTCTTAATTATGTGACTCTCCCCTACATTAATTATTGCCAACTTATCTCTCATTTATTTTTTGTCAACTCTAGATTTAATTAATGTAATGAATTCAACTTTTGAATTTTGAAAGGTTGGCAAAGTGAAAATAAAAGAAGGTGTAGCTTATTTTATTTTGGGAGTTGCTATGTTGTGTGGAGATTTGAGAGAGGAAGAGTTCTACACTTTGAAGAACTTCATCTTCCTCCTTGAAGAACGCGAAGAACACCGACACGCCATTCTATCTTCTCTCCACGTCAAAGAAAGGGAGACACTGCTTCCTCCTCGGTTTTCCTTCGTCGACTTGGGAAGTTTCTCCAACGACGTATCGCATCGGACACATCCCTTCATCAACAGATTTGACGAACGACGACCGCGACGCCCGACCTCCGCGACGTCGTCTTCCGCGGAACGTAGACAAATCTTCGAACCTTATACCCGAGGTAGGGGTTGTTGTTTTTCTTTTTGGTTTAACTATTTTATTCTTGATCATGAATTTAGCAAGTCTAACGTGTGGCTTTGAATTATTTAAAGTCGCGTTATTATATTAACGTGAGGGGGCCGGACCGCACGAACACGGCCGAACCCCCTCCATCGTTCTTGTTTATTCTTGCGGGTGGAAGCAAGTGGCGTGGTGCCGTCGCACCACGCGGATGATCGTGCAAATATTTTTACGCGGCGCCGTCGCGCCACGCCGAGGAAGAATCTTCAAGAACGCGACGCCGTCACGCCGAGTTGAAAGGAATCAAGGCACGGGAAGGGGCGCGGTGCCATCGCACCACGCCGGATGACGAAGACCGCGGCCGGTTCCGGGCCGCGGCGGGAAGAGAAGACCGGCGGCCGAGCCGCCGGCGTCGGAAGCCGAAGGGGGGACCGGAATTTCCGATCCCGTTAGAGAAAACCGGCCGGCCAGCTGGCCGGCCGGAAGGCATTAAACCGGGGGAATTAATTCCCCCGGCCAACACACAAAACCCCCCTCATTATGAGGGGGGTGGTTCTTTGAAGAGAGGGGGGCAGCCGGCCCCCCGGTTTGTTTCCAGCCGGCCCCCACGTGCGGGGGCCGTTTTGTTGCAAAGGCGCGACACAAAGGCCGCGCTGCTTCCCAAATCAGCGGGGGCTTGCCCCCCGCGTGCCGACCACGTGCGGCGCCAGCCGCCAAGCCGCCGCGGCTCTCCGCAGCTCGCCGCGCCGCCGCGCCGCCGCGCTGCCCCAGGGGGGGGGGCGGTCGGGTCGGGTCGGCCCGGACCCGGACCCCCCCCCCCCGTTTCGAACCAGAATCGGTTATTGGGCCATATCTTGAGCCTCGGACCTCCGAATGACGAACCGTCTGCGGCAACACGATCCTTGGATCGAGACAGTCGTTTCGGTATATCGCACTCAAGGGTTCGGTTTACTTTGAGTTCGGCCGGGTTAGTTCGTTCACGAAACCAACCGGGCCTTCGGAGCGGAAACGCTCATATCTTGAGCTACGGACGTCCGATTGACGTGCCGTCAGCTGTGTTGTGTCCCTCTTAGTGAGACGAATCTTTTGGCATACTCCGCCCGAGGTTTGGACGCAGGTGGAGTACGGTCGGGTTGGTTTGCCTTAAAAACCAACCGGGCCCCGGAGACGAAAATGCCAATAACTCTCAGACCGGGCGTCCGATCGACGCGCCGTCTGTTGCGTTGAGTTCCTGTAGACGATACGGAACATTTGGATACATCAACTCTGGTCTTCGTGACAGTTGATGTATCAGCCTCTCGGCTCGTGGAGCGGACCCTCCGAACGAGCTTGCTGTGTGCGGGAACCCTAGTGCTGCCTGCGACTGCTACGACTACTACTGCTACTGTGACTGCGACGACGACAGTACAGAGATCCTGTGTGGATTCGACGACGACGACTTCAGCACTCAGCGATCCTACGTGGATCAGTGCTACAGGTCCTGTGTGGGCCCGATCCTGTGTGGGTCCTTGCGCTCAGCGGTTCTGTGTGAGCCAGCGCCTATAGGTCCTGTGTGGGCCCGATCCTGTGTGGGTCATTCCGGGGGTTAGTTACCTATCGATCCTTCGTGGGTCCGACGACTTAGATGGATCAGTGATCATCTTTATCGTCCTCTGAAGAAGTATACCTGTGTGAGCTGAATCCTGTTGCTTTCCTGTGTGGATTGTGTTGTGCAATCCTGTGTGGATTATGTTTTGCTTTCTTATGTGGAATACGTATACTTTCCTGCGTGGACTGAGTTGTACTTGGGCTCGGAGGTTGGAGCGTATTTTAATTGATGACTTAGGTATATGTATGGGCATATACCTAAGCAGTGTCAGTTGTTACTTCGTGATTGTACTTTTCTTCGTGGTTTATCCTTTGTGGATTTGAGAGACCTTCAGGGGTCTCGGGGTCCCTACTGAGTAGCTTATACTCACCCCTGCACGGGCATCGCCCGCACTACGTTGTGTTGGTTGCAGACGACGGACAGCGTTGACCTTAGCTGAGGCTTGTAGAGCGGGATGGTACCCGGAGGTGGACCACTGGGCGGGACGTGCACGGAGCGGGCGGCGGGACCCGTGGAGCAGAGGAGCTATCTGTACCCACCCTTCTGGTGGGATTTCCAGTGGACAGCTCGGTGTAGCGGCTTTTACTTTTCAGTTTCTGTTTTCCCTTTCGAGTTGTACTTTACTTTTAGTTTGGGTTTGTATTCTGGCCCATTTACTTTTCCGCACTTTCAGTTGTACTCTGCTTTGTTTAGTGTTTACTTTCCGCTTGCTTACTCTGTGGTGTTTGTTACTTTTCAAAGACAATGCCTTCCCTTTTTACTGGGATTTACGCCTTGGTGCTAGTCGCCAGCCCCTGGCCTATGGAAGGCGGGCTTGGGGTAGTCACGGCACGGACCCCGAGGGCGGGTCGTGACAATCCCTCTATTACATAAAATATGTTGAGGGATCATCCGAAGAGGTGGATTTAATGTGTGAAACAAATCCTTGTTATGATTAACTAGAAGTATGTCCCATGGAGAACCACCCATGGCCACATCAGAACATCCAACATATCTTTAGAAACCAGAATGAACATTGCTCGAAAAACGATCCACCAATACGATCACATCTTAAGAAACACCAATATTAATACTTCGAGCTCATGATAAAGCAAACCAAACAAACCACACTTCAAAAACATGAAAAAACACACATTAGCACCTATTTACAATAACAAAACAAATTTTTTTCTTACAAATCCTTTGAAAAAAACTAACATAGTAGATTTTCACATTCACCAATGGTATTTAATCATGTCTAACAGACATGAATATTCTTGTGTCACCACAAGCATCCAACCACTATTCCATACCAAGAATTCATCAATATATCTATACAAAACCACACATGTGAGCACCAATGAAAACACCAAGGTCTAAAACAAACACCCTCATTTTAGAATCCAAAAAAAATCAACCCATTTAAAGAATCATGTACCTTATACAGGCACACTAACCACCTAGTCAAAAACCATTTTTATATATCCACACAACAAACCATTTTACCATGCTTGAAAAATGAACCCCATAGCTCTCCATCAAAATACTCTCCCTCTATTCAATTTTTTTTCTGCATCTCAACAAATTACTCATTTTCAAGAACCATTTGATTTAGAACCCATTTCATTTATTTTAAAGAAACTACAAAAATAATATTTCCATTCAAACAACCCTTTCCCATTTTAAATAATTTAGAAATGTCACTTTTCATATTGTGACAGCCAAAAAGGCCATAACCTATGTCAAGAAATGACCTACTGCTCAAAACCAATTCCCAAAACCAATTCATCATATTCAAATAATCTTCAATAGCCAAACCATCTTAATTAAAACAAATTTTCAGAACCATCTTCAAATAATTCAATAATTTGAACCATTTTTTTCAATAAACCATATGTTTAGATTGAGGAAATTTAATCTAGTTAAATCATTCCACTTTCTCCCAAATAATTTTTTAATAAAAACAAAAAAATCTAAAAATATCTCATATATTATGAATTGAAAAACCACTTCCACAATTCTTGCACAAGGATTATCAGAAAAAAATTAAGAATTCAAGAAAGGTCTAAGAAACCCACAAAAGGGAACTAGTATTGATGGGTGACTTAACCATATGGTTGGAGGCCATTTTTCAACGACACCACCAACATGAAGATCCTTCTTAGGACCATTACCCAGCACTACATAGCTTGCTAAGACCTGCGAGCTCACAGATTCTATTTTCCCAACTCCCCCTGTTTCATCCCAAGCACCATATAATGCTTATGATCCAAAGAAACTAATAAAACATGACATCCCATGGACACCGAAAGATCCAAACAAGAAATAGTTAACAATGCTCTTCCTAAACCTACCCCTCATGTTCTAATAATCCTATTACATCTACCTTGACATCCCCTAAATAAAAGGGTTCTATAAAATGTATGGTCTTCTAAGAGCCGACCTGCTCTGATGCCATTTTGTCACGAACTTGCCTAAGTCAACCCTAAACCAATCAGCTTGGCTACTCTTTGACACGTCCCAATAGGAATTTTTGATCCTCCGGGGATGGAAACAAGCACCAAAGGGAATCAGTAGAGTGGCAAGGGAACAATTTCACCCAAATATAAAAAAATAAATAAATAGCAGAATGAAATGGACAATACAAATATTCATTTTTATAAAACATGATTTGATCATTATTCGCACATGAATGTGAAAGTACAACTAAACCAACAACTCAACTTACAAAAAATGACAACAAACTAACTCTATGTGATCCCGTAGGTTACTATACAAGACAACAATCACACGTTTCCCAAGGAGATCAGACTCATACTGAAACCTACACAATGGCTAAAACAGAAGAAGAATATAGCAGTGAGTATTAAAACTCAGTAGGTTAGCCTGATTTTCTATTCCAAATTCACTTCCTTTAAAAAACCTTTAATTTAATTTTTGAAATAAAATATATAAAAATATGTTTTCCAAAAATAGGTTCGATGATAAAAACATTACAAAATATAATTCTTTCATGTGTTCATGAAAAAGAAATGCTAGTAACAAATTTCACAGAGATGCAACTTCATAGTGAAGACGGTATTCATGAGGGATGCTTTAGAGAATATACACATTTAAATTAAAAACACATGATACTTAATTTTATAATGAAACTCACCATATACCGATGGTGAATACAATATATCCAATGAGCACAAGTCACGGGAACATACCTAGGAACTACCTAGTTTTGGGCCCCTGGTACCTCTTATCTCTGGGAAAAGTAACCATAATCAATATCTATTCTCATACACAATCCAGTAGTAGAAAACATACACATAACCTCGTGGCCCCCAACATCATCATTATAGTTTCATTATAGTTTTTTAATCATCAAACATCCAATGTGAAATAGGGATAAAACCCCTTCGGGTCACTAGCACACTAGTAGACGTCTACCCACCTAGATACACATGTTTCCCTCTTTGTGCTCAAACAAGATCCACATTCTATCAAATGGAATTTACATATAAAAACATCATTTATGGTCACACACACTCCAAACAGTATCTAAACATTTTTCCACCCTTTTTGTAACTCAATAAACCATCTCAAAGTTTCATAAAACAATTTCAAGTAGTTTAACAAAGCATTTCATATGAATTCCATTTAAAAATGATCTTTTAGGGCCAAATACCCACTAATTCATTACCAATACTGATTTGGAATCCCTAAAACAGTTTACTAAATCATTTTCATGAATTTTAAAATGATCCCAAAGGGTAAAACATGGAATACACATGAAACCCCTCCTTTTTAAACAAGGAATTCCTAACATGCATTTTAGAATTTTACCAAACAAACGTATAACAAAGGTATAAATTTCACTTTTCATAAAGAGGTGTACACACACCATTAGAAGAAAAAAATTCATAAATTCTTTAAAACATTTAGGTTACACATTTATGCTCAATCATTTTCATAAGAATGTCGAACATGCCACTTACCAGCAACTCATGCCAAAACATGTCCAAAACCAAAAAAAATCTCTTTATAAATCAAAAACCACTTTTTAAATCCATACAAGGAGACCAAAATATCAAATTTCATGCTTCCCATACTTGAATAAATTCATACAAGTTATTTTATATCACATTTAGCACACAAAGGCCAACCAGACACTTTTCTGAAGAATTGGAGTGCAAAATTTAGCAATACAACTTCTATTTAACCCTCAAAGGGGTAAAAATATAAATTTTCATGAAAAAAATTTGTTTCAGTAGTTAAAAATGGTTTTTAATATCAAAATGTATATGTGAAAACAAGCTGACCATTTATTTGAACAAGCGGTGTGTACTTTTATAACAAAAAAACTCCATTTTATACAAAACATGGCATAAATAAATAGTTTGCACACCAAACAAGTCCTCCAAATTTTGAATATAAATACCAAACATTTATATAAGGCTATATAAGAAAGAAAAATGTGAATCTTAAATAATAATGTAATGTTCTTGGGAGAACGTACCTCAAAACCATGGCGGAAGGGAGACACACACCCTAAAACACCAACTGTGGGTTCCAAAACCCTAGATCTATGAAGACCATCCATATACAAACAAAAACCCAATAAAAATGATATTAAAACAGAATCCTAGGTTGATAATTACCATGGGTGAAGAGAAATCCAAGAAACAATGATGTTATAAATAAGAGGGAAGAGAAAAGAGAACGATTTGACGAAGAAATTAAAAAGAACCACTAAACATTGGTGAGAATTCATGCACAAAGAGGCCCAAAATGAAATATAGAAAAGGGGGAGGCACCTATGGTAGATAGAAAATAGGTTGGTCTCTGTTTGGGAGTTGTAATCACTAAAAAATGTAAACAAATTAATAAAATATAAAAGAAACAAAATAATTTTTTAAATTGGAAATGAGCTCATAGGATTACCCAATACCTGAATAAATAACCCAAATCTACCAGGGTTATGAAATTATAAGGTGTCAAAATGGATATTGGGGTTTTAGTGGGTCAGGGGAAGCCATGGTGGAGGTATAATTAGTGAAAAATGTTGAAAAAATTATTTATAAAATAAACAAATTTTGTTTTTAAATTTGGAAATGGTCTCACAGTTGGCCCGAATCTTGAAGTAACAACCCTTTTCTCTAAAAACACCCAAAAATATATGGGGAACCCATGTTAGTTTGATTAAAAATATATTTATGTTCCAAAAAAAACATTAATCTCAACTAAAAACCAATAAATGTAATGGGATTTTTAACACATCAGATCAAAACAAGACATGAACAAATGGGTGTGACAAATATCATTCACAAATATACTATCAAGGCCTAGTCCCAATACACTAGTTTGCCTAATGAGATCTACTGATTCATTGAGCGAATATAGTGGGCCTCATTCATCACATACTAAGTAAAATTCATTCCTCATATGAGAATGGTGAAACATAACATAAACATTCATATTAAAACTAGAAAAAATGTTAATACTTTAGCTATAATCCTTGAATGGAATCAAAATAGCACATCCACATTCGAAATTATCATAAAAGATTTAATAAATCAACCCAAATTACACATTAAATCCAAGAAATGAATTTTACAAAGATGAAAATAATATAAAAAATCATTAAATTTTTTTTATTTAAATAGACCTTTCTTAATATGAATTCTTTTAAAAGACACACAATTATAAAAGAAAACATTTCTTTCAAAGACAACATTTTATGATTGTAAGGTAAGATTCAAAATGTTATGGTGACATAATCTTAGATAAATCCACTCTCTCCATATATGTTAAAAAACTATTTTTTCATAATTTATCAAAATGTTCAAAATTAACTTTGTTTTGAAAACAACATAAAGATTCATTTCAAAATTCCTTGAAAAAAAATTTGCCTTGCAAAAAATAAGATTCCATTCAAAACGATTGATAAAAATTAAAACAAGAGTATAAATGACGTTAATTTTTTTTATAGAGATAGTAAAAATATTTTGAATTGTATTTTTATAAAGAAATTGATATGGATAATAAATATTCCCTAGTAGATACTTATTTATAAAAAATCTCAGATAAAAATGGGATAGTGAAATTAACACTTACCTTAAGTTTGATACTCTCCGTATGTGTCTGAAACGGAAGAATAATGGTTTTGATAATATTATTAACTTATACCATAATAATAATTTCATTATATATAATTGGTTTAGGAATTTATATCACTCATTTTTTAATAATTCCATGTTAAAGAAACATTTCGGGTAATAATATATTTCTATATCGTGAGTATTTTGACTTTGTATTCTTAATCATATTAATTATATCATGATTTAATTACATTCAGAATGTATAAATTGATTTATATATCATATATATTCATAAAATAAATATATAAAATATATAAATATATGAAATGGAATAGACCGTTCATGAAGACGTTTGGTCGTAGATATGAATGAACGGTGTTTCCATTTTCTTATTATATTGAATGGAAGTAAGTGAATGACATATACGTACAAACATATATATATATATATATATATATTATAGAATAATTATTATTTCATATATTTTTACTTATTATTAATATATATTTTTATAATCATCCTTGGATGGTGAACGTGGAAAATGAATCTCATAGTCTCGTGGAGACGGTAAGCCATACGTATGCACGAGCGATGATATCATTACTATAGTGGTTAAATGTTATGGAATTGGATTTAGTATGAATTCTACATAGACAATATAATGTAATTTTTATTATTTAAGACTTTTATATTCATCATTATAAGAATCTAAATAATATATAGATGAAAAAAGTTGACACCACGACGTAGAGATGGTAAGGCATACATATGCATGCATGTTGATATTATTTTTTATAGGATGGGAAAAAGGAGAAACATGGTTGTAAAATAATCAAAAAAACATCTCAGTATATTTTGAATTATGGATTTATTATTTTACTATGGTAAAAAATTATGAAATGGAATTAGAAGATGAATGATCTTTGAAAGTGTTTGATAAAACGATTACAACTTTTTTAGGTATCTTCTTTTTGATTTTCACTAAAGGAAACTTATTCCAGCTTTCTGCACAATGTGTTGCATCTAGGATGATGTGAGGGAAGCTATAAGAGGAAATATGGTTAGTTTTGTCGAGCCAAATAGCTTTGGAGGTGATAATTAAGATAAAGAGAATTTACCTTTTATAAGATAGGTGAGAGGAACTTTAGGAAAATCATGAAATATTAATTTATAAAAAAAAATATTTTCAGTTTATAATTGCTCCAAATTAATTTTTTTCGAGGATAATATGTGGATAGGTAGAAAACCTCTCATCTAATAGGTTTTAAACAATTTTAGGTCATTAAATTAATGAGTATAACTTCACAGGGTAACAAAGATTCGGTAATAAAATTAATGGCTCCAAATTTTATACCTTTTGTTCATCCTTTATTTTTTTAATTAATTACCTCCATTAATCTGCATTTCCTAAGAGACGATAAACATCAATAACAACTTTCTCCCTTTAATTACGTTTTAATGAAAGAAATATCTTTTCTAATGAACTTATCCATCACTCAGCTAAAAATGGATAAGTATTCCCATTTAATGTCGGGGTTGCTCTCTGATGAAGCAGTCTAACATTGTTCATCCATGTTGTGGATCAAGTCACTCCATACGGGTAATGTTATTGTTTATAACCTTATTTATTTGTCCTAATATGGTTATATGTTTTTTAGAACTAGTTGTAGCTCCTTCTCCAACATCATTATCTTGAATATGTGGGTAATCGCTAGATGGATTATGTGTGTTGATACAGTTTCCATTCCATCCACTAGATGCCATTTCTAAATAATGTCATACACTAGATTAGGTTATGAATCATAATGTCTAATTACAAACTTGAAAAATACTTAACATTAATTGAAAATTTAAGAATATCTAACCGCATAATCATAAAATGATATCTTTTTTGATATATTTAATCACCAATACTTCATAATGGTTTGTAATTAATGTGTGAATTATCCTATGCTTCTCATTCAGGAGTGTCAAAACTGGTACGCAATTAGACCCGTTGTCGTGTACCATGATACCCCGAGTCAAGCCCAGAACACCTTGTCGAAATTATTACCCCTAGGTACATCTCTTCTAGAACAACATCCACTTGTAGTATACAGATAGGAATTTATTTTCTAGGAATTCCAACATAATCTCTACATTACCAAAATTATAGGATATTCCTCAATACATATATTAAAAGTCTATCTTAGGGTATTGATCCCTAATTTATTTTTTCTAAATCTATTCCCATGGTTGATGATAAAAATAATATGATACCAACTATAAGGACTTGACTACAATAGCATAGATCTGGTGTATTATTTTATTACATCGTATTGATTATAAGGAATCAAATACCAAAAGACCAAGAAATTTAGTAGTTTCAGAAAATAGATTAATTATGCTAACATTACATTATTATTAAAATATTAAAATAAAACATAGATAATCATTTTATAAAACCATAATTAAATTACCTTAACCCAACATGTCAATCATAATACACTTCATGGTATATTGGGAATAGAAAGCATAAGAAATTATTGATCTTAGATGCTCAGTATGGTTAAACAAAACAGTAGAAACCTTCATAAATAAGCATAAAAATTTAAAGAAAACAATAAAATTAATACACAATCCTTTTAATCATTACCTTTAGCATAATATGGAATGAATAAATTAAATATTTCTATTTAATCATTCACATGGATATTATACTAGTTGAATAATCAAATGTAATATCAATAACTTATCCTATAATGAGGGAATGCATGATGTTGGACATCATAACCACAACACCCAGGACTTGTTCCAAGACACTAGTTTGACTCATGAGACATACCATGTCATCGAGGGGATATATCGGGACCCACCCTTCACTTATTAAGTCAAATAGATTCTTTTTATGAAAAGGTTGAAGTATAAAATAAACATTTGTATTAAAACTAGAATATGAAAAGTTAATACATTAACCATAAACCATGATTGGTATCAAAATAGCACATACAAAGTCAAACATAACATAAAACCTTCATCAAATCAACCTTAATTAATAATAAAATACCAAAAATGATGTTGACATAGATGGAGATAATATGGAAGAATCATTAAATCTTTTTGATAGAAATATCAATATATTAAATTGAAATGATTTAAAATCTAGGCAATTATAAAAGAAAATATTTTTCTAGAATATAACTTTATAATATTTTAGGAGAAGCATCAAAATGTTATGGTGAGATAATATTGGAGAAATCCTATCTTGTTGTAGAAGTTAACAAATAGTCTTTCTATAATTTATTGAAATGGTCACAAAGTTGTGTATTTGGAAAATGATTGAATGATTACATTAAAAACATTTTATAAAAATTAAAAAATGGGGATAAATTATATTAAACTATTTTAGAGAGATAGTAATTTTTTTTGAAATATATTTTTACAAAACCTGGACATGGATAATAAATATTCCTTATTAGATACTTTTGTATAAACAATCTCGAATAAAAATGAGATTGCAAAATTAACCCTTACCTTATGTCTGATACACTCTGTATGTGTTCAAAAATCATGTATAATGTATTTGAGAATATTATTAATTTGTACCATATTCCTAAAGATATCATATAAGATTGTTTTATAACATTAAAGTACTAATTTATTAACCATTTCATATTAATTCAATGTTTCTGGTAATAATCACTATCATTATCACATGTGTTTTGACTTGTTATTCTTGATCATATTACATTGATTGTGATTTAATTACTTAAATATTGTATAAAATGATATATATATGTATAGTTTGTATTCAGAATATAAATATATACAACAGATATATATATGAAATGGAATACACCATTCATAGGGATGGTAGGTCGTACGACCGTATGAACGATGTATACATTTTCTTATCCTATTGAATGGAAGTGAATTAAAAAAATGTACATACATAAAGATATATATATATATATATATATATTTAGTAGAATTATTATGTTTTATATTTTATACATATATATAATATATATATTTTTATAATCATATTTAGATGGTGAATGTGAAAGCTGAATCTCATTGGGTTATGGAGACGGTAAGTCGTACGTTTGAATAAGTGACAATATCATTTCTTTAATGGATAAATGTTATGGAATTGGATAGAATATGAATTTTTTTAAAAAAATAATGTTTTATTTATTATTTAAGTCATTTATGTTCGTCACTGTACCCTTTGAAATAATGTATAGATGAAAAATAGTTTACAGTACGATGTGGAGATGGTAAGACATACTTACGCATGCATATTGATATTGTTTATCATAGAATGGGTAAAAGAAAAAATATGGTTGTACTGTAATCCTAAAAAATATCATAAAATTGTAGATTCTTGATTTTTTATTTATCTATGGTACCAAATTAGGAAATGGAATTAGAAGAAGACATAATTTTGAATGAGTTTGATAAAATGATTACCTCTTTTTTGGGTATCTCCTTTTGATTTGAACAAAAGGACTCCATAAGTTTGATTTCTACCCAATTGTTGCCTCTACGATGAAGTTATAGAATTTGGGAGAATAATTTAGTAGTATTTGGACGATCCAAATGGATTTGGATTTGTGAATTAAATAGAAGGAGAATTTCCCTTTTATATGAGAGGTGAGGGACACTTTAGGAAAATATTGAAATATTAAATTTTAATAAAATGATTTTTGGTTTCTAATGGATCCAAATTAATTTATTTCTAGGATAAGATTATTATGGGTCGAACCTCTCAAACATTAGGTTTTATACTATTTTATGTGATAAAATCGAAATTAACTTTTAGATATAACCCTTAGTGAAGCTTTTTAACTCGTACAACGTCTTCTTGTATTTTTACACCATATGGTTAAAATATTCACTATAAAATTACATGAGAACCCAAATTAGATCATTAATGAAAATTTTAACACAATACATGTTTTTCGGAGGACCATTAGTTTTTATGACTATTATATCATTTAATAAAAATGTTTTTTTCTTCATAAACACATTTTTGTCGATTTTGACACTATTTTATATTTCTTTTTAAGTCACAACAACTTGATTCATTCTAAAAAAATAATTAACTAATACATAACATGTTAATATTATCCAAATAATTCTTCTATGACATAAAAAATACCAAAATAAATTTATTTTACAAATTACAATAACATTTATTTCAATATTTCTTTAATAAGGTAATCACTACATCATCATTGTGTCATAAATAAATTTATTTATTTAAAGTCCAAAAATTATAAATATAATAAAATTATTTTGGAAATATTTTTAGCTTTATAATTACTATTTATAGTTATATAACCCATATTAAAATTGTATTAGTAAAATGATAAATGTTTCTGTTATATTTCTCTTGACTTTAAATTAATTAGTATAACATGTCATTATCACACCCAAGTGGCTCCCAAAATCCAAATATGCATCCCAAGGGTTCTCTTGGTTTCCCATAACACATAAAATTGTATTACAAAAAGTTTTAGGGTTTTTATATATTATTATAATATTTTTACCCTTATTTAACAAATTTACCAATTAACCTCGGTAAATAAAAATAATTACTAATGTTACTATTCATAATGTCCAAAAATAAAAGATGAATATTTAAATAATTTGGACCTTATAATTCCAAATATGGAATCCATTTTCACAAATTCACAATAATGAATTATCGGAAATTAATTTAAAATTAATTTTCGTTGTCAAAGCACGAAAAATTGTTTTTAAGAAGTAAAAATCCTCAAATGATTGACATGTGTTTATATCCAATTTTGAAGTGAAAGTAATTATTATTAACTAAATTATATTAAATGATAAAAAATAATCTAATTATACTTTAAAACAAATTAAATTGATAAACTAAAAATATAAATAAATTAGATGAAAATGAATTTTTTAATTAAAATGTAGCATTTTTTACTATTAAATAAAATGGGGAACATTTCAAAAAATTATCAAAAAATTTCCAAACTAAATTTTTATGCCCTAATTCTAAAGAGTATGCTCAATTTTTAAAATTGAATACATTAAGGTGTAAAATATTGAATTTTAATTGGGTGGTCCATCAATTGGTGGAAAAACTGCATTTTTTGTTAGATACTTCTTTTATCCAAAAAATAATTTGCTTCTATATCATGTCAAGAAATTACATAAGATTAATTTTAAAATAATTTTTAATATATATAATTCACTATATGGTTAATAAAAATGATAACAGATAATTTAATAGCTATGTTATATATTATAATATTTTATTAATATATTGTTATTTTTCAAAACTAGGCCTTACATGTAACACAAGACAACTTATTATAGTGTATAGAGTAATATTGACATTGTGTTGTGTAAAAAAAGAAATAAACCAAATTAAATTTATTTAGATATTAAAATAAAGTCTCAGGGTGTTACAGACCATGACTTGTGATCTTCTATGTGCAATGAGCCTTAAATCGTGGTAAATTCATGTTTTGTGTTGCCGCCACATTAATCTGATTCCATGTTTATATGATCACAGGTTTTATATGTTATGATTCAATATCTTCAACTCCGATTTATATCAATATGTCATGCCTTCTAACCCATGTCCTAACAATTTATTCTTATGTTTATTCCCTTACTGGGATTTTTAGATCCTCCCTTTGTTCATATTATCCCTTAGATAACTTATGTAGATGTAAGAGAGAAATTGATTTTAGGTGATCATTATGAAGTCTAAATGAAGAAGTTATATAATTAGTTCCATGTTTTTAGTATTATGTACCTAGTCTTCCATGACACTTGACTCCACGATCCTTGTCTTGTAAAATAATTATGTATTATTATTAAAATCATATAATGAAAAGTTTAAAAGGCTAGGGTCTCTGTACCCATTATGGGGTTTATTTGGAAAATTGGCATAATTGAAATGGATAGTGGGATTAATTGTATTTAAGGGAAACAAAAAATAAATTTCCCATAGTTGATTACTAAGAGAATGTGTGAAATTCAAACGTACTCGGTGAGTTATTGAGGGTAACACTTCCTTTATTGGCATAACTTATTCCCTAATGGGATGCTGATGAATTTACTTTGACCAGTGTCGAGATATATGCACACATTTTTTTGTCATGTTGTGATCCAATTATATTGTAACATTATTTTCTTTGGTATAATGACTATGTTTCTCACTTATTTGTATTTATAATTTTTATATTCCATTTCTGTAAACTATTTTACATTCCTTGTTAATTTAAATAATGTTTCTTATATAATAGTTTTTATTTAATCAATTTTTTGAAAATTTTCATTTTTGTAAAACATCCTTTGATTGAAAGTAAATTCAATCTTATAAATTTTTTTACATCATTTGAAGTTTGAAGAATGAATTGAATATTTATTTCCACCTTTTAAATTGTAAAGAATGATTTGATTAAATATGATATTGTAAATTTGAAACCTATTTATTTTAAAATGTAATGGACATTCTGGGTAAATTAGATATCTGAATATTGTCATAGAATATTTGGTAAAATCTTATAAGGAATTGTCTCACACCTTACTTGTTCCTTCGATTGTTTTTATATTTTCTTATTCCTGGTTGTAGAAAGGGGAAAAGGACTATTGGATATTACCCATCTATTGAGCATTGGATTTGGTCAGTTATTTCCTTAGGGATTGGAGTTGTTTTCCATTGTGGGTACATGGGTTATGGTTTATTGGGATCTTTATTGATTTTTGAATTTTTGTAATTTACTCCTAGTGGTGTTTATTTTGATATATATAATACCTTGTTTCTTTTAATTCTACATTGTTATTGGAAAATAATTCCCACATTCAGTTATTATGATTCCAGGTGATAGTCACTTACTCGTGGGTATCTAGAATTCCCATCATTCTATATCAGTAACTACTTGGTTATCATGTTACCTAAGTACCTGGGTTGGTTCGTGAAAAGTGGTATCTGATGGAGGTTGATCTTCTTATCTTGAATTCATTTTTCATTGGTGAAATCTTATAAAGAATTAGAAAGATATATTGTGGATTAGTTCTAGTATTTTCCATGTTATTATTTGGATATATTGAAATCCAAATATTGTTTATCTATCAGTTGGGATTAATTCTCATTCTTCCTCTATTTGAGTTTTAATCGGATGCATTTAATGTATTTTAATAATGTTTTATAAAATCATCCCTCTAAGAAGACATGAAAATAGGATCCAAGAGGAAGCTGTTGCTGAACCCAAGTAGGGGAATCATCTTGTTGACCCAAATCTGGTATAGGTGTTTGTGTGCATTGTCCATGCTTTGGGACATGCACCACCTGCAGTTCCCATTCAAGCTCAATTTTTGGAACCTTAGAGGGATGTCCTCAAGATTTGTTCTCAATATCTTCTTCTCTAAATTCCAATACAATTGAATGTATCTAATGATCTTCAAGAGAAAGAGGAGTGGCCAAATAGAATGGAGTCCAAGTTTGGATTATTGGCCACACACGATGAAATTAATGTGATGTCTTCCACCATCGTTCTATAATGATCGAGTAGGATATTGTTGGACATGATGGTAATGGAGAATAAGCAGGTCTTTGAGAGGAAAGACATCGAAGTTATTTTCACAAACCATTTCTATCTAGAATTAATGTTGATGGATATGTGTACTATGTTCTTCAATATTTAGCAGGTTGACGGGACCATGAAAAGTATAAAAACCATATTGGTGAGCTCATCCATTTCAAAAATGAGATATTGTCAAATGATAGAATACAGGATCAAAGGTTTTAGTTGGGTATTCTTCTATATGTTCATTATCAGGTTTTCTTGATGAATAATTATTATTATGTTGATGTACTGGATAATGAACTTATTATTGAAATGGAGCAATCTAGAATGTACGGGTTTTCGGGAGTTCGTTTCTCTCTCAGTGGATGCATGATTTTGATCAAGGAAAAGTAGAAGCATGTTGATTATCATGGAAATTAATGATAGTAATGCCACTATAGACCATCATTAGTAAATAGAATAAGTCCATTGGTTTGATACCAGTGTCGGAAGGTATGAAATTCGATGAGGGTCTGCATGGAGTTGACCAAGAATTGTGGATCCTTCCAAAAATGAGGGCACATGAAGTTATTTTTTTCATTTTAATTCCACTCTACATAGTGGACTAGTGATCATCATATCTACCTAAAACTATGGGGCATTCAGACGTTTGAAAATAAAAAGGGTTCTAGAACAGGCATCCAGAATGAAGCATCATCATGCAGTGGACTATTCTATGGTGTAAATTGATATGGGTAAATCGAATGTAATATGTACCATTATTATAAAATCATCATTTTTAATAGTTTATTTGATAATAGTTCATCTCGTTAGTTTATTTCATATTTTATTTTTATTTTTTAAATTATTCTTATGAATCATTTATCTTGGGGAATGAATATTACTACACCACTTGGTACGAAGGGAGATAAGGTTATCTGTAGTCCCGGTTGTGTTTTCTCTCTATCATATGTTGATCATGACTAGAAGTTTCTAGTTCTCGACATGAAACCTTTGACATCATATTTTTGATGGACTATCTAATTCCAATAAACCTCATATTGACTATTATCTTCAATGGGTCTTCATTAGTACACCCAGTGGTGTGTGTCGTGTCTTCCATGAAGAATGTGACCCAAGGTAAAGAAGAGAAAGACCATATTATCCGAAGTTGGGGATAGTGAAATCAGTGTTTTCCTCTGATCTGTAGAATGAATCTTTTAGGGGTGATCTCCCTCTAGTTTTCATTGGGTTTCTCGATGTGTTTACTACAGAATTATCTAGTTCTCCACTAGTGGGTGAGGATGAGTTTTCAATTGAATTAATGCCGAGTAATAAACATGTTTTTATTCACTCTTACCACATCAATCTAGCTATAATTAAAGTGATGAAGTCATAGTTGGATGATATTCTTGAGAAATCCATTATACACTTGAGTGTGTCCACTTGGGTGGGGCCAGTTTTCATTGCTTTGAATGTTTATGGTTCACTACACCTTTGCATTTATTATTGAAAACTCAATACTTTTATGATAAAGAAAAAATATCCATTTCTATTGATTGATGATCTATTTGACTGGTTGAAAGGGGTGATGTGGTTCTCAAATATCAAAATATACTATGGTTACCATCAGTTGAGGATAAAAAAATATATCATTTAGAAAACCACCTTTCAGAGTAGGTATGGTCATTTTGAGTAGCATGTTATGCCCTTTTGTCTATCAGAAGACCCTTCAGTATTCATCGAAGCTATGAAGAAGATTTTCCATGAGTATCTTGATGACTTAATTACAGTCTTTGTAGATGATGTAATCATATAATCATTGTCTAAGGAGTATTATGTGTATTATCTAAGAGCAGTTCTGAGTTTGCTGAGAAATCACCAACATTATGCCAAGATTTCAAAGTGTGATTTCTAGATTGAAGAAATTAAATTCTTGGTACATGTAGTGTCAGAAAATGTTATTTCATTTGTTCCAAAAATTGTAAAATCTATTATTTAATGAGAATATCCATGAAATTATTTAACGATTCATATCTACTTTGTTTTGGAAGGATATTATCACTTATTTGTTAAGGACTTCTCAAAGTTGTATTCTATGATGACTGATCTAAAATGGAAGGGAGTGATGTTTTCATAGAATTATAAATTTCAAAATTATTTTATTGAGCTAAAACTTATTTTGACTACTGTGCCGGTGTTGGCTCTTCCAGACGCTGGGTACAACTATGTGGTCATCTATGATGCATTTGGTTTAGTCATAGACTATGTTCTTATGTAGGGTAACCATGTTGTTTCTTATGGATATCATTAGCTTTGGCCACATAAGAAGAATTATCCAACCAATGACCACGAACATGTATTTGTGACGCATATGATTAATATTTTGTAGTATTACCTTTATAGAGAAAGGTTTAGTATATTTTTTGACTAAAAGAGAATGAGTTATATCTTCTATAAAAAATATTTTAACCTCTTCTAGGTGTTTTGGGTGGAGTACCTGAAATATATTGACTTTAAAATTTCCTATACCCTTGGGAAATGGAATGTCGTTTCATATGATTTTAGTAGGATGTTTCTAACTCTGGTTATGAAACAATAATTGGAATAGTGGAACATGAAGGATCTCTATGAATATTTTCATATTGAAGTTTAGGTGGAAGGGTCTGAGGCTTCATTGGTCAGCATTCAGTAGACATCTTCTCTTAACAAATTTATTCTTCTAGATCATCATATTGACGATAAGTTCCATAGTATTAGAGACTACCTCTATGGAGGGGAGATTGATTCCCACTGGTTGTTCTCCAAAGAGAGAATTATATGATATTATAATAATTTTTTGTACTATATTGGGTATGTAAAGCTGTTGTGGGGGATTTCCTCATTAAAAGTGGGTAGCGAACCTAGGAACCACAATGATGATCTATGAAATGTGGGAGTATTTCTAGTTTCCAGGTATGATACAAGGAATTTTTTATTTTGGTTCACTTTGTTATACATGCCAATAGGTGAAATTCTAGCACAACATACCTTTGGGTTTACATAATCAAATTATAGACCATACATTGAAGTAGAGGAGATCATTATGGATGTTCTGGTTGTGTGGTCTCATTACCTGGGAATAAATAATGTGACATGGTTTGTGATTAATAGGATGATGAAATAAGATCATTTCATACCCATTTGTGATACAAATAAAGTTGAGGAGTTTGTAAATCCCTATGTGAAAGATATTAGTCATTTACATGGAGTTATATATGCTATAGTCATTGATAGGTATCCTCAATTCACTTCATCATTTTTTATGAGGTCTTAAAGAGTCATTGGGATCTCATGCCCATTTCAGTATGGCATACCATCCACATTAAGATGGCCAAATATAAAGAGTTATATGTATTCTTTAGGATATGATTTGTTCGTGTTTTGTTGACGTGGGTGTAGCATGGAATGATCATTTGGGGATGGTTGAGTTCTCTTATAACAATAGTTATTAGTCCCGGATCAGAAAGGCTCCTTTTAAGGCCTTGTATGTTTGGCCTTGCAAGCCTCTATTATGTTAGAAAAAGGTTGGTAAATGTTACATGGTTGGACCAAGCCAAGTCCAAGTAAATACAATTAGGATTGAATTATTTCATTATATAATGGTGATGGATCAAAGCTGATATAAGTATAATGTTGATCGTCATTGTTGAACATTGGAATTATTAGTTGGTGACATGGTTTTCTTGAAGGTTTCACCTCGATTGGGTCATCGATGGCTTGAGTGGAAAGGGAATCTTTCATTTCATTTTTTTGTACGTTTTTAGGATGTTGAGTAGGTTGGGAAAGATTCATACCATTTATCTCTTCCACTATAGCAAATGTTGATACATAAATTATTCCAGGTATCCTTACTTTGAATGTACCTATCTAATCTATCAATCATCGTGGGCTGGGGTGACCTTGAAGTTGAGCCTGATTTATCTGTGACTGAACTTCCAGTTAAGATTGTTGATTACAAAACTAAAGTAATTCAAGAAAGTAAGATACATTTCGTTTATGTGAAATGGTATAATAGTAATATTTCACATTATTTGTGGGAGAGGGTGGCACTTATGAGAGATTAGTGGCCACCTATTTTTAGAATTGATGCTTCTTCTTAGAAATTCTAGGGATAGAAGGTCTTTATGCTGGAGGGGTTAAAACATTCCATTACCTACATGAGAGGTACATCTTTAACCTCATCATGGGTTTCCTTTTTCATTGGTTGGGTAGGGTGAAGGATGAATTGAAAGGATGCCTATAATGGTGAAGTTAGTTATTGGTTAGAAATTTCCCTAAAAAAGAATCTATTTTTTCAGCAGCCTGTTAGGAATTTACACATTGTGTATATTAGTTACACACAACATAAATTACAATAATAATAAATACACATTATAAAATTGAGGCAATATGGTCTTCAGGGATTTTGGTAATTTTTAATTTCACAACGTGTAATGGGGTTATAGGTCAAATAATACATGAGACTTATTATTACATAGGTAGACCAACTGAAATTTCATTTTCATTATTTCCATGTTTCATTCTCTCAACCCGAAATCCATCCCTAGGAGATTTTGGGAGCCTCCAACCCCTCCATGTCCTTTAATTTGGTAATTAATCACTATTATGGTCATGGAGTACCTTAATGGGTAAGAGATTTCCATGCCTCTTTATCCCTTTCTCTATTCCTTCCATGTATTTTGATGTATCATGTTGAGTTTGATCAATCTATTAGGTGTTTTTCTGAATCTCGTTACTAGGTTGAGCTTATAGATTATCTGTGGCTTCGTTCATGTTTTCTGGTTTTGTTGTAGACATTGTGCTTACATGAGGAAGGTAGGTGGTTCCACACATAGTTTCCAATTTAATTAACCAATATATTGTATGATTTAATTCAGTTTGATTTAAAATTCAATTATTTAAATTGAATAAATTTCTCTCAGTTGTTTAATTTTAAAACCCAATTCCAGTGAATTGGGTTTTTTGTTCTCTTTTGCATGGAATTGGGAAGACCCCCCAACTCTAGTGAATTGGGGTGTGTTGTTGGAATGGATGTAATTTTTTTTAAAAATAATTTTTTGAATTTAATTATAAAAAATATTTTGACTGAAACCCATTGGTTATATTTTTTTGAAAAGAGACATTTTTTTAAAAAAAAATCCATTGTCATTTTTAAATAAAATATTGGCATATTTGAAATGGAGATAGTGATGAAGTTTATTTTAAGATGTCTTAAAATAAATTACCCATCATTTTTTATTACTAGAGAGCATTAATTTGAAGGTAGTTGGTGAGTTATTAGTGGTAGAACTTCCTTTACTCTCACATATTATTCCCTAGTAGGATTCTAATGAGTTTAATTTGACCATTGTCGAGAGATGTGTTCACATTTATATTGTATTGTAGTGATCCCATTAGATCATAACAATTATACCTTTTGGATATTGATCATGTAGATTGATTATTTGTATTTCAGATGTATATATTCCATTATCGTAAATTATTTTACCTGACTTGTGTATTTATATAAAATGTTTTATATAATAGTTTTTATTCAATAAATTTTATTAAAAGTTCCATTTCTTTAGAACACCCTTTCATTAGAGGTAAATTCATTCTTTTGAAATTTATTTCCATCATTTGAAATGTGAAGCCTGAACTAATATTTAATTTCAATATTTTCAATTGTAATTCATGGTTTGTTAAAATTTGATTTATTAAATTTCAATCTTGTATATTTTAAAATTGAGAGCACATTATTGGTCAATTAGATATTGGAATCTTGTTATAGATTCTTTTCTAAAGTCCTACTAGGAATGGATCACACTCTAATTGTTCCTTCAAGAGTTTTTAGATTATTTCCTTCAATGTTCAAGTAAGGGGAAAGGATCCATTGGATATGAATCTAGCTACTAAACCATGGACATGGTTAGTTGTGTACATGGGAACTTGAACTCTTTTTCCTGTTTGATAGTTGGGTTTTTGTACATTGGGGTTGTTTAATCCTTGTTTATTTCTACTAAATTACTCTTAGTGGAGTTTATTTTGATATTAATATTGTAATTTTTATTTTACTTTTAAATTAATAGTGCAAAAAATGTTCCCACTTATAGTTTGTATAATGCGTGGTTCTAGTCTACGAACTATGGGGATTGAAAATTCCCTTTGGGATTTGTTTGGGACAAATCAGTTATTGGGTTACTAGGGTACCCATGTTGGTTCGTGACATCACATCCCTCAATTGTTTCCATTTTCAATAATATAAGTCCAATGTAAAATATAATCACCCAAATATGACAAATATATTCACTCTACCCATGCGTTAAGACAAAAAATCTATAACTAAACTAAGGATCACCCTCATGAAATAACATGGAACACCTAATGTATTTCCTCATCAAATACAAAAATAATAATAATACCTTAAATTGGACCCTGAAAAAATCCTTCCATGAATGAAAACACATACTAATGGGTAAAATTTTTTACCATACAAAAAAAAAATAGAAAACAATGTTTAATAATTTTGATTACATACCTCCAAACATTACAAAAAATCTATCGAGGAATGAGGAAAAAATTACTTTCATTACTCCCATTTACATATCTCTTTATATACATATATTAGTCTCTAATTATGATCAAAATGATTCTTGATAATTGGAATATTCATTAATAACAATGGGTCATGAATTAGAGTTAAACAAACATCTTTTTTAAACAAAAAACTCAGACCAAAATTTTAATATAAAATATTTCCAAGAATCCTAATAGCCTATTTAATTTCTATATGTGTGTATATATAAATTTTTAACACATAAATCTTTTACTATGACTTAATTCACAATAATAATAAAAATCTAATAAAATCATCTTCCAAAAAACAGCTAATATTAGTAATCAATAAGTAAATAACAAAAGATGATGTCAAAAAGGATTATGAAAACTACACATTCAATTATATCATGATTGGTTGATTAACTTATTAGAAAACTTTTAAATATCAACCCAAAGAAAAGAAAATGATGACCATTATAGAAATTATATAGCAATATAATGGATAAAGTTCAAATTTCCAACATAATTTTTGGATGAGAGGTTGATGTTGATGGAGGCATGTACAAACAACTAGGTCTCGAGTGATCACGGACATGCCCAAAGGGGAAGGGAATTTGAGTAGAGAATGTCAATGATGCAGAGATTAGTTTAGTAGATATGATAGAATCAGATTGGAGTATGGATGGTTGTTCACGTAAAAGGTGCACAAAACTAGGGCTTCCATAGGTTATCTTGTTAGAGGCTGAGGGGGAAGGAAAATTGTAAGGTGGTATTTTTCTATAACACATAACTACAATTTTAAAGGAAAAAACTGCTAAAAAATAATAAAATATGTTTTTATTTAAAAACTTTTAATAAATATAAAATTGAACTATCATTATAATAAAAATTACCAGAAATGAAATATTTCATCCATTATAAATGGTTATGGAAACCTCTTGTATATATCTGACACTAACTATGTATTTTTTTATAGGTTTTAGTATATTGAAATCTACATTAGAATAGAATATGATGAATCTCATTATGTTTGATATTATCTTCGAGTTTTGGATCTATATAATTCTTGGAACCACACTATAGGGATTTGTGTGATGATTGTGATAAGATGAATGCAGAGTATTCAGATGACATAGTCAGTGTTTCTCTATATTTGATATGTGATATGGAGAAGAATGTACCAGCCCATTTTAGATTATTTATACATATACAAAACAAAATTTTTGGATGGGGTCACGGGGTTCCTATTAAATTTCGAAAAAAATATAATGGTTGTGAGAGTAGGATACAAATGTTAGACATCCATGGTTATAGTTTCCATAACAAAGTAATGATCAGCATTCTAAAACTCCTTATACATGTTAAGGGAATATCATATAACCTCAGTTAGTGGTAGATATATTTTGTAGAAAGTCATAATATAAGTTATAGTTCTGATATTGTGGTAGTCATGCATTATTGTGATGACAATGGAGAAAAGTGGTAGTCAATTTTCCCATTTAATGGGAATTAAGAGGTGTATTATAATTAACTTTCCAAGTGGGAATATGGAAATGGGTTGCCAAAATGGAATTTTTTCTTATGTATTATGATGCAAGAATGGTCATTAAGAATATGAATGGTTATCAGTTGATATCAGTAATTTTTATATTTATGAATAAATCCTACTGAGATTTCGATTTCCTAACATTTTTGGGATGCCTTTCCAAATAATTTGATAGAGTTTGGTAGAATTTTTTTTAAATTATTTTGAAACTAGACATTATGGTGGTTCATCCATAAGGTATAGTGGAAATAAATAATAATAAAATTGATTTTATGTGATAGTTTTATTAATTCTCACAATCTGGAATTAATTTTTTACACATTTTTTGTTCATTGATAAGTTGTTTCCTTAAAAGGTGTGGAATTCATAGGTTTTTTTATTGTATATCCCCTTATAAGACCCTCAGTGGCACCCCTGGATACCATTGGACTATGTTTTTAAAGAGAATATAAATTTTAAGAGACTCATAAAAGGATAGATATGATAATGATGATATTTTGTTGCATTCATAAGATCACTTCATGGAGACTTGTTTATTAGAGGAAAACTTATTTTATGATATTTACATTTTTTTTCAATATGATTCTGTGTGATTGAAATGATATATATGCAGTAGGTTAGTTATCATTGATTATCAATGATAATTTATTTATTCCATTGAACCATCGTAAAATGTTGGTTGAGAGATTTGTTGGGGTCATGTGTATTTTCATAAGAAAACATGATAATTTCATTTAAGGTAGGGAGTTTTAACCTCTTCCATACGATATATATTATATATCCAAGGGATGTGAACCAATTTGTTTTATGGTACTATCTTCATCAGGTGATAATAACATGAGTATCAGAGATTATATTTTGGATATGTTTTTGTAAGGAAATTATGTTTTCAGATGATGGGTACAATCATAAAAGTTGAAAATCATGATTTTAATAAAATTCACTCACCCAAAGGACATTGTATAAACCATAAATTCAACCTCAATATTTCATGTGTATTAGACAGAAAAACCCATCACCCAAATTAGAGGATCAAAACATAAGAATAAGACATACCGTAAATCACAGCATTATATGCCTTTTGAAAAAAACTATAAACAAATATACTTGTAAAAAAATGAAATTAAGTAAATTAATGAACCATTTTATTTACTTGGTTCATATTTTAATATAATTTTAATGGGATAATCCTAAAATGTATATTTATTTCTTAGTAAAAATATTATAAGATGTAATTTTTCATCCAGGTGGATCACTCGATATAAGTAATCAATCGACACAACAACTAGTGGTCCCACTCCATATATATAATGGATTAAATCTAGCCATCCAATATCATTAAGCACTTACTTTAGTAGGCCTTCATATTTTATAAATAGTTATTACTGATCTCCTATAGAAATCCATAACATTAATGAATATATTAGGTAGACTTATCCCAACATCATTCATCAAAAACCAAACTTCAATGCAGGATCTATGTTCCACTATGCTAACACTTCCATCCAAATTTTCTCTTGAATGATTAGTTGATTTTTGAAGTCTATACTACCTATTTTTCCTTTTAGTGATCAAAATTCAGAAAATTTGGTGAATTATTTCAAGATCACATAAAAGGATTAACAATCCTAATAAACTACCACTTACATACAATTTAATGGATCCTTAAAAAACCTCTAACACTTGGAGAGATTCAAACTTATCCTTCTCATTACAAACACATAAAGTGATCACCACAAACTTTAATTTAGCCCATTACCATTATTTATTTATGATTCCTCATTATTTGTTATTCTAGAAACATATTTAACATGTTAGTTGAACTTTGTTTTCTAGTTATATTCTAAATATCTAAATCCCCATCCTTATGCTATTTTAGAATGTAGAGATATGTTATGTCGTTATGTTTTTTCATATAATGAAACACCATATTTTTCTCTGCGTGAATTAATATTTAGATATCAATGTAAAAAATAATAATTTCATGACTCCTCCCAATTTAATCCAATAAATGTTTCAATAGAACCATATCCTTTTTTTATTCTATTACAGCTCTATTTTCACCATACATAGTACAGAGTGTAACTATATAATATATATTATATATCCATCTGATTTTCATTCAAAAAAATGTTAAAAGAAGTCATTTTGTACTCTCATGAGTCTTAGAATCACCCACAAATCCATGTCAACATAATGTTACAATGTTTTTTATATCCCAAACTATAAGGAAACATATTCCATATCATTTATATATGTCAATATCCACTTCATGGATTCCCATTGTTCTTCCCCTAGATTTAACATATACCGACTAAGTTCTCCCACCGAAATTGAAATATTGGGGAGAGTAAAACCTATGACATACACTAAACATTTATCAAGTAATGTAAATGATAAATTTTCTATATATCGTACATAATTTTCTATTTCTTATTATTCCTCATTGATAATTTAATGTACTAGGCAAGAGGAGTGGAAATTAATATATATCCAGTCATTAAAAACTACATGATGGCCTTTTAGATATAAACCCTTTGATTCAACACATAAATGATGATTCCCATATCTCATTCAATCTAAAAAATAAAAATATTATCTAAAAAATAGATCCTTCATTTAAAACGATCTAATAAATGTACACTTCAGTTTCTGCAGTTGTTAAATATTATGAATCACTATAGGAATATCATTAATATAAAAATTTTGGATGATGAAACCACCACAATTCTATACCTTTAGGTAAAAAAATGAATTGATTTTATTTTCAAAAAACCAATTTTAACCATAAAATTTTAAATTTTCATATTTTATTAATTTTTTTGCATGATTCAAGTCGTATGGACTCTGTTTAAGCTAGCACCCTGAGTCCTTATTCAAATAACCTTAAAGCTGGTTGGCAGATTTATGTAAATTTATTCCTCTAATTAACAATTAAATAATATAGTCATTACATAAATTTGTTATAAATAAAACCCAATGGTAGAAACTATGATGATGGCCATTTGGATCATGGTGTGTTTTATTATTAGAGAAAATATCTCAAATAAATAAATTTTTTATATCTATAGAAATCCTTTTACCGGTAGCCCAGATTTATTTGAATTTTCTTCCTTAAAATTATTACGTAATTTAGAAATACCATTTTTGAAGCACTTTATTTCCCCATGATAAATTCATTATTTCCCCAGTTCAATTAGAATATAATGAATCAGTTTCTTCTTCCATAGTTAGCATCCAATTGATATAATCATTTAGTGATACTATTTCATCAGGGATCATAGGATCTCCTCCATCCATTTGAAGTATTTTCTGTTAGTCCATAACAACCCTATTTACTAATTTTTTATATCTAGAATTACATTTCAATTTAATAAATGACTCGGATCCCTTTGTTTCATATGTACTGCTACCTAAATTTTTATTATCTAAAATTATTTATCTTCACTACATGCCTCTTCAACACTTACGCATTCAATTCTACCAATAGCATCTATATATTCTATAATACTAATGAAAATATAATAATTCTTCATAATTGGAATACTTTAGTTCCCCCATCCACACCATCTTGATTTTAACCTATGGATTCCTTGAACTCATTTTTTTCAACTACCAAATGTTAGTATTTCTATAAGATCCTCTCATTAAATACAACATTTTTAGAAATTATGAAATTCAAAGGATTATCATTCATATATAGATAACAAAATCTCTCAATTATATATACTATAAAGATTAAATCTAAGACATTTCATCAAGAATGTCCCACTCTTTAGCATTGAAGTGAATATATGAAATACATCTGAAAACATTTATATGATGATTTTTCATTGGGTTAAAAAAAACTCTCCATAATATTTTTCATAATTGGTTCCAATGAAATTTAGTTACAAATGAATGTTTCACAATTATAATCTTCTACCAAATTTTATATATACATTTTAGAGTGAAACCTAACTCTACATTCCTTCTTTGTTATCATTTTTTTCATCCATTTGTCCTCTCAATTTTGTTCCGGTTTTCCAGGTAGAATGTTTTCCTTTTTGTTCCCTTTCATCGGATTTTATTTTTCGAAGTTCCTTCTATTATATTTTCCACCATTGGATGACCTAATTAATATAGTAATTCTTATGTTATTCATTTAAACCATAGTTTTCCAATTATTGAATTTACCATGATATTTTAAATTCTTTTTAGGAAATACACCCAATCATTTCATATCACATCATCTATAAATGTGACAAATCATAAACATCTTATGTGAGATAAGAGTAGGAATGGTCACCAAACACCACATTGAAAAAGTTTATGCTTTTGGCTATGTGGTCTCCTCATATTCAATTATTTATTAAGATGACCAAGTTGATTACACCATGACACTAAAATTTTAAAACAATTAGTTCTGGCCATCATGATTCTATATGAGCATATGGAGAGATATGATGTCCCATTCGTAACTACACATTAAATAACCATTAAACCTTAAGAAATTTTTCAAAAAACGTTAGAATATATCATTTATTGACCTTGATCATCTATTTATCCGATGGAAATAAGATATTTATAAAAAAATTGAGTGTGTCTCACTTTATTTTATTTTAGGAAGTTTCTATTCAACATATGAACATTCGCATAACCCTTTTTGAAAACATCTAAGAGCCTCATTATCCTTGAAGTGTTTCCTAATTAATCATATGAATACATAGTTTTTCACGAACACATAATAAGATGGTGAATGAAAAGACACACCATAATCAACCAACCTCAATTCTATCATAACCTTGAATCTTAATAGAAAAGCACTATTATATCGAGTTGAATATAATGAAATGGATCATATGGATAATAATATTTCATATCCAACTCTAAAATAATTGAAATATATAAGATATCCCCCCTATTATCATTATTCCATAAAGTGGTTTTGGGTCTTTTATATTAACATAAACTCCCATATCTAAATTTATTATATTTCTTCTAACAGATCCTTTAATTGGGTAACCATTCTCTACCTTCTATGCTGAAAAAGCTAATGTATGGTTCATATAATTCTCTTCACCTGAGATATTAATTCAATATTATGTTCCTAACATAATACAATAATATGTTGAATTATATGGTATAATTTGTGATAACAGTGACCATCACCTCGTAACACTCTCTTATCAGTGATATAAAAATAAATTCCTTGGAATCATTCATGATGAAGACTAACTAACTCTAGATTACCCCAGATCTTGTTAAAAGAACTGAAATTTTATTCAATGAGTCTTCTTTATTAAAATATAATTCCAAAGAACCTATGAATCCTGAATAATTTGTTTAAAGCTATCATTTTATCATACACATCCATTAGGAAAAGAATTAGTTTTGTGTTGTTTTCATCTACTAGATATTAAATGAAATATTCCTCACTGGTGATATCCTCTCCATTCTGAGTTCCTTATAATCCAACCTCTATAATTCTTCTTTATCAATTTCTTAAACCATGAATATTGTTAAAAAAACCTATATGTACTTTTGGATGTGATAATCTTTCATTTCTATCCTACATAATCCATTATCCTTTTCGTTAAACTTATTATTCAAAATTTTTTCTTTTTCATTTATATTACATTGATGTAATAAATATAAATTAATTTAATAAAATTATTTAATGAAATAAAGAAATATAATTGACTATGATTATAATTTCATTAATATAATCTTCAAAATGACTAATTGGGAGATGATGGGAATGACAAAATTCTTGGAATGTCATGAGTTTAATCAATGGAAGTATAATTTTTTCCACTAAAAATTAAAATAATATAATTTCACGCATAGGGGATACGAAAAAACCACCCAGAACATTGATAAAAAATTCATAGGAAGCAGTAAACACAATAAATTAGTACTCACTAAGTCGGCCAAAAAACATAAACAATGGAATACCTGAATGAAAATGAAATATATAAATGTGAATAACACATTGATATTTATGGTTCGGATTTTTTTAATACATCAGTGGGAGATGAAATAAATGTATATTTATTTAAATGTATAAATATTACATCAAGTGGATTTTCATCCATGTGGATTACTCAAACAAAGTAAAAATATTACACTTCTTTGTTTTTCCCACCCCATTTATATAACATAACCCCTTCAGTGATCCAGTTGCACCGACCTTATAAATTTAGGGGCCTCTATCCATTGTAAATATTGACCATTTATCTAATTTATCAATCCTAAACATAACTATATAAAAATAGTAGATTTATAAAATCATTATTTATCAAACTCTCAACTTCACTAATTTATCTTTCATATAGTGAAGTAAAACAGCGATCAAAATTTCATCACAACTAATCTCTCACATGTTGAAATATACATTGAATCCTCATTCTTCTATTGAACATAATTTTAAAATTATATTAATCTAAAACTGGACCATTGAACTGGCTACATAACCTTGAAAAATTCATTAGATAGTTATACTAGGATACTAATACAGAGGTCTATTATGATTGAATTGTGGTTTTTCGTTAAGGTATTTTACAAATATGATATTTTATTTATCTTTATATAGTATTATAAATTTTCATGACATTAATTTATAAGGCCCCACCCTTAAATGCTACATTATCATGAGTTTAGTCAATAATTAACAATGATTTTTTAATTCATGTTATGTGTTTTAGATAATTAGGCCATAAAAAATACATCACTTATCATATATAATAGTGTAGAAACTTCTACTAACTATCCATTTTTTCACAAAATAAAACACTTTAAATTAAAAAATGTTATATATTTTTTATAAAAGTAGTCACTATTTTTTCTATTATGTTACCCATATTTATAAACCATGTGAATCATTCAAAAACATTGTATTAGCACAAAAATCTTAGTAAGGGATAAAAAATAAGGAATGAAACTGTTAGTTCATGTATATATTAAATTCATTAAAACATTTTCACAAAATGATACTTTTCAACAATAAAACATAAACCCATTAACATACCTCATGAAATCATAATATTCCTAAAAAACCTTATAAATCATAAATAATAATGTTAGCTCGAGGAATATTTATTATAATTACATTGTAGCTTCTACAACTATGTAGGGAGTAACATCAATAGTTACACTTGGAATAATAATTACAATATATTACGTAAATCTCATAAGAGAGAAATTATCGTTTATCTCAGTCTCATTACCCTATGAATTAGAGAGATATCATGGGATCACCTAACCGTAGATTTTCCTGGGACCACCTATATACATAAACAATTCCTAAGAACCATAACATAATAAAAACACATAAAACAAGATTAATGGAAAAATAAAATTTCTACATTGAAATCACATTTCAAATTTACATGTTGGGAACTCATAAATGGAAAAAAATTATTTTAAAATTAATTTGTAAAAATTTAAAGTAAACATAAAAACATAAAAGTTACATAAAAGTTAGAAATTACATTCTTTTTATATGTTTATAAAAACATACCATGTTATTGGAATAATCAATCAATTTTAAAAAAGAATTAAAACATTTAAAAAGTTGATTTTTTAATCAATGTTTCCCATACCACTATAAAACTTTTGAAAGGAATTAGAAATTCAAAAAATTAATTTCTATATTAATATATCCTTAAAACCATTTTTAAAACATGGATATTAATGAGAATTATTTATAAGAATAAATCATTAAAACATTTAAAATGTTGTTTTTGTTAAAGATACCTTAAGAGAGACAATTTTTGTTAAAAATAAATTTATTATGTTTATTTAATATAAATCAACATAGTGTAAGTATAAATAAAATATAATATGCCCAAATTTCATTTCTCAGATAATCATATCATGATATAATCACGAAGTAGACGTTTAACCTAATTAATTTAAATTGGGATTAGAAATCCCCTTATGCCATGTTTGACATGTCTCATATGTTTCTTTTTCATCCTAAATAATAAAAAATGGTTAATTTATATTTGAATTGTAATTATTTCATGTTTATTATACCTTTTATATAATAAATTACCATGTCATAACAATTTTATAATCATTTAACTTCATGTTAGATATTTTTTCAATATTTTTTACTTGAGTCGAAAATGAACATGGTATGATATCAATAGTCCAATTGGTCATAAGTACATAATATCAAGAATATAAAAAATTATATAAATATAAAATATATATATTATATATGTAATTATATTAATATTTTATGAAAAACAAAAACATCATTCATTAAGATGGTAGCTCGTACGTACGCATAAACAATATTTTCATTTTTTTATGTCGTATTGAATGAATATAATTAAATGAAATGAATGTAAAAATATATACATACATAATAAAATTATAAAAATAGTAATATTTTATTTATATGATATATTTTTAATAAAAAAATCCTTACTATGTTCTATTTTATGTGTGAATGAATCACATCATTTTGAGGAGGCGGTAGTCCACACGTCCCCAAACCAAGTTATCGTATAACCACAATATGGAAGTCATGATGGTATGTTCAATTTAAAATTTCATGAATAAAAAATAGGTTATAATATAAATATTAAAATATAATTTGAATATAAAATAGTTTTAATACTATCCATGATGGAGGTAATAGAAAAAGAACAAAACAAATTTCACAGGGTGATTAACTGACATAAATTTTTCAACAATTCTGTTAGCATGAATTAGAGGAGGTGAGAAATGAAATGGAAATGAGATATTAAATTACTATGATAACACTTCAGTACATAAATGATTCTGAAGTTATCCCGAATTGGTGTTTGAAAGAGATTAGGTGAATGTAGAAAACAAAAAGAAATTATGAGATGTACTTTGAGAAAATTACCACTTGAATATCCCCTCCTTGAAAGACCATTGAAGAAATTGCATATGATATTTTAGTGATAACAACAACACATTGACTTGTTCATTTTTATTAAGAGAGGTTGGGTTTATATTTTATGAGATTAAAGGTTTTATGGGTTGAAATGTGGAGATGAGGGGCGGTACTTATACTAGAGGAGAGGTGGGTTCAGGTGAATAATGTGTTGATTGTTTGATATTAAAAGCTAACCACATTATGGTGGAATTAATTTCAATGAATTAGAAATTAAATTAATGGTTTGTATTTGAGTTATAGTTTACCCACACATCAACTAACCACTAATGGTTACAAATTATAGTAATGTTAATCTTTTACATATTAACTTTATCCCTTACACCTATTTTACGAATACAACGGTAAATAATTATTTTACCATGGTATCTTTTTTATACCAAAAAATTAAATTTACCATGAAACATAATTTGGACTATATGAAAAAAATATGTAATACATTTTAATTAATTAAATTCATATAATTGTGAAAAATATATTAAAAAGTAATTCTGCAGAAAAAACAAAAAAGCTAGGTTTTTATGTGAAAAGATCAAAAGTTTGAAATGTTTTTATATTTAATTTCAATTTATTATTTATTACAATGAACAATATTTCATTAAATGAAAAAAATAATCTAAATATACTTTAAAAAATATTAAAAGGATCCTTAAGCACTAAAAATAAATTATATGAAAAGTAGTTTGGAATTATAGAGTTGTATTTCTCACTATTCATAAAAAAATATTTTTTCCCAAAAAATAACCAAAAATTATTCCAAAGTAAATATTGAGATCCTTCATATAAATAATATTTCTATATTTTAAAAATAACTTATAAGAGTTTCAAAAATTACATTTAAATGAGTTCACCCTCAAAAGCCTATAAAAATTCATTTTTTGAAAAATACTCGTTTAATGCATGAAAATGATATTTATCTTATATGATGTCTAGAAAAAATTTAAGATGAAATTTAAACATCATATTGAATTTATATTTCATTAATATAATGATAAAAGTGAATTTATTATTTTATAAACATTATTATTCTCATTTAAATATTTTTTCATAAAAACACATCCTTTATATTAAATTGGTTTTTATTTACACTTTTAATTAATTTCGTAGACAAAAAATCTCTATATAAACATGTGTAACCCATATTTTCATAATTTAGTTAATATATCTAATAACCACAATTTCAAAAGCTATGTTATAATTGTATCATTAAAATAATAATATTTAGTTATTCGTTGAAGCTCGAGGATGCATATCATCTACTATATCAAAAATAGTGTTTTTTTTTCTTAAAACATGGGATGTTACATCATCCATGCTATAATAATTTTATTCATCAAAATTTTATTTTAAGGTTGGAAATTATGATATGAAATTTCAAAATACAGTTATGGTAATCCCACATCAAAAAAATTATTAATAAAACCATGACTTCAAAATAAAGAAACAGAAGTACAAAGATCACTTGATAAAAAAATTACTAGGGTTCCAACAAGAAAACCTGGATACGTAATATAAAACTAAATCTCATATAATAATAGAGAGTGATATGGAAATTTATCATGGGTGTTTAATCGTTACAATACCATAAATATGTAATAGGAAAATGATTGCTGATAAAAGTATGTGTATAACCTTTTTTCATTAAGATCATTTTCATAGAGTTGAAGAATTATATTAATTCCAAGGATAAGATCATAAAGAAACATATTTACTTTCCAAGTAGAGTTTAATAATTTAATCAATTTCATCAAAAAATAAATATTTTTCTCTAAATGATGAGTATTCAGGATGACTTGGAAACACATGAAGCATTAGAACCAAATTCTAAATAATTGCATAATTCACAAAAGATGATCTATATATTTCTCTTGACTTAAGACATTAATCAAAACCAAAATGGCTAGTTCTTGAGAAGTTAATTCCAAAAAATAATAAACCATTATGTAATTAAAACTAATTTTAATCTATAATATTCAATAGTAATACCCATGTTTTACATAGACCATTCCATAATCAATCTTTCTTAAAATTCATTAAAATAAACCATACTAATATCAAAACCCAAAATTATAAGAATTTCATAACATAGTCATCCATGATAAATTTTATCATTTATCTACATATTTCATCAATTAATCTTGATTTCTCGTATGAAAAGTAATTCCCTTAATAATATTCAAGATATTCTAAACGTTTCCATAAATAACTCGTATCACCATAATTCCATCGAAGATTCTTCCAAAATATAATTCATCCTTTCTTCCATAAATAAGATTTCACTCTGTTTTATTTACCTTGATCACATTGGGTTAAAAAAATAGGCAATGTCTCCCAAATTAATAATATTCCCTTATTAAATTAATTTCCACTCCCATGATTATCTATTCAATAAAATATATGTCCTCAAATCAACTTATTCTTAATACATTAAATCATTTAACTAAAAAGAATAATTCATAGTAACCGGAGACAATACGTAGTCCATATTTAGGTGATAAATCCTTGTCTCTCTTCAGTTGTGATTATGATTCCATCTTCTTTTCCTAATGCGATTGGTTTGCACCCTTCCTACGGGTGGTCCTTTTCCTAAAATTATATAATTTTTAAACCTTCTAAAAATGATATAAAAGCCTAAATAATAACCAAAAGATATTTTATCCTCCAATTTTATCTCATGAATTCCATTTTTCATCCCAAAATGTAATATGCCATAATCACATAAAAATCAAGGATCACATAAGCGAAAAAGGACATTTAGACCATTATAATTATATTTATACAAAAAATGATAATTCATCCTTGAATAACCTTTTCACATGAAAAACATTTTGGTTACACAAAAAAGTATTCTGATGTAATCCAATCATCAAAATAGAATTAAAACATTTAAACAATTCATCATCCCGAGAACTGACATAACTCACAAATTCTTGAAATTTAGTCATATTAATCATTAAGAATTATTCATGATCCCTTTACCATGATTTTCAATCTTATTCCTTAAAAATTATTTCATACAAAAAAATGAATAATGTCATAAGATTCAATAATTTCAAAACATGAGTAAAGAAATAATACATAACATTTATATGTCATTTATCAATTTCTTCTTATTGATCATATTTGTTAACCTTATTTATATGACTTTGATTTTCAAAATGATCATACTCACCCCATTTCAGACATTCAATTGATAAATTGGGAAGAAATTCTTTCCCTTTCATGGAATCAGCTGAGCACTTCCTTTTTCCGTGGTAGATTATCATTTTATGACCTACATTTCCACAGCTAAAACATCATATCGTACCATTAATAAATTTCACTACGTATTTATTTCTACTTTATTGACACATTTTTCAATTAATTTATTAAAATTATTATAATTGTTACATAAAATTCCACATGGATTCATTTATCTCAAATATTATGCACTATAAAACTCATCGTGGTTCAAGTGGTTAATCATGACTCATGATGGATTGTGTAGAATAAGATAAAGGGTTAAAATTACAAACCCCATTTCATTTAGTTTCTTATTCAAATAACCACCACATTTTCCTTCGCATCCATTCTTAGTTTGGTGCCATCTAGATAGATCCATTTACTAAAACAAAAAAGGTAACTCTGAGTATATCAACAAAATATTCATATAGTATCATATGAGGAACAAAAATACTGATATGTACATACTCATTTTATCCAAAACTGATTCAATTTATCTAAAATAACTATGAACGTTTCTAATCATCTAGAAATTGTGTTTATATACAACATGTAACTCATGCTTAAATAACAACCTAACCTCTAAAGTTATCTAAACTAATCTTTGATACCATCTTTAGTGACCCAACCTAAAATGTTTAATAATTTTGAATTTAGTTAACAATTCACATTGAGGATATTTATAGGTTTATAGGTTTAGAGAAATAGGATCTAACTATTACATAACAACTCAAATATTACAATGTTTACACATCTACTCACTATTCTTTTTTTCACAAAAAATAAACTCTTTGAAATAAAATATGATTTAACTTTTTATATAAATATTATTTAATTATTCCTTTCACATAACTATCATAATACCTTGTGGAAAAAATTTCAAAAAAAAAGGATGGGAACAAAAATCTCATAAATGGATACGAAATAGGGAATGGATCTACTAATTCCTGAATATTTTAAACTCAAAGAACATTTTAAAAAAATCATACTTCTAACCGTTAAAACATAAACTCTGTAACATAACTCATTAAATCATACGAATCCTAAAAAAACATCTCAAAAATCATAAATAATAATTTTAGATTGAGGCATCCATATCATACTTACATTTTATCTTTCACTACTATCTATATAGTAACTCTGATGGTTTCATTTGGAATACCCATCACAGTATATTCCCTAAATATCTTAAGAGAAAACTTATCATTAAACATTGTATCACTGCCTAATGAATTTTCTAGTTATCATGGGCTCACCTGACATCATTTTATCACAGAACCACCTATATACAAAAAAAGTAACATGAAAAATAATATAATCATAACACATAAAACAAGTTTAGTGGAAAAATAACATTTCCACATTGAAATAACATTTCAACTTTACAAGCCAGCCACCCATAAATAGAAACAAATTATTTTAAAATAAAAATATAAAAATATAAAGTAAAAATTAATATATAATGGAGACCTGAAAGAGAGAAATTTCATTCATGGTGTACATGTTAAAAAAACATTCCAAGTTATTGGAATAATCAATCCATTTTTAAAACACAATTAAGACATAAAAAAGAATATTTTTAAATAAAATTGTACCAAAATAAACTGATACATTATAAAGAAATTACCATTATAATACATTTATTTAAATATAAATATATCCATAATCCATTTTTAAAATAGGTACATTAATTAGAATGGTTTATAAGAATAAATCATTAAAACGTTTAAAATGGTGTCTTAGTTAAAGAGTCCCCTACGAAGATCATTTCTATTAATCAAATATATAAATTTTGTTTATTAAGTATAAATTAACATAATATAATTATAGATCAAATATGATATAACCAAAATTAATTAATCACTTAATCATATCACGATGTAATCAAGATGTATAAATTTAACCCATTGAATGGATATTTGGATATGAAATTCCATTACCTCGAGTCTGGCATGTCTCATATGGTCCGTTTTTATCTTAAATAAAAAACAAAGGAAAATTTATACTTTCATGAGAAACTTTTCACGTTTATTATTCTTTTTATATCATTAACTACCAGTTCATAACAATAAAAAAATTGAAGTTCATGTGGGACGTTTTTTTGATATTTGGTACTTGAGTCGAAAATGAACGTGGAATGAAGTCAATAGTCCACATGGTCATAAGTACATCATATACAGAATATAAAACATGATATTAATTTCACATATATTGATTATATTAATATTTATATTAATCATTCACTACAAACAAAAAACACCATTCATGGAGTCGGTAGGCTGAACGTGATCATGAATGTTATCTTCATTTTTTTGTCTTATTTAAGGAATGAAATTAAATGAAATGCATGTAAATATGTATACATATATAAAAAATTTACATTTTAATTAGTATTAAATTTATATTATATATTATTACTATAAAAATTAATAATACATTCCCAGTGATGTGTGAATGAATCACATCTTTTTGAGGAGGTCGTAGTCCACACATCTCCAAACAATGTTATCATATAACCATAATTTGGAAATCATGAAGGTATGATTAATAAATAATTTTAAGAATATTAAATAGGTTTTAATATACATATTAAATTATTATTTGACCATAAATATAGTTTTAATACCAGACATGAAGGTGGTAAATGAAAAAGAACAAAAATATTATTCGTAGGGGTAACTAACCAGCATAACATGGAGAACTATTTCATTAAGTTGAATAAGGGGATCTGAGAAATGAAATGGATACATGATATTACTTTAGAAACACAAAACAAAACTATGTACATGATATAGGAGTTATCATTCATTTATGGATGATTGAAGCGTGGATAAAGTATATAAATAAATTAATTAAGATAGGTACATTGAGGAAATTAATTCTTGAATATCCCCTCCTTGAATGACACTTCAGGAAATTAGATTTGGACATTTTATGATATGAGAAGCACATGGACATGGGGAAAATGAGGAGGAATTTCTGGTTAGATATTATAGGATATATAGGGATTGGTAGGTCAGAAAGGAGAGGTTTTGTGTGGTATTCATACTAGAGGAGAGGTGAGTTCATGTGACAAATTTATTGCTTAATTTATATCAAAATCTTACCACATTGATGTTGAATTTGTTTAAATGAATTATAAATCCAGGTAAATTTTTTATTCTAGTTATGGTCGATCCACACCTCATCTAACCATTGATTTTTTATATTTTTTGTTTTTACGTTTTAACTTTATCCCTCGTCACAATTTTACATATAAAATGGTAAATTATTTTTATAGCTTGGTAAAAAAACTATACAGAAAAAAAAAATGACCTTAAAGTTAAATATGGGCACTCTTATTCCTAATAAAGAATCAATTTTTTCCTAATTCAAATAAAATAATTGGAAAAATTATATTTAAACATTATTATGTAGAGAAAATTAATAATAGAGTTTTTAATGTGAAATGATCAAAATTTTAAATTGTTTTTTTATCAATTTTAAATTTGAAATTGTTTCCATTGAACAAAATTGGATTAAATTAAAACAGTAATCTAAATAAAAGCTTTAAACTATTAAATGGGTCTTTTAACAATAAAAATAAATCAGATGAAAAATAAATTTTATATTAAAACGTTGTATTGCTCACTATTCATTAAAATTTGAATTTGATCCGAAAAATACCTAAATGTAATCCAATGTAAATATTCATGTCGAACATAAAAATAAGATGTTTATTTTGTAATAAATATCTTTTAATAATGTGAAAACAAGATTTAAAATGAGTTATTCATCAAAAGATTTTAAAAACACCTTTTTAAAAAAATACTCCTTTTTATGCCTAAAATTAATTTTGTTCTTATATGATGTCTATAAAACATAAAATATGAATTTTAAACATCATATTGAATTTATATTTCATTAATATATTCAAAAATTAATTATTTTATTTTTTATAAACATAATTATTCTTATTTAAATCGTTTTCTTGAAAGCACATCCTTTATATTCAATTAAATTTTATTTCCATTTCTAATTAATTTGGTAACCAATGAATCACAATATAAACATCTGTAAACCATATTTTTTTTATTTCAATTAATACTATTTATTCATGCCATTACAAGATCTGGGTTATAATAGTATCATTTAAGTATTATTATTTAGTTGATTGGTTAATCTCGATGTGGCATTTTAGGTACACTATCGAACATGGCATTTCTATATTAAAACTCATGATGTTATAGAATTAATGTGTTAAAAATTTAATGAGGATTGTTGTTTCCTTATTAAATACTCCCAATATTGAGGACGATTTTATTGAGTTTTGGCTGATGGAGTTTATGGTATGATTCAATTTTATCAAAAGAAATTCTAAAGTGGTGTGGATGTAATAGTGTAGGTTCTCACTCAATAATGCATTTTACAATGCTCTGAATTTGACACTCATTTCTGTATGATTTGATGGATTATCAATATTTTTAACAAAATTATTTTTTTATATGTTATCTTAATCATAATAGATAATTTTATACATAATTGATATTTTTTAATTAAAATTTAAAAATCATAATATTATCCACTATTGGGATGTTTAATTCGAAAAAAATGCAATTGAATCCATAATTGGTATTTATAGTAGGAGAAAAATTCTCTATAATGTTTTGAAAATTTAAAGTCACTGATCATTTGAATTGATTTATTTTTTTATTATATTAATGTTTTTATTGAATAATAAAATTAAATTTTATCCCCTCTCCCATACATGAATATTTTTAAAAAATATGAGGCGATAACTATGGTTTATGGAAAATATATATCCCAGATCGATGGAGAAAAAAAATGTCAGATGATAGTAACTGAAAGATTTAAATATTATAAAAAATGTTATGATTCTTTGATTACTACATGTTTTTTGGTAATCTAAATTTTCCCTTGTATGTTTTTCACTTATAAATATAATATTAAAATGAAAATTAATTATGGTCTTCCCTATTTCATGATGAACCCTCTACTAAAGGAATCATGAAAATTTTAAAAATCATATTTTTGGATAACATAGAGATGTGTGGGTGTGTTTTGGAAATATATTTATATCTTTTACATTGGAATGAATCACTATGAAAAATATATCTTATAGGATCATACAAAAAATATGAATATATCCTCTCTTGAATCACTATAATGTGATTAATAGATTAGGATATAACCTAGAGATGCATTTCTACCCTCTTTATCATCATTCGTGTATTTAAGGCACACAGAATAAGAATCATGAGAAACATAAACATTTTATATAATTATGGTGCTATGAAATTCGGAGGTATGAAATTTTATATTTATTAGATGTGATCAACCCTATTCAACTACCATAAATGTTTATGTAGAATGAAAAATATGATAATTATTTTATGGAGAGAATTAAAATCCATACAATATATGTTTAAATTGTGGGGATGGGGCCCAGGTATCTTTATTTATAAGATAATAAATAAAATAATGGTATTTTATACCATTTTATTGAGAGGATAAGACAATGAATGAATGAGACCATCATTCTTAAGAGAGGCTAACATGGACAATGACATAGTTTTAGCACCCTTTTTATATAAAATGTTATTATTTCTACCATAAAATGTGAACAATATAATGATGGAAAATATGTATAGAATTCCCATCCACATATATAAGAAAATCATTATGGTTTCCAGGAAGCTGGGTTTGACTTAGGTATTGGGTGATGCAGCAAAAATGAGGATTTTCATAGTGAATTGTTAGACAACTGATATTAAATTCGAGGATGGAATGATGGTTGGAATGTGTGAGGGCAAAAGGGGGTTCAATATGGAACTCCTAATTGTTCAAGATCTAATTTCATATGTGTGGGTCTATGTAAGCTCAAAATTTGGCAAAAAAATTGTATTAGATACTTTATGACATCTCAACCCGAATAGAACCAATTTTTTTATATTATGAGAATGTTTGGAAGGTAAATTATGAAAAATAAAGGAGAAATATTATTATTATGAAATAATAATAAATATTTAGGAAAAATACAGGTACTTAAGTAATTTATAAGGACTATATGAAAAGAAATATGTTATTAAGGTAACATAATTATTAAAATGAAAATTACTAGACTATGATGCCTATTTTAGTTTGACTTGGTCAGGTAATTATATCATTAATACTCTATGAGAATTATTTTATAATGATTTTATTAAATATAAATGTGAACTAAAATGAATCAAATTGAGGAAATTTCTAACCATAGGATTTGGTGATATGTCTTTTTTTTTGTGATATAGTGTATATTCTTGGATGATTATAACAAAGGTGAAGAAAACATTAAATTTATAGTGATTTATACTTATCGGCATTGCTAAAACATATATATATTAGGATTTAATTGAAATAATTGAATCCAAATGGTGTTCACATGTGACAAAAATGTGTGAAAATGAGTTAATTGAATGATAAAAAAATCATGGATATAAAAGTGAGATGCCAAAATAATTAATTATTAATGTAATTAAAATACTTAAATGAAGTAGTATTTACGAGATGTGGGGACTTATTTATTTTACATTGTCATGTGTGGACTAGTATGTAGTTGAATGAATGATTCAAATTAAGTTATTAATATCAATATTTTAAATTACTTGTGTTATAATTATAAATGTGTATCAAAGTATGAATTATAATGGGTGATAATGGAGAATAATTATATAAATTAGAAAATGAAATGAAATAATGGGGTAACACCTAGGTTGGGTAAAATGGAATGTCATAGTCATAATGATATTAGAGGGTAATAATGAATAGCCTGAAATCAATGAGATAATAATAAATAATTTTGGATTAAACCTTAGGGACTCAGTAAGTGGAATATTTTTCATAATAAATTATGTGATCTTTGAGAGTGGGTAAAAAGTATTTTATACTAAATTATATTACATTATATAACATGGATGGAACTCTGTGTATGGAAAGTGGTATTAAACAAGTTTTATTGTGAAAAAATAAATAATTCAATAAAGAAATTTATCATTATTAAATTTTTATTGTCGTAATGAATAAAAATGTGAATAAGGAAACCCGTTGTGGGTGTTGTGGAGCCCTTTTATGAAATTATGGAATGTAATATCTACTTCCCTATGATGTGACATAAAGGATAATTTAATAATTAGAACCGATATGTTATTAAACTTTCACTAGATTTTTGTGAGGCTGATAAATGAGAAAGAATTAGAATGTGGTAGAAGATCTATTATTACAGATGACAAGTCATGAAAAACTGATAGAGGGACATCGATTGTGTTTTTACATGATTGATTGTATGTACTATTATAATATGAGATACGATGAAACAAAAATGGAAAGATATTGATGGTGATGAGATGAGAAAGTGGAAACCATTTACACTCACCATCTCTTTACAGTTAGATTGGGATGATAGTTATCATATTTATAGAGACAAAATACCTTTACACATATCATTTTATTGTTTTAAGAAAAACTAACCATCAAATACAATGAAATGATCATAAATTCCAAGGACTATGTGATATTAGATACATAATTAGAAGGCATGAATCCAAAATAAAAACAACTTTTATTTAATCTCTATAATGAGATCTTACTTTTCATTGAGATATTACATTTTCACAGGATAACCTGGGGAATACATAAAAAAGGGTTAATCTAAGAAGCCCATTAAGGGAATAAACTTAAGAATATATCAGAACACCTAAGTTAAAAGGAATACTATATTGAAATAGAAAGGAAGGAAAGATGAATAAACATATAAAATCATATTATTTATAACATTGGATCATGTAATCATGGATACATATGAATTTTGAAGAAACACAAAACATTACATAAACATGAGTCAAGCCTAAATGCCAATACTATATCACATAATCAACAAAGTCCCTTAAAGGAATCTGGTTTACTCAATGTCCCGTCATTATTTATCCTGAGACTATATTTTACCCAATGCATTGAAGTGATATCTTGACACACCCATCATATAATGTTCGTGAAAATGTTTTCCACATGAACAATCAATAATAATAAAAACATGATGGAAACACATGGAAAGAAATGAGTATCATAATCATGTCATAAAGTATAACAAAAATGAATATCATAATGGTTTTAATGAATGATTTTATGTAAATCATATATAGAAATTCGTAAGGGAAAATTTTCATAGATCGTGATAAATTTTGTCCAAATAATGTGAAATGATGTAAAAATTGTTTTAATATCTTTTGGGACTAATCCACTTTGGTGCGGTTGAAGAAAATAAATAAAAGAGTATTTAAAGTGGAAAAAGAATATTTGTTTGAATAAAACAAGAATTGAAAAAATATATTTTTTTCATGCTAAAAAAGAGTTCTTTTATAAAAATATTGGTTTATTAAAATATTTTATGGAGTGTACTTTATAATGGGTAAAAATTTGAGATGTTCCCTTTATTCGGGATTACGTATCTAGGTGAAATGAAAATAGAACCCTATAAAACATGTATTTTCCCATTAAGGAGAGAATAATTGAAAATGGTACATATTTTTTAAAAAAATATATAAAGTCTAGGATGAGTACATAACAATAATTAAGAATTACATTGGGGTAAAGAGAGATAAAACAATACCAAAAAATGGGGGTTTAGAAAGAATCCCTTACCTAAGTTCTACAACTGTTCTTCACATGCACATTATGATCCAGATAGTAAAATTACATCCATAAACTACATAATTATTAACCTCTTTTACATGTAGTATAATTACGAATATTTTATTATATTCATTTATGGCATTTTCATGATTTATAATATTAAACATTATCATTATGATAACATTCATTTTAGGAGTTCATGATTAGTTCTCCTGAGCTTAATTATGATAGTATATTCATTTGGAATTGAAACTAAAGAGGTGTAATTATATGATATTTAGGAAAATCCTGAATTTTAAATGGTCTAATATATAATTTTTTTAAATATTCTAATGATGTATTTGAAAGAAAATTTAATAATGAACATTAGTTTATTTTGAGGAATATTTCATAATCACAATCTAGTTTTGTTTTATTATATAATATTATGTTTTTATATTAGTTATAGAACATAAATTTTGTTTAATACACATATTACAATCTATTTAATCCGAAGTAGTTGTTTTATGACAAACCTTGAAGGCTGTAAAAGAAATAGAAAAATCATCATCTACGAATGGGGAAAATCGAGACATCATGGATGATGTTTTTATTTTTGAGATAAAAAATAGAACAGAAGCAAATAGATTATGGATATTCCATTAAAATAATAAAATAATACTAACTTTATGATATTGTACCTAACATTTTTCCATGAATAGACGAGGTGAGGAAATGATAATAAAATGAAGGAAATTAAATGAGATAGAGATAGCATTTTACTTCTTGAGTGTCCACTCCTAGAGAACCTCCACAAATCACTTGAAAATAGTCTTTTACTGAGACCAAAATAACAGTATTTTGGGAAGAGGTTTGGGATAAGAATTAGGAAAAATATAAGGAATCAATAATGAATATATGGTGTGTCGAAAAGAGGTGGAAATGGGTGATATTTATAGTGGGAGGGGAGTGGTGTTTTTGATTATTCTATTCATTATAATATTATATTGGATCTAGAATCTCAATATTTCTAAATATTATGAATATTTATAGTAACTAGAGAATCATAGAGTTAAATCTTAGATCATGATCATATACAATTGATAGTGGTACTCCATGTATCCTAACCAATTCTTTTTTTGGTATATGACTTTACATTGGCCAAGTGTGATGTCCTCTAAAATTATGATACAGTGAACTCTCATTGTATGATAATCCATAAAAACCAATATAGAATTGATTCCTCTTAATGCCTTTATAAGTCTAGTGATAATTTCCATGGTGTTGTTTTTCCATTTCCATGTTAGTATGATTAATGGTTTCATCATCTGCATATAGTTTTTCCTTTCAAAATCCACATACTAACATACCAGGAACATTTATGTCTATTCAGTGATCTCCTTCTTCATATTATCCCACCAATAGTGGCAGTAGATATCTCGATACATCTTTGTTCACCGTAAGTGAATAGGAATGGTTGTGCTATGTGCGTCATTTATAATCTCTTTATTTATATCTATATTGGATTATACATAGAATCATGACCCAAATATCATAACTCCTTCTTCATCGATTTTCAACACTTAGGATTTACCATTTCTATTAGCATCCACATTTTTTTGGAATTTTCACATCATTTCACTATGTAAACATTATTTTCTCCATGTGGGATTTTTATGAAATAATTTGATAAAGGATTGATAATGTTCTATCGTTAATGATTATGATGTCCATCCTTCTAAAATCTTAAAAGAATGTATTCTTCTCAATTATAATCATTAATAATGTTATAGGATCTTTTCTACATATAGTATCTTCCACATTATTTGCCTTACCTGGATGGTAATAGATTGATAAGTCATAATCCATGATGATATGTAACCATCATTGTTGGTTCATTTTATGATCCTTCTATGTAAATATATTTTTGAAGCTCTTATGATCAGTATACATATCAAAATTCTCCACATATTGATAATGCCACCATATTACAACATGAAGATCACAACTACCAAATCCAGATCATGCATCAGATAGTTTTTCTCATGAATTTTATACATCCATGAGGCATAGGATATCACTTTATCATTTTTCATCTGTACAGTGTGTAATACCTTCTTTTATAAAACAATATATACCAAATGAGTTCCCCACTTTTATAATGTGTGAATACTAGTGCAATGATAATCATCTTTATGAACTCTTTGAATCGGTCTTCACATTCATTTACTGAGCTAAAATTTAATCCCTTCCTTGTAATCTTGGTTAGAGGGTTTTAAAATCTTCATAATCTCTTCAGAAATCTTTAATAGTATGCAGAACAACTAAGGAAACTACATCTCTCCATTATAGATGTTGGATTGGGCCACTTTTCGATTATCTTTTCCCAAGAGGGGTCCACAAATATTCATTGCATGGTGATAAAATTACCCAATATTGATATTTTCTCTATCCAAAACTCACATTTTATATACCTTACATAAATTTTATCCATTCACAAAGTCATTATCACTATAATAAAAATATTAATGTGTTTCTCCATTCCCTTGGAGTATATCAAAACATCTTCTATAAAGACTACCAAAAATATTTCATTGTAATTTCTAAAGTTTCTATTCATTAATTACATGAAAATTTATAGGGAATTAGTGAGTAAAAATAGAATCACAATAAATTAATAGTGTCCATACTTTTATCTAATGGATGTATTGGGAATATATTCATTCTTCACCATTAATTGGTGATATCCAGACCAAGGGTATACCTTATAGAAATACATGGCCCCATGTAGTTGGTCGAATAGGTCATAAATCTGTGGTAGGTGATACTTTTTATTTCTCATGATTTTTTTGAACTCATGATAATCGATGTAGATGTGCATCAATCAATCCTTCTACCTAATGAATAAGACTGCTGCATCCCAGGGCGAAGCACTCAGGTATATAAAACCCTTGTCCAAATTCTCATATAAGTTATTATTTAGGTCCTCTAACTCCATGGTAATGTTAAGGTTTATTTAATATAGGTAGATTCCAAGAATTAGTTCAATTGAGAACTAAACTTCTTAGTCAAGAGGAAGTGTAGAAAATTATTTAGGGAACACATCAGTGTATTCACTCACAATGGAAATGTCTTTGAGCGTCATTTTCTCATTTTTTTCAATCATATGAGATAGATATTCATTATCATAAGGAAGTAATATCAACACTTGAGGTGACGATTCTAAAGGATATTCATCATCATACCTATACTTATAAGAATTTGGGGTTGCATCAGGATTTGAAGAGTGATCTACCTTTCCAGACAATTGATCATGGGTACGTATAATCATAACAAATCCACTCTCCACATAATATAAACTTATACCAAATGATGTAAGATATGATTTTTCTGGAGGTTGAGTCAAACAATATTAATTGGGGATGAGTTATATACATTGGATAAAATAATTCCCCCATTTTTTATTTTTATAGATAATTCGACCTCAATATTTTGAGGTGGTGTTTGAATAGTACTACAAAACATAAAATAGATGACGGAATGAGTAGAACATAAATCAGATATTACATTCACTGTTTTATAATAAATAACTATAAGACTCGTATCCACATCACTTTCTAGTTCCACCTTAGCAGTAGTGAATGTATATTCCTTTCATTGTTTCCTTAATGGTTATTGATGAGGATTTCCTCAGAAAACCCTTTGCATAGGAAAATAGATAAAATAATATACATGTTCCTTGTAATTGAAGCACTTCACTATAGGTGGAATGTTGACAAGAACCTTCCTTTCTTCCTCTTCATTTGTTGTATTATTCATATCCCTTCACCAATTATTAGCAATATTCCACTCTCTTCCACATTTAAAGTATCTCTATAATCCCCTTAAGAAATTTATGGATTTCTTATTCGCACAATTTTGACATGTGGGATGTTGGGTTTTCTTTCCATTATGGTCTTTATCTATTAATACTCCAATATTAAACACCATTGTTTAATATTTATATCTAGGACCACAAGACCACTAAGAGTCGTTGATCGTAGTTTCAACCTAAGGATATCAAAAAAAATCTCTTAATAGATGTTAAAATATTGAATCACCATGGATATTCCTAGACTTAGATTTAGTCTACTAAAGATGGATATAATTTTCATTCAGATATCGTGAAAAATATAGAGGCATATTGTGAAATCTATGTAATTTTTTCATCATATGCCTCGAAGGACTCATCTTCATTTTACGTCATCCCTAGGAACTCCCTTTCTATATTAATATATAGAGTTCAGAGAAAATATTTATTGAAAAATATTTTCCATAATGAAACCCAATCCATTGAATCAATTTCCACCATGGATATTGTGTTTTTGTTAGTGTTTACTATTGATCAGAATCCCCATCAAAATGATAGACAACTAGTATTAAATTCATTTCTTCTGATCATTTAAGGACATATAATATCTTCTCAATAGATTTAATCCATTGTTCCATAATGATGGGATTAGAAGATCCAGAAAATATGGGAGGCCTTTTCACATAAAGGATTAAATAGAAACATGATATTTAAAAGGAGGAGAAGGGAGTTCTACATGATTCATGTTATTATTCATAACCTGAGCCTGTTATTCTATTACTATCATGATGTTTTGAGTGCATGTTCTTATTATATTTTGATTTTCATTATAGAAATTATCACATTTTCTATCACATGGATTGATTGCATGAGATATCCAATTTCAAGGAAGTAGTTAATAAAAATAAAAATACAATTAGGTAGATTTTAAAACATAACTAATAAGAATTATAACATAAAACATTGAAAATAGAATGAAAACATGTAAATGAAAACTATATCATATCATGTGATTCCCTAAGATTCAATCTGGTTTATCAATGGTGATATAATTATCCTTAGTGTTATTACTAATGTTTTCTAATAGTAATTAAAAATAATAATTTGACCAAACTCAGATACCAACTATAGGTACCCTAAACATCTACATAAATTATTAATTGAGTTTTTGTATAATTATCCCTCAAATACAAACCAAAGATCATAAAGTGTAGGGTAATTTATTGAACAGCTATATAATTATAAAGAAATAAACCAAAATAAAAATATATTTTATTAAATATATATAATAAGATACTAACATCATTCTACCTCTTACATATTCATGGTACAACCATGGGAATACATGAAGAAATAGATAATCATAAATGCCCAATAAGGGAATACACATAAGAATAAAGAACAAAACATGGGTTAGAAGAAAGATCACGAGGACATAAAATGGCATGGAAAATGAATAAACACATAGAATAATAACATATATAAAATGGGATCCTGTAATAATTGGGTCGTAGGAATGTAGCAGATACATAAAACATGAAATAAACAAGATTCAATGCTAATATACAAGACTAAATCACACGGTGTGCACAGTCCAATAATGGAATTAGGTTGACTCTCTATCCTAAAATGATATCTCATGAGGTTTAAATTTAAAAACTGTATTTATAACAACCCTGGTTGTTATTTCACATTTAGGAATGATTTATTACATAAAATTTCACTTAATACAACTCAAAAGATCAATAAGAGTAGTGTATTCGGGTTTATGAACATTATCTAACAACATAAACCATGAAATACAACAACATCTTCATTGAAAACTTCATTGACATGATAAAAACATTCTATTATACATAACCCTTCATGGTATAACCTGAGGACATATATATGAAAGGGCTGAGCTATAAAGCTTGGCAAGGGAATAAACATGGAATACCATGAGTATAGTAAAACATGTTATCCAAGTCATAACAATGAATCATAATGTAACGTTAATAATAAGTCATGATATAGAATGATAATCATAACATGGAAATGTGTCAATAAATTAAAACACAACATCACAAACATTTTTCAAATCTAAAACACCAAGTCCTCGTGGTGGAAAAAAGTACCATAAATAAAAATTAGTAAAAAATATCTCAAATTGACGTATCATGATTCTAAACATTAACTATGAATTGAGGCACTATCATGGTGCACTCTGTATAAACACATCAATCTCCTGATTATGTGTGACACATATATCATATAACATGGATTCATTCAATATCATAATTTTATTCCATGATCAAGGAATATGGAATAAATACATGTAAGTCCCCAATGAATAGTTTTATGTGAATAAGTTTGAATTCCCTTGATAGATAAATTGGTATTGTATTTACTACAAAATTATTTTAGCTTGTTAAATCTTGGTTCAATTTCGACAGCATAACGACCTCATATAGAAATTCATAAAAGGGTCGATGAGAGGTAACTTGGGATATCATCATTTAGTAATGAAATTTATAGTAATAGGAACTTGGTAAGTCATTCCCCCAACATAAATAATTATAAATAGAAGGAATTCCATAATAAATAATCTTGAAGGAAGACAAGAAATGAAAAGAACCCTTACAAAATATCGGCATGGTAATGGGTGTATATAAAGGTTCATAGGGGGGTTAAATGATAGTTACGGAGGATATATTAATTTATGAAACAAGTAGACGGTAATTATAATATTTAATAATGTTACCCATCATAACAAAATAGAACGTAAGAAGGAATATCATAAATGAAATTATTTATTAAAAGAGGAGAAAGAGAATCCCTTATAGAATTTCGGTATAATAACAGATTAGGAAAGGTTCCAAAGGAGGTGGTATAAACAATCAGTTATACATATAACATCAATTGGATAAAAATTTAATGATTACAAATGAATGAAAATAGAAAATTGTAATTAAAGGAAATAATATCAACAAATATTCTTGAATTCAATGTTGAGTAGAGAAATCCCATATGAAATTTCAGCTTAGTAACAACATAGGTAAGGATCAAAATGAGAGATTATAAATGGTACCTCATTTAAATAATATTAATTGCACAGTAATGGGGACATAAAAAATGAATTAAAATATAACCAATTGAATATATAATGGAAACTTTCCAAGAAGGTTCTTTAATTGAATGAAGGAGAGGAAGGTGAGGATAACTTACATGGATGTGTGACACCAAAGGATTTGAAGATGGTTCTTGGGAGATTTGTGGAGCCTTGGGAGGCCTCAATAGAGTATTGGAATGAATAAGTATAATATTCTAGGAGTTTGAGTTATGTGTAATGGGATCTTTGGTGGGTTTATGTTGGAAAAGAGGTTGATTTCTTTATTATATTGGTTTTGGACACTACATAATAAAATATTCAAAACCACAAACCATCATATGGGTTTTGGCCATATTTTCTAGAAAAGTGGAGTGTTAAACATTTATTATGAGTCCAATGGATGAGTATAAAAAAAATACCCTTTCTATTGTGGAGGTGATTCCCAGTTTCAAATTATTGATTTTAAAATCATTAAATGTATTACATGTCTGGGAGGATTCACTAAGACTTTATAAAATATGTAAAATAAACATAAAATTACATTAATTTAAAGTTAAAACATAAATTTTTCCGAATATACATTTTATAATATTTATTACACTGTTATTGTGCCATTATGATGTGATAAATCACACTATATATTTATACGTTATTTAATTTTTACCCACATGTTTGGCTGTCTCATAAATTTACGAAAATTATACTATTCGATAATTTTGTAGTATACATAACAAAACAATATCTTATTATATAAATAAATTTCTAAATATTTTAATTTACAATTTAAAAATAAAAATGGTCATTTAATGATAATTGACTCGTTTTCTTGACAAGATGAGTTTTTGAACCGTAATAAAAATTAAATTTCACTACGTAAAAATTATATGATCATATAAATTTTTAAATTTAATTAAATAATAATAATTTATTGTAATATTATCTATTTAAAAAATTCATTTACTCCTCCAAATATATTTCTTAATTGAATTTGAATATTAACCACAAATACTATTTGTGCTACAAAAAAATCCTTTATAAAGTTTCAATAATTGGATGAAAATAAATTCATTATTCTATATAAAAAATAATTTATATAATCCTGTTACATGGGTCTTGATATATATCCCTTATTAAAAAATCACACACCCTAATGTTAAGGTTCTCGATGATGGTACATTCTTAGGGTCGTTCGGTTGACATGGTTTTGGTCGTGATCTCGATGAACTTGAACTTCTCCCACAAACAGTTTGGCTCATGGTTAAGTTGTTGGATGTCTGTTTGGGATTTTTCTTGGGGTAGACCTAGAAATTTTATCTCATAGAAAATCTTTGATAAATGGTCTTCATATGTTATGATCCTACTGGTTGCTTCCATCAATTCCATTGTCTCTTCCAAAAGGATTTATTTAAACCACATATTAATACTAGTCATGTGATCACTATTGAACAAATGTATTATCAATGGTAAACATACATAATAGTTATTTAAAATCTAATTTTATATAATAAAATATGTTCATGTGTTTTTGATATCCATATTACATTTAATTAAATCGAATGATTGGGTATGTTATTTATAAATGTTTGAGTAATCACAACCATCCCTCATAAAGGAATTTCACTCTCAAAATTTAGTTTTCTCTAACTAAACCAGTTGAGGGTAACTTAATTTAATCACCTCCTATGGTTCCCACGTTGCATCTTCAATAATTTTGTTTCATTAAATAACATTAACGAGGGACACTGTCTTAATTGGTATAACTATTCCTATATGATCTAAGATCATCACCGATTGCTCCCCATTGGAAAGTTCATTCTCTAGTGGTACCACATATTTCTTGAGTACATGTGATGGGTACGATGTGTTATTTATTAATAGAGACACATGAAATACATCATTTACTTGAGAGAGGTTCAGTGGGAGCGTTATTAAATATGCCACTACTCCAATGAGATCCGGGATATCAAAAGGTCCGATGATCCTTAGACTAAGTTGTCCCTTATTCCCAAATCTCATCACTCTATTCAATGGAGATATACAAAGGAATTTGATGTCTCCAACATCAATATATGGTATCGACGATGATTATTAGTATACCACATTTTTTTACAATGAGTATATTCGATGTGAAACTATATATTCATAACAGTCTTTACCATTTTTTAACCATTTCAGGACCTAGATGTTTTCGTTACCCAGCATCACCCCAACAAGTCGGTGTTTGACACCTCTTCTGAAAAAGGGATTTATAAGGGTTCATTTGGATGCTTGAGTGGAAAATATTTTTTTTAAGTAAACATGACCAAAGAAAGATGTTGGTTCCATCCACCTTTAAAGTCCATTATGTAAGATCACAACATGTCCTTAGAAGTTTGGATAGTCCGTCAGATTGGCCAAAAGTTTGGGGATGATAATTTTTACTGAAGTTTAGCTGAGTGTTTAGATCATGATGGATACTTCTAAAACATAGTGGTGAATCTCACATATTGATCAGACACAATCAATAGTGGTACTTCATGATAAATTACCACTTTTTTAATGTATATCTATCCTAGTTGACCATGTGTAACATCCTCTCGAATTATAATGAAGTTAAAAATCTTTGTAAGATGATACACAACAACCTAGATATCACTGTTTACGTTAGATATCATTGGATGTCCAGTGACAACATTCAAGGTGATGTTTTCCCATATCCATGTTGGTATGTGTAATGGTTGTATCATCCACTTATACTTCTATAATTTAGGCTTCACTTGATGACATACCAGACACATTTATGTATATTCTATAATCTACTTCTTCATCTTATGCTACCCACCATGTTCTCAGAGACCTCGATACGTCATTTTGTTTTATGGGTGAATGTAGAAAGATGATAAATGTCCATAATCCAAAAGTTCTTTCCTTATGTTAGTATTTGATGGAACCAATATTGAGGACCCAAATCTCACAATTCCTTAATTATTGAAATTGAACTCCATGGATTTCCCTTTTAAAATATTTTCCACTATCTTCTATATCCCCACAACATCTTTTTGAGTATCGATTAACCTTTCTAATATAAATGATTGATCAATCATTTGTGAAATAATTGATGATGCTCATTTCATTATGATTCTCATGTCCATCCTCTTCAAATAAACAAAGATTGGATCATTCTCCATTCTCATCAATGATATAATTGTTGGGTACTTTATCCATAGATCATTATATACATTTTTTTCTACATGGATATGGTAGTGGATCGAGTAGTTGAAATCCTTTATAAGCTCTAACCATCATAATTGGAGTATATTCATATATTTCTTCATGAATATATATTTGATATTTTTTTGATCCGTATATACTTCACACTTTTAATCAAATATATAATTCCTCTAGATTTTCAATGCAATGATCCCATATGCTAACTTGAGATCATGTGTTGGATAGTTTTGCCCATAAATTTTCAAATTCCTTGAAGTGAAGGCAATGAAATTATCATTTTCCATCAACACACATCCCAATACCTTTATTAAAGCATCATTAAATATTATGAAAATCTCCCCACATGTGGGACGCATTAGAATAGGGGCATTGATAAGCCTCTTTTTCAACTCAATGATGATTTATTCACCTTCATCATTCCATGAAAATTTGACTCCCTTCTGAGTTATCTTGTTAATATGGTTTCAAAAACCTCAAAATTTTCTCACAAATTATTGATAATATCTAGCTAACTCAAGATAGCTTCATATATATATAAAATATTTTGTCCTTGACCATCCCTCAATTTGTTTTGTCTTGGAAGGATCCACAAATAACCAATTTATTGTGATGTTATTCACTAATAATGAGACTTCGTTCAACCATAACTCACACATTCGTTGAATTTCATTGATCCTCTCCTTTCATAAGGTATTGAGAAAAGTTCTATGATGCTCCTCATTCTTGTCATTGGTTTTGGATTATATTAGAATATCAAATATAAATACTAATACAAATTAGTTGAGGTAATCCCTATAGACTCTATTCATAATGTACTTGATGATTGCTGTAGCATTAGTGATTCTGAAGGGCATCACTATGAACTCAAAGATCATATACCCTGTACAAAAGGCAGTCTTGGGGATATCCCCATTCTTCACCCTTATATGTTAATATCCTAACCATAGATCCACCGTGCAGAAGTATTGTTCTCCACGTAGCTAATCAATAAATTAATCAATTTTTGGGAAATTATACTTGTTCTTTATTGTGACTTTTATGCTTAAGAAAATCAATGTGAAGGCTCAATGAACCATCATTATTCTTGACGAAGAGGATTGGAGAACCCCCTTGTGAATCACATGGTCTTATAAACCCTTTATCCAGATTATCCGGTTGTTGTTTCTTCAATTTCTCATGTTCAACAACTGTAATTCTATTCAGAGTTATGGATATTGGAAACACCATAGGTATATGATCGATTGAATATTAAACCTCTTAGCTAGGGGGAAGACTAGATGACTCCTCATGAAATACATCATTGTATTCCATCATATTAGGATTTTATTTGAGAATGGGTATTTCCTTAGACTCAATAATTTGATCGAGATGATCTTTCTCATAGGGAAATAATTTCTATTCTTGAGATGATAGTGATAAACAAGATTCATCATCCTCCATGCACATATGTAGAATTGGTGGATGATTATCCATATTGAGAGTGATTTTCCACTCGCAAAAAATTATGTTGGCTATATATAAGTTAAGCTAATCCATACCCATAATTACATAAAATTACTCCTAGGGAAGTATGATAAGGTTCATCAGGAAGTTGAATCGAAAATTTTTTATTTGAGAGGTGTTATATACTTGTGATGAATTTTTTTCCCATTTTCCATTTTCACAAATATCGTCACATCACTGATGTGTGTTGGTTTTTGAATGGTTTTACTCATATTTTATGATATAAAATCAGGTGGAGATCTATAGATGATAACCCAACCTTTAATGTTTTTTATTTTGGTTCTACTTTTTCTATTATTTACTTAGGGATGATTATTCTATATGTATTTAACACATAATGGGGAATTAAATTACATTTAAGGGATAACATGTATATTACATTTATATCCTTAGCTTATGAGTTTCTAGGATTTAATCTATCTTATCCCTAATATAATTCCTATCATATATTCATATGGAATTTCTCTTTTTGTCCCCTTAATATTGGTGTTTAATGAGATTATGAATTTACCAAAGCATATCCACTGGGAGTGTCAAACTTGTTGTGCAGTATGGACTATTGTCATGTACCATGTTACCCCGAGTCATGCTTGAAACACCTAGTCAGAGTTGTTACTCCTAGGTAAATATATGATAGAATCACATCCACCATTAGTTTCCAGACATGAATGTATTTTCTTGATAAACTACCTTCACTATAATCCCAAAAATTTAGGGATTTTATCTTACAATTATTATTTTCCCTCTGAGTTTTAACTAGGATTTTTTAATTTGAATCTAGAAAATAACTAAACTTGTCATCTCAGACCAACTAAAACAACTGTTCATTTTATTTCACATTTACAAGTTATTTATTACATAAATTTTGACATAATACAACTCTTAAGATAATGTTTTATAGTAACTTTGGGTCGAGAAACATTAAATAAGAACATAAAAAATGAAATAAAACAATATCTCCATTGAAAACTACTTTAACATGACCAAAACATTCCTTCATATTTAACGCTACATGGGAGATCATTAAGACATACATAAGAAAGGGGTGTGGTAAAAAGACTAGTAAGGGAATAAACATGGAATAAGATTATTGTAATAATACATGTTAGACAAGTCATATCATTAGGAATAAGGAAACATGAGTAATACGACATGATATAGCATGGTAATCATAACAATGAAATGTGGAAACATCTTAAAACAATGAATTATAAACATAAGTCCAATAAAACTCACGAGGACTTCATGATGTAGAAATTTAAAGTATAAAAATAAGGAAAACCACTATACCAAGATGATTTATCATGATACTAAGAATTACCCATTGCATTGGAGCTTTATCAGGACATGCCCTTCATAAACATTTCAATCTCACATGTAAGTGTCCCACATAGATCATATAACAATGATTCATTCAGAATCAAAATTTTATTCCAAAATATAAGAACGTGGAATAATGAAATGTATGTCCCCAATCAATATGTGTATGTTCATAATGGGTAATATCTTGGATAGATTAATGGTCATGGTATTCACTACACAATTATTTTGGCATGGTAAAACAAGGTGAATTTTTTGCAGTATATCGACATCATATAGAAATTCCTAAATTGGGTTGATTAGAGATGAAGGGGGATCTTATAATATAGACATGAAATTCATAGTATGTGCAACATGTAATTTTATTCCCCAACATAATTATTTGTAAATAGAATGTGTAACATAATAATGAATCTTGATGAAAGAGGAGAAATCCAAAAACCCTTACAAAAATTTTGCATGGTAATGGATGTTTGTAAATTATCATATTAATGGTAAATGAGAGTGAATGTAGATATTATCATTTATAAAAAAATATACAGTATGTGGGATATCTATGAATATATCCCAACATAAATAAATGAAAATTAAAAAGCTATATCATAAATGATGTTCCTGATTAAAAGAGGAGAGAGAGAATCCCCTACGGGATTTCATCATAGTAACGACTTATGTCAGGGTCAAAATGGGGGAGGATAAATGATACATCATAAAAATAACACAATTTGGATCATACAATAATTATTTAAAATTAATTTTAATACAAAAATTAAAATTTAAAGAATTAAACTGAAATAAGGTGCTTGAATTCAAAGGTGATGAGAGAAATCCATTAAAAAAATTAGGCATAGTAAAGACATAGTTAAGGTTAAAAATTAGAGATTATAGATGGTATATCATTCAAATAATATCAATTTTATAGTAAGGGGTCATTATAAATGAATTAAAATGTAACCAATTGAAACTATAAAGGAAATTTTCAAGGATGTTTCTTGAATTGAAAGAAGGAGAGGGAGGTCATGATCCCTTATTGGATATGTGATTCTAAAGTCTTATGAGAGGCTTATATATAGATTGGGGAGCCATGGAAAGAATCTAGGGAGTAACAGTTAGAGGTTTAATGATATTAAAAGTGTTTAACTAAAGATAAATGGGATGTTAGGTGTCTTTATATAAGAAATGAGGGGGATTTCATTATTATTTTGGTTTTGAACACTACATAATAAAATATTCAAATCCCAAAACCATTCAAAGAATTTTTTGCATGGTTTGTGGAAAAGTTATTAGTAGAAATTATTTTATGATTCCATTTTATGATTATTAAAAGTTATTTTTCTTTCGTCTGTGAAGGTGAGTCACAATTTTAAGGAAATGATTTCAAAACCATAATATATATTGTAAGTCTTGGAGGATTCACTGAGGATTTATAAAATAAATCAAGTAAACATAAAATCACATTATTTTGAAGATAGAAATTTATTTTTATGAAGATAATGTCTATATTATTTATTAAATAATTATTATGTCGTTAGGATGTCATAAAACACATCGTATATCTACACGGTATTTAATTTCTACCCAAAAATTTGACTATCTTTGAAAATTATGAAAAATTCACCATTGGGAAATTTCAACATCCGGATTCCAAAAATATCAATCATTTTTTCTAAATAATGTTATCAATATGTGAATTTTAACTTTAAAAATGAAAATAGACAATTTTACAAATTTATGGGGTTTTTTAACAATATGAATTTTTAAACCCTAATAAAAATTAAATTTGACTTCATAAAAATTATATCATCATTTACATTAAAAATAATAATTTAATAATAATAATTTACCAAAATATTATATATTTCAAATATCCATTAATTAATAAAAATAGAGACCTTGAATGAATTTTAATATTAATGAAAAATACATTTTTTTTTATTTTAAAAAATTATTTAAAAATTAACAATAATAGGAAGAAAATATATTTTTTATTCAATAAAAAAAATAATGTTGGTAATCATATAAAAAGTGTCTTGATACAAACAACCTTATTAAACTGGCATGCTCCCTATGAGTAAGGTGCACGATGGTGCGACTTTGTTGGGGTTGTTTGTTAAACAGGACTTGTGTCACAACTAGTCTTACTGGGTATAAAACTCCAAGATTCCACGGTACACTTCTCTTTGAATAATAGAATAGCGTGTGTTGTACGCAACTTCGTGTTCTAACACACCACAAACAATCAAACTAGCCATTATTAATAGTAATACCCACATTTTGAAATTTTATAAATTTTATCTTTCAAAATGGACTTCATTTCTTGATTCAGAATATCGAAATTAGTTTAGGGTGAATTTTTGGTATTTTCCTGAAAACATTCAATTTTTTATGAATAGTGAAAAAAAATGAGTTCTGGTATAAAACCAATTTTTTATTTAAATTTATTTATGTCAAAATAGATACATAATACCTATATAAGTTCAATGTAATTAATTGGAGTGAATTTATAATAATTTTAGATATATAAAAACATTATTGAAATTTTTACCGTCTTTTACCCATCTCCTAGGAGCGTTACCAAATTGAAATAAAACATAATTTTACCACTTATGTGAATTTAATTTCAAAAATCTAAGAGGCACAGTTGATATCAGTAAGAAAATTGTGGTTCTCTGAGAATAAAATAATTTTTGGTAAATAGTTACTTTTTTACTATTATTTATCACAGTTAGAAGTAAAAAGGGTAATTAAAGGTAAAAATGATATTATTTTTACCCTAACACAAGTCCTAATTCTATTGGATAAGTTTAATTCGACCAAAAAATCATTAGGAATAAAATATGATCCTTTAGGTCTACTTGGATTAGATTATGAAATTTATTATTATTTAATTAAAAGAAGAGTTAAAAGTGTTAAATTCAATGTTTAATAACTAAACCTTTTTAAACATAGGGTTACACAAAAGGTAAATTTGACTATAAATATTAATTAGTAAGATAAAATGATTTCCTACATAATGGTATTTTATGTATAATTTTTTGAAATTAAATAATTTAAATTATTTATGACACAATGATTATGCATTAATTACCTTAATAATGACACATAAAAATAATTGATATTATGAATACCCAAATAAATGTAATTTGAGACTTTTTATGGATTCCACTAATTTTATAGTTTAATATGACATGTTAGGGTTGATTAAATGAATTTTTCTGAAGTAATAATTCTGTTATGAATTTAGCAAAAACAAAATACCAAATAGTTTCAACATTGACATAAAAGAGTTTTTAAAACAAATATTATATTATTAATTGATTTAATATTCCTAAAAATCTAAGGTTTGGACTAATTACATAGAAAAGGTTATATATATTAAATATGAACCACTTCGGGTTATCTTGTCTTGTTCTAGTATGTTTATTAACCATATAATATAAAAATACAAAGAGACATCTTAAATGTCAAACTATTTAACTAAGAGTTAAATATAAATGATAAGGTTAATATGGTGACCTAAACCTGTCTAAAAACTATTGGTTGAAAGGATTTAGACCCATCCGCACCCTAAACTCAAAATAATTCAATTTAGAGCTATTATAAACTGAATATGAATTTATTATAAATTAATATTTTATGTTTTTTCCTAAGGTTCCCCTCACCCATCTTATAAAAGGTAACTCCCCCTTCACTATAATTCACACCTTCAATGAATTTTTTCTCGGAAAAAACCTTCCCAAATATCCTCTCAACTGTCCTACCCTCATCCTAGTGGCCTTCTTTTAGTCATAAATCCATCCTAAGGAGCCCTTTTGATCAAATCAAAAGGAAGAACCCAATGAAGAGGTAAAAATTTCATCACCTCTTTCAAGTTCTTTTCTTCTTCCACTTCCTCATTCATTGTTATTTCCATTATAAAATAATAACTCCAATATATTATATATACTATGATGTTATTATAAAAATGGTACAACCATATTAATTTTTCTATCCATCCTATAAATAAAAAAGTCACCATACATGCGTACGTACAGATTACCGCCTCCACGTCCTGGTGATGTTTGTTATTCAAACACTTCATAATTTGGATGGGTATAATAATGAATATAAATGATGTAAATAATAAATATAACATGATAATGATTCAGTATATATGATATAAAATCCAATTATATATGATTTTAATATCAAAATAATGATATTGTTGCTTGTGCGTTCGTACGGATTATAGTCTCCACGAATGGGATGAGATTCATTCCCCATCGTATCCATTCAAGAATAATTTTCATATGATGATTAAAAATTATTTTTAAAGTCTTAATATAATTCTGAATATGAATAAGATACATCCAATCAATAACAAACATTACTTATGTAACAAAGCATATAAAGGAAAATGAATCAGTTAACACCCGAAATGATGATACTACTGAAATATCATACACAATGAAATACAAGAAGATCATATATGATATCATATTAATGTATATGGTTCTTGTATAATTTTATAACAATTTTTTAACTATTATACAGAAGTCTAAAATACCATCAACTATGTAAAAGTACAATTTAATGGTTAATTTCACAATCTCTTTATTATCTGAGGTTGTTTTTACGTAAATATCTACTGGGACCTCTTTATCATCCACATCCGTGTTTCATAAAAATGTATTTCAAAATTTTTTTATTATTAACTATAATTTGGGTTAAATTCATTTATACCCTTTTTTGACTTTTTATAAAATGGGTTGAAAGGAATCTTTTCGTCGTTTTCTAAACAAGGTCCTTTTAACCTTTTTGAAAAAATTAAGGTAAAAATGTTTTTTAACTTATATGGAGGGTGCGGCTATTTTCTACTGTTATAACATAGTCGAATCATCCCTTAAAATATTATAAGAATATTTTCAAAATAAATATTTTCTTTTATAATTAAGTGACTTTTAAATGATTTCAAAAAATGAAAGAGATATTTCTCTCAAACAGTTTTGATTTCATATATGTCAATATCCTTTGATGGATTTTAAGCTTGTCTGAAGTTGATTCATTTTGATACAAATATTCAATATTGTATTGATGTATTTTTAATATGTTTGACTATGGATTTGTTATTTTATACCATTCATGGTTTATGGATAAAGTATTGACATTTCGTATGCTTTTTTTAATACGAATATTTATGTTATGTATAAATCTTTTCATATAGGGAATGAATTGGACTTAGTATGTGACGGGTGGATCCCACTATAGCACCTCGATGCATCAATAGGTCTCATGATACAAACTAGTGTCTTGGCACAAAGGCTTGACAGATTATTATTTGTAGTCTTGGAATAAGGCCTTGACTATGTGGTTATGAAAGTATGGAATTATGTATTCCATCATTATGAAAGTGGCTATTTAATATTTCATGTGATTATTTGACTAGAAGAATATCCATGTGAATATATAAATGGAATTATTTGATTTTATGATTTCCATATTAGACTGAAGTTCAAGTTTAAAAGTTTTTTGTTTTTGTATTATAGATTCCCTTAAATGTTTATTATTATTTATAAAAGTTTCCGCCATATTGTTATCCTTACTGAGCATCTGAGATCACCCCTTTCTTTGTTTTACTTTTCATAGAATGCTAAAATGTATATTGTGACTGACCTGTAGGTATAGTCTATGGGATCATAGTGTTTTCTATGGAAATAATGTTGTTGTATTTATCCCTTTTATGATGTAATGTAAAACTTATGAATGTATCAAGTACATCCAAGTCTACTAAATTAATCGGTCTTTCGAGACGTGATCTATTGAGATCATGAAAGTGATATGTAATAATGCACCAACTCTATGCTTTTGGTTTCAGGGCATTATAGTTGGTATCATAGGAATTTTAGTACAAACATGGAAACTTGATTTAGACAAACTCTGATTAGAGCACATTTCCCTTGGTAGAATTTGAAGATTAGTATAGAAAAACTTCTTAGAATTTGGATATTATAGAGATTATCTTAGTTTTCCATGAAATAAATCTCTGTCTTGATATGATCAGGTAGAGGTGGCTCTGAATAAGATGTACCTAGGGGTAAAACCTGAAAACACCGCTTTGAGCTGGGCTCTAACTAAAACTGGTGCATGATAACGGGCCTTGCTGCACTCTTGGTTATGAAACTACCAAGTGATATGCTTAGGATAATTCTCATTTTCATTACAAATAATTATGAATGGTTTATGAGTATATACTTCCTTAAATAAAACATTTTAATGATTATGGATTATATCCATAAACTGTTCAATTTATGTTAAGTGTTTTCCATGTTTGGAATTATGTATTTCGATTCATAAACAATTCTATTTTATGCAATTATTTATAAATGGAACCTAGTGGAAGGAATGTAAATAGTATCAATGCACACACTCAATGTAGGGATTTCCATCCTTCTCAATATAATTTTAGTGGAGATGGCGATACAACCGGTGATGATCAGCTTATCACTATACTGGGACAACTCACTCAGGTTATGAATAATAACCTTACCTGTATAGAGAACCATGATCCATAATGTGGAGGATCAATATTAGATCTCTTCAGGAGGAACCAACCACCAACATTCAATGGGGGTACAAATCCACTTGGATCTAAGCAATGGATAAATTCCATAGTGAAAATATTACATGCCTTGGGGAGTAGCCAAAGGGAAAAAGATGTCATAGGAGTTACCGCCGCACGGGATATGCTGATAAATGGTGGTCATTGATTCAAAACAAAAAGGAAGATAATGAAGTATAAAAAATGGAATGGAGGGAGTTTAAATAAATTTTCTCAGAAAAATACTTTCCTCATGACCATCGAGCGGATATGGAAATACAATTTCTGAGTCTAAAGAAAAAGGAGGATGAGGATGTCACAAAGATTGAGTCTAATGTTACAAGGTTAGCAAGGCATGCAGGTGATTATATGAATAACCCAATAAGTAAGAATGGTCATTTATTTTATGGTTTAATACCATTTCTCCGTTGAGCTTTAGTATCTCAATCTTTCTGATCATACGAAGATATTGTCCCATGCGCTATCAAAAAAGAAAAGGAATTCTCTAAGACATATGACTTTAAAGAAAAGCAAGAGAAGAATAGATCTGCTGAACACTCTGGAAATGGAAATAAGGGTAAGAAGGGAAAATTTGAATATCCATCCTACAGTAAATGTGGGAAGAAACAACTTGGTACGTTTCTGAAGGGTTTTGGAGTCTGTACCAAGTGTGGTGAAAAAGGCCACCAAGCTCATGATTCCAAGGCGAATAAAGGGGATGTTAATGTAGAATTATACAATTGTAGAGATAGGGGAAATTATGCAAATGAATGTCCTAAGCGTTATGGGAACTTAACTCAAAAAAGGCCAAGGGATCAAGGATAAGCTTATGATATCACTACTGCTGAGGTTGAAGCTCAGAAAGATGTAGTGGCAGGAAATTTAATGGTTTCCTCAAGTTTATTCATTGATTTATTTGATTCTAGATCATCGCCTTGTTTCATATTTTCCAAGTATGCTATGAAAATTACATATTTCCAATTTGATTTAACAAGGGAGTTGTCTGTCAGAACTCCTAAGGGAAGTATCATTGCAAAAAACTTTTTTGAATCAAATCCCATTAAGGAATACAAATGTTATTTATATACTGATCTCATCATCATACCCATGATGGAATTTGATTTAATTGTTGGAATGGATTGGAATTTGGACCATGATGCAAAAATTTAATATAAATAGAAGGAGGTTTCGCTTTTTATTATGATAAAGACCACCTTATCTTTAGAGCAGAAATGTCACCACCTAAACCTTATCAAGATCCACCCCCAATAGCTCTAATAAAGTCAATTATTTGGGAGGATGATAATGAAATAACTATGGGTGTGGAAAGGAATGTTCAAATAAAGGATGTACCTATTGTGCAAGAATATGTTGATGTGTTTCCAAAGGATTTACTTAGACATCTTCTAGAATTAGAAATTGAGTTTAACATTGACTTAATTCTTGGTTCAAGGCCCATATCAAAGACCACTTATATAATGGCCACTATGGAATTAGTGGAACTAAAGAAAAAACATGAGGAATTGAGTAATAAGGGATTTATTCTCCCTAGTGTTTCTCCACGGGGATCCCCTGTTCTTTTTATTAAAAAGAAAGATGGATCTATGAAGTTGTGCATTGACTACATGGAAATCAATGTTATAACATTAAAGAACATGTATCCCCTACCTCTCATTGATGATTTGTTAGACCAACTTCATGGACATCAATAATTTTCAAAGATTGACCTTTGATCTGGATATCATCCCTTTTGTGTGAAGAAGTAAAACATTCCGAAAACAACATTTCTAACAAGGTACGTGCATTATGAGTTTACTGTAATGCTTTTTGGATTGACGAATGCACCCTCTATCTTAATGGTTCTAATGAATAGAGTATTCAAGGAATATAATGATGAATTTGTAGTGGTATTTATTGATGATATCTTGGTATACTCCAAAAGCTATGAAGTTCATGAAAATCACTTGTGCATCATTCTGAAAACCAGTAGAATAAAATAATTATAAGGGAAGTTTAGTAAGTGTGAAGTCTGGATTCATAAGATTTCTTTTCATGGCCATATTGTCTCTAAGGATGGAATCTCTATTGATCCTTCTAAGAAAAGATCAATCCATGAATGGCCAGTAACAACGAGTATAACTGAGCTACATAGTTTTATTGGTTTAGTAGGTTATTATCGACATTTCAACTAGAATTTTTCCTAGTTGGCTAACCCATTAACCAAGATCACACGTAAAGGGGTTAAATTTTCTGGACAAAAGAGTGTGAATAATGTTTTGAAGAAATAAATAGAAGATTATTTAATGCTATTATCTTGATTCTACCATCAAAGAATGATGTGTTTGTTATTTATTGTCATGCATCAAAGAAATGACTTGGTTGTGTCCTTATGCAGAATGGTAGGGTTATTTTCTATGCATCACGACAGGTAAAAATTAATGAGAAAAACTATATTACGCATTAAATTTAGTTATCAAGTGTAATATTTTCTTTTAATATTTGAAGACATTATATCTATGGTGAAAAATGTGAGATATAAACCGATCACAAGAGTATGATATATATTTTCTCACACAAAGAACTCAAAACGAGGCAAAAGAGATGGCTTGAACTACTCAATGATTATTATTAAACCATACACTACCAATCGAGGATGGAAAATAAGGTGCAATATGATTTGAGAAGAAAGGATAATGGAGTTCTGAAGAAGATAAGAGTTGAAAAGGATCTTATACACAAGGATCTAGTAAAGATGGACATGGGGAAAATCACGGAATGTGAAACATCAATACTTTTTCAAATGGTTGCCATTCCTTTTTTCCTGGAAAGTACAAAGAGTTCTCATAACAATATTGAAGAGTTTAAAAAAAATTAAAGCTATGAATTATGGGTGATTGAATGAAATTGTGTATAAAAATGGAATTTTGAAATTTGGGAAGAGACTTTGTGTTCCCGATATACCAGATCTTAAAAGGAAATTGTTAGACGATGATCAACGTTCCAATTTCTCTATTGACCCTGGTATCACTAAGATATATAGAGATTTGAAGGAACATTTTTGGTGGGAAAAAATGAAGAGGGAGATTGCTTATTTTGTGTCAATATGTATGGTTTTTCAACAAGTGAAGGATGGGAGGAAACATCCTAGAGGAGTCATGTAACCTCTTCCCATACATGAGTGGAAAAGGGATAATATTACGATGGCTTTGTCATAGGAATACCAAAGACTCCTAGAAGGAATGATGAAATATGGGTCATTATTGATCGTCTTGCCAAGTCAGCACATTTTATTTCTATACCAAAAGATTTACCACTTGAACATCTTGAAAGACTATATATTAATGAAGTTGTAAGACTTCATGGAGTAACCCTATCGATTGTTTCTGATTGTGATCCCCGTTTTACATCAAGATTTTTGAAAATTCTTCATAATTCCTTGGATAATGAACTTCGTTTGAGTACTGCCTACCACCCTTAAACTGATGGGCAATCAGAATGGACTATTCAAACCTTAGAAGACATGTTGAGATCATGATCACGTTACTTTCAAGGTATGTGGGATCAATATTTACATCTAGAAGAATTTTTCAATAACAATAGCTTCCATTCAAATATTCAGATGGTATCATATGAAGTGTTATACAGAAAGAGATGCCACACACCAACCTGTTGGGATGATGTTGGTGGAAAAAACTCATAGGCCCAGAACATGTAGAGGAAACGATGGAAAAGGTAAAGGTAATCCAAACCCACATCAAAGCAGCTCAAAGTAGGAAGAAGAGCTATACCAATATCCGAATGAAGGATTTGGAATTTCAGGTAGTAGATTATGTCTTCTTGATGGTATCTCCATGGAAGGGTGTAATATGATTTGATAAGAAAGGAAAATTAAGTCCCATGTACATCGAACCTTTCTAAATTCTAGAACAAATTGGGGCTGTAGATTATCTTTTGAAAATGTCGCCAAGTCTCTCCAATGTTCCCGATATGTTCCATGTATCACTGTTGGGAAAATATATGCCTGACCCAACGCATGTACTCAACTATGATAAATTAGAACTGGAACAAGATCTTTCTTATTGCGAAGAGCCCTTCATGAATCTTGATACCAGAGAAAAAGTGTTGAGAAACCATATGACTCGTCTGGTAAAAGTTCTATGGAGGAACCATAAGATGGAAGTGGCATTGTGGGAACCCTATGAACTTATGATGAAGAACCACCCAAATCTTTTTTTTGCAGAAATATTAATGAAATTTCCAGGAAGAAATTATTTTAAGGAGGGATAATGTAACACCACAAGCTTCCACATTACCATTCTCTTTGAATAATACAATAGCGTGTGTTGTACGCAACTTCGTGTTCTAACACACCACAACCAATCAAACTAGCCGTTATGAATAGTAATACCAAAATTTTAAAATATTATAAATTTTATCTTTCAAAATGGACTTAATTTTTTGATTCGGAATATCGAAATTAGCATAGGGTGAATTATTGGTATTTTTCTGAAAACATTCAATTTTTGATGAATAGTGAAAAACCCTAAGTTATTGTTTATAACCAAATTTTTATTAAAATAATTATTTATTTTATTCAAATTGATTTTTGGTCAAAATATAAACATAATACCTATATATGATCAATGTAATTAATTGGAGTCAGTTTATAAGAATTTTTGATATACAAAAAGTTTATTTAAATTTTTACCGTCTTTTACCCACCTTCTAGGAGAATTTGCAAATTTACATAAAACATAATTTTACCGCTATTGTGAATTGAATTTCAAAAAACCGAGAGACATAGTTGATATTATTAAGTAAAATGTGGTTCAATGAGATGAATACAATTTTTGGTGAATAAGATATTTTTACTTTCATTTACCACGGTTAAAAGTAAATAGAGTAAATAAATGTAAAACTTATATTATTTTTACCCTAAAACATGTATTAATTCTATTAGATAAGTTTAATTCTCCCAAAAACAACCTTATGATTAAAATATGATCCTTTAGGTCCACTTGGAATAGATTAGGACATTTATTATAATTTAATTAAAAGAAGAGTTAAAAGTGTTAAATTCAATGTTTAAAAACTAAACCATTATTAATATAGGGTTACACATAAGATAAATTTTAATATAAATAATCATTAAGAATATGAAAATATTTCCTACATAATGGTATTTTATTTATAATTATTAGACATTACATAATTAAATTTATTTATTACACAATGATGATGCAGTAATTACCATAATAATGAAATACTAAATTAATTGATATTATAAACACACAAATAAATGTAATTTGATGCTATTTATGGATTACACTAATTTTCTAGGTTAAAATGACAATTTAGGGTTGATTAAATTAATTTTTATCGATGTAATAATGTTGTTATAAATTCAGAAAAAACAAAATACCAATTACTGTCAACACTGACATAAAAGAGTTTTTAAAACAAATATAATATAATTAATTGATTTAATATTCCTAAAAATGTAAGGTTCATCCAATGGACTTAGATATGGTTATATATATTAAAACTTAACCACTTGGGGTTCTATTGTCTTGTTATAGTATGTTTATTAACCATATAATATAAAAATACAAAGAGACCTGGTAATTGTCAAATTATTTAACTAAGAGTTAAATATTAATGTTAAGGTTAATATGGTGACATAAACCTGTATAAAATCTATTGGTCGAAAATATTTCTACCCATACCCACCCTACCTTCAAATAAATTCACTTTGGATCCATTATAAACCAAATATGAATTTTATCATAAATAAATATTTTACATTTTTCCTAAGGTGCCCCTCACCCCTCTTATAAAAGGTCACTCCCATTTACCTCTAATTCACACCATAAAAGCCTTTTGGATCATCCAAAACCAAAAAACAATATCCTCCCAACTGTCCTCCCTTCAGCTTAGAGGCATTTATTTAGTCAAAAAGGCACCTTAAAGAGCCCTTTTGATCAAATCAGAAGGAAGAATCAGAAGAAGAGGTAAATATTTAATCACCTATTTCAAGTTGTTTTCTTCTTACACTTCCTCATTCTTTGTTGTTTCCATTATTAAATAATAACTCAAGTATATTTTATATACTATGAAATGGTACAACCATATTCATTATTCTATCCATCCTATATATAACAAAGTCACCATACGTGCATACGTACAGCTTACCGTCTCAATGTTGTGGTGATGTCTGTTATTCAAACACTTCATCATTTGGATGGGTTTAATAAAGAGTATAAAGGATGTAAATAATAAATATAAAATGATAATGATTATGTATATATGATATAAAATCCAATTATATACTATTTTAATATGAAAAGAATTATATCGTCGCGCGTGCGTACGTACGGATTACCATCTCCACGAACGCGATGAGATTCATTCCCCATCGTATCCATTCAAGACTAATTTTCATTTGATGATTATAAATATTGTTTAAAGACATAAAATAATTCTGAATAAGAATAAGATACATTCTATCCATACTAAACATTACTTATTTAACAAATCATATAATGGAAAATGAATCATTTAACGCCCTAAACAATTATACTATTGAAATATCATTCACAAAGCAATATTAGAAGATCATATATGACATAATATTAATGTATATGGTTCATTAATAATTTAAATTGTTTTTAAAATATTATACATGAGGTTAAAAACCCATCATCTATAGAAAATTACAAGGTAAGAGTTAATTTCATAATCTCCTTATTATCCGAGGTTGTTTTTACGCAAGTATCTACCGGGACCTCATTATTTTCCTCATCTGTGTTTCATAAAAATGTATTTAAAAACATTTTTACTATTTACTAGACTATGGTTTAAAGTCATTTATACCCTTTTTTGAATTTTTATAAAATGGCTTTAATGGAATATTTCCATCATTTTCCAAACATGGTCCTTTTTAACCTTTTCGAAAAAATTATGGTAAGAATGTTTTTTAACTTATACGGTGGGTGTGGCTATTTTCAGATATTATAACATCGTCGAAGCTTCCATTATAAGATTATAAGAATATTTTCAAAATAATTTTTTTCTTTTATAATTATGTGACATTTTAATGATTTCAAAAAAAGAAAGAGACATTTCTCACAAATAGTTTTGATTTCATGTATGTCAATATACATTGATGGATTTTATGATTGTTTGATGTTTATTCATAACGATAAAAATGTTCCATATTGTGTTGATGGTTTTGAATTATATTTGATTATGGATGTGTTATTTTATAGAATTCATGGTTTATGGATAAATTATTGACATTTTTATGCTAGTTTTAAAACGAATGTTTGTGTTATGTATAAATAATTTCATATGAAGAATGAATTGTACTTAGTAAGTGACAAGTGGAGCCAGCTATAGATTCTCGATGCATTGGTAGGTCTCATCAAACAAACTAGTGTCTTTTCATAAGGCCTTGAAAAAATCTTATTTGTAGTCTTGTCACAAGTCACTGACTATGGGGTTATCAAAGTCTGGCATTATGCATTTAATCATTTTGAAAGTGGTTATTTGATATTCCATGTGATTATTCAACTAGTAGAATATCCATGTGAATAAGTAAATGACATTATTTGATTTTATGTTTTCTATAATATGCTGAAGTCCATGTTTAAAAAACTTCTGTTTTATTGTTATACATTTCCTTAAATGTTTATGATTATTTATTAAAGTTTATACTATATTGTTTTCCATGGTGAACATCTATGCTCACCCCTTTCTATGTTTTATTTTACCTAGGATGTGAAGATGTAAATTCTGACTGACCTGCATGGGCAGTCTATGGGATCTCAGTGTTGTATAAGGAAACAATGTTTTTGTAGTTTTACATTTAATGATATAATGTAAACATTATTAATGTATCTTGTACTTCTAAGTCTACTAAACTAATCGGTCTTTCGAGACTTGATCTTTTGTGATCATGCCAGTGATATGTAATAATGAACCGATTCTGGGCATCTAGGCTCGGGGCGTTACAGTGGGGCATGAATCGCGAATCCCCAATATAGAAACCCAATATTGACATACATGGAAATTTCATTACTTTTGAGGAATACTTATTACATAACAAAAACAGACACACAAGGACCGTAATAGTTTTTTTTGGAAACTAGGAATATAATCTTTTAATCATGGTGAATGATCTTCAACATCTCCCATAATGATCTTCCCATGTTGTTTTATTACCTAAAACCTATATTTATATCATGGGGAAAATAAATCATAAAAAGAGTGAGCTCAAATGCTCAGTAAGGGTAATCATAGAGAACATAAAACAATCCATAAACATTTGAATGTAAAAACATGAACATAATATCTAAACATCAAAATAGTGAGAAATAACATAAAACATTACAGTACATAAAGCATAGATAATAAAGGAACATTAATCATGATAAACTAGAATGGGAATAAAACATGTAATTGTGGAAAACCATTAAGCACATGATATTATTTCCATAGTAGCTAAGACATTGTTGCAAAGACCATCTTAGTGGTCAAAGTCCCTTTTTGAATCGAGTTCACTCCTCGTTCCAGTCCTGTATCACTGAACCGAATAAACTTAATGTTCCAAACATGTATGTGTCATGAGATATAAATCTTTACCCAATGCATTAGAGGGAGATATAGGTCCCACCCATCTCATAATGAAACCATTATTACTTGTGGAAAAAAATAAACATAAATCATTCATCATAATCCAATGAATAAAATGGGTTTCATAAACATCATCCCATAAAAACATAATACATATAAAACAAATGGATATCATTTCATAACAAGTAGAATTAAACCATTTAAATAATATATACATTATACTTGAAACATAATCATACTAAATAATTTCATCTTATATGGAAAATAGTTTTGACAAAACACTTGAGATGAATTCTTGAGGAAAATATCCTTTCTTTTTTCAAAATCAATTTCTTTTCACAAAATGCCATTCAATTTTAAAAGAAAAGTATTTTTTTTGAAAATAATCATGAAATATTGTAGAGTAAAATTCATGAAAATAAGGCGTTATGAAACCGTAAAATTCCGTTCATGCCGTATATATTAAAAAAAGATTCTTTTCGTACTTTTGCTAAAAAAGTACAAAAAGTTCTTTGTATGGTAAACAAAAGAAAGATACCTTACATACCATGTAGTAAAAGTCAAAAAATGGGTAAAAGGACTTTAAACATACATGAATCCAATTTTAGAAAACATGGACATGGATGAAAAATATAACCCTAGTAAATACATACGAATAAAAAATCTCAGAAAAAAACGAGATTGAAAAAAACAATTGTCCCTTACCTTAGGTCCAATATGCTTCGTATGTATCCTAACCTCCTGTATAATTATTTAAATAATTTCATTTACTTATTAGATAACCATATTAATTGTTATGATATCATATATGGTTCACTTATGACTTCATATTACCCGTTGTTCTGTAAATTCCATGTTAAACCAGCGTTTTGGGTAAGATCATTTCATTTATCGTACATGTTTCGATGTGTTTTTCTTGATATTATTACTTATATCCTGATTTACATAATACAAGAATGTAAAATATGATTTATATATAATATATATTCATCATATAAATATATATGATTGATCGATAAATGGAATGAAATACACTGTTCATGGAGACGATAGGTCGTACGTACGCATGAACGCTATTTTCGTTTCTTTATTGAATTGAATGGAATTAAGTAAATGAAATAGATATGTAAATAAATCCAGTATAATTATTATTTTATATATTTTTTGATTATTTATTATATATACTTTTTAATTATACTTGAAAGGTTAATCATGGAAAATGAATCTCATCGCGTTCATGGAGATTGTAGTCCGTACGTACACACGAACGATGATATCGTTCCCATAATTATTGAATATAATTATAGTGAATTATATAATATTTCAGAATCATTATAATGTTATAATAACCATATATAGTTATTCTTTACACCATTATACCCATCCATGTAAGGTGGTGGTGGGAAAACAGATTACACCATGGCATGGAGACGATATTCCGTACGTACGCACGCGCGGTGATTTCATTTTACGTAGGATGGATATTAGGTGAAATTAGGTTTTTTCATATTTATAATAACATATAATTATATTAGTCATACTGATGATATAACTTTATAATGAAAAAACAAAATAAGAAGAAGTTGAAGAAGAAAGAAACTTGAAAGAATCGGTAGATGAGAATACCTCTTCTTCGACGCACCTCCTTTAAGCTTCCACTTAATGGACTAGAGTTGGTCTTTTGAGAAGAAAATAACCTCAAAAATGTTTCTAGGGATGTTTATAAGAAAAATGGTCAGGGGTTGGCTGGGCTTGAAGGCTCAAAGTGTTGGGAAGTGGAGAGGGAGGAGGTGCCCTTTTATTCGGGAGGAGAGGGGCACCTTTGGAAACATAAGAAATATTAATTTATAATGAATTCAAACCCCACTTAAAAACCTCAAAAATGAATCCATTCGAATATTAGAGGAGATAATGTTGTCATATCATAATCCAATAAAATTTAGATATGTTTGGAACTTATTTTAAACCTAATAAATTTGATTTATCCTTATTTAATTTATTTAATCTTATTTGTGGTAATAATATTCTAGATTTTAAATTGTTATAAATAATTACAAATGTGTTGTTAATTATCCATAATTAGAAACTTTATGAAATTTTAGAACATATAAATTTCAATTTATTATTTTAAAATATATATGTTATTTTTAATCACTTTAATAATATGTTGTTTTATAAAATAACAATAGTGTTAATTTTGACACTATCCATTTATTTGAATTTAAATAAAACCCACACAAAGTATATATTCGAACCAATGCATTTAATAGATTTATAACATGGAATATTAATCTATAAATTTTTTGAATAACATTAATTAGTTCATATAATGTTTATTTTAATTTTTATAAAACCATTTATTTAATATTTGTCTTAGTAAAAAAATTACTACATCATTTTTTATAATATTTTAATATACATATTAGTTGCATAAATATTAAAAATAAAATACTATGATGAAGGTAAATCTTATATATTTCATAATAATACTTTTAGTCGGATTTATCTTCTAAAAAACCTAACTTTTAATATGTTATATTTATTAAATTATGAAGGTGATAACTTTGACATCATTTAAAATAAAATAATATAAGTGTCATAATCACTTTTATAAGACTCAAAACGTTCATATATTCGTTAATTGGATGCTTATGATATATATATATACAAAAAAAAAATTTTTGGGCAGGTTTTTGTGCCTTTAGATTGGTATTATTATTTCAATAAAAACTATATTACTGATATTTTACTTAATAAATAATTTCTGCATCATTAATATATAAGCTATTAAGGTAATTAAATATCTCTTAAAATTTACAAATAAAATATCATAACAAATAAAAACATTTTATCTCTCAAATGAGTATTTATAATAGAATTTATATTGTATATAATCTTATATTTAAAATACTTTAATTATTAAAGTTTGAGTGAGACATATTTCACTTTCTTTAAAATAAAATAAATTAAAGGTCTTAATCAAATACAATTGCGTTCCATTAGATTCAATTTCGACCCAATTATGATTTAGGGGAAAATATAATCATCCAATTATATTAATATGAGTGTTAGGGTAATTTTATAATATTATATTTATCCTTAATTACCCAATTTACCTTTAATAATGATAAATAAAATTTAACGTAGTTACTATTCATAATGCCTAAAAATAGTAGCTTATTAACATAATTTGGACCTAATGATATCAAATATGGAATCCATTTTTCTAAATTCAAAACAAAAAAGTTTCAGTATTTAATTTAAAATTAATTCCTTTGTTGGGAAAACGGGTTTTAAATGTTTAAACATTGCAAAAGATTGAAATGATTTGACCCATGAATTCATTGTAAAATCAATGATAATGAGATAAGTTATATTAAATGGAAAAAATATATTCTATTTATACATTAAATCCATTAAATATTACAATTTAACCATATAACTTATCACGATGAAAAAAAGTTGTTTTTAATTAAAATATAGCGTGTTTTTACCATTCATTAAAATATAAAAGTTATCAGAATAATATGAAAAATTTATCCAAAGTAAATATTTATATCCTGATTCCAAATAAAAATTTTATTTTGTCAAATTGAACTTATAAACATGTAAAAATCTTGATTTAAAATGGGTGCACCATCAAAATGTGGCAAAACTGTATTTTTTAAAACTACTTATTTTATTTGACAAATTTATTTTGTTCTTATACGATGTTCTAGAAAATGTGTAAGATGAATAATAATGTTATAACATTCAAAAATGTAGTTAATAATATTCATATCGGCTAGTTCATAATAATATTATAACAATATATTTTTGTTTAGTGAAACCTGGTATTCTGTACCACACACGCCATCGAGGAAGGTCGCGATTGCGTGTAATGCAAGACAAGGCAGGGTTGTGTGTTGTGCAAGACTCCTCTGTTATGGCATATAAAAAAATCCAACCATATTTCATTTATACATTGAATATATATATACACTCAATTTTGTGTAAAATAACTACTATCAAACGAACTTGAAATTGTGTGTGACACAATCCAAGAATAGTGTTGCATATAGCGCAAGATATTCTTGGTGTAGCATACAATAGAAGATATGAATGAAATTAAAATGAATGTATCTCAAAAAATCTCTGGGTGTTACATTCTACCCCCCATAAAATGAATTTCGCCCTCGAAATTCATCGGGGTTATAAATGGTTTATTACATGAGAGTTTCTTTCATAGAAACCCACATCGTAAAAAGGAATAACAAAACAAATCTTCAAAAAATAAAGTATGAATCATAACGGTTACTCAAATTAACTAATCATTGGGTTTCCACATAGGATAACATAGGTGAAAATATGGATATGGAAGAGAAATCAAACTATCATGTTCTGATGGAGAGTGGTAGAGGACATGGCTATGATAAAGCCAATGGTCACAAAGCCAATAATTTGTGATGATATAAGGTACCATCTGATTCATCATATATGAGATCACTAGGACAACACTTTTTGTTTTCAAGATCATTTCCCTAATGTTGAAGAATTTTTGAATTAAAATAATTACTTACTTGATTTTGGTACAATCTCACTGATGTTCGTGCCTTGAACAATTTCCACTTGATCTCTTAAAGAAATGATGTTTAATTTGTCTTCCGTGAAGTGTTTACGGATCATGTGATAGAATGATAGGTAATTCCATTTGTCTCAAACAAAAGGTTAGAAAAAGTTATTAAATTTACATAAGTCCATCTATAGTGAGGGTAATTGTATATGATTCCAAAAATGCACATATAATTCATCTATCAAACCACGTCATAAAATAAAACTAGTTTCTACTAACCAAGGAATTCCTGTCGGCCTGTGGTAGGCGATAAAGGCATGTCGCACTTCTGTTGTGGGTTCGATTCTAGCATCATTGTCTGACGCGACGGGTAGTCGCCCGTCCTATGGGTTGCCCTTTTTCTAAAACTATACTATTATAACATTCCAAAAATAATATCAAAAAGTTCTAGCCATAAAAAAATACTATCTGAGGTCTAACTTAATCTATTACAATATTTAGGCTTATCTAAAATACATCGGTCCAATCTCATTGTATAAATAAAATGATTACTAGAAAGGTCACATAATAAACAAGTGAATACCTTCATTTATCCCCCATATATCAAAAGATCTATCTTGTTGATGAAATTCAAAAAATGTAAATACCGTAATCATGTATTATCTTGAAACATAAATTATGATAGAACCATATTGAATTCATGAATGTTTTCAAAAGGTAAATCTTTCCACATACCAAAATCCCAAAAAATCAATATACTCAAACCATGATATCTCTTTGTCCTTATATCAGTCAATAGTTCAGTAATACTATCAAACATTTCATTATCTCCTTATCCCTTCTTTATGCACATATTAGGTGCTTTACAAAAATATCTGAATAACCTTTCATGGTTACAGGTACCATTCAACATATACTTTCAAAAACATAAGGAAAAACAATAGTGTAACAATCCTTAAATGTCTCTTTCTTCCGTAGTACAATGAGATTACTTATACAACATTACTCTTGATAAACATGTAATTATTCCACTACCTTCTTAAACCATTGATTGATCTTGAACAATTATTTCATCTCACATATCATTTGTAACCTCTTCATTATCATCAACATAAATTCTACCCATACGACCATGCTGAATCTCTTCATGAGACTTTCCCTTAGGGAATTGGTTTTCATAATGCCCATACATTCCACATTTAAAACATTTAACAATTGTTGATGTCTTAGAAATACCATTATCCTTATCCATGGTGTTAACGAAACCTTTTCTTTTACAATTACATGCTTTGTGTCGTTATTTTCCACACACAAATTATCTTCTAGTTCCTTTGAAACATTCTCCCTGATGCCTCTTCCCACATGATTTACATGATGGAAATTGAACTTTCATTCCTCTATGATCACAGTGAACCTCCATCTTTCTCTTATTATCTAAGTTGGAAAACTTACCAAAGATGAGATTATTGATCATATTATGAGATTTATGATTAGAAATAAAAATGATATGTGGACCACCAGATAAAATTTCATTTTGTTTCTCATGAAGAATATCATTCCATTGTCCATTATATCCTCTATTATCGTGAAACATCATATTTCCAGCCATTTTTTAAGACCAAAAAAATATTGTGAGAGGAAAAAATCATAATCATGTGGGAGTATCATCAATATCAAACATATTAGGATTAATTCTAATATTTTTACCGTAAATATAGGACTATAACCTATACTTATAATTAACCTTACAAACATCCCTAGGCATTCCTTAGAAATATCTCTAGGGATTTCTCTAAAGTTTTTTTTATCCTAGTTTCTAATGGTTGACTAAACATGCCTCTGATACCAACTATAGAGACCCAAACATTATGTAAATGGAAATTACATTACATTTACGGAATAATTAATACATAACAAAACGGACACACAAGGACCTTAATAGTATAGTTTCTTTGGAAACTCGAAATATAATCTTCTAATTAGGGTGAAATATCTTCAACATCTCCCATAAATATCTTCCCATTATGTTTTCATACCTATAACATTTCTTTATTTCATGGATAAAATAAAACATAAAAAGGGTGAGCTCAAATTCTAATTACGGGTAAACATAGAAAACATAAAACAATCTATAAACATTTGAATCTAAAAACCTGAACATAATATCTAAACATCAAAATCTTGAGAAATGAAATAAAACATTGCAGTACATAAGGCATAGATCATAATGAAACATTAATCATGATAAACTATCATGGGAATAAAACATGTAATTGTGTAAAACCATTAATCACATGATATGATTTCCATAGTAGCCAAGGCATTGCTGCCAAGACCATCTTACTGGACAAAGTCCCTTTCTAGAACGAGTTCACTCCTCGTTCCAGTCCTGTATCACTGAACCTGATTAACTAACCATTCCATCCATGTCTATATAATGAGATATAAATATTTACCCAATGTATTGGAGGGAGATATAGGTCCCACTCATCTCATAATGAAATCATTCTTACTTGTTCCACAAAATAATCAAAAACCAATCATCTTAACCCAAAGAATAAAATGGATTTCATAAAAATCGTCCCATAAAAAAAATCAATAATAAACAAATGGATAAAATTTCATAATAAAAATAATTAATCCATAAAAATAATAGATACATTATATTTGAAACATAATCATACTAAATAATTTCATCTTAGATGGAAAATAGTTTTGACTAAACACTTGAGATGAATTCTTGAGGAAAATATCCTTTATTTTTTCAAAATGATTTTATTTTCAAAAATTCCCATTCAATTTTAAAGAAAATTATTTTGTTGAAAATAATAATGAAATCTTTTGAAGTAAATTTCATGAAAATAAGGCGTTATGAAACTGTAAAAATCCGTTCATGTCGTATAAGTTAAAAAAACATTCTTCTCGTACTTTTTCCAGAAAAGTACAAAAAGTACCTTGTATGGTAAACAAAAGAAAGATACCATACATACCCTATAGTAAAAGTAAAAGTAATTTTTAAAAAGGACATTAAACATACATGAAGCCCTTTTTAGAAAACAATGACAAGGATGAAAAATATAACCCCAGTAAATACTTACGAATAAAAAATCTTGGATAAAAACTAGATTGGAAAAAAATATCCCTTATCTTATGTCCGATATACTTAGTATGTATCCGAACATCATGTATAATGATTTAAATAATGTTATTTACTTAGTACATAATCATATCCATTTTTATTATTTCATATATGGTTCACTTATGACTTCATATTACCCGTTCTTTTGTAAATTCCATGTTAAATAAGCGTTTAGGGTAAAATCATTTCATTTATCGTACATGTTTGATTTTCTGTTCTTGATATTATTACTTATATCCTGATATAATTAATTACAGAATGTGAAATATGATTTATATATAATATATATTCATCACATAAATATATATGATAGATCAATAAATGGAATGAAATACACCGTTCATGGAGACGGTAGGCCATACATACGCATGAACGTTGTTTTCGTTTCCTTATTGAATTGAATGGAATTAAGTAAATGAAAAATATATGTACATAAATACAGAATCATTATTATTTAATATATTTCAGGATTATTTATTATATATACTTTATAATCATACATTAATGGTTAATCATGGAAAATGAATCGCATCGCGTTCGTGGAGATGGTAGTCCTTACGTACACACGAGCGATGATATTGTTCCCATAATTATTGAATAGAATTTTATTGGATGATATAATATATAAAAATCAGTAGGATGTTATAATAAATATATATAGTTATTTTTACACCATTATACCCATCCAAGTAAGGTGGTGGTGTGAAAAATGATTAACAACGGCGTCGAGACGGTATTCCGTATGTACGCACGTGCGGTGATTTCATTTTACATATGATGGATAGAATGTGAAATAGGGTTTTTTCCTATTTATAATAACATATAAGTATATTAGTGATACTGAATTTATAAATTTATAATGAAACAACTAAAGAAGAAGAAGTTGAAGAAGAAAGAAACTTGAAAGAATCGGTAGAAGAGATTACATCTTCTTCGACGGAACTCTTTTAAGCGTCCTCTTAAGGAACTAGAGTTGGAATTTTGAGAAGACCAGAACCTCCAGAATGTTTCTAGGGATGTGGAAAAGATAAATGGGAAGGGTTTGTCCGATATTGAAAGATCAATGTTTTGTGAAGAGGAGAGGGAGGAGGTTCCCTTTTATAAGGGAGGAGAGGGGCACCTTTGGAAACGTAAGAAATATTAATTTTTAATAAATTCAAACCCCATTTAAAAAAACTCCAAAAATGACTCCATTATAAAATGAGATGAGATAAGGTTTTAATCTTATCATCAAATAAAATTATTACATGTTTGGAACTTATTGTAATCCTTATCAATTTTATTTATCCTTATTTAATATATTTAATCTTATTTGTGGTAATAATAATCTAGATTTTTAATTGTTATAAATAATTACTTATTTGTTGTCATTTATCCATAATTGGTTACTTTATGACATTTTAGACCATATAAATTACAATTTATAATCGTTAAATATTTATGTGATTTTTAATCAATTTAATAATATCATATTTTTATAAAATAACAGTAGTGTTAATTTTGACACTATCCATTTATTTGAATTTAAATAAAATCCTCATAGAGGATATATTCAAGAAAAAGTTTTTAATAGATTTAAAACATGACATATTCATCTATAAATTTTTTAGAAAACATAAATTAGTTCATATAATGTTTATTATAATATTTATAAAGCCATTTATTTGATATTTCTCTTAATAAAACAATTACTACATCATTTTTTATAATCCTTTAATATAATTATTAGTTTCATAAAAATTAAAAATAAAATACTATCATGAAGATAAATCTTATATATTTCATAATAATACTTTTAGTCAGATTTATCTTCTAAAACACCCAACTTTTAAAATGTTATATTTATTTAATTATTAAGGGGTGAACTTTGACATCATTTAAAATATAATAATATAAGTGTCATAATCAATTTTATAAGACTCTAAATGGTCATATATTTGGTAACAGGATGATTATAGTTTATATATACACTACCAATCATTTTTTTCAGGATATTGGGAATTTTAATGGATATTATTATTTCAATAAAAACTATATTACTGATTTTTTACTTAATAAATAATTTCTGCATCATTAATGTATAAGCTAATAAGGTAATTAAATATCTCTTAAAAATTACAAATAAATCCCCATAACAAAGAAAAACATTTTATATTTCAAATGAGTATTTATAATCAAATTTATATTCTGTATAATATTATATTTAAAATACGTCAATTATTAAAGATTGAATGTGACATATTTTACTTTTTTAAAATAAAATAAATTAAAGGTCTTAATCAAATACATGTGGGTTCCATTAGATGAAATGTCGACCAAAGTATGATTTATGGAGAAATATAATTATCCAACTATATTAAGACATGTTTTACAGTAATTTTATAATATTATATTTACCCTTTATTACCCGATTTACCATTAACTATGGTAAATAAAATTTACCGTAGTTAATATTCATAATACCTAAAAATAAAAAGTATCTTATTAACCTAATTTGTACTTACTGATTCCAAATATGGAATCCATTTTTCCAAATTAAAAACACAAAATTTGTAGTATTTAATTTTAAATTCATCCCGCTATTGAGAAAATGGGTTTTAATAGTTAAAACGTTGAAAAAGATTGAAATGAATTTACCTTTGAATTCAATGTAAAATAAATTCTAATGACATAAAATATATTAAATGGTAAAAATATATTCTATTTATACATTAAAACCATTCAATATTATAATTTAACCATATAAATTATCACGATGAAAAAAGTTGTTTTTAATTAAAACTAGTACATCGCCCGTGCATACGCACGACGCCATAAATGAAATATGAACTACAAAATGCATTACAAATACGAGAAGTGATCAATGGAAATTAATAAATAAGGTATATAAATTATAAATCTATTGATGGAAACAAAGTATGAAAATCAGATTTCTAGATACTTGAAATACGTAAATAGTGAATCAAATTCATGGTGAGAGAACATGAAATTGGAAACAGACATTAGTTTTCCTTTTCAGGTCACCATTGAAATAGAACTATGGAATTTTATTTAATCATGATAAGAGGACATAAATACACTTTAAATAGAAGATACATGTTTGAAAAAAATTACACGAACCATGATTTTCAATAACAGTGGGTGTACAGATAAGATTATAATTCATGTCATCAAAATGTGCAGTCAACAGCCTCCCAGTACGACCATGTATCATTGATGTATTGTAGCAGTTTGTCATGTTTGTTGACAGTTATATTGACCCTTGAAATATATAATTAGACATTAATATGAGTAAATGTGACATATTACTATGGAAAAACATGGGTAATGTAGTGAAGAGAAAAAAACATGTCATAAAAAATGGCTTATTAGTTTACAGTAGTCATCTATGAGAAAATCTTGATAAAAATTCAATGAAAACAATTATTAATATGAAAATTAAAAATCCCTAATAATTGAAATAATAGAAAAATCAGTACTAATTAAAATTGAAAAAGTTGTTAATCTGGCCAGCTTGTCACCCTCCCCCTCAATTTTCCAGCACATCCTCCTACCCCTACACAGCTATACCCCTCCCCTTCCCCCTCCTCTTCTTGTCTCCCACCCAATCCCATCATCTCCCCCCTGCCCAGCCCCTTCCCCCACAACTCCCCCAGCCCACCCTCTTCCCCCAGTAACCCCCTCCCCCCTACACTCATTCTACCCTCCCCTCCCCTTGAACTCACCCATTCCCTTCCCCCTACCATTATCCTCCCATCCCATCCCCTCCCCTCCCCCAGCCCAACCTCTTCCCCCAGTAGCCCCCACCCCCTGCCCTCATCCTCCCCTGCCCTCCCCTCCCCCCTACAGAATATGTCTTATATAGAAACAGTGAAAACCAAAATAGAATAATAATCCTTTAACTGGAAAATTTGTACAGGTCAGACCGATATATAATGCTTCCTCTATCTTGAATGAAGCCTTCTCTAAGTGGTCATCGATGCTGAAATGGGAAAACACTTTTGGATGAAGTTTGAAAATAATTAAATTCATTTGTCTAATATAGCTAATAAAAAATTAGCTGTAAAAAAGATATAGTATATCGCCTATAAAAATCAGAAAGGATACATGTGTTTGTTATATTTGTTATAACGAGTTATCTGTAACCTATAATAACATTAGAGTTAAAAGTTGATGTATATATGCATAATGTAATTTGAAAAGTATAGGTTCAATGGTTTTTTTGATACCTTTAATATTGGCCACATAAAGTCAGTGAATTTCATCAGGCTTGTTGATGTCGCATCATGTCGAGACATTGTAATTGTTCGTTAGACTCCATCATGAGCATCGAAATTGTCAACAGATTTTTGTACATAAATAAATGACTTTAATAAAAAATTTGACATAAATTTTGAAGAATGTAACAATTGGAGTGGAATTAATGATGATTAGTAAATTTCAATTGAGAATAACAAATTGCACTGTGTTTTAATGATAATGTAAATGGAACAGGAAAAATTCATTATTGTTTACTCCAATGATGTAATGAAAATAAGATAGTGAAGGAAGAAAACACGTACCTGAGTATATTATATAATTGTATTTGCTGTAGAAAATCCACTTCCACTGTTGTAGCTGACTCCTTAACATCCTACACTTTTAAAATAACAGAATCAATGAGGTTTTAACATTACCTTGATATTGCAACAAAAAATTTAAATCACCATTCCCATTCATTTAGTTTCTGTTTTCCTTCATACGAGATTTCAGTTCTTTGGAATGGCATGTTTTTTCCGAAAACACTCATGAAATTGTAACATTACATTGGACATCACCATCATCATCAATCTCAATTTAAATATTTTACTACATTAATAAATGATTTTAATGAATAAGTAGAAAATAATAGTTACATATGAAATCATTAAGGTAATAAAATGATGTTATTTGGTTGAAAATTGAGAATAAATAAAATTTATGTATTAATCATAGAGAAAAAGAAAATGACATGAAGAAATGTTGTAATTTTAGTTTTAATGATGTCAATAAAATCTCAGTCAATGAAGAGAAGAAATATATAGGTGAGTAGATGAAATATTTGTAGACATTATAACAAACCCAATGTTAGTGTTGAAACTAACTCCTAAAGATCCAATTCATTGACGTTGAAAGGATAAAATAAATAGGTTATTTGTATTCAAAATAAATCATATGCATAATAGAACTGTTTGAATGTATTTTTGGTGGATTCATGAATTGTGATCCAATGATTAACCAAGAACTGATAAAAACATATTATGATGCATTTTAAATAATAATTTATGGTGATATTCATTTTCCAAAGGGCGATGTGGCATAAAATAAATCCTCTTGTCGAATACCACCTTGCATCTCGGGTTCTTTTATTATACATTCCTGGCCAACACCACTATAGGCAGCTCACAGACATGGACAATCTAAAACCTGAACCTAGAGAAAAAATGATTTATAGTAAACAAACAATAAATATGAGACTTCTATATAAAAAAATTAACTTCAGTTATCATAATTTGAATAGGAACATTTTAAAAAAACAGACCCACTATTATCAATATATTTACCTACCTGGATGCAAGAACATATAACACTTTCTGGGATCACATAAGAATGAATCCTCAAGGAGCATTCTAAATCATCACCTTTGGATGCCCAAGAAGTCACATGACCTAAAATATAAACAGGAGGACATGTAATTCCGATCAACATATCCTCACCCTGGGCATTCATGGGATATAGAACACCCGATGAATAGATGTCATCCTCAAGCTCCACCATAAATATCATTCCATTAGTGTGGGGATCATTGAATCCAACAATTGAATTTCCCATCATGTTGAGACATATTCTATCTATAATAAGATATTTCCACACCATTCAAATCATGGAGAGCTACTGATGGAGTTTCTATGTCTCCTTGGGATTGGGTAAGATAATGTTGTTTTCATCATAAGGTTTTATTTTGATGCATGCACCATGTTTTCATAGAATTACCTGTAAAGATAAAAACAATTAAGTTAAATATTGTTTAATAATCTACCTATATAATGGAAAATGACAACAAACACACCCATACCGTTTATATGCAATAAAAAAACACTATATTTTAACTGAAGGATTACCTGTATTATTCATTAACTACCTTTTATAACATTGGGGAGTGTTTGTTAACATAAGGTTCTTTTTTTCAAGCACCATGTTTGCAAAGAAGTACCTATACAGAAAAAAATTAACTAAAATTGTTTTTGAAAAATCTTCTTATATGCTAGAAAGTTATAACGAAAAATCCCATATAGGTAATATACAACAAAAAAACACTATATTTTAATGGCCAGTTTACCTATATATTTAATTGATTGGATTTTATTACATTTGGGTGATTTTTTTAATATAAGGATCTATTTGGTTGCATGTGATATGTTTGCACAGAAATGCCTATAAATAACAAAAAAAACTGAAATGGTGTTGCAAAATATGCCTATATGATGGAAAATGATAACAGAAACACCCATATAACTAATCTACAACATAGAACACTATATTCTAACAGCAAGTTTACCTATATTTATCATTCACTCTCTTTGATAACATTGGGGTGTGTTTGTTTTCATAATGTTCTGTTTGGTTTCATGCACCATGTTTTCAAAAGAAGTAGATCTACATAATAAAAAAAATTAATTGAAATGGTGTCGGGAAAACTGCCTACATGCTCTAAAATGATAACAAACACACCCACACATACAGGTAAACTGGTCTTTCCAGATATGTTAATTGGAAAGGATTTTTTTGTACAGGTTATATATGACATCCAATTCATGAAACATGATAAAACAATAAAAACTAACCAAATTTCAGTAATTCTTCTAATTTGTAATGATTCAGAGCACTAAAATGCGTCAGTACTGCCCTTTCCATGACGGGGAATTGAAATTTTTTATATTGAATATATTGAATGCATAAATTAGTGGTAAATAATGTTGAAATAAATGTAAATTAAATATAGAGACAATTAAAATATTAGAAACCAAAAAAAGAATAATCACATTATACCTTTCAACTGAATCATCAACATCATGATCTTCCGACATAGTCAATAATATATTTACATTAAGAATGGGATGCATGTAGACCTTATTCTCTAAGGATATCATTTCAACCTTGGAACATCCCTGAATACATTAAGCAGTTATTTCAAGAAGAGATAAAGTCAAAAATTCAAGAGGGAAGAATACATCCAAGAACTTCACTGACATGCTTTGTAGAACAACATAGAAAGTTTAGTGGGGATAGAGATGTATCTACGATAGTAGGTTCCCCTAAAAGACATTCTCCGACAAAATATTTTCTAGATGAAGATTCATATTTTCCAAAACATTATAGTTGGTAACCCCATAATGCCCTGAAGAGCCACATGTATCTAATGAACATAAATTTGTAGTTTCTAATAATATAGAAAGCACGAACATCCTCAACCCATAGTTAATCACTTTTTGAATCTACATCAACATTTATCTAATCCCAACTCAAAATTAATTGAGTTGGGAGTAACATCTAACATGAACTAATGTTTTTAATAGCATTGGTGTACCCTTATGATTCAGATTTTCTGCATCATGGTGTGTTAGTTATTTCATCCCAATAGTTGTTTTATTCTTTCTTGAATTGGACATGGACAGCTAGATGTTGGTTGAGAGTAATATTGTTTCCATCACTTATGTAAAGTGTAGATAATAGTAAATGTAAAATCAGTTCACTTTACATTATATTCTTAAGAAAACTAAATATTAAAATAGTGGGAAGAAGAGTATAAGGAATAATAAAAAAAAGGTATATAGGGAGTTGAAAAGAACCCATAACTAAAAATACCTATTGCTAATCAGTGGTCGTTTATTCTATCTTAATAGATAATTTTGTAGAAAAATGATTCAAGACCAAATGTAGTAGATCCTTGATTAATGAATTAGGAAGGACGGTGGATTGAAAATGGATTGTAAAACATTATGGGAAATTCGTATGAATAGAGTCAAATTAAATGATGAATAGTGTAGAAATTTTTTACAGAGTAGATAGGTAGATGAAATTACTGTATGCGTGATGTGTTTGGTAATCGGTTGAAGTTGTGCAATGTGGATATCCTAACATGTATTTGTGAGTTTCTAATGAACATAAATTTGTAGTTTTGAATAATATAGAAAGTACCAATATACTTAAACCATAATTAACCACTACTTGAATCTTCATCAACATGTATCTAATCCCAACTGAAACGAATTTAATAACAACACATAATTAAATACCATCTCTTGTGGTCTCAAAATAAGAGCAATGTTCAAAATCTACCTCATCTTCTCCAAAGATCTCTAAAAAAATCTTCCCAATGTTCTCAGACTTCATGAATATAGTAGTAAGAATAAAATATATATGAATAGGAATTAAAATTTATTCTCAAAAAATTGAAATAGTAAACATGAAATAACAGATATTTAAAAAAATAAAAGGTAATAAAATAAATAAAAGATGCAAGTTGAAATAGCCAATGTAACATAGTAGATTATGTTTTGAAAACATGGAAACAGGAATGAATGTTTTAACATATGGGTTCCAGGTCAACTAAAATAAATAAAAATATAAACAGTATAATAAAGTATGACCATATAAATACATATCAACATTTAACCTACCAGGAAGTCGTTCTGAGGAAGTATTTGATTAGAATATTTATAAGACAGGTAGCCACCAATAATCGGTTCAACTTTTTCATGGACCATAATAACCTACAACAAAGATATGAATCCCCTCTAATAAATAGATACATTCAAATCATTATGACAGCAGAAGAAATTCAAAAAATAGAGATTATGATGTGTTCACCAATGATCCTAAAATACATGGAAATATAGTAAACTATATGATATAAAATGAAAATTCTAAAACAATGAATGAATAAAAATCATGACCATAAGTATTAAATATTTAGTGATATTACCTTCAATAACATAATTATTTACATGCTTTGTGACATTAAAGTAAGATATCATGAACCATTAATGAAAAATTGAAAATTTAATGATTTAAATAAATGAAGTTACTATATTCATGATGTTTTTGGTAATGGGTTGAAGATGAAAAATGGGTAAATCATGACCTGTATTTCTGTGTTTTGAAGGAAGATAAATCATACCAGTTCAATTAAATCAAAGGGATACCTACCAAAGTGATTTATTGTAGTTCACGCAGTGGAATGAGAGACTACATGGACATGAATTCATGAATAGGATGTGGCGACCTGAATGAAACAGAAATCAGAGGATTATAACCATAAATATGCTCATAAAACTAATATCATCATAGAAAATCATGTGTTTCATATATCTTGATAAAAAAATATAGCAATAATCAAAAATTAGGTTTCTCATTGCACGCACAATGTCAATACAACAATGGTTCAATGCACAAATCCATAGACGCTCCATGAGTAAGCTATCAATGATTTCTTCTGACAACAATGTCCGCAAAGGATATAAAATCCCTGAAATAGGTTACCCAATTCATGGTTGATGACACGAGAACCCTAGGTTGGACGGAGGACCCATACGTGGAAGACATAAATCCAAAGTTTTTGGGTGCGGAGGAGACGAAGGCATAGGAGCCGAAGGTGGAGGATCCGAAGGTGGTAGAGCTGAAGCTGGCTGAGTATGAAGTGGATCACGCGAAGATGGAGCACGCGGAAACCCTAGTTCTGAGGGATCAGCTGGAGAGCGCGCTGGGAGAAGCTGATGGTGTCACGTGAGGAACGAAGGAATATTCGGTGAAAAAAATGGATTGATACATGGCCGAAGGGGAGTCTGACACGTAGGGTGGGAATAAGCCTACATTAGTATAGATAATCGATATAGTGTGTTTTTACTATTAATTAAAATATAAACATTTTCAGAATAATATGAAAAATTTATCCAAAGTAAATTTTTATATACTGATTCCAAAGAAGAATTTTATTTTGTCAAATTGAACTTATAAACATGTCAAAAACTAGATTTAAATTTTGTGCGCCATCAAAAGGTGGAAAAACAGAATTTTTTGAAAAATACTTTTTTTACATGAAAAATTTATTTTTTTCTTATACGATGTTCTAGAAAAAGGGTAAGATGAATAATAATGTTATAAAATTCATAAATTTAGTCAATACTATTCCTAACGGCTAGTTCATAATAATATTATAACAATATATCGTTGTTTAGTGAAACCCGGTATTGCGTACAACCACCGCCATCGAGGAAGGTCGTGATAGCGTGTAATGCAAGCCAAGCCAAGGTTGTGTGTAGTGTAAGACTCCTTTTTTGTTGAGTATAAAATATTCTAACCATATTTCATTAATACAATGAATATATATATATATATATACACTCAATGTTGCGACGAATAACTACTATCAAACAAACAAGAAATTGTGTGTAACACAATCGAAGAATAGTGTAGCATATAACACAAGATAGACTTTTTGTAGCGTACAATAGAAGATATGAAAGGTATTAAAAAGAATATATCTCACAAAATATTGGGGTGTTACACCCATGCCCACCTCCAATAGGCCAGTGGTAGGTGACTAGCACCGATTAGGCATGTCACTGAAAGGGGATGCACTACCTATGACTTGTACACATGCTCACATCTGCATGCCCACTAAAGCTGAAATGTAAAATCCACTGAGGAATAAATGCATCCATAAAACTAAACCCAACCAATAGAGTACAATGTAATGTAATGTTTGGAATGTATAATAGTCCAGAATATAGGCCCACCAAAATAAAGAGACGAAGAACTAAAAATTTCAACCTTTAAAAAAGAAATAGGTATTGGGACTGCATCTCAAAGACGTAAGAACACCCTGGCCTATAACGAAGATAAAAAAGATTGTTCTGATCTTGGTCCTCCTGGGACTCCATCAAATATCCGCTCATCTGTACAAGACATTTCATGTGTGGGCAATGCCCGTGTAGGGGTGAGTATAACAATACTCACTAGAGGACCAAAAAACACACAAAAAAAAAATTAATAAAATAATCAACTCTACATAGTATATGACTATGAAAAATATAACAATCAAAATATATCTAGTTATACTCAAAACACAGAACTGTAGTCTAGAGGTAAGTGAAAACGACCGCATTCCCATGCTATTGATTTATTTCTAAGATTCCACGAAGCAGTCACTTGGGAGAACTCGCTCCACAAGTCTAATAACATTGATGATGTCTGTATGAGAAGTATGTTTGTCATGAATTGTAATGAGAGATAGGGATGCACTAATAGATCGGAAGAGAGAACAGAAGGACTCATTTTGGGATAACTCACTCATGAGTGGTGAAAGATCAAGATACATGGACTAGGATCACTTCTTGGGCCTAAGAATATACAAAAAGTCATTTGGATTCAATATTTATTTATAGAATCGGCATCCTATAGGATTGGTCACGTCGATACATTTCTCTACTGATGGACAATAATGGATTGAGGATATCACTTTAGGCCTCTCGAAGGGATTCCTACTCTATCCAAAATTTCTTGGTGAAGGGTGTTGTACTTTCTTGGATTGAAACAGTACATGTCCTTCAGGGGAATGAAAAAAAGGGAACTAACCCAAACCAAACATTTCCATGGCACTGTGGAGAAGGAGATTAGACCATGTAGAAGAGAGTCCATAGTGTGTAGCAAGGTCACACGCCATGTCCCTTGACTTTGGGTACAACCCATTTGAAACAACTAGAGTTAGATGAACATGTAGTGTAAAAAGAACATACACGACATGTTGTTACAGTCACACACCATGTTTGATTATCTGGGGTCCTCTCTATATATAATGGTCATGTGCTCATACAAGGATTCGACCAGTGTATTCCAACCCCTGTAATGATAGATGAGATAACATGGGTAACTTTCCCGGTCTGGCAGTGTGGTGGAGTACATACGGTGTACTCCATCTCGTGTCTATGTATCGCCCAAGATATATGTTGAGTCCCATTTAAGGACCCACAAACCATGAAAAAACTACCACACGTTATGCTATCATTTCTTTCACACTAAACACTATCTGCACTGGAGTGGATCCCCCACTCCATGTTCTCGAGGAAACACGTTGTGTTATTCGTCTTCTGTAACATGGAAACCCTAACCTCCAATGAATATTCCCCCCAAGGAATATCCTTCAAGGAACTCATAGTTTTCTCCCAGTTTTTCCAAAAATCTATGTTCTTCATCCAACGCTTTAGGTGAATCTTTTATTCTTAATCTGGCCATCCGATCACCATGAATCTCTAGATTTTGGGTTGCTTCATCTCCATAAGAATGATTCTATTGGTTTCAGGTGTCCGATAATCACCAAAAACATGTTTCGATCATCCGTATGATGATCTGTCAAAGAATTATTTCTTCTAATCCATGTATATTCATCGTCCTCCATGGTCATCACTCCTCCACTGGGTCATCACGATGTCGGAAATCTAATTTTGGATCATTGTGTTTCCAAATAGATGTGAAAACATCCAATGTACATAACCCCACAAAGAATGCGAAGAACGAGGGTTCAACATGGAAAAGAAACCTAAACCACAAAATGGAAGAACAATCCCCATCCATCATTCATAATGGTGTTGATCCACTCCAGTTAGAAGGATCAAATGGAACAAATAAATATAAATCAAATCAGACATGGATCAATTCCCCAAAATGAACCTGATAAAAGACTATCTCGCAAGAATGAATGATTTTTAGGTCAACTTTTTTGTCTGTTGATTCACATTCTTTGTTCAATCCAAAAAAGAGATAAAAAGAAATCATAACAAAAACCCCTACCGAGATCATTGATGAAGAGGGAGAGCAGTCACCAGTTGGGATTTGATCTCACTGTGCAACTATCCACGCATCTGCATTCATCATAGTTCTTCATGAATTCTCTAGAGTGGATTTTCTCCAATGTTCTAGGGGATTATATGGATGTTTACAGATTGATGAGACTAACCCTGGTCTCCTAGTCATTTTAAATCCAATAACGCATCACTGCGTTATAGAATCGTTTGAAATAAAAAAATTATTAATTTATTTTATTTCTGTTAAATTATAAAAAAACTAATTTCTTATCGATGTTAAGACTCACCTAACATAAAGTAAATTATCTAAATGATAATTTCCCTCAGATTTCATATCTAATCAACAGTTTAAATGTTATTCAAAATTTGTAGGAGAACCGCTTGTACATGATATTTTAAATATTAATTTATTTCAAACATTTATTCCAAGCACTCTGAGAATTAGAATCACACACTTCCACAAATCATGGTCTCTTAATAATTCTATATAATATTTAAAAATCATAAATAAAAAATAAAAAACATTACATTCTCCCCCACCTAAGGTTTTAACGTCCCGAGAAAGACAAAACAAAGGCTAGTCAAACAGATATGGGTAATACACACGAATCTAAGCATCCCTCTCCCACATCCTATATTAAACGTTCTTAGGTTACCAAAAGACCCAAAAAAAGGGAATCACTCTGCAATAAAATATCCTCTCCCATCAATCCTCGATCTCCAATGGGTACTCTACAATGGTTGCTTCATATTCAATGTCCAACTTTCCCCAGTTGATAACATGTAATGGTTCATGCAGGTATCTTCTCAGCTGCGACACGTGGTAGAAATCATGTACTCAGTTCAACTTTGAAGGTAGAGATAGGCGGTATGACACCTCATAAACTCTAATAAGTATCTGAAAAGGGTTGATGAGCCTTGAATACAACTTTCAAAACTGTACAAATATATGAAACCCTCATCATTGTGATACCCAAAGGAAGACACTATCTCCCTCTTCAAACTCCAAAGGCCTCCAATATCTGGAATCATAATAATTACACCTTATCTATGCATTCTTCATCCACTAATGGATAATATACACCTTATATATGGTATCTCTCACCAACTTTGGACCCATGAGTGTTGATTCTCTTGGGTCAGTCTAGAAAAGCGGTGACCAGAAGTGTCGCACATATAAAACCTCAAACGGTTTCATACCGATGGAGGAAATGAAGCTATAATTGTACTCAAACTCTACCTATGGTCGGTATTCCTCCAAACTATGACCAAAGTCCATGATACATACCCACAATATATGCTCCAGAACATGAATGGTTCTCTCCGTCTGACCATCTGTCTGGCGATGGAGTGTTGTTCTCAAGCGTAGTTAATTCCCAAATGCACCATGAAATCAATTCCACAACTGGGATGTGAAATTATCATCACAATATGATACTATCATAAAGAGGATTTCATGATTATAAACCATATCCTACACATAGAGGCATCCCAATCTCTCTACGGAACAAATATCTTTGATAGCTAGAATGTTTCCCGACTTGGTGAGTTGGTCAATGATCACCCATATGAAATCATTTCCACTAGAAATTTGGTGTACTCCCATCATGAAGTCCGTCAATATTTCATTCCACTTCCACTCCAACACATCCAAGGGTGAGATAACCCCTCTCACACCTGATGCTTATTCTTTACCTGCTGGAACGTAAGGCATTAAGGAACGAACTCTGCTACATCCTTCTTCATACACATAAACCATAACTGACCCCATATTCCCTAGTGTATTTTATCAACTCTAGGATATAATGCCAAGATTTACGTAAGAAACTACCTTATAAAATCTTCCTACAATACCACTGGTATGATTGTGTGCCTTTGAAAAGGATGATGTTCTCCCCAACATACAAATATCCATCAAGACCATGTCATTTGTATAACTGATATTGTAAAGTCTCATAGTTTACATACACTAGATTTTCCTCCCTGACTTCCCATAAGAGTGGAGGGGGACAACCATTGACTAGAGATAAGATGCATTCTATCAATCAACAAAGGATAACTGTAGTGAGGAAAATTTTTCTGATGCCTTTCTCAAAAAAAGTGAACACGATCTCTGAATGAGAGCATCAGGCTACTACATTCCACTTATTTGGAGTATAGATGATCTTAATGTCATAATAATGAAGGAACTCAATCCAATTCCTCTACCTTAGATTCAGATACTTCTTCAAAAATATGTACTTGAGTATCTTTTGGTTAGAGTAGATGATAAACTGTTCACCTATTAAGTAGTGTCGTGACATCTTAAATGAAAAGACTACATCTACAAACTCAATATCATGGGTCAAATAGTTATTATCATTAGCCTATAGCTGGTGTAAACCATAATCAATTAATTCCTATGTCTACATCATGATGTAGCCAAGCCCAGTCATTGATGTGTCACAGAAAAATATGTACTCGAAACCCTCTTCTAGAAATCTCATTAAAGGTGCTCTCTTCAAACATAGCCAAAAGAACTGTAAAGAATGCTGGAACTACTCCATCCAAATGAAAGGACACCCATTCCAAGAAATGGAATTCATAGGTGTAGATATCCCGGAGGAATTAGGGATAAATCTCGGGTAGTATCCAACCAACCCATGGAAGCTTCACACCCACACTCCAAGGCGGATCCCATGATATAACATCCTCAACCTTGGGTGGGTACACTACTAATCAATCTTCTAAGATATCATGTCATAGAATGTGGACATCTAGTATCCAGAAAAGCCACTTCAATAGCTCCCCATAAAGCCGGTGTTCTTAGAGTACATCTAGAACCATCCGCACATGTCTCTCATGTTTCTCCTCTGAAGATGAGTACATAAGGATTTTGTCAATGAAGACCACCAAAAACCAATCATGGTATGGATGGAATATCTTGTTCAAAAGTCCCATGAACATTGCGGGGTTATTTTTCATGCCGAAAGGTATCACCATGTACCCGCAGTGACCGTAGCGACACCTGAAATCCATCTTTAATATATCCTCATCTCATACACATAACTGGTGGTAACCTGATCAAAGGTAAACCTTCGAGAACAACCATACCCCTCATATAAAATCAAAGAGTTCATCGATCCTTGTAAGTGGATACTTTTTCTTCACTGTTACCCGATTCAAGAACCAATAATCTACGCACAAACTCAAACTCTTATCTTACTTATAGGAAAACAAAACTGGGGCCACCGAGGGTAAAACACTAGGTATTATGAATCCCTTTCATTAAAAATCATCCAAATTCACCCTTAGCTCATGAATTTATATGGAAGCCACACGATACCCTGGTGATGATATCGATTCCACCATGGGGTGTATGTTGATGCAGAATTCAATTTCTCAATGGGAAGGTAGTCCTAGAACATGTTCCAGAAAGACGTCATCACTCTACGCCACTACTCCTTTAAAATGGAATCTCAAAACATCTACTTCTCTAAGGATAAGTCTAGATAACTCATGAATGATCGACTATACCTTCATACGAATGATCCTATACTGTGTTTCATGGGTCTCCTTTTCACTAACAGATGAAATCCTTTTTTCCATCACTGCGGGCACAACGTGGTCTTCGCCTAAAGATGTCAATCTGAAAATTTACTGAAGACAACCCTTCCATATCAATAAGTAATTCATAATGCCTCAATGATACCACCAAGAGGTTCCAACCAAAACTCTATCCTACAAGGGTAATATATCAGTATCTGAAAAGATATGTCATCATCGAGTCTCCTCCCGTAGGTGTCTCTAGGAATAAGGGTCAAGTGAAAACCTCTACTAGAATCTCAAGGTTTCTTACAAGACATGTTGTGTGGAACAAATTATTGTAACTTGTGTCTATAAGTATGGAATCTATTTTTGAAAAGACATAGATTATACCTTCGATCATCAATAGAGTCCCTATGTCATACGCATGAACCACATGTAGCTGCCCACACCAATTTCCCCATACACCAAGAGCATAGTGTGGACCACATGGGGTGGTGGTGGAAGTAGGTCAAAGTTTCTACCACCTCCTGCAGCTCTGCTAACTCCCTTGCCATGTCCACTGCCAGGCAGGTTTTCCTGCTCCACTCTCAGCCTCTGCCTTAGTGATCCATCAACTACCTCCCTATCAATAGTTCGGCGGGTTGGGTAATCTCTAGCATGATGCCTCCTTCCATCACATGATTATCATCGCCTCTCTCTAGGATGACTTGATCCATCCTAAGATCCCTATACCACATATCCCATATCTTGGGTATTCATGTGATGTCTCCCATGTCCCGATCCGTATGCCTGATGATGGAACCATGCTATCGAGGTATCCACACCTATCTACGTACTGTTGAATTCTACTGGCTATCTCTGTTCATCCAAGAATCTCTCAACCACCTATGCTCAACTGAGGACACCTGCATAATTAGAAATGAAAGGAGGCACAACAAAAGATTAGATATCCTATCGTATACCTCAATCGAAGGATTGATCTCTGAATTACTGATCCCTAACCATTTCAATGAAGTAACCGGAGAGGTTGGTGAACCTTGATGAATATTAATCCACCATTATAGAAACCTTCTTGAGAAGAATAAGTTCCTAGGTATGATCTATTCTCAGTGTAACCAAAGTGAACTCCCCCCTAAAGATTCACTAAAACTCCATCAACAGAAGAATCTCCTCATCACAAGTTTTCTTGGTCAAACTCCACCATCATCCCACCGAACACAAAAGAAGGATCACTCCTAGGATCACCATTTGGTCTGTTGGTGTCCTCAATAGATGGGAAAATATGGCCACCCCCACATGCCAGTCCTCACCTTCATATGAGTTGGGATTGGATCAGAATATTTTGGGTATCTGTCTATGAAACTCATGGAGTGTGCTCATCCTATGCTCATCGTCGTGCTTCTCCATTGTCAGTGTTATAACAGGATCACCACCTAAAGGTAACACATGGAGAACTTGTCCCCGAATCAAAGCCTCATCATTTAGTGGGACATCCTTGTGATCAAGTCATTCATTCCTAGAAATTATACGTCACATATTCATCCTATAAGGAAACAAGACGTACAATGGAAAAGAGTACATCTGGATACCTGACGCAAAACATACAGCAAAAACACAACCCACTCCTATATGATACATGCACCATTCTTTTATTTCCCTAAAACTAGTGTAATCATAAATTGAGTTAAAAAAATGTTATCACAGTCCTGGTGTATGGATATATTGGTTGCATGTACCGTCATTGCAGTCTGTGGCAAAATAGTCGAGCTCAAAACAGTTAACACTGTTTCCAAAAACCAATATAAAAAATTCTTGGTTTGAAGGTAGAGCCGACCTTTCTCTGATACCACTCTGGCATAACATAACCCAGTGGGGCCCATTTTGTGACCCCCCAATCCCACCACAAATATTCTAGGGGCAAGTGACTAGAAATGTGTATGCATATCACTATCATGGGGGGGGGGGGGCATTGCCTATGTATAGTTACACATGCACACATCTCCAACCCCACACATGATGAAATGGAAAACCCACTAAGGAACAAAATTCATGCATACTGATAATCCCAACAAACAGAGTACAAAATAATGTAATGTGTAGAATGTAAACTGCACCATAATACAAGAAACCAAATGAAAGAGTATAAAACTCCAATTTCCAACCTGTAAGAATGAAATAGGTACTCAGACTACTGCTCATCACTTTAGGAATAGCATGTCTTCTAATGAAGCTCAAAAAGTTTGGTCTGGTCTTGGTCCTCCATGGACATCCTCAAATATCTGCTTGTCTTCACATGACACGACACGTGCGGGAGAAGCCAATGTATGGGTGATTATAACAATACTCAGTAGAGGACCCCAAAAACCTCAAAACAATGCACAATGTAAAGGTTCAACAACCACTACATAGTATATGTATACAGAACATATAACCAATGAAACATATCCAGATATTCTTAAAACCCATACCAATAGTCTAGAGGTAAGTCACAATGACCACATAACCACACAAGGGATTAAGTTTCAAGATTCCACAAAGTGCTCATCCAGGAGAACTTACTCCATGAGTCTTATAGTTCTGATGATGTTTGTCTGAGAATTACATTCATTAGGAATTTTTACGAGAGATATGGATGAACTGATAGATCTGAAGAGATAATAGAATCACTAATTCTATGAGAACACACTTCAGAGTGTAGAAAGATCATGATACATGGATGAGGATCACCACCAGGGCGTCAGCATATACCACAACTCATCTGGATTCACTAGCTATATAGAGGATCAACATTCTGTATGATTGGTCATGTCGATACATGATTCTACCTAGGTACATGAATGGATATATGGTCTTGCTTCGGGACCCTCTATGGGATTCCTACTTTATCCCTAAAGTCGTGATAAAGGGGGGAGTTCGTACTCCTGTGGATGGAAATGATACCTCTTACTTTAGGGGAACAACCAAAGGGGCACTAAAAAAAGACAACATGTACAAGGTACTGTGGATAAGGAGATCAAGCCATGTATAAGAGAATACACGGTTTGTATAATGGTCACAGGTGTGTCCCTTGGATTCAGGTATTGCTCATGAGTAATAGCCCAAGTCAGAAGAACATGTAATGTTAAAACTACATACACCGTGTATAGTTAGATTCAAACACCTTGTCCAATTATACATGGTTCTCTCTATGTATGTTTTCCATGTGACCGTACAAAGCTTCAAACCGTTTATGCCAACCCATCTACCAGTACACATGTTAACCTGCATAACGAGCCTGGTCTGTCCATGTGGTGGAGTGTATGTATTATACTCCACCCCATATCTTTGTATGACTTGAGATGTATGCCGACTCTTGCGTAATATCCCACACACCATGTGACAACTGTCACACACCATTTAATTGCTTCTTGTCAACCAAAAACCTAGTCTCCACTGAGTAGGCCCCCCAGACCGTGTCCACCAGGAAGCACGTTGTGTTCTTCATCGTCTACAATACGAAAACCTTAGCCACGACTGAGAATTCCCCACAATATGTGTCCTTAATATAAGATGTCGTGATGTTTATGTTTTTTCAGAAACATGTGTTCTTTGAATGACACTTTCAGTGATGCTCTTACTCTTGAATCGTTTTTCTAATCACCATGAAACTCATGATTTTGTGTCGCTTCATCACTGAAAGGTTGATTTCATTGATTTCAGCATATAATCAGTCCCAAAAATGTGTTTTTATCATCCATGCGAAAATAGTCGAAGAAAAATTTCATTATATTTGTGTTTATTAGTTGTACTCTATCATCAAATCACCTCTACTAGGTCATCACATTGTCGGTTGTCCAATTTCAGATTGTTGCGTGGAAAATTGAACATGCAACGATCTATTTCATATAACCCCACGAAGAACGCAAGGTCAAAAAGGGCGATGAAATTCAGCCAACAAAAGGAGAAATGAATGCTAGAATTATTTCTTCATTCCATTAATCTGATCTAGTTAGAAGGATAAAATGGAACAAATCATATATAAATAAAATCAAATAGGGATCAATTCCCATAAAGAACATGATAAAAGACCCTATTGCAAGAATGAGCTATTCACGGGTCAACCTATCCGTCGATTTATTTTTGTTCATTTTTTTGTCAAATAATAGGAAAAAAATGAAATCAAAATCATAACACCTACTTTGATCTTTGATGAAAATGGAGAGAGGTAATTGGTCGAGATTCGATCTCACTGTGCAGAGATCCACACATTGTCGTTCATCATCGTTCGTCAGGAATTCTATGGGGTGCCCTCTCTCCAATGTTCCAGAGGATTACAAGGACAATTTACATGGTTATGGGAATAAATTTTAGATCCTTTTCATTTAAAAACAAATAATTCACTACTGCATTATGAATAACTTTAAAATAAATTAAATTATTAATCTATTTTATTTCCATTAAAATGTCCAAAAACTAATTTGTGCTCCTGACCAACTCTGGTTGATGTTAGTCCTAACCTAAGGTAATGTAGCTACTAAAAATGAATTGGTTACATCATATATCTTATTTGGGTACCCATTTAAATGTGATTTCATAGGAAAACTGCTCGAACACTCTATTTAAAAGATAAATTTATTTCAATCATGTATTTCGGGCACTCCGAGGCTCATAATAACATGTCGTCAGAATGCCTGGTCTCATAATATTTTGATATAAAATTTGAAAATAATATATGGAAAATCAATGTAATTACAGTTTAGGTCTTGATATCTACGATATTGTTTATTTATCATAAATTGTTTCACATATGATTAAGTTGTTGGATCTCTTATGGGGATTGGTCTTGAAAAAATCCAATGAATTTTATCTCCCTCATATTATATGTTGTATTAGATTCATAGGGTATGATCATAATGGTTGAGGTCATCACATCCTTTGTCTCTGCCTAAAGGATTTTGTAAAACTCCATATTTATACTAGTCATGTGATAACTATTCAAATGTTATATTATAATTGGTAAAGATACACAACGATCATTTAAAATCAATTTTTATTTTATAAAGGATGTGAATGTGTTTTCTATATCCTTAAGATATTTAATTTAGTCAAATGAGTACGAATTCTAATTATAAATTTTCTGGTAGTTACAGTATTGGAGTGATATCTGGGTGCTCCCATCATAAGATGTTCATGCATAGTTTTTCCACTAGAAGAATCAAACAAAATGGATAAGCATAAGTGTTTTCCCTTGAAATTAACGGGTATCATAATCATGTCATAAGTAATAAAAAAAATGAATATCATAGTGATGTTTATGAACGAATTTATTTAAATAATTAATGGGAATTCATACGGAATAATAGTCATATATCATGACAAATGATGTCAATCTGAAGTGAATTCGTGTAAAAATAGTTTATAAGAAACATTATAAATGAACCACTTCAATGCAGTTTAATGGAAAATATAATAGTCTTTAAAGAGGGAAAACCATAATTGTTTTCATAAAAATTGAAATTAAAAAACATAGTTATTATTGAAGAAATGAGTGATTTTATAAAAATATTTGTGGGTAAAAATAGAATATTGAGTTCACATGAAAATGGTTAAGAAATTGGTATGTTCCCTTTAGTCAGGTTTTCTTATCTTGTGGAATTGAAAATTGAACCTTATAAAACATGTCTTTAACCATAAAAGAAAGAATAATTAAGGTAGGTACATAGGTTTGGAACATAAAATAATAATTTATGTGGTGTAAATAATAATAATTTAGAATCAAATTGGGGTAAAGAGACAGAATGCGTAACCCAAAGGATAAATGGGCGTTTAGAGAGAATCCATTACCTTATGTCTGAAACTATTCTACAAATGTATTTAATGCACTTTATAATATAATTAGATACATTAATTATTTAACTAATATAATAATATACATTTATTTGATTTATTATAATTTTATTATCTTAATTTATAAACATTTTGATGAGTTATAATATTGATTTTTTTTGATTTGAGAGATTTCATTTCATGATTTTATGGTTCGTTCCCATGAATTTAAATATGAGAGTTCATATAAAATTGAAGAAAAAGTAAAGAGGTGAAATTATTTGATATTGATTCAACTCAAATATTTTAAAGGGTACAGTATATCATTTTTTTGATATGATAATGATTAATTTGATAAAATGTTAATGACAAATTCTAGTTTATTTTGAAGAATTTTTGATAATCCGAAACCTATTTTTGATATTATTTATTATTATGTATATATTTTTGTTCTATAAAATAAAAAAAGTTATAATAAACATAAACTAATCTAGTTTGACCGTAAAACTAGTTTTATGGCCTACCATGAAAGTTGTAACAGAAAATAAAAAATAACATCATTGAAGGTATGGAATCAACACATCAAAAATGTTTTTTTTTGTTTTTAAGATAAAATGATAAGACCAGATATTCAAATAGACATGAACCAAGAGAATATGAGTAAGAGACAAAAAAATATGGGAGATGGCCCCATTCTCCCATTGAGAACTCCCTCGAGTACACCCTGCTTCCGCCTGGGGTTTCATCACGATAGAGTGGCTCTTCCGGTCCATTCTTTTCTTCTTTGTTCCTTCATTACTTCGATATATCTATATTTCTATCATCTCCTTGCATCAGAGATCTCTTTTTAGTTCTTTCATATTTCATGGTGTTTCTATCGACGGTGGTTTGTTGTGGAAGCCTCAAGCTACTTCATCCTACTCTAATCTCATGTCCCACCATGCCTCTCCATGTCAGATCTAGAGCGATGGGTCATCTTGGTTTTGGGATTTTTGGCTTAGCGGTCGACAGTTTCCAGGTGCTATTTGGAGTTAGCTCATTCTATTCTTTTTCTCTAGTTTTATAATCTCCAAGATGTCATTGTTTGGAGCCCTCATCCATTTAAACCTCTACCCTGAACTTACATCAATCGGCTCCCATCCTAGTATGATCTAGAGTGGTGGCATCTCAAATGTTTTGGGAGGTATTTTTTGATGGCTGACAGTTCCCCTTGCACGATATTCTCTAGTTTTCTTCTCCCTTGATGTTCATGACTAAGCATCATCCATTGTTTGTCTCTGTATTTTTAGTTTTATTCCTCATTACATTTGTGAAGGTTTCACTCTTCTACGACATGATGGTTGTTCGGTGTTGAACCTGGTTATTTTTTATGTAGTGGTTTTGTTCATGTTTGTTTTTGTTGGTAAACAGAACTAAAATCTAATCTAGTGATTGAGTGTTTTTTGGGTTTTATAGTGGATTTTCTAATAGAATCTCGTGTTCTGGTGTTCATTTGTATGGAATGGATGATGTGCAATGTTGTGTTAGGAGGTGATCATGGTTTGAAGCTTGCTTATGATTCTTTCCAATAGCAGTTCGATGACATGCATATCAATGGCGAAGTCAGTATCAGTAGTGGATGTCAGTGAGATGGATGATGTCGACAGGATGGTGATGACAATGAATTACGATGGTGACGGTGGTAATCAAGACTTATCATCTCAATACACGTGATGTTGTTGACTGTGTGGTGGTCTAATTTTGAAATTCGAATGTGGTTCTATTGGTTTTTGGTTTTGAAATTCGATTTTTGAATTTTGTAATGTTGCTATTGTATTTGAGTTCTGAAAGTGTTCAGTTCCAACTAACCCATAAAGTGTATTTAGAAAATTTAAAAAATTATTTGGATAGGGGATATGATAGATGGTTAAGAAAATAATTTAAATTAAAATAGATAGAGGGAGGGTTTTACCTCTAGTGCATCGTCTCCCTAAGAACCTCTTTAAGACACATAGAAATGGTCATTTAGTAAGACCATCAAGACCAAAATGTGGGGAATAGGATTTAGAGATGAAATTTTATTAATAAAAGGAATCTATAAAGTTTGTAAGTTGTAATGGTAATAGTTTGTGAGGGGTGGTATTTGTAGTTGGCGGAGATCGTGTTTTGATTAATTTGTTCTTTAGTTGATTATTTTGGATTATTCCAATCAATAGTGTTGATTATGGTGAGTAAGTACAATAATTAAATCACTATAGTTCAATATACTGGTTGGTTACATAATCTATGACTCAACCATAACTCAAAATATAATTTATTTACTTATAATATTAAATACACCATATTTGCGTATTTCTCTATTCACTAAAAATTCAATAATTGTATAAAAATACAAAAACAAAATCACCCTTAAAATTTATCAAACTTTATAATTAAAATATGGACTCAATTTTATGAAAATAAATTTCTTAAAATGTTATATTTAATTTTATATTAAAAATACCATTTATTAATAGAATACCGAATTTAATATTATAACTGATTTAATGACACTTCGAAAAATTAATTAATATCTCAGAAAATTATCTTCTAATGATATTATATAAAAAAATTTAATTTATTAATCTATTTAATGAAAATGTATTTTATTCTAAATCATTATTATTATTATAAAAATGTAAATAAACATTTTATTTCAGAAAAATACCAATACGTAATTTAACATTTTTAAAACATTTATTTACTTATTCCAAGATAAAAATATATTATATTATCATTAATCAAATACCCAAATTTTATGTATAATTTCATAGGTGGGGTTATTATTATATTGGTTGGTTTACTATTCTTATTGGTCGCATTAATATTTCAATGGTCAAGGTAGTATTCCATTGATATATGTTCCTTAATTTCTATCAACACCACTTATTTCATTATCCATTTATGAAAATAATGTCTTTATTTGGTTCTATATGTGATTTATGTGTTTTATAAATATTTTAATGGAAATTAAAATTATAATATCTTAGGTCATTAAAAAAGTCATTCTCACCCATTGAATTGGGTAGAGACTAATGATGATTCATAAGTGAAAATAAATCTACTCACTCATAGATAGTTTTTTCTGACATAGATCAATATTCCCATGATATAATTAGAGATGAATAATTCCTCCAATATATCCACTTTGAGAAAACATGTGATGGGAAATTCCTTCAGTATTTCGATAGATTGAATACAATATATGGGATGGGTGGAGATGAGTAGTTCCCTCGGTATCCCAGTTATGGGAATGCGACAGATGGTAATTTACATTATTAGAGATTTCACTTCCTTATCACAACAGGGATCATTGGGGATATTGATGTACTAGATACCATTTCTTCTCCTAAATAATTTTTTGGGATTCAAGAGGACTAGATAAAAAATTTCATCCTTAGAGATGTTTATTTCATCCGTTATTGTAGTATAAAACATTATCCCCATAAATGTTTATTTCCACAAGCATATAGACTTGAATATGCTATTATGTTATGATATTTTAATTCCTCTATGGTTTTTATAATAGGATGAGACATGTATTTCCTCAATAATTTCATTATTAGAGTATCCATGGGAAATTAGTGAGTTAGAAATCTATGTTGTCATGTGATATTTTATTTCAAATCATTATTATAACCATTTTCATTTCGTGAGAACATAAATTTTAGCCACTGGTTGATTGATCCTGAAAAATCATGAAGGTTAACTTTTTTATTTTTCAAATCAGCTGATTTCAGGTTCTCTACTCATTTCATACTATTAATTCACATAGATACTAGATGATTATTGGTGGAATGTGTTTTTTGGGATGACCACAATAGTTATTATTATACATACCTTTTATGTCCACCTTCAAGTCATCTACCTTGTGCGCATATAGATCAGATGATATAGAGCATAGATGATCATAGATCATGGAGATATATGATATATTTCAATTACCATAGAAGTAAATATCTCATGATGATGAACTCTATAATTTATTTACGATATGGATTTTATCTATTTAGGATGTTTGAGTTTTAACCAACTGTTTTTATATGGTTCACATTATATCATAGGTATTTTTATACAAAGATATATTTCCATGATTAGTTTTATATTTCATGTATTTCATAGTGGATGTTGATATATGATATTAGGGGACATGTTGGTTTATATGGAATTCCCAATATATTGTGTGGATAGAAAAATGTTGGTTGATATGCCCTTACATATTGGAGGCAATACTGAGAAGTTAACAAATTAGTGAATCGGGAAATTAAATAAAACATGGAACATCACAACTATGTTAATATCAAATAATATAGAAAATATCACACTTATAAAAACCATGGTTTTCCAAATTACATCCACTAAATTCACCAATCATTTCCATAGCTTACCAGAACAATTATAGAAATTTTCCACTAGTTTTGATTTAAAAATTATCATAGTAATTTCTCATTACCTTTCCATAATTTATTGGCCATTCATAAAATACATTTAATTTCTATTGGATAGTATATCATGATTAGTGGAATAATTTCATATCAATGATATACATATTATTTCATTTAATTTAATGACATAAAATAATAGTCATTTGTATCCACTTTTGTAACTCATCCTCATTATCAATATTTATTAGTTCATTTATATTTTATCACATGTTATATTTGAATATATATTAACCATTTAACTATATTGAGTTTTATAATTGAAAAAAAATTTAGTGTAATAATTGGTTATTCTTTAGCACTAGTTTCATTTAATTATTTTACTTATAATAATTGTACATTTTTATATCATTACCACATGTCTTATGATAATATTTTTTTATCTCTTCAAAACTCATTTTATTATAAATTTTCACTTATATAAATTACTTCTTACATTAATACATGGATTATAATTCATGTATTCATAATTATTTCTACATGCTTTGATAATGTATCAGAAATATTTTTTGGAATATGAATTATTAATATAATTTATTCTATTCTTTTTATTGATAATAAAATTTTATCTTCATTGATTAATGCATGCACATTGTAATTTCAAGACCCATACCGCCCCATTGATCTAGAAGCTACGAGACCTAAATCACACCTCCCCGTATTCTAGTGTACTCTAAATAGTAGCAAGGTCCTAAATCATAAATTAGATAGACTACACATCAATTTGGTGTATGAAACCAATCAAAATAAAATAAATAATATCCATCATAAAGACCTAATTATGTATACTGAATTAAAAACTTGCTATAATAAATTAAACTTGGAATTCATAAAATCATATATCCTTGATCATCCATTGGAAAATCAAACATACAAATAAAAAAAGTATCAAAATACCAAAAGAAAATACCACCATCCCTAGGACTCAATAATAAAATCACTAATACCTTAGGGTTTCTCAAGCATGATCCATTACACATCCAATGCTTAACCCAAAAGACAACATTAGATTTTAACATGAACTGAGGTTCCCATGAATGCGGTGAAAAATAAATATCTATAGGGACTCATCAATTTGACATATTATATGATAACATATACGTGCATGCATGATAAAAATAAAAATGTCACACAAACACATTAGACATCATATTTTAACCAATCCAATATGACTCCATGCACAACGAGCCATCTTTTGCTAACTATGACATAATGAAACATGATCATACCTACATTAACACCATATCAAAATCGAGATTTTTCATTGTGCCATTGAACTCATAACCCTATAATTACCTAAAAACTCATGGTTGGGATTATAAGAAGTCATAAATCACTAGTTGGTTGGATATTTTATAGTCCCAAGTCCAAGACTAAGATCACCTTCTCACTAAAGGAAGTCTTCCAAGCACCTTTTCACTCATATTGAAGAAATCCATATCCAAACCACTATATATCTGTCAATGTAGGGTCCCTAATACATGTATCTCATCACATGGAATCTTTATCAGTACTTCTCAAATATATATAGGCAAGACATCAAATCCATCACCCTATCATTAAATTTGGGGTCACAACATTACAAATCCCCCTTATTGGGTATGTATTGGTAGAAGATATGGATTGTGTCCTTCCACACAGTGATGTCGCTACCAATACCCTCTCACTCAAGAAAAGGTTATTTATCATTAATTCTCTCCTATCACAAAGGGAAGGGTACAATCCACAACTCTGTTGCCTCTCACTCGGGGTGAGGATGACAATAAAAACACACATGAAATAAAAAACATGGATCACAACACATTATGCTTTCTCAATAGCTCAATATAGGGTTATAATAACCTTGGAAAAACCTTCACTTTGAACACATCTCATCACTCCCCTTGCTACTCAAGTAACCTCGTTTGACCATCCTTGTCTCTACTAATTGATACCCCCTCATGTATGTCCCCACGAGATAACCTCATGTCCCAAAGGATCTACCTGAACCGATCCTAACAAGGAAGGTTTCACCCTCATCTAATTCTGATGTCACAACATGGTCTTAATTACCAAGGATCATCCTAATATAACTCACTCCATGACCCATGGAAAGTCAATTCCACGTCGTTTAATAATTTCCTCAACCTCCACACTGTCTCATCTCACATTTATTAAGGGAGATCAATTGAACCTAGATTATGTAGGACACTCTTTCCCATCACACACTATTTATCAATATAGGACTCAACCCAATCAAAAAACTATATAATCCACCATCCACCCTAAAAATGAATTTTGTCACCAAGTATGATATGTGAATCCATATCACACACCATCAATAATCCTATGCCCTCTAATTATGTCATAACTAGCGTAAGGAATCCAGACTATGAATACCATGACTAAACATTCTTCTCGAGTCCTACCCTAGGACTGTAGTCAACTAATCTGAAACTTCATCCCTTGGAGACAAAATCATCAAGAAATCCCATTTTACCCAATTTGATAAGGAACACATATTCTAACTTGAGAAGGCTCCATACCACCATCCCTTTTTTCTATTGAGAATAATCTATATCCGTCCCTAAACCTAGTTCCATGAAACATGAAAAAAAATCAATATAACATGAATAAATAGGTGTTTGGATTTATATTATAGGGACTGAATATTATTATAAAGTAGTTAGCATCCATGGAGAGTTCATGTCGCCTTCAATCAAGATAGTCCATTCTCCCAAAAGACTATCTAATGCCACATAGAAAAGTTTACTGCTTATAAAGATTTATAATTATTTATTAAAATTAAACTAATAAGTCATAATCATTGGGAAAAACATTTGGGATCATCATGTTTTGGAAACCACTCAAAAAAACTAGGAATAATTCTATTTGGGACCCTATATCACCACTACACATGAATAACCCATAAAATTGGTATGATTTCACCATGATCTTATTAAATAGTTACTAAAACCCATGTATAAAACCACCAATATTAATATTATAAAAAAATGAAAAAATGTGGATGATGAGTTGAAAGATCATAGCTAAAATAAACCTCAAATGCATATATGATCACCCCAGTCCATGAGAGAAGGAATGTGGGAATATGGGGAGAGGGATGAATGAAATAGCTTCATATCATTGTAATTTTGACTAAATTCCTTGGTGTTATGATAAATAAATAACTATTATTACAACTCTAAAAATGGTAACTATACGCCTTGTGGTGTGGCTACATGGGAAACAATTTAAGTACCGTAAACGAGGATTCCATAAAGTTAAACTAGTGTTACAGTGCTTGGTCCATCCCCCAGCCTCTAGCAATGATGTGGAGCAGGGAACCATGCTGAATCCCACATCGAGGGGAAACACTAGTATCTGTCTCTTGGGGATACTCTATGGTGTATACCCAGGGGTGTATCCTAAAACATACCACCCATGAAGAAAAAAGTGTGGCCACTATATTCCCCAAAAAATAGGTTCAACCCAACAAAACTCCTCCTCCCTTGAGATATGGACCTATTGGGAAATTCTGCAAGGCCTCAAGACAAAGGATCCCTCCATGTTGTGGAATCTAGGATTTTTTGGGGTTCCTCACCTATATACAACCCCAACGTGAAACCATTCATTACTATGAAATGATATACCCTATCCATGGGCCACCACACCTAATTCTCATCCCAATGTCATGATTCTTTTCTATATTTAAAATATCAGATGTAGGGATAATTCAACCATACTCTTCCACTCACTCAAGAATTTGAAACATCAACAATTCCTCATTCCAAATTATAAAAAAACCCCTTCAAAGATGTTCCACCCCTCATATTCTTGATTGATTCACGAATTAGTGGAATGCATTTTTATCTATAAAAAACACAAATTACCTCTTAAATTAATGGAAACTAAAATTATCATGTCTTACAAAATACCCATCATAATTCTTATCATCATAAAGAATTATTAGGCATCCCTTTAACTATGATCCTATAACTACCTATATCATAAATTCACATCCAACAATCCACATTCTATCCTATAATTCTAAACACACTTTCACTACGAAACTATAACCATCAAAGAAAACTATTCACTAGAAATCAAGAAACTTACTCACTAACAACACCAAAAAGAATAATGAACTCAATAGACCCATCTACTAAGAGACACCATGGTTCCCTCGATCACTTTATATTAAAGAATATCGTTCTCTATTTCATAAGTCTTATTCTCACAAATACATAGTTCAATAATTGGTTCTCCCAAAAAAATTCATTTTCATGTTGGAAATTTCATATTTCAAAGGTCTGAAAACATGATTGATTTAGTTTATATCTCATTAATCTAAATCACCATTGGAAAAAATGGTAAGACCTACTCTAGATGACCTCTATTAATAATCTTTTATACAGTATCTGAGGTGTTTTTATAGTTCTCGATCACAAAACCTTAACAATCTGTGGAATGAAATCATTTTTCAAATGCCCAAACTACTCTCTAGACATGACTCTCACTATAATTCTTTAGTTGGACCACCAATCTCCCACTATATCTATCATTCCACTATTGAGACCCCCCAACAGAACATTGATTTTACCCATCATTGGGTTAGTTATACTCCCCTTCTAACATGATGAAAAAATCAACTCAAACCAACACCATATTTGAATCTCAATTTTGATATTTTTCTGAAGGAACTAGATATAGTTGGGTGTTTTCCACCCACTTATTTCCCCACAACACCTCTACTATCCACTAACTATCCTCACTATATCCAAGACCCATCCATTGTGAGGGGTATGGTCCATAATCTGATAAGATGCACTGTATGCATAAGAGTATCATTATCGTCACCCATAAAACCAATATATGATCCCCATGTCCCACCATCCATCCATTTTCAAATGTAATTACAGTACAAGACCATACATTTCATACTGAATAAATAATAAAATATATCAACACTTCCAATTTTTAAATCACTAACAATTTGACTCCCAACTGTACTGAAACCCACATACATTGAGGGTCACACCATACTAGGGATATTGGTATTATATCTACCATTTGGTTCTACTTACATCACATTTCAAACAATGATTATGAAGGGTCCCACCACCATATGTGTGCCACTCCATTTGATCCCCGCTCAGACATCCTAGAAACACATGAAAATGTAGTCAATTGCTATGTAGATCAATAATTCCATAATAACTTGAACTATTATAGATGTCATATTTTAGAATAAAGGGACATGTTATATTATCAATAAAATGCTTGGTCCATCACAATTAATTGTCATTGACCGGTGACATCTATTCATGGCCTGCACATAGTCTATCAAAAATTCATAACAAAATGGAAACCACACATAACCAACAAGAACCTTTACTCACATATAATGTGTTTTCATAAAAAACCATGGATACAATAAATATCAACCATAAGGAAAGTGAAAATTTTAGAACCATCCCATAGGTTATATACTACGATCTTACTCGATCTAGATGGAATTAAATTTGTACATTATTCTATATTACTCAATCAAACTACCTGGCTCACTCATAGATGATTCACGTATAATAAAACATGTTCCCTCACACATAGGAAACTCTAAATTCTCCCCTCATAGGCAAGTATCTTTCAACTACATGTTGAATCTCACATATTTCAAGGCTAAACACATGATCACAAACCACCAAAGCATCATTCCAACACCATGGGGATCCACACATTCGACAACAATTTCATCAAAAGGGAATCCAATATCAAATGTTCATGGGATATCAATAACAGTTCTCTCACACCTAACCTTAATATAAATCTCAATTCATTCCTCATGCCTTTCTTCCACTTCCAGGTTTAATTATGTAGTTCTACCCTTGTATATTATATGTTAAAAATCAATATATGTTGTTGTTCACAATATATGTAATCAAACCCCACAAAAATCCACTGAAATGGGTGTATCCCAGATATGTATAATTATTTCACTAAACCACAAAGTCCCCCTACACATCCATTGCACAAGAGACTGTGTATCCTCCACTAAAGAACTCTTACACAAGGATCCACATAGCCTATCATCAGATATAAACACCATGGTCCGACTATGTATATTATCACGAACATGTTATATTGGAAACACCCATATAATTATTTTTTACACAATAAACAACTAAACCTTTCATTAGTGAAATAATCTAAAAAAACAAACATATAGTATGTGATTCTTACATGCCAATAATGATGAAAAGACACAAGCCACTTGAAAATGGCATAAAGGTCAAACCATAAATAAAAAACTCTAATAAATAGATAATATTTATTAATCACCTCAACCATAGCACTGAAATATGAAAAAAACTAAATTTAACCTTGGTAACCAGGATATACCATTGTAAAAGTGTTCATGACTCACATGGTTAATTTTATATTAATTACATCCACTTTTGTGATTGTAATTTAGAAAAATGGATTATATATTTTTAATAATAGAAATATAAAACTTATAATAAATAAAAATTTCGTTTCTACAAAAAATATTATTGAATGAGATTAAAATTAATTACAATGATTAAAAAAATTCCCTTAAAAAGGACTAAGCCTTAAACTTATGGCCCAAAATGACATAGAAACTTGTACAAATTCTATTGGATGTTCGAATTTAGAAACTATCCTCACTTGTATTGAATTGTTACCAATATTGTATTTAAATTAAATGGTAAAAACATTGGGGGAAAATCTCTTTTCTAAAATTTACAAGAATCCCACTCCTCCTCAGCTATAAAAAGCACTCAAACCTCCCAATTATTCCCACCTATATTGAACATTGTATGGACCAAAATATATTAAAATTACCTACCATAATCTATAAATTCAAAATATAATCCTTTTTTTAGGATGAAATACAACCTATAATTCCATTTAGGAAAACCAAGTGGTGTTACCCAAATAATAGGTTACAACATCCCTCAAGATCATTCATTTTATTTTCATTCTCCACCCCCTAAACTATTACTATTTCACAATAATATAACAAAATAATAATCCAAAATACAATGATGTTTTTTCTATGTAATATAACAACACTTATACACTATTTTATCTAGTGTGTTACTGACTTACCAATCGTGTGTATGGAGAAATACCACTTTGTGAAATGACATGGTTCGTTTTCCTTAACAACATATCATGGGCTGTAATAATGATATAATGTATTGTTTTATATTATATATAAGATATTTTTGATGATTTATGATTATAAAATTAATATATATAAGATATCTTCATGCATTCCATTTTTTGTAATTATGATAACTTCATTTGGGGATGTATGCACAACCACCTCTTCAAAATGATGTGATTAGTTCACACATTACATGGATTTTATTAAGGATGTATTTAGAAAAATTATATTATAAATATGACATAATAATTATACTAGAATAATATTATATATATATACATATATTTAATTTACTTTATTTCTTCCAATAAGGTAATAAAACAGAATCATCATTCATGCGTACGTACAACCTACTACCTCCATAAACAGTGTATTCGATTTCATATTTAATTTTTTTATAGATTATTATAAATACCTATATTCAAAATATATATGATATTTATATCTGATTTTAAATTTTGTAAATATAAACCAATAGCTAAGAAACAGTATTAATAATTAAATCAAATTTATATACTAAAGAGAATGCAGATATTACCCAAAACACAATATTAAGATGGAGTTGTTAATAAAAGGGTAATATGAAGGCATAAAAAATAATAAATGGTATTATATAGAATAATACGGTTCTATTCTATATTTATAATAATCTCATTATTATTAAATATGATATTTGAACATGTACGATTAAATTCATGACTTAAGGTAAGAATTTTCTCATCTCACTTTTATTTCTGTGAGACTTATGCCTTATTCCCCATTAATTGCATCTGTGTAGTGAATATACTTCTCATGAATGTATTATATTATTAATATACATAAATTTAGGTCATATATATATATATATATATCCATTTTATGATATTTCATTCATGATTTTAGGGTTCAAAATTTACCAAATCAGTGATGTAATATTTGTCACAATGTTCCTTCATTGAGATACATGCCATGTTATGCACCTATATTATTCTATGTCGTGTATATATATACCTTTGACATGTTAAATCATAAATATAATTATTTTATTTATATTTTAATCTTCATGTGTTTTCTTCAATCAATGGTATGGTGATTCAATGTTAGCAAAGTTGTAACAATTTATTGTTACAAACTCATCGTTTATCGAGATTGTTTAAGATTATTCTACAATTGAGGAAATATTGTGATCCAAATATAAAAAAACTCAATTATTTTATTTTAAATTGGTTATTCATGATATATTCATGTATTGATTCCATTTCCACACTTTTTTAATTAATAAAATTAATAATGTGTATTTATTAAAATATTACTTTAGCTATCTATTCGGTTTGGAAACCTGTGTTTTTCAAAACCATGTATTTTTAAATGTTTTTTATAATTTTTCTATGATTAAAAAAGTGATTAAATGGTTTTCAATATTCTATTCAAATTTAATAAGGGAGCTATCTTCCAAACTATTTTCAATCTTTCTATATATGTTTTTAATATATTCTAAAATAAAATGGGTTTTAAAAAGTTAACAAGACTTCTTTATAAGTCTTCAAAGTATTTTCAAAGATAAAGGGTTTCACAATTTTTTCAAGAATTGGTTAAAATTTATCAATGTATTTTAAATTATAATGTTGATAATTTTTTATTGTCATTTATATATTTTAATGTTTATTTTCAATGAAAATGGTCTTCAAAATGGGTTTATGATTTAATTTGTTTCAAATAATAATGTATATTTTCATCAAGAAATGTTTTTAAAAAATTTATAAAAATTATTTTACGAATAATATGAACCCAATTGGTATTAATATTTCCTTTTCTGGGTATATAATCTGTGGTTACCATTCATATTCAATATCTAAAGGGGTGTTTATGGAATTATTATGAAACCTATTACTATTTCATTGGTTATTTGATAAAGAAACCCATTTCACTTTCAAGAGTAATATGCTTATGAAACATGATTCTTATCAAAGGATATTCCTTAATGAAATTATTATGAAACATATATACATTCCACCTGGTATGATATGATGAAATTATTGTGAAACCCATTTCATTGCATGGGTTATGATATGATTGTTTATAATCATATAGAACATTCATGAATGATTTAATTATGGGATGGGTTGGACCTAAATCTCCATTTATTTCATTGGGTAATTTTTTATATATCATGATATTTACATGGATGCAATATGGAGTGATGTCGGTTCAGTATATGAATTCTTCTGCTTTGATGGTATGGTAGCTAACTATTACAACCAAGATGGTATGGGGAGTGAACCCATACTACTAAGAAAGGATTATAAGTGATTCCTTAACTAATATGTAAATTATTTTTATATGATTATGTGTCTTTTAAAAATACTATTTAATATTCTTATAAAATTATATCATGGATTATGATCTAAATTCTCTTATGATTAATGTATTAACAACTACTTATACCTATACCATGAATCGTGTATATGATCTTTGATATGCAGAGTTTGACCTCGAAATGATATTATCATGTTATCATACCATTATTTTCATGTTATGCTTATGTATATACTTTTATTACACATACTGATCATCTGAGATTTTACCATTCTTATGTTTCCTTTACCCAAGTAATGATGAATGGTTCTAAGTATAAGAACTAATGGGAAATATCACTACGATAAAAATTTAATATCCTTCAAATATTTTGAAGACTATTGTTCATAGTTTCTAAAGACACTATAATATTTGGTCCTTCGTCATGTAATTTTTAATATGAAAAATATTCATTTTAAATGATATAATCTCCATTTCTGTTAAGCCTGTGGTGATATATTTGGTATCATTGGAAATATTTGGGAAAAATTTGGTATCTATGATGATAAAACATTTGATTGATCTCTAGTGATATTTCTAAGTATATATATAGGGATATCTCTAAGGATAAGCCTATGGTGTCATAGTTTAAATAAGGTGTCATAATTTTGAAATCCAATAAGTTATTTTTCCTAATTATGTGGTTTTATGGTAGGAAAAGTGTTTCTCACACTATGATTTCTAGTTTTAGTCTATATTAGAAATAAGAAGGAACTGGGTTATCAATAAATGTGGTGGAAAATTCTAGGATGAGAAATAAAATTGGTTGATCACTGTAGTTATGTAATTTTTGATCATGAATAATAATTTTTTATGGAACATGATTAACAATGTGAAACATAACTAACTCTCAGACTCACCAATGAATATAAGGAAGATGTTTTTTGAGATTTTGGGTAATGGATACCCCATAGGAATGAGGACTCGTTTTCCTTTTTGTCAAGAACGTGGAAAGAATAAACTATGTGAATGTCTTAGAGGAACAGAAATAAATTTTGGAAGTAAAAATGATGGAAACAAATAACGTAACTACAAAGAAAAATATGAATAGTTCTATTAGCAGAATAGATGGGAATATTTTCCTCCCTAAGTCGTCATCAAAGGCGAAATGATTTATGTGCGGAATGAATGTTCATTATGAAAATTGATGTTCCAAGCAGAAATCTCCCAAATATAATAATAATGGTGGTATGAGTGATAGTTATTTTTTTAGATCATTACCTTATAGGTGAAAATGGAAGGAAATAGGTGTTAAGTAATATAATGAGGTGTCCTTCTTAATGTATTAATCAATAAGTGAAATAATATAGTTTTTTGTGTATTTGGATTCATGAATTATGTTATGTGAATGGTGAAATATGCAAGGATTTCATATTTTATATTGTTTAGAAAAGGGATTTAAAAAATATGTTGAATGGTTCTGATAGACTACAAAAGTGATTTAATGGTGAGGTGATTTTTCGGGGAAACACATCAATAAGGGAACAAAATACCCTTAATATGTTTCTTCTGTTAAGATAATAATGTTTGGATAGTGACATGTTTGATATGAATAAGTAAATTAAGAATTATTGATTACATTTAAACAAATTAAGGGGTTTTTTATGAAGTGGTTTATTTTATCATGAATGATGTGTACAATATTTCTGGATTTGAAGAATATATCTCATTATCATTAGAATAATGAAATATTCATGTTTTAAATAAGGTTTTTTGGTTATTTATATAATTACCACATTTCTAGAGAATACATGATGAATGTATTAACATTTTTGTCATGAGAAAAAAAAGTTACTTTATGATAAAATGGCGATCAATACTATGGTATTTTTGATAAATATAGTTACTTTATTTCTAATGTTTTGGACCTCCATATCTTGGAAGGGCTATATGATTAACTATTTATGGAGTGGTTTATTTCAAAAAATAGATAAAGTTATAGAGATTAATGTATCATCTCAATATAAAAGGATATATTCATGTATGATAAGTGGTGATAACATTAATGATGTGATAAAGACATTTGGAATGACCAAAAATTCTGTTTATGGATCTCATGATTTATTAGTACTTTAGGAATCTTAAATTAACTTTCATTGGTTTTAATAAGATATAAGGTGTAAGTTTATCAAGGCTAAACAAAAGGAATGGAATTCCTGAAATCATGTAAGTATATCATTTCATGGTAATTCTTCAATATTAATAAATACAGTCTTGAATGAAAATATTCTCAAGTTATTATAATTTTCATGATACCAATGGCCTTTTTCGAGATTTTTTGGGTTATAGATTTTTGACTGTAAACTTTCTCACAACAATGTTACATGGAAAACTCATTAATAACACAATAGTTATATATCTCTTCCATGTACATGTTTTCATTTTACAAATATGATCTCTCAAGTAGAATCCTAGTTATTAGTTACTTTGTGTACCTTTCATATTTCCAAATTTATTTTTTATATAATGTTTTAGTAATAATTTTAACAATATGGGTTTCGTTGATTGAAACATTCAAATAGTAATACAATAATTACCTAAAATAACATTGAGGGTGAAATTCATTTTATGGGGGTAGAATGTAACTCAGTAATATTTTGTGAAATATTTACTTTCATGTTTATTTAATCTTTTGGATATTTTTTATTTAATGCAACACTAAATAATGTTTTTATATAAAATTACAGAGTTTTTATTCCATTATACACAACCAAAAGTTAGTTTTGCACTATAATAAATACTTATATTATATATTTTACACACAAAACTATATATGGATTTCATAAACATAATACTGAGTCCCATTTATAGGTTGTGTTACACGCAAGGCTGAGTTTTTAATTAACTAAAATATAAAATTAAAATGATTATTAAAATATTATTATATTTACCAACTATCCATTGGAATAAAATTTATGATTAATATAAATTAAATTGGAATGATATTATTTGAAAATGTATACAAAATAAATCCTTTGGAAATTAATCATTTAGAGTGAATGAAAGAGCAATTTGAAAATAAAGAAATTACTTTTTAAATGAAACTATTTTTATATTTAAAAACACAATTGTATCTCAAAAAAAAATAGTTATGATTAATGTTAAAAATATAAATTTTTTTATAAAATTTCAATCAATATATTCTATACTCATCAAATATATTTTATCTATCATAATATAATAATAATTACAATTTTATGAATATAAAAATGTATTTTTCTAAAAGCTGATTTTACCACCTACTAATAAAGAACAAAATATAAAAGTTATTTTAACTATTTAATATTTTCATTTTGAGAAATTTATTATTAATTTTAAAAGAGTAATACCAAATTTTAAATTGGGTGATTTGCTTTTGTATTTTTATGAGAAGTTTTAATTTTTTTAATGAATAGTGAAGATATTGAATTTTAATTCAAAACTGATTTTTCATCGAATAATTTTATATATATAAATAACATTTTAATTTTGTTTTAATGTATACTTAGATAAATTATTCTTATATTAATAAAATTTAGGTTATTGGATCCAATATCCCAATTAAATTGGATATAAACACTTTCTATCTTTTGGACAATTTCTCTTTAAAAACCTGCATTGTCGTCCCGTATACGGGATAAATTTTAATTTAATTTAATTATCCTATGTGATTTTAATTGTAAAAAAGGGATTCATTATTTTTAATAAAAAAAATTTCTAATTAATAATAATTTCGATTTAATTTTTGATCAAAAATATTATTGAAAGTTATTATAATTTTTTATAGAGATGAAGATAAAATGTTTCATAACAAAGCACTAACCCTTAAAAATAATTCTTAAAACGAGATAGAAAATAGTCCCAAATCCATTGGTTTCTCATATTTAAAACATATCCTCCATTTTATCAAATTTGGACCATTATTTTAGCTGTATGACAAGGAAGAAACGTGGGTTGAATTCCCTTCTAAAAAATTTAAAATAATTACACTCCTCCTCCATTATAAAAAGGAACTCACCCCTCCTAATTATTAAAACCTATGAATCCATTTTTATCAAAAACAATTATTCTAAAATACCTCCCAATGTATATAAAATTATCATATATTCCACCATTTGGGTTTAAGTCCAACTAGGGATTCCCTTGGTTGCAAACTAAGAGGAGTTCCCCAAAGAAGAGGTAGTGTCCTTCCTCAAGCTCCATCATTTTATTTTAATTATACACCCCATAATATCTTATTATAGAATTATTATATAATAAACTAATAATAATAAATATAATTATTTATTATTATTCTAATTTTTTACTTACACTTACAAAAAACTCCTTGTAATGGGTAATAAACATACCGTTTGAGTGTACGACAGACTACCATCTCACAAAACACTTTTGTTCTTTTTTTTTCCTTTACCACCTATCATTGGTGGGAATTAATATGGAAACTATGATTTAATATGATATATAATAAATTTTATATTAAAATATTCTCTATTAGTTATTTTATAAAAAATACCTTCATGCTTTCCATTTTGTGAAAATAATATAACTCTGTGTGTGGACATGTGGACTACTGTCACCTCAAAGTGAAATGATTCATTCACACTTTATATAAAATTTATTAAGGATGGGTTATGTGATAATATATAATATAAATGAAATAATATTTATAATTTAATCATAATATATATATATATATATATATATCTAATTCTTTTACAATATTACTTTCAGTAGGACAATAAAACGGAAACAATGTTCTTGCGTATGTACGACCTACCGCGTCTCCCTGAACAATGTACCCTATTTCATATTTCTATATTTTTTAGACTATAAAAAACATTATACTGAATTTATATGATATTTATGTATTTTTTAATTTTTTTAAATAATTATATCATTATCTAATTAATATAATAAATAATTACAATCCAAATAATATACGAAAATGAAATGGGATATTGCCCAAAATTTAACATTAACATGGTGTTGTTAATAAAATTGTAATATAATGTTATAAAATATTATATATTATATTATATATAATAATACATTTTTTAGATATATAATACACTCATATTTATTACACATTATTTTTGAATGTGTTTGATGAATTTAAATACATTTGGCAAGGGTTTTCTTGTTGCACTTTTATTTCCATGAGACATATGCCTTATTAACCAAATTTTTTTAATAGAGTATGTAATCCATAATAATGTGTTATATTAATCCTATAATTAAATTTATGGGTATTTAAATATCCTTTTTATGATCATTATTTCATGGGGTTTGTTTTTCATAAGTTACTAAATCAGTAATGTAATTTTTGATCCAATTTTCCTTTGAGATAAATTCAATGTTATGTATATATATTTATCTATATGCTGTATATAATACCTATTGACATATTATATAATGAATATAATTCTTTTCATGATATTTTATGCTTCATGCAATTATTTTCATTCCGGGATATTTTCATCCAAAGTTACCAATGTGGAAACTGTTAATTTCTACAATCTCATGGTTTATGGGGATTGTTTATGATTACACTTTGATTGATAAAATATGATGATCCATATCTCCAGAAGCATCAGGAATTATATTGTTACATTTCTATTCATGATATCTTTATATATTGTTACACTTTCCCACACTTTGGTACTGATGAAATTTAATAATATGTTTTTTTGAAAATCCGACATTATCATTCTATTGGGTCAGAATTATGCGTTATTTCCAGACCTTGTTTTCAAAAAAGTTTTCCAAAAATATTTTCTGTCTAAAAAATATGAATGAAATGTTTTAAAGGTTATCTTATAAAATTTATAGGAAAAAGTATTTCAATTTTTTTCCAATAATTCTTTATATTATTTCAATGTATTTTCAAAAGAAAATGGGATTTAAACACGTTTTTGGGGCTTCATTATGAGTTTTAAAAGTAGTTTAAATGATAATTATTTTCATGGATTATTTATAATATTTCAATTCAAATTTCAAGGAGAATGGTTTTCAATAAGATTTCTAGATTCTTTTGTAGGTGTTCATGTTTATTTTCAAGGAAAATGGTTTTTAAAATGGTTTAATGTAATAAAAATATTTTTTCAAAGAATAAAGGATATTTACATTAGAAAATGGGTTTAAAAGTTATTTCAAAATTATTTTCCATCTATGAAGACCTCTTTGGGTGTTACTCATGCCTTTTATAGGGATATGATCCATGGGTTCTATCCATATTATTTCTCCAAATGGTTTATGTTTGATGGCATGATTTTCTTATGAAAATAATTTATTTTTCAAGGGTAATATGTTTATTAAACTCAATTATATTTCATAGTTTTTTTTATGAAACCTAATTTTATACATGGGATATAGTTTGATAAAATGATAATGAAACCAATATATTTTCTGTAGGATATGATATGATGACATGTTTATGATGAAAATTATATTTCCTGGGTTATGATATGATTATTTATGATCTTGTTGAAAATTCATGTATAATTCATTATGAGATGGGTTGGACATCCATCTACCTCAAATTAATTGGGAAAAGATTTATATCTTAAGAGATATACATTGATAGAACGGGGAGTGAAAACGGTTTAGTAAAGGATTGTGTTCACTATGACGGTCTTGGGAGTTGACCTTGACTTCTAATATGGTCATGGGAGTGAAGCATGATTATCATGATGATATAGAGAGTGAACACATACTACTATAATGTCATTGGAATCGATGCCTTGACTAATATGGATATCATTTTTATATGATTATGTGTTTACAAAATAATTTCTTCTTACTATGTTATGATTTCATGAATTATGATCTCGATTCACTTATGATTTGTATCTTATGAAATGCCAATAATTACACAATGAATCAAGAATATGACATTATATATTCACGGTATGATCTCAAAATGTTATTTTCATGTTCTTCTACCCCTATTCAAATGTTATGCTTACGTATCTCCATTTATAACCCTTATTGCGCATTTGATCTCTCTCCTTCCATATGTTTCATTTATCTAGGTTATAAATAACGGTTCTAAGTAGAAGTAAAAGAGGGGAATTACTTTTTGGGAATCATAGAATTTCTTTCACCAAGTTAGAATATTTGATCCATGTTTTAAAATACACTATGTTATTACAGTCCTCATGAATGTATTTTTTGTAATGTACTAAATATTTATCTAAAATGATGTAATATCCATTTATATTATGCCTAAGTTGATATACCTGAATACCAAACTGCAGAAAAAGTTATACTCTCCATCTCACGTGTCGTGGGGCATAGCCCTCTGATCGTAGAACCCAGATTCCCTTCCACAATATCTCTCTCACCAGAAAAGGATAATTTCTTCCAATTAGTGCATAGGAATCTAAATTGTATCTGATGATATTAAGTATAGTCTTGAAACATGGAAAACTAATCCATACCAAAGTCAAAAACACAAGGTTCCATCAAGATAACTAGAATATCCCATGTGATCCTCCCCCACCAAGAGATATCTCTCATTTCCAAAAGACAAAAGATATAGAAGAATCAATCCATGTAGGAACCTCAAGACGAAGCTCATGGAATAGTTCCACAACTGAGACCTCCAGATATACCACCATTAGTATAGAGATGATTTAATGACTAAAAAATGTGTCTACTATTTTGAAAGAAAGAGTATAATAATCATGGATCATACTTTCATTCATCTCATGTGTTGTGGGATCATAAACCAATAAATACTGTAGGAATCCATAGCCTCAAATGATAACTAAATTAGCTTAAAATGACCTTAATATTGGTGGTGGTGGAATGAAAACATAGAATAATACACAACCCATATATCATCTTACTCTTATTCTATCCTTTCCTCCAAGGGGATGGCCTTATCCTCTCTTGGGAGATCCCTGGTCATGGTGCTTCAACTGCTATGGAGAACCATCAACTATCTTCTTGTGCTCCTAGACATTTATGGTTGATTATTCAGGTATTATATAATATCATACATCATATGAAATAACCTCCCCTCTCCGTGATTCCTTGATTCTATGTGTTATTCTTGTACCACATGACCACATGACCGAGTTTGTTCGTGAAATTTCCTCCTGCGTTAAGATCCCACAGATTTGTACCTTATATAAGCTTCATAAAACAATACTGTATGACTACCACTACCTAATATAGATATTTTGTGACCATGTAACATAAATTACTTTTTCACTTGTACCCTCTCTACCACATGGACATAGGTGGGGATGCAAAATGGAACTATGTTGGCTCAGGTGTCTTAGTGTAGTCCTTACTCAATCTTTTGTGCTCAAGATTTTCCATCCCATATCACTTAAATGAAATAATGTGTACGGGGTTTGAATATTTATTATTACTCATTCATATTATTCCCTCTATTATGTATCTCTAGAAGAGCATGAATCTGAATTGAGTACATGTAAGAGGGGTAGTACTCATCATGGAACAACTTCTGGAAGTCAGTCCATGAGAGTGTCAACTCATCCTGCATCTGCATAACGAGGCTCCACTAGCTCTTAGATCCTTATTGGAATAGGATTTATTTTAGTTAAACAACATGATTGGTTGGGATCCAACAAATACTAAATATATAAACTACTTATTATAGCCAATCCACTACTTCCTGATGATCTGGCTCACCATGGAACCACATCATTCTATGGGATTGGAACTCACAGAGCTGGAATAACATGCATGAATCCATAGCCTAATCTACTAGAATGATTTTATGCCCAATAAGTGGTGGTTCTAATACATTCTCACATGGAGGAAAGGGATTACGGGATGGACCCTAAATTGAGGCCTCATCACTCATCAGAGCGTCATCATGATCTGTAACTTCAGTGCAAGCATGGTGTCATCGTATAGATATCATTAGATTTATCTAGGTGGACCATGGTTATAAGAGAATAATTATATCTTAAAGATGTAAGGATGAATCAAGAGGGAGAGTTAAATGCTTAATCCTATATGATTCATGTAACTTTGATACCTGCAACTTATGTCTTGGGGTGCTGAGATGAAAATCATGTAGTTAAGGTCCTGGTGAATAGATACATCAACCACCAATACCATAACTAGAACCCCTAGTATTTGAGATGTACTAATAAAATATAACACTTTTTCCATTAATCCTAATCAAACCCACCTAAGAGGACTAGTCAAAACAACCCCCCCCCACAAAGGAATTAATTGCACTGATACCATGTTTTCAAAAGACGACCTAAGCTAGGGCTCATTCCATAACTACCTCAAGCCCACCTCAATATGCTATTTGTTGGAGACATTTTAGAAAAGTAATATCGTAAAAGGGAGGAATTTTACTATGTACCTACACACACACAACCAACCATGTTAATGCAGAAGTATAGTGGAATAATTATAAAAATATGAAAATGATAAAAAGTTAACCAAGAATGAAACAACTCTATAGTGTATAATGGAATGCAAGTAAAAAAAAATTTAAAAGTGGAAAAATTAACTCCCAACCAAAAATATGTCCCAACATAATTAAATTGGAATGGTAAGAAACTCATAGATCCCATCTCCGGATCTCCAAGCTATGACCAACACATGTGTTCCAAATTTCCTTGTATCCCTATGCTCATCTGAACTAACCACAGACCTTTCAATAATCTGCCCAAGACATTACACGTGTGGGAAACTTCAATGAAGGGGAGAGTATATACATACCCAGTAGGAGGCCTGAATGTTTATGGGGGAAGAAGTAATAGATCCAATAAGAAAAAAAATGATGGTAGATAGTATACATGAATCATGATAAAATGGAAGAGAACTGATCAACCCAAACCAGGAGTGAATGTAACCTCATAGAATCCCAAGGGGCTCAACACGTTGATTTCATGAACTACCATTCAAATCATGGAAACCAATTTTAGGAGATCATAATCATTTCAACTATGAGAATCTACACATGGAAAGCAAGAGGAATACCCCATGTATCTTGACCTCTCATGGAAAATAGGGTAAGAAAACCCATGGGTATGGATACAGATGAATATATCTATATATTCATAGTCCTAGAATCCAAACTGATGGGGGAGTAAATGGATTTCCACCATAGAGAGCATCCCAAAAAGGAGATATTCTAATTGTTCAAAATATTTCGTCAAAGATGCCCAACGTATTAGGCATTTACCTATAAGTAACCATCCTAGTTAAGAAACACCACATCACTGTGACACAATGTCGAGTGGCAAAAAATCTGGGTAGAAGTCCCAAGACCTGCTAAAACATGAGGGTTCCACTCTAATAACCGTCAAGGAACCACTACCCAGCTCTATGGGGGGGTTCCAATTAAAAATTTTCGTGGGCCCACTTCCCCACTCTACGGGAGGGTGCCAATCAGGAGGAGTCAAACTGCCACTCCCCATATCAGCTGGATGGTACAACTCAGAAGGAATAAAGGAACTAGTATCTAGATTTACTAGAGTGTACCACTCGTAATCTATCAAGGAAACACTCCCTGACTTTACTGTACTGTACCACTAAAAATACATCGAGGACCCATTACCTAACACTACTGGAGGGTACCACTTGGAAGACGCTGAGGACCCAATACCCATATCAACATGAGGGTACCGCTCATAAGGTATCTGATGATCATTTTCGATCACTTCCTACACTATGCATCACTTAAAATAATTTCTGTGCCCAGAAATTTTTTTATATTATCATGGAATCCATAACCAAGGGAACCATCATGTTCGGTTTGGATAAACCATAGGATATGATACATGTAGCCCTAAATATGAGTTCAAATGAAGGAAATATAGAACCTGTAAGATTCCTATGAATAAACTAGGAATTACATGTTGTGTGACAGGGATTTACATGGCGTGTAGTCCCTCTAAACCACATGGTCATGTTCCTGGATGGCACACTGATCCAAACCCATTTATTAGTACACCTTGTGCACGTATACTACACAACGTGTCCCAAATACCCATGGCCAGGATTTTGTCCATCTGTTCATGTCCATATAAATTACCACGTGTCAATTTAAATTGGTACACAATGTCTAGATTCACACATGGTGTCGCCCGTGCGCTCTGGCCATTGCAATGTACTTCTGTACATGGCTGTGTGCTTGGACGTGTAATCCTACATAGAAATTTACATGTCTGACTCATCACATGGCTCATCCACTCAGGAAAAAGGTACATGGTCTGTAGTAACACTACACACTATTCCATCCTTATGATGGTCATAACCTTAGCCAGCACACTTAATGGGATACATGACATGTAATCATCCTTGTACATGATATGTTGTTTTTTTTCATAGTTTCTCAATGAAATAATCCATTCTGTGAATATGGTCTTACATATTCGTTTGTGGTTGTAACACTACCATATATTAGAATATCTAGCCGTGGGTCATTATTTCCAGCCATAATTCATCATAAATTGGATATTTGTGGTCCTCGGAAGTTCCTTCATGTGATTCGTATGTCTCTGAAACTCTCACCATTGAAGATCTAGGATCTGATCATTGAAAATGTCATCGATAACTAGTAATCATTCCAGATCTATCCTTATTCCAATGATCCATTCTTCATTCATGAAATCATTTTGATTCAATGGGTATTATTGGGATTGGTATTACTTGGTAATGTCGAACCGAGATCGAGGGGACCAACTAGTGAATAAAGGGATGGAAACAAGGATGGAAAGAACAAGATTTTTTTAACGATCAATACCAACAGATCCTGGTCAATTGATCCAGAATGGGGAAACAAGGGTTAGGAAAATTTTAAATACCCAATTAAAAATGGTATGTACGTGAATTCTTGGGTTGTAATTGGTGTATGACAATAGAAATGGTTGATCTACTCAATCGATATAATCAAAAAGGGTGTAAACCTTCGATTGATGAGTGTTACCTGAAGATGGGATCGTTCGTCAATAATGAATATACTCGAAAATTATTTAAGGACATCCTTGCATTCACTATGCTATGATCTACTTTGAACTAGTGTTTCATCATTGTCTGATGTGATTCACCAATGTTGGAGGGAAGTGAAGCTCTGAAATTATTCCAATTCTTATGAAAGAATCCCTGTAGAATTTTACATGGATGTAAAGTTATAGAAATTTCAGTTCAGGTCAAAATAAATGAATGAATGAATGAATGAATTTTCTAATTCAGTGAATGTACCTTCAACTATGGATATGTCCAAACACCCTGTATTGACATATTTTAGGTCGTATCCTGGGTAAAAAATAGTTTTCTTAACTCAATTATGGCCTAAGATTCCTAATCTGATCATCTGTTTAAGAGTCATCTCATTTTCAATAAGAATCATGAATGTGTAATATAAAATATTTTTAATATTTTTATAAAATAAAATTTTGGATCATCAGCCCTTGGAATAGCATGACATTTCATCCCCTATATGTAGATATATATAAAAATAGTTCAATGTCTTCCCACAAAAAATAAGGTCCCTACAGCTATGAAATTCACCCCCCAAAAATTATATCATCTATCTCACCCAATTACATGTAGATTTGGGTTTGAATCTTAGAGTTATGGACTCCCATTGTCACATCAATTGTTATTTTTTGCGATTTCCAATTCAATATTATAGAAATTCGTTTGGTCAAACCCTAGGTAAAAAAAGTTACCTAATTTTTATATTTTATTGTATATTGAGGGTTATAAATATTTTATTATACCGTATTTGGGTGTCTACCGACTCTACACAAGTTCATTTCAATTGATTTGAGGTATCCAAGATTTTTTAACCTTTATATTTTATAGATTGTTACATTTTTATTTATGGATATTTAGAGTTATTGATATATATATATGATTATTAAGGAAATTATTTAATGGTATGTCTTATATTGGAAGCTTTTATATAAATAATTTTAATTGTGAACTGTACTACATGATTATGGTGATATAATTTTTGAAGAATTATTTCTCGGATTAAGGTTAAGATGTTACACCGTGTTTGATTTCTATAGTATGATTAATTTTATTTTATTTTTATAAAGTGAATATTTTCTTGTAAACAGTTGATAATATATATATATATATATATATTAAATGTAAGTATACATGTATAAACGTTAAAAAAAGTATGGTTTTAGATATATATATATATATATACGTATATATGTATGTTTGTATAAATTCATTATTTATTTTATTCCATATAAAAATATATTTCAGGTATATTTATTTGAATAATAAATAATGTAATATATATATATATATATTTAAGTGAATATGTATATATGTATGTTTAAAAAATGTGTAAGGTTTTTGATATATATATGTGTGTGTGTATGTATATAATTATTTGATATATATATTTTTTTACAAAATATTGTAAAATAAAATTTTATGTATATATATTTGATTAGAAAATTATAATATATATATATTAACATTCGAATATATGTTTATATATATAAAAAAATTTTAAAAACACATCATGTTTGTTGATATATATATATATATACATTTGATATGTACTTTTGAATAAAAAACATGTAAAAATACTTTTTTAGGAGATATATTTGTTTATGAAATTATGTAATATATAAATATAATGTTTGAAATAAATATTAAATGATTGTTCTACAAAAAATATGAGAAAATAGATTTAATGAAAATGTTTTAAAAAAAAATTATTATAATTTTTTATGAGAAAAATCATTCTAATTTTTTTACATAAAATAACAAAAATAATTAAAATTATTTTATGTTTATTAATAAAGTGTTATTAATTATTTATAAAAATTTCTTAATACCATTTTGAAGATATACAAAAAAATAAATTTTTTTAAAATTCAAAATATTTAGTAATTACGTAGAATTTAGTCACAATTTAAATAATTCATAAAAATAATTAATGAATGTATTATTAAATAGTCAACATTAGTAAAAAAATTCAAATTTTAGTGTTAATGAAAAATTATTAATAATTTTTTTAAAGATTGTAGAAATTAGAATAATTTATATTAAATTGATACACTGATTATATGAAATATAAGTAATTATTAAAAAGTAGGAATACATATTAAAAACTCACTTATTATTAATAAAAAATGATATTAGTTATTAATAGTTGTATAAATTAGTTAAAATTAATAAATATTTGTAATAATTAATAAAAAATTAAAACTACCATGTAAAATACTCAAATAATAATAACTATGATTTTTTTTCAATAATTAGTAAAAATGTATTATTATTTAAAATTACTATTAATAACCCTTAAATAATTTTTATATGTATTATACAATTATTTAATATTATTAATAATTTTTTATATCAATTATTATCTACTAAATAGTATAAATAATTTATAAATATAAGGAAATTATTATAATTTTCATTAATATCCATAAAAATATATATGAAATTAAAATTAGACGTAATTAAATTATAATAATATTTTTTAATTATTCCCAATGAATAATAATATTTCATCTTTATTTTTTGTGTTGATAATTATGGACTCAGAGATTGGACACTTGTGTCTTTTATGTGATCCTGATTGGGTAAATCATCGAAAAATCCCCAATATATCAAGTATAAATCCTCACTACATTGAGGGTGTTGAAACATTTATATCTTTTTTATCATGTATTTTAGAAATTGTTTCTAAAGGAACAAATGAAATTCTATGGATGAAATGTGCACTTGTGAAATTCAAAATGTTTGAAAATGTAGAACTTATATACTTTATTTTATTTTTGGAAGGATTATATTTTTTGGTATCAATATGGTGAATAAAATTTAGAAGAAAATAATTTTTTTTGGGTTTTAGATATATAATTTTAGAATTTACTAATGAGGTTATTGGTTGACTTATTCAGGAAATAATAATACTTAATTTTATTTCAAATGTTGAATCAAAGCCTTCCCAATTTTACAATTTTTTAAAATCTACTGATGATGCCTTATATACAGGATTCATGATAAGAAAACATGAAATTATAACAAAAATTATATATATTTAATAAGATTTAGCAATGTTAAATTGATTTTTTGAACAAATATTTTCCTTGGTTAAATAATTATTGGACAAAATAATTATGTCATTGGATATTTCTATAATATAATGTGGATGGTCCATAATTTAGGTCATAGTTATTATAAGATCCTTGCATTTTGAATTGGCTTCATATTATATTATGGTTATTATAAATCATTAGTTAATTTACAAAAAATGTGGATAATCATGGTGTATAGAGGTAGAACAAGGAAATTCCAAATTGTATGTGAAACAGTTTTGTAATTGTCTAATTACAGAACATTTACAGAGATTATTTATGTCTCCCAATATAGAATAATTGATGACATTGTATAAATCAAAAATTTCCGTCAATTAAAAATTATATAATCTATGTAATGGTGACTAATGGAATCAATTTGATTACCCATATACTTATTTTGTTTTAAAAACTCATAAAATATAGATGAACCATTTAAATAATGGTTTTTTCCTTTGGTACTTACAACCAGCAATATTGATGTTGGTCTGTCTTCATTACTTTCTAAAACATAAATCCTTGAATATGATGAATTAACTAAAAATATTATTTTCACTATTAATTCTAGGAGACTTGAATAAGAATATTGATGTTAATTTCAAACAAAAAATTGATGAGTTAATTTCATTATGGAACAATCGTGTAAGTACATATGATATAGTTGCATATCATAATTTTACCCTAATGATTGCATTAATGGGGACAATGAGGGAATTTTTTATTTATGGTAAGTTATCTAGTGGTATTACACATGGTCTAAAATCATGTCGATATTACACATATATGAACAAAGTTTTTATTCATCGAAATGGGACAAATTCTAGTTATTTTGGGTTTCAACTGAGATTTCTTCCCATGGATCACCCTTTTCAAAGGACTAGAAATATTTTTATAAAAGATAGATTTGAAAGATACACACCTAAAATAGTGATATCATGTATTTATATGAAATAAATATTTTCTATAGTAAATCCTATTACTTTTATACCACCCATAACAAAATAAAAACTGAATGTTATTTCGATAGATAATAATTGTATAAAATGAAATATTTGTTGGGAGCTTCCATATTGGTCTGATTTTTTTCTATCACATGTTAGATGTAATGCATATTGAGAATCAATTTTTGACAACAAATTTTGTATGATTATGTACACAACCAATAAGATCAAATATTATGTAATGGTGTGGTTATATCTTGCATATATTTGCAGATGTTCTAAACATAAATTATTTGAACATAAATTGTCACTATATTTAATGAATCCAAAATTATCTTACATTTTACATATTTTTTATTAATCTATCATTCAATATGATATTTGAGATTACCAGATAGTTTTAATTTTATTTTTCTCATTGTGACAGAAAAAGTCATATTATCGTGTTTAAAAGTCATGAATTCCATGTCATAATGGAATGATTACTACCTTTCTGTCTTAAATGAGGTTGAATTCTTAATTCTTGGTTTTGTAGAATAAAATTTAATATTTTTTCCATGAAATTTTTTTAAGCACTGTGTCCTGATTTATTATGTATAATATGTTAAGGTTTTATTTTAATATGATAGAAATTGGGGAAAATATTTCAACCAACAATATTTTACTAAATGGAACATTTAATAATTAATTTTATGTTTGAATCTAAATGTGGAGGGATGATATAATTATAATGCAGGTACCCATTTGATATATGTATACATAAATAAAAGAAGCAAGTATATAAAAATGCATCAATTTGAGGGTGAATTGTAGAAGCATATTTGGAGGAGGAAATTTAATATTTATTATATTATTATTTTAAATCAGAATATACTTCAAAATATAACGTAAAATTTTTCAATGAGAATCATTTGGATGATGTTATATAACATGAATTGTATGTTTTTAATTATATTAAGATTGGTTTTGTTTATTATCAAGAATTATTGTATATAGACGAATAACTATACATAGCTCATACATATTTTGTTTTCTAAATTGTGAGGAAATGAAATGATTTTTCTAGTAAGTACAATGATTTACCTTTTTATATTTTTTTAAAATAGATACATTTATTGAATTATTTTTATTGTAGAATATATTATGATCAGATCAAAATAAAATTTATTTAAATTACCCCAATTGGCCTTTACGAATGTCATCATCATGATTTTTCATAATGGTTACAATGACTGGAAAGTTACATTATTTTTTATGTAATAATAAAATAATTTTTTAGAGTTTTGTATTATTAATAATATTTATTGTTTGTGGGAAACACATCATGAATTTATAATTGATATTCGATTGTGTGTGATGAAAACCCTATAATGAAATTGGTTAAATCAAATAATGGGTAGGTGGTTAATGGATTTTAATTCAATACACTCATATATGGGGAATAAATGAAATCAATGAATAGTTGTTTTCATGGGAAATTATCTCATCATAAGGAATTTGAAGATGAATTATTTGGAATACTAGATGAAATAACTGAGTTATGTTATCTTGAACTGTGTTATAAAATAATGTTTAAATTAAATTGGATTTACACTAATATAGGGCTGTAATTTTATCCCTGACATGGTGTTGTATGACATTAAATATAATAGTATTATTTAATTAAATGAATGTTTAATGTTATAACATCAAGAAAATCACGTTTGTTAGGAAAATTTAATTTTTTTTGATATATTTGAATGACTCAAGGAGTGTAATAAAAATAGAATTCTCATGACTATATGTTTCGTAAAAATTAAAAATGTTATGTCGAAGGGAAAGATATTGATAATTTTCAAGAAACAACTCCAAATATTTCTCTTATGTGATGAGATATAAGTTTCAATGATGAGACTCCATAATTAAGGGCTTGTGATATAGATAATGTTGATGAATTAATAAGGGATGATGATTCTGAAAGTCATATAGAATTATATGATTTTAATGATTAATATGAAGACATTTTTTTCAATAATGTTGAAGAAGAAAATGATGAATGATGTATTATTTTAAGGTATTTATTATGTTTTTAATTTTTATATTTTTATTTAAAATTATTTAGCGGTATAATTGTTTATTTCAGATAGTTTCACAAAATTATCTATTATGCTCCTTCATTGAACCCCACTTTTTTAGATCATATTATTTTAAGTCTAAATTAATTATTATTTATGCATAATAATATTAACTTTTGTATACTATTTATTAGTTTTTTATATTATTTATTTATATTCACAATTATATACAAGTTAGATTATAATATTATAGTATTTATTTATAATTATTAATTATAATTTTCTATTTATTAGTTTTTTATAAACTTTATATATGTATTATGAAATATATAAAGTTGTAATTATAATATTATGGTATCAAGTAGTTTTATATATTTGATATATATATTTAAATTTTATTATATGTTAGATTATTTGTTTCAAATGGAAATAGATTCTCCTTATGAAATATATAATTCTCTCAATAATGTCAGGATTCCTTATGATTATCCAGATTCACCTGATTCAATGAATGTGCACATATTAGGAGGGGGCACAACCATGCTCAATTCATGAATCAAGACCCTTTTCCAGAGATACATCTTTCTTTTGAATTTGACCTTTTTTGTATAAATGATCAATATTTATCAAATTTCTTTATATTAGGATTCTGTATAAATTGTGGTAATAATATTCTTATTTTTTTATATGCATATTTTTTTATTAATATATTTGGAAGGATATTTTGATGCTGTGAACTTATTTTTCAATTCCATGTGTTTCAGGGGATCCGGTTCCCATTACTATTCGTCAGCAAATGTTCGACAACATAGTTGTACGTTATTAAAAATGATATTAGTTTTTATAATTGTTGAATTGGTAACATATTTTTTTGATATTATTGTACAATTTATGGTCTCTATTTGATTATTTCCTCAGATATACTATCTAGGAGGCCTTATGGGTTTTTATAGATGATTTTTTATCAGTAGGTTTTACATAAACAATGAATGTGATACACGGATAAAGATTATACTACTTTTTCAAACCAGTCTTTCTCCTCCCATCTACTATACTCTATATCAACTCAGGACTAGGATGTATTGATCTCCTACTTTATTGGAGATAATCTTAATAAGAGGACATCATCTTAATGATAGAACTAGGAGAGGAATTAGGTCACACGTTGTTCCAATTGTCATACATTTGGAATACATAGACAATATACATTATGTAATGTTAAAAATTAATGTAAATATACTTTAAATGTAAATTTATTGTTTAATTATATAGGACCTAACTGACCCCTACATTACTGAATATGAATATTAGAATAATATTTACAATGATCTTGGTACATGAAAAATTGCCGGATAATGAAAATTCCCAGTTATGATTAGTATATTTTAAATTTTATGGATATTAATTTTATAAATATTCTAATTTATAATTATATATGTTTTAAATGTACAAGACTATGGTTTCTCCATCCATGAAAATTCAATATGAGAGTAATTAATATCCCACTTGACATTAATGATTCAATGAGAGGGCTTAAATATGGGAAACCAAGCACGGTGTGGAGAATGGTCGAGTGACCTATTTTTTCACACCGTACAACTACTAGTTATTATAGTAAATCTAGGATGTCATTATTTTTCTTCAACAAATATCTTCAATGGTCATAATCATCATTAGTAGGATAGTATGAGGAGAGGTTGAGAGTTCAAAGTGATATTATATGATGGATTTAGAGAGAGAGAGTGAGAGTGGGAGGAGGAGTTTTAGCAGTAACATTAGACAAATGAGTATATGATGGAGTATATGTAAAGGCTTATGTGTGGTGTTATTATTTATTTTTCTCCCCTAACACTTTGATCTATAATCCTACACATAATACCAGTTTATTCCCAGTTTCTAGTCTTATTGTTATGTATTCTGGAATGAAAAACAGATTTTGTATTAAATTTAGGTATTTTATAAATCTTGTTTTTTTATATTTAATTTTTTTTGACATTCGTAATTTTGTTTTTTAGTTATTTTATTTATATAGATTATTAAAAAAAATTAAACTGATATGGATTACTGTGTCTATCAGAATTAGAATTTATAAAATATTTTTAAATTATTTGAGAAATTTTTAAATTTTTTCGCAGTTAAATATTATTTATTATATTCCATTGAAATTAGGTGATTAATGAATTTTAAGGATATTATTTTTTAGATAATTTATCCATAAAATTTAATTATTATTTTCAATTAGAATTCATGAAAAACAATAATTGTTACACCAATTTCTATAAAGGGACAATAAAGAGGGATTCCCAATGAAAACGTCATCTATGATGAGAAATTAACGTAATGAGTCAACATAAAATCATAAAACTATATAAGTGGTTAGCCTTTAATATAATATGAGAACCAAATGGTTGAAATACTATGGTTTACTAGGATAAATAATGAGGTAATACCTAAGTCCCATCTTATTATATGATCAAATTCATGGCTCAAGTATATCAGTTCATGACGAACGGTGACACAGAAAATACAGAAATTGGTTTGAAAAGGAAATACCTTGGTTTGTGGTGTAGGGTATAAAATGAGTAATTTTTTCTTTACAAGCATGGATAGTATAACACTCATGGAAATGTATTACTTATTTGACTATTTTTTACTTCCCATGTCAATAAGGTTCACCTTTCTGTTCTGGAACATTCTTGATAAAAAAATCTATAGTTAAGAATGCTTGGCTGGGAGTATAATCAATATTTATTACCACAAAAGATGTTTTATATGGTTATTTTAATGAGGATAATTCACATTTAAATAACATGTGTTTAAATATGGGTTTGGTCACTAGATTGATTTGTTATCCCAGTTGGTAATAATAAGGGCTGTGTTGGGGGAAATCCATGGTATTGCAGGATATATACATGGGAAGATAAAAATGTTCAAGGTCAAGGGATACCAAGAAGTGAAGAAATTATTTCATTGACTAGGTTATTAATAAGGAATCTATTCTTAGTGAACCCTTGTAATTTTTTGGAGTATGGATAGATAATATGTTAGAAATTGGAACTTGATTTGTGGGTGGGAATGAGTTCCTATAAAATAGTTTTCTTATTGAACATTTATGTTTTTAATATTTATTAGTATTTATAGGTATTGAATCCTAGCTGATATAATTTTTTTTAAATATTATGAGTATTTCATTGATTTATTTTTTCTTTTATAAAGAATCATTGTGTTTTTTTCATAATTTTTTGTTTTTTAGGAAAAATTAGGAAGAGAGCCTTGGTCAAAAGGTTATTGTGGTCAATTTGAAAAACCATGTGTGGGTCATAAAAAATGTGTGAATAAATTTTAAATGGTTCTCAAATGTCTAGTGCATTGTTTTCCATGCTGTGTGGATAAATTTTGCATAGAGGAAAATTTTAAGGATTTGTGATATTTTGGTTCTATAAGGGTTCTAATATGATTTTTTCTTTATTATGGTTATATTATAATGGAAAGATTTGTTTTATTTTGGTTAATGATTTTAGTGGGGTTGAATTTCATGAGGAACTGTATTTATGATTATAATAGTCTCTTATAAACAAAAATATAATTTAGGAAATTAAATGTTTTTTCAAATATTTTTAGAAAAAAACTGAAATTGGTATTTTGGAAAAAATTGTTTTAACTCAAATATTTTTTAATATGTTATATCATGTGGTGTTCAATGTTTTAAAAGATTTTTTGTAATGTTTTATCATAACAAATATTGGGGTCCCTTGAATAGTTTGAAAATTTAAATGATTTCAAGGGACAATGGTTAAAAAACTAAAGGTGGATTATTTGAATATTACCAATGGTTTTTAGAAAGGATTTTTTAACATTAGATTATGTGTTTGAAAATGTTTTTGAATTTTTTAAATTGACTTTTTTTATTCAATGATGAAATTGAATTTTATTTTCAATGAATAAATAGAACAATAAAAAATGTTCCTTTTCTTTGTTTTATATATTATAGAGAATGATTTTTCCCTTTTTAAAAGTGGAAAATATATGTTTTTAAGTATACATTTATAATGAATATATTGAACTTTTGATTTGATTTGGTTTATTTTAGGGGAATTTTTTTTTAATTGTTTCTTAAAAGTGTTGTGATGTATTTTAATGCATGTATATTTGTTAAATTGAATTATATTAATTTTAATGGTACAGTATGTCCTGTTCTAGATTACAAATTATGTTTTTTTATTTTTCCTCCCAGAAATATCGTGATGATAATTGTGAATTTATTTCATTAAGATGACCTATTGGTGGATTAATTTCTCTATATAGATATAAATTAATTTTAAAGATGTGATGATTATTGATTTTGGGTCTTATTTTTCCTAATTAATGTGTATATAGAGTTTATAACTGTTTTTTTGATGAGTGTGTCAATTTTTGTTCCCCTAAATAATTATTGGAGAAATTTTGATCGTTTTGGAGATATTAATGCCTCCATGATTGGTTGTGTTTTTGGACATGAGGTGAGTGATGTATTCCCTTGAGGGGTTTCACATTTGGAGTTTTGAGTGAGTTTTTCAGTTATTGGGATAAAGGCTCCCTCTAACTTAAGTTGTGACCTAGGTGATTTACTAATTATTCTGATGGGTTTTGTAGGATCTAATTTTTAAATGGTGGAGACCTAGGTTTCATCATTTTTCCCCCTCTCCTCATGATTATATTTTTTTCCATTATTTGGTCGTGTTCAATTTTAGGTGTTTCAATCCATGCCTTTTCTTATAGTAACTAGTATATCATGGTTGTTCTTATATTAATTGAGGTTTATCATGAGGTCATGGTCTTAGTTGAATATTTAAATTCTATTATAGATTAATTTATGTTATTTAATTTCTGATTTTTTTGGATGTTTCTTCTAATAATTTATTTTCACAATGATCTTCTCACTCTGTGTGTGGTGATGTTGATCATTCTTGCTTCTAGATATGCGTTGGTGTTTTGGAGAGACAATGTAATACTGATGTTTTAATATGGCGGGCAGGCCACCATGGGTGACCCATTTGTGGAATTATAGTTTTCATTAAATATGGGAGAGCTTAAGCTTATTCTGAGGAAGTGATAATATTTTTTTATGGAATATATTTTTTTCCACCATCAATTTTGTTTTCAATTGTTTTGAGTCTTTTTTGAAATCTATTAGGTTCTTTTTAGATACTTATGATTTGGGAATCAGAATTTGCCTTTTGTTAAATTTATATATCTATGATAGTGTATCATGTTAAAAAAAATATGTTTTCCAAGATATACCAGTTTATTTAGGTTTTTATGATCTTAAATATCCTTCATATGTTACTTATGTTTTTATTTTGATGACTGTAATTTATGTTTTTGTCGTTATATTAGTTTATTAGTTGAACTATGATGGTTCTTGTTTTTTAAAACAGATTTTCCTAACTATAGGAAACATAATATCTGAGGACTTCAACAATATTAACAAACAGATACTTTGAACAATGGGCTACATAAATCTGATACATAAAGGAAAATTCTAGGTGAAATGACTACATCATGAAATCGAGTACCTGGAAAATCCATACATTGATGAATCACCTATGTATGAAATAAAAAATGTAGATCAAATGGATATGTTAATTTGTTACATGGAGTAATTATCTACATGACTTGGATACATAGTGAAAATGACCATGTTGTTCCAAATGGAAAAATAATTCATTCACCAATGTCAAAGTCAGTTATGTGAGCAAGCAGCCTATGCGAAGAAATTTGGAAATAAGAATAAGCCTAAAAAAATTTAATACATGGATAAATAGTCTATGAAATAAAAGGAATACATGGATCAATTCAACTACATGATTTTAAATATGTGTAATTCAGCTATGTGGTGATCAAAAATTGTTTATGTCATTCTGAAACATACTATTTACTACCATTAGTATACTTTTAGGGAAAATTAATACTATCGTGAAAGAATTGAATGTTGGGTTACCTCATTATATTCACGAATATTATAATATGTTTGAATTATTGGGAAAAGAAATATGTTGATGTTCAATTTAATTTTAATTATTGTTGTTGAGGAATAGCCAAGAAACATACATGTGTAATTTAATTTCAAGCCTATATTTTATAGATATGATACTATGTAATTAAAAAATTATATTTTCATGACTTTATAGTTATTGTGGTGAATAGAATTTACACAAGAATATATTTTTTGACTATTATTTATTAAATATCTTGAATCATATTGTATAATAATCTACTTTATGTGACAAAAGAAGAAGAATATTTTTCTCTATATCTCTTGAGTAGAGTAATTTTTTTTTGTGATTTTAAAACCTCCCAACATGATTATTTTATTTATTACAATCCCCCTAAATATTTTTTATATTATATTATTTTTATCACACAACTAGGAGATAATATGTAAACCCTATGTTTGTTTTATCTCAATTGTTGCCATGCTTCCTCGTAAAATAACATTAACGGTCAGAGTTTGTACAAGATTTGTTAGATCCTTTTTAAAAGAACATATTCTTATACCCAATTTCAACTGCTTTAACCTAGTCATGTAGTCCCTAAGAAAAGGAATTATTGTCCTTGAAAAACAATATGGCATTTTGAAAAATACCAAGGTCTTGGAGTTGGGCATTGGTGGAGTGGACTAGGGGATTTGTATGCCCCAAACCACTATAAATATCTAGGCTCTAGACTATTTTTATTATGATTTTATTTACACGAAATTCATGTGTTAAAAAAATATCATAAGTTATAATATCATAGAAAGAGTGGTTTTCTAAGAGATAAAATTTTCATGTACTCAATTCACCACATATTTATTGTTTTTGTAGTAAGTCTCTTACTAAAAATTATTATAATAGGTTTTGATTTTTGAGTTCACATCATTGAAAGGATAAATTCATAATATCTTTTTAAAAAAGACTTCTATGAATAAAAATAGATAATTAATTTTAATTCCCAGGAAACCTTACATAAATGGTAAAAATTATGATTATTATAAGGCACATATGATAATATATTTAAATAAATTTGGACTAATGGTTTATCTTAAAGGAGTTAAGCCTTATATAATTTCCAATGAACAGAATAAAAATGGGATGTTGTAACTGAATCCATATATGAGATAAACTCTATAGCTATGAATAATATAATATGTGGACTAAGATTAGATGAGTTCAAGTGAGTTTTAGAATGTGAACCCACTCATGAATTTCAGTCTAAATTATCAGTGGCTTATGAATGAAAAAATGTATGAGCTCTTCGATATAATACATTGAAGCATTATTTCAATGCTTTACAAATGATGAAGGGAAAAGCATAACAGAACATAATGAAAGACATAATGAGGTGGTAATTAATGTTTTTTATTTTCGAATAGACATTCTTAAACTAGGTTATTCTTTGAAAATCATCAATATTCTACCTCTTATATGTATTATAATCATATATTCCATTAGGAAATGTACTGGGGGAAATTTTTCTAAATTAAAAGGACATATTATAACTCTAAATATGTATGAGGCTGAGATTGAAGATAAAGATCATGATAATTTATGGGTTAATAAGAATAATTATTCTCTATATAATTCAAATTGAAAATATTCCAATAAAAGAAATGAAATATGAACTGTAGAGCCTTATGATGAATATATTTCATGTAGTTATTCTTTAGACATTGTGCTTGCTAATTTAGTAGGATTTATCAAAATGTTCTATAAAAAGATAAGATGTTTAAAGAAAATGAAATAATTACAAGAAATAAGAAGGAAATATTAAATAATTTTTTATGAGTGAATGAATTTTCGAGACATAAATCCAGACTACATGCATTCTCAATGTAACATCCCAATTGTTTAGTAATGAAAATTATGTTCGATAGCATATTCGACATGCAATAGTGAGCATAAATGATGAAAAAAATATAGATTCATTATAAAATAGATGTAAAATTTGATGTAATGAATAATAGAAACTATCTTATTAAATATATAAATAAAATTATAACATAATTAAAATTATTAAAAAATGTTTTGTAAAAAATTGATCAATTTTTAGTAATTATATTTTATTTATAAAATTTTTTTCCCATTATTTTTTTATTGCTTCTTTTGAAATAATATTATAATTATTTTTTGAACATTTATAAAATTTATTTCATAAAACAAAATTTATTTATAAAATATTATTATTCATAATAATGTTGGGTGAAATTTTGGTGTTGTCTGAAAAATATACATTTTTGGTGAATAGTGACATATACCAAATCTTATAAAATTATCATTTATTTTCCAAAAATTATGTAATTTAAAATGTTTCATTAGGTTTTGAAATATGATTTCAGACAAAATAATTATTAATTAGTTATATTTAATACACATAATTACAATTTAAACATCTGTATAGTGGATTTCAGTATATGTTTATTTTTGGGATTATAAACATGATTTTTTCTTAAAACTATTTTAATGTGCATAATGCTTCTTCTTTTGAATTAATTAAAATAAATCATAATATGGAATTTATTATATTAAATTTATATATTATATGAAAATAAATATTAATATATATTTCTATAATAATTATTATTATTTATAGAGTTTATATAAAATCATATTTAAGAACAAATAAACATCTTGAAAACCAGTTTTTTTCGCGTCTAGTTGTTTAAATTTAAATTTAAATTTTCTAATTATGTTGATTAATTTTTTTTTAAAAAGGATTCAATATTTTGAATAAGAATAATTTATATTATCTAATATTTTCAACTTATTTTTGGACTATAATGAATAGTGAAAATAGTAAAAGTAAAGTGTTGCGGTTTAGGTGAAAATGGGTTTAACAGAGAGTTAATCTAAACGATAAGGGTTAAAATGACCTAAAAAATTATATAAAATATGTTTTGTATCCATATTTAGATATTATAATATATATATATATATTATTTATAACCCCCAATTTCCCTTTTGGTATGTGAGAAACGTTGGTACAACTTTTACTTTTCCAAAAATTACAAGGGTTCCACAAATATAACTTATAAAAGGACACCATTATCAACTCATATTAACAAATTAAAATCCCATTGAAACATCCGTGACCCACCCAAATTTATTCATTAGATACCTAACCACATCATATACCCCTTATTTTGATCATAAATCCATCATATGATTCCATTTGGTGGTTACCTATAGAGCTTGTCCAAAATGAGGTATCCTTCTCAATGAGTGTCTTTATATTATTTATTCTACCACCTCCATAAAATCGTATTCATTTATCAATATATAAAAAGATTATATATTATAAAAATATAATTTACATTTTTAAAGTAATAAAATAAAACAATTTCCTACCCCATCAAATGGGATTCGAAATTATCAATCATGTGTACCTGGACTACCGCCTCACAAACATATGTAATTTTCTTTCTATCATCACTTATAAAGTCATGATAAAATGTTTGATAATATATATATATATATGAGATTTTTAAAACAATAATTCTTTTAGACGTAAGATGTAACATATAAATTTTTTCATTCCATTCTATGAGGGATAAAATAACATCCCTTGTGTGTACTGCAGACTACCGCCTCATGATACGATGTGATTCTTTTTTGGCTAAAACGTTAAATAGAAGTTAATAAGTATTTTTTTTGTTCATAATATGTGATATAAATAATTTTATTATGATATTAATGATATAATTAATATTATTAAATGAAAATATATTATTTAATTTCTCACATTGAAAAATGATAATGTCGTTCATGTGCACAAGTGGACTTTTTCCTCAATGAAGTGATGTGATTTTTATTCATCTCCACAACCAATGGATGATATATATGTATATTTAGAAAAATAATATTTTAAATATTATATTATTATCATTATAGAATAAAAAAAATAATACTTACCTTTTTTCACAATGATCATTGAAAAGTTAAAATGTTACTCATTTTCACGTAAAACCGACCATCTCCATGACTATAACATTGTTAATATTTCTTATCCATCATTGATGATTTGTTTTAAAAGTATAATTTTTGTAAATAGTTGATAAATATATCTTTATTATTAATTTTTTTATGTTGAAATAATGACCACTTTTACCAAAGTCCACACACCTAATCTGTTTTGAAAGAATGAACTGAACGTCCTCAAAAACCGATGTGGGCTTAAATGATTAAATATTTAAATGTAATTAAGATGAAATTATATAAATTATTTATGTATGAATTATTGAACATATAAAATTTTATAAAGATATAAAATTATTGATGTAATCTTATCTTTTAGGGGATTAATTGTATATAAGAAATATTTGGACTTGATGTAATGGTTTTCCCATCGTTCATTTTCTTTTATCAGATGTATTTCATATTCAATGTTGATTATAATAGTTTGGAGTACATTCTTAACAATAATTAATTTTTTTATTATTGAAATTAAAATTATTGGGACTCCCAACTACATATGATGTTCTCTCTTTTTATGGGGTTTTTATTCAATGATTACAAAACCCATATGATACTTCATCTCAATTTCATTTTGTTTTGGTATATTAGAAAGTTACAAATCTATATTATTTTATGTGATTTACCTACTTCCCCATGTTACTTTTAATATAATGAAGCACCTTATGTTTATGATATTTAATGTTTCATTTTAACTTATTATTTTATGGGGAATAAGTCTGGCAATATTACTAATGTGTTAAATGATTTATGTTACAATATCTTTCCTTTAATGGTTTTTTATGTTCATTGTTAATTTAGATTAACTAACATGATCATATTTCATTTAACCAAAAATATTTATTATAAACTATTAATAAATTTTGTAAAAAATTATGATTTCAATTCAAATCCTATTTGATTAAAGAAACATCAAGAAAGTCATTTCTATATAACACCAATATTGTATTTTATTTTAGATCATGAATCTTTCTCTTTTATATAGATTTTTTAGAAAATGGTTTCAAAAATTTTATATTATAAAAATAAATTAACTCTTAACAATAATTTACAAAAAATTTACGTTATGAAATTTTTTAAAGAGGAATTCTTAATATTAGCCAAATGGGACACTTTTGACTCCCTTTTTAAAAATGTTTTGAAAAGAGTGTTTATTTTTAACATTTATAACATGAATATATTTTACCACTATAATTCACATTATTTTCCTTAGGGATTGAACTTATGTTTTCAAATAAAAGTAATTTTATGGGTTTTTGTGATTTTTTAATTATTAAAAGTAATTTTAAACATGAAAAGGTTATTTTCCCCAATTTTTTTAATTCTATTATAATATTAATTCAAATAATAACCATTAAAAACCATTGTCTTTACTTATGATCCAATGAGGATATTTTCTAATGATAAAATCCTCATTATTTATATGGACTGATTACGATGGTTTTTAAGAATTTATTTTGGAACAAATTTCTATTCCCTAGGTTAATCATGGTTCCAAGATATTATTATGAAAACCCATTTAATTGATATGGGTTAATAATGTTTTAATGAGATTGTTATGGAACTAATTTATTTTCAATAAGTTAGTCATGTTTCAATGATATTGTATGCATCCCATTTCATTTCCATGCGTTAATCATGTTTCAATGATACTTTCATGGAAAATATAATTTTTCCATTCCTTAAACCTGTAATATAAGGAATAATGATTGTTTTTATCAGTTTTACGATGAAATGGACGATCGAGGATCATTATTTATGGTTCTTTCACATTTTTATATGACGAATCAACCCATATAACACCTAGGGAGCCTAATATTTCTTATAAAACCAGTGCTTTTAGATAGTGCTGGGTGATCACAATATAGATTATATGATGGGTGAGTGTAGTTAGTGCTGGTCATCCCATTCCAGCTTATATGATAGGTGTTCCTTGATAAATATATTTGATCACGATATATATTATATAATGGTCATGCATATACAGTTCACCAATTAATTGTGTAATTATTATGTTATCTAAATAAGTATATTGGATGTTGGTTATTAAAATTCTAATGGATCTATAATGTTTCTATGATGATGATGTTTTAGGATACCAATATGTTTTCATTAGGCTTGTTATGGTAATAAATTTTTTATTTTGATCAAAACTAATATCACATGTCTCATGATTATGGATTATAATGATTCATTTATTTGAAAATTCATTATTAATTTTTTAATTTTTTGGAATCCATGTATTAATGGGTATGAATTATCTTTTTTTATACACATTCACTATGATTTTTTTTTCATACCCTTAACTCATCATATCCTCACGGATGAAATTCAATTGGTATTCTTTCTATTTACCATCACTGAGGATTTGAGCAATCAATTAATATATTTTGTTCTTCGAGAGGTTATCAAGAATGATATTAAATGAATTATTTCTAGAAGGTGTTCATTTGGATGATTATGATAACATAATTTCATAGATAGAAAGTTTGGTTATGTGTGTGAAATGATCATTTAATGACATTGTAATTATATAACTATGATTTTTACATAATTATATAATACTTTAAAACCAATATAATCATTGAAAACATAAGTGAACTAATATTTCCATTTGATATTTTATGTTTTGGATTATGAAAATTTAGTTACCTTCATCTATTTCAACACAAGAGATACAATTCTATAGATTATAAAACAGGATCCGGGAGTGTGGGCTCAATGCTGTTATATGCAAGAAAAAGAAAATATCAGAAAACGTACATCAATAATGTTGGATATAAGAATAGGTAAAATAAATCCATGAAATTAAAAGGGAGTTATTCTAATGATTCTACTGATGATACATTTTCAATTTTATATCCTATAATTTCTTATCAAAACATTAATATGTCTGTTGTGGAACACTGAGCGGATGTATGTTCTTATTACTCTTTCGAGCATGAATGAAGATTATAAATTAGAATATTCTCTTATAAATAACTAAATGAATATTTTATCATGTTTTGAATCTTTAAGATGAAAAAATTCAAAAATAAAATAGGTTATGATTTTGTAATAAAAAACATGGTAGTAAATAGTAGGATTCAGAATGACAGAGAAAATTTTTGATCACCACGTAGCTGAATTCCACATATTTAAACTCATGTAGTTTAATTGATCCTTGTATTCCTTTTTTTCATAGCCTATTTATCCATGTATCAAATTTTTTAGGCTTATTCTTATTTCCAAATTTCTTCGCATAGGCTGCTTTCTCACATAACTGATTTTGACATTGGTGAATGAATTATTTTTCCATTTGGAACAAGATGGTCTTTTTCACTATGTATCTATGTCATGTAGATAATTACTCCATGTAACCAATTAACATATCCATTTGATCTACATTTTTTATATCATACATAGGTGATTCATCAATGAATGGAATTTCCATGTACTCGATTTCACGATGTAGTCATTTCACATAGAAGTTTCCTTTATGTATTAGATTTGTGTAGCCCATTGTTTAACGTAACTGTTTGTTAATATTGTTGAAGTCCTCAGATATTCAGTTTCCTATAGTTAGGAAAATCTGTATTAAAAATAAAGAAACATCATAGTTCATCAAATAAACTAATATAATTACATAAACAGAAATTACAGACCTCAAAATAAACACATATGTAACATGTGAAGGATATTTGAGATCATAAAAACCTAAATAAAATGGAATATCTTGGAAAAACATATTTTTTAACATGATAAACTACCATAGATATATAAAATGAAAAAAGAAAAATCCGGATTCCCAAATAATAAGTATCTAAATGGAACCTAATAGATTTCAAAAAGGACTGAAAACAATTGAAAACAAAATTGATGGTGGAAAAACATATATTTCATAAAAAAATATTATCACTTCCTCAGAATAAGTTGAAACTTAACCATGTTTAATGAAAACTATAATTCCACAAATGGGTCACCCATGGTGGCCTCCCCGCCATATTAAAACATCAGTATTACACTGTCTCTCCAAAACACCCACCCACATCTAGAAGCAAGAATGATAAACATCACCACACACATAGTGGGAAGATCACTATTAAAATTAATTATTAGAAGAAACATCCAAAAAAATTAGATATTAAATAACATAAATAAATATATAATAAAATATAAATATTCAACTAAGACTATGACCTCATGATAGACCTCAATTCATCTACCCAGTGACTATTGTATTATAAGAATACAATGATATTTTAGGAACACAAATGATGTGAAAAGGAAAAATAACATTTGAGTAGTAGGTAAAAGGTATAACCAAGATAAAGGTATATATTATGAATAGAAAATCACACACATAACTATAATAGAATCCATGATGATTTTATAACATATATATCACATATGAATTACAAATTATATCAAATGGATGTAAATTTTTTAAAGGTTTTGTTATGAAGGATGTTTTTGTTAATTCACCTCTCAGTTTGTAAAATATTCATTTTCCGTATTTAGTTTTCATAATTACCAAGGAACATTACAGACTTAAACTGGTACCTTGATCATGGTATGAATATTTTACCTTACTTCATTTTATCAAATGTATTTTTAGTTGGATTAGAAGACACTACACTTTTCATGAAAACATCATATTGAGATATCTTTTAAGTTCAGATATATATTAATTATGTGATATTTGGTTCTACAAACAAATATTTTTGTGAATTTTGAAAACTCATAAAAATATAATATTAAATAAAAATTTTTGGTGTAGTAAATTATTTTTTAGTATTATCGGTTTTTAAAAAAAATCATGTATAATGTGTTCAATCTATAAAAATACATAAAAGTCATACCTAAAATATTTTGGACTCAAAACTTGTAATGTAAATGTATGTCCTACGAGTTCAAATGGAAATATTTACATAGAAAAATCTCTACAGAGTAATAATTTTGACCTTATTGTATTTAACTTCTATTAGAACCGAATTTATGTTTTGGATATTCTTATGTTTCAGATTAAAATAAAATCCCAAGGAATTACATTTAAATGATTTGAAATAGGTTTTAAGGTATAAAAATAGAAAAATTTCTCTTTCTTAAAATTTTACAATAACCTATGATTTTAATGTGACCTTATATTTAGATACCCAGTTTTGTTGTTGTAGACTAGTTATGAATAGAAATTTGGCAACCTATAAATTTATAAGTAAAATCTAAGTATCCATGTCAAGTTAGAAAGAACACCCTATTGCATTATCTAATGATATGGTAGAGTATGTGGATGCTACTAGTTTTTGTGAAAAGTGTTGTGGATGAAAAACACCATGTATCTATAACACTAGAGTTGTCAATATTTCAAAGAATCAGATAAATCATTTTACAACAAAGAATATATATTTAAGGTATCATTTCTTGCGAGCTCATGAAAAAAGTGATATTAATCTTTTTTTATCTCTTGTGATAACCAGTTAGAATACATTTTTACCAATCCTCTTGCTTTTTAAAATATTGATTTCATTAGAAGAGAGTTGAAGTTATATAAATTTAAATGAATTTTGATTATCCAATTTCATTAATGTTTACTTCATATATTGATTATTTACTATTATATTTTAATTCAGTATTAAAATTTAATTATTTTTTTATAATGAATTATTTACAGTAGACATGTTTGTTTATAATTAAATTTCATCCTTTTTTATTTTATTTATTTATTCATTATAGGTTTGAATTGAGCCCATTTTTCCCAATCGACTATTTACCCCTTTGGTAATCTTGGCATGTGACTTAAAATTCCAAATCAATACTCGACCCTTTTCCTTTTGTCTTACATGTTTTATCTCAGAACCCAAAGAATCACTATTTTCCAACCGTCATCTATTTTTATTCGCTCTTAACTATATATGTATATTCTTTAATGGGAAATTTAAACATGGAGATGATGGAATGTCTTGTTCATCCAAAAAAGTAAAATAAAGTGGTGAACCATGTAATGTTATCATTACTACGTCCATAAATATGTCATGCCTAATAAGAACTAATTTTTTTATAAATAAAATATATCATTTCTAAGGATAAGAGTTGATTTTTGATGAAAAACTTCCAGGTTTTTATTTGAGGATGATGTGAACGAGTTCATGAGTAACACAAAGTTACAGTTTGGTTAAATGTTGGATGTTCAAATAATGAGTATCAATGGAGAATACCTACTCGTTTCATCTGTAGAAATGGTGGAGATCATTCATTGTCCCTATTAGGGGGAGTTTATCTCTAATTATACTCTTTTTTATATGTGAATTGTAGGAAAATATGAGGTTATCAAGTTCTTATTTATAAAATATTCATTCTATAATAATTCCGTAAATTACATAGAGTGATAATTGAATGTTCTTTACATATTTACCTAAACTGGAATTTATTAGAGAGTAGGATAATTCGAGAAGATTTGGTTTCATAATTTGTACATCTCATATTTCATAGTCGAGAGTCAGAATATGAAAAATCCACAATATAAAATTCGGTTTATGTATCATTTTTGTAAATAGAACATAAAATTAAATTTTTACATACATGGAAGGATCATCTCTGTTATGTTTAAGTAGAAAGAGGAGTATCTTAATGAGTTAGAGAATGCAATGTCCCAGAAATGTGACAACCTTTATACATTCTCCTTGATTACCATTGTCTACTACATAGATAAATATTCAAATTACTTAAGTCCTATTGGATAATAAACAATAGAATCAGTTGAGCCACCCCCATCCTCATCAACGATTGATGAATCACCCTTCGAGGAAGTTCCTACTAGGGAGGTTGAAGAGTTATTACTTACTAGATTAGACCCTCGACATCTAGAGAGCAATCATACTATCTATGATACAATCCAAATCCAAGATGTAGATGTTTTTAGATATAAAGAATCTATTCATTTTACTGAGTCAACTATTGAGATAGATGATGCATTTATTGGTTAATGTACATTTGAAACAATGACTAGTGTTCCCATTTTAGTTGACAGAGAAAAACCAAAAGTGTAACTCCCTTATGATTAACCAAATATTCCCAGATCTCATGCTAAAAGAGATAGAGATGGAAATATTCTAATGAAGTATTTTGATATTTGTCTCACTCCAATACTATGCCACAACTTCTCATTTTCATGAGGTTGGATCTTCTATTTGAAAGCGCTCTAAAATTTCAAATATGCAGACCATTACTTCTACTACCATGACTGAGTTTTATAATATCAAAGGAGATTGTTATGAGTTGAAGAAGGAGATAATATCCTGTAAGGATGATATCAAAACAGTCAAGGAGAGTTCTATGTCCTGATCTAGTTCTGAAAATATTAATGTTTTAATGAAAAACAAAAAAAATTGATTACGAATATGCCATCATCCCATTCAATAAAATAATTTGTTCCTAAGACAAGTGGAAACGATATTTAGGACATAATAGCTAGTGTTAGTGGACTTCAAAATGTATCTAGAATTATGTTAGACATCAATAAACTTGGTTTCCCTATCTCACCTCAAAGGGACATGATTCAAAATCATCCAACGATTAAATGTGAGATGTACCAGGATGTAGTTGTTGATATTTAGTTTTTTAAATTAGAAATGATGGATAACATACATAACCTGAAGAATCAAGTGGTATGCTAGTTATAATTCCATATTTATATTTCAACTAACTATGATATCTTTGACAACATTATATTTTGTGTTTGTAAGTCTAAAAGATCATTTAGATCAGGTGTTTTTAGATATCAGGATGATTTCATATCGTAATTAGTCTCTTCAATGTGATATGTTCACATTTGTTCTAATGAAATATTTCAAGAGAGATATTTTAGTTGAGTTATTGGACACCAAAGAATCTATTAGAAGGCTAGGCGGTGAAACTAATGTGTTTTTCAATGAAATAGTGAATTAAATTGAAGAACCAGTGATTCGTATTCTAGAATGGATCTTGGAAGTTTCTATGAATGTGTAAGTTATGATTTAAGGGTAAATTGGTTCAATATGTACATATTAATATCTCTTTGTATACCTTCTATTGAGGATCTCTGTGGAATATAACTTCCTAACTCGGCTCACATCTGATATGGGGCCGGACTGGTTTGTCACATAGCCTTAATCATGCCTCCCCATTGGCTAGAATCTACTACTTGCAGGGAGTGTCAATTGATGGTATGGTGGGGAGACTATAACCTCTAGATCATATTCGCTTAATAGTATAATTATATTATAACAAGAAATAATTGAGGAATCAGCTATAATAAAGAAATAGAAAGAGTTTAAGAATAATACAATTATTGAATAAAAGTGGCGAAAACCAATTTACAATGATGATGCACGTAATTTCAAATGTTACTATAAGTTACAAGAAGTAAAAAAAACAAAACACATGTAAAACCCAATTCCAACTCCTCAGGAATTTAAGCATGATCCAGGTCTTGTTCTGCCTAGATCCTAAGTACATTTCAGAACACAAGCAATGAATCCATATACCTTTGACTATGAATGAATGCTCTGGTACCCATGTGAAATGGTGGCCCGGCCATGGAGTGAGATATAAATCTATGTAGTATTACAACACCAGTGACATCCCCAATCAATAATTTTCATTATAAATTAAGAAAATTTCACGAATTGAGTAATAAAAAACAAGTAGTTCTGAATAAATAAACAACCTTCCCAAGTTCCTAAGGGACATTCAGAAGCTATACCTACTTAGATACTCTATTGGATACCTATGTGGAAGGGTATATCCTCATTCATCTATATGGGGAACCCAAATTGGTGGTAGATTCTCCATTCAAGGATGAAGCACTCAGAATAAACCATAACATATAGCCTCTGACATTGGGATGAACAAACTCTCACCCTTAGGCATAACTAGAATATCTCCCTCAGAATATCCTTAATTTAACCCTCATGAATTGTATTATAGAACATCCAGCCCTTAGGAATCTAAAATAATAATATACTATACCCTCAAGCATTCAATACAAGTGTTCCTAGCCCTCAGGAGGTACAAAATCATGCAACAAGCCCTTAGGTGTCAACACCAATCATGAATCCACAAACATATCATGTAATCATATACTAATCCCTCATTCATCATGTAAATATTTTACATTCCCTCAATTAATATGAAATATTATCCACCCCTCCCTTAGGTGTGCACATTTAACTTATGTTGTATCCAGAAAAGCATAACATGTCAATCAGTATCAAACCCTTAGGTACCAATCACATAAATATCCCATAATCGCAAAATCTATGTAAGAAAATTCCCAATTATAGAATGAAATGTACCAGATTTATCATTATAATAAACATTTTTCAATATATAAAAACATTATCATATGCAAAATAGTTCATTTAAATAATTCAGCTTCCTAATTATCACCATAATTATATCATACCTATTTAATTAATCCATAAACCCTATAGTTGTTGATATTAATTTTCCAATGTAGAAAAAGCGATTCTAATTTAATAAATCCCACAATTAATTTTTATGACTCTTTAAAAGTCAATGATAGAAATCAAAAAATGCTTCAAATTTATTATTGGGCCTTATAGTCAAATATACCTTGTCTTGATAATTTTCAATGCAGGGACACCATTCATTAGGTTGTGGGTCTCACTCTCCCTGACTACAGACATAAGGGAATCTAAGGGATGGTTTCCAATAAACAATGATAATTTAATAGAGATTATTAAATTAATTTTTCATGCCTGAAATTAAAAAATTATAAAATATATTTCAAATACATTAATCAATTAAATCAAACAAAATAGATCTGGTTTAGACAGCCCAAATCAATCTCATTTCAATTAATTCAGTTACACATAATAGAATACAAGGTTTAGTTGTCCTACATTTTGTTCAAACATTTAAATTATTATGTTCTCATATGTAATTAATATTTAATAAAATAGAAAAGTGGGTTTACAACCCTATTTAGTTATATTTCATTTTAATTCATACAATTTAAACTAATCGAGCATGAAAAATTAATTTTCATTATTCAAAGGGGGAAAATAATAACATTCCCCTTAAGAATGACTAAAAAGAAGGATGAAAGGAAACTCAAACCATAACTAAGAATAATATAAAAAACAATAACTACTTTTTACCATGAAGATAGATCACTTCCGATGGAGGGGATTTATTAAAAAAGAATGAATATTTTTATCAGACAAATTATTTATTTTATTTGAGAATTACATCCAATTTAAAAAGGAAATAATTTTATAAAAAACATACATTGAAAAAATAAGTTAAATGTTAGAATAATGTGCAATTAATTAATCAATTAATTCTCAAATTTACAAGGGAATGGAAATGGATCCAACATTTGGTGAAACAAACACTAACAATGAGGTTTGACATATGTGTCAAACAACACCACTGAAACCTTGTTTCTTTCATAAAAAAAATATTTGTATGATTTTTCTTATCGAGATGAATCCAATGACACTGACAATTCTTCAATACTATCAATATTTTAGGATATATAGATGATATATGTTTGAAAAATAAAATAAAAGAAAATGATAATTGCAGAGATGGAGAGAAGAGAGGGTTTGAGATGTGAGTTTATTTCTACATAAAACACAAATGTAGTGCCCTATTCATATTTTATTATATATATACATTTTTTTACAATTGAAATAATATTAATTTAAAAATTATTATTTATTGTTTAAATAACTAATTCTTATTTTGAAAACATCTAGGATCCACACATGAATTTCCCAAAGCTCACTTTCAATTACTATTTAATTTCCATTATTTTTCTACATTAAATTTATATTATGAAATTCAATTTAATATATATTTATAACTTATATATTTATATTATTACATATTAGTATATATTCCCATGTATATTTATATTTCCATATATATATATATATATTTACTTCTACATATTTATTTAACCCATGCATATATGTATTTACACACAAATATATATACACAAATATTTATTTAGATCATATATACACATTTTTATACATATACACACACACTCATGCTCTTGCACATTTATATATATATATATAGATATTTGCCTCATATATATATATATATAAGGTTGGAGACGAAGCCTCATTTATTATTAAATCAATGAAAAGAACTTTTTAACCTGGTAGAGGGAGACCCATTACATAACCTGAAGGCCCAGTGGTCATTTAGCCCATTACAAGGCCCATAGTCCCAAATTTTTTCCCCAAATTCTATTCTGGGAATAGTACTGCTACAGTACACTGCTACTACAATACCGTACAGTACCCACCACTGCTACAGTACCCATGCCGCTGCTACAGTGCCCTATCGTTGTTACAGTGACGTGGCTGCTACAATACGCTACAGTATGCTACAGTACCTATTCCCAATGGGGTTTCAACCACCATTTTTCATGTAGGATTATGGGGTTCTTACTACTAAGTCAAACCCCAACTACATTAAACGTGTGCAGGGTAATGCTCGCCTCCCTCTGGGGGGCCCCGCCATTGTAGGACAATTAATAATGTTTTATCTAACCCAATAATATATATAAACCATTATATATATATATGTTATATATATACACACATATGTATATATATATATATACATCAACACATGTATATATATATATATAATTTCCATATATATATTATAAAGAAATGTTGTTTTCCCCATCTAATTATAATAATATTTATAAAAATTATTGTTATTTAATACAACCAATCAATGAAACTATTAGTATTTTGATGATAACCACCATTAAAACCCGTTAATACATTATAAATTAATATTGATTTCACATTGGAATTAAATTTGATAAATTAATAATATCAGAAATACTAAATTTCTACTTATTTTTCACAGAACAAAAATTTTTAATAATTTTGAATGTCATTTACATTTTTTTTCTCGACACAAATAATAATAATAATAATAATAAAATTATTATTTTATATAATGTCCATCAAAATATTTATAAATAAATTAAATTACCTTCAGGTGTGATTGGACCAAATGTTTGATACTTGAATTATTTATACCTCAAATAGGGTGAACCCCACATCCCTAACTTAATGGTGGTATCATATTTCTGATACGATACACCTTGTAAGAGATATTTAATATTTATTATTAAAAAAGAGGAATAAAAAATTAAATATGTAAAAAATTATTATCGCATGTGATATTTCAAAACACCCAAAAACATTAATGTTATACCCTACGTTAGGTAAAACTGGTGTACCACACCTAATGGTTGTCTCATATTTCTCATATGACACACCATTTATGGGAAATTAATTATTTATTATATGCTAAAATGAATACTAAATTAATTAAAAATAAATATTGTATTGTCATACGTGATGCTTCCAAATATCTATCATGTGTAAAGGTGAGACCATCCCTACGGTAAACCCCATGTTTTGAACCTAACAGTGGTCTCAAATATCTCATATGATTTCCTGTTTGGGAGTTATTTCTTTTTTTTAAATAGTGATCGTGCCTACGAAGAAAATATATGTAAAATTTTATTCTATCATCATTGAGGGTCTATGGGCCTCAGAATCTCTCTCTCTCACTCAGTATTTAACAATGAAAATATTTTATAGAATATTTCAAATTTATATAGATGGATCTTTCCCTTTGGAAATGATATAATAGGCACTAGTGTTTAAAAAATAAATTTTCACACCCAAATACATGAAAGTTATTAAGAAAAGTGGGGTTTTGTTATCATTTAGAAATTATAATGTTACAACCTCCCCACCTTAGATCTTCTCACCCCGAGAATCCATTATGAGTGAAAAAAAATCACCTAACCTACAAGGGTGGTGAAATCTCTCTTAGATAGTCATGTTGCGCTTCAAAATGGCCAACACACCTTTATGAATTAATTAGGCAAGTGATAGTGAAGTAATTAAGAGCTAATCCAGTGCCCTTTTTTCATAACCGATACATTGAAATGATTCTTATACCAGACAATATAGCTAGAGAAACGACAATGTTATGATATCATGAAAAAAGTATTACTGTCGGTGCTCCCCACCATGGGACTTAACCTTCTTAAATAGAGGGACAATTCTAACCCATCACACCTGCATCCTTGGGATCACCATAAAAATAATGCCTCTAAGCATTACAAAAACACACTAGGAATTATTTTAATTAATAGAATGATCTATATTACTTTCTATGTCATATTAGGGACCTCATCTTATAGAAATCATAAAATTATAGATAGACCAACCATAAGTTATCGCACAATCATTCAAAGAATGCACTGTTAATCTTTAAACCACATCTACACTAACTAGATGAACTGCATCACTAGGAGACCAATTAAATCATCTAACAAATTTTAAGCTACAAAATGGGATAATACCAACACTCTCTATGTATATGATATACATCATCAAGATATGGGACATGATCATATCTCAAGGAAGAGTACACTAAGAGTAATTTAATTTTTATGAGAAGGAATGAATATGAACCACTACCGGTCGATACCATAGAAGAATGTCAACTTCACCTACTGACAGACCATCATTACCTAATCATTGAGACTTTACTACATATTAATTATGTGATTGTTGATGATTAAACACATAAGTCTACCCAAAAATAATGAAATTTCCCCATAGATTAATACACCATCATCCACACCAACGTGGTGATGCTGAGAAAGCAATGAGATGATTTAAAACATCCATGCTTGAAAGGAATTCAAGAAAAACAGACCATCTCAGAATGGCCATCTTGATTGCATTCCATCTAATTGAAAAGAAAATGTTTACCTAAACCAACACAATGATATGTACCTTTGTAGAGTCTTATTGTTCAAAATAAGAGAAACTAGATGCTCACATGAATTCTAGATCTGATTCAAATTAAACATACCTATGACACTCCTACAAGACACACTCATATAAGTGAATAATTAGAATTAAATGTTATATCCAAATGGATCAGTGTTTTAATACAACTAAGTATCAAGGAAGTCTTACCAAGTAATCATAACACTGATTTCATTAACACGTGCATCACTTTACTATGGATATGACTCTAGAGTGTACTCAATAGCACAAGGCTCAATGATTTCAATGAACTCAACTGTCTTGTTACATCCTATAGCCCTTAATGAGCACCACGTACGTGAATTCATACTGCCCCTGAGTTTCCAGAAGCAAGATGAATCGACTTGAATATTATCCATAGGTTGTTTTCTCTATGTATTCAAACATCATATGGTCTGTACAAGAGATTTAGACCTATTTTGTATTTCCCCATCTGATTATTTTCCTGAATGACACTATACCAAGTCATCCATCACTGTGGAAAAGAAGGGGAAATGATACCATGACAACCCATTTAGACAAGGGTGTCGTTCGAAACTAGGAGTCCTACAAGGGAAAATACACAAGAATGAAACCAAATGACAGAAAATCACAAGATTTATCATGGAATTTGAATAATAGGGGTGTTACCTACTATGGTACAACCCCTTACAAAAGCACAAGATTCGATCGTATAACTAGGCCATGCCAATCCAAAAACTCTACGGTCAAGAGATAATCATTTCAAACATATCTAAAATAGGAACAATCAAAAAATGACCACATTTCCATTCCAAGTCCACTCATATAAAATCATAAGGTAACATTATCATAGGGGTTTAAATAAAAAACACGTATACATGATATATTTTATTTTTTTTTATTTATTCACCTTTTAATTTTTAACCATTTAAAATATTTAACCAACAGATCAAAGAAATTAAACCTAGACTGAAGAAACACCCTATTTTAAAAAATTTACACATCCTCTCATTTAGTAATAATTTTGAAATTTTCCTGAATAAATTATTATTATGTTTTTAATGATATGAAGACATACAAGGGTACCACTAAGCCTACATGTGTTCATCATAATAAAATAATAGCAGTTTCTTATGATTTAAAGCTATAAACATCCATTAAGGGTTTCCAAATATGGTCAATCCCCAACTGAACTAATTGGGTCTAGTTTAAAATTTAGATTATTATCAAATTCATTTCAAATTAATGGGAAATATACTTTAATCATATTTAAAAATAAAATATGTCTTGAGTATACAAGTTGTATTTTCAAATTTTTAAGGTGCCCATAAACATTGTAACTAAACAGTGGCTCCCATTTTAGCAGTAACTGATTACATTCAGCCTATTACATCTATTAAGAATAAAAAAACAAATGTTGTTATTGGAAGAAAACATAGATCATCATGTTAAAATAAAAAAAGCATGGAATAGTAAATAAGGAAGTCATTCTAAGCCGTCAAGAAAGATGAAATATAAATAGATATTAATGTTATAGAATCAGAAATTACATAGAACTCAAGGAATACAAATAAAATCCGTAAGTAACCTATGTATTCTACTACATGGAATGACATGTGCATGACATGCGAATTTTTATATGCCTATTATGATGAATGAAATGATTCATTCTTTATATACAAGGATAATGGTATAATAGTATTAATATCATAAATACATAAGCTATATAAAGTACCCCATTCACTCACAGTGAACTCATATTGATTTTAACAGCAAAAATCACGAACAAAAATTCCATCCCTAGTTACATGGTCGTTTCCCATACATGGGCCGACAAATATTAGGCACAAATATTTACCAAGAGCTTACAAATACATATTGTCCTATATACCAACCCCAAATAGTAAGACAATGGAAAAAAAAAGCACTGATACCATTTATTGATTCCCCAATCAATCCCATGATCATGATAATATTCTCTTTAGGCCAACCCCACATGGTTTTTCTTCTCCAGGCTCTTTCCTTCAAGAATCCACTTGTAAAATTCCTTATGATAGGACATGTATCTAAACCACCTTATAAAGGGGTGATTCATTCTTCTACTCATTTGACGTGGTATTTCCATAATCATCCCTTATAGAAGGGCCCACTATCATCACTGGAACATTGAATGGACAATCGATATGATATCATTTTTGATGGCCTAGTCTAACTCACAATCCGAATATTGTATTCTTTGGGCCTAGTGCATATGTCGTTTCATTCCCCGTGCTTTTTTCATCATGAATCTCCAAGGAAAAGACCTCCTGATGAGGGAGGTGTCTACACCACCTTATAAAGGGGTTCTTCATAAGCCTCCTCTTTTGATGTCGGATTTCCATAATACCCCTATAAGGGCCCAATGTAATTTATGGAATAGTTATATGATAATGGATCTGATAAAACATTGTAATTTCCTGACCAATCTCACCTCTGAGATGGTGGGTAGACTAGTGGGTCACATGGCCTCATGTGCATGTCCCCATACGCTAGAGGAATCCAACTAGTAGCAAGGGTCTATTGATGATAAGGTGTGGAGATTATACCCTCTATACTAGAGTCACATAGTGTTATAATTATATTAAAACAACTAATAGTACGAGAAGTAATAATAATAAATAAAGAACAAGAGTGGAAGAATAATATAATAATTAAATAAAAGTAGCCGACACCAATTTTAAAAAATGAGGCATGTAATATCATCTATTACTACATGGTTGAAATAGTAAAAAATAATAAATGAAAAGAAAAACACAATGGTCATGTCCTCGTGAATCCTATGAAACAGCCCGTTATATGCTCCATAGCTCCCAAGTACTCAGCATAACACAAGTAATGAATCCATAGTCTTAGGTATAGAAAGGAAAACGTGGTTACACATGTGTAATAGTGGCCCTAATAGGACGTGAGATACAAATCTTAGAAGGCAATAACCATTAGTTTCTAGCCCAATCCTTACATTAGAATATAAATTTTTCATGCTGCATGTATAGATAAATAATAAACAAGTAGTGCTAAATAAATAAGCAACCCACCGAATTTCTTAAGGGGCAGTTAGCAGCTCTACCTTCTTCGGTACTCTAATGGATATCTATATATATGGGTGTATACTAATACATTTGGATGGATCTCCCAAGTCATTGGAAGATTCTCCTACTAATGATTAATCACTCATAAAAATACCATAACATCAGCCTCTACCATTACGCTAACAAAAATCTCACCCTCAGCCATAAATAGAATCACACCCTCAGACAATCTAGAATCTCTCCCTCAAGAATAACTATAATCTCTCCATTATTCATCATTTTACTATCCATCTAGATGTCATGTATTATACATAATGAAATTCACTATTGTCGTGCATTTATTACCAGTGCACCTATCCCTCAAATGGTACGAAAGAATGAACCAACCCATCAGGCTTCAATTCAAATCATGTGCCCCGAGACATCACATATAATCATATACATTGACGTCTTTAATCAATTACCTATGTTCCATTCCATTAAGTAGTATAAAATAACATGTACCAAACTCCCATGCATGCACATTTAATTTGACCCATATCCATATAAACTAAACATGTTAATCAGAATCAACCCTAATGGTATGAATCACATCAATATCACAGAAGCTCAAAATCTACAGAATAATAACCACAATTATAGAATGGAAGATACTAAATATATAATCATAATACAAAATGGATTTTTTTTAAATAATACCATCTATAAAATAGTTCAGTTCATTAATCCATCTTCCTAATTATTGCCATAATTATATCAAACCTATTTAATTAATTCTTTGACCATATAGACATTAATATTAATAAACCATCTTAGCCAAGGATATTATACCATAATAAATACCACAATTTATTATTATGAAACTTCAAAATTATTTCTGCGAAATAATTTTTTAATAATTTCTTATAAGGCCTTAAAGTCAAACAGACCATGTCTTAATAATTTCGAAGGCTAACACACCTATCAGTTTGTTGTAGGTCTCAATCGCCTTTCCAATATACCCAATGGAGTCAACAGGGAGGTTATAAATGGAAAATTATTATTTAATAATAATTATTTGATTTATTAGGTTGTTCATGGCATGCCAACGTGATAAAAAATATTTCATATATTTTAAATAATAAAATCAGACAAAAAAGATGTGGTTTAGGATGAACACATCAATATAATTTAAATTAAAAACTTTACACATACCAAAAGGTATTGTTTAACCACCCTACATATATTTCAACCTTCTAAAAAATTATCTTCTCATATGTGGTGCTTATTAAGTTTACTTGAGGCATGTTCATGCCACCCTATTGAGTTCCATTTCAAACTAACCATTTAATTCAGTACATTTAAACTAATCATGAATTAAAAAGTAGTTCACATTATTCAAAGAGGGTAAATAATATCATTACACACAACAAGCAGTAAAAATAAGGAATATGGAAAACCTAAACCTTAACTAAACATGATATGAAAAAATATCCATACTGTATATCCTGAAGATATAGTACCTATGATATAAGAGTTCTATTATAAAATGATGACATTATTTATCAGACTAATAATTTTTATTATTTGAGGGTTACTTCTCATTTACCAAGGAAACAATTTTGGAAACCCCACCATACAAAGAAAAATTCAATTAAAAGTTCAAATAATGTGCAATTATATTTTAAGAAATTATATAATTTAAAAGGGGATGGAAATGTATCCAACATTTCGTGCAATAATGACTAGCGATGAGTGTTGATGTACTTGTTAAACATAACAACTAAAATCTCATTGATTTTTTTTAAAATGTTTAATATTATTCTTATAAAAAATAATCCAAAAACACTGAAAAAAATGAATGAAAAACTAATGGCGATGTTTAAAAAGGATATTTATTAGTGATATTTAACAAGGAAAATAAATGTAAGATACAATGACATATTATTCCATTATCATAATAAAATTATAGTGTGCCAGTTATTAAGTATCTCATATTTCCGTTGATAACCTATCCGGTATGGAATGTAAGATACAATAAATGAATGAAATACTAATCAGTGTGCATGTATCATTCAACTGGACTCTAATGAAGTTATTTTAGAATATTAAATTTCATCATACAATTCCCATCCTACTCTAATGATTTCCGTTGTTTCATTTTTTTCCCATAGATAGCTTGGATTATTCAAAGTTATTAAAAATAATTTCTTCACAATTATTCCCAAATAAATAGAACATTCTACCTTTTTTGTGAGTTATTGATGTTAGATATCATCAAGTTGGTTGATATGTTACTAGATTATATGGTCCATCTTTAAGTAAAATGATATATGAAGTAAAATCCTACATATTCTATTTGAGGCACCAGACAAATATCTGATGAAATTTATGTTCCATCCAGCATTTATAAGAAATAAAAATCCAAAATAGATTCTTCCTTAGCCTCTGAATGAATTTATCAAGAATCATAACCTTTAGGACCTCCAATAAATATAGAATCTATGCATTCTAGAACTTATTATTTCAATATACTGTCTAAAAATCTTAATAAGAATTCTCAATCAGCCTCATTAGAATCAAAGGGATAGTATAGAAGTAGGATCTTCAGACCATGGTAATATAGATATCAGGAAGTCAATGTTCCCACAATTTCTAGAACCTCTTACTACCTCTTACTAATCTCATACCATTAAGAATCCTCCACCCAAACAACCTTATACGTGTGAACCTATCTAGATGTCCAAACATTCTAACTAGTTTTTTGTACTTTTTAAAAAGTTGGGTGGTTGTATTTTATACACATGATGAAAAATATTTAAATAATTATTTATCCATTTTTATTTGTATCTTAGTGGTTCTTTTCATTTACTGTATTGTATAAATTTTAATTTTTTAATAAGGACTAATTTCATCCAATTTTTTAATTATTTATTAATTTTCATGGATGATTTATATTTGGTTTTACAAAATTCAATTATTTATATAATTTAAAATCCAGTTTCAATACTATTCATAAACAATTTAATACTCTATGTGGAAAGTTAAATGTTCTTGTCCTCTCCTTAATAATAATTATTAATGATAGAAAAGGGGGATAAGTTTACCTAAGCCGATGAAGCATAAAAATTGAGATAATTGTCTAATTAAGGGGGATAAGAAAAGGATATGAATATCATTTAAAATAAATATAAAAATTTCAAATATTTTCTATAAAATCCTTTAATAATTTCATGTATAATGTTTAATGGGTCTTGTGATTACCAAAAGGAGATATTGTTTGACTTATATTATTTTTGCAACACATTTCATGTAATTAATGATTTTTCTAATCAAAAATTACATTTATATGGTACTAGTATTATTTAATTAGGTTCTTATTGTTTTTATCATTATTTCAGATCATTCTGTTGAAATCATTATGTTTCAGATGTTTGAATAAAAATAGGGTGTTTAGAAAAATGACTATGTGATACACAAATCTTTGTAGAGAAGTGGATACTTTGAAAAACGATCTATGTTTATTGATATTTAGAAGGATATTCCAATGTGAAACACCTATGTCTTGAAATAATCTAAATATACCCTAAATCAATAATTCATGTATATATTAAATACTATAAATTATCATAATTCGCATTTAACTAAGATATTCAACTATACTAGAATACTCTAAAAAAATAAAACTAACAATTTTTTAAAATATAGAAATCAAAAATAGAATTTATTTTTAGAAAATAAATTCCTAATTATTAAATTTTTTATTTTTAAATAAAATTTCCAAATATACTAAAAATACAAATTTTATTATTTTAACCGATTTTATGACACTTTGAGAATTTAATTAAGGTCTCATAATATTATATTTCAATCACAAGGGAGAAAAATACTAAATTTTAGTATAAAATTTATTGAAATAAATTTTCTTTTAAAGAATTATATTAATCATAAAATTATAAATATACATTTATGTTCTATAAAAATACCAACACATAGTATATCATTTTGAAAACAATTATTTACATATACTATGACATAATTACAGTGTATTTTCCATTATTAGATGAAAAAATTTTATTTATACATTCATAGGTGTGGTCTCTATTCAATAAGATCAATTACAATTCTTTATGGTCAAGTTACAATTTGAATGGTCAAGTTACTATTCCATCAGTATATGTTCATTAATTTCAATGAATATTACTTATTTTATTCTACATTTATGAGAAAATTATTTTTATTGGTATCTATATTCTATGTATTTCTTTTATAATATATAAAATAATTACATTAACAGATAAAATTAATTGATAAAGGTTTTAGTTGTTTCATTCTTCCTCCTTTTGAAGATTCACCTCTGAAATGTTTCTTTACATAAATAAGTAAAGGTATTACTCTTGCATTGCTTCATATGGTACCCAAATAACATCATTAACTTTATTCTTCATCCAAAACACTTTGAAAAGGTTGGTTTTCCTATTGTATAGTAATTTTTCTCTTTGATCCATGATCATTACCAAATCCTCTGTATGTGAGAGGTGATTATCCAGTTGTACCACCTCCAGATTCATTCCATGTGAGGGTTTAGGTATGTACGTCCTCAGGAGTGATACATAGAAAATGTCAAGATCATGATCCATATTTGTTGTAAGTGAAATAATATAGGCTATAACTCATACAGGATCAAGGATTTGATAGAGAACAATGTACCTTATGATAAGATTCCCCTTCTTTACAAGCCGCATGACTCTCTCCCATGTTTATATTTGATGGAAGTCTTTATCTCCCACGTCAGACTCCATATCCCATCAATGATTATATATATTCCACTTTATTCAAACATAGAATCTTTTATGTGTTTTTGGATGGCCTGTTATTTCCCTATCATCTCTTTCACAAGATGTAGTCAAATTAGATTTTTGTCCCCTACTTCATCTCAATATGACGGAATTATACATCGCTTTCCATATAGTGCTTCATATGCTTCTATATGAATACTCGAACAGAATTTTATATTAAATGAGAAATCATCCAATGTGATATGGTAATCCCATCAAACATTTAATTCCATTTAGGTGGATCATAGCATGTATTCAAGCCTATAAATAGTTTTTTCAAATATTCCATTAATTATGTGCTGATAGGCGGTTTTAAATTTCAATTCATTACCCATAACATATTGACTACTTACTTATAATTTAGATGTGAACTTTGGATCATGATCAGAGATAATAAAAAAAGTGGCACCCCATGCAACATCACTACTTCATTATCACATGTCATGGAATGTTGTTTATGATATAAATATTCATGAATTGAGACAATGTGGTAAATCTTGTGGAGTAAATCAACCACAACCCATATCACATTGTTCCTTTTGGATGTCTTTGAGGCACTATTGATGAATTCCATGATGAAATTACACCATTTCAACATGGGTACAATAAATTGTTTCACCATTCCATTGTTCTTTTATCACACTACAATAACATTCCTACACATCAATGTCCTTTATATATAATTCACAATATCTATCTTCATGTTGTCCTAAGTAAAGTGTTCTCAGAGATCATGTTAAATATTACTACTTCTAGGTTGGATATAGAAAGTTGAGTTATGATCATTATCTAATAAATCCATATTTATATTAGGGGATGATGGTACATATATATTCATTCGAAATCAAATCACACTATCATCATCGATATGGAAGTCATGGATATTTCTTTATATTACTGAATTGTCCTTATTTTGTAACTCAATATCATCTCTTTACACATTCTTAATATTCTCTTAGATAGATGGTGGATAAATAATTTTTAAAAGGCTGTATGTATTCACATCCATTATGAATTAAAAAAAAATCTTTTTATATCAATGATGATTGGGTATTTCTCGATAAACATCATGTGCAGAGTAGCAAGTTCTTTTATACTAAGAGCATCAAGTACCTTGTTTGCCTTTCCTGGATGCTAATGAATGGAGACATTATAGTCCTTGATTATCTTTAACCATATTATTTATGATTTCTGAGTTTATTCTATGTGAATATATAATTTATAATCTTTTGATTAAAATATATGGAACAATTCCCAATAAAGAGGTTATATCGCCAAAATTTCAATGAAAATCATAGTTGATGGCTCCAGATCATGCTTTGGGTTGTTGTTATCCAGCATATTCAACTTCCATGAGGTGTATGATATCACTTTATCATTCATCATGAGTACACAACCCAATATATTCTTTGAATCATCACTATATATCACAATACCTTCTACACTTATTGGTAATGTGAGTATAAGTGCAGTTATCATCATATTATTTAGATCATTGATTTTTTCCACACATTCATCCACTATCCATACTTTAACAATTTCATTGTTAACATATTTAGAGGGAAAGACAATCGTGAGAAATTTATCACAAAACATTGGTAATACCATTCTTTTCTAGGAAAACAATGCATTTACTAGACCCTATAGGGTTTGGTCCATTCCCCTATTACCTTTACTTTTGAAGGGTCAGTAGAAATTCCTTCAATGGTGATCACATGTCACATGATAGTTACTCAGTGCCTCAAAATGTAACACATTCTAAACTTGGCTTAAAATTTCTACATCCCTAATATTACCTCAAAATCCAAATAAGATCTTGATGTTACTCACGAATAATTGATTAGATGGGAATATCTTAGATAAACACTTCAACATATTATTAAAGGTACACTCTAAAGAATTTATTCATCAAATCCATTGTGATTGTAGGGGAATTAGTATGTCTGAATGGAATTAATAGAAATCCTAGTGACAATACCTTGTACAAAATGTATTCTTCTGAATATATTTCTTTTCACCTTTATTAAAGGATATTCATATCAATGATTCCCCTTTGAGATGTACTGAGTTCTTCTCAGTTGATCAAACAAGTCATAAATCGTTGGATTGGATAATTTTTCATTATGGTGATCTTGTTGAGTTCCCAATATTCAATAAACAGTTCCATTGAACAATCCATTTTCATAAAAAAATGCACTGGCGCACCCCAATATTTTTCACTAGGGTGTATGAACCATTTTTTGAAATTCCATTGGAGTTTCTTCTTTAACTCATCCAGTTCAATAGATATCATCCTATAGGGGAATTTTGAAATAGGAGTTGGTCTAAGTGTGATTTCAATTGAGTACACATCCCCAGAATCTGGGGGAAGTACATGTAACTCATTAAGAAATACATGACTTTATTCAATCACTATGGGAATTTCCTCCTAGATGATACTATCATTTGACTATACCATTTGATCAAGGAATGCTTCTTCATAAAGAATCAGCAGCCACACAATTGAGGAATTATCCAAAGGTTATTCATGGGATTCTATTCAATTGTTTAAGAACATTGTATGGTTTGAAATTTGAAAATATATATACTTTTCCCGTTAGTTGATATGTACTCTGTATGAAAATAACTAACTCATGACCAATATATCATCGAAATATACAATGGAATGTATCATGATATTCAAAGAAAGAATATTCCCTCATACAATAGCATGAGTATATTCCAAAACATGGGTTGCAATAATCACACCACTATGTGTTCTTTCAGAAATGTTGACTTCAAGGTTTCAATGATTTGATTAAAAAGTTACTTAAATCATTAATGATATAATGGAATATCTAGAACTTGATACAAATAATTTTTTTAAATTAATGAAAAATAATATGTTTACCATTAACATGTTTCTTTTCTTTCTCTACATTAACAGTAGTTATGGAATAATAATTCCCTTCCACCTTTGGATTGAGTGGTTTCTGACACAAATTACCCTTGAGGAATTGATGTTTAGTGCACTATATTGTAAGGTGAAATTTCTACCTATGCTTGAATCATTGAAACATAGATGGTATTCTATTTTCCTATACTACATAGGTCATATTATTGATGTCTCTCTGACATTAATGAGCTTGGTGGACATATCTCCCACAGTAGTTGTATTTCCAATTCCCTTTGAGGGAACTACCAAGATGCTTATTCCTATATTTTTTACAAGTTTGTGGTTCAGATTACATTACAAATTTTTAGTTAGATCCTCTAACTTGAAAGTCCAACCTCCATTTCTTATCTCCATTGCCATGGCACCATTCTCCAAACTCCATCTCTACTTTGAGATCACGTCAGAACAATTCATCATAACACCCAATATCTTGAATAGCTAGATCTATTCAATTGTGTGGTTTTAAACAACTAAAAAATCAATCTATTATTCTATATGTGTTGATATAAAAAACAAAGGAATATTTTGAAACCCTTGTGAAATATTAATGGAATATGTGATATATTCATCTTTCTTTTTTAGCCTCTCTATGAATTGTCTATCCATATTTTTGTGCAGAGTTCATGGGAAAGAGTTATCATGAAAATTTGTATTATTGAATTCCAACACCATATCCTATATTTCATCCATCAACTTAGGGTTCTTAATCAATTCCCACCACTAATCTACCTAACAATCTAAACGATATATGGCTAGAGTAACCTTCTCCTTTTCAGAATAGTGGACCACAAAAAATATCTTCTCCGTTGAGATAACCCATTGTTTTGGAAAAATTGGATCAAAAGACCCACTAAATGATAGTATTCATTACTACATAAAAGATTCAATTTCTAGTTACTCTATATTTGGTGAAAGAGGATGTTCCAAATATTTTAGGTTGTTGTATATATCCTGTGATAGTTGGATATGAATCTCCATGAGATTTTTAACTCCTCCTCCCAATGAATTGGGGATTTCATTATAAAAATTGATATTTATCCCATGCATGGGATGTTGGACTAGTTCCTCCTGGATCCCACAATTTTCAAAATAGATTATGATTGAACAAAATAAAATTCAAAATATTAGGAATAAATAATTTATTTGATATTTCTATTAACACTATAAATAAATATCTTGTGGGATCATTATGTTTCACATTTTTCTAAAAAAAATTCATGTGTCGTCTCATATACATAGTCTCATACTAAGGGTTTTCAATAATGTTAACGAATTCAAATTCTAAAATTAACTAAACTGATATCTAATAACATCTATAGAAACACCTATTTTTGTTTCATGAATATTACATCATTCTACTGATAAAAAACATAAAAGTATTAAAAACCCAGTATGAAAGGTTTAGTGTCTTGGGATATTTAGGACTATAAATTAATTATTCATAATAAAACAGAAATATTTATTTAAAATATTATCCATTGTATTTATAATTCTCATGATCTCCTTAGTAAATGTAGTCATATGAGGATATACATTAATGAAATGGGTGAGAAAAAATCCCAGCTATATGGTAGAAAAAGCCATTTATAAATGTAACATGGGTGACCATAATTATCATAATAATATCATTAGAATAATATCATAATTGTAATCGTGATAGGAAACATTAGATAAATTTATTGAATTTGGAAATACATAAAAATGAAACATTATATCTTAGAATTCAAATACCACACATAGTTTCCAACAAACTAGCATCATGTTCACACATAACATATGTGCATAGTAATAAAATCATCATTATGAACAATTATATCATCATTTTCATTCATATTTCACATTATATCCTAAAAACATCACATAAACAATGCATTTAAGTGGTATAGAATTCTGGGCTCACCCGTCACATCATAACATTTACATTCTAATGGTGGACACATAAAACATATATTAATCATAGAGATAAAACAACCCTTAGAAAAAAATGGGTTTCATTTAATAGATAATACATTCATAAATAATAATAGTTTTTCCAAAATATAAAATGAAAAAAATTTGGTATATGAACTATCACACTTCAGTAAAGAAGAGACAATCTTAAGGGGAGTCAGGATGTGTTTTGGAATGAAGAGTTTTTTTTGTTAAATCATTGTATTTGTAATTTAATCTGATTAGAAACATGTATATATCAGAAAAAGGGAAGGATGATTTGAATATGTTATAGGAATTTTAAAATAACATTGACACTAAAATTTGGAATGATGAAGGAATAACCCAATGAAAAGGATTTGGTTCAAGATGTATACTTACATTATGTATAGTCGATTTCTTCAAATTAAAATCCTACATAATAAACTTATATTTCATAATTACTAAATATTGTAACTCTTATACATTTATTTTATTTAACATAATTTTATTATGTTCACATATGGGCATTATTAAATTTTATATTGTATTATTCAATCATTCAAGAAGTGTTTGTTTTCTTGGTATTCATGATCAGTGTGCTTGCATATAAGCATTGAATATTATGTAGAATGGGAATAGTTATACAGAATCAAAATTATATGTTATTAATTAACTTGAATATGATTAAATGTTCTTACATATCATTTGGTTTGAGATGATTCATTAGATAAAATATTAATGAAAATTATTTAATTGATTTTTGCTGGTTTTTACCACCATTACGAACATATATGCGTTTAAAAATCATTGGACACAAAACATTTTATAAGTTATAATATGTATAATAAAATATTATTTAAACATGAATTTTTTTTTTTAAATTACTTGAAGGAACTAATCTAAAATGAAAATGCATTTTCCATGATGGCGGTAGATCGATATATCATGGATGATGTTTTCTTTTTTAGAAAAAATGGAAGTGGGAAGACTTTTAATGATGGATTATTCAATTAAAATTATAAAATTATGATATAAAAAAGATAATAGAGTTATCATGAAACCAGGATAAGTAGAGGCAATGATTGGAATATAAATTAAAATAAGTTGAAATGAAATTATAATAAAATTAATGAGTGGTTTACCTGTTGAATTTCATCTATTTGAGAACCTCAGTAATGAAATTGAGTGTGGTATTTTGTTGAGTCAAAAGGATCTTAGACGTGAGAGAGAGGAATTGGAAGATTATTGGGTAGAATATGAAAAATATTAATGTCTTTGAAGGTGTGATGGGAAGATGTGCTGAGGGGAGATCTTTATGGGGGCAAAGAGAGGGTATTTTTGATTATTACATTCATTATCTTGTTATTTTGGGTCAAGAATATAAATAGTGTTGAATAATTTCTCAAAATAATTTAAATAATGAAATATAGTCTATGATTATGGGATTACAACATCCATGACTCAATATTTCATGTATTTTTCAATTACAATAAAATATCGTATTTCATTATTCACAAAAAATTAGACTATTTTATAAAAATCAAATAAAATAACGATAAACATTTTTCAACATGTATATTTAAAAAATGGAATCCATTTTATGCAAATTATTTTTTAATTATGATAATTTTTTACTTTTAATTACAATAATCATTTATTCTAAAACTTCTTTTTTTAATATCATAATCGATTTTATGATTATCGAAAAATAGAATTAAGGTTTAAAAAAATAATATTATTATCATAAGACAACAATATATTAATTTTTGAATATTTTTATGAAAATAATATTTTTAAATCTTTATAATTGTCATAAAATAAAAAATAAAAAATGATTTTTTATAAAAATATCTACACTTAATTTTTAAATTTTAAGACATTTATTTACATATACTATGATATAATTATATCATTTTTTCATTTATAAGATTTCTAAATTTTATTTATATATTTAGAGATGAGGTTAATATTCTATTGGCTGGATTACTATTCCTAATGGTCATGTTACTATTCCATGTTTCATTTTACTAATTGATCATTATAAGTTTATTAACTCTTATGAATATCAATTATTTCATTCTTCATTTCTGTGAATATTTTTTTATTTGTTTCTATACACTCTATATTTGATTTATACTATATAATATAATTATATGAAGGGAAAAAATAAATTTGAGAAATGTTTTAGTTGTTACAGAATAAATGCTAATATATTATATTCAATACATATTTATTATTTTTTAATGATAATAAATCATTTAAATTATTTCCTTTCAATTACCCCAATAATGATAAATTCGTTCATCTGTTACTGTCGACTACCGCCTCCACGAATGGCAGTGATTCATTTCTCATTACCACGTCAAATGGATTATATATATAAGAATATATAAATAATTAATATGATACTAATTATACAATGATTATTACTTTCTGATTAAATAATTATTATCTTCTCTCCCCAATAGTTGTTCAAAAATGGAAATGGCACTCTTCCATACATTCGACCAACCATATCCATGATCGAAAAGTAGTTATGTTTTCATAAAAATATTTATTGGTTTTAATAAAAGGTATAATATGTGAATAAACGTGATTATTACTTCATGATAATGAATTTTGAAATGCTGGGGTAATGAAAACGTTTACAATAGTCAACCCACTGAAGTTTTTTTGGACATATAAGAAGAATATCATCAAAATACCAAAAGTGACCTTAATTAATTAAATAATTGTATATAGAATAGTATTATATATTATAAATGTATAAATAACATTTCAAAGGTTCATAAGTATGTACAAAAATAAAATAATTTTTTTTATTTTGGTATACATATGACATACATGACATGATTGACTCGTGGTAATGGAACTTCTTTTAAAAAATATCTTATAATGTTTACTTTGAAACTATCCTTTTCAAAAAAATTCATATATTTTTTTAAAAAGTAATGATGGTTTTTAATATTATAATATGTTTTTGAAATTTCATTTTTATTCATGTTTGACTTTTTAGAAAATTGTATGAAGGTATTCCTGTTATCATTTTCCAAATAATGTACATTGCAAGTTTTCAGGGGAAAAATATAAAAGGAATGTTTTTAACTACATAGTACGAGCATATTTCCATTCCATGATGAATAATATTTTTTTAGGATTCCATTATATGTTAAATGTCAAATTTCAAAGAAAATATTTCCTTTTTAATTGTACGTATTTCTAAACAAGTGTTATCAAAATGAAAATATTATTTTCGTCAAGAAATTTTTTTATGGAGAGAATTTTTTTGTATCATGTTATGGTTCATAAAAAATTTTCATGTTCATGGGTGTTTCCATTATAAAGAAATAAATGGTGGGGTTCAAGATACCCCTCAAATAAACTGGGTAAGGATGTTGAATATTTTTTTATTGTAAATATGGGATAGAGTTAACAAATTTGGTTTCTTCTAAGAGATAATATGAATATACTATGATGGTTATTTCAAGACTAACTATACTGTTTAATAAATTTGTAGCTAATATTTATACTCTAATTTAATGTAATGAATTTATCCATGAAGTTATTCCATGAGTATCTATTTTGGTTAATCAAAATTTAATCATGGTTGTTATTTCCTATGTAAGTGTGAAAAGTATAAAATTGTGAAAAAATATTCACGAGATTTTAAAATTCACATAGAAATATATATGGGATTATTTCTCCTTTAATATTTATAATGAAATGTTTTATAAAATGTTTTTTTAGATAACATAATTTTCTTGTATTGAAAATATTTTATTTTGAACAAAATTTGTTTTTAGAAGATTTAAACATTTTATAAATATTCACTGATTGACAATTTCTTTCATTATTTTCCCCCATAGTGCGATTTTTGTTCTATCCCATGTTTTAAAAAAGATTTTGTGGGTTTATGGATATTTAAGAGAATCGAATAGTCCATGTTGGAATTGGTGAATATTTTTTCATAAAAAGATTATATTTTATCTCCTAAATGTATTTTATTATGGGAAAATGGATACCTGGTAGAAGTGTCAACATTTTAATTGATTGGTATATTATGTATGAATTATTTCTTAATTATCTAAAAATATAAACACAAAATATATTTGAAAAAAAATTAATCTAAATAAATTGTAAGGAAACTATATGATGAATTGTTTAATGTTAGTTTCTTATAGATGGTATTAGTGAATGGTTCAGAACAATTTTGGGATTAGGATGTTTTTATGGAATTTTTTCTTAAGAATTATGGATACCATCTAGGATTTACAAGTCCATCGTTGATTACATGTTCAAACACTTATTCACCCCTATTTTTTTTAATGTAATGGAATTTTAGGATATTAATGATATTTTTATAAACAAGATTTAGATGTGTAATCGAAATATGTATAAAATATTCCATGGATAATGTGTTATAGTGTTTCTAGGTGTATTATCAAATAAAGGATAATTTTCATTTTAATTTAGAATAATTCATTTCATGTTTTTATGATGTTATTATATATATATTAAAGATCTATTATCAGGATGAATGGTAAATGATAGCACACAACCATTTTATACTTACTTGATGATTAATTCACCACTAAAATGAAAAAACATATTTTAAATGGTTTTGAACGATTTTTAGCATCCAAATGAGAAGAAGGAAAATAAATTATCTATTGAATAAATGATATATTCGATAAAATTTATAGGTTTTATGGAGTATCTTTTATCTAATTTCCCAATCTAAATTTATACATCTCATTAAACCTTGGAAATACCATGATGTACATGACAATTTATACTATGGAGATACAAACTTCATAAGAAAATATAAAAGAGATATCAATAACATAATGGATACGATGATCACTAGATTTATGTTATTAATTATTTTCATATGATCTATGTATGATACAATTCCGGTCAATATTGATGAATCATGAGGGTTTTATATATCTTTGATATATTGAATTAAATTAGTAAGGAATACGATAATAAAGCACAGTTAAAGGTTACTCTAGGATATTGAGTGAAGAATGTGTTTATCACTGATATTTTGATTATTGAAAATTTCATGAGAATAAAAAAAATCCAAAGGATACTTTATAATATATTTTTTTTATTAATGTTGGGAAAAATATTTTAGATCGATACGATGCAATTGAAAAGTGGTGTTGTGATTAGGCGATAATTTTTTGGGATTCATTTTTGAGTATAGATATATATTAAACTAATATGAAACCCTCCATATTATTATTTAAAAATGTTAATTTAGGAATAATAAAATTTTAATTTCATGGATGTAATTTTTATGATATAGATAAACAATAGGGTTTATTTGATATTTTATTATGAGTTAATGTTTTATTATTAATTTTATTGGGATGCAAAATGAATGGTATGAACTGACATTTGAGTTTAAAAAATCTCTATAATAATAAATTTACTGAGGCTATTTTTTTTATCATATTTATAATAATTTTATTATGATTATACTAATATTTCTTTAAAAACGATATCCCAAATTCTCAAAAAACCATCACATCAGGAAAGGTCATGTGGATGGAAACCACATCTGAATGGTGATATGGGTTTGTTTCCTACCATTTTCCTTTGTGATGTCCTTGTTAGTATGATTTTTTATTTATTTGAAAGCGTTTATATATATTGGTAAGTTTTATTTTTGAATATAATTTTTATCTTATAGATAACTGCTGGATTGGAAATTGATTTGGAAATTAAGTGACGAATGTTATTTCAGAAGAATGGAACAATAATTATCAGGAGCATTATACAATTTAGGTAAACAAAATATGATGGTATTTTATTTATGGAATAATTCCTGAATTATAATTCGGAATAATATATAATTTTTATGATACATCATATTGATTTAGGTTATTTATGGAAATGATTACCATATCTTATAGATTATGTGATTAGGGAAAATAATATTTGGAATGTGACACTAAGATAGATTGATGTTATTTTAAGATACATTTTAAATTAATATCAGATGTCTATGTGACCAGATCCATCTAATTTTTGGTTTTCAATCATAGTATTAATGATTTTGATGAATATTATGGATAATTAATTATTTATGATATATTTTGAAAATTTATAATTTCTATTGATTTTTAGAAAATTTTGTATTTTTTCAAAATATGAAGGTTTAATAATATTAGGAAATATATAGGACCCCAGCCTTAAACCTTACTTAATATTGAATTAAATGAATAATTCACATTGAGGATCTTTTCAGGTTTAGAGTTTTAGAGAATTAGAACATAACTATTACATCTTAAAAGATTACAAAGTAGACACTACTACTAAGTCTCCATAAAATAAAAACTCTTAAAAAGAAAGATGTCTAGATTCCATGTTTTAGATAGCATGAAATTCCCTTGATCCCATCCTTGACCTAATTCCACTTTAAGACCTGTGAAAAACATTTCGAAAAACTTGGGGTGAGCATAAAAAGCTCAGTAAGGGATACAAAGAGAATGAAAACTGTTAGTTTTTCAAACATCAAGTAAACCATGTATACTATATCAAAGTAATACCTTCACCTTCATGAAGTAGTAAAAAAAATCTTCACTGAATAAAGTATCATTACTTACCTTTTGTAACCAAAGTATTACCATAAAACCCATATAAAGAACACATAGAATATATAAAGGTAACTTGGGACATAAACATACTTAAGTGGAATAACCATACGGTTGACTTCCACACATATCACTTAATGGAATAGCCATACGGCCAATTTCCATACATACTTAATGGAATAGCCATACGGCCGACTTCCATACCCAATGCATTGGAGGTTATAACGTAACCACCCGTCCTGGTATTCACGGCACCAACCGTCATATGGTTTATAACGTAACCACCCATTAAAATGTCCAAGTACCAGTATAAAATCATAAAACATAAAACCAATATAAAGGAATGATAACATTTCCACATTTCAATCACAATATATCATAAATATATTGACATAATAGAATCCTTTTTCAAAACCATTTTCAATACCAAAATACATAAAAGAGTATATGGTATTTATTTTATTCTAAAAACATTATGGCTTGTTGAGAAATCCAAAGATCAAATAATACTCGCGGCGGCGGAAAAGGTCGTTGTCACCGCGTACGTTAAAAAAAACATTCCTTTTTGTCGTTTAGTAAAATGATTCGTAGAAAAAGATTCCTTTTGTATAAAAGTAAATGTCAAAGGAGTTTATAGACCGTATAAAAGAAATTTGTGTATAAAACGAAATATGCCTCAATGAAAGGAGATTGAGACGAATTCCCTTACCTTGGGTTCGACTTGACTCGATCGTTCTTTAACGTCCTGAATAATAAACTTGAGTTAATTTATACTTGATTAAGAACCTTTTTAAAGTTCATTATTCTTTTTATATCACTTATTTCCATGTTATAAACATTATGTAACCATTTATGTTAATAATGTTTGTTTTGTCAATATTTGGTTCTTAAGTCGAAAGTTGACTTATTACAATTACATGTTGTTCATGTGGTCAAAAGTTCTTTATATCCAGAATGAAATTCCCGATTTGGATATAATATGTATCATATATATCCATCATATACATGTATTTATAATATTACATAATAATTTAGAGGTCAGAAATGAAATGCACCGTTCATGGAGATGGTAAGCTGTACGTACACATGAACGCTACTTTCATTTCTTTGTCATATTAGTGGAATTAAAACTAAATGAGAGTTATGTATATTTTAATTCCAGAATTATATTCATCATTTAGATATATCATTAATTATATATATACATTATATACATGTAATTTTAATAGTACATTACATTTGGGGATAAGAAATGAAATGCACCGTTCATGGAGACGGTAAGCCGTACGTACGCATGAACCCTACTTTCATTTTTATCTCATAATTTAATGGAAAGAAATAATAATGATATAGAGGTATATTATAATTACAGTATAACATCATATATAATAATTTTAAATCCATCCTTTACACGTCCCACATATGGCATTGACGAATCACATCACTTTTAGGGGGCGGTAGTCCGCACTTCCTTAAATGAAGATATCGTGTTTACCCATAATGGAAACCATAAAGGTATACCAAAAATGAAAAATACAGAAGCTTAAAGAAAACATAAACATATTATATATCATATATAAAAATAGTTACATCATAATGGCCACCCTTGAAGGTGTTAAATGAGTATTGAACAATCATCGTTTCGGGAGGCAGAATTTCGCCATCCACGGAAACCGTATGTTCTTTAACCATTTGATGTAGTTGTGTGAGAGTGTAGCTCAAATAAATATTATAAAAAAATACTAGTATATTGAAGATACTGGTGTTGTTACAAAAGAAGTAAATAAAAAGAGTTTAGAGGGTTGGAGAAGCAAAATAAAACAAATGAACAATAGAGAATGAATTACCATTAAAAGTGTAACTCCCTTTTGATTTGAGCCTAAAGGCTTCCTTTTAAATGATTATTCCCAAAGGGAATCATCTAAGATGAGGAGAGGGATGTGGAGAGAGTAATTGGGCAGGGGTTGGCCGAGCCAAAGGCTTGCGAAGTGTGTGAAATGGGGTAGAGGTGGGGGCCTTTTATAAGAGGAGAGGAGGGGCACTTTTGGAACGTAAAGAAATATTACTTTATTTGAAAATGTGTTTCGGTTTTAAAAGGTCCCACATTTATATAATTCGTGTATAAGGTTATAAGGGTTCGAAATCCACTCATCCAATTGGTTTTGGACATGTGTAGGTTTTAGATTTTTCATTATCTTTCCATTTTATTTAAATCGTCAAATAATGATGTCATCGCTGCATCATTATTATGTCATATATAATTTAATTTATTTAATGTCTAAATATTATAAAAAAAATACAATGATGTAGGAAATCTTTCTATCTTTCCAATGACTATTTATAATCAAAATTTGGACTTTTATAACCCCACCCAAAAATTATTTTAGTAAAACAATTTATGTTAGTGTCATTTTCACTTTAACATTAAATAAAAATATATTAATGTCATTTTCCAACTAAAGTGGCTCCATGTGGTCCCCAAGTTGGCCCATGGCTTGTCTTGGTCGGCCATGACTCACCCAATAGGTGTAGGACAATTGTCATGGTGTTTTCACATTCTTATAATACCATTTTTACCTTAAACTACACTAATTACCTCTAATCGCGATTAATGAAAAATAGTTACTATTCACCAAAAAATTATTTTAATCTCATTGAACCACATTTTACTTCTTAATGGCAACCATGTATGTCGGATTTTCAAAATTCAATACACATTAGTGGTAAACTTTCATTTAACTGAAAATCAGTTTGCTTGATTACCACTTAGTGGTTTCACTATTAATCAAAAATTGATGTTTTTCAGAAAATTACCAAAAATTCACCCTAAGCTATATTTGATATTCCAAATTCAAAAATGAAGTCAATTTTACAAAATTCAAAACATATAAGTCAAATTAATTAATTTAATAATTAATTCCCGCTGTCATGAAAAATAGCGTGTTTTTGTGAAACAATAAGTATCAAAAGATTGACACCAGTTTAAGTCCAATTTCAAAGTGAAATTGATTCCAATGACCACCATTGGATTAACTGGTAAAAATATTTTCTAATTTCACTTTAAAACCAATTAAAATAATAATCTAATCATATAAATAATTTATATTTAAAAGAGGTTTTGAATTAAAATACAACATTTTACACTATTCATAAAAAAAATGAACTTTATCAGAAAGGTACCAAAAATTTACACAAAGTAAATTTTGATGTCCCGATTCTAAAGAAGAGTTATATTTGGTCCAAAATAAAGTATAATAGTGATCAAAACTATATTTAATGATGGTTCACCATTAAAAGGTGATAAGTGAACCTTTAGTGAATATTAGAGTATATATGCCCTAAAATTGAACTCTTTCCGTATTTTTAGACTTTATCTTTTATTGGGTAAATGTATAAACATTTAAAAACATATCTAATCATATTTTAGTTATTTCTATCCATTCCAGCCAGTACAACAGCTACTTGTTAACTAACATTTAAAATAATATTATTTTATTACTAGTGTGCTACGTAAGTTTCAAAGAAACTCATCGTTGCGTATCGGGTACGCTATCGAACATAGCAAACCCTTTAAAATAAAATTAATATTTAATTCGTAAATATTAATAAATTTGAATATTCTTTATTCTTTATTTACCTGGGATGTTACATCCTTCCCCCCTTTTGGGAATTTCCTCCTCACAATTTTATTCACTTATCAAAATAAGTGGGGGTATTTATCCCTCATAGCATTTTCAGATTCCCACATTGCCTCTTCAATCACATGGTTTTTCCACAAAACCTTTAACTGATGAATCACCTTATTCCGTAACACTTTCTCCCTGTGGTCAAGAATCTGGACCGATTGTTCCTCATAAGATAGGTTCTCTTCCAGCTAAACTACCTCTGGACTCAAAACATGAGATGGATCTGGCATATACTTTCTCAACATCGAAACGTGAAAAACATTGTGTACCTGAGATAACCTCATAGGTAAAGCCACCCGGTATGAAACGATCCAACTCTCTCCAGAATTTCATATGGTCCAATAAAGATTGGACTAAACTTTCCTTTCTTACCAAATCTCATCACACTTTTCCAAGGAGAAACTTTGAGAAAAACATGATCACCTACCTCAAAAGAGAGATCCTTCATCCTGTTGTCCGCATAACTCTTCTTCCTTCTCTGAGCTGTTCTCATGTGCTTATGAATCAACTGAACTTTTTCTACCATCTCTTCTACCAATTCTGGTCCCATCAACTTCCTTTCACCCACTTCATCCCATAATGCTGGAGTTCGACACCGCTTCCCATAAAATGCCTCAAACGGTGCCATCTGTATACTGGAATGAAAGTTGTTATTATAAGAAAAGTCAACCAAAGAAAGATGTTGGTCAAAACTTCCCTAATAATCCATCGAACAAGCTCGTAGAATATCCTCCAAGGTCTGAATTGTTCGTTCTGACTGCCATCTGATTGAGGATGAAAAGCTGTACTAAAATTTAATTCAGTACCCAATGACTTCGGAAGGCCTTTCCAAAAGTTAGAAGTAAACCTGGGATCACGATCCGATACAATAGAGAGCGGAACTCCATGTAACCTGACTGTCTCTTTAACATACAAACGGGAAAGTTGATCAAGAGAGAAAGTATCTCGTATAGAAAGGAAATGAGCAGATTTGGTCAAGCGATCAACAATAACCCAGATTGCAATATTACCTCGAGATGTCCTCGGTAATCCCACAACAAAGTCCATGGATATGTTTTCCCATTTCCACTCTGGCACTGGTAAAGGCTGAAGCATCCCTTTCGGTAACTGACGCTCTGCTTTAACCTGTTGACATATCAAACACTTCACAGTAAAATCAGAAATATCTCTTTTCATTCCATCCCACTAGTAACACTCCCGCAGATCTCTATACATCTTAGTACTGCCAGGATGAACTGAAAACAGAGAACTATGAGCCTCATATAACAACTCATTCTTCAACTGCGAATCACAAGGCACACATAATCTCTTCCCAAACCTCAGAACAAAAACACAAAATTATCCAAGAAATCATGGAAAATTTTATTCATAAGGTCCATGAATACAGCAGGTGCATTGGTTAACCCAAAAGACATAACTACAAATTCATAATGGCCATATCTAGTATGGAACGCAGTCTTCGTAACGTCTGCTTCTTTTACTTTCAACTAATGGTACCCCGACCTCAAGTCAATCTTCAAAAAATACTGAGCTCCCTGGAGCTGATACCACTTCATTCGATGGCCCAACATCTGCTGAAGTTGTTGCAAAGGATTTCGCCACCCCTTTCTGCTTGTAGTCTGGATGCATTCCCCCAGTTGAGTTCTTCGTTGGACACTCGTTTGCATAATGACCCATTTCATTACACTTAAAACATCTTACCGTTGGCTTTTCATTTCCTGCTTGATCATCTTCCTTACAGTTACGAGCAATATGACCAGACTTACCACACCGAAAGCACTTACCAGACTTCGATAAAAATTCTCCAAGATGCATTTTACCACACTTCTCACAGGATGGATATTTGGTTTTCTTACCTCCTTGCTTCTTTGATTAATTCTTCCCCTTTTCCTGCCAGCTAGATCTCTTATTCTGTTGTTTGTCATAGAACACCTGATCATCGGCAAACTCCATTTTCACCTTCTCCGTACATCGAACAAGTTTTTCATAACTTTTGAACTCACGAGAAGCTAAAGCCCTTCGATACTTTGGCTTTAACCCTGAGTAAAAACGGTTTATTTTACTATCAAGATCTCGTATGAAGTTTGGAGCATACCTTGCCAATCGAGTGAACTTTTCTTCATAAGTAGCCACTGAATCATCCTCCTTCCTCAATTCTAGGAACTGTTTTTCCATTCTAAGACGAACCACCTTAGGAAAATAATTCTCAAGAAACATACCTTTGAATTCGTCCCAGTGAAGATCCTCAATCTCATCACTATCCTTTATATTTTTCACCATCGACCACCACTGATCAGATTCACCTTCAAAACGGTAAATATCAAGACTAACCTTTTGATGTTCTGAACACCCCATGACATCAAAAATCTTCTCCAGTGCTTTAATCCACCCATCAGCTTGCACAGGGTCAGATGATCCTCTGAATGATGGGGGATGTTGCCTCATGAAATGTTCCACCACTGACATGTTCCTCTGCAGTTGATCTGGTTGATCTCGTGCATGGATACCACCACGATTTATAGCCTGAATCAACTGTGCCATCACTGCAACAAACTGTTCAGTTCCGATTCCGACCATCTCAGGTTGCTGATTTGGAAGGTTATCTTCCTCCTGATGTCATCCCAATATAGCTGCTTTGTTTCCTCTGCGGAAAACCATTCTGAACATAGAAATATCATAGGCGAAGCAACATGGTAATCCGTAAATGCTATATCATTTCAATCATATTATAATTTAACACTTTTCTAATTCCTAAAGTTGTCTAAACTGACCTCTGATACCAACTATAGGGCCCCAGCCTTAAAACTTACTTAATATTGAATTAAATGAATAATCCACATTGAGGATCTTTTCAGGTTTAGAGTTTTAGATAATTAGAACATAACTATTACATCTTAAAAGATTACAGAGTAGACACTTCTACTAAGTCTCCATAAAATAAAAACTCTTAAAAAGAAAGATTTCTAGATTCCATGTTTTAGATATCATGAAATTCCCTTGATCCCATCCTTGAACTTATTCCACTTTATGTCCTGTGAAAAACATTTCGAAAAACTTGGGGTGAGCATAAAAAGCTCAGTAAGGGATACAAATAGAATGAAAACTGTTAGTTTTTCAAACATCAAGTAAACCATGTATACTATATCAAAGTAATACCTTCACCTTCATGAAGTAGTAAAAAAAATCTTCACTGAATAAAGAATCATTACTTACCTTTTGTAACCAAAGGATTACCATAAAACCCATATAAAGAACACATAGAATATATAAAGGTAACATGGGACATAAACATACTTAAGTGGAATAACCATACGGTTGACTTCCACACATATCACTTAATGGAATAGCCATACGGCCAATTTCCATACATACTTAATGGAATAGCCATACGGCCGACTTCCATACCCAATGCATTGGAGGTTATAACGTAACCACCCGTCCTGGTATTCACGACACCACCCGTCATATGTTTTATAACGTAACCACCCGTTAAAATGTCCAAGTACCAGTATAAAATCATAAAACATAAAACCAATATAAAGGAATGATAACATTTCCACATTTCAATCACAATATATCATAAATATATTGACATAATAGAATCTTTTTTCAAAACCATTTTCAATACCAAAATACATAAAAGAGTATATGGTATATATTTTATTCTAAAAACATTACGGCTTGTTGAGAAAGCCAAAGATCAAATAATACTCGCGGTGGCGGAAAAGGTCGTTGTCACCGCGTACGTTAAAAAAAACATTCCTTTTTGTCGTTTAGTAAAACGCTTCGTAGAAAAATATTCCTTTTGTATAAAAGTAAAAGTCAAATGAGTTTATACACCGTATAAAAGAATGTTGTGTATAAAATGAAATATGCCTCAATGAAAGGAGATTGAGACGAAGTCCCTTACCTTGGGTTCGACTTGACTCGATCATTCTTTGACGTCCTGAATAATAAACTTGAGTTAATTTATAATTGATTAAGAACCTTTTTAAAGTTCATTATTCTTTTTATATCACTTATTGCCATGTTATAAACAGTATGTAACCATTTAAGTTAATAATGTTTGTTTTGTCAATATTTGGTTCTTAAGTCGAAAGTTGACTTCTTACAATTACATGTTGTTCATGTGGTCAAAAGTACTTTATATCCAGAATGAAATCCCCGATTTGGATATAATATGTATCATATATATCCAGCATATACATGTATTTATAATATTACATAATCATTTAGAGGTAAGAAATGAAATGCACCGTTCATGGAGACGGTAAGCCGTACGTACGCATGAACGCTACTTTCATTTCTTTGTCATATTAGTGGAATTAAAACTAAATGAGAGGTATGTATATTTTAATTCCAGAATTATATTCATCATTTAGATATATCATTAATTATATATATACATTATATACATGTAATTTTAATATTACATTACATTTGGGGATAAGAAATGAAATGCACCGTTCATGGAGACGGTAAGCCGTACGTACGCATGAACGCTACTTTCATTTCTATCTCATACTTTAATGGAAAGAAATAATAATGATATAGAGGTATATTATAATTCCAGTATAACATCATATATAATAACTTTAAATCCATCCTTTACACGTCCCACATATGGCATTAACGAATCACATCACTTTTAGGGTGCGGTAGTCCGCACTTCCTTAAATGAAGATATCGTGTTTACCCATAATGGAAACCATAAAGGTATGCCAAAAATGAAAAATACATAAGCATAAAGAAAAAATAAACACATTATATATCATATATAAAAATAGTGACATAATAATGGCTGTAACACCCCGACCCCATTTACCCAGAGTCGGTGCATTATTACATAACATTGGCATGATCACAAGAAAGATCAAATCTCGAAAGACCGATTGGTTTCGTAGCCTTGGAAACACTAGATATATTCATAAGTTTTACATTACATCATAAAATGAAAAACTACTACAACAACATAATGTTTCCACAATCCACACTATTAACCCCTCATAAAATCCCTGCAGGTCATTCATAACTTACATCTTTACATCCTGGGAAAAATAAAACATAGAAAAGGGGTGAGCTCAAATGCCCAGTAAGGATAACAATATAGCGGAAACTTTCATAAATAAGAATAAACATTTAAGGCATTGCATTACTAAAACAAAAGCCTTTTAAACTTTAACTTCGACATAGTATGGTAAAAGTAAAATGAAATAATGCCATTTACTTATTCACATGGATATTCTACTAATTGAATAATCACATGCAAAAATCAATAACCACTTTCATAATGTTGGAATGCATAATGCCAGACTATCATAACCACATAGCCAAGGCCTCGTGCCAAGACTACAAATAAGATTTTGTCAAGGCCTTGTGCCAAGACACTAGTTTGTCTCATGAGACCTACCGATTCAATTTTTTTTAGAATATACTTACGTTTAAAATTGCAAAAATACACTCCAGTTTTTTTCTGAAAACATTATGCAAGCTTCTGAAAATAAAATAACTAATTTTGAGACTACTAGACTAATTACAGGCCATGATGGGTCCACTCCCAATCCCTTCCTATCTACCAAACTCGAGAGTCAGGTTTTCTGAAAACATTTTTATGCTTGCGTTAAATACGTATACATTTGCACTGGATTTTCATATATTTGAGAGAAATGTCTCCTTTTTGAAATCATTTAAAAATCACATAACTATAAAATAAAAACTTTATTTTGAAAATATCCTTACAAGAGTGTAAGGGAAGCTTCAATGGTGTAATAATGGTAGAGAATAACCGCACCTGCCGTATAAGTTAAAAAAACATTCTTACCTTAATTTTGTCGAAAAGGTTAAAAAGCACCTTGTTTGGAAAACGATTGAAAGATTCCTTTATAAAACTCTTATAAAAGGTCAAACAAGGGTATAAATGACTTTAACCCATATTCTTGTAAATAGTAAAAATGTTTTGAAATACATTTTTAAGAAACATGGATGTGGATGATAAAGAGATTCCAGTAGATTATTACGTATAAACAACCTCGGATAATGAAGAGATTGTGAAATAACCCTTACCAATTTGGTAACTTATGAAACATACAACCCATGAAAGAGGTATCATACAATGAATATGTAAATACACATAAATTAGAGTGTATTACACAATGAATATAATTATGGGTAGTACATACACCACACAAAAGGTAATGGTGGCAATATGGCATGAATCTCACGGGAATAAGGAGTGAGATGAAAACCCCTTACCTTGTACTTTTCCTTTGTTGGGGTCGGTTAACCTCCTGTATAATGGTGAAATAATTGTTATTAAATTATACAAGAATCATAAACATTAATATGATATCATATATGATCTTTTAATATTGCTTTATTAATAATATCTTAGTATTATCGTCGTTTCAGGTGATAATCGATTTGTTCTTCTTAAATGTTTGGTTACGTAAGACATGTTTGTAATGGATAGATTAAATCTTATTCATAATCAGAATGATATTAACATTATTTTTAACCCTAAAATGAGAATAAGACTTGAATGGATACGATGGAGGATGGATCTCACCGCGTTCGTGGAGACGGTAGTCCGTACGTACGCACGAACGCTACTTCCATTTAATTTTTATTTTAAAAGAATTGAATCCAAATTATACATAGGTATATTACTATTCCAGTATAATATAATATTTTATATATGTTACTTAAGTTCATTAACACCATCCTTTATACGTTCCATGTGTGGTATGAACGAGTCATATCATTTTAAGGGGGCGGTAGTCCGCACTTCCTCAAATGAAATTATCGTATGTATATACAACATGAAATGAATAATGGTATGAAATAAAATGGAATTAAAGAAGCTTATATATAAAATATATATCATTAATATCATATTTAATTACAGTTCCATCATAATTGCCACCATGAGAGGCGGTAAGATGTATTTGAACAATCATCGTTTCGTGAGGCGTTAGTTTTCCATCCACAGAAACATTATGTTCATCATCCATTAGATGGAGTTGTGTGTATGTGTAGTTTTAATCCTTCTTATAACAACATCCTAGTATATTGAGGATATTGTTGTTGTTACAAAAGAAAGGAAATAAAAAGAGTTAGGGGGTTGGAGAAGCAAAATAAAGGACTATAATTTAAGAGAAATCGTTACCTTTAATTTAGGTAACTCACTTTGGTTGGAACCAAAGGACTTCTTGAAATGATTTATGCCTAAGGGGAAGCATCAAGGAGGAGGAGAGGGATGTGGGGAGCTTAGTTGGGCAGAGTTTGGACGAGCCAAGTGGCTTGAGAGGTGTGAGGAATGAGTAGAAGTGGTCTCCTTTTATAAGGGAGAAGAGGGGCTCTTTAGGAAAGAGTGAAAGTATTACTTTATAATATAATTATATTCAGTTTATAATGGTCCAAAAATCATTGAGGTCGAAGATAAGTTGACTAATATTCTAAATAACATCAACCAATAAGAATTGGACAGGTTTTAGATAATATTTTAATCATTATAATCTTATTTATTTAAATGATTTATTAATGAGGTAAACATTGGATCATTATTGTGTCATTAATAATTTAAATTATTTGATGTATAAAAATTATAAATAAAATATCATTATGTAGTAAATCTTTTTATCTTTCTAATGAATATTTATAATCGAAAATCCAACATGTATAACCCTATGTAAAAATTGTTCTTCTAAAAGATGTAAGCTTATGCCATTTTTATTTTTATTTTAACTTTATTAATATAAAGTGTCCCTACCACATACAAGTGGCTCCAAGGGGTCCCCAAATTGACCCAAGTATGATCATGGTCGGGTATGTGTCCACCAATAAGGTTAGGACACGTTTTAGGTTAATTTTGTATTATTATAATATTATTTTTTAACCCTTATTTACCAAATTTACCCTTAACCATGGTAAATAAAATATTTACCACAGTAATTATTCAAAATGTCTAAAAATAAAAGTTAACTATTTACAAAATTTGGACATACTGATTCCAAGTAAGGAATCCATTTTACTAAATTCAAAACACAGAAGTGGCAGAAATTAATTTAAAATTAATTCTCGCTGTCAAAACAAAAAGCGTGTTTTTAAGAGGTAATAACTATCAAAAGATTGACACTTGTTTATGTTCGGTTTAATTGTAAAATTATGTCCAATGACCAACATTATATTAAATGGTAAAAATATATTCTAAATATACTTTAAAACCACTCAAATTCACAATTTATCACTACTAATTATTTTGATTAAAAAAGTTGTTTTTAATTAAAATTTAGTAATTTTCACTATTCATCAAAATATGAAAGTTATCCGAAAAGTACCAAAATTTCACCTTAGGATAAATTTGATATTCCGAATCCAAAAATGAAGTCCATTTTAAAATATAAAATATATATAACTTCAAAAAGTAGGTATTACTATTCATAACAGCTAGTTTGATTGGTTACGGTGTGTTAGAACTCGAAGTTGCGTACAACACACGCTACTGTTTTATTGAAAGGAAAGCGTACCGTGGAAGCTTGGGATGTTTCATTTTAAATTTTTTGATGAATCCATTTATTCAAAAGTTTAAAATATTGTATTTAAAAAGGTTTCACTATCAAAATTTGATAAAAGTGCAATACTGAAAATGATTTTGTTCTTGCATTATGACTAAGAAACTCATAATATGGATTCTAAAATTATGAGGATTATATAAAGTTTAAAATTTAGTTAATACTATTCATGACCTCTTTTAATTGCTTTTTTTTTGGTAAGTCATGGTGCAATTGAACTCAGTGTTGCGTGTAGTGCAAGTTATTGAATTATTTTGAAGAAATAACACACTATGAAATCTTGGGGTGTTACAATCTCCCCTCCTTCAATAAATTGCGTCCTCGCAATATGAAATTGTTCTGCAAAAATAAAAGGTTGAAAGTAGAAAATATATTTGTGGGAAAACCCACATCGGAAATTGGATTACTAAAATTTAGTCTTAATATGAGGAAAAGAGAAATCAAAGGGTCACCACCAAATTATGATCTTGATTAGGAGAACATTGGTGGCAATTAGAGACATATAATTGGATGAAAACGTAAATATTTATAGGTAGTGATTGAGGTCATCAATCACAAAAAAGTATAAAATTGAGGTCCTTAAAATCATCAATCTATGATTATTTGAAATACCATCGGTTCAACAAAACATAGGGTATTAGGATAACACATAATTGACGTTTCAAAATATCTTAGTTGAAATCCCACATAGAAAAATGAATTAATGAGGCCTCTATTTAAAATAAAGAGTGGAATGTATGAAGATTACCGAAAATAACACATACTAGGGTTCCATGTAGGAAAATATGGATATGGAAGATAAATCTAACCATCAATTATCTGATGGAGAGTGGTAGAGAACATGGCTATGAAAAGGCCAACAATCCCAAAGCCATAAATTAGTGATGATTTAAGGTACCATCTAGGAAAACATTTTTGTTCTAAGTTGTTTTCTTAATATTGATGAATTTATTTATGAGATTGGCTAAGATCATAAGGAGATATACTTACTTTATAATTAGAGTTTTATCCCTTAATAAATTTCTACCACAAACTCATCTTTCACTCTAAAAGATAATAGAATGTAAAAAAAAATTCTATTTACACTATTCGTATAGGGTTCCAAAATAAACGAATTTATAATTCATCTACAAGATCTTTTAATAAAAACTACATTATTTAATCCAGGACATCTCGTGGGCCAGTGGTAGGTGATACACCCTTGTCGCCCTTCGGTTGCGGGTTCAAGTCTTGCAGCCTTGCCGGACGCGACGGGTTGCCGCCCGACCTCCGGGTTGTCCTTTTATGGCAATCCAAAATAATCCAAACTAGAACTATCCAATATACTTCTGTCCAAACTCACAGTCCAACATTTATAAGTTAGGTACACATAATGTAGAACCTTTTTACCCCGTAATAGCATATGAATACCTTCATCATGTATTCTTTTAATACATTGAAACATCCTGAATTACCATATTCCTTATTGATTACATTCATGCTCCCTTATTCCATATAGAATGCTGGATATACTTCATTAATCCAAAAATGTTTTAAACCCCAACAATGATGGAATATACAAATCATTAATCATCTTCAAGGTAGTCAATAATATCCAATATAATTTATCCAAATCAATCATGTATTATTCTAAAATCACTAGCTCAGTATCAGAACTATATTATGGTTTATCATTCTCTCAACCATATATTTTCCAAAAATCTATCCTGCTATTGAGTCACTTTTCTTTGTTCCACACAATCTCAAGTCCTTAATGAAATAGTACTGCAGTACAATCCTTATATACTGCATAATTATTATAACAAGTACATTGTTGATACAACACTCAATTGTCATAATCAACATAAGAACTCTAATAATTCTTCTTCATCTGTGGTAGTATCATAACTTGATTATTATCCAATAGCATCATTTGCGGCATAGTCTGATGACTGGGACATAGGTTCGCGTAGTGTCCAAACTCCTTGCAAATGAAGCATTGTACATTTGAAACCATTTTCTTACCCTTGCAGTCATGTAATTTGTGCCCTTTTTCTCCACACTTATAACAAACTCTCATTCCTTTCAGGCAATTTCCAGGGTGTTTCTTTCCACAGTTACCACATATGGGAAAATTCTTCTTTTCCCTCTTCCCTTTATCCATATTTCTCTCTTCTATCCTTTTCTTCTCTTACTCCCCTTCAAAGCCATAGGACTCAGTAAACTCTTTACTTATCTTATCAATACATGATATTATTTCTTCATATGATGATAATACATGGGAGACTATTTCTCTTATAAATTCTAGCTTAAGACCATGAGAGATATGATCCTTCCTTCTCTTTGAATCATGTACATTTCTGGAGTTATCATTCCTTCTACTGGGCACCATTTCTAAACAATGGCATAAACTAGATTAGTTTATGAGTCATGATACATAATCCCATACTTATAAAACACTTGACATAAATTGAACTATTTATGGATATAATCCATAATCATAAAAATGTTTTCTTTGAGGAAGTATATACCCATAAACCCTTCATAATGGTTTGTAAAGAAAATGAGAATTATCCTAAGCATATCCCCCGGGAGTGTCGTAACCAAGAGTGCAGCAAGGCCCGTTGTCGTGCACCAGTTCCCGTTTGAGTCTAGCTCAAAGCAGTGTTTTCGGGTTTTACCCCTAGGTACATCTGTGCCAGAGCCGCCTCTACCTGCTCGTATCCAGACAGGGATGTATTGCTCGGAAAACTCACAAAATCTCTACAATACCAAAATTTTCGGAAATTCTTTTATACTAATCCTCAAAGTTCATCTTAGGTCTACGTGCTATAATCAGAGTTTATCTAAATCTTGCTTCCAAGGTTTGTACTAAACTTCCTCTGATACCAACTGTAATGCCCCGACCCCATTTACCCAGAGTCGGTGCATTATTACATAACATTGGCATGATCACAAGAAAGATCAAATCTCAAAAGACCAATTGGTTTAGTAGCCTTGGAAACAATAGATATATTCATAAGTTTTAAATTACATCATAAAATGAAAAACTACTACAACAACATAATGTTTCCACAATCCACACTATTAACCCCTCATAAAATCCCTCCAGGTCATTCATAACTTACTTCTTCACATCCTGGGAAAAATAAAACATAGAAAAGGGGTGAGCTCAAATGCCCAGTAAGGATAACAATATAGCGGAAACTTTCATGAATAAGAATAAACATTTAAGGCATTGCATTACTAAAACAAAATCCTTTTAAACATTAACTTCGACATAGTATGGCAAAAGTAAAATGAAATAATGCCATTTATTTATTCACATGGATATTCTACTAATCGAATAATCACATGCAAAAATCAATAACCACTTTCATAATGTTGGAATGCATAATGCCAGACTATCATAACCACATAGCCAAGGCCTCGTGCCAAGACTAAAAATAATATTTTGTCAAGGCCTTGTGCCAAGACACTAGTTTGTCTCATGAGACCTACCGATTCAATTTTTTTTAGAATATACTTACGTTTAAAATTGCAAAAATACACTCCAGTTTTTATCTGAAAACATTATGCAAGCTTCTGAAAATAAAATAACTAATTTTGAGACTAATCAACTAATTACAGGCCATGATGGGTCCACTCCCAATCCCTTCCTGTCTACCAAACTCGAGAGTCAGGTTTTCTGAAAACATTTTTAAGCTTGCGTTAAATACGTATACATTTGCACTGGATTTTCATATATTTGAGAGAAATGTCTCCTTTTTGAAATCATTTAAAAATCACATAACTATAAAAGAAAATATTTATTTTGAAAATATCCTTACAAGAGTGTAAGGGAAGCTTCAAAGGTGTAATAATGGTAGAGAATAACCGCACCTGCCGTATAAGTTAAAAAACATTCTTACCTTAATTTTGTCGAAAAGGTTAAAAAGCACCTTGTTTGGAAAACGATGGAAAGATTCCTTTATAAAACTCTTATAAAAAGTCAAACAAGGGTATAAATTACTTTAACCCATATTCTTGTAAATAGTAAAAATGTTTTGAAATACATTTTTAAGAAACATGGATGTGGATGATAAAGAGCTTCCAGTAGATTATTACGTATAAACAACCTCGGATAATGAAGAGATTGTGAAATAACCCTTACCAATTTGGTAACTTATGAAACATACAACCCATGAAAGAGGTATCATACAATGAATATGTAAATACACATAAATTAGAGTGTATTACACAAAGAATATAATTATGGGTAGTACATACACCACACAAAAGGTAATGGTGGCAATATGGCATGAATCTCACGGGAATAAGGAGTGAGATGAAAACCCCTTATCTTGTACTTTTCCTTTGTTGGGGTCGGTTAACCTCCTGTATAATGGTGAAATAATTGTTATTAAATTATACAAGAATCATATACATTAATATGATATCATATATGATCTTTTAACATTGCTTTATTAATAATATCTTAGTATTATCGTCGTTTCAGGTGATAATCGATTCGTTCTTCTTAAATGTTTGGTAACGTAAGACATGTTTGTAATGGATAGATTAAATATTATTCATAATAAGAATGATATTAACATTATTTTTAACCCTAAAATGAGAATAAGACTTGAATGGATACGATGGAGGATGGATCTCACCGCGTTCATGGAGACGGTAGTCCGTACGTACGCACGAACGCTACTTCCATTTAATTTTTATTTTAAAAGAATTGAATCCAAATGATACATAGGTATATTACTATTCCAGTATAATATAATATTTTATATATATTACTTAAGTTCATTAACACCATCCTTTATACGTTCCATGTGTGGTATGAACGAGTCATATCATTTTAAGGGGGCGGTAGTCCGCACTTCCTCAAATGAAATTATCGTATGTATATACAACATGAAACGAATAATGGTATGAAATAAAATGGAATTACAGAAGAATATATATAAAATATATATCATTAATATCATATTTAATTATAGTGCCATCATAATGGCCACCATGAGAGGCGGTAAGATGTATTTGAACAATCATCGTTTCGTGAGGCGTTAGTTTTCCATCCACAGAAACATTATGTTCATCATCCATTAGATGGAGTTGTGTGTATGTGTAGTTTAAATCCTTCTTATAAAAACATCGTAGTATATTGAGGATACTGGTGTTGTTACAAAAGAAAGGAAATAAAAAGAGTTTGGGGGTTGGAGAAGCAAAATAAAGGAAAATAATTTAAGAGAAAGCGTCACCTTTAATTTAGGTAACTCACTTTGGTTGGAACCAAAGGACTTCTTGAAATGATTTCTGCCTAGGGGGAAGCTTCAAGGAGGAGGAGAGGGATGTGGGGAGCTTATTTGGTCAGAGTTTGGACGAGCCAAGTGGCTTGAGAGGTGTGAGGAATGAGTAGAAGTGGTCTCCTTTTATAAGGGAGAAGAGGGGCTCTTTAGGAAAGAGTGAAAGTATTACTTTATAATATAATTATATTCGGTTTATAATGGTCCAAAAATCATTGAAGTCGAAGCTAAGATGACTAATATTCTAAATAACATCAACCAATAAGAATTGGATAGGTTTTAGATAATATTTTAATCATTATAATCTTATTTATTTAAATGATTTATTAATGAGGTAAACATTGCATCATTATTGTGTCATTAATAATTTAAATTATTTGATGTCTAAAAATTATAAATAAAATATCATTATGTAGGAAATCGTTTTATATTTCTAATGAATATTTATAATCGAAAATCCAACATGTATAACCCTATGTAAAAATTGTTCTTCTAAATGATGTAAGCTTATGCCATTTGTATTTTTATTTTAACTTTATTAATATAAAGTGTCCCTACCACATACAAGTGGCTCCAAGGGGTCCCCAAATTGACCCAAGGATGCTCATGGTCGGGTATTTGTCCTCCAATAAGGTTAGGACACGTTTTAGGTTAATTTGGTATTATTATAATATTATTTTTTAACCCTTATTTACCGGATTTACCCTTAACCATGGTAAATAAAATATTTACCACAATAATTATTCAAAATGTCTAAAAATAAAAGTTAACTATTTACACAATTTGGACATCCTGATTCCAAATATGGAATCCATTTTTCTAAATTCAAAACACAGAAGTGGCAGAAATTAATTTAAAATTAATTCCCGCTGTCAAAACAAAAAGCGTGTTTTTAAGAAATAATAACTATCAAAAGATTGACACTTGTTTATGTTCGGTTTAATTGTAAAATTATGTCCAATGACCAAAATTATATTAAATGGTAAAAATATATTCTAAATATACTTTAAAACCACTCAAATTCACAATTTATCACTATTAATTATTTTGATTAAAAAAGTTGTTTTTAATTAAAATTTAGTAATTTTCACTATTCATCAAAATATGAAAGTTATCCGAAAATTACCAAAATTTCACCTTAGGCTAAATTTGATATTCCGAATCCAAAAATGAAGTCCAGTTTAAAATATAAAATATATATAACTTCAAAAAGTAGGTATTACTATTCATAACAGCTAGTTTGATTGGTTACGGTGTGTTAGAATCGAAGTTGCGTACAACACACGCTACTGTTTTATTCAAAGGAAAGCATACCGTGGAAGCTTGGGATGTTTCATTTTAAATTTTTTGATGTCCCCATTTAGTCAAAAAGTTTAAAATATTGTATTTAAAAAGGTTTCACTATCAAAAGTTGATAAAAGTGCAATACTGAAAATGAATCTGTTCTTGCATTATGACTAAGAAACTCATAATATGGATTCTAAAATTATAAGGTTTATATAAAGTTTAAAATTTAGTAAATACTATTCATGACCTCTTTTAATGGCTTTTTTTTGGTAAGTCATGGTGCAATTGAACTCAGTGTTGCGTGTAGTGAAAGTTATTGAATTATTTTGAAGAAATAACACACTACTAAATCTTGGGGTGTTACAATGGCCACCCTTGAAGGTGTTAAATGAGTATTGAACAATCATAGTTTCGGGAGGCAGAATATTGACATCCACGAAAACCGTATCTTCTTTAACCATTTGATGTAGTTGTGTGAGAGTGTAGCTCAAATAAATATTATAACAACATCCTAGTATATTGAAGATACTGGTTTTGTTAGAAAAGAAGTAAATAAAAAGAGTTTAGAGGGTTAGAGAAGCAAAATAAAACAAATGAACAATAGAGAATGAATTACCTTTAAAAGTGTAACTCTCTTTTGATTTGAGCCGAAAGGCTTCCTTTGAAAGGATTCTGCCCAAAGGGAATCCTCTAGGATGAGGAGAGGGATGTGGATAGAGTAATTGGGCAGGGGTTGGCCGAGCCAAAGGCTTGAGAAGTGTGTGAAATGGGGTAGAGGTGGGGGCCTTTTATAAGAGGAGAGGAGGGGAACTTTTGGAAAGTAAAGAAATATTACTTTATTTGAAAATGTGTTTCGGTTTTAAATGGTACCACATCGATATAATTCGTGGATAAGGTGGTAAGGGTTTGAAATCCACTCATCCAATTGGTTTTGGACATGTGTAGGTTTTATATTTTTCATTATCCTTCCATTTTATTTAAATCGTCAAATAATGATGTCATCGCTGCATCATTATTATGTCATATATTATTTAATTTATTTAATGTCTAAAAATTATAAAAAAAATTACTATGATATAGGAAATCTTTTTAGCTTTCCAATTATTATTTATAATCAAAATATTTACTTGTATAACCCCACTCAAAAATTATTTTAGTAAAACAATTTATGTTAGTGTCATTTTCACTTTAACATTAAATAAAAATATATTAATGTAATTTTCCAACTAAAGTGGCTCCATGGGGTCCCCAAGTTGGCCCATGGCTTGACTTGGTCGGCCATGACTCACCCAATAGGTGTAGGACAAGTGTCATGGTGTTTTCACATTCTTATAATACCATTTTTACCTTAAACTACACTAATTACCTCTAATCGCGATTAATGAAAAAAAGTTACTATTCACCAAAAAAATTATTTTAATCTCATTGAACCACATTTTACTTCTTAATGACAACCATGCATGTCGGATTTTCAAAATTCAATACACATTAGTGGTAAACTTTCATTTAACTGAAAAATCAGTTTTCTTGATTACCACTTAGTGGTTTCACTATTCATCAAAAATTGAAGTTTTTCAGAAAATTACCAAAAATTCACCCTAAGCTATATTTGATATTCCGAATTCAATAATGAAGTCCATTTTACAAAATTCAAATCATATAAGTCAAATTAATTAATTTAATAATTAATTCCCGCTGTCAGGACAAATAACGTGTTTTTGTGAAACAATAAGTATCAAAAGATTGACACCAGTTTAAGTCCAATTTCAAAGTGAAATTGATTCCAATGACCACCATTGGATTAACTGGTAAAAATATTTTCTAATTTCACTTTAAAACCAATTAAAATAATAATCTAATCATATAAATAATTTAAATTAAAAAGAGGTTTTGAATTAAAATACAACATTTTACACTATTCATAAAAAAATGAACTTTATCAGAAAGGTACCAAAAATTTACACAAAGTAAATTTTGATGTCCCGATTCTAAAGAAGAGTTATATTTGGTCCAAAATAAAGTATAATAGTGATCAAAACTATATTTAATGACGGTTCACCATTAAAAGGTATAAGTGAACCTTTAGTGAAAATTAGATTATATATGCCCTAAAATTGAACTCTTTCCGTATTTTAAGCCTTTATCTTTTATTGGGTAAATTTATAAACATTTAAAAACATATCTAATCATATTTTAGTTATTTCTATCCATTCCCGCCAGTACAACGACTACTTTTTAACTAACATTTAAAATAATATTATTTTATTACTAGTGTGCTACGTAAGTTTCAAAGAAACTCATCGTTGTGTATCGGGTACGCTATCGAACATAGAAAACCCTTTAAAATAAAATTAATATTTAATTCGTAAATATTAATAAATATGAAAATTCTTTATTCTTTATTTACCTGGGATGTTACAAAATATATTATTATTTCAAACCAATGTGTTTTGGTTAATGTATAAATATAGGATAAATATCTTATTAATATTTTGGGTATTAAGTGGTCAATTAGAAGTTAATTATTGTTATTTTGGTTTAAAATTTTATCTTGAATACTCATAATCTGTTGAAAAAATGATTTTGTGGTGAAAATTGATTAAATATATAAATTATAATTATCAAGTAAGTGTATTTACTTAATTTCATAATATAAGAAGTAAAATAATTCATAAATATTAATTAAATTATATTAAAATAAAGCCACTATCTCTTTACTTTTAATACGATGAAATCAATGGTTTTTAACCCATCACAATTTTTTTAGTGATGGTTAACATTATCGTGAACATGTTTTCTGTGAATCTTTAATAGTAATCAAGAGTTATGTTTTTATTCGACATAATTTTTTTCAATTCCAACTTATGTTCTTCTACTTTTAAACCAACTATTTTTTCTTCTATACGACTTTTATATGCCCATTTTCTCTCTTTTTAAGTTGTTTTTTTATTGACCCTGTTTACGATGTGGGTTATTAACAATGATATTTTAAAAAATTAAACCCCTTGTTTTTTTATCCAAATGTCAAATTGAGAATTCCAAATTTCAAAAGGGTAGGTTTAATATACTTATATTTAAAAAATAAATATTCTGTTCAATATCGTACAAGATATGAAATAACAGTCTTAATCAAACCACAAAGTATTAATCTTCGCATGTGACTGTAATAACCTAGACATTAAATTAGAAGGTATGAATAGAAAAAAATGGTTTATGAAATAAATATAAAGGTATTACAAAATATTAAATCATTGGTAAATTCTTATATTATAGTTACTTATTTTATATTAGATTAATTTAAATCATAAAAAATTAATTTTCTTTGCAATTGGAATTTCATTATTTTTTGAGTGAAAATATTTTTTACTTTGTGAAAATTTTAGAAACAATAGTTGAAAAAATGGACCACAGTTTTTAATTCAACATGTATAAATTATATTAGGATTAAATTTTTATAAGTTTTTGAAAATATTTATTTTCCAGTAAATAATGATAATTAATGATTTTTTCTGAAAATTGTATATTCATTGAATGTATATAAAAAATAAAATTGAATTTTTTATTTGTTTTAAAATATAATTATTTTATTCTGATTTTATATATATCATTTATGGTTTTTAAATAGATTTTATTCATGAATTTTACATTAAAACATTTTATATTTATAAAGGCCATTTTTCTAAAAAACGTTTTCAATCGCGTTTTCCTGATTTGATTTTAATTTAATATATACCATTTTTTGTTTTTAATTTCTAAAAATGGATCCCATATTATTTATCAATGGTTACACATATAGAAAATATTCATGTTTAATTTTTGGTTAATATGAATCGTAACCTTAGTATATTTTGTTATAATGAAAAAGAGAAAATCGAGTACTTATGTGTAAAAAATGATATGATTATTTATACAAAAAAACCCCCAAACCTGACTAATCTTTTTTTCATAATTGAATATCATCCATAATCATCCAAATGTAAAATATATGTCATTTATTAAAATTTTAATTTATAATAAACAATATAATTTTTTATTTAACGAAAAGTAATAAAATGTAACACATTTGTTTTTTAGAAATATATTAGTTTAAACATTATTATAGAAAATTGATATGTTGGATTATGAATATTATTTTTAAATATAAAATTTTTATATTTATCATGATAATTTATTTTTATTTTTTCATGAAGAAATAATTACCCTATATACGTACAAAACACTGAGGTAATAATTATTCAATTAACGGATAAATAAAACAAATTATTATAAAATATTAAAAGTATTATAATTTGAGATTATTAGTGTGGTCCACAAATTTAATGTATTATAATCAAAAATTTAGGGATGTTTTAAACTAAATTTTATTAACTAAATCTATTTATTTTTATAATTAATTTCAACATAAAGAATAGTTATAATTTGTTTCATTTTTTATATTTTATTAAATGAAATAAAATTTATAAAACTATAACTATTATGGATTTGATTATTATATTGATTATAATATAAATAATTTTCTATTTATGGTTATATTTTCCATTCATTGTAATTATCTAGACCCTCAATGATCAGAAAATTGTTATCATAAAAGGATTAAAATGGGTTAATGAAAGATTAAAACCAAATGATAAGGATAAAAATGTAGTCAATACACATATAATTGAAATAATAGTGGTATATTTTTAAGTTAAAAAGGTTTTAAACCAATATTATATAGTTCTTAGTTTTGGTATAATATAAATCATAAATGTCTTACAGGGATAAGGAATGGAGGTTCAAAAAAGAAAATGTATAGTTTCCAACTGCTTGTTTTTGTATTTTTTATTATTCCACCACATTCAAATAATCTTAATACATTAAAAAAATAACATAAATATTATCCATATAATTAGAATATATTATTATTATTTAATAACCTAAATATATCTCGAACCTCCATCAAATGGGAGAGTAATTCATCGTTTGGGTGTACGACAGACTGCTGCCTCACGAACCAATGTAATTTTTATCCCATAATCACCTCTCAAGAAATATTATAATGATGAAATTATTTTTTATATGTGAAATTAATTAAATATTTATCAACTTTTAATGATAATTTAACATTATCCAACTCACATTTTCATTCATTGGTAAATGATAATGTCATTTGTGTTTATGAGAGGACTACCACCTCCAGGAAGTAATGTGAATCCATTTTCATAACCACGTCATACAGATGATATATATAAGTATGTTTAAATAATTAATTTCATATTTATTATATTATACTAATTATTTAATGATGACATCATGATTATATTGTTTCCATAATGATCAATGAAAAATGGAAACGTTACTCATGTGTATGTATGACTTATCATATCCATTATTGTAATGTAGCTCATCTTCCATAGCCCCATGTAATGGATGGATATAAATATATAATATTTTTATAAACGTGATAATTATATCTTTATTATTAATATATATATGTTTGAATAATAAATATCTTTACAATATTTAATGTATCAAAGTCATTTTGGACATTTGAGCAGAATAGCCTCAAAATACCAGAAGCGAACATAATTAAATAAAAAAATGTTTTGAACATGGTATTAACTAAATTAAAGTAATAATTAATTTTAAATGGTTCTTAATCAGATATAAAATTAACATATGATTATAATTCTAGATGAAAAACAATATATGTGGCATATCAGACTCGAGGTAAGGGACTTTCTTTTAAAAATTAAATTTTAATGTTTCCCTCAAAAAAATCATTTTCTTCTATATAAATAGTTTTTAAAATTTTAATAAAGATGGTTTTGAATATTATTCTATTATATTTTAGTTTAATTTTTCCCATGTTTTTATTTTTATAATATGGTTTGGATGGAATATTTTTATTCAATTCCAAACAATATACTTTGTCACTATTAAAAAATAATATATCAGGATTGCTTTTATAATTATACTGCATGAGTTGATTTTAACTACATCATGAATAATATTTTATATAAATATTTCCTTAAAGGATTATAAATTTATTTTCAGTGAAAATTTTTTCCTTAATAAATTCATAGATTAATAAATAAGTTATTTCACAATGGAAATTTTATTTTTCTTAATATATATTTTTACGAGGCATTATTTTATATATCATAGTATGGTTATTTTAAATTGTTTATGATGATGGGTGGTTTCATTATAGAACAAATATGGGTGATTCCATGATACCCCTCTTATATATTTTGAATGAATGTAAACTGTATGATTATTCTAAATTTGGGACATAGTTACCTGATTTTGATTCTCCTATGAGATAAATAAAACATACTATGATGGTTATTTCTGGAATAACTTTTATGGTTAAAGAATGAGTATATTTGACAGTTACACTGTGGTAATTTTTTTATGTTAATTGTAAAAGTATAACATGAGTATCTGTGATGGTTACTCTAAATTTAATCAGGAAGGTTATTCCATATGTTTGATTGAAAATTATAGCTTTTTGAGAATGTTATGAGGTGATTTTCAATCATGAAAATAAACATCTATGGTTATATGATTCCAAAAATATTTATATTTTAATGTATTATAGAATTATTACAATATATAGTATGATCTATTGGGTATGAAAGGGGGTTTCAACCAGAATTTTATTTTTATGAATAAAAACTATTTTATGTATTTATTGACAACTTTTTTCAATATTCTCATGTCCCTTAGTGAGTTTTTCTGCTAATACCATGTTTATAAAATGTTTTTCCTAGGGATTAAGTTTTTTTAAGGGAATAGAGGAATCCAAGTCGAAATCACTAAATATTTTTCATGAAATGAAAACATGTTTTATTTTAGAGGTTTTATATTTTAGTAAAAATACAGAATGAGAAGAAGTGCCAACCATGTAATATAAGGGTTTTTATTTGATAAATTTTTCATAATTTTCAAAAACTCTAAACCTAAAATATCTTTGGGAATGAAAGTAAGTGAATTATAGTCTGAATACACTAGATTATTTAATGGTTAATGTAGGATCCTTATGTTATTATTAATATTTTGAAATATATTAGTTTTAAATAAATAAATATTAAAAATTTAATAATTATAAAATTATATAAAACTAAAATTTAGTCTCTCAGAACAAAAAAGGTATTTTTATCCAATATTATTATGTATATTATATGATTTTAAAGAAATGTTAAATTTTAAAAAGAATAAAAATTAAATTTTGTTAAATTGAATTCATCTATAGATTGAAGACATTTAAATTATAGATAGTGTTTGTTTTATTAATATATAAATGTCTTTTCAATGAATATAAAAAAAATACAATTTTTAGGTATAATATAACCATTATGAAATCATCATGATATAAATATGAATTAAATATATGTAAGTAAATATAATAAATATTTATTTTTTGAGAAGTAAAATAATTTATTTAAAAATTATATTTTGAATTTTAAATTTTTATTTTAAATTTCGATGCATAAGTTATATTTTATTCTAATAAAAAAACTATTTATGATTGATTACATTTAATTAAATGATTCCAAGATTCTATTTGATTTTGAATTAGATTGAATATCATATGGCCCAATTTATTTTAATCTATAATTAATGAGATTCATGGGAATCAATACCATTCAAATGATTTAGCCTAAATGATATTATAATCAATAATTTATTTTAAATATCCACTACCACATGGGAATATAAAAATATATCATTCAACTGTAGAACTACAAAGATAAATGTATGGTTTACAAGCATCCATTTTTATTTTATTTATTGTGATTATTTTCAGTGAAATACTATTAAAAATAAAATTAATTTTATTTCATTATTTCATAATTATGGTATTGGAATTTTTTTGATATGTTAATTATAATTAGTCACATATTACCTGTCACAGAACACTTTTTTCTTAACTCATTATTATTTCAAAATAATAGTTTATTAATTCAGATTTTTCATTTCATATTAGAGATTTTTTCTATAAACTCCTTTAAAAATAATTTGTATAGGTTTAAATGATTTTATTTTCTTAGTAATATCATAATTGTTTCATCATTTTGTGATATAATTCCCATTCACATACATCAAACACTTTAAATAATTCATTTTAATGTTAAAATATGAGAATCCAAAACCATGTCTTTTTATTTAAATTAACCATCCAATAATTTCAAGAAATTAAATAGTTTGTGAAAATATACTTGAAAAATAATTTTAATTAAACCATATTTCCTTTTTTCAATTGAATTTAAATTATTTTCCCTTATTCTAAACATAATTTATTGACATCACCTGCAAGTGGTGGTTTTGAACTACTCAAGTGATCGATTGGGGTTTCTCAAATTTTTTCTATGATAGATATATAAAAGAATAATTTCATTATTGAATATATAATTAATATTCATGTGATTTAATATTTATGAGTTTATATTGGTAAAATATTAATATAAAAAATTATATGAATTATAAACTACAATAATTATTTTTAATTGTAAAAAAAATCTTACTAGAGATTATTCTACAAAAATTGTAACTATATAGTAAGATTTTTAACTCCATAACTACTTGTATGATATAAAACACATAAAATAACACTTATAGAGATTATATAACCATTTTATAATTACCATGGACATTAAAATTATACTAAAATAGTTTTTATGTATTATAAACAAAATGAATATGAAATGACTAATGGGAATAATTTTTCTAAATGGATGAAACTTTAAAATAAATAAATTAAAATGAAAACATTATAGAATATAACAAAAATGGTTCATACTAAATTAATTAATTATCATAATATAATTATTTTTGAGGATATTGGATAAAGGAAAAATGTTCATAATTAATGTAAGGGTTCTACTATGGTTTTTTCTCTCACATTATTATTTTGAATGATTTGGTTTATACGACTCTCTATCTATCTATATTATAATTTCTAAATCTCTAATATACTTACAGTATATCAATTATTCTTCCTCATTATTCATTTTTCTATGGTTTTTATGTCATAGTGTTTCCTATGTTGTCGTTTCTTTAAGTCAATCCCTACGATATCTTTATGTTAAGTATTCCAAATTACTAAATTTCTCCCAATTTTTCAAAAAAATCACAATATTTATTTTATGTGATTTTTTGTGTTATTTGTAGTTAAAATCATGTTTTAAAGCCTTCCGAACCCCTTTTTTTAATGTTTTTTTGAAGGTGACTGACTTATCTATTTTTTAAAAATATCAGCTAATGTAATTAATAAACATTCCATTATATTTCTAATATTTCCCACTTTATTTTTATCATTACTATTTCTATATGATATTATATTAATGATATGAATAATTCATTATTAAAATTTAAAACATCATTCTTCATTTAAAATGGTACTACATGTTATTACCTTATTATAAATGGTGTTTATTTAAATAATTTGACACTATATAGAAGTTATGAAATATTTTTTATAAAAAATTTAGGATTTAAAACTTATTTTTAAATAATATTCATCTTTTTCAAGATGTATTTAAATTCAACCCGTTTAATTATTTTTAAATTAGATTTAACATAAATGGATACTATATGAATATAATACTCTGATTATTTTTCCATGTCCCTATACATATTATGTATGGTAGAAATGTGTTCTATATTAGTGAAGTGACTGATCAATAATGTTTAATTTATTTATCTATAAAAAAATTTCACCATTCAACCAAATCCATTATATTTTTAGTAACCTATCTTCTTCTGATTGATATCTATCCACCTAGATACTCTTATATTATATTGAAAATATAAATAATTTATGTATCTATATACCCCTTATGTTATACATTATGACTTCCTTTATTTTTTATTATGATGATTGAATGGTTTTTACCCCGTTAAATAATTTATATCTTTGGATTCCCATATTATTTCAATTTGATATTCATGGTATAAATTTTATGGAATTTGTATTTTTTTCATATTCGTATGGGACACATATTTATGGATAAATCATTGGGATGATGTTTGGTCCTATAGTTATGATACCCTCCAATGACTTTGACGATGTTTTATATCCCATGAGATCCCACTCATAACTATTTGGAAATGAAAATTGTTTTATTATTATGATTCCTTAGTGATGGTCCTTGGACAATTTTTTGGATGCATTGGTATTTAGCCTTGTTTAATGTAATGATTCTTAGTGGTTATCCGATTTTAAATTTTTATAACACCATGGTGGGGGGCCTTGGCATATTCATAGGACTCTGTGGGGATGAGTCGTTTCCTACATTTATGAATCATTTGTTATGGTAATTGAAATATGATTATTATTCCTTGGTTTTGATCTTTGGACTATGTTTATGATGCTATGGTAGTGAGTCTTGGCTTATGATTATGATGTCTAGTTTTGATCCTTAACCTATGATTATCTGGTCTTGTCTATGAGCGTTAACAAATATTTATGATGACACGATTATGTATAAGAAACATTACATTATCCTTATTTCACAAACATTCCATTTTATATCACTGTGGCATATGTTATTCTTCTAGATAAACTATTATGGTTATACTTCATTATCCCATTTCATATGATAAATTTATTTTTCATCATTAAAACATATTATTATTTCAGTATATAATTTATTTAATAATTATGATTCTCTGAATATCATGTATTTCACATATTTAAAAACTATTAATCACTCTTTTATGTCTAATTTATTTTTTATAACAAACTGAGTGTTTGAGCTCAGTCATTTATAATGATTCATGATTTCCCTTGGTGATCACTAATGAATATTATATTATGATCATTTTATAAGGTGTATTTGATGAAATATATATTAAAATATTATATATTAATGATATGATATATACCTAGTTCACATTGAATTAGAAAATTTTGATATTGGTAGTTAATTGTAATTCATGTGATCTATGAAAATTATATATGATAGACACGAGATCTGAAATTGTTGGTATGAAGAACTTCAGTTGGTATCATAGAAATGATTTTTTTTATGAAATAAGATAGTAAAATTTTAGGTATAATTCATTCTAACGATAACAATTATCTAAAAGTACAAGGTTAATTAATATTACTTTTTATATATAGGCCTAACATTTTCCTTTTGTTTATGATGATTCATATTATAACATGACCATAGTAAATGATTAAGATGACATGACGGGTATGAGTTATGGTTTATCAAAATACTAGTTTCATTAATATGTATTTATAAATGTGTATAATTATAAGTTACAATTTCATTTGGGGTGGTTAGGTGGGGTGAATTTAACAAACAATATTTCAAGTTAAGATCTTTTTAATAAATATATGGTCTAAAATTTAATATTGAATATTAGATTTTATTTATTTTTATTGATATTAACCAATATATATATATATATATATATTACCCAAGTTTATTAATTTAAATACATTTTACCAAAATTATAATTCAAGTATCATGGTATTTATAATTAATTGTAATTTATTAAATTGGTATAAAAATTATCTTTTATTGCATTTATGTTTATTTTCTACGCTAATAGTTTTATTTGATAAATATTTAAAATTTATTAATAATATTTTGATCATATGAGCATAGAAATAATTTCATTAGAACGTAATTTCAAACAAAGTGTGGTTAATGATGTAATTAACAGAAAACTGTAGCATATATCCACTGAACGTATTATATGATATTTATTATGAATAATATGAAAAAACTAATGTTTATATATTATTTTTTATATAAAATTAACACTTTATAATTTGTTTTTAATTTATATTATATATTATTAAATTTCTACATTATTGTTATTATATTACATGTACATGTTTATTTATAAAAATTGTGACAACACAACCCCAAAAGCCGGTAGCTGGTGCATAATTTTATAAAATTGGCTTTTTTACTATGAATCAAATCCTGAAGGATATATCAGTTAAACATTCTTGGAAACCCTGATTACATACATGATACCCATAATACATTGGAAAACAAATAAGACACACTACACAATATATTAAAGTAAATTGAATCCTTGAAAACATATTCTATGTTATCTCCCTCAAAACTTGGGGAAAGAAACATAATAAGTGTAGGCTCAAAAGTTCAGTAAGGGTAAATACAATAGATGAAATAATGAATCAATCTATATAAAAAGGTAAATAATTGAGCACATATTCCATTTACATAACTTGATATGGAATAAATACTATGGAATTCAAGAAACTAAATCACATTTCATAAATCAATTAACTGAAAATGAATTACATCCATGACATGTTGACAGAAAATCTCATGGATAGATAATAACTGAAACTAGTAGGAATAAAATGATAAATTCTTAGATTTCATAATTCATAGGTATAGGGACCATTTACCATCGAGGGATTTCAAAATATGGTCTATAAATTAGGTAAAAAACCACCTAAGGCTGTTATCCAACTACATCATCTCATGAGGCTACCAATGCATTAAGGAGATATATAAAGTTAGGGCCCCAACTCTCACTACCTATCCAAATAATTTCTTCACATATCAACTAAATATAGTTCCTTTTATTGTATAAATACTAAATAATGAATATGGATTCAAAAATAATACCGTATATGTGGATAAGTAACAAAGAGGGTTGTTAATCTTAATGAAATAAAAGAATAACTTTTACAAATATTCTTGAGGAAAATATCCTTTTATTTTTTAAAAATATTACCTTAACATTTAACCATTATAGAACCTTTTAAAAACCATTTCTATAAACATATATCATTTAATCATGAAAAGGGTGCTTCAAATAAATGAAATAGTATATATCTGTACATGTTGTACCCAATAAAAAGAGTATTACATTTGTACCATAATAAGGTTTGGCATTTTTTTGTCAAGAACAAGACAAGAAAATTCTTTAAGAACATAGTTAAAATAAAAAATGGGTAAATATGACTTCACTAAATCAATTTCAAAAGGATAAAACATTTTTAATGAATTCAAATAAAATATGTTTTTAGAATAAAACTAGTTCACTGACTAAATAGAAAAATGATGTCTGGTTTTCTAAAAAAAATTAAAATCATTTTGAGTACCAAAGAGTAGAATTTTTTTAAAAATGCATGACAATGTTTATGAATAACCAGAGTATAATAATTTTTTTAATGAATGGTTATTTAATTTCATCTAATCGAAATACCATTATAAGATTACTAGTATTATTTTTGAGGAAAATAATTATTAAACACTTCATGTTATCCCCTTCCACTTTAAAAAGTTTTAAATAATAAAATTATGATGAAATAAAATTAAATGAAAGTTTTAATATCATGAGAGTATGTATATTCATGATATATCATGTAAAATGTCATTATATACACCATATAAAATAAAATTGGTGCATAATGATAATAAAATTTTGATGGATTGTAAAATGAGACAAAAATCCCTTACTTTAACATTTCTTTTGTTATGTTGTATTTATCCAACTATATAGTGGTTTAAAATGTTTTAATAAAAAATACCAGAATAAGAATCATGTTTATAGTACCATACATTAACATCTTATAACATCTCATTACCTGTTTTTTAACAAACATCAATAATTTAACTATAATAGTGGTTAATTACCTAGTTCATCGAGTATGTTTTATCTTGTTATTTGTTGTTAATATAAAATTAATAATGGTTTAATCATATAAATAATTTAAATAATGATTTTAATATCATATATATCCTTTATATTTTTATTTATAATAATCCATAATGTTTGGAGATAAGAAATGAATTGAACCGATCATGGAGTTGGTAGACCGTACGTACGGAAGAATGCTACTTTCATTTCATTGTCATATTAAAATAATTAAATATAATGTTACACATGTATATTATAATTCCAAAATCATATTTATGTAATATATTTCATATATTTTTATTAATATCATCCTTAATATGCTCAATATATAACTTGAATGAATTACATCACATTGATTGGGCGGTAGACCACACTTCCACAATCAATGTTATCATTCTTAAGAAAAATGGAATTTATAGAGGAATGTGTTATGATGGAATTAAAGAAGAATAATGATATTATAATTATCATATGCATCATATATAAGTATATTTTTCATCATAATGGTCACCATGAGAGTCGGTAATAGATAATTGAACAATCATCTTTTAGCAATGTCATAGTCCGCCAAGACGTACCAAGTATGTTCGTTGCCCACTAGAAGAATGTGTGTGTAATTTTAGGCAGAATATGTAGCAGAGAAACATACATGTATATTTACTATACATGTTTTGTTTTAAAATCAATAAATCATAATATTTTAAAGAGTTGAGAATGAAAATAAAAGAGATGAGTTTGAGGGAGGGTGTTACCTCTTAACCAAGTAAATCATTTTGGTATACACCAATGAACATACAAGAAGGAATTTGTGACAAATTTATGATTCAAGGAGGAAGGGATAGATGATTTTGGTCTATTTGGAATTATTTTTCTTCTATTGAGATAAATTGAGAGCTGTGAGGAAGGGGAAGTGAAGGGGGGCTTTAATAATGGAGGATGAGTGGAATCTCTTGTAATAATTTAATAGAATGGAACACCATACATATTGTTTCTGGAATGTTGATAAATAATTGTAAAAATTATATAAATGGAATTATATGGTTTTTATATGACCATAAAATATATTTTAGACCAGTTTATTGTCGTTTTAGGCGTTATGATTACAGTTTAGTCCATTATTAAGCATATTTGGACCTTAATCGTTGTAATTAATTGTAATAACATTAAATAATATTTAGGTCAAAAACTATGTTGAATTATGTAGACATTATAAATTATGATGATTCAAAATATTGAATCAATTTTTCCAAATTCCTTTCACAAAATTGGTGGAAATTAAATTAATGTTGTTCCCACAAATGGGATAACAATATGGGGTTTTAAAGTAAAATTCCCAAATGATTTCTATGTTCTCAAAATCAATTTAAAAGTGAAATTGATTATAATGAAAAAATATGTTAAGAAATAGAAATATAGTCTAATTATACTTTGATACCAATTAAAATTTTAATTTAACCATATATACAAAGTAGATGAAAAATAAAATTTGGATTGAATTTCAATATATTTCATTATTCATTAAAAATTGAATCTATATAGAAAAATAAAAAAAATAAACCTAAGACAATTTTCATGATTATAATCCAAATAAAATGATTACATTTACATATTATATTAATAAAAGTGTCAAAAATTGGATTTAAAATGGGTTCTCTATAAAAAGCATATAAAAATTATATTAATAAAAATGTAGGTTTTATTGAGTAATATTGAGTTTAATCTTATCATATGTATATAGAATATATTGGATGATTATTAAAAATATTTTATTAAATATATGACATGTATATTTAATTATTATATTCAATAATTTTAATAGATTTATATTTTTATAAGAAAAGGCCATTGTGAGTATAAAAATAATAATATTTCATTAAATTCATTTAGTTTATATTATAATTTTCAATTAATTGGTAATCTATTAATTGATTCACTATTTATGTAAACTATAGATTTTCATAATTTAGTTGATAAATTTTATATTTAATATTGTAATTTCTAGTTTATATCTTATTATATTAAATAATAATATATTATTGTATAGTCAAACCCAGTCTTGCGTATAACACAAGCCATCAAAAAGGTATCTCCTATAAATAACACAAGCTATCTCAATGTTGTGTGAATTTACAAATATAAATTATATCAAATATATTTAATATAGTAAATATATTTTAAATTATTGGAGTATTATATCCCATTACATTCATGGACTTCCCTGTTATTCACACAATTGCAAATAAGGATCTTACAAAAAAAATTGAGGTGCCACAATCTCCTCAGATTAAATAAATTACATACTCACAATTTAATCATTATTATTGAAATATAGTGGTTGAAAATAAATAGGTTTTTAAAGACCCACTTTGTAAAATGAATTAATATCACATCTTCTTAACAAGAGTGAAAGGAAAGTACAATGGTCACATATTTAAATTCCTTAGTTGGAGAACATAGGTGGGAAATTTAAATATGGATACAAAGGGGAATTCTAAAAATCATGTTCTGATGGAAAGTGCCTGATAACATGACTATGTTAAATTTAACAATCACAAGCCCATAATTCTGTGATGATCTATGGGGCCATTTGGTTCATTGGAAGGGATTGATCTTGGGCAACGTTTTTTCTTTCAGGATCACTTTTCATGTGGTTGAGGAATTCTTTCTCCCTATAATAATTTATGTAAATATATGTTTCTATAAAAACAATCTATTCCATTGATTACACACTGAACTATTTATAAATAAATTCATAAAACATGATGCATCATATGATGAGTAACACTTTAACCTCTATAAACCAATCTAATGATAAACATAAACCATTTTATAAATAGTTATATTTTCCAAAAACTTTTGATACAACATTAATCAACATTTAGTAGCTCTAAATATTTACATTCAAAAAATGTAAATAAATCCATAATGTATCTTCTTTATATATACTAATAACTCAAATCACTATAAAACCATATTAGAAGCATGCATTTTTCCTTTTTCCTTATGTAATAAAAATGTTATTTTATATATTACTCAAATCCAAAAGTGTTGTAAACTCCATTTATGATTTCATTGACCACTTGTTGAAAATTAATTAATTAGATCCAAGTTAGTTGATAATTATACAAATCATTCATTTCTTCATAATTATCTAAATAGAAGGAATATATTAAGCGTTCTCCTTCCCACAATCACATGTTTTCCAAACATTTTAGCATCCTAATAATTATATATTTCTTATTCCATTCGATATATGGTTTAAAATCCTTAATGAAAAATTATTGTAGTAAAATCATCATATATTACAAAATTCATATTACAAGTACATTTGTGATAAAATATTAAAATATTAATCATTCCTCTTTATCTGTATAAGTAGCATAACTTGATCATTATCCAATAGTGTCACTTAAAGAATATTCCATTTATGATTGAGACATTGATTATTATAGTTCCCCATCTCTTTATAGATAATGAATTGTACATTTATATCCTTTTTCATACCCTTTCTATCACAAACATGGTGTCCTTTTTCTCCAAAATTATAATAAACTCCCATTCCCATCAAGAATTTATCAGGACGATTATTTCAACAGTTATCACATGTGAGAAACCCCTTATTTCAAAAATTCAATTTAACTATGTTTTTCACTGCCACCATTTTATTCTATTATTTCCCATCAATTCCAAAGAACACGAGGATTTATTTATATATCTGTTTAACACATGATACTATTTCATCATATGATAAGGATACATGGGAGACTATTTCCCTTAGAAATGTTAGCTAAAGACTATGAAAGATATGATCATTATTATTCTATTCATCATGTGTATTGGTGGAGTTCTCCTTCTTTATTATAGGTGTCATGTCTGAATAATGATAAATACTAGATTAGCTCATAAAATTATGAACATTATATAACGCTAAAAATCTTCTAACACATTACAAATATTTATGCATTGTAAATCCTAGAACCAGAACCTTTGGTCATATTGGGTGTATAAATCCTTCATAATGGTAGGTAAATAAAATACTAATTATCTTATGAATATCCCCAAGGACTGTCAACCAGCTGCCCCGTAAGGCCCATGGTCATGTACTATATTACCCTAAGTCAAGACCGAAACAACTTTTTGGAGTTATTAATCATAATTATATCAAGGCCCGAACCATGTAAAATCATATTATCCGGATAGAGTTGTGTTTCAATGAATACCCACATAATCTCTTCCATTCAAAAATTATAGAATATTCTAGTATACTTGTCATAAATGTCTATGATAGGGTTATGCAACCTAATCAATGTTTTCTAAATATAGTTTACAAGGTAGTAGTTAAACCTTTCTTGGATACCAACTGTAACTCCCCAACCGTAGAATCCTATTGCTAGTGCATTGTATTATTACATTGAAATTATTAAATGAAATCAAATCCAGAAGGTCCAATTTATTTAGTATTTTGGGATAGGCAGATTACATACTTGATACCAATAATACATTGTTAAAAAACATGGTACAAAATAAATTTACATAAACACAATCCATGAAAGCTTATTCAAAGTTCTTTTCTTCATAACCAGGGGAAAAAATATAATGATGATGAGCTCAAATGATTAGTAAGGGTAAATACAAAATAATCAATAATGAATCAATATATATGGAAAGGTAATTAACTGAAAACACATTCCATTTATTTAACTAGGTATGGAATAAAAATTATGGAATGTAAGAAACATAATCACATGATATAAATCAATAAACTGAGAATGATTTAGACACACACATATATATATTTATGTTGAGGAAAAATATCATGCATAATGAATTACTAAATCTAATATCCAGGAAATGCTTAATTATTGGATTCCATGATTCCTAAGTACATTGAACCAATACCATCAAGACATTTCACAATACAATTTTACTATCAGGTAAAAACCCATCTAAGGTGTCTAACCAATAATTTCTTCTTATGAGACTACAAATCCATCGAGGGGCTATATAAATTTTGGGCCCTCCCCATCACAACCAGTCCAAATAAGTCAACATATATCAACTAAATATAGATCACTCTCAAATATCCATACTAAATAATATATATTTATTTACCAATAATACATCATTGGTGGATATGTAACAATTAGGGTTGTTGTCATTAATTAAATAAATAAAAAATCTTTTATTTATAATCTTGAATAAAATAAAATTTTCTTTTTGAAAAACATATTTAAAATATTTTCCATTGAAAATAAAATTTAAAAAAAAATCAAGAAAAATAATCCTTTTTATCATGAAAATTAGTGTTCAATGAAATGAGAGAGAATAAATTAATACATTTCATACAAGATAAAAATAATAATCCTTTTGTATGGTAAAAAGGATTGAATAGTTCATTATGGAGAAAGAGACTAGAATATTTCATTGAAAACATATGTAAAATAAAAAAAGGGTAAATAAGACATAACTAATCATTTTGAAATGGTTAAATAACTTCGAAAGCATTTTAATAAAACATGGATTTCAGAAGAAGATAGGTTCTCCAACTAAATAGAGAAATGATGTCGGGTTTCTTTAAAAATATTTTAAACATTTTGAGAACCAAAGAGTGGAAAATGGTAAAAATACCTGAAAATGGTCAGGAATAATCAGAGGAGAATAAATTTTATTTATTTAAAAATGGTTATTTACATTCCTCACAGGGAAAAACTAATTTATCATTATTAGTAATAATTTTGTGGAAAATAATCTTTAAACATTCCAAAGTGTCCCATACCACATTTAAACATTTTTATTCATAACCTTATGAAGTAATAAAATAAAATGAAATATATACTATCATGGGAGTGATTATATTTATGATATATCATGTAATATGGAATTATATAAACCATATAAAATAAACTAGGTCCATATAAATAATTAAGTCTCAGTGGAATGTAAGTCGAGATGAAATCCATTACCGTAATCATCCTTTTTCATTGTGTTGTTTTTTATCGTGTAGTATGGTGGATTAAAATATTTTACTAACATATACCAGAATAATAATCATGTTTATAATACAGTATATTAACTTGTTGTAATGGGTCAATACCTATTATTTAATAAACATTCATTAATTTAACTATATTGGGTGTTAATTACACATTTCGTCGAGTATGTTTTACCATGTTATTTTTTGTTCTTATAAAATTTATCTTGGTTTAGTAATATATATAATATAAATAATGATTTTAATATCATATATATATATATATATAGAATATATGTATTTTATATAAACTATAATTTTTTACGATATGAAATGAGATACACTGTTCACAGAGACCACACTCTCTACGTAGGCATGGACACTACTTAAATTTTTTTTACATTAATAGAATGATACGTAAATGATAAATATGTATATTATAATTTAAATTTCATAATTATGTATTATATTTCTTGATTTCTATTAATGTCATCCCTAATACGTTTCATTTATAATTTAAAATAATCACATTGCATAGAGGGGGCGGTAATCCACACTTACAAAGGAGATGATATCATTTTAACACAAAATGGAATGTATAGATGTATGAGTTATAATGGAATTAAAGACTCATAGAGATATTATGTTAAATTGAATTTTATTAAAGAAAAAATAAAAACAATACAGGAAAAATATTCAAACAACAAACACCAAACAACAATAAAGTATGGCTATGGTGAAAAGGAAACCAAATCAAAAAAAACCCAATGAAATAGGGTGTGATCTCAAATACAATACAAAGTTGCTGCATAAAGAATCCCGCAACAAATGTCTTCAAGATACCCTAAGTATGAGCATGATCGCTTCATCGCCAAAGACTCCAAAACCAAACAATGAAGACCACTACAAGATCCCATCAAAGGTAGTAGCCGACATCATCAGATCAGCACTCCTCCCACAATATTATATAGCTTCAAAAAACAGAAATCAAGGAAAACCACTCCAGGACAACACTCCATGAAATAATCCCTGAAAAAATCTACATCAAAAAATAAAACAGAGTAGAAAAAATAAAGAACAAATGCCTAATACTACATACCATAAAATAAATAAAAGCAAACCACTCAAAACAATCATTCATCTCCAATGATCGGCCTACAGAAGAAGCTCCAACGGCCCAGGACTGAAAGAACTCCTTCACGCCGAATGATATTATGGCAGACTCACCAGAATTTGGGAAGACCACTGCAATTACCAGAATTTGGGAAACCGCTGCAACTGAATGCAGCACAACAGGCTCAACTTCCAACCAAAAGAATGCTTAGAAATAGAAAGGGAAAGCTTAAAAAATTCTAAAAATGGGAGACTTGTCGCGATTTTTTTAACAAATGGAAAGAGATCATCAGGAACTTGATCATACAAAAAAAATCTACTCCATTAACACCTTTATTATCCATACCATGAGCAAAATAATTAGCTTCTCTATAAATGTGAGTGATAATATGAATCAAATAAAATAGGTCCTTCAAAAAATTAATCCAGCGATTAGTAAGCTTCTAGGACAAGTGATGAAAACATATCCTTATGGCAGAAACAACAAGAGAAGAATCACTCTCAAACCATAAATTATCCCAACCTCGCTTCACACCTTGATCGACAATAATGATAATGCCAAGAATTTCAGCCTCAAGTGAAGAGACAAAGCCACAAGAACCATGAAAACAACCAATGACATCCCCTTTATGATTCTTGAAAACAGCACTATAAACAGAATGCCCCGGATTACCCATAGAAGCACCATTCGAATTTACTTTTAACCAACCAAAAAAAGGTTCCTTCCAAAGAACTTCTAAAGTACCATGCGGAGGCCTAATATTTCTCTTAACACCTATCCTGTTCATAACGGACAATTCATGAACCGAGTTGAAGCAAAAAATGCTTCTTTGGAATATCAGCATTACGCATAGCACCAAGCATAGCTGAAAAAACCCCACTTATCGAGAAGGTAATTCTATCATGAATAATCTTATTCCGAGAAAACCAAATAAAATTAAGGAGTTCAAAAGCAGAAACTCTAAAAAGATCCATCAATTGGGGAGAGAGCGGAATAGAATTCCATCCTTGAAGGAAATGATGAATTGATGTAATATTAGGCATGGGGATTTCAAAAATATCAAAAACTGCCTTCCACATTAAAGAGAAATTAACACAACTAATAAACTAATGATCAATATATTCCCAATGTTGATGGAAAAACACACACAAAGATCAGAGAGAGATGCCACATTTCTGAAGGAAGTAATCAGTAGGAAGCTTCCCATGAGCCAGCCTCTAGAAAAAAGTTGTCCGAGATGGCCTAATAAAGTTCATATGAAGATCCCTCATCCATTTACACCCTATATTGCAAGATATATAATGACTATAAAATTTTTTATAAGTCACCATGCCATTTAAAGCAGGTTCCCAAGCCCAAAAATCCTCTCTTTTAGAGAAATAGTAACTATTGATAATAATAACAATATGATTAGGGAGACCCCCATATTATCAAGAAGATCTTTAATCGTAGCATCCAGATCAACATTAATGTCATCATTAATCAAGGAATCAGCTAAAGGACATCCATTCCAATTATCCTTCCAAAAGGATAAATATGAGTTCCTTGAAACAAGCCATCTGGAATGAGAATCAATGGAAGACAAGATGGATTTAAAAGCATTCCATACATAAGAATCCAGATAATTAAAAACTCAATTTCTGATCCTGTCCTTGATTTTTTTACGGAGAAAGTCCAGAGACTCAGAATTACTATTGACAAGCCTCCAAATGAACGAATCCTGTAAATAATCATTAAACACCTCAATATTTTTAATACCAAGACCCCTAGCATCATAGGATTTACAACAATTATTCCAAGAGACCATAACTAATTTTCTCTTCAAAATATTACCGCTCCAAATAAATTTTTTTATAGAAACATTAATGCTCTTTATAAGAGTGATCAGCCACTTATAGAATATGAATGAATAAAAAAACTTAGAAACGATCACAACCCTAACCAAACAAACCCGACCTGCCATGGAAAGGGACGTACCCTTCCATATAGCAAGATGTCTTCTGCTTTTACATATAATATCAGAAAAATAATTGGCTTTAGGTCTCTCAAAAACACATAGGAACACCCAAATATGTAAAGGGAAAAACACCTTCCTGAATACCCAAATCCCTGATAATGCCAGTCTTCCTAGAAATAGGAAAATTCCTACCAAAATAAACAAAGGACTTATTCAAACTAATCTCTTTCCCAGAGACTTTTTAATAATGAAAACGGGCATGCTTAGTATTTTTAATATTTCTCGTATCCCGTTTAGTGAATAGAATAATATCATCAGTATACAACAAGTGAATGGGAGAAACAAAACCTCTAACAACACTAATAGACTGCAGTTTCCCATTACCAGCCATAATATAAAGTAATCTACTAAGATAATACATCGTAATGGAAAAAATAATGGCTAAGAGAGGGACACCTTGTCTAAAACCTCGATAAAAAGCAAAGAACCCTCAGGGGAACCATCAACAAATACAGAGATATAAGATGACTCAAAAATGGTTTTACCCCAATTAATGAAAACATCATCAAAACCAAAAAAACGAGGAACCATATAAATGAAATTCCAATTTATAGTATCAAATGATTTCCTAACTTCTAACTTGAGAGAAATATTACCATCCCTTGTGGATTTTTTAAGAAGGTTAGCACATTCCGAGGCAGTGATAAGGAAATATTGAATAGGCCTACCCTTAATAAAACTAAACTAATTATGAGAAACAATCATACTGGAAATAGAGAACAAACTTGTAGCCAATATTTTTTAAATAATTTTAAAAATTGTATTGATCATAGAAACTGGTCTGAACAAATGAATCTCAATAGCATTCTCTGTATTTGGAATGAGGGCAAGGAATTGAGCATTCATGCCCTAAGTAAGAGAGCCACCTTTAAAAAAACAAGTAACCAACCTGCAAACATCATCATGAATGCCGTCCCAATATGTCTGAATGAAAAATTTCCCAAAACCATCAGGACCCAGGGAGCTGTCAGACTTTAGGCTAAAGGCCGCTTCCTTGATTTCAAAGTCCAAAAGGATAGATTTAAGATTGGAGTTTTCCTCCTGATTAACAATTATTGGAATAATACTCTCCTATGGATCATCAAGAGGAACATGACCGGAAATGAGATCATTAAAATAAGTAACAACATGATCAAAAAGATCCCTTCTATTGTCTAACACATTATTCCCATTTCTAACCAAATAGAGAGGCCTTGATACATTCCTAATTCTCTTCAAAGAATTGAAAAATTTAGAATTTCTATCCTCATATCTCAACCAATTAGCCTTAAAATTGTCTCTTTTCAAAGCATATTTATGATTCAACAAAATATTAAGCATGGAAACCAGCTGAGTCTCATCCAAAACAACATTAGAGAAGTCATTTGAAGAATTCTTCTCCTGTATTTGTTGAAGAGAATCCTCAAGAGAGGAAATTTCAGAATCAAGGGAAGTAAAATGATATTTACTCTAGAATTTCAAATTTCTTTTAAGGAGTCTGAACATGATGACACAAGAAAAATCATTGTCCCTACCATACCAAGAATTCCAAGTTTGTTCGAAAATAGTTCTACATTCAGGTTGATTAACCCAGGCCTTATTAAATCTAAAAGAAAAAGGAGGTTTGGGATCTTTACTCACAAGGTCAACCAAAATAAGATGATGATCAGAGTTGATTCTAGAAAGAATAATACAAGAAATAGAAACCCATAAATCAAGACAAGCCTTATTGACAAAATACCTTTAAATTATACTAGCAACAAATCTATCCAAAACATTCCGGAACTTAGTATACATAGCCCCAACAAGATTAAATTCAATCAAACCATTATTATCAATAATAGATTTGAAATCTCTTGAAGAGATGACATTAGTCATGACTCAAATCATCTCATTAGAATTAATGATGGCATTAAAGTCATCAAGAATAGACCACAAACCAGACATAGAAGAATTGGGAGATCCAATATCCATCCATAAATTCCTACGGTCCTGATAATAGTTATGGGCATAAATAAAAGTGCAGAAATGTTTGAGCCCTTGAATAAAGAAGGATCATGTGACATGCTTATCCGAATTAGTAATTAGGGAAATATGAGATAAAAAACAATGGGCCAAAACCCATAACTATTTAATATCCGATGAGGATCTATTGGATTCCACAAAATGAAAACCACTGTTTTCAAAATTGGAAATATTGGGAGAAAAAACACTTTTGGGTTTAGAAAACCCAATAATAAGGGGACTATGTTTTCGAATGAAGAGCCTAAGGGACCTTATAGTATCATGATTGGCCAAACCCTAAAAATTCTAGAAAATAAGATTCATTTAAATCTAAGACCGTGATGATTTTCCCCTTTTTTGACCCCCACATTAACCTATTTTTCCGACTTTGGAGGCCTTCCAACCTTTCTCTTAGTACTAGAGACCCCTTGTAAAAGATCACTTATATCCAGATTGATGATGGTTCCTTTTCCATTTTTAACATCATCAGTAATGCTTTCAACTGGACTACTAGATGAATCAGGAACACCCATATCATGTGCTGTCACATTACCAACAGGAACCTGAAAATCCTCAACCAATGCAGCAGTACCACCAGAAGAAAAAGGGACCCCAATCACATTTTCCAAAGGAGCAGAATCTGTCTTGAAAGAATCAGGTTCCACTCCTTTTATAACAGAATCTGGAAAAGGAGGAGCAGGGTCTCCAGCCACCTGAACTGCGGATGTAACGTGTTTAATAACAGGATCAATAAAGGCATGGGAAATCCCAGAATTCTCACTATCCTGAAGAGAGACCACAATCGCACAAATATTATACTCCAAATCATGCCTCAAAAAACAATCATCAATATCTGTTTCTGAAAACATTACCAGGTCATAAATCATAGAAGATATATTCTGATCTAAAATGTGATCCACATCCATTTCCGGACAAATATCAGCACGGGGACTAGGCAGATCATGAATCCTACCTTGTTCAACATCTTCAGAGATATCTTCCCAAGATTTATTTGAAGTAACTATCACTCTGGAAGGACCAGGTAAATCCTTTGAGGGACCCTCCATTTCCACTAAGATCTTCTTATTTTTTTTATTTCGATTAACCTCCTTCCAATCCTTCTCTTTGTGAACCTCATTAACTTTCTTTTGAAGCATCTTTCAGTTCACCACAGAATGACCAAAAATCTTGCAAACCTCACAAAAATAAGGAACATGTTCATACTCTACTTTAACATCAATCTTATTACCATTAGCAATCAATGTGACATTATTCGGTCTTTTATATTCTATATTTACATCAACCACAATTCTAGATAAATGACCAAGATCCCTATCCAAGGTTTTCGGATCCATTCTAATAAGAGTGCCAACACATGAGACTCGGTTATTAAAGATCCTAGGATGCCAGTACATCCAATTAAACCCATGAAGTATAATCTAGATCTGGGCATTGGTTTGCTTAAGGTTAAAGGGATTAAAATTAACATCCCTTTCAAATAATATCAAAGCACCAGGTTTGAGATGTAGATTTCCAAATTCCGAAGCCCTGTTAAAATCATCACCTGATTGAAATATGAGATGAAAAAAACCCCTCCCGACAGGAATCAATTTCCAGTTTCTAAAACCCTAGAAATGAGAAATTATATTTCTATGATGAACTTAAAACCAGGGATTATCACCCTTGGAATAAATAACACGACCAAGAATTGGAAACATACAAAGATCAATGCATTGTTGGAAAGTATTCATATCCACAACTACAGAAAAACCACCATTCTCAAGTCTGGTAATGTTAGAGGAACGAGACTTACCTTTTTTTATCAGATTACAAGAACCGGAAAATACATTAGCAAAAGAAACACATTTCCTTATCATCCTAGAGAAATCTACAGGATTCAGAGAAGAGATAAGATCCTTAGATAAGAGACGAGTTTCCTTATACGAAAGTGTTTGTACGCATAGGTAGAATAATTATCATAAAAATTACTAGACTATTGATGATTCATTTTTCATCATATATGATTGGAATAAAAATATTTTAGAAATTGGATAATCAATATTAAAGTGACAAGGTTTAGGGAGGTTGTTATCTATCAATCGGATAACTCATTTTGGTTTGCACCAAAGAGAATAGATAGAGGGATTTGTATCAAATGTATGATTCAAGAAGGAATGGGGATTTTGGGGAGATATTTTTGGAGAGTTGGCTGGGCTATTCTGTCTCTAGAGGTGTGAGGATGTTGAAGTGAATGAGTCCCATTATAATGGAGGAAGGGTGGAATATTTTATAATTTTTTAATAGAATGGAACCCCACCAATGTTTTTTATTTAAAGTGGATTAATAATTTTTCAAAATATAGGAAATGATGGATAACATCTGAATACTGCAAGAATTGTTTTTAAAGTGTATATGTAATTTTATGCATTAGTTTTAGGGTTTAGTCCCTTATTAAGCATAATTCAATCATAATCATTGTAACTAATTCTAATTAACATCACTAATTTTATTTGTCAAAAACTAAGTTGAAATTATTAGACATTAATAATTAATCTAATTCCAAATATGGAATCAACTTTTAAAAATTATAGTTATATAAGTGGTGGAAATTAAATTAAAATTAACCACAAAGACGGGATGACAATACTAGTTTATAATGTTTAAAGATAACTATGTTTTCTACGTTTTTATAGTTAATTTAAAATTTATATGGATTAAAATGAAATAAATTAGATAAATGGATTGAAATATAGTCTAATTTTTATTTAAAACCAATTAAAATTATACTTTTACCTTATTAGTAAATAATATAAAAAAGTAGTTTGGGAATAAATTTCAGTATTTTTAATTATTCATTAAAAATTGAATCTTTACTAACTAATAAAAAAAACATAAATATAATATAAATTTTATATTTATATACCAAATAAAAATGTAATTTTGACATAGTAAATTTATAAAAGTGTCAAAAATTAGATTTAAAATGGGTTATCCATTTGAAGGAGGTAAAAATAGAATAACAAAAATATAGGTTTTATGTGTCATAATGAGTTTATTATTATCTTAAGTATATAAAATCTATTAGATAATTTTCAAAAATATATTATTGAATATATAACATATATATTTCATTAATATAATCTAATAATTGTAATTATTTTATTTTATTACGATAAAACACATTTACAATTATAAAAATATTAATATTTATTTTATATTAAATTGGTTTATATTTTCATTTCTAATATATTGGTAATCAATGAATTATCTATATATTAGATAAAACCATATATTTTCAAAAGATTATTAATACTTTTTATAAAAACTCTTTCAATGGATAGCTGATATCTTATTAATTTATATATTGATTTTTTAACAATATATTATTGTATGGTAAAACTCTGTCTTGCGTTTATTGCATGTCGTCGAAGAAGATCACTCTTTCAAGTAACTCATGATAACTAGGTGTTTCATTAATTTAAAAATATAAAATCTATAAAATCTATTTAAAATACTAAATATATTTTAAATTATCGGGGTATTATAACCCCTTGCGTGCTTGGTGTCACGTGTTATGCACACTGTAAACTATATGGTTCTTACTTTAGCTTGTCTTGGTGTTGAAAAGAATTTACTTTTAAAGTATTCAATAACATGTTTTAAAATACAATAACACTATCTTGTTTTTAACATCATTGAACGACCCACTATGAACAATAACCAAACCAGTAGAGTTACGAGACCTAATGCGTGAGACCTTGTATGCCAAGGGATTCCGACTACAAATAGAGTACTATGATAGTGATTTGGTGAGATTATACACCCATATCATCATGAACAATAATAATAAAAAAACTAATAATTATACATACCAATTTACATATAAATAATAAAACATAATATAAAATAAGAAAATAAGTATATACATACAAAAAGACAAGATCTATCTCCCCCTTTGGAAATCACATATATAGTATTACCAAATAAAATAAATTAATGTGAGTCCCTACACAAAACCCCAAGCCTCACCTAACCATAATCACTTGATTCCTTATTATCCTACTTGACCATAGAAAACAGAAGCCTCTAGATAACATTTACCAAAATAGTGTCAGAATTTAGTTTGATACCCAAGTGAAATTGTGGGTTGAGTAGGCTCTGAGAACAAAACTCAGTAGGGAACTATCAACATGATACCATACAAAACAAAAATGTAGTGACATGTATATATGAAAATATACTGATTAATAAATTACTACTGAAAATAATAAATAATCCACCATCAATCCTTAGTTCCATGAAAACGATCTTCTACTCTAACTTAAGACACTGTCAGAGTGTCTCTAAGAATGTTGGGATGATTGTATCTACTATAATAATAACCCATGGGTCATTGAACCCAATAAATAGGAAACAAACCTAGAACCCGATCTACCCTAGTATGTAGTATAATCACTTGGGGAATGATCCATCCCTGTATTACAACTGAAGGAATTATCTATCATACTTACATTGGTTCCTAACAGGTGATCCCCAATAATGTGTGAGAGAAACCATGCCTTCCAAAGACCCCACAAACCCTTAAAACATTCATATGGTAAAAACAATCTATCTCCCCAGACAAATATAAAACCAAATGCAAATAAATGACATGCCCAAAAGAAGTACCACGAACCTCCATACTTGGAGATCATTATTTATTATCATAGAACTCCATACATAGAGAGATTTATTTAGGTGTACATAATATCCCAAGGGGTATTTCCAAATCTAATACCATATGCACAACTCTTAAGAGTGTTTTCCATATCACTAATAAAATGAAAAGCGGAAAAAGTATGTCTAAACTCTTAAAACGGATATAACTATCCAAAATGCATTTGTTCAAGTACAATGTATTATATATAAGTATAACCATAAAAAAGCCACTATAATTTCCCATAAACACCCATTTAAGGTTAATAAAATTATTATCCCCAACATGGGTTCCCTAAATCTGTATATCTCTATAAATACTCTAGTGTGTAATTTGTTCATTGTATAACTGATATCATGAAGGATGTCACAGTCCTCAATAGTGTAAAAAATATATTTTTTTTTAAAATACACATGAGATACATTACATAAACATTTTTTAGAGATATGAATCATGGCCCAACTCAATGACTAGTGTCATGATATGTCAGCCCACAGATTCAAACAATAAACAATATACCCATGGTATTCCAAAATAGTGGCCCCACATCAAGGGGAGATACTTTCAGTCACACTCACTCTAACCACACTAGGGGTACCTAAGCTAAAAATATATAAATAATTCATTGATACCAAAGTTTAATTAATACATACCACAATTAGTCTAACAACCAAAGGACACAATGGTTTATTTTTTGTATATAAGGTATATTGTTATCTTAGTTTACAAAGCTTTTTAACATTTATTTGTAGTTATTATATACATAACCCCTTCCAAGAAATTTCTTATAATTTTATAATCTTTATAACATGGAAAACAAAATCATATGAATGTGGTGAGTTTAAATTCGTAGTGAGTGAAACATATCAATTAATCTTAACCATTAGATTATTAACATTCACAAAAACATAGTCTCTAGAGAAATATCGGAAATATATATCCTAGGATCATTAGTGAAGATACTAGAATACTATTGATAATTTAAGAACATGTAATAGATTTATAATATTAAGGAAATTCAATTAGAACATTACTTAGAAATAAATTGCATAAAAAACATAAATCTGTAATAGAAGAAAGAGAAACACTCTTTCAACATAAAATATCATAGAAATTTGGAATAGATTTTATATAGGGAAAATATTATATTATTAAGACAAATATAATTATAGGAAACAATTATAATGAAATACAATAATTTCAACCATTTAATGTTGGGGACAAATCCATTTATTTATACCATTTAATTTTTTAACAAATCTATGTATTCCCATACATTTATTATGACCCAAACAAAAGTATATCCATGAGTCGATATCTCATGAGATATAAACATTAAACAAGGAATTACAGTAAAATATAGGTCAACACTAATCAACATCCATACATATGATTTCCATATAAAATCAAATACTTCAACTGATTATAAATAACCCAGGATAATAATATTTACTTCATAACATAACCAATGTTATCACATCAAGAAACACGACCCTCTAATACCAACAAAATATCCCAAAATAATTTTTTCCCAAGGGAATATATAGGTAGATTTAGGAACCATTTCTCTATTGGAGAACAATACATTGAAAACAGATGATTAAAGACTGAGAGGATTTCTCAAAAAAGTAACTTTTTAATATCATCTTAAAAATATGTGATTTTCATGTCACTTTATAAACACCATTTTTTGAATATGAAGAGAAAAAATCATAAAAAATACATGAAGACATATTTTAATATATATACATATAATGATAATAAATAAAATATAAGTCAAAATTTGAAGTAAAAGGAAAGAAAATAACATCACGATATTGAAAACCATTTTAAATATTTTTAAAAACCATTGTTGAAGACCTGCAACAATAAAATAAGAAGAAAGAAATTTTTATAAATGAATAAATAGTATTATAATGTTAATTTGAGATAAAAAAGTTTGATTTTCCACAAGGGAAAGGATAAATTTTTTGGGATCTAAAAAAACAATATGGGGGTAAATCTATTAAATGAAATAGGAAATATTAATGAAAAAATGTCATTTTCACAAAAAAAAATTCCTTCAAGAAAAATGAAATTGATGTGATTTTTATTAATAGAATATAAATTTGAAATTTAATAAAATAGAATTTGTTGTATGAATAGATTAATCCAGAAATATAATAGTCATAATGGACTTTTTATGACCCAAGAAAGCAATTTGTGTCACAAAAATCCTTATATTTATTTTATATTTTCCAAATATGATTTGAACACCTATAAATAAATCATTAATATATTAACATAATATTTTAGAACTATATTAATAAGTAATAATTATAAATAATTCTAATTCATAATCATTATCTTCATTTATATTAGTGTGTTTATTCATATTTTTAGACATTAGCTGTTTATTGTTTTAATAGTTTATATAGGTTTTATATGATTGGTGTCGATATTCATTCTTATTATAATATTTATCTTTCCAAGATCACTAAAATTACCACAATTAGTTCATTTTAATTATTTTTTATGTTTCAATTTCCCTTGATGACTATTTACCACTATTTCATTGATATATTTATCTTATTATATCAATAGTTATGTTTCTATGGCCATTCATGACATATATTCATAGAATTATTAATCTAGGTCGTCAAATCAACCCAAACATGAACATATAAGGATTAATGGATGGTTATGTGGTAGTTTAGTTTTCATATCAATAAAATATAGGGTAATGATATCGTTTAATGTTTATTAGTGTGATATATTAGAATTGGAATGGAAATATATTAACATGTAATTAATTTTAAAATAGTACACAACTTGAATACATGGTTTTCGTCTATCTGTGCTATTTTTAAATTGCTGAATTAATGATGATCATTTATTGATCATATCATTAATTTGTTATAAACTGTTTCATACCAAAACATTAATGGTTTCATAAATATAATATTTATCCACTAAAACCATTCACATGGTAAACCATGTATGGTGGTTTTGAAAAAATATTGAATTAAGTCATTCCATAGTGGTGGTACTCCACATGTACACATGGTTAATGATTTCATTATCCATAGAATGAGAGAAATGTATAATATAATTTTAAAATCTAAAAATATAAAATATTTTATAAAAATAACAAATACTTAATAAATTTGAAATTAGGATCATCCATGAAGGGTGGTTAATGTAAATTAACCATGACGCTTTCTTGAGGAGATTTTTCGTACAAAGACACAAATGTCATTTTATATTTTCTTAAGGTAAAATGGAAGGGATTTTAATTCCTGAAACAACATTATAAAAACATAAATTTATTGAATTTATCATGATTATATCATTTTATTATAGTGAAATTAAATTTCATATGAAATATGTTCACAAAAATATACTAAAATCTGAAAGAGAGGTTAGAATCTTATAACTCCTTCAAACGATTACATTTTTTATAAAGAGAAATAAGGCCTCTATGGATAATATTTTTTGTATTCCATATCCTATTTAAGGTGAATATGAGTTTTCAAGAGAGGGTTTTATAGGTTTTGGTTGGATTATATGAGGTTGAAGTGTGAGGGGGATTGAGGATAAGGATCCCCTTTTATAAGAGATAAGGGATGGAATATTTATCAAAACACAGAACTTTTCAATAATGGGAATTCACTCTAAAGGAATGGAGAACCAAAATTTTATATTTTCTAAGGTGGTGAGGGATTACTTCTCTATATCCTCAGCCATAATTTTCAGACATGTTTTTATCATGTTTCAATACATTTTCACCATGAATAATTTTTTCTTCAATTTTAGCATTTATTACGAAAATAATTTTTTACCCAAGTTAACATAATATTTTTATTGAAAAATATAATGTGAAACTTTTTAAATAAATTATTTATATTTATTCTAAATTATAAATATATTTTATCAAGTTCAAATTTAAAAAATGATACATTTTAATTTTAATATAATAAATAATGTATATAAAAATGTATTTGAGCAAAACATTACCTAATTTTTCAAATATCAATCATTGGATTGAAAAATTTAGTTAATATTTTAAAATGTTTAATTTCAAATTAAAATAAATATATTTTCAAAAAAAGTGTTTCAAAAATTTCAAACTCATACTTATATACTAACAATGGCATAATAAGTCGTCATATTTTTAGAAGTAGTAAATTTCACTATTAACAGAAATATACTTTTATTTTGGAAGTGTCATAAATTAATCCTAACATAATATATAAATCAAAGACAATTTTTGTATTTGATAAGTTAAAATTATAATGTCTATAAATTTTTCAATTGAATTAAAATAAAAAATATAATTAATAACATTATTTCTTGAAGAAAATATTTACAATATTTAGTATAGATAATATTATTTTATATCATTTTATATGTAAATTAATGAAAGATTAACATTATTGTTTTTATAAATAATTGTTGGCCCTGATTTATAATTATTTTATATTAAAATTAAAGAATTTAAAATTGTACTTTTACCCTTATATTGAGAATATGGTATATATATAGGTAATTACTTTATACTAATATGTATGCTATTATTTTGGGAGTTGTGTAATGGAATCTCTGAATGTTCAAGGGATGTGTTGGGGGGTAATTCCTTATTTTAAAAGGGTGTATAAGGGGAAACCATTGTTTTAAAATGTAATGTAATTGGAAACCCTATCTATGTGATGTTAACTCTGATTTTCATATTCATAAGTTGAATTTTTCAAGGGATGCATATTTTTATACCAAATCCTACACAAGGGTTTAATTGATCTTTTTAAAGGTAAATACTAATTTTCATTGGTTTTGTATATGTAATCAAGAGCTGTATAAAGGAATGCCTTTTTTCATGTCATGCATAAGAATAAAATAGCTTACCATCATTTTTCACTATTATCATGAACCGATAAGAATGGTTGATGTTTTTAAAAGTGAAATATAATGGGAAATTATTTCTTTTGCATTTATTATGATTGTAACAAGTTTTATGGATGATTATAAATGATCAATATTCAATATTGACATCAAGGATAAATTAAATTATTTTTTAAATAGGGATATCAATACTAAAAACAAGATGGATGTGATTATCCTATTAAAAAAGCCCAATCCCATTGTTTAGTTCTATTTTGATATCCTCTTCTTTCCAGGCTATTGAAATTTTCTTTATAAATGATCTATGAAGATATATTCGATCCCAATAGGATCTTCATCTGATTTAAAGATTAAATAGATCCCTCTCTTTCTCTAATATTGTTTGGTGCATCAGTTTCAAAGGATAAATACCACGGTGTAATATGTATTTTATCTTATCATTATTTCATAAACAAATTTTGATTATATATTAAATAAAAATTCTATAAAATTTGTTGAATTCATCCATAAAAAATAATAAAACAAAATTATCTAAAAATAATAAATAATAATATTGATAATCTAGGGATTATTCTTGGGGGATGAAATATCATCAGCTGTTGGTTTTGTAAATATTAATTAAGAAATGAATTGTTTGAAATCTCTTGGTTATATGAAAAATTCAGAAATTATTCATGAGAGGGAAATTATTATCACATGTGGAGTTTTTATTTCATTTTGAAATGAAATAATTGGAATCGGTTCTAGGAATCATTCGTGATAGATTAAAAAAATTAATACCCAACATTTATTTTTGTTATGATTCCATTAAAAACTATTGGACATGATTTCAACATGTTTGAGGTATGATGTTCCATACCATTTACAAGTAGTGTATATATTTTTGCAGTTTGATATGATGTTTTGTAGCCCGTGAGACCATGTCTAATATTTTATAACATGTTTTTGCGAGTGTAGTTTGTGAGACCATGTTTGGGTACAATCACATGAGTCTATATATTGATATTGATACCATGGTTTTATGTAATTTTCTTCCATTATATGTTATATGTTATCTGCGGATTAATTTATATCAACTGGAACCTCTATTTTTTATGTTCAGTTAGAGAGATTATTATGGATGACTGATTCACCCACATATTGGGTAAGTGTGGATGATGTGATATCTTACAATAGAGACATGAAACAATGATAACAAATGGTATTACCATTCCCCAGAGCTTCAATATTGGGTCAAGACGTGGTATCAGTGATTCCTTAGAGCCATGAATTCGTCAAACCTGTTTAATACTCTTAAACGTTGGTGTGGTGTTTTTTCATGAAGGTGAAACACTGTTTTAAAAAATGGTGGAAAAAATTATTATCCTCGAAGGTGGATAGAAGCACTCATCATGAGAAAATTCATGAAATTGACTCTATATTATTTTCTTATGGAATGGAATGTAGACTTGTATTCACTGTGTTTTTTCACATCTTGTCTAGTGCGTTATTACTCGGTATATTATATACTAAATTCATTAGTGGGCATATACTTTTGTACTATTTTATACGCATCTATATAAATTATCACTTTTGTGAAGGACATAGTTTTGGTGTCTCATTTTGTTTATACTCACAAACTATATGGGCATGTTAGTGGATGTGTAGACATTATCACTATATATTATATTATGGGATAGGCTCATATGGATGGTTGCCGAGTATATTAGAGCTAGATGATGGATGTATCACATAGAAAGAATCCAGATGGAAGTCACAACACTTTCATTGTTTATTTTTCATATTGTACAATTTTTCCATTATTACCTTTTTTATTTGGGGTTACCTTATTATTATTTTGTTATTTGACGTGGAATTTGTTATAAAATTTGATAACATTATTTTTTTTCTATTTCTTTATCTTGTTTATATTATTTTTAATTATCATATGAATATTATTATTACTAATTGTTTTGGCTCCCCGTGTTCATATAGAGTTCCACTATTACTTAATAACCTCATGCATGTGGTGAGGTATACATGAGTTCATGTGGATCATTGTTATAATCCAATAGATTTTGGTAGTGGTTTTACAAAATACTTATTAAGGGAATGAGGCTCCTTTATTTCTTTTTTAGGATTATTGTAGAATGGTCATAGGCAGCATGGAGCTCATTTATGGCGTTTTCCATGTTCCTAGCCTAAACATGTGTAATAGACCCTTGAGATATGAGTGATTGGATTACTATTAATTTTTTATGGTATTTCATTATGTTAATGACTCAGGAATGGACACAAATTATTGCATGTCTTAAATATACATGTTATGTTCTACATTGTAGTTCTCAAATATAATACATGGATTTGTGCTATATAGTGGGAATGGACCTTTATTTACTATTAAGTGGTATATCTATTTTCTATAATTAGTTGAATTTGACCATATTATTTTTGTTGATTATATATGATTGTGACTAGTGTGAGGTTGCAAAGGACAAGGTTTGGGCCTTGTATAGAACTATGTGGGTTATACTTTGGGTGAGAGAATGTATGAATATAGGAATTCTAATATAAATCACTTACTTATACCTTAACAATTCTTAAGTCGTTATTAAATGAAACTTATGGTTGAATTTATAAAAAATATCATGTAATATTTAAAAAAAAAAGTACTCCCTAGAGATGATATATTTATTCTTCTAGGATAACATGCCCATTCCACCATAGGTTATGTAGGTGTATACACTAGAATGTGATATTTCGCCTACTTCCATGGTTTATGTTGTCAACCTAGTCTCCCATGAAGTCATACTAATTTCACAAATTTAGAGTTCAGGGTTATAAATGACGATTGATAATATGACTAAAACATTTATGTCTAACATCTGACAATATTCTAGGTCACTGGCAGTCTATTGGATAATAAGGATAAGACTATGATTATTGATGTAATCTAAGGATTAGTGCAATTTCATGGAGATAAGAAATTGAATATTACAATCATTATAATTCAATGGACCTCCATGTGGTGGTGTGAAATCCTAGAATAGGTATGAAGACATGAGAGTCTTATTCAAGAATCCTTTAAGAAGCAATTCTTCATGGAGTTATTTTCCAGCATGATGAATTTTGTATCTTCTCCACATTTTATAGATCCTTAATAGGGGAGGATGTTAGTTTATTCTTATTGAGATCATATAATGATTTTTTATGATTTGATCCTATTTTTATAGGAATGAAGAACCAAAGGCTAGGAAGCATCTGATTGGATTTCCTATAGATATTAGATGAATGTTTAAGATATTAAACCTAATTATGTATTTCCAAGGTCTTCTCAAGGCCCTGACCATTTAGGAGGACCTAGAGAAGGACATTCTTATGATTTTTATAAATATTATAGTGCACTTCCCATTGGAAATTTTTATGTGATAATCAATGTCTTTTTAGTTAGTAGGAGGAGAATAATATGTATGATCAGTGGGTGTAAGAAGATATTTAGAGAAGAGTATGCCCTCTTCCACTCCCACTAGAAGAGGTAATTTGAAAAGGTGTTATAACTATGGAAAAAAGAGACATTTTAGGACATCATGCACAATAAGAGATAATAAATTTCATAGATTTTTCATGATGGGACATCTTTAATATTTTTGTTCTAAAATTCCTTATCCAAATTAGATGTTTTTATGTAAAGGTTATAGAAGGGGCCATCTATAGTAGAAATGATGACCTAAAAATATTACTAACTTAGGTGAGTCACAAAATAGAGATAAATGGTCATTATCTATGTATCATGTTGAGTAAAAAAAGTAATGACTGTGTTTGATAGCATAAAAATTACACCACATCAAGATTAAATGAAAAATCAAATATTTTTATTTAAATGTTACCATGATAACCTAGCCATTAGAATAAAGGGTATAAACTGGATTAATTGAATTATGAAAATAGGGATTAATAATATATATATATATATATATGTATAATTATTTGTGACTAATTAATTATAAATGAAAATAAAATCCACATTAAAAAGATTTTTTTAAAAAAAAAATTAAATGTGAAAATGTGGGTTTAATAACAATAAATAAAAAAATCACCCATGTCAGAATATATTAATTAAATATTTAAAATATATTATATCAAATATTTAAAATTATACATATGTGTGTCATAGACATGGTATAAGACCAAATAAATTTTATAGATAAAATAATTATTTTACTAAAAATGTAGTTTTTCAGCCTTTTGATAGAACAATTCTTTTAAATTTAGTTCTGACACATTTATAATTTATATTTTAAAAATTAAAATTTTTATTTTAACGTTTAATATCAAAATTTACTTTGGTTTCATTTTTTGTTATTTTTATGATAATTTTCATGTTTTGATAAATAGTAAAAAAATAATAAATTTTAATTGAGAATTGTTTTTCCTTTAAATAATTTATAGTGTTAAATTATATTTTTTATTAGTGTAAAAGTATAATTAGATAAATTTTATATCATTTATCATGATAATGATTGGTGTAATCGATTTCACCTTGGACATGGATATAAAATCCTTTCAATATTTTAAACATTTTCACTGTAAAAAACATTTTTCTCATTATGTCAAAGAGATTAATTTTAAATTATTTGTAGAAAATTATATGTTGAATTTTGAAAAAATGATTTCATATTTGGATTCTAGAGGCCAATATTTAGTAAACTGGTCCCTTTTATTTTTTGGAAAAATCTACTAGAAAATTTAGATATTTTTATTACCACACTTAAGGGAAAATTGTCTAATTAAGGGTAAAATTTATATTATAAATTTTATAAAATTACCCAAACACATATCATCCTTATATTTTTGTAGTCATTGTTTATTAAAATCATCCATGAAATTATTTATTGAGCACTTGTAGCCACAATGATGAATTTAATCTATTTAGTTTATTTTAATCAATGAAATGTCAATTTTGTCAAAAAATTTCTAATATGTGAAATATTTTTTATATGGGGATATGTAGTGGATATCATATAATATAAGTGGTATTATGAATGAAAAATATATTTTTATTTATCATGATAATTTATTTTTATTAGTAGGGAATAAATTATAAATTTAAAAATATTTTATAATGATGATTTAGTATTGGTTTAATAAAATTAATATCATATAAATGAAATTTTAAAAAAATACAATAAATTAAATTTTTGTTTATTAATGTCATACATGAGTTTTATAGGTGGATTTTACATGTTAGTAATGTTTTAAAATAGTTTTTTATAATATATCATCTTTTTAGGGTATTTTTAAAAAGTCAAGAATTCAATGTGTAAAAATTGTAATTAATAATATTTTGAAATATAAAATATTTTAATAAATTATATAAAAATAATAAAATAATAAAATTATTTTAACTGGTTGGGAAAAGGATTATAATTCTATAAAATAATCATATATTTTTTTCTATTTAATAGTAATTATACTAACCCTCACAGTATAAATTAGTTGTATCATAGTAAGAATTAAATTGATTAAATAAGGGTCAAAACAAAAATGTACAGATTTAAAAAGTATTCAAAACCTATCTAATATAATTTGGATGAATGGATTTAGAAAATTAACCATCCTATATTCTAAATAATTATGTTTGGGTCCATTTTTGATATAATTTTTTTTTATTTAATATTGTGATAAATTCCAAGAGTACCCCTCCCTTATCTTATAAATGGTCAACACATCATCTCTGTTTATCTCACATAAATATATATTTTTAGAGACAATATCTTCTGAAATCCTTCCCTAGTATATTTTACCACATTCTAAAAAACATAGTTTTGGCAGAACACTCGCCTCAGAGATGTTAAGGTGTTAATCAAAGAAGATTTTCTTAGAGAAAGGTATCGTTTCTAATTAAGTGTTTGTGTTCCGCTTCCTTTAAACAACCCTAAACAATTATGAATTAATAACTCCAATATCCTAAATACACAGAGATGTTATTATGTTTATATTCACTTATATCTATCTCCACTTACATAAAATTGGAAAATAATTATCATTCATGTGTACGGGAAAGTACCAACTCACAAACTGATATAATTAGTTTTCGTTCACCATATCTAAAGAATAGTTATAAATATTTCATTAATATTTATAGATGATATTAATAACATATTTATCATTATGAAAAAAACTATAATTTTTTTTCTTATCTATACATACAATGATAAATGATAAAGTCGCTTGTGCATACGTGTGAGTAATAACCTCCATGAAGCTATATGATTCATTTTTCAACACCACATCACATAAACATAAAGATAATTATATCTGAATAATTAATATTATATTAATTACATTATTATATTTATAGAATGGTAGAATAATTCTTACCTTCTTTACATAATTCTCGTTATAAAATGAAAATGTTACTCATGAGTACCTATAACTTTCCACCTACATGGTTATAACATAGTTAATTTTTCATATCCATATTTAATAAATTAATTTAAAAGTAATATATATATAAGTTATTTTTATGTAATTAATATCATTCTATAGGTGATTGAAATATCACCACTTTGACTATTTACATCATACCAAATCCATTTTGGAATCAAGTACCTAATATCGTTAAGGCATCTAACATAAATGTGAATAATTAAGAAATTTTTATGACATGATAATGAGTGAAATAAAAATATTTATAATATTTAATAAGCTTATCACCAATGTAAATAATTAAACTATGTTTATTATTTATGAATATAATGATTTTCTTTGATGAGTCAGACTCAAGGCAAGAGATTTAATTTCCATTTCCTTTCATTGTGGTAATTATTTATGTCGTGCACCTACATTATTTTATATGGTGTATAAAAATACCATTTAAATTTTAATTTCCTTAAAAGGTTTTCAAAAAGGAATCTTTATATTTTTTTAAATAAGTAACATTTCAATTTATTTACAAAGGATAAAAGGAATGTTTTTTTAACATACATGGAGACAATAACATATCCATCATCATGACAATTATTTTCTATTTGTTATCCTCTACAATGTGTCCTGTTTTTAAATGAAAACTATAACACTATTCAAATTTCATTGGTTATTTGGTTTATGAAAATGGGTTTTTTAAATTGATTGATTATTTTAATAAAATAAAATGTTCCCTTATGAGTTAAAATGAAACTTTTACTATGACAGGTTGAACACTGAAAAAATTCATGTGTATTGGATATATAATTATTCTTGGACATTTAATGGATGGTTACAGATAAAACGGATATGGCTAGTTCAATGATAATCTAACGATTGGTTGGTCTATAATATCCCTCCAATGTATTGGGTATAGAAGCTGACTCTATGATTATTTTATTTGTAAGCTAGACTTTTATGGGAGTCAACTATATTGTTATTAAATTTTAATTTAATTATGTCAAATGTTACCAAATTATATATAATATTATTTCAAATGAGTTTTCATGAAAATATTTTGATTTTTAATTGGAAAAATAATGATCTTTTTGATATGTTGAGTCCTTTATTTAGGGTAAGTATTATGTATTAAGGAAATTTTGTTATGGGTTTTCAAGAGACTAGTGGTTTTGTTTTTTTCTTTACCTGACTCTAATTTTTTTCTCAATCCATAATATCAAATGATTTTCATCAGTTTTAAGAATACATCGGGTCATGAATGACATCAAGGGGAAAATTATGATGATTTTTCATAAATAGAAACCCTGATTTATTTTAAAAATTTCCCATTGATAAAAAATGAACATGGAGTATATGTTTCCACTTGTGATGTATAGGTTTACTATATAAGTGTTTTTAATAATTCACTAAAACACTAAACCTAAATGATCATTATGTAATGAAACTGATTAATAGTTCCAAAAATTACTATAATGTGTAATGTTTAAGGCCAGGCCCTTACAATTGCTATGCAAGTACGGTATAGAAAAATTTAGTTATTAGGATGTTTTATTAATTGTTTTGTATATCATCATGAGTTTATAATTTTAATATTGATCATTAGATCAGTTTCTTAGAATATATTTTGAGTATTTCATTTGGGAAAATTCACGGCGACTAATGGTATTTTTGTAGGAATTCATTTTTGAGATAATTATGGATTATTAGGTTTTGGGATAAAAAATGATAGGTATGAAATTGAGGTTAATATACATTATGGTTATTTTTATGATGTTTCTATGATTTATAAGATTTTATATTGATTATATTAATATAGTTTTAGAAAAAGGACAACCAAAATGATGGTTGACAACCCGTCCTATCCAGAAAGGCCAAAGGAAATGAACCCAGAATCCAAGGGAAATAAGGGTACATCACCAACCAATTTCCGACGTCATGTCATGGTTAATATAAAAATGTTTCTCTCTATATAAACCTTTTGAAAGATAAAGGTTTTTTTCATTTTAGGAAGATATTTTATATAGATTACAATGTGATTAAAAATCATTTTTTAATGAGTAGTTAATATTATTTTCGATTACATTCATTATTTTGGGAATCTAATAAGATTATGGTAGATAGAATAATACCGAATTTTGAAGGAATTCTAAGGATTTGTATTTGATTATTGTTCTATGTTTAAATGTTGGTATTATTGTTAAATATTGGATATTAATTCATTTTTTCATCATATAAAGGTATATTATTCTTGGGGAGTTATCTTATCTTATCCTAACAATTTTTGGTTATGGTTTCAAAAAAAGAGAAATTGATAGCTAATCTTCTGTATACCATGTGATTCTCTATAAGTTTATTCTAGTGCTTTATGATTGATGAATTCATCTTAAATATATTTAAAATGGGGAAAATGATTTTTTTGGGGGGAAAATGACTATATGATGAAACACTACTTCTCAACTATGTATACATTATTATGTTCTTATTAAAATTAGTAATATAATTCTACAAAACTATGAAAATGATATTAAAAAAACTATTTTTTTACTATTCTTAGTCAGAAATCAAATACCATTTTATTCATCAATTATTTACGGTTTTATGATTGTTAACTTTATGTTGACCATGTTCTATATCACCATCCATAAAATGTATATATTTAGTTTTATCTTCCTTTTCTGTGTTTTCCTACATTCAACACTAGTATGTGCTATCTCATGTGAACTTTGTACTTCACATTATTTCTTCTAAAGTTCATGTTTTATTTACCCATCTTCAAATGTGGAATATCAAAAAAGGTACTTTTAATAGATGAACCCAAGTTACCCAAGAAAAGTTAAAAATCCAAAGAAACTTTTTATTAAAGGGGTGGTGGAGAATGTAATACCCCGAGTATAATAAAGATTAATGACTATGTTATATATCAAACAAATTATGAGACATCTTGCTTAAAAGAATAATTAAATATTGTTATTTATATGTTACCCTTATAAAATATCCATTGTAATGGAGGGAATGGAAATTATTATCTGTATTATAAAAATATGGTGTAAAAATGTATATATAATTAATTATTTGGTGACCAATTAATTATAAATTAAAATATAATATTTTTTAAAAGGATTTATTTAAAAAACTATTTAAATTTAAACAAGTGTGTTTTATCCAAAACAAATGAATGAATCACAATTTTTAAATTATTTTAATTTTAAATATATATAATCAATATAATTTAAAAAAATAAATCTTATGTGCTTTCTAGACAAGAGTTCTGATCAAATCCAATTTAATAGATAAATGATGTATTTTTCTAAATAGGCACTTCTGTAATATTTTGATGGAACAATTTTTTGAAATATAATATTGGATCTTAAATAAATTATATTTTATAAAATAATCGTTATCATTTAATATATTATATAAAAATTTAATTTGGTTTTATTATTTGTTTTCTATGATATGTTTTATCTTTTGATGGATAATAAAGAATAATAAATTTTAATTGAAAAAAAACTTCATCTAAATAATTTATAGTTTTAAATTATATTTTTTATTGGTTTGAAAGTATAAATATGTCCTATTTTTATCATATAATCTAATTTAGGACATTTTAATAAATTTCACTTTTTCATTAGGATATAAAAAAATCAATCTTTTGAAGGATTTCACCTAAAAAATTCATTTTCTCGTTCCCTCAATGAGATTAATTTGAAATAAAGTTTTTCTAGTTTTATATTTTAAATTCTCAAAAATGTTTTCCATATTTTGATTCCCAAGGTAAAAATTGAGTAAAATGGTCCCTCTAATTTTTTGGAATATATGAATAATAACATTAGTAATTCTTATTACCACATATAAGGGTAAATCATGTAATTAAGGGAAAATTGATATTACAAATATTTTAAAAATACCTAAAAAATAATCATAATTTTATATTATGATTTATTTTCGACCAAAATAATTCATGGGAAAATTTTTCGAGATCATGGGGACACATGATAAAATAAAATCCATTCATAGAATTTTATTCAAAGAAAATTCATTTGTGGAATACATTTTTTTAATAGGTGACATACATTTCAAATGGAGAAATATAGGGGATATCATACACTATAAATATTATTATCAATAATAATTTGGTTATTTTAAGGATAATATTTTATTTATAATTTTTATGCAATACATAACTAAACTAATGGCTTTCATTATGATGGTGCAGTAATTTTATAATTAAACAATATTAACTAAAAGATTTTAAAAATAAAATAAAAATGGATAAAATTAATGTCATACATTAATTTTATAGAATAATATTATATTTTAGTGAAATTTAAATTTTATGGTTGAAATATATAATGTTTTTATGATAATTTAAAAAGGGAAAGTATATAGTATTGTAAAAATTAACATTGATGGTATTTTAAAATTCAAAATAACTTTTTAAACGAAATCAAGGTCTATAAACCTAAAATTCAGCCACATTATTGGGAAAATGCATCAAATTCTACCAATGACTCATTTTTTGGTCTATTTGAATTTTATAGTAATTATATTAAATCTCAAAATAAAAATTACTTGGTATCACAGTTACTGTATAAAGGGTTAAATTAGGTTAGAAATAAAAAAAATAAGTATTAAAACTATATTAAATACCTATCTAATTTTAATTTAATTAATTTATTTATACTAATAATTATAATATATTATAAATAAGTCAGATTGGATAATTTTTTTATAAATAATAAATTTTTATTAATTTAATATTTTAAAGAATTCCAAAAGTACCCATCCCTTCTCTAATAAAAGGGAACATATTCTTCTATTTTTATAACAATTAATGAACTATTTTCTCAGAAATTTAATACCCAAATACATTCCTTTTTTCCTTCCCCACATTCTAGATCTCTTATTTTTGGTATAACACTTACCTTAGGGATGCTATGATGTTAATAAATAAGCGATGTTTGTAATTTTTGAATATAAATATTGTAGGTGATGATTCATACATGTGGTAAGATATTTCATCTCAATTTCATTCATTGAGTCAATCTTGTAATTATGCACCTTCATTCTCTTAAATAGTGAATAAATATACCCTTTTACCTATAATAAAATTAAAAGGAATCCAAATATTATATTTTTTTTATATTAGGAATTTTTTACTTTCATTAAAAAGAAAAATTAATTTTCTTTTTAACATATAAGTCGACAAAAACTTCTCCACAATGATGAAAATTAGTTTTTATTTGGGTTCCTCTACAAGACTCTTTATTTTTAAAATAAAATGAAACCCCTATTTCTGATTTTCAATCTGTAATATGTTTTTAAAAACTGGATTTGAAAATGGATAAATTATTTCATTTATATTAATGGTTTCCTTATGTGTAGAAATAAAATTTTAATATTTACATGTTGAAAGTTTAAAACATTCATGTGTTTTGATTATATAATGGTTCATTGAAATTTAATGGATGGTTATGTGATAAACCAAGGATGGATAGTTCTATAATAATCTAACAATGGGTGCGTTCATGATGACCCTGCAATTCCATTGGTATGGATGTAGACTATATGATTATTCTATTTGTAAGAGTGAAATATATGAAATTTGATTGCTGGGTTATTCCCCTTTAGTATAATTATGCCCTGAAGTACAAACATATGTTTTAAATTCATTCTTATGAGTTTTCATTAAAATAAATTGATTTTAAAAAAGTAAAATAATGATGTTTTTTATACGATGTTTCCTTTTTCAGGGTAAGAATTTATGTTTTTAAGGAAATGTGTTTATTTGTTTTCACGAGACTAATTGTTTCCTTTCATTATGTCCCTTAATGAGATTTGGTGAACATCGCATGTTTTAAAAAACTCATTGTGCTTACGAATGATTTGGGACAGGTATTAGATCAATAGGATAATTGAGATTTTTTTACAAAAAGAGTAACCATGATTTATTTTAAAAATTAACCTTTGATGACAAAAGAATAATGAGTATATGTGTCCACTTTTAATGTAAGGGTTTAATATATAATTGTTTTTAATAGTTAAATAAAACTCTAAAAATAAAAAATATTAAGGAAAATAAATTGATTTCTTATATCAAAATTAATTAGCATATTTAATTATTAATTTTGTTTCCTTACACCCTAGTGATCAGAAAGGTTTATGTGATGGATGAGGTTACATCTCCTAGTATAGATGGAAATTTTATAGTCAGAGGAACATTCATAATTACCACTACACTATCTTATTATTTTTTTGATATATGAGCTTCTCTTTAATTTTTTATCTTTTTAATTCATTCCTATCCTAGACTTAGCTGTTATGTTATATTTTGTGTTTCCGTACCTTGAAACAACCCAAGGAATGATAGGTGACTATTTATAGCATTGTCCTGAATTCCTTGTATATATTTTTTCTCTATGAACATTTATGTGATTACCAGATCCTAGAGATGACTAGTTTCAATGAGATATTCAGAATGCATTTTTTATAGTTATTAGCCTCATATAAATTATTACCATAGATACACATCTTTAAAAACACATATAGGATGGAGGTTCCTATTAACCGATTAGTGAGATCTCAATGTAAGTAATATGTGACAAGTCAGAATTCATGAAAAATTAAAAATAGTGCATGTAACATGCTTCTCTCATTTTGTAAAATCATGAATACTGCACTATATATTTTCTCAACTAGTTGGAAGTTATTAGAATTTTTTCTAAGATTAATTCTCAAGTCTTTCCTTTGATTGAGCAACTGAGTTTTTTATTGATCTAATTTATGTGTCACAACAGATATTATTTCATCATTTTCATTTATAACCAACAATGTTAAGAGATATTAAGGTGTAAATAGAATGCTTGAAGGAGTTTTTTTCGATATTGGGCATATTAGATTGGGTTGATACAGTCTTATTTTCAAGGAATGAAAATGGTAGTCTATGGATATTATGTACTACATAAACCTTAAAAAGGTAATGGTGAAAAATAGTAACATTTACCTAGTATGAATGATCAACTTGATCCATTATAGGGTTCCAAATGGTTGTCTATTATTATCCTTCCTTCGAGATACTATAAGTTGTAGTATAGAGATGAGTATAATAACAAGGTATCATTTAGTAGTAGATATTGACTATATGAATATTAATTCATGTGTATAGGGTTAAAAAATGTCCTATTGTGGTTTATGGATCTCACTATGAGGATTTTTCATCCATATCATGACACCTTTTTCGTTATATTAATTTATTATATCATGATATACTCTATGAATTTTGATATTCATGCTAGAAACATTGATATTGTATTGTGTACCCCTTGAGAACATCAATTGTTTATGAAAATTTCAAATTCACACTTCTACTTTTAGGAGGCATGTTTTCATGGGAATTAAGGAATGTGTTTCAGAACAACATTATCATTTGGCTTCAATGGTAGTATTTATTATTCATCCTAGACATCACCTAAGTAGTATTACTGATGGTGGTGTCTACTAATAAAGTGTTTAATTTAGAGACTAATGATTAGTGGGAAGTGATTTTCCATGATTTGAAGAGGAGATTGACACCAACATAAATTTTGACCCTTCTAGAGCATCAGATTGGATATAAATATTATTAAAATTCTTGAGGGGATGGGTTGTGTTTTTTGATAATTTATAATAATTTGTTATTTACTTACGGTTCATGTTAGTTGGGATCCCATAAGTAGGAATACTTGAAACATTACTTATATTTGGTTGTAGTGGCCTACACTCTGATGTTTTGGTTGTATTATTTCCTTGGTGAAAGGTTTTTCATCTACATATACCAAATGGTATTGTGATAAATATTAACTCAAAATGAAATCATCCTAAATAAGAAGAGTTCATTGGAGTTTCTATAGATATTAATCTTTGATATAAAAAATTATATACATAAATGTAATTTCAGTAAATATTATCTTAGTAGTTGATACTAGAGATGATGGAGATTGGAGAGTGGCATTCACAGGAGGAAGGTCATACGATGAGTTTGATGATGTGGTGTTTAATGGATTCATCATATGATAATGATGTGATTAAATTTGAATCATTAGTGATAACCTCTTCCTTGTTTGACTTCAATAATGTGATCCACGAGTTTGAACCTATGTGAAAAATGGTGAAAGATTGCTTGGAAAGGGACCATACTATTCCTAGGTGGTCCTTAAATGGTCAAAAATATTATAATTTAATTGGTGAGTGGTTAGTAAAACATCATTGAGGAAGGATATAATCTTATAGTTCCATGATATAAAATGATATATACATCATGGGTTGAAAAATATGTACCATGGAATCAGATGTAAGTTGTAGTGTCTATGTATGAAGAGAAAAGTGTATGTTTTGTTTCATCATGACTTACCATCTAGAGGTAAATGTCTCATAGGTGTCCTTATGGTTTTATTTATAATAATTTTTCACCTATGTGGAAGTGGGACAATGTAACAATGGAAATTATAATAGGGTTGACCAAGACACTGAGGAGTAATGATTCTTTTTGGGTGTTATTTTATTGGATGAGGAAAGTGACTCCTTTATAACCGATTCGATAGACCATTTCTATAGAACAGTGTGGAAGGATGTATTTATAGCAGGTAATACACATTTATGGATCCTTATTGAGTATCATTTTGGATAGATAAATGTGCATTATATCCCAATTTTTTCGATCCCCATTTGGACATGAGATGGAGCCCTCAGTGCCGCAACTCTAGAACCTGGAAGATGTGATAAACCCTACCCCCAATTCAGATCTTTTGCAGATGTGGTTGCTGGAAGATCAGGAGATGATATTCCTCAGAGGGTCGATGATCCAGAGCTCAAAATATTACCTATGTTCTATCGGCATAGAGGGAAATCCACGATATCCTTTTCAGAAGATGAGGTTAAATCTCTCGTGTATGGTTTTTGCTTCAATCTTGTTGGTAAATTTATTAACTGTAAACCTTCTTTGAAGTATCTTCATTCTGCGCTTGAATCTATGGGATTTTTGGGTTTCAATTTAGGGATCCTCAATTCTTCTAACATAATTTTTAGATTCCGGACTGAAGATGAGTATTATAGATTATGGGTCCGTCGATCATGGTATTTTGGTGGCTGGTTCATGAGAGTTTTAAATGGGAACCAGATTTTGATACGCACATTGAATCCCCAGTTGTGTCAATCTGGTTTGGATTTCTTGAAATTACTTTACACTTGTTTCCCCAAAATGCTTTGTTTCCTATTGCTAGTCTCATTGGTATGCCTTTGAGACTATACTCTGATACTAAATCTCTCTCTAGGACTTCCATTGCTAGAATTTTCATTGAAGTAGATGTTTCAAAGCCTTTAGCAGCACAGATTTGGATCCGGAGTGGTAGTCTAGGTTTTTTTCATGAAATTTTATATGAGAGACTCCCAGACTATTGTCACTTTTGTCTCAGACTCGGTCACCCTTCTAGTTGTTGTGGCAAGGAAAACGTCTGTACTAAGATTAAGAAATCCACCTGGGTTGTTAATAGCCATAAGGCTTGTACCTCTCAAGTTGATCATAGACTTAAACCTGATGAAGTTAATCATGCACATAATTATGGAAACCAAATTTCAGATTTCATTGAAGCTGTGATTGAAAATGTAGTTGTTCATTCTAAGGAGGATCCTATTGGGATCCTTCCCCCTAATGATTCCAAGAATGTAGAATCTCAGAACTCACTTCCCCATCAAGGAAAGAATGATCCCACTGAATCCAAAGAAAACACAGAAGAGGAGTTTCATGATTACATTGTTTTTAATGTTGAGGAAGTTGATAATTCGGTCCAGATTGTGGAATCTTACCTAAATAACATGGAAAAAAAAAGGAAAAAAACATATGGTTGATGATGATGGGTTCATCACTCCACATCCAAGGAAAACTAGAAGACGTAAGTATTATTCAAATTTAGAACGTACCATTATTACCCGGTCAGTGGACAATTCTATTGCTGAACATGTAGAAGTTCCCTAGGAGAAGTCTCAAGTTGAGAATTCCAATCCAGAAACTATAAAGGATCCTCAAGAAAATCCTCCAGTACTGAACTGTACTATTTCTTGCAGGATTTTGATGAAGATATTCAAGAATGGAATCAATATATAGAAGAGAAGCTTGTGCTTGCTCATAATGAGACTCATACAGGATATACTCTCTATTTGCTGATGATGGCCAGTTTCAGCCTACTGAATAAGTCAGTTCGATGATCTTTTGTGGTTTCTCTTGCATTCCTGTTTCTGATCTCTTTTGAGGATGATGCTGTTTTTGTGTTACTGAGACTGATCTGTGGTTTTTTAAGTGGAATCTGTGAGATGCTTTTTTAGAATTATTTCTGCATTTCTTGGTTGGATCATTCTGGTCTGTTTTCAAAAGTTTGATGAAATTTGTTAACCAGCATACCTTGAGAGCTCTACTGTTTATTTGTTATTGGAAATCTTATTTTGATTTCTGGACCGGCTCAGTTTGACACTCATGAAGTTTTGGTTTAGAAGAAGTTTTTTGGGGGGGACTTCACTGGTTAGATTCTGTTTGATTCCAAAGCTTGTTCTCTCTTTTTTGTTCATCCTCAGGATGTTTCAGTCTTAAAGAATGATGAGGATCATGATGAGGTGCAACAAGGCCGCTGGCTTTGAGGGCTGATGAAAGATGGAATTGGAGGACAACCCTACATTACATGAAGAAATGTCATGCAGCCTATCTTTGGATCTCTTGATGGCAGTCTTTATCGATGGACTTTGGTATGTTGGCTTTGTATTTTGTGTTTCCCCGTTTTCTCCCTGCTGGTGTATTCTATTTACACCTCATGTTTGTAATGCTACGTTTTTTTAATAAATTCCTTTTGGGGCATGAATTGGTGCAATTCATGTCACCACCTTAAAAAAATATCCCAATTTTTTCATGGATTGTAGAATTATTTGGTTACGAATTATAAACGTTGCGTAGCATATTATCTACAGACTAATGTTTAGTTAGGGAGGATGATCATGATTTTAGAAGAACTCTTATAGGCCTATATAAAATAGTTCAATGAAGCATGGGATGATCCCCTAGCCTTGGTTTAGTGTGGGAAAAATAATAAATTTAAGGAATCAATTCAAAGAAACCTTTTGGGGTTCTTTTGGATAGCCATGCCTGTAACACCCTGAGATTTTATGATAAGTATTCATTTTAATTTATTTGATGTCATGTGTTTTATTCTACACCAAGATTATCCGGTGCTATATGCAACATCGTATTAGCATTTAGTATACGAAACATTAATCTTGGATCGTGTTAAACACAATTTTAAGTTTGTTTGATAATAGTTATTCTACGCAACATTGAGTGTAAATATATATATGTATTCAATGTATAAATGAAATATGCTTCGATTATATTATACGCAACAACAAAGGAGTCTTTCATTACACGCAACCCTGACTTGGCTTGCATTACATGCAATCACGACTTTCCTCGATAGCCTGTGTTGTACACAATATCAGGTTTCACTAAACAATGATAAATGGTAATAATATTATTACAAACTAGCCATTATGAATAGTATTAACTACATTTTGAATTTTATAACATTATTATTTCATCTTACACATTTTCTAGAACATGGTATGTGATCAAAATAATTTTTTCAGGTAAAATAAGTATTTTGAAAAGAATGCAGTTTTGCCGCCTTTTAATGGAGAACCCACATTAAATATAGTTTTGACATGTTAATAAGTTCAATTTGAGAAAATAAATTCTTCTTTAGATTCAGGATATAAAATTTTAATTTGGATAAATGTTTTATATTTTTCTGATAACTTTCATATTTTGATGAATAGTAAAAATACGATAATTTTTAATTAAAAACAATTTTTTTCATTGAGATACTTTATATGGTTAAATTATCATATTGAATGGTTTTAAAGTATATGAAGAATATATTTTTACCATTTAATATAATATATGTCAATACCATTAATTTCAAATTGAATTCATAGGTAAAAACATTTCAATCTTTGGCAATGTTTTAACTTCGAAAACCCATTTTCTTAACAATGGGATTAATTTTAAATTAATTACTGCAACTCATGTGTTTTGAATTTTGTAAAATGTATTCCATATTTGGAATCAGTGGGTCCAAATTATGTTAATAGGCTACTTTTTATTTTTGGGCATTAGGAATAGTAACTACGGTAAATTTTATTTACCATAGTTAAAGGTAAGTCGGGTAATTAAGGGTAAATATAAGATTATAAAATTACCCTAACACCTACCAAAATCCAATTGGATGACTAAAAGTAGACCCATGTCACCTAAGGGTCGGATTAGATTCATTTAATAAACTTTTTTCTATGAAAATAATTTATTTATTATTAAAACCACAGAAAGTGACAACATGTAACTTTCTTAAATATTATAAGTATAATAATTTTAATTTTAGTGATAAACTTAATGAAACATCAAACATGAATAATATCCGGAAATCTAATAAAATTATATACATCATATGAATTTATTTATAATTTTTAGTGATTAAATAATTATCATTAAAGGTGACATAATATTGATGTTGAAATTAATTTATTAAGTGAAATATCAAATAAATGGTTTTAAAAATATTAAAATAAATATTATATGAACTATTTAATGTGCTCCACAAATTTTTAGATAAATATGTCATGTTATTAATCTATTAAATCTTATATTTTGAACATTTCTTCTATATATTGTTTATTTAAAATCAAATAAATGATTAGTGTCAAAATTGACAATATTGTTATTTTATAAAAATAACATATTATAAAATTATTTAAAAATCACAAAAATATTTAAAAATAATAAATTTAAATTTATATGGTCTACAATGTCATAAAGTGTCAAATTATGGAAAATTCACAACACATATGTAATTATTTATAATAATTTAAAATTTACAATATTATAACCACAAATAAAAATAAATTGAATCATGTTGATAATGTTTAAAATATATTTCTAACATGTCTAAATTTTATTGGTTGGTGAGATTACAACCCTATCTCATCTAATCATCAGATATGAGTCATTTTGGATGTTTTTATGTGGGGTTGGGATTTAATATAAACTAATATTTCTTATATTTCCAATGGTGCCCCTCTCCTCCCTTATAAAAGGGCATCTCCTCCCTCTCTTCCTCACACCATTTTGAGCATTCATGCTCGTCCAACCCCTGAAAATTTCTCTTCCCCACTTTCCTAGAAACATCCTAGAGGTCTGGTCTTCTTCAAAGACCAATTTTAGTGCCCTAAGAGGAGGTCTCAAAGAGGCGCTTCAAAGAAGAGGTAATGTCCGTTACCGATTATTTCAACTTTATTTCTTCTTATACTCCTTATTATTTAGTTGTTTCATTATGAAGTAATAAAATAAGTATCCCTAATATACTGATATGATATTATAAATATTAAACAACCTTATTTCACCTTCTATCCATCCTACGGAAAACAAAATCATCGCGCATGCGTACGTAAGGAATACCGTCTCTACGCCGTGGTGTAATCTGTTCTTCCACCAACACCTTACATGGATGTGTATAATGGTGTAAAGAATAACTATATATGGTTATTATAACATCATACTGATTCTAATATATTATATCATCCACTAAAATTCTATTCAATAATTATGGCAATGATATCATCACTCGTGAGTACGTACGGACTACAGTCTCCATGACGCGATGAGATTCATTCTCCATGTTAACCATACATGAATGATCATAACGTTTATATAATAAATAATAATGAAATATATGATATAATAATGCTACTGGATTTATGTGTATATATATGTATGTCATTTATTTAGTTTCATTCAATTCAATAAGGAAACGAAAACATCGTTCATGCGTACGTACGACCTACCGTCTCCATAAACGGTGTATTTCATTCATTTTATCGATCTATAATATATGTGTATATGATGAATATATATTATATATAAATCATGTTTTACATTCTGAAATTATGTAAATCAGGATATAAGTAATATTATCAAGAACGACACGTCGAAACACATACGATAAATGAAATGATTTTACCCAAAACACTGTTTTAACATGGAATTTACAAAAGAACGGGTAATATAAAGTCATAAGTGAGACATATATGATATCATAACAATGAATATGTTTATTTAATAATACAATGACATTATTTAAGTCATTATAAAGGAGGTTCGGATCCATACGAAGCATATCAAAACTAAGGTAAGGGATAACATTTCCAATCTCATTTTTATCCGAGATTGTTTATTCGTAATTATTTACTGCGGTTATTGTTATCATCCAAGACCATGTTTTCTAAAAATGTTTTTATGTAGGTTTAAAGTCATTTTCAACCATTTTTACTTTTACCACAAGTTATTAAAGGAATATTTCTATTGTTTACCATACGAGGAAATTTTTGACATTTCTGACAAAAGTACGAGAAGAATGTTATTTTTAACTTATACGACGTGAACAGATTTTTACGGTTTCATAATGCCTCACTTTAATGAAGATTACTCTACAAGATTTTATGACTATTTCCAACAAAATACTTTTCTTTCGAAATTTCATGGAATTTTGTGAAAATAAAATGATTTTGAGGAAGAAAGGATATTTTACTCAAGAATTCATTTCAAGTGTTTTATCAAAACCATTTTCCATCTATGATGAAATTATTTCATATGTGTATGTTTCAAGTATAATGTATCTATTATTAACATGGTTTCACTTTTCTTATTATGAAATATCGATTAGTTTTATATGGATTATGTGATGATTGGATGATGTTTATGAAACCCATTTTATTCTTTGGGTTATGATGAATGTTTTATGTTTATTTTGTGTCACAAGTAAGAATGATTTCATTATGATATGGGTGGTACATATATATACCTCCAATGCATTGGGAAAAGATTTATATCTCATGAGATAGTCATGGCTGGAATGGTAAGTTAATCTGGTTCAGTGTTACAGGACTGGAATGAGGAGTGAACTCGATTCAGAAAGGGACTTTGTCCACAATGATGGTCTTGGAAACAATGGCTTTGCTACTATAGAAATAATAACAAGTGATGAATGGATTCCACAATTACATGTTTTATTCCCATTCTATTTTATCAGTATTTATGTTACTTTATGATATATTCCTTACGTACATCCAAGATTTTTATCTTTTCTATAGGTTTTAATGTTTATTTTTTATGTTCATGTTTTTGCTTTCAAATGTTAATGGATTGTTTTATGTTCACTATGTTTTCCCTTAATGAGCATTTGAGATCACCCTTTTTATGTTTTATTTTCACCAGGATATAAATAATGGTTTTAGGTAAAGAAAAAAAGGGGAATATCGTTATGGTAGTTGTTTAAGATCTTTCAACATGATTAGATGTTTATATTATGAGTTTCCAAAGACACTAAACTATTACGGTCCTTATGTGTCTGTTTTTGTTATGTATAAAGTATTCTGCAAAAGCAATGTAATGTCCATGTACATCAAGTTTCAGGTCTCTATAGTTGGTATCAGAGGAAAGGTTTAGTTAACCGTTGGAAACTAGGATGCAGAAACTTTAGTGAGATCCCTAGAGATATTTTTAAGGTATGTCTAGGGATGTCCCTACGGTTAAGTATACGTATAGGTGATAGACCTATAATTACGCTAACTATCTTACAGTTAAACCTAAGATGATATATATTGAAGGTTCTCCCCCTTTATTATGTTGTTTTCCCTAGCATGGTATTTTCCCCTCACACTGTTATTTTTGGGTTTTAGACAATGGTTGGAACCCAAAGGAACCGTGTTGATCAATATAATGAACATTGCAATGATTGTCCTCCTGACCAAATCAATGCCATGGGATATGGAGTGCACAATCTTATTTCTATACATACACAAGCTATGAATCATTCTGGATTTCAAAATTAGCAGAGAAAGGAGAAATATTCTATTGAATCCTTCATGAGGCAGCATCCACCTTCATTTAGGGCGTCTTCTGATCCCTTAGTGGCCGAACAATGGATCAATACTACTGAAAAGATATTTTCAGTTCTACAATGTTTTGAGCATGATAAAGTCATCTTAGCACTATATCGTTTGGAAGGTGAAGCTGATCAATGGTGGAATATTATCTAGAATATAAGGAAAAAATATTAAATTGATTCCCTGGAATGGGACGAGTTCAAGAACATTTTTTTAATAAGTACTTACCTCGTATTCTTCAAACAAAGATGGAAAAGGAGTTTCTTGAGCTTAAGAAGAAGGATAATGAATCTGTTGGTATATATGAAGTGAATTTTACATGACTTACATGGTATGTATCTGGCTATATCATCCAACCTGGAAGTAATGTAGATCGATTTTTCAGTGGCTTAAAACCAAATCATCGAAGGGAATTATCTATAAATGAATTCAGCAGCTATGAAGAAATTGTACGTTGTGCAATCAAGGTAGAAAATGAAATTTTTGTAACATATACATCTCATGGTTTTGAAAAGAAACGAAATATGGAGTTTAAAGGGAAATCTCATAACAATGGTGAAAATAAGATGAATGATTCTTTATGCTCAAAGTGTGGAAAGAAGCATGGTATATACTTCTTGAAAGGTACTAGAAAATGTTTTATGTGTGGAAAACAAGGTAATCGAGCAGTTGATTGTCGAAGTAATAGGAAAAAGGTTGCTAATGATGTGAATAGAGAAAAGACTATAGAGAACTCTCCACCAACAATTAAATGCTTCAAGTGCATGTAAATGGGGAATTATGCTAATAAATGACCAAATCCACAGGATAATGATGATCAATGCGAGCAACATTTTAAGGAAAAGGATAATGGGAAGTCTCAGGCGATCACTATTTGTGATGTTGAGTATGAAAATGAGGTTGTGTAATGATTAAGTGTTTCATAATGGGATTACAAAATAGTATCATGGAATCTCATTTATGGTATTGTATAATTTTGGAATATCTATGTATTTCAATAATTATATGGTACTGGTAACCATGAAAATGTTATTGAAATATTTTTGGAAATCAGATGAAATGCGCATAATGAAGGGATAAGGAGAAAAAAAAATGATAGTAATCATGTTCTCATGACTGATATAAGGACTAAGTGATATTATGGTTTGAGTATATAGAATTTTTTGGATTTTGGTATGTGGAAAGTGTCAAAATTTAACAACATTCATTTTTTCACTAAGGTTCAATGGGTATTCATTCTTCAAGAGAATACATAACTAAGGTATTATAAAGTTTGTAATTTTACCAACATGATATATCTTATGACATATGGGGGATAACTGTTGGAATTCACATGATTGTTATGTGACATTTCAAGTAATCATTTTCTTTATACTATGATCTTGGACCGAAGAATTTTAGATAAGACTAACAATTGGAATGGATTATGTTGGACATAAGTTAGTTCTAAATTATTAATGGGATGTTATAGTAATGTAGTTTTAGAAAAAGAACAACCTGCAGGACATGTGACATCCCATCGCGTCGGACAAGGCCTTGGGAATCAAACCCACAACTAACGTGCGACTATCCTTTATCGCCTACCACAGGCCTACAGGAAGTCCCTGGTTAGTAGAATCTAGTTTTATTTTATTAAGAGATATGATATATGAAGTATAAGTTCATTTTTGAAATCGTATATGATTAAACACACCATAGTTGGACATATGTATATTTTATAACTTTTTCTAACCTTTTGTTTGAAAGAGATTGAAGGACCCATCATTCTATCACATGATCTGTTAGAACTTCACGAATAACAAATTCAACTTCATTTCTTTGAGAGATGAAGTGGAAATTGTTCAATGCATGAACAACAGTGAGATTGTACCAAAATCAATCAAGTATTTCATCTAATTCAAAATTTTCAACTTTAGGTAAATGATATTGAAATCCAAAAATGTTGTCTTAGTGGTCTTATATCTGACGAATCAGATGGTACCTTATATCATCGCAAATCTATGTCTTTATGATTGTTGGCTTTTTCATAGCCCTGTTCTCTACCACTCTCCATCATCACATGATGGTTAGATTTCTCCTCCATATACATATTTTCATCTATAATGTCATATGTGGAAAACTAGTGATGAGTAAATTTGGGTAACCGTTCTGTTTCATACTTCACTTTTTAAAATTATGTTTTAGCATTCCTTTTTACGATGTGGGTTTCCATGAAAGAAATTATCATGTAACAAACCATTTAAAACACCGACGAATTTCGAGGACGAAATTCTTTTTAAGCATGGTAGAATGTAACACCTCGAAATTATATGAAAAGTATTATTTTTAAATTATTTTTTGTCATGTGTTTTATGCTACACCATGATTATCTTGTGCTATATGCAACACTATATTATCTTGCAGTATAAGAAACAGTAATCTTGGATCGTGTTAAACAAAATATTGAGTTTGTTTGATAACAGTTATTCTACGCAACATTGAGTGTAAATATATATATATATATATATATATATATATATTAAATGTATAAATTAAATATGGTTGGATTATGTTATACACAACAACAAAGGAGTCTTGCAGTACACGCAACCCTGACTTGGCTTGTATTACACGCAATCACGACTTTCCTCGACAGTGTGTGTTGTACGCAATAACAGGTTTCACTAAACAATGATATATGGTTATGATAATATTACGAACTAGCCATTATGCATATTATTTACTACATTTTGAATTTTATAACATTATTATTTCATCTTACACATTTTCTATATCATGGTATGTGATCAAAATAATTTTTTCTGATAAAATAAGTATTTTTAAAAAAATGTAGTTTTGCCGCCTTTTAATGGCGCACCCATATTAAATCTATTTTTTGACATGTTTATAAGTTCAATTTGACAAAATAAAATTCTTCTTTGAAATCAGGATATAAAAATTTACTTTGGATAAATTTTTCATAATTTTATGCTAACTTTCATATTTTGATTAATAGTAAAAATTCGATAATTTTTAATTAAAAAGAACTTTTTTCATTGAGATAATTTATATTTTTAAATTATAATATTTAATGGTTTTAAAGTATAAATAGAATAAATTTTTACCATTTAATATAATATATGTCAATAGCATTAATTTCACATTGAATTCATAGGTAAAAACATTTTAATCTTTGGAAATGTTTTAACTTCTAAAACACTTTTTCTTAACAACGAGATTAATTTTAAATTAATTACTGCAACTTATGTGTTTTGAATTTTGAAAAATGGATTCCATATTTTGAATAAGTGGTTCTATATTATGTTAATAGGCTACTTTTTAATTTTGGGCATTATGAATAGTAACTAGGGTAAATTTTATTTACCATAGTTAAAGGTAAAATGGGTAATTAAGGGTAAATATAAGATTATAAAATTACCCTAACACCTTCTAAAATCCTATTGGATGACCAAAAGTAGACCCATATCACCTAATGGTCGGATTAGATTCATTTAATGGACTTTTTTCCATGAAAAAATTTAATTATTATTAAAACCAACGAAAGTGACAACATGTCACATTCTTAAATCTTATAAGAATAATAATTTTATTTTAGTGATAAACTTAATGAAACTTCAATCCTGAATAGTCTACAGAAAGCTAATAAAATTATCTACATCATATGAATTTATTGAGAATTTTCAGCGAATAAATAATTATCATTAAAGGTGACATTATAGTGATGTTGAAATTATTTTATTAAAAGAAATATCAAGTAAATGTTTTTAAAAATATTAAAATAAATATTATATGAACTATTTAATGTGCTACACTAATATTTAGATAAGTATGACATGTTATGAATCTATTTAATTTTTTATTTAGAACATATCTTTTGTATATTGTTTATTTAAATTCAAATAAATGAATAGTGTCAAAATTGACACTATTGTTATATTATTAAAATAACATATTATAAAATTGTTTAAAAATCACAAAAATATTTAAAAATTATAAATTTATATTTATATGGTCGAAAATGTCATAAAGTGTCAAATTATGGAAAATTTACAACACATATGTAATTATTTATAATAATTTAAATTTTAGAATATTATTACCATAAATAAAATTAAATTGAATCAAGTTGATAGTGTTTAAAACAGTTTCCTAACATGTCTTACTTTTATTTTTTTGATGATATTACAACCCTATCTCATATAATATTTGGATATGAGTCATTTTGAATGTTTTTATGTGGTGTTGGGATTTAATATAAACTAATATTTCATATATTTTCAACAGTGCCCCTCTAATCCTTTATAAAAGGGCATCTCATCCCTCTATTCCTCACACCATTTTGAGCCTTCATGCTTGGACAAACCCTGCCATTTCACTTCCCCACTTCCCTATAAATATCCTAGTGGTCCTGGTTTTTTTCAAAGACCAATTTTAGTGCCCTAAGTGGAGGTCTCAAAGAGGCGCTTCTAAGAAGAGGTAATGTCCATTACCGATTATTTCAACTTTATTTATTCTTGTACTCCCTCTTATTTAGTTGTTTCATTATGAATTAATAACATCAGTATCCCTCATATACTGATAAGCTATTATAAATATTAAAAAACCCTATTTCACCTTCATCCATCATACGGAAAACAAAATCACCGCGCATGCGTACGTAGGGAATACCGTTTCCAAGTCGTGGTGTAATCTGTTTTTCCACAAACACCTTACAAGGATTGGTATAATCATGTAAAGAATAACTATATATGGTTATTATAACATCATACTGATCACTACTAGAAAAACTGGTATTTGCGACGGGGGCCCATCGCAAATAGCCCGTTGCTGAAAACGGCGTCGCAACAACACTTATTTGCGACGGGCCCTTCGCTAAAGCCTTTTTTTGCGACGATCATTCTCCCTGTCGCAAATAGTATTCCGTATTTTTGTAAAAAACTTTTTAAATAGTTTTTGCGACGGTCCCGTCCCAAAAATTATTTTTTTTTAAAAAAAATAAAAAACTATTAATAATACTAGTATTTGCGACGAGCATAGTTTCCCGTCGCGAAAACTATTTTTTAAAAAAAATAAAAAAACTATTAATAATACTAGTATTTGCGATGGGCATAGTATCCCGTCGCAAATACTATAAAAAAATTAAAAATAATAAATTATTAATAAATTATTTTAATTAATATAATAATAGAATTATAATTCACAAATAAAAATAATTATTTATTTTAATTAATATAATTATAATAGAATTATAATACAAAAATAAAAAATAATAGAATAATAATAAATGATTTAATTAATATAATAATATTAGAATTATAATTCATAAATAAAAAAAATATGAATAAGTTATTTTAATTAATATAAAATTAATAGAATTATTTTACATTCAAATATTAAAATAATTCAAGTATTACAAAAACTATAATTAAATTATAATATTATAAAATTTTAATATATATATATATTTTAATATTATAAAATATAAATCATATTATTATTCATATTAATATTGTTATTTAAAAATATAATATTATTAATATTTTATAATGAGACAAAAACTAAGAATAGAAAAAAAATATTTTGATTTCCCAAATTTTATAACATAAATACAAACTCTAATTATTGGTAATTATTGGCAATTATTGGTAATTATTGGCAATTATTGTTAATTATTGGTAAGTATTGTTAATTATTACTAATTATTGGTAATTATTGGTAATTATTACTAAATATTGTTAATTATTACTAATTATTACTAATTATTGGTAATTATTACTAATTATTGATAATTATTACTAATTATTGGTAATTATTACTAATTATTACTAATTATTGGTAATTATTACTAATTATTGGTAATTATTCCTAATTATTACTAATTATTGGTAATTATTACTAATTATTGGTAATTAATACTAATTATTGGTAATTAATACCAATTATTGGTAATTAATACTAATTATAGGTATTTATTACTATTTATTGGTAATTAATACTAATTATTTGTAATTAATACTAATTATTACTAATTATTACTAATTATTGGTAATTATTCCTAATTTTTCCTAATTTTTCCTAATTTTTCCTAATTTTTCCTAATTTTTCCTAATTTTTCCTAATTTTTGGTATTTATTACTAATTATTACTAATTATTGCTAATTATTACTAATTATTGGTAATTATTGGTAATTATTGGTAATTATTGGTAATTATTCCTAATTATTCCTAATTATTACTAATTATTCCTAATTATTCCTAATTATTCCTAATTATTACTACTTATTACTAATTATTACTAATTATTACTAATTATTACTAATTATTACTAATTATTACTAATTATTACTAATTATTACTAATTATGAGTAATTATTACTAATTATTACTAATTATTCCTAATTATTACTAATTATTCCTAATTATTACTAATTATTACTAATTATTGGTAATTATTGGTAACTATTACTAATTATTACTAATTATTGGTAATTATTAGTAATTATTACTAATTATTACTAATTATTGTTAATTATTGGTAATTATTCCAAATTATTGGTAAGTATTACTAATTATTGGTAATTATTACTACTTATTGTTAATTATTACTAATTATTGGTAATTATTACTAATTATTGATAATTATTACTAATTATTACTAATTATTGGTAATTATTACTAATTATTACTAATTATTACTAATTATTCTTAATTATTTATAATTATTGATAATTGTTCCTAATTATTAGTAATTAAATGAATAATTATCAATAATTAGGAATAATTACCAATAATTACAAATAATAACATTATTAATATATTTTATTATTAATATTAAAATAATATAATTTTCTAATTTATATACAATTCTCCTTTCATCTGTGCGTTTTCTATCTCCACATACAAATAATACATGTGAAGACAGCTAACACACAGATGAAAAGAGAATTGTATATATATAAAAAATTATATTATTTTAATATTAATAATAAAATAGACTAATAATGTAATAATGATATTATTCCTAATTATTGGTATTTATTACTAATTATTAATATTTATTCTTAATTATTAAAAATTATTACTAATTATTCCTAATTACCATTAACTATGAACAATACTAATAAATTAAATTTATTAAGTAATAAAACAATGTAAACATAATTAAATTACAACTAATTAAGAATAATTGAATCTAATAAAAAATTAAAAAGAAATATTAAATTAAAATGAACATAAATTCCTTGAAAATTGATCTGCTCTGATCGTTCTTCAAAACTTTAAAATCAGCTCCGGAGAAAAAAATTAAACTGGAGAAAAACTGAACTCTAGAAATATAATTTTGAGAGAAGGAGAAGATAGAGAATGAGAATCAAATGAAAAAAACGGATGGGGGTATTTATAGGTTAGATTATTTGCGACGGGCCCATTTGCGACGGGTATCCCGTCGCAAATACCTTAGCCAACATTTATTATGGTCAACGGGTAAATAGTTATTTGCGATAAGACCCGTCGCAAATAACCACCTGCCGACATACTATTTGCGATGGGGGAATATTCCCGTCGCAAATACCTTTTATCTCCGCCGGTTATTTGCGACGGGAAAATTCCCCCGTCGCAAATAGTTTTCCCGCGATTTGGCGCGCAACGCGCCCCAGTTCTTTTGCGACGGGGAAAGCAATCCCGTCGCAAAAGCCTCCTTATTTGCGACGGGTAAATACCTCCGTCGCAAATAAGTTTTTAACAGGACTATTTGGGACGGGATTTATTCCCATCGCAAATAACCCGTCTCAAATGCCCTTTTTTCCCGTAGTGGATTCTGAGATATTATATCATCCACTCCAATTCTATTCAATAATTATGGGAACGATATCATCGCTCGTGCGTACGTATGGACTACCGTCTCCACGACGCGATGAGATTCATTCTCCATGTTAACCATACATGAATGACCATAATGTTTATATAATAAATAATAATGAAATATATGAAATAATAATGATACTGGATTTATGTGTATATATATTTATGTAATCTATTCTGTTTCATTCAATTCAATAAGGAAATGAAAGCGGCGTTCATGCGTACGTACAACCTTCCGTCTCCATGAACGGTTTATTTAATTCCTTTTATCGATCTATAATATATAAGTATATGATGAATATATATTATATATAAATCTTGTTTTACATTCTGGAATTATGTAAATCATGGTATATGTAATAATACCAAGAACGATAAGTCAAAACACATATGATAAATGAAATGATTTTACCCAAAACGCTGCCTTAACATGGAATTTAAAAAAGAACGGGTAATATAATGTCATAAGTGAAACATATATGATATCATAAAAATGAATATGATTATGTAATAAGTAAATGACATTATTTAAATCATTATACAGGATGTTCTGATCCATATAAAGCATATCAGACCTAATGTAAGGGATAACTTTTCCAATCTCATTTTTATCCGAGATTGTTTATTCGTAAGTATTTACTGGGGATATTGTTATCATCCAAGCCCATGTTTTCTAAAAATGTTTTTAGGAATGTTTAATGTCGTTTTTCTCATTTTTTACTTTTACCACAAGTTATGAAATGAATATATCAATTTTTTTACCATACGAAGAATTTTTTTGACTTTTCCGACAAAAGTACGAGAAGAATGTTATTTTTATCTTATACGGCGTGAACAGATTTTTACGGTTTCATAACGCCTCATTTTCATGAAGCCTAATCTACATGATTTTATGAGTATTTTCAAAAAAAATAATTTTCTTTTGAAATTTCATGGAATTTTGTGAATGTAAAAAGATTTTGAAGAAGAAAGGATATTTTCCACAAGAATTCATTTTTAGTGTTTTATCAAGACCATTTTCCATCTATGATGACATTATTTAATATGTGTATGTTTCAAGTATAATGTATCTATGATTTACATGGTTTCACTTTTCTTATTATGAAATATCGATTTGTTTTAAATAAATTATGTGATGATTGGATGATGTTTATGAAACCCATTTTATTCTTTGGGTTAGGATGAATGTTTTATGTTTTTTTATGGAAAAAGTAAGAATGATTTCATTATGAGATGGGTGGGACCAATATCTTCTCTTGAATGCATTGGGTAAAGATTTATATCTAATGATATAGACATGGATATAATGGTATGTTAATCCGGTTCAGTGTTACAGGACTGAAACGAGGAGTGAACTTGATTCAGAAAGGGACTTTGTCCATTAAGATAGTTTTGGCAGCAATGCCTTGGCTACTATGGAAATCATAACAAGTGCTGAATGGTTTCCACAATTACTTGTTTTATTACCATGTTATTTTATCGTGATTGATGTTCCTTTATGATATATTCCTTACGTACTTCCAAGATTTATGTCTTTGATCATGGTTTTCATGTTTATATTTCATGTTCAAGTTTTTACTTTCAAATGTTTATGTATTGTTTTATGTTCTTTATGATTTCCCTTACTGAGCATTTGAGCTCACCCTTTTTATGTTTTATTCTCCCTTGGAAATAAAGAATGGTTTTAGGTATGGAAACAAAAAGGGGAAGATTGTTATGGGAGATGTTGAAGATCTTTCAACATGATTAGATGTTTATATTCCTTGTTTCCAAAGACACTATACTATTACGGTCCTTGTCTGTCTGTTTTTGTTATGCATTAAGTATTCCAAAAAAGTAATGTAATGTCCATGTATATCACGTTTTGGGTCTCCATAATTCCACTCCCCATTATTTTAAAATGTAGTGTGTGAGGTAGTAGTAGTGAGGGTTAGTATGGTGTAAGACAGAACTGAGATAGTATAGTTGACCAAGAAGTGGTTAGGAAACACTTTTAGTATGAAATTATCATATACTTATTGGTGTATTCTACCCTTTTATTTATTTGGTGGGGGGGATATTTCTTCTACGTGATTCATAGATTATCTAATCAATTGATGTAAAATTAAGGGATGTTATTACATAAATTTATTGGAACATGATAGATTATAGAGCATGTCATGTAATTGAACAAGAATTTAAAATATACTCCATGATATCTAGTTTTAAATTGTTTCTTCCATTTCTCTCAGCTTCATAGAAACATTTTTGATCATACACAAGTGATCAACCTCATGAATGCTGAGATGGATGATGTCCAATCATTTATTGAGTGCTCGGTGTCGATCATAGAATAATGTGATAAATTATCTTGAGAAAATACCATACCACTTTTTAATGTACTTTGGATGAATTAAAAGATTCCAGAAGAGACTTTGGAGTGAAATTATGATATACAATCTCAATAGGTTGAGCTATATGAATAGAAACTCTAGATACATTTCTCAAGGATAAGAATTCATTATGGTGTGAGAGTTGTAACATCCACATTTTTAATAAAAAAATTTTCGTTATAATTTATAATATAATTATTGGTAAATATATCAATTTGAAATTTTACTTTTACTCTTATGTAGAGAACATTGTATATATAAATGTTAATATATTTTACCTATATACTAGAAATTTTTTTGAGCTGTTGAAATGAATCTTCAAATTTTCATAGGATGCATAAGGGTAACTCCTTGTTAGGATGTTTATGGGTAACCCCTTAAATGAAGATGATCTTATAGGGTAATATATCACTGTTTATTGGTATTTATTAGTTTCATGAAGGTATGTCGAATTTTTCAAGAGTAATGTATGGGTAATCAAGTAGCTATGTAAGGGTATGTTTGAGCAGCGTATAGTTAAATCCTAAATTTCAATGGTTACATATGGTTAATGTAGAGATTTATAAAGGTATGTACAAATTTTGGACATACATATGGGTAAATGGTCTTACCTTAACACAACAAGTAAGAGCAATGTAAGAGTAAAACCATCTTACCCTCACATAGAGCCCATTTTTTCCATAAAAGTAATTTTTCCATGATTTGTTCTCTCCCAACATGAACCTGAATACAATATGGATGTTTTTAGAATCCTAAAATAATGTGAAATTACTTATTTTGAAAATGATATTTATGTTAAAAAAATAGCTAATATTTAAAATTATCCACAATTTTTTTCAAGATGAATTAAATGTGTTTTTTACATATCCTTTCAATGTATTGAACCAGAATTTCATGATAGTCTATCGAAAATAAACAATTTTTTTGACTTCTACATTAATACCCTCTTAAGTCACGGTAGAAAAAATCTCATTTATACATGATCCGTGAAGTTATTTTTTATTTTTTTGAGTACTTCTATTGATTTCCAGATATAGATTAACTCCACCTCTCTTTTTTTCTTTTCAAAATAGTTTTTGAAGGATAGATTCCATGTTAAATTTTTTAATTTCTCTTCTCTTAATATCACTATGACTTCTTAACATCATATTTTCCAATATTCTTGAAAAACGGTAGGATTCAACCATAAAAGATAATATTATAGAATTTTCTAAAAAATATAATGAATTATTATTCTTATCTCGATGTTAATTTAGAGAGATGAAATGTCACTACATTTTTTTTATATTTATTCTTTGAGAAGGAAATTTTTATCATGTTATGTCTTAAATCTATGATATGGAATTTATCTTAGTGGGATAAATTAGTAGTAGTAATGGAGTTCTTTATTTCTATGAGAAATATAATAATTGGAATGATTTATATGTATCCATTATGAGATGATTGAAGTTATTAATGCATTCATTTGATCCATGTGATGATTCCTTATGAACCTTTAGACTTGTCATTGGAAACCTCGTGGTGGGAAGTATCGTACCATGTAAAGGCTATTTATATATTTTTTCTTATCTTGTGATGATGTTATGTAGCTTTTGAGATCCTGATTGATTTTTTATCACATGTGTGTGCATGTGTATCCAATGTGAATACAATTGAGTATGATCACATGTGCATCTATATATGGATATCAATACCATGCATGTAATATCATATTTTTCCTTGGTATTTTATGAAATATATTTAGTTTTATGAAGTGATGGTGGATCATCTATTTTTATTGTTCATGATGAAATAAAACCCTGATAAAATGAGTCATTCCATTTGAGTGGGGAGTGTCTATAATATGATGGATTCCACTAGAGCCATGGCATTTGGTCAATTCATGGTGTCAAACTTCCCTAGAGATGTGAAACAAAGAAAACATGTGGTATGAGGGTTTCACCAGTTCCATGGATTTGGTCAAAATCGGTATTTCCATTAATGGTGAGAATTGTTCAATTACTCAATATTGGAACATGCTTTTCCTTAATAGTATACAATTGTGATTTTCCTTATTGGTGGATGTAATACCAAGGAACGACTTATGTTATGAAATTAACTATATATGGTATTTTATGGTATGGTCCTGAATTAGGTATAGTAGGGGTTCGTGGAGGCTTGGTGAGCACATAACTATTCACTATATGATGGATTGTATTCGTGGGTTTGCATTTACTTTCCTATTATGGAATACACATTAATATAGATGTGTAATGTGTTTAATAATTTGTTGTTGATTTCCCAAAGTGTTTATTAAAACACCATATATACGAATACTGGTGCATGTTACTCGGGATTTGGTGAATAGAATGGGCCATGAAGTATGTTTCATAGGATATTATATTTGAGAGATGGATGCGACAACATGATAGAAATTATATGGATTCCACAACACTTCCAATATTTATTTTTCCAATTTTACTATTCGTATGTGCTAAACTGCTAGATCATGGATTATTTTATACTTATTGTGTCACTTGATATGAAAAGTGTCATTTCATTTACCCATATGATCTTCCAAAGAGAATTTTATGTGAATTATTTTTTATTTTCCTATTATGGATATGATTAATTAGCATATAGTCTACCCAGGTCACATTAGACCCTTGTTTCCATTCATCAACTTCTTGTATATGGTGATTTGTACGTGAGGTCATATTGCTCAACAACCAGAAAGAGGTGATTTTGGTCATGGTTTTATATCTAATATATGTTTTGTTACTAAAATTTCATAAATAATAATTTATTATTAGCCGATTTAATTACATTGATAAAATATATAATACTTATTAAAATAATTTTAGAAATAAAAAATTATTTTTATATGAAATATAATTTATTTTTAGCCTATAAATGACTGAATTTTTATTTTATTAACATCATTTTTTACATGATGTTTTTATTATTATTCTAGATTTCCTAACAATATTTATATTATATAACTGAAATTATTTTGTTTTAGTGTTTCTTTTTAAATGATCTGACAAAAATCATGTTAAATTAGAGAGAAAAAAAATCCAACATCATGGGTCATTATATTTTACATTAATGAAATATATTTTATCATAAATTTTATTAATAATAGGAATGAAAAACAAGAGTGTACTTCTGCCTTATTATATCCTTAGGATCACATGTATCTGATTCAAATATATTATTACTCTATTTAACTTTTATTAGATGAGTTTTAGTTTGTCATAACACCTTTTTTTCTTTATCCAAAATTTCCAATAGTTTTTCCTCATATGATAGATCATGTTCTAGTGTCTAGTCTTCCTAGTCCCATACTATTTAAGAATCAATAATTTACATCTTCAAAATTGATACAATGAGCACATAAAATACTTGGGGGAGTTTAGATGGAATTATTAAGGGATTATCCATTGCACCAACATGATCAAGGATATCAAAGTGGGTGGTGTTCCAATGGTTCAACATAACATTCTTCCCAAAACACTTCAACTATTTCCATATATATATATATCCAGAATAATACCATTCTACTAAAATAAAACTCTAGATCTTGTCGATGATTATCTTTATACCTCTAAGGTCAAATTTTTGTTTCTTTCATATGGAGCTAAATGGGTTGAACCTTCTCTATAATTTCTTGAATATGGTCATTAACAATTTTCTTCATCTCTCCAACTTCACCCTAGTATTTTAGATTTATATATATGATCCCTTACATAGCCTCATATATTGCTATCTAAATCCTTAGATTAAATTTTTTTAATTATATATCTACCATGGGTAGGTGTTGATCCCAACATCATTGGAATTCAATCAAACAAGATCTCAATAAATCTTCCATACTTTGGATGGTTCTTGCATGCTGATCAAATGTATGTGGGTGATAATTAGTGTTCAAAAAAATTCCAATGATTTATAAATACATTTATAAAACATAGAAGAAATCCTCAGAGAACAATTATATACTGTGGATAGTGGAAACCCATACTGTCCTACAACCATTCTTATATATATTATGTAGAGTTATTCAATAGAAAAAATATATATTAAATGAAATAAAATGAACAAACTTTTTGGGGCATTGACTGTAACCCATATGGAATAATGGAATTTAGATATCCTGAGGTGTCTCATATGAAAATATAAGTTAATGAAATCCCATTTACCAACTTCTATGTGTAATGGTTTCAACATACCATAAGAATTTTTTCATTCAACCTTATCACTGTAGAATACTAAGAAAAATGGTGTGTATGTTGTGATTTCCATCATCATTTTATCCCACAAGAAGTTTATCGTTATATTCTTTACATCTTCATGTTTGATGGATGTATAGATAAGAATAAAAAATGAGAATGGTAAAAAAGTCCCCTCTTCAGTTTTTATTTTGATGGGGCACATATCTAGGATTAGAACCATATTACATAATTGTTAACAAAGAAGAACGTTGGAATATTAAATACCATATTTTATAGTTTCATATCAAATTTTGGTAATTTTAATATCTTCATGTGAATATATGGTCGATCTATCATTTGGGAATGTTAGGATTTCTATTAATCCATTATGATTTCCATCATTATTGAGGCTTTTATAATTCTCATAATGGAAATGATAGAATGATCCTTCTTAAACACAAAATCAAACATTATGATTTCCACCCAAAGGTGGTAATGTTTTGATAAATAATATTCATTGATTTTTAGCTATCACTTTACTGTATGTTCATTTTTGTTTATGTTAATATTTATTTTATGCTTTTATAGTAACTAGAAATATAACACTTATCACTTTAGTGTTGTTACCCCATGTTTTAATTTTCAAGATGATCGCTCCATGTAGTATATCTGGTGTTAGGTAGTTACTCTAATGAGTCTTTAGTTGATGTGATTCATAACTAATTACTATCCCAATCCACAAAATTATGCATCCACAATTTTTCAATGGAGAATAATTGTATACCATAAATTTTTATCTACAAAAGGGTAGTGTTCATTTTATGTAAGTAACCAATATTTTCATAATCTCCTTGAATCATTATTGATATTACATTGTAAAAATGAAATTTACTACCTTATGTATCAATTTTGTTATTTAATTTCATAATCATAAGAAATTTCCCAAAAAATATCAATAGAATGAATATAATTCTATAATACTCATAATATTTATATAATAATATGATAAAAGCAATTATTTATTAACATATGTCTTTGATGGTTTCATAGATATTTTATAAATGGTTATAAGATGACTTAATAAAAAAAATTGAATCCTAAGTCACTCTTTATAAATATGGAATATAATTTATCCTTTCATATGGTTCGTGACACAATTCTCAAATTCTATTCCTGTTTATATTTTCACTAAGAATATTTGAGAACATCATAAATTATGAATCCCATAAATTAGTCAAGGTAATATCTAAAGGCACTACTAGTCAAACTGTAAATATAGAAAGACAATTTGTAAGCCCAAATATCATCAATATAAATTCATAGTTTCTATACCTTGTGAAAAATTATATATTGGGTATATATTCTATAATACCCTCAAATTTTTATATATACATTGAAGGTCATTATTTGAGAAATTTTGAGTTCTGAAATATTTGTTAAACATACAATTAGTACATGGTATAGGATCATTGTTCATGATCATGAACATATTACATTGATGATAATAAATACTGAGACACGTTGATCAATCCATATTATTTAAAAATATAATTTGTCCAACCTAAATAAAAGCACTCATCCTTAATAATCCATTATCTAGATTATCATTATGTTTAATCATTAATTTTCCAAAATCAATGGGGTCCATTATATAAGGACACTTTGAAATATGCATGGAACCATGTATGAGATCAGTTCAAAAAAATCCCTCATCCTATTGGGGGAATCAGGAATTCCATCCAAAAGTACATCAATATACTCCTATATATTAGTTTTGTAATTAATTTAAAGTTTATCCCAAATCGTTTGATCTGAGAGTCTATCATTAATTGGTGTCATAAATCATATTGTAGAATTATCTTCAAAAGGGATCCCATAATCATTCAATAATAGAAATCTGAAAACAGTATGGTTGGGATATGAAATAATATTTTTTTATCCAAAAAAATTGATATGTAATCCATATAGTGATATCCAATCCAAAAAAAAATCAAATCAAGTATATTCAAGGTTAGATGGGCAATATTGTTTGGATGTACCTTCCTTTTCAAAGTAGTCAGAGAAGTGTTATATATCATATATTCTATCATCACACCACCAGAGGTTTTCATTAATAGTTCATTATAAAATGATTGAGGTTGATGATCAACTTTCCTATAGAACATGTAATACAAAATATAATGTGCTAAAATGGGATAAAATAACAATTTGTAGGTATATAATGGATAATGAGTAAACCTTTCACCACATTATTATCATTATCAACCTCACTAGTAGTGATTAATGGTACTCTTCATTTTTCTCTTATATTAATATATTATTGGGGTTTATTCACATATGTAGATCTATGGTTAGGGAAGTGATTTTGATAGTTCTAATACTCCTTGAACATGGATAATTGAATGTATGTGGCATAATCATCATGCCATTCATTTTTTATATAATGTTAATTTTCCTCACAACACTATGTCAATGGTTTCTTAAAATATTATCCACCCAACCACATAGAAATAACTTCCAAAATACCTTGAGTAAATATATCATGTTAACTATCTCATATTATTAACACTTCCATTTCAAAAATCATTAGAGCTTCAAATATACTCTTCACTTTTTCTTCTCCTCAATGTAATGATTGTTTTAATTTTGCATCTCAATTTGTTTCACACATCCAGAAAATTACATGTGGCTTCCAAATTATAGTTTGGCTAAAAATATTTCATAATTTATTTTATGTGTTTCACACCAATATCATAAATGATGAAAACTATAATCGATATCATATACGACACTTCATACTGATCTTAGACAAACTATCAAATATTATTATTTAAAGATCATCGTTATATAATATATGTTGAATTGAAGATAGGAATAATATTAACATAATAATGAAAAAGATATAGATTAACTTATTAATACATATGAACTGATTAATTCAAAGGATATAATTACTCAATTTTCAGTAAGGTTATATTATGCTTCAGAAATACATATTCTCCAAAAATGTTTTTATTGTTTTTGTGAGATAATAAAATAATAATTGTTTTATTTTAACAATATTTATTTTTTGAAATTAAAATAGTTTTTTAATATAATCATATAAAAAATATTATACTGTGTGTTTTTAATATGTTATTGAATTGTTTAATTTTTTATTGAATAGTAAAAATTATGATTGTTTATTTAAAATTGTAATTTTTGATTCAAGCATATAAAAATAAATATTTTATTTAAAAATTATTTCAAAGTAAAATTATATTTCATATATAATTAATAATTTTACTATGTACAGTTGAATCAATTTTATTATCTATTTTGACATAAAAACATTTCTAAATAAAAAAATTATTTTTTTTCTGAAAAACTATTTTTCATTGTGTTTTGTGTATTGATTTTAAATTAATTAATTCTAGTTATAGAAATTTAATCATAAAAAATAAACTCTATATTTGGAATTAGTGTGTTAATAATTTTTAAATAACCCTGTTTTTGGTCACTATGAATTGTAACTATAGTAATTCATTATCTCCGTAGTCTTTGTAAATATGTGAATTTAGGTTTCAAATAATATGATATGTACTAGAAAATTAATATAAACCATGAATTTCTTTAATTATAGGGACATGTTTTCTCCATAATAATCCAATATAAGAACAATTGAGATTTGTTTCCATTTTGTTAAGATTTGAAACTTTATATTATTTTATTTAATGAATGATAAAAAATTACATCCTCTTTTTTAGTTGTATTTAAAATAATACCAAGAATATTACCAGATTATATGTTCAGTTATAAATATTAAGTAATAATATAAATGATTTTATTTTCTTGGTAATTTATATATAATTATTAGTTATGATATACATACACTAATTTCTTATGGAACACAAACATTGTCTTTATTCATTTATTAGGAAAATAAAATGAATGAGGTTAAAAATATTTAAAGTGATAGAATTATAATTCAACCAACAAAAAATTGGTAATCCTATTTAAATATTTTTTAAATGCTTATATTGTAATTCCCCATTTCTCTTGATGTATTTAAATTCATATTAAATGAATAGGGTAAAAAATGACATTAATTATATTTTAGAATAAATAATATAATATTAAGTGACGTAAAATTGAAATAAAACATAGGTTTGGCCAAATTAATTAGATATGGATGAAGCACATTACATGGTATATTTATGGGTCATTTTTTCTCATATGGAATAACCATATACTCTCTAATAATGTGAAACATTAATAACTGTATAATTGTTAAAATGGTTAAGAGGGGGTTACAGATAAAATATAATGATAAAAACATAACTAAAACTTCTCTAGATTTTATTGGATTATATTATTTCGTCTAATACTCATATAATATTCTATTCATTGAATTTTGGATCCTTTATTTTTAAAAGAATAAATTTTATTTACATTACACTTTTAGAAATTTGATGAATTCACATACCCCCCTTAATAAAAATACAACATCTATCTCAAGTTTTGTTATGAATATGAGGCATATTACTTAAAAAAAACTACAAATTTCTCTTCTCAAAAGATTTATACAGGTTATATTATATTTGGTCCTTCCGTAATTCCTACATCGATTCACTTAACAAGAGATCTAAAGGATGTCTACTGAAGAATTTGAAATCCTATATATCGAGTATGTCATGTTTATATCTTATTCAATGTAATAATAATGTTTTATTCTAAACTAATATAATAAATACAATATCATTAACATACTAATTCATTATTATTTTTATGGTAAAACTATATTCCATGTCTTCCCATCATATGAAAGGCGAAAGCGTCACTTGTACGTATGTATGCCTTATCGTCTTCACAAAGTGGTTAAATTTATTTTTTATCCCCACATTACACGGACGGTAAATATTATAGAAATAATAAATATATATGATATATATGACATAATTATTATTCTAGATCTATAATATCATATATATCTTCCTGTAATCTAATATGTTCGAAATCAATAACATTTCTTGTGTGTACATTTGGACTGCCACCTCTCCGAAGTGATGTGAACCCTTTTTTTATCAAAAAATCAACATATATGGTAATAAGGGTAAATTTAATTAATATATATGATATATATATCAAATAATTATGATCATTAAATGGTTATTTATGATTTATCTTTTGTTAATTACAACTATCTAAAAATGAAAATAGTGTTCATGCATACGTATGATATACCATCTATATGATTGATATATTACATTTTTATATCTCTATATTAAATGTATGATTATGAATATCTATATATTGAATAAATAAGTTATTTATTTCTTTAATAACATTCCATTTATGATATAACCATGAAAAATATGAATGTACCAAAACTCTATAATTAAAACATAAGTGACAAAAAAAGTTTATAACACTAGAAATAATTAGAATAATTTAATATTTTTAACAAATAAGTGATAAAATTAAAAATACATCACATATGATATTATTAATATCTAAAAGTTCTGTTATTTAAGTATAAAATATTAATATTATATATACAGGATGCTAGAGAACCATTGATGCATGTTAAACTTGAGGTAACTGATTTTGTATCAATTTTTATTCAATGATGACTATTTTAATGATATACACAAAATTTATTTTATTGCATGTATATGTTTCCACTATTATGTTTTTTTATTTAATAATTCATATTTCATGGGTGGGGAAAAAATGAAATATCCCTTGATGAGTTGATATGTCTCATGTGACAAATTTGTTGGCTAACATTAAATTGGGTTATGGTGTATGACTAACTATAATTTTAAAATATATAATTATGAGGACTTGATGGTATATATATCATTATTTAATATCTTTTGAATTTTCATCATTGAGAATTCATTTATTATTATCCATGATATTACTGTATTGAAATTATCCATTGATGTGTTTTTTGTGAAGTTATCGAGTAAATGGAATCTATTTACACTTATTTACCTTTCCATATTGATTATTACTTATTGATTAATGATCACTTTTCCTGTATAAAAACATGACTGAGTATTTGATCTGACCCTTTATTTGATTTCTCCTCCCCTATATATGAATATTGATATTATGAAAAATCTCAGGACCATGGATTCCATTCATAACATGTATATTATTTCTCCAATACAATATGGGAATTATTTTGTATCTAGTTATTAAAGTGTAATAAATTAATCAGTCTCTCAGAATGAGATCCTTTAAATATTATACAGTTATAATTAATTAGACATGGACTCTATCTAATTGGATTTGGGGTTTTCATAGTTGGTATTTGAGGATAGTTTAGTAGAAACAATGGGAACCAGATATCAAATAAAAATAGGTTGGATGAGCATTACGATAATAATATATTATATTTGAAATCATTTACCACTATACAGATTTTATATTATGGATCAATATTATAGATGATTATTCTCTCACTTATTGTGTGTCATTACATAGTGGTGGTTCCTAATAGAATAATGGGAATCAACACTCATAGAAAATTTATGTATTTACCAAATGAGTTATCTGATAGTATATATGTTCGAACTGATTAGATCAGGTCAAAACTAATACAGTTGTCACATGTTATGAAATATATCCTTACTCATATAGAAAAAATTTCTCTTATATGTCATGATTCCCCTATTTTTGATATTCTAATTCCACATAAGTATATATATTTTGGTGGAACTACTAATCAATTTGTAGCTGGAAAATGGATTAAATCTCTCAAAATGATATGCCAAGATTTAGGATGTAATGAATGTTAAAATGTCATTTTTTTAGTGTACTGTTAGAAAGGATATGTCAATCAATGAATTACATTTATCCAAAGAACTAATGATGCTGAAGAAATAAAATACATTGAATGGGAATGTTTTAATGTGATTTTATTTGAGAAAGAATATCCTTGATAACAAGGAGTTGAAATAGAGAGGATGTTTCTCCCATTAAAGAATAATGAAGAAGAATGTGTGGCAGAGTAAGAAGATAAAATTAATATATTAGCATGGAATTCTTCGGAAAACTTATGTAATCTGTAAAGAAAGAGTGAATATTTCATTAATGGGATTAAGTTAACTCTGTTTGTCACACCTCGTCCTTTAATTTTGTATTATTTTATTATTTCATGACTTTGTTTAACCTTGTCGAGGTGCAGGTTGAGCGTGGGTCTGAATTTTTTGATGTTTAATAATTTTAGTGGGCTTAAGACCCATGCACGGTCACCGCATGGTGGGCGGTAGCCGTGCGGTCACCCTGGGTGCCCATGTAAGTGTCTAATGGTTAAAATAAATAAATTTTTATGTTAATAAATTGAGTTAATTTTTTTAATCCTAATAATAATTACTTTATTGAGTAAATAATAATATTATTAATAATAAAGTATTATTGTTATTATTGTTTTTAATATAAAAGTTTTTATTGATATTGTTATAATTAATAATAAATATAATATTTTTTAGTTATAATATTAATAAGAGTGTATTAATTAATGTTTTATTGATTTTTATGAAGATTATTAATGTAGTTAATATTTAAAATAAAATGAATATAATTATTATTATAATTAATATTACTTTTGGCGTTATTATTATTATTATTAATGTTATTTTTAGAATCAATTTACTATTATTATCATTAAGAAATTAAGGATGTTGTTATGAATATATAACTATTAATATTTCTTTAAATGTCATCATTAAATTTTTTTATTACTATTATTATAAATATGATAATGATGATAATGATGATAATGATAATGATTAATATTATTATTGTTATTATTACTATATTTTCATTATTATAACATAAAATAAAAAAATTGGCACCCTAACCTACATATATCCCCCTCCCCCCTTTATCCCTCGGCGCACTACGTGCACCCCCCTCATCACCACTATGGACCCCGCCTTCGCCTCATGCCCTCCTCGCAGCACAAGATGTCCGCCCTCACCACACCTCCACACCAGCCTTCTCATAGGCTCCATACCACCTCCCCTACCCCACTTCTCCATCAATCTTCTATGCTCCCACCAGGAAACCCTCCTCACCTCACCTCTATGACACCTCCAACCACCTGACCACCAGCGGCCTTCCTCTCCTTTTCTCCAGCCTGCGGTGCACCGACCGACCTCACTCACCCCTTCGCTTCGGCGAGCTTTCTCTAGCGAGCTCCCCTGCTCAGGGCACCTCTGGCCAACCCATTTCAGAGAGGTCCCCTACTCACCATGATCTGACAAGCATGAACCCACCAAGCGACCTCACCTTCCTGGTGTGATTCGACTTTGGAAACTTCCCATTATAGCTCACACCCCCTGATTGTAACCCTCGACAACGGTTTGTTCATTTTACAATCCTTTTGGGTGTGTTTCATAATGTTTTCCAAACCATAATTTCTCTGGTGTTTTCTCCTGCATTTTTCTAGTTTTTTAGTTGTGTGGTTGGTCCATAGCGGGTTATACTTCCTTCCACTAAAGTGGCATCACTTTTGCAGAAGATTGAGGTAGGTGAACCTATGTTTATCCTTTTCAATGCATTCATTTGAAATTATCATTTTTCAAATTATTTATTTTATATGATTGAAAACATTATTTTTCTTTTAAATGGTCTTTTATGGTGTTTTAAATGGTTATAAATAGTTAAAATAAAAATTTTATGGTGTTTATTTAATTATTCCTATCTGCACCAATGCGAATAGCATTTGATTAATGCCATTGTTGTTTCAATAAATTCTTTTATGTGGATTGCAATTTTGATAATGCTTGTTACAATAAATATTTTTATGTGTTTATTAACCCAAAATATTTGATAAAATGCCTTTTCACTTGTATGGTGGAATTAGGTGTTTTAGAAAATGTTAGCTTTAATTATGTTGTGATGGTATTATCTTATTGGTGAACTTGGTCTAGCGCATTTGGTTTGACGATGTTGAAATTTTAAACAGTGTTAATAATGACTTGGAAATGGGTTTTATGGAAGGGGATGATTTTTCTGTTTCCCAAATAATCTGGATAGTTGGTTTTAGTTTTAAGGAAAATGGTATTTTGTGGAAATGGTACTTTTGAGGGTCTTCTTGGATAGTTGTTGAGCTATTGGATATTGGTTCACCCATGGGTGCACTAAGTGCACACATGGATATTCCCACAAATGATGATGACACCTTTTAAATATTATTTCCCTAAAATAATGGGTTTATTAAGGGTATTTTTTTCCTAAATAAGGTGTGGTCCTTCGCGTGGCTTTTATGAATGGTTTGATATGTAAACCCAAGGGTGTACCTATTTGGCCTTTACTGTGTGTTTATGTGATTTTTTTTCTATAGGGCCCATTTAGCCCTTATAAAAGATTGTGCGTTTTTCTATAAGAGTTTCAATGATTTTATTAAAAATGGACTAGAGAACTTGGACCTAAAGGACTGTTTGGATGTTTAAATACAATAGTTGTATTTACAGTTGTTTTAAAAGAGCTTGTGCAATATCTTCGTAAAGGAATTTGATTTTGTAATACTAATGGCCTGATTGACAACTCCACGTGTTTTGTAAAGTGGTTTTGATAATCAAATTATGTGATGTCCTAGTTGGTACATTGTATTTTTTACACATATGATTATATATATATATATAAGTTTATGTGTCCCGCCTATCTTGGGTAACCATTTATGGGTGAATGCATAGGAATCGTCTGTGTTTTGGTTCGGAAAATGTGGTGATGACTTGTTAGTTAAGTCACAGGTAGTGGGGGCCTCCTACTTACACAATGATATAACAACTATGGGTTCCTGGGCATATTATAGATGATCGAGTGATTGTTTTTGATCAATCCTGATTAGATGGGTTGGTATCCCTAGATTTGTTGTTAGGCTATGAATGTTGTGCCACTAGTGAGGCCATGTTAGGGTAGCTAGTTGGTTATTGACTTTGGGGATTCACCACACACCAACAGGTGGTTCAGAACCATGTTCATCTAAGACTCTTCTGGGGATATTTAAGATCACCCAGGGTTAATTAATCATTTATATTTCTTGTTCACATTCAGTTATATTAATTTATCTCTAGCACTCACTATTTAACTATTTTACATTATCCCAGCTTTCGTATATTTGGTTTCAGTTTTTTTAATACAATTGAAAATGGGTTTTGAAATTGTATTTAGAATATATTGGATTTTCTAATGAGAAAATAATGTTTCTTATTTTAAAATGTTAAACACCAACATTAATATTTTTATTTTAAACTTGTGTTAATGGGCTCTTTTGGGAAAGGAAACACTTGGATTTAGTGGTTTATTCTTAGTATCAAAACTGATCATTTTGATTATCATGTTTATTTTATCATTTCATTTGTACGTTCCCTTTTCATAAGGTCTCCTCACTATGTTTCTCATTATTGATGTAAGGTTGGTTCTTAGTTGGGTAGTGACCTGGAAAGTCACGTGGAGGTATATGCAGTTTTATTTTATTTATGCTAGTAGTTTTAAGTTTTTATCACTAATATTTATTTATTTAGTTACCTTTTTTTGGGAAAAGTAATTACCAGTGGTTAAATTTTGATTCCTGACACTAGTTTCCATCCCATGGGGATCGACAACTCCCTTCGGGCCTTCCTATAGACCATCTCGGCTGAGAAGGGTAGGGTCAACTCGGGTTGGTTCATGAAAAAATAGTGTCAAAGGAGTCCCTTGTTATATTTGGTATCTGGAAGATATCCATTAGGTCTTTCAAGACTCAGGAGGTTGGTACGAGTGGGGCCACACTCATTCTGAACCTCAAGTCTCTAGGGGTAGTCCGAGATTTGGTCCTCGTATTGTTTTGGTTTGTTTTAGATTGAGGGATGACAATGGAGGTGCTCAAGTGTCATTTTTTATTTTTTATGGAGTAGTGACACATGTGATATTCAAGTTCCCAGTTCAAGTTCCACATAGTGTAATTTCCTACATGGGTCATGGATCACTACCATGTCACCGAGTTAGGAATAGACACTAGAACCTCTATTCGATAGTTTGGTGTAAGTGGTGTTTTGTCTTGGTTCTGGTTGGTGTATGTGTGTGTTTTAAAATGAATAAAGGGTTTTTAAGATGAAGATGCTTCATTTTAAATGGGTTTAACATTTTTAAAATTGGTTTTAATGGGAAAGGGTTTGGATTGACAATTTCGTAATTGATTTAAATTGGTAAAAATTGGAATGAATAGACACATATGTGGAAGTTCATGGGATTCCATGGGTGTTTATATAAAATTAAAGGCTTGAAATTTTTTTCTAAAGGTGTTATTTTTTAGAGGGAAGTTTTGGTTTTTTTATATTTGTTTGTTTTTTGAGATAGTTATTTTTGGATAAAGGCATTTTCATTGATGTTTCTCTGGCTTGATATTGGTTTTAGCTCTATGTTATATTTTCTGTTCAGAAAAGGCCACCCAGAATAGTCCACAAGGTTTCTGATAATTCATGCCCAGTTTTTGGTCTTTCTCAGACATTACCCATCCTTCAAAATCATCGGGGTCCGTTAGAGGTAGGAGAGTGGCTTGAAGAGGCCAAGCATGTCTTCAGGATATTAGGAACTCTCAAAGATATTAGAGTTCATGATGTATTGGCCTTGTTCGAAGGTCCAGCTCTGGACTAATGAGTGTTTTTCTCCCCACCATCAATTCAAGTTGGGATGACATGGGATGTATTTAAATCCTCCTTCGTCTGTTGGTTCATACATGAAGAGTTGAAGACCACGAAAAGGGGAGAACTTGTGTGCATTCAATAAGGATAATAGACAGTTAAGGAATATGTTGACCATTTTAAATAACTTGTGTCCTCTTCTACGGAGGAAGCATCATAGGATTTGATAAGGGATTCTCTTTTCATCATGCGTATTCATCTAGAGATCAACGAGCGGGTCCTCCATTCTAAGGACCATCATTTCGAGAAGCTGGTGGATGAGGTGATCCTAGCTTAGTTGGTCTCTAAAACAAAGATGGTTGGAAATCCAGCACATCTTGTTTCTCATGACGCCCCCCTAGCGATAAGGTTGTTCCAGAGGGACCTGTTTCTAAAGAATCCTCTACAGTGTTTCTGTCTCCAAATTTGATGGACCATTAAATGGTGTGAAATCAATTTGGATGCTTAGGTAACACGAAGCCATCATGTCGAATCTCTTTGAAGATGTTCCATTATTTTGGGTGTCTGGGTCACCTAAAAATGTTTTACAAGAATAATTGCATAAAGAAGACGCTATGAATGAATGATTACAGTGCATGGCACTAGGGAAGGATATGCTTTAACCATTAGAGCTCCAGCCATAGGTCTTAGGTTGAAGCTCGTCCAATGTCATGAGTTGCCATGAGTGTGATGATTTGGTCTGGGTTTTGTGTTCCATATTGTAAGTTGAACATATGAAGTATTCATTATTGTTTTTCTGCTATAAATTTTTAGAAATTATTATTTTTTTCATAATTTCATCATGAATTTATGATGGAATCGTTCTATTATAATCCAAACAGTCCTGTTTGTCTAATTATGGATTTATGGATCACGCTTTTTTTCAAATGTTTTTGACACCTGTAAGGGTTGATCATGGTTTAGCTGTGATCATTTATATATGTAAGTGCCTATAGAAGAATCGATGTTTGCAGTTATGCTTTATTTCATTGCTTCAGGTAGGTTCTTCTTAGAGATTTAACTCTAGTGTTGGGGGTTTTTTATCTGGGTCGAATGTTCCATGTTTCCCTGGAGGTGTTGTTTTACTCGCACTATAGAAGTTAGTTTTCATTGTTTGGGAGTGCCTGGGTCGGCCCCCCTTCCCAGAGATTAATCTTTGGTTGTTAAATTTACACACTTTTTCTATTCACGTGGTGGTGATAATCCGCTCATGTTATCTCTTTCTCTTGTGTTATTGGTTCTTTCAGTTTCAATCGGGCATGGATTCTTGTTTTTTCTATTGTTCGGCTAGGTGACTTTGTTGGGGGTGAATTTTTCTATGGTGGGGATAATTATCCCACCCCGACCACTAATGTTATTTTATTTTATTATTTCATGGATTGAGTAAACCTTTCTGAGGTACAGGTTGTGCGTGGGTCTATATATTTTGATGTTTAAAATTTTTAGAGGGTTTTAGACACGTGTGTGGTCACCGCAAATGGGTCGTAGCTGCACGATCATCCTGTGTTCTTGTGCAAATGTATAACATTTAAAAAAAATATGTAAATAAAATGAGTTAATGTTTTAAATCGTATTAATAATAATGTTATTTTTTAGTAATAAAAATATTATTAATAAGTTTTATTTTTATTATTTTTATTAATATAAAAATAATTATCGATATTGTTACAATTAATAATGAAAAGAATATTTTGTGTTCATAATAATAACAATAGGTTTTTTAATTATTGTTTTATTAATTATTAAGAAGACTAATAATGTTTTTAATATTTAAAATCCATTGAATAAAATTATTATTATTATTATTATTATTATCAATGTTAATATTATTATAGTTATTAAGGTTATTTTTAGAATCAATTTATTGTTATTATCATTGTGGAAATTAAGGATATTGTTATGAATATGTAACTATTAATAATAGTTTATATTTCATCATTAACTTATTATTGTTATTATTATTAAAATGATACTGATTATAATGATAACAATGATTATAATTATTATTTTATTATAATTATTATTACTATATTATTATTATTATTATTATTATAAGATAAAATTAAAAAAATGGTAACCCTAACCTACCCATCACCCCCTCCCCCTTTTTCTCCCTCAACCTACTATACGCTACTCGTCGATTTATCGCTCCGGACCCCACCTCCACCTCACACCCTCATCACCGCATCAGACGACACCTACCCACCCCCACCCCTCCGCTCCAGCCTTCTCCTTGGCCCCACACCACCACCCCTTCCCTCTTCTCCATTTCCCTTCCGCACTCCTACCTATCAACCCTACTGGCCTTGCCTCTTGGCCAGCACCGCCCACCCAACCCCGAACCCCCAACGACCTCCCTCTCATTTTCTCTAGCTAGTGGCGCCCCAACCAACCTCCCTCGCCCCTTCGCTTTGTCCATCCCTCTCTGACAGGCTCCCCTGCTCTGCGTACCTCTGACCAACCCGCTCCGGTGATCTCTCCTAATCAGTGTGGATCGACCAGTGCGACCTGACCCAACAACATTCCATTCTCAGTGAGATTCTTCTCACCCACCTCCATTTCCACTTCACTCCCCCTAATCACAACACTTAGCAAAGTTTTGTTCATTTTCCATTCTTTTTGTGTGTGTTTCTTAGAGTATCCCAAACTCTAACGTCTCAGGTGTTGTTTGGTTTCTTTTTCAAGTTGTTTAGAAGTGTGGTTCATCAATACTGGGATGTCCTTCCTTTCGCTGACGGGGTGTTTCTTTCGCACATGTTTGAGGTACGAAAATCCAGGTTTATCATTTTAGATGCATTCCTTTGAAATTATAATTATTCAATTAATTTATTTAATCCTATTCATAGATTTATTATTCTTTTAAATGGTCTTCTATGGTCTTTTAAATTGTTATAAGTTGTTAACATAAATGTTTTAGTGCCTTTATTTATTTATTTATATCTGCACCAATCCGTAAAGAGTTTGATTAATGAAATTATTGTTTCAATAAATTTTTGTATGTTGATTCTAATTTTGATAATTCATGTTTCTTCAAATATTCTCATGTTTTTATAAACCCAAAATATTTCATAAAATTCCGTTGCACATGTATGTTGATATTAGTAGTTTTGAGAACCATTAACTTTAATTATTTTGTGATAGTATATGCTTACTTGTGAACTTGGTCTGGCGCATATGGTTTGAAGATGTTGAAATTTATAATTGTGTTAAAAATGACATGGAAATGGGTTTTGTGGAAGAGGACAAAATTTTTGTTTTCCAAATAATGAGAACAGTTGGGTTTATGTTTAAAGAAAATGGTATTTTGTGTAAATAGGATTTTTGAGTGTCTTCTTTGATAGTTTTTGAGCCATTATATGTTGGCACATCCATGGATGCACCAAGTGCACTCATGGATATTGTAACGACCCAAATATTCATTAATGGAAATCCCACATGATCTAATTAAATGTATCTTTATGATTCTATAAAATTTCAACTTCTTTGGTTTTATGTTAAGAATTTTTACCATTACTAATATAGTCGTTTAACAATGATCACATGATTAGTATAAATATAGGACTATAACAAATGCAATTTACTCAGACAAAGGATGTGATGGCCTCATCTAGTAGAATTTCCCCATACGAAGCCCATTTTTCGGAGCCCGGAAAAAAGGTGGCATCTTTGGGCTTCGAACTTGACCAAGCCCAAGCTGAGCTTCATCATGTCAAGCTCGAACATGACCTTCTACGGGAAAAGTGGAAGTTGATTGAAATTACCACTCGAGCGATTTTATCCGAGCCATCCCAAGAGTCTGTCACCATTGCAAACCTTACCCTTAGGTCTTATGCGGATTTTTTAAGGGGTTATGTAACAAATAAGTAGTACTATGTTCATCTATATTATTTTTGTATATAATAATGAATATAATTTCTAGTCATTTTTGATACACTGTAAATAGTTTTTAAAGTACAAATGGTGTTTTTAGTTACTATTTAATAAAGAAATCTATTTTATTAAATTAAGGGATTTTTGAATTAAATAATATTTCAATAATATATTATTATTATTATTAAATTATTTTTTATTAAATATAAATTATCTTATAATTGTATGAATTCAATTATAATTTTTATTAAGGTTTGAAAGCCATTTTTGTCAAAACCCGTGAATTTTTGATAAATGTCGGTTTCTTTTATAAAAGTGAAAATTAACATATTTAGAAAATTATTTTGATAAAATAAATGTTATTTTTGGAATCCGGATGTCAAAATTATCCTACATTGAATTTTTCATAATTTTTTGAGATAGTCAAATTTATGAGTAAAAATTAAATACCGTTTAAATATATAATGTGTCTTATGACATCATAATGACCCAATAGTGATGTAATAAAATACTATAATCTTTATGTTCGGCCAATATATGTTTTAACATTAAAATAATATGATTTTGGGTCTGTTTGACTTACATTTCAAAGCATTAATGAACCCCTGAAGACATATTCAACACTTTGCCTTTTTAAATTAATTTCTATGAGAGTGTGACTCACCTCCACTTAAGCAACCTTATTAATTTAAGAAGTTCGGACTTTGAACTTATAAAATATTTTTTTCCTCTTCCCTTTTCCATTAAACATGGGAAAAAACCCTGATATGGTTTGTGGTTTGGATTAATTTAATATAAGGGGTCCCAAACTTAAATAATAAAGAATTTCCTCACCTTTCCTACATAAACCCACCCAAGCTCTCACTTCCTCCTCACTCAAAGCCCTTGGATTTCGTCTAAACTCTTCCCTAATCTCTCTAGAATCCTCCCAAGGTGCCCCAAGATCCCAAGAAGCCTCTCACAAGCCTCTCTCTAGCCTTTTGAAGCACAATTCCACGTAAGGGTTTTTTCTTCCTTTCTCATTTTTGTCAAATTTCTTTAAGTTGTTTTTCCCTTTTAATTTATATTATGAATGTTGGGGTATGGTTTCGCACCTCCCTCATACTGCCCTCTTTATTTTTTAATTATGGGAGACCCTTTTCTCTCTCATTAAATTCCTCCCATGTACACCCATTACTATGCTGAAATTCCGAAAGGAACTTCTTTGTCCTCTTTTACATTCAAGCAATATTTTTGGATCATGAATCTAATTTCCTTTACAATTGTTGTTACATGTATCTATATGACCTCATTACTGTCCATTACATGTAAATATGATGAGGAACCCCTTTCTCTCTCATCAACCATTTTTATGAATTCTTATGTCACGCCGTTACGCTACTGAAATCGCATCGATTTTCTAAGCCAATGCCATTGTGTAGTGAATACCATGCCCATTTCTCCATCAAGGGTATTCACCTTTATTAACATTTACTTTTTGATTATAATTTTTCATGTATGAATTCAACATTCCTTTATTGTAACACCACGAGATTTTATGAAAAATATTCTTTTTAATTTTATTGATGTCTTGTGTTGTACGCTACAACAAAGGAGTCTGTCACAACACGCAACCCTAACTTGGCTGTGTTACACGCAATCGTGACCTTCCTCGATAGTGTGTGTTGTACGTAATACCGAGTTTCACTAAACAATTATATGCTATTAAAATATTATTAAAACTACCCATTATGAATAGTAATAACCACTTTTTGAAATTTTGTAAATTTCATCGTTCAAAATGGACTTCATTTTTGGATTCAGAATATCGAAATTAGACTAGGGTGAAATTTTGGTATTTTTCTGAAAAAATTCAATTTTTGATGAATAGTGAACACACTAGGTTACTATTTAAAAACCGATTTTTTATTTAAATAATTATTTATTCTATTTAAATTTATTTTAGGTCAAAATTGACACATAATACCTATATATGTTGAACGTAATTCATTGGAGTAATTTTATAATAATTTTAGATATATAAAAATTTTATTGAACTTTTGACCGTCTTTTACACACCTTCTAGGAGAATTTCCAAATTCACATAAAACCTAATTTTACAGCTTCTGTGAGTGGAATTTCAAAAATCTGGGAGACACGGTTGATGTTAGTAAGTAAAATGTGGTTCAATGAGATGAAAATAATTTTTGGTAAATAGTAACTTTGTAGTTTTTTTTACCACGATTAAAAGTAAATATGGTAATATAATGTAAAAATGATATTATTATTACCCTAAAACATGTCCTAATTCAATTGGATAAGTTTAAGTCGACCAAAAATAACCTTAGGAATAAAATATTACCATTTAGGCCCACTTGGATTAGATTAGGACATTTATTATTAATTTATTTAAAGAATGGTTATAATAGTTAAAATCAAATTTTAATAAGTAAATAATTTTTAATATAGGGATATACATGAGATAAATTCGACTATAAATATTCATTAGAAAGCTAAAACTATTTATTACATAATGGTATTTTATTTGTAATTTTTATACATTAAATAATTTAATTTATTAATGACACAAAGATGATGTAGTAATTATATTATTAATGAAATATTGACATATTTGAGGTTATAAATACCCAAATAATGTAATTTGAGTCTTTTAATGAATTCCACTAATTTTATTGGTTAATATGACATGTTATTATTGATTTAATTAAATTTTTTAGAACTAATAATTCTGTTATGATTTTCACAAAAATCAATTACTAAATAGTGTCAAAATTGACATAAAATAGTTTTCAAAACAAATATTATTTTATTAATTGTTATTTTATTCCTAAAAAACTATGTTTCGGTCAAATGACTTATATAAGGTTATATATATTAATAATAAACAACTTGGGGTTCTTTTTTCTTGTTATAGTATGTTCATTAACCATACAGTGTAATAAAACAAAAAAGACACGGTAAAAGTAAAATTTATCTAACATAAAGTGAAATCTAAATGATAAGGTTAAAATAATAAACTAAACTTGTCAAAATTCTATTTTATGAGAGGATTTAGACCCATCCCCACCTTAGCTTCGAAATAAAACAATTTGGATCTATTTAAAACCGAATATGTCTTTATAATAAAATAATATTTTATGTTTTTCCAAAGGTGCCCCTCTCCTCCCTTATAAAAGGGCACCTACTCCCTCTCTTCCTCACACCCCTTTGAGCCTTCAAGATCGGCCAAACCCTACCAAATTTACTTCTCCACTTCCCTAAAAACATCCTAGAGGTCCTGGTCTTCTTCAAAGACCAATTCTGGTGCCCTAAGAGGAGGTCTCAAAGAGGCTCTTCAAAGAAGAGGAGGTTCAGAAACATACGAAGCATATCAGACCTAAGGTATGGGATAATTTGGCAAATCTCATTTTTATCCGAGATTGATTATTCATAAGTATTTACTGGGGTTATTTCTATCGTCCATGTGCATGATTTATGAAAGTGTTTTCATGTATGTTTAAAGTCTTTTTTAACAATTTTTTCCTTTTACTACATGGTATGTAAGGGATATATTTTTTACCATAAAAGGTACGTTTTGACTTCTCCAACAAAAGTACGAGGAGAATGTTATTTTTAACCTATACGGCGTGAACTGATTTTTACGGTTCAATAACGCCTCATTTTCATGAAGCTTACTATACATGATTTTATGACTATTTTCAACAAAATACATTTATTTTGAAAGTGAATGGAATTTTTTGAAAAGAAAATGATTATGAAGAAGAAAGGATATTTTCCTCAATAATTCATTTCAAATGTTTTATCAAAACCATTTGACATGTAATATGACATTATTTCCTATGTTTATGTTTCTAGTATAATGTCTCTATGATTTACATGGTTTCACTTTTCTTATGATGAAATGATATCCATTAGTTTTATATGGAATATGTTATGATGGGATGATATTTATGAAACCCATTTTTATTCATTGGGTTGTGATGAATGATTTATGTTTATAATGTGGAACAAGTAAGAATGATTTCACTATGATATGGGTGGGACATATATCTCTCTCCAATTCATTGGGTAATGATTTATATCTCATGAGATAGACATGGCTGTAACGGTAAGTTAATCTGGTTCAATGTTACATGACTGAAATGAGGAGTGAACTCGATTCAGAAAGGGACTCTGTCCACTTAGATGGTCTTGGCAGCAATCCCTTGGCTACTATGGATATCATAACATGTGCTAAATGGTTTCCACAGTTACATGTTGTATTCCCATTATATTTTATAATGGTTGATGTTCTATTATGATATATTCCTTACGTACTTCTACAATTTATGTCTTTGCTCAAGATTTTGATGATTAAATTTCAGGTTCAAGTTTTTGCTTCCAAATGTATATGGATTGTTTTATGTTATCTATGTTTTCCCTTAATGAGCATTTGAGCTCACCCTTTTTATGTTTTATTTTCCCCAGAAATAAATAAAGGTTTTAGGTAAGGAAACAAAAAGGGGAAGATCATATGGGAGTTGTTGAAGAAATTTCAACATGATTAGAAGTTTATATTCTGAGTTTCCAAAAACAATAAACTATTACGGTCCTTGTGTGTCTTTTTTTGTTATGTATTAAGTATTATGAAAAATTAATGTAATGTCCATGTACGTCAAGCTTTGGGTCTCTACAGTTGGTATCAGAGGAATGGTTTAGTCAACCTTTGGAAACTAGGATGTGAAAACGTTAGTGAGATCCCTAGAGATATTTATAAGGTATGTCTAGGGATGTCCCTAAGGATAAGTATACGTATAGGATATAGTCCTAAAACTACGGTAACAATAATAGAATTTAACCTAAGATGTTAGATATTGATGGTACTACCCCTTTATTATGTTTTTTCCCTAGCATGATTTTTTCCTCTCACACTATTCTTTTTGGGTTTTAGACGATGTCTGGAACCCGAAATAACTGTGTTGATCAATGTAATGGACAATGCAATGATTTTCCTCCTGAACAAACCAATGTTATTTGAGATGGAGTCAATAGTATTATTTCTATACTTACAGAAGCTATGAATCATTCTGGACATCCAAATGAGCAGAGAAGGGAACAATATTCTATTGAGTCCTTCATGAGGCAATGTCCAACTTCTTTCAGTGGGTATTATGATCTTCTTGTTTCTGAACAATGGATCAGTACCACTGAAAAGATATTTTCAGTTCTTCAATGTTCTGAACATGATAAAGTCATCTTAGTAGTATATCATTTTGAAGGTGAAGCTGATCAATGGTGGAATATTATCAAGAATACGAGGCCAAGAGATGAAATTGAGTCCATGGAATGGGACGAGTTCAAGAACTTATTTTTCAATATGTACTTCCCTCGTATTCTTCGAACAAATATGGATAAGGATTTTCTTGAACTAAAGAAATAGGATGATGAATATGTTGGTATATACGAAGCGAATTTTACAAGGCTTGCAAGGTATGCATCTGGCTTTATCATCCAACCTGAAAGTAAAGTTGATCGATTCTTCAGTGGCTTAAAACCAAATCTTTGAAGGGCATTAGCTATAAGAGACTTCAATAGCTATGAAGAAATTGTGAGTTGTGCTATTAAGGTAGAAATGGAAGTTGGTGTTACATATCCATCTCATTATTTTGACAAGAAACGAAAGATGGAGTTCAAGGAGAAATCTCGGAATAGTGGTGAAAAGAAGATGAATGTTTCCTTATTCTCAAAGTGTGGAAAGAAGCATGGTGGAGATTGTATTAAAGGGACTAGAAAATGATTTAAGTGTGGAAAAGAAGGTCATCGAGAAGCTGAGTGTCGAAGTAATGGAAAAAGATCCTTAATGGTGTGAATAAAGAAAAGACTACAGAGAACGCACCACCAACACTTCAATGCTTCAAGTGCAATGAAATGGGGCATTATGCTAATCAATTCCCTAATCCAAGGGTTAATGAAAATCGACATGAGAAACCACTTAAGGAAAAGGACAAAGGTATGTCACATGTTATCACTATTGGCGATGTTGAATATGACAATGATGTGGTGGAATGATTAAGTGTTTATGTAATGGTATTCCAAAAAAATCTTGTGTATAGTATCATGGAATACTGGAATATTTATGTATTGATCTATTGTGGTTTTCAATAATTTTATGGTACCGGTAACAATGTAAAGTGATTGAGATATTTTTTGAAAGAAGATGATATGCACATAATGATGGGATAAGGAGAAATGTTTGACAGCATTCATGGTCTCATGACTGATATAAGGTAATAGTTATATCATGGTTTGAGTATATAGAATTTTGGGGATTTGGTGTGTGGAAAGAGTTAAATTTTGACAACACTCATGTTTTCACTAAGATTCAATGGGTATTCATTTATCAATAGAATAAATTATTAAGGCTTTCTAATATTTGGAATGTGACCAACAAGACATATCTTATGATATATGGGGATCAATGATGGTATTAACATTCTTTTTGTATTAAATATCTGGTAATAGTTTTCACTATATTATGAGAGTGGACAGCAGTATTATGGATACGCCTAATAATTGGAATGTATTATGTTGGAAATAAGTTAGTATTGTTTAAGGATATATGTTTTATTGATATGATTAATGGGATTTTATAGTATTGTAGTTTTAGAAAAAAAGGACAACCTGAAGGACGGGTGACAGCCCATCGCGTCGGACAAGGCTGTGGGAATTGAACCCACAACCGAAATGCGACTGGCCTTTATCGCCTACCACTGGCCTACAAGAAGTCCCTGGTTAGTAGAAAAAAGTTTTATTTTATTAAGCGGTGTGATATATGAAGTATAAGTTCAATTTTTGAACCATATACGATTAATATAACCATAAGATGGACTTATAACTTTTTCTAACCTTTTGTTTGAAACAGATGGAATGACCCATCATTCTATCACATGATCTTCTAACACATCACGAATAACAAATTCAACTTCATTTCTTTATGGGATGAAGTGGAAATTTTTCAATTCATGAACAACAATGAAATTGAACCAAAATCACGTAAGTATTTCTTTTATTTCATTATCTTTAGGGAAATGATCTTGAAAACCAAAAATGTTGTCCTAGTTCCCTTATATCTGATGAATCAGATGGTACCTTAGATCATCGCAAATCTATAGCTTTGTGATTGTTGGATTTTTCATAGCCATGTTCTCTACCGCTCTCCATCAGAACATGATGGTTAGGTTTCTCTTCCATATCCATATTTTCACCTATGTTCAACTATGTGTAAACCGAGTGATTAGTTAATTTGGGTATCCATTATGTTTCATACATTAGTTTTTAAATATTGGTTTAGGTATACCTTTTTACGATGTGGGTTTCTATTAAAAAAACTTTCGAGTAGGAAACCATTTATAACCCCAAAGAATTTTGAGGGCGAAATTCATTTTAAGGGGGGTAGAATGTAACACCACGAGATTTTATGAAAAATATTTTTTTTAAATTTTATTGATGTCTTATGATGTACGCTACAACAAATGAGTCTTGCACGACACGCAACCCTAAATTGGATATATTACATGCAATCACGACCTTCCTTGATAGCGTGTCTTGTATGAAATACCGAGTTTCACTAAACAACGATATGCTATTAAAATATTATTAAAACTAGCCGTTATGAATAGTAATAACCAATTTTTAAATTTTTTTAAAATTCATCATCTAAAATGGACTTCATTTTTGTATTCGGAATATCAAAATTAGCCTAGGGTGAAATTTTGGTATTTTTCTGAACACTTTCAATTTTTGATGAATAGTGAAAGCACGGGGTTACTATTTAAAAACTGACTTTTCTTTTAAATAATTATTTATTCTATTTAAATTTATTTTTGGTCAAAATTGAATCATAATACCTATATATGTTCAATATACTTCATTAGAGTCATTTTATAATAATTTTAGATATATTAAAATTTTATTTAACTTTTGACCGTCTTTTACCCAACTCCTAAGAGAATGCCCAAATTCACATAAAACATAATTTTACCGCTTTTGTGAGTGTAATTTCAAAAAATTATAGAGACACGGTTGATTTTATTAAGTAAAATTTGGTTCAATGAGATGAAAATAATTTTTGGTGAATAGTTATTTTTTACTTTTTTTACCACGGTTAAAAGTAAATAAGGTAATTAAGGGTAAAAATGATATTATTATTTCCATAACACATGTCATAATTCTATTGGAAAAGTGTAATTAGACCAAAAAAACATTAGGTATGAAATATGAACATTTAGGCCCACTTGGATTAGATTAGGACATTTATTATTAATTTATTTAAAGAAGGGTTAAAATAGTTAAAATAAAATTCTAATAAGTAAATAATATTTAATATAGGGTTATACATGAGATAAATTAGACTACAAATATTTATTAGAACGCTAAAACGATTTCCTACATAATTGTATTTTATTTGTAATTTTTAGACATTATATAATTTATTTTATTTATGACACAAAGATGATGCAGTAATTATATTTTTAATGAAATATTGACATAATTGATGTTATAAATACAAAAATAAATGTAACTTGAGACTTTTGATGAATTACACTAATTTTATAGGTTAATATGACATGTTAGTATTGATATAATTAACCGTGTTTGAACTAATAATTCTGTTATGATTTTTACAAAAATCAATTACTAAATAGTGTCAAAATTGACACAAAATAGTTTTTAAAAAAATATTATATTTCTAATTTTTATTTTATTCCTAAAAATCTATGGTTCGGGAAAATGACTTATATAAGTTTATATATATTAATAATAAACAACTTGGGGTTCTTTTGTCTTTTTATAGTACGTTTATTAACCTTATAGTGTAAGAACAAAAAAAGACACGGTAAAAGTAAAATTATCTAACTTAATGTTAAATCTAATTAATAAGGTTAAAATAGTAAACTAAACTTGTCCAAATTCAATTGGATGAGTGGATATCGACCCATCCCCACCTTAGCTTCGAAATAAATCAATTTAGAGCTATTTAAAACCAAATATGGATTTATAATAAAATAATATTTTTAGTTTTCCCAAAGGCGCCCCTCTCCTCCCTTATAAAAGGGAACCTCATCCCTATCATCCTCACACCACTTTGTGCCTTCATGCTCGGCCAACCCCTTCCAAATTCACTTCTCCACTTCCCTAGAAACATCCTAGAGGACATGGTCTTCTTCAATGACCAATTTTGGTGCCTGAAGGGGAGGTCTCAAAGAGGCGCTTCAAAGAAGAGGAGGTTCGGAAACGTACGAAGCATATCAGACCTAAGGTAAGGGATAATTTTGAAAATCTCAATTTTATCCGAGATTGCTTATTTGTAAGTATTTACTGGGGTTATTTCTATCATCCATTTCCAAGTTTTATAAAAGTGTTTTCATGTATGTTTAATGTCCTTTTTAACCATTTTTGACTTTTACTACATGGTATGTAAGGAATATTTTATTTACCATACAAGGTACTTTTTGTCTTTTCTGAAAAAAAAAGTACGAGGAGAATGTTATTTTTAACGTATATGGCGTGAACGGATTTTTACAATTTAATAACCCCTCATTTTGATGAAGCTTACTCTACATGATTTTATGACTATTTTCGAAAAAATACATTTATTTTGAAAGTGCATGGCATTTTTTGAAAAGAAAATAATTTTGACGAAGAAAGGATATTTTCCTCAAGATTTCATTTCAAATGTTTTATCAAAACCATTTTCCAACTAATATGACATTATTTCATATGTGTATGTTTCAAGTATAATGTCTCTATGATTTACATGGTTTCACTTTTCTTATGATGAAATGATATCCATTTGTTTTATATGGATTATGTTATGGTTGGATGATGTTTATGAAAACCATTTCTATTCTTTGGGTTATGATGAATGATTTATGTTTATATTGTGGAACAAGTAAGAATTATTTTTCTATGAGATGGGTGGGACCTATATCTCCCTCCAATTCATTGGATAAAAATTTATATCTCATGAGATAGACATGGTTGGAATGGTAAGTTAATACAGTTCAGTGTCACAGGACTGAAACGAGGAGTGAACTCGATTCAGAAAGGGACTTTGTCCACTAAGATGGTCTTGACAGCAATGCCTTGGCTACTGTGGAAATCATAACATGTGCTGAATTGTTTCCACAATTACATGTTTTATTCTCATTATATTTTATCACAGTTGATGTTCTATTATGATATATGCCTTACATACTTCTATAATTTATGTCTTTGCTCATGATTTTGATGAATAAATTTCATGACCAAGTTTTTGCTTCCAAATGTTGATGGATTGTTTTATGTTATCTATGTTTTCCCTTACTGAGAATTTGAGCTCACCCTTTTTATGTTTTATTTTCCCCAGGAAATAAAGAAAGGTTTTAGGTAAGGAAACAAAAAGGGGAAGATAGGTATGGGAGTTGTTGATGATATTTCAACATGATTAGAAGTTTATATTCCGAGTTTCCAAAGACACTAAACTATTACGGTCCTTGTGTGTCTTTTTTTTATGTATTAAGTATTTTGCAAAAGTAATTTAATGTCCATGTACGTCAAGCTTTGGGTCTCTACATTTATCATGGAATAAATGATTATGTTTTATGAATCCATGTTTTATGATCCATGTGGCACACTTATGCATGAAATGAAATGTTTATGAAGGGTGCACCCATATAGCACTCCAATGTATTGGGTAAAGTATAGTATCATGATATTTCATGTGCAAAGAGAGTTGACTCATGCTAATTCAAGTGAAATGAGGGTTTACTCGTTCTTCATGTGCAATGAGGATTTACTCATGCTCTATGTGCAATGAGCCTTGGCTCATGGTAATTCCATGTTAAGTGTTGTTGCCACATATCCATGTTTTGATTATCATGCTTTATCATGCCTTTATGTTCATGTTTCTTTTATGCTCTATTGATATGCCTATTGTCTAACATGTATTGTACTCCTCATGTTATTCCATGTGTACTCACTTACTAGGCTTTATAGGTCACCCTTTTCTTATACATGTCCTCAGGTTATCCCATGCAACGCTATGTACGAAAGAATGTAGTGGTCATGTAAAGGAAGTTTTCAATAATTATGTTGTATTTAATGTTTTAAGTTTTTATGTAATGATCCTAATCCCCAAAGACACTAAACCTCTCGATCTTATTTGTTTTATCAAGTGAATTTTTATGTAATAAATCATGTTTATGTTTGTAATAAAAGTGGGGTTGTCATAGTTGGTATCAGAGGATAGGTTTAGTTATTTTTTTGGATTATGAAGCCCTAGTAAAGCCTTAGATAAATGAATAAGTATAATAAAAACATCCCTAAGTTTTGGTAAGTACTGAGTAAGTGGTTTATCAAAAGAATACATCCCTTTCTGGATACGAGCAGGTAGAGGCGGCTCTGGCACAGATGTATCTTAGGGGAAAAACCCGAAAACACCGCTTTGAGCTAGACTCGAATGGGAACTGGTGCACGACAATGGGACTTGCTGAAATCATTTTTATGACACTCCTGGGGGATATCTTTTAATAAATTCCAAATCATAGTATGAACCCTTATTAAGGGAAGTAAAAAATTCCCCTATGAATATATGTTAGAAAGTAGATCATGAAAAGCCTAGATTGAAGCCTATAGACTCTTGAGTAATGAAATAAAAGTTTATTTATATGTCATAAACTATTGTCTTTGGATTACCCTTTATGTGTTACCCCTAACATTCCTTTTATTCCAGCCAATGGCCGGTAATAAGAGGACTTGGGCTAACGACCGCTGTGAAGATCAGTCTGATGACTATACTAATGAGATGCCCAATCCAATGGGAGTGGGAATCGTGAACTTTTTCATGCTTCTATGTCAGCTAACTCAAGGTCTGAATAGAAACACAGGTCAAGAGGAACGTTCAACCCCCCCCCCCTAAGAAAGAACAAGTCGCTATCGAAAGATTCATGAGACAAAGGCCTCCTACATTTAGTGGATCATCCAATCCCATGATTGCTGAACAATGGATAAACTCCATTAAAAAGATATTCTCCATCCTACAATGTTCTGAACAAGAGAAGGTTCTCCTGGAGGCTTATCGTATGGATGGTGAAGTTGATCAATGGTGGACGTTGATAAAAAAAATACGAAGCCTGAGGAGGATATCGAGGTGTTGGAATGGAAGGATTTCCAGAAGATGTTTTTCGGTAAATATTTTCGGCGCACCGTCCAACTTAAGATGGAAAGGGACTTCCATTCCCTCAAGAAAAAAGATGAAGAATTTGTTGGATCGTACGAGGAAAACGTCACAAGGCTTGCACGATACACTTTCGGAATTGTCGTTACCCCCGAATGCACGGTTGACCACTTCTTTGGTGGGCTGAAGTCTATCTTGCAGAAAGCATTAACGATATGTGGCTCTGACAGCTATGAGGAAATTGTCCGATGTGCCCTCAAGTTTGAAATGGAGATCGGGTAATCATAAGAGTATCATTAGGACAAGAAGCGTAAGGTGGACTTCAATGATGGTGGTCCGATGGATAAATCCAATGGTGCTAAGAAGATCCAGCACCCCACTTGCCAAAAGTGCGGAAAGAAGCACCCTGGAAATTGCCTTAAGGGGATGATAAAATGATTCAGGTTTGGAAAAAAGGGCACCTAGCTGTTAACTGTCGGCAAGAAAGACCCACGGCTGCGATAGTGGAGAGGAACATTCTGTTTGAACCTTAACGCATTGTTCAATTCTACAAATGCAAAGAACCAGGTAGTTTTGTAAATCAGTGCCCTAATCCGAGGGTTTTCGAAGACAACCAATAAACTCCAAGGCAGCAAGGAAGATCATTAGTCATCACTTCTGCCGAAGTGAACCACGACAACAAAGTGGTGACAGGTATGCTAGTTATTCATTCAAGAATAGCGAAAATGCTTTTTGATTCAGATTCTCGCTATTCTTTTATATCTCGAATGTTTAGTATAAAAATCCCAGCACCACCACAAATCATGGACGTAAAGATGTCGGTGAGTATAAAAAATGGGGCAATCATTGCATCCAATGAATATAATTCCTCCCCTGTTATAGTCTGTGTATTGAATTTTCCAGCGAACCTCTTCATACTCCCTATGGTGGAATTTGATGCAATTCTTGGAATTAATTGGCTTTCCTTATATAGAGACAACATAAATTTTTTGGATGTGGAAATTTCACTCCATATGGAGAGTCGACCCCCGATTCATTACAAGTGCCAGGAAGAAGATGAATCTCCTTTAGCTCCATCATCTCAATTATGGATATTACTACCATATGAGCACACATATCTGGCTCAGATGATTGAGTCCAAGGAAGAAACAATCCTTGAATAAATTCTTATTGTGAAGTAATTCACTGAAGTGTTTCCCGATGAACTGCATGGTCTTCTTCCAAGAAGAGATGTTGAGTTCTCAATTAAACTTATACCTGGGGTGATAACAATATCCACGACTCCATATAGAATGGTCATTTTAGAGATTGAAGAGATGAAGAAACAACTACAGGAGAATCTGGATAAATGGTTAATACGCCCAAGTGCTTCGCCATGGGGTGCACCTGTCCTCTTAGTCGTGAAGAAGGATGGGTCAATGCAGATTTGCATCGATTATCGTGAACTTAACCAAATCATGATGAAGAACAAGTATCTTCCCCCATGAATCGATGACTTGTTTGATTAGCTTCGTGGATCACAATACTTATCCAAAGTGGATTTGCGGTCGGGATATTATCAAGTAAGTGTCAAGAAGGAAGATGTCCCCAAGAATGCTTTTCGTACAATGTACGGGCACTATGAATTCATATTATTTCCTTTCAGACTCACCAATGCTCCAGAAATATTCATGGACTTGATGAATAGACTCTTTAGATATTACCTTGACAAATTTGTGGTAGTCTTTATAGATGAATTCTAATATACTCCAAAACCAAGGAGGATCATGAGGAGTATTTAAAAACTGTACTAGAGACTTTGCGCAAGGAGAATAATATGAAATGTACATCAAGTGTGAGTTCTGTTTGAAGGAGGTCTCATTCTTGTGCCATATCATCACAAGCAATGGGATATCTGTGGACCCCTCCAAAACAGATGCAATTGAGGGATGACTGAGGCCAACATCTGTAACGGATATCCATAGCTTGTTGGGGTTAACTGGATATTATCAATGATTTGTGAGAAATTTTTCATTATTTTCCAGCCCTCTTACTGAGCTAACTCGAAAGGGAGTAAAGTTTCCTTTTAGTGATGAATGCGAAGAATGCTTCAAGGAGTTGAAAAGGAGGCTTATCACTACGCTCGTGCTCACTTTACCCACATGTGGGGAACATTTTGTTGTTTTCAGTGATGTTACAAAGAATATCTTAGGTTCTGCGATGCTGTAGAATGATAAAGTTATATCCTATGCCTCAAGGTTGTTGAAAATCCATGAGCGAAACTATCCAACGCATGATCTGGAGTTTGCGGTGGTGATCTTTGCCTTGAAAATCTGGCGGCATTATCTCTATGGAGGGAAATGTGATATATATACTGACCACAAGATTCTTAAATATATATTCACACAAATAGAGCTTAATATGCGCCAGAGAAGGTGAATAGATATCATCAAGGATTATGACTGTTCAATACATTACCACCCCGGGAAAGAGAACAAGGTGGCAGATGCCCTATGTAGAAAGGACCCAGCAATACTATCAATGATGAGAATTGAGAAGGATCCAATCTTCTTAGACTTGATAAATATGGACATGGGAATCATAAATAAGGGAAAATCATCAATCCTTTCACAAATGATTGCTCAACCATGTCTTTTGGGAAGGTTAAAGGATGCCCAAAAGGATGATGTGGGAATTCAGAAAAAGTGGAAGCTATAAAAAAAGTGAAATCCTCAGAGTTTAATTTTAATGAAGAAGGAATTGTGAGGTTTGGGAAAAGACTATGTGTTCCATCAAGTCCGGAGGTGAAGAAGGAACTTTTGAATGATGCACATAGTTCAAATTTCTCTATTCACCCAGGGATCACAAAGATGTATCGAGATCTCTGAGGAATCATTTGGTGGGATTATATGTAGAAGGAGTTCACTAAATATACATCAAAATGCCTATTGTGCCAGCAAGTGAAGTAAGAGAGGCAGAACTCTAAGGGGATGATGCAACCATTGCAAAAAACAGAATGGAAATGAGAGAACATCACCATGGACTTTGTCACCGAACTTCCAAGGACATCCAAAGGCAACAATGCAATCTGGGTTGTTGTGGATTGTCTTACAAAGACTGCACACTTCATTGCTATTCGGGATGATTTATCTTTGGATCATCTGGCATGGAGATATATCAGGGATTTGGTAAGGTTTCATGGAGTAAAACTATCTATTGTTTCTGACTGAGATCCAAGATTCACCTATAAGTTTTGGAAGAGTCTTCAACATGCTCTGAATACTGAACTGAACTTCAGTACGGCCTATCATCCTCAAACTGATGGCCAATCCGAGCGGACTATCCAAACAATTGAGGAAATGTTGAGAGCGTGCTCAATGGAATTTAAAGGAGGATGGTATCAACATCTTCCTCTTGTTGAGTTCTCTTATAATAACAGTTTCCACTTGAGAATCCAAATGGAACCATATAAAGCCCTGTATGGGAAAAGGTGCAGAACACCGACATGTTGGGATAAGGTCGTTTAATGTAAGCTGCTTGGACCAGAAATGGTCGAAGAAATGGTGGAGAAGGTGAAAACAATTCAGCAGCATATCAAGGCATCCTAGAGTCAACAGAATTGTTATGCAGATAATCGTCGATGAGACCTTGCGTTTAAAGTTAGAGACATGGTGATTCTACGCATATCTCCGTGTAATAAGGTCATGAGGTTTGGATGGAAAGGGAAGTTAAGTCCAAGGTACATTGGCCCTTTCTAGATTCTTGATCATTTTAGGGCTATAGACTATCGACTAGCACGTCCACCTGACATGGCCAAGTACATGATGACATTCATGTATCCCTCTTAATGAAGTACATACCAGACTTTTTACATGTACTATCTTCCGAGGTGGTAAAATTGGAAGATGATAATTCTTATGAGGAGCAACCAGTGAAGATCATAGATCATAGAGAAAAAGTTCTTTGAAATAAGACAATTCCCCTCATCAAGGTGTTGTGGAGAAACCAAAATTTTGAAGAAGCATCTTGGGAATCAGAGGAAGTCATGAAGCTAAGTAACCCACATCTGTTTTAGTGTTGGAAAAAGGAAAATTTCGAGGGCAGAATTTCTTAACGGGGGGATGTTGTAACGACCCAAAATTTCATTAATGGAAATAACTCTTGATATAATTAAATGTATCTTTATTTTTATATAAAATTTCAACTTCTTTGGATTTATGTTAAGAATTTTTACCGTTGCTAATATAGCTGTTGAACAGTGATGACATGATTAGTATAAATATAGGAATTTAACAAATCCAATTTACTCAGACAAAGGAAGCGATGGCCTCATCCAGTAGAATTTCCCCATACGAATCCCATTTGTTGGAGATCAGAAAAGAGGTGGCATATTTGGGCTTCTCCCTTGACCAAGCCCAAGCTGAGCTTCATCATGTCATGCTCGAACGTGACCGTCTATGGGAAAAGTGGAAGTTGATTGAAATTACCACTCGAGCGATGTTAGCCGAGCCACCCTAAGAGTCTGTCACCATCGCACACCATACACTTAGGTATTATGTGGCTTTTTAAAGGGATTATGTAAAAAATAAGTAGTACTATTTTCGTGTACATTAATTTTTTATATAATAATGAATATAATTACTAGTCATTTTTGATACATTGTAAATATTATTTAAAGAAAAAATAGAGTTTCTAGTTATTTTTAAATTAAAAGATATATTTTATTAAATTAAGGGATCTTTGAATTAAATAATATTTTAATAAAATTATAGTATTATTATTAACTTATTTGTTTTAAATATAAATGATCTTATAATTGTATGAATGCAATTATAATTTTTATTAAGGTTTGAAAGCGATTTTTGTCAAAACCCATTAATTTTTTATAAATGTCGGTTTTTATTTTAAAAGTGAAAATTATTATATTTAGATAATTATTTAGATAAAATAAATGTTTTTTTGGAATCAGGACGTCGAAATTATCCAATGGTGAATTTTTCATAATTTTCTGAGAAAGTCAAATTTTTGAGTAAAAATAAAATACCGTTTAAATATATAATGTGTTTTATGACATCATAATGACCAAATAGTGATGTAATAAAATTCTTTAATATTTATGTTCGGCCAATATATGTTTTAACATTAAAATAATGTGATTTTTGGTTTGATTAACTTACATTTCAAAGCATTAATAGACCCCTCAAGACATATTCAACACTTTGCCTTTTTAAATTAATTTACAAGGGAGTGTGACTCACCTCCACATAAGAAACCTTATTATTTTATGAAGTTCGGAATTTTACCTTATATAATATTTTTTTCCTCTTACCTTTTCCAAAAACCATGGGAAAAAACCATAGGATGGTTTGTGGTTTGGATTAATTTAATATAAGGTGTCCCAAACCTAAATAATAACGAATTCTATCACCTTTCCTATATAAACCAACACAAGATCTCACTTCCTACTCACTCAAATCCCCTGGAGTTCGTCCAACCTCTGCCTTACTATCTCTATAATCCTCCCAAGGTGCCCCATGCTCCCAAGAAGCCTCTCACAAGACTCTCTCTAGCCTTTGGAAGCACACTTCCAAGTAAGGGTTTTTTCTTCCTTTCTCATTTTTGTCCAATTTTATTTATGTTTTTTTGCCCTTTTAATTTCAATTATGAATGTTGGGGTATCATTTTACACCTCCCTCTTACTTTCCTCTTTATGTCTGAATGATGAGATACCCCTTTCTCTCTCAATAAATTTCTCCCATGTACACCCGTTACTATGCCAAAATTCCGAAAAGAACTTCTCTCTCCTCTTTTACATTCAAGCAATATTTTTGTATCATGAATCTAATTTCCATTAAAATTGTTGGGAAATGTATCTATATGACCTCATTACTGTCCATTACATGTAAATATTATGAGGAACACATTTCTCTCTCATTAACTATTTTTATGAATTCTTATGTCACGCCGTTACGCTACTGAAATCACATCGATTTTCTAAGCCAATGCCATTGTGTAGTGAATACCATTCCCATTTCTCCATCAAGGGTATTCACCTTTTTTCACATTTATTATTGATTATAATGTTTCATGTATTAAATCCACATTCCTTTATCATGGAATAAATGATTATGTTTTATGAATCCAGGTTTTATGATCCATGTGGCACACTTATGCCTGAAATGAAATGTTTATGAAGGATGCACCCTTATAGCGCTCCAATGGATTGGGTAAAGTATAGTATCATGATACATAATGTACAATGAGTTTTGAATCATGTTAATTCAAGTGAAACGATGGTTTACTATTTATTTATGTGCAATGATGATTTACTCATTCTCTATGTGAAATGAGGTTTGGCTCAAGCTAATTACATGTAAAGTGTTGTTGCCACATTTCCATGTTATGATTATCATGCTTTATCATGCCATTATGTTCATGTTTCTTTTATGCTCTATTGATATGCCTATCTTATAACATGTATTGTTCTCCTCATGTTATTCCATGTGTACTCGCTTACTGGGCTTTACAGCTCACCATTTTCTTATGCATGTCCTCAGGTTATCCCATGCAATGCTAAGTAAGAAGGAATGTAGTGGTCTTGTAAAGGAAGTTTTCAATAAAGATGTTGTATTTCATGTTTTAAGTTATTGGTAATGATACTATGCCCCAAAGACACTAAACCTCTCTATCTTCTTTGTTGTATCATGTGAAGTTTTATGTAATAAATCATGTATAACATTATAATAAAAGCAGGGTTGTCATAGTTGGTATCAGAGGATATGTTTAGTTATTATTGGGATTAGGAAACCCTAGTAAAGCCTTAGATACAAGACAAAGTATAATAAAAACATACCTATGTTTTGGTAAGTATTTAGTAAGTGGTTTATCAAACAAATATATCCTTATCTGTATACGAGTAGGTAGAGGCGGCTCTGGCAGAAATATATACTAGGGGTAAAACCCGAAAACACCGCATTGAGCTAGACTCGAACGGGAACTAGTGCATGACAATGGGCCTTGCTGCACTCTTGGTTACGACTCTGTCGGGGGATATGTTTAGATAAATTCAAAAGCATAGTATGAACCCTTATTAAGGGAATTAAAAAATTCCCCTATGAATATATGTTATAAAGAAGATCATGAAAAACCTAGATTGAATCCTATAGACTCTTGATTAAGGAAATAAAAGATTATTTATAAGTATCAATGTTTGTCTTCGGATTACCCTTTATGTGTTACCCCTAACTTTCCTTTTATTACAGCCAATGGCTGATAATAGGAGTACATGGGCTAACGACTGTTGTGAAGATCAGTGTGATGACTGTACTAATGAGATGCCCAATCCAATGGGAGCGGCAATCGTGAACTTTTTCACACTTCTCTCTCAGCTAAATCGTGTTTTGAATTGAAACACGGGACAAGAGGAACGTTCAACCCCCCCCCCCCCAAGAAAGAACAAGTCGGTATCGAAATCTTCATGAGACAAAGGCCTCCTTCTTTTAGTGGATCATCTGATCCCACGATCACTGAACAATGGATCAACTCCATTGAAAAGATATTCTCCATCCTCCAATGTTTTGAACAAGAGAATGTTCTCCTGGAGACTTATCATATAAAGGGTGAAGCTGATCAATGGTGGACGTTGATAAAAAATAAGAAGCCTGAGGGGGAGATCGAGGCGTTGGAATGGAAGGATTTCTGGAAGATGTTTTTCGATAAATATTTACCGCGCACCCTCCGGATTAAGATAGAAAGGGACTTCTTTTCCCTCAGGAAAAAAGATGAATAATCCGTTGGAGCGTACGAGGAACACTTTACAAGGCTTGCACGATACGCTTCCGGCTTTGTTGTTACCCCCGAATGCAAGTTTGACCGCTTTTTTGGTGGGCTGAATCCTAGCTTGAGGAAAGAATTAGAGATCCGTGACTTTGACAGCTATGAGGAAATTGTCCGGTGTGCCCACATGGTCGAAATGGAGATAGGGGAATCACAAGCGTACCATGTGGAAAAGAAGCACAAGGTGGACTTCAATGCTAGTGGTCTGATGGATAAATCCAACGGTGCTAAGGAGATCTAGCACCCCACTTTCCAAAAGTGCGGAACGAAGCACCCTGGAAATTAACTTAAGGGGATAAGAAAATGCTTTAGCTGTGGAAGAGAAGGGAACCTAGATATTAACTGTCGTCAATAAAGACCCACGACTGCGACATAGGAGAGGAACGCAGTGTTCGAACCTCAACACGTTGTTCAATGCTAAAAATGCAAAGAACCGGTTCATTTTGCAAATTAGTGCCATAATCCAAGGGTTTTCGGAGACAACCAACAACCTTCATGGCATCAAGGAAGAGCTTTTTCCATCTCTTCCGCTGAAGTGAACCCCAACAATGAAGTGGTGACATGTATGCTATTTATTCATTCCATAATAGCGAACATTCTTTTTGATTCAGGTTCTATGCATTCTTTCATATCTCGAATGTTTAGTAGAACAATCGCACCACCACCACAAATCATTGAAGTAAAGATGTTGGTGAGTACGGAAACTGGGGCAATCATTGCATCCCAGGAATATAAGTCCTCCCCTATTATAGTCTATGGATTGAATTTCCCGGAAAACATCGTCATACTCCCTCTGGTGGAATTTGATGCAATTCTTGGCATGGATTGGAATTCCTTATATAGAGCCAACATAAATTGTCGGGAGAGGGAAATTACACTCCATATGGAGAATCGACCCCCGATTCTTTACAAGTGTCAGGAGGAAGATGAATCTCCTTTAGCATGATTATCTCAAGCATTGATATTACTGCATTATGAGTACACGTATCTGGCTCAGATGATTGAGTCCAAGTAAGAAACCATCATTGAGAAAATGCCTATTTTGAGGGAATTCGCTGAAGTGTTTCCCAAGGAACTGTCTGGTCTTCCTCCAAGAAGTGACATTGAGTTCTCAATTGAAATTACACTTGGGGTGCTACCAATATCCAAGACTCCATATAGAATGCCTGTTGTAGAGCTTGAAGAGCTAAAGAAACAACTATAGGAGAATCTGGATAAAGGGTTTATACGCCCAAGTGCTTCACCATGGGGTGCACCAGTCCTCTTCGTCATGAAGATAGATGGGTCAATGCGGATTTGCATCGATTATCATGAACATTAAAAAATCACTATAAAGAACAAGTATCCTCTACCAAGAATCAATGACTTCTTTGAATATCTGCATGGAGCACAATACTTCTCCATTGTGGATTTGCGGTCAGGATATTATCAAGTAAGGGTGAAGAAGAAGATGTCCCCAAGAGATCTTTTCGTACAAGGTATGGGCACTATAAATTCATATTAATTCCTTTCAGAATCACCAATTCTCAAACAATATTAATGGACTTGATGAATACAGTATTTAGTGATTATCTTGAAAAATTTGTGGTAGTCTTTATAGATGATATTATAATATACTCTAAAACCAAGGAGGATTATGAGGAGCATTTAAAAACTGTACTAGAGACTGTGTGTAAGGAGAAGCTCTATGAAAAGTGTAGCAAATGTGAGTTCTGTTTGAAGGAGGTCTCATTCGTGGGTCGTATCATCACAAGAAATGGGATATCTGTGGACCCCTCCAAAATAGATGCAATTGAGGGATGGACGAGGCCAACATCGGTAACAGATATCCGTAGCTTTTTGGGGTTAGCTGGATATTATCATTGATTTGTAAGAAATTTCTCACGATTGTCCAACCCTCATACGAAGCTAACTCGAATGGGAGTAAAGGTTTCTTGGAGTGATGAATACGAAGAAAGCTTCAAGGAGTTGAAAAGGAGGCTTATCATTGCGCCCGTGCTAACTTTACCCACAAGTGGGGAACGTTTTGTTGTTTTCAATGATGCTTCAAAGAAGGGCTTAGGCTATGAACTGAGGCATAATGATAAAGTTATATCCTCTGACTCAAGGAAGTTGAAAATATATGAGTGAAACTGTCCATCACATTATCTGGAGTTGGCGGTGGTGATCTTTGCCTTGAAAATTTGGCGGCATTATCTCTTTGGAGAGAAATGTGATATATATACTGACCACAAGAGTCTTAAATATATATTCACATAGAAAGAGATTATTATCCGCCAGAGAAGACAAATAGAGCTCATCATGGATTATGACTGTTCAATGCATTACCACCCTGAGAAAGAGAACAAGGTGGCAGATGCCCTAATTAGAAAGGACCCAGCAACTCTATCAATGATGAGAATTGAGAAGGATCCAATCTTCTTAGACTTGATGAAGATGGAAGTGGGAATCATAAAGAAGGGAACATCATTAATCCAATCACAAATGATTGCTCAAACTTATCTTTTGGAAAGCTTAAAGGATGCTCAAAAGGCTAATGTGAGAATTCAGGAAAAAGTGGAAGCTATCAAAAAAGGGAAATCCTCAGAGTTTAATGTTAATGAAGAAGGAATTCTGCGGTTTGGGAAAGGACTATGTGTTCCATCATTTCCGGAGCTGAAGAAGGAAATTTTGAATGATGCACATAGTTCATATTTCTCTATTCACCTAGGGATAAAATAGATGTATCGAGATCTCCGAGAAAACTATTTGTGGGATAATATGAAGAAGGAGATCGCTGAATATACATAAAAGTGCTTGGTGTGTCAGCAAGTGAAGGAAGAGAGGCAGAAGTCTAAGGGGATGATGAAACCATTTCCCATTCCAAAATGGAAATGGGAGAACATCACCATTGAATTTGTCACCAGACTTCCAAGGACATTCAAAGGCAACAATGCAATCTGTGTTGTTGTGGATCGTCTTACAAAAACTGCACACTTCATTGCTTTTCGGGAGGATTTTTCTTTGGATCAACTGGCACTGATATATATCAGAGAAGTGGTAAGGATCCATGGAGTACCACTATCTATTGTTTCAGACTGAGATCCAGGATTCATCTCTATGTTTTGGTAGAGTCTTCAACATGCTTTGAATACTGAAATGAACTTTAGTACGGCCTATCATCCTCAAACTGATGGCCAATCTGAGTGGACTATCCAAACGCTTGAGGATATGTTGAGAGTGTGCTCAATGGACTTTAAAGGAGGATGAGATCAACATCTTCTTCTAGTTGAGTTCACTTATAATAACATTTTCCACTCGAGCATACAAATGGCACCATATAAAGCCCTGTATGGGAAAAGGTGCAGAACACCAGCATGTTGGGATGAGGTTGGTGAACGTAAGCTGTTTGGACCAGAAATGGTCGAAGAAATGGTGGAGAAGGTGAAAAAAATTTACAACATATCAAGGCAGCCCAGAGTCGACAGAAGAGTTATGCATATAATATTCGACGAGACCTTGAGTTTAAAGATGGAGACATGGTGTTTCTTCGCATATCTCCGTGGAAGAAGGTCATGAGGTTTGGAAGGAAAGGGAAGTTATGTCCAAGGTACATCGGCCCCTTCGATATTCTTGATCGTGTCGGGGATGTGGCCTATCGACTAGAACATCCACCTGCCATGGACAAAGTACATGATGTCTTTCATGTATCCCTCTTAAGGAAGTACATACCGGACCCTTCACATGTACTCTCTTCCGAGGTGGTACAATTGGAAGATGATCTTTCTTATGAGAAGCAACCAGTGAAGATCGTAGATCATAGAGTAAAAGTTCTATGAAATAGGACAATGCCCCTCGTCAAGGTGTTGTGGAGAAACCACAAGTTTGAAGATGCAACTTGGGAATCAGAGGAAGTGATGAAGCTGAGTTACCCACATCTGTTTTATTGTGGGAAAAAGGAAAATTTCTAGGGCGAAATTTCTTAAGGTAGGATATTGTAATGACCCAAAATTTCATTAATGTAAATCCCTATTGATCTAATTAAATTTATCTTTATATTTATATAAAATGTCAACTTCTTTGGTTTTATGTTAAGAATTTTGACCGTTTCTAATATAGCCGTTGAATAGTGATCACATGATTAGTATAAATATAAGACTTTAACAAATCCATTTTACTCAGACAGAGGAAGCGATGGCCTCATCCAGTAGAATTTCCCCATACGAAGCCCATTTTTCAGATCTAAGAAAAGAGGTGGCATCTTTGGGATTCTCCATTGACCAAGCCCAAGCTGAGCTTCATCATGTCAAGCTCGAACGTGACCGTCTACGGGAAAAGTGGAAGTTGATTGAAATTACCACTGGAGCGATGTTATCTGAGCCACCCAAAGAGTCTGTCACCATCACACACCGTACCCTTCGGTCTTATGCGGCTGGTTTAAGGGGTTATATAACAAATAAGTAGTACTATGTTAATGTACATTATTTTTGTATATAATAATGAATATAATTTCTATTCATTTTTGATACATTGTAAATAGTTTTAAAGTACAAATGGTGTTTTTAGTTATTATTTCATTAAGAAATATATTTTAATAAATTAAGGGATTTTTGAATTAAATAATATTTTAATAAAATAATAATTATATTATTAAATTATTTTTATTTAATATAAATTATTTTCTAATTGTATGAATGCAATTATAATTTTTATTATGGTTTGAAAGCCATTTTTGTCAAAACCCGTGATTTTTTTTATAAATGTCAGTTTTTATATTAAAAGTGAAAATTAAAAAATTTTGAAAATTATTTAGATAAAATAAATTTTATTTTGGGAATAATTATATCTAAATTATCCAATGGTGAATTTTACATAATTTTATGAGACAGTCATATTTTTTAGTAAAAATTAAATATCGTTTAAATATATTTTGTGTTTTATGACATCATAATAACCCAATAGGGATGTAATAAAATTCTATAATCTTTATGTTCGGCCAATATATGTTTTACCATTAATTTAATGTAATTTTTGGTTTGTTTCACTTACTTTTCAAAGAATTAATGGACCCCTCAAGACATATTCAACACTTTTCCTTTTTAAATTAATTTCCATGGGAGTGTGAATCACCTCCACATAAGAAACCTTATTATTTTAAGAAGATCAGACTTTGGCCTTATAAAATATTGTTTTCCTCTTCCCTTATCCAAAAACCATGAGAAAATACCATGGGATGGTTTGTGTTTTGGATTAATTTAATTCAAGGGGCGCCATACCTAAATAATAAAGAATTCCTTAACCATTCCTAAATAAACCCACCCATGATCCCACTTCCTCCTCACTAAAAGCCCTTGGAGTTCGTCCAACCTCTGCCCAACTCTCTCTAGAATCCTCCTAAGGTTCCCCATGCTCCCAAGAATCCTCTCACAAGACTATCTCTAGCCTTTGGAAACACACTTTCAAGTAATAGTTTTTTCTTTCTTTCTCATTTTGGTCCAAATTTCTTTAAGTTATTTTGCCCTTTTAATTTCAATTTTGAATGTTGGGGTATGGTTTCACACCTCCTTAATACTTCCCTATTAAAGTTTGAATTATGGGATACCCCTTTCTCTCTCATTAAATTCCTCCCATTTATACCTGTTTCTATGCTGAAATTCCAAAAAGAACATCTCTCTCCTCTTTTACATTCAAGCAATATTTTTGTATCATGAATCTAATTTCCATTAAAATTGTTGGGAAATGTATCTATATGACCTCCTCACTGTCCATTACATGTAAATATGACGAGGAACCCCTTTCTCTCTCATCGACCATTTTTATGAATTCTTATGTTATCCCGTTAGGCTACTGAAATCACATTGATTTTCTAATCTAATGCCATTGTGTAGTGAATACCATGCCCATTTCTCCATCAATGGTATTCACCTTTATGAACATTTACTTATTGATTATAATGTTTCATGTATGAATTCCAAATTCCTTTATCGTGGAATAATAGATTATGTTTTATGAATCTAGGTTTTATGATCCATGTGGCACACTTATGCATGAAATGAAATGTTTATGAAGGGTTCACCCTTATAGAGCTCCAATGCATTGGGTAAAGTATAGTGTCATGATACGTCATGTGCAATGAGTGTTGAATCATGCTAATTCAAGTGAATTGAGGGTTTACTCATGCTTTTTGTGCAACAAGGATTTACACATTCTCTATGTGCAATGAGCCTTGGCTCGTGCTAATTCCATGTTAAGTGTTGTTTCCAAATTTCCATGTTATGATTATCATGATTTATCATGCCTTTATGTTCATGTTTCTTTTATTCTATATTGATATTCCTATTTTCTAACATGTATTTCAGTCCTCATGTTATTCCATGTGTAATCCCTTACTGGGCTTTATAGCTCACCCTTTTTATATGCATGTCCTTAGGTTATCCCATGCAATGAAAAGTACGAATGAATGTAGTGCACATGTAAAGGAAGTTTTCAATAAAGATGTTGTATTTCATGTTTTAAGTTATTATGTAATGATCTTAATCACCAAATAAAATAAACCTATTGATCTATTTTGTTTTATCAAGTGAAGTTTTTTGTAATAAATCATGTTTATGTTTGTAATAAAAGCTGGGTTGTCATATATGTTCCCTCAAATAATGTTGACACCTTTTAAATAGTTTTTTCCTAAATCCTTGGTTTTCAAAAGGGTTTTTGTTTCCTAAATAATTTTTGGTCCTTCGTGTGGATTTTATTAAAGTTTTTAAATGTAATACAAAGTGTGTTCTAGTTTGGACATTATTATGTATTTGGTTTATTGATAGGCTCAAAGGGACATTTAGTAGTTTCATAAGATCTTGCATTTATCTTTATAATTTTCAATGGTTTTACAAAAATTGAACTAGAGAATTTGGACCTAAATGATTGTTTTTATTTTAAACTAAAAAAGTGGTGTTTAAATATGTTTTAAAAGATCTTGTGAAAAAATTTCGTAAAGGCCTATGATTATGTAAAACTAAATTCTTGGATGAAAAATAAAATTGTTTTATAAAGTGGGTTTGATAATCATATATATTATGGTCCATTTGGCACTTTTTATGTTTGAAACGTATGCATATATATATATATATATATATATAAGTATATGGGCTCTCTTATATAGGGTAACCCTTTATTGGTGAACGCATAGGAAGCATCCAGGTTTTGGGTAGGCAAGTGCAGTGATAACTTGTGAGTTGAGTCACATGTGCAAGGGCCTCCTACATAATATTGATATAAGCACCACGGGTTACTGGGTGTCTTTTAGATGATTATGTGATGGTTATTGATCATCCCTTATTAGATGAGTTGTTACCCACTGGATTGGTTGTCAGGCCAGGCGGGCTATGAAACTAGGGATGCTGGGTCAGGGAAACTTGTTGGATATTGACTTAGGGACTTCACTATACGCCGGTAGTTAGTTTTGAGCTGAATATGTCCAAGATTCTTCTAGGGATATTTAATATCACCCGTGGTTACATAATAATTTATAATTCTTGTTCACTTTACATTATACTAGATTATCTCTAGCTTGCATTGTTTAGATGTTTTACTTTATCCTATCTTTGGTATCTTTTGTTTCAGGTTTTTTATACCAAATGGAAAATTGTTTGGGAAATAGGATGTAGAATTTGATGGATTTTCAAATGGGAAAATCATGTTTTATATTTTAAATTTTGAAAACCATATTTTTATAATTGTATTTCAAAATTTTGTTAATGGGATACTTTGGGAAATGAAACACTTGGATTCAGTGGTTTATTCTTAGAATCCATACTAATATTTTATTGCTGATTCATATTTTATCATTTTATTTGCAGGTTCCCATTCTCAGGATCCCCTGGTTGAGTTTCTCATTATTAGTGAATGGTTGGTATTTAGATGGGTGTTGACATGGAAGGTCACATTAAGGTATGTGTGGCTTTATTTTCCTTCTTCTGCTAGTTTTTAATTTTTATTAGCAGTATTTATTTATTTGGTTATCTTTTTCTATGGGACACATTATTCCCAACAGATAATGTTTGACGCCAGAACTAATTTCCAGCCTGTGGGGATTGGGAAAGCCCTTCTGGGCGTGCTGCAGACTAGCTTGGGGGACCGAGTTAGGGTGGACCTGGTTGGTTTGTGATAGTATTAAGGGAATTAGTTTCTCAAATGATTTCACCATATGATGGTATGGTATCATGTACTTTTCTGATAAATGATTTTTCTAGATATTATTTCATTAAGAGAAATTTGGAGAAGATTATGATTATTGGTCACAAAGGAAAAATTAATAAGGGGTGTAAAATAATTGAATGACAAAACATCCCTCATAATGATGAAATGAAGCACCCAAGTACCTTTTTAAAGGAATTGATATTTTGATTCTACTATGGAGAGATTTTTACATAGGAACAAAATATCTAATGCAAGAAAGAATACTATATTTTTAAGTGTCTCAATAATGAATATATGAGGTAATTATTCAACCAATGTATCATGAATCAAGATATTGTACCACTTATTAATTGAAGGGGATATTTACAAACATATTCTATTACTAAAACTGATGTAGATTCATTAATCTTATTTTGTATTAGTATTAAAGAATTACTTTGAAGTATTTTATCTATGATATTATTATTATATGAATAATTAATCATATAAGGATTGTGCTAAATTACTTTTCATTAGTATTTGAATTAATGTGTCTAATGGTACCGATAACCAAAGAAATTTCATTTATTAGTAAAATGAAAATTTTTTAGAATACGTGATGAATGTATAAATAAAAAATAAATTTTTTTGTATGGTGAGTTAATATTTTTTATTTTGGATTAATAGAATATATAAACTAATCAAGGAGATAATATATTATTAGCCACATTATAAATGGTTAGTAATTTGATGAAAATGATAATTTATGATGGAGATCTATATATTTTTTTATTCATGAAATATATTAGATAATATGGAATATTATTTATGGAAAAAGGATACTGTTAAATTTTGGATGAATTTGTGTTATAAATAAGGCCTTATGGTGATTCAGATAAATAGTATGTTTCAAGAGCATAAGTCATGACGTTTTTAAAATTTTTGGTAAATGACATTATGGGACACTTTCTATAAATAGGGGTAATAATTTATATTTTATTTTGGGAATTTAGGGGCCTTATTCATAATTTTATTTTTATTTTAAGTTTTCTCATATATATTATAGAGGATTCATATGGATAACAATCTTTGGAACGAACTACATTGAACTTTTCAAGTAATTGGATAAATTATTTTATTCATTATCGTTTTGCTAAATATTTTAATTATAAAGCAACTGAATATGGATATTATGATTAAATAATTCTAATTGTAATGATTTAGGAATGAAAAATTATATCGTGAATAATATTTTATTGGAGTGACAGCTGAATTGAGAATTTTTCGGCGCACAACTAAAGGATGCGATTGTGCTTATGGAATAAAAATAAATAATATTTGTATATTTTCTAAAGTACTGTATATTTATAGTAAAATAATAATTAACATTACATAATGGTCCTTGAAATAAAAAAATTATTCGTTCTTACATTTATTTCTCGCGAATCAATGGCATTCTAACCCATAAAAAGTTTATATATTTTTGGTGGTTATCAATCTCCTAACCATGTTATCTATCAATACTAATTAGAACATGGGATTTAAATTTCTATTCCATGTTTATATATTCAATTATAATAAATTTTATCCAATGTGAAATTTTAGATTTGTGATGAACACCATATTTCCCTTTCCCTCTTTTTTTGGAAGAATTTTTATTATCAATTTTCAAGAAGTGGGATTTCCAGAATAGAATTTTTATATGTCAATCCCTTGATTATTGAGAAAAATTTAAAATTGTGAGGATAATATTTTTTGAATATGGGGTGATAAAGTAACAATATGGGATTCAAAAATATGAACATTATATTTGATAGTGTATGTGGTACACAACACCGTGCAAAAATAAACTATGAAATATTATTAATTATGTATGACTATAATAACCTATACATTTTCATGGAAGTTATGAAGAGAATTAAATTAAGTATGAAATATATATAATGGATATAATTGGTACAAATTAACTTATCAATATATAGGAAATTAGCATACATTATTTAGTAAAGTTATTTAATGTTTCTGAAAAAATGTTTTCCTAAAAAATAGTTTTTATTTATTTTTATGAGAAAAAGATAAATCAAATTATACACTATAGAATATATATATGATAAAATATTATTAATTTATGAAATCATAATAATAAAAATACTTATTTGGCAATTTTTTGGATTTTTTTTTGAAATGTTTTAATTTTCAATGAATAATAAAAATACTAATTTTTATTTAGACCTATATTTTTTGTATGATGAATATAAAAAGTTACATTTTTTTAAAATTATTTCAGACTAAATTAAGTTTTATTATATAATTAATAATTCTACGATGTTCATTATAATCAAATTAATTATTTAATTTCATATAAGATAAGGAAGAAATATGAACATATAATTATGATTAAGTAATTATTTATATATTCTTTTTGACTGATTTAAAATTACAAAGGGAGAATGATTTAAATTTTTAGGGAAATCGAGTGATTATTATCCTATATTTTCACAAAAATATACAGGAAATGATACATAATAGTTTATACTCCTCATTTGAAAATTTGAATTTTTAAATTTTTACCCACTAAACCAATGATATATAAATTCCCTAATAATGACCTCGAACTTTAGTTAATTGTTATATACCATGGTTTGGATATATGATAATTTTCACAATACTATAGTGATAAATGAAATTTCCATGTGTGAGCATAACAATAGATTTATTTTCTATTGAGTGAAGTGTGACATAAAATTTAATTGGAGGTTTGTTGTTCTTTAACCATGGATTTATTTCTAATGGTGATCGAATTAAAATGTATGGCATGAAAATTAATTGGAATTGTCTTAAATAAATAATACATGTTGTTACACAATTTTGGAAAAGATACTTGATTTTTTCATACTTTTAATTTATGTGTGAATTTTTTTTTGGAAATTTAATGATTATCCAAGAGTGAAATGTTTAAATGTTGGGGAGTGATAAAGCAAGAATTTTCCGAAATTATATATTGAAATTGAAAGTCTTTAATCCCCCATAGTGTTATTTTATTTGATATTGTCAAACTTTATGTTCTATTAGTATCATGATCATAATTGAGAAAATGTCCTAATTTTGTATTTAAAACAATTCCATATTATTTTTATATTACATATATACCTTTTTATAGACAAATACTAACTTTAAAAATTATAGTTTGTTACTTAATGCTAATTGGGATTAATTTTATTTAATCAAACCCATAGAACAAGCCAATATTTTGTGTCCCAAATTAATCCCACGAAATATGCCTTGGAATATGTCTCCAGATATGGATAATTTTAATGATTGGATTTTTTTTCATTAAGATCCCACCCAAATGAGTTGAAATTTTATCTTAAAATATATAAAATCTCAGGAAACCTATTTTATGACACTTTAATTGTTATATTATTCTAATTTTAGGGAAAAAATTCAGTGGCACTCAGGAAATGTGAATATGAAGAGTATTTAGGGAAAAATTATTCTCATTAATGGGCCGACTGAATTTTTATTCCAAGTGTAAAAACTAATTGAAATTATGTGGGTTGAAAATTAAGATATATTGAAACAAATATCAAATATTATTATTTCTCAAATTCTATAATTTATATGTGATACCATGCGAAAACAAATGGAAAATTATTATGGAGATGATATTTTCACCATTATTTCCATCATATGTACATACACTCTATAACTGAAAAGAGTAATGAACAATTAATTTTTAATATAGGGAGTTTCCTATGGAATCATTTTCTACTATTTGTATATATTTTATTCTTATTTTTCTTTAATTCTGATTTTTGATTTTTGTGTTCTTTGACCATACCTTTTGAATAGTCGTGATGGCGAGAAAATAACCCAATGCTTGACCATGGGGGAGGTTTTATCAGAATTCATGAATTTTTCTTCATAAATTCTCAATGTTTAACTTTTTTCTAATAATAGGTTAGTGGGTGTATTGTTGGATTATTATAGTTTTTTCAATCATTTTAGGTCCATACCCACTATTTTATTCTATTTCATACCAAATATCATATTAATCCCTTCTATAGTTAATTATATGATTTTAATAGAGTTAGGTGTGTTCAAGGGATAAAATGACATATGATGGAATATGGTATTTTAAGGTGACACACTATTGATTAAGGAATGTTCATTGATACCTAATTCTAGAGGAGGTGAGCTTTGTTGTGCCAGATGGATCTCATAGGCATGATATGTTCAACTATCATTGTTGGGGATATACATTCATGTGTGATGGGATTAACATTAAAATATATCATAGATTATAATAATTCATATTTTTTGGAACCCATGTAGTCAAACCCAGAAAGAAGTTATTTCATTCTAATTTTTTTAGTTTTTAGTATCTCATTTAATTTCATTCATTTTATCTGTGATGAACTATGAATTTATATAATAATAATTTTTTTATTTCAATTAATATTTATATATAAGATATTAATTTTATTTTAAACATGACACATTTTATGATAGAATAATCAACATGCAACAACGAGCTTCCCTGATATCTTACGTTGCACACAACATTGAGTTATACTGAAAAATAAAATAAAATAATTATTATTTTAAATGGTAGTTTAAGGATAACTATTGTATTTCTAATAATGAAAATAACTAACTACATTATTATTACACATGTATGTTAAATTTTTTTATATTTATCCAGAAAAATCTAGAGGCTTAAAATATGGATTAATCTGATTTTAATCATTAAATACATTAATAATCTTTAAAATATCGATTTACCACCTTTTGGTGGAGAACCCTTTTTAAATCTAGTTGTTCTCACTTTTATATTTTATATTTGATAAAATTATATTCTTATTTAAAATAGGGAAATCATTATTTACTTTGGAAGAAATTTTGGTAATCTCTTAATAAGGGTTAATTTTTTATGAATAGTTAAAAATAATGCATTTTAATTCAAAACTTCCTTTTAATCTAATTTATTTATATATTTATATGGAACATTAATTGGTTTTAAATTTTAATTGTAATATATTTTTATTATTTAATCAACTGTTGGTCATTATATGTAATTTCACTTAAAATTTCCACATAAACAGATGCCAATCTTTTGGTGGTTTTTATTTCTATAATACATGTTTTTTGGTTTTGACAATGGAAATTAATTTTTAAATTAATTTCTCAACATAACTGTTTTGAATTTGAAAAAATTGATTCACTATTTATAATCATTATGACCAAATGTTGAAAATAGGAATCCATTATTTCTTGGCATTATGAATTGTAACTTCAGTAAATATTTTATTTACTTTGGTTAAGGGGTAAATCTAGTAAAGAAAGTTAAAAAATAATATTATAATAATATTAAATTATTATATAATGTGACCTAATCCAAATGGATGAGATATTTGTGACCATGGCCATTAATGGGTCGATTTGAGAACCCCATGGAGCAACTTCTATGTGAGAATAACATTTATTTTCTTTTAATTCAATGTAAAGGAAAATATAACATAAACATATATCTTTTATAAAACAATTTTTATATAGGTTATATAAGTGATATCAATTAATATAAATAGTCATTATAAATATGATAAAATTTCCTATATCATGGTATTTTATATATAATTTTTATAAATCATATAAATAAATTTAGTTATGACACAATGAAGATGTAGTGCATACCTTATTAATGAATATTTTAAATAAATAATATTATAAAAATAAAAATAAATTTATTTTGAAACTTTTATGCCATAAAATAATTTTAGGGTTAAATATGAATTATTATATTTTAAATATATTTCTTTTTCTAAATAATAAAGTTGTTATTGATTTTATTATAAGTCATGATATGAATAGTATATAAATTGACATAAATGAGTTTTAAAACAAATACTATTTTATTAAATGATATAATATTACTAAAAATCTAAGACTCGAAAAAATGAATAAGATAATGTTAAATATGTCAATAATTAACCTCTTTAGGTTTTATTGGCATTTTATTGTAATTATATCAACCATATAGTATGAATATACAAGAAGACATGGTAAGATTCAAAAAAGTTAACTAATGGTTAAAGTTAAATGATAATGTAAAATTTGAAATCAAAACATGTCAAAAAATATTGGTTGAGTGGATTGTGAACAATACTAATCATATATTTTTATTATAAGAGTTTTGGACCTTTTTAATATCTAAATTTAGTTTATAATAATATAATCAATCAAAATTTTTTAATGCACCCTCCTCCCTCTTATAAAAGGCCACAACATCTTACCGTTACTCACACCTCTAAATCAGCCTTGGATCATGCAAAATCTACCCAAATAAAAACAAAAAATACCTATATTTATCTGATAATACTTCCCATGGGTAGAAATACATTAAATAATTTCTTTTATCTTAAATCAAAAGGAGTTTCCTGATTTGAGGTAATGTATTCTCTCAAGTTTCATCAATTTGTTTTCCTTCTACAACCTCCTAAACATTATTTATTATTTTATTTTTTTAAAAAAAAAAGTATATTAAGTATATAAATATGTTTTTATAATATTTATTTGGCCAAAACACACAATAAAATCCATCTATTTTATTTAGAACATACTATTTCTATGGACGTCAAATTGTTGTCTCACGAAATGATGATTGTTCAATTATCTCCTACCACCTCTCACGGTGGCCATTATGAAGGAAACATATTTATATATTATATATATTATATTGATATTGTCTCTAAGATTCTTTATTTTTTATTTACAACATACTTTTATGATTTCAATAATGCGAAAATACGATAATTTCATTTTAGGAAGTGCAGACTACCACCTCTCCAAGTGATATGACTCATTCATTCCATATGTGTAACGTATAAAGGCTGGAATTAATAAATTTTTTAAATTATATAAAATATGATATTATAATGGAATTATAATATACATATGAATCATTTAGTTTTCATTCCATTAAATATTTAATAAATGAATGTAGCTTTCATGCCTACGTACAGCTTACCATCTCCATGAATGGTGCATTTGATTTCTAATATCTAAATGTTATATACAATTATAAATACATATATAAACTAGATTTATATGACATTTAATTCATTAATATCAATATGTAGATAATGTAATTTTTACCACATAGACCATTTGTAATTATAACTAGTGCATTTTTAACTCAAGTACCAAATATCGACAAAAAACAGATATTAACATAAATATTTTTGTCATGTTAATAACGAGGTAATAAGTGATATAAAAGGAATAATAAACATGAAAATGGTTCTCATTAATATATAAAATTACGTAGTTTTATTATTCAGGAAGATCAAGGTACATATTTGACGAGTCAGACTCAAGGTAAGGTGACCATTCACCCTCCTCTTTTAGTTATAGATTTTATTTATGATATGTCTTTTAATTTTAATTTTCATATGTTGGGATAAGTTATTCTATATCCTTTTACTATAAATTTTATGTCTATGTGATGGGAGACCATTTTTTCCTCACCAATTCATTTTCTGAATTTTTAAGTGACATCGTTAGGCTGTCGAATTTCTGTAAGGGAGTTGCTAAACTCAATTTCTACTCTTTTGGTTTTACACATACTTTATTGATTATATTATTTCCAGATTATGTGTGTAATCACTGTTTATTTTTTTATCTTATAATTTCCACTAGTGTTTTTATGGAAATAATTTTTCAACACATAATCACCCCATTGATAAATTCTTACGTCATTTATACGATCTCAGAAAGGAATTTTTTGTCAATTTACATTCCATTGAGACTTATTTGTTAATATACACCAATTCTTTTTATATGGTGTATATACTTCCATTTGGAATATTATATCATGAATGTCATTATTCATAGGATATTATAATTTTGTTTAATTTCATTCTTCAATTATATTTATTCAAGTATTTTTTCAAGTGGTAAGGGACTATTTAACTAAAACATTGTTTTAATTGTTTTAAAGATATATTATTCTAAATATTTCTCATTAATGGCATTGTTTTAAAAATGGTTCTATGGATTTATTTATATTTACATTAATTTTTTAAATGTTACTTTATTATAAAATATTCAAAGTGGTATAGGAAAATTCGGTTCAAAAATCTTTTTATAAAATGATTGAAATGTTTTTTGAAAATGATTGAATTTTTTCAATATCTTGAACTTATATCTTTTCATTGCAATGTGGAAATGTTATCTTTACATTATGATTGTTTTATGTGATATGATAATTTCATTATACTCTGTTATTTTATGGGTGGTTACATGATAAATCAAATATGGGTGGTTCCAAGATTAACCAAGGTCGGGTGAACCAGAGATAACTATCCATTGCATTTGGTAATGAGACAGAGGAAAACGTTAATGTTTCTCCTAAGAGATATAATGAATATCCAATGATGGTTTTTCCAAATGTGACACCCTATGTAGTATTGAAAGATACAATGTAAGCATGTTATATATTCCCCAGGTTTCCTTTATGATTTATGATTTCATTGTGCTATTCATAAATATTATGATATCATGTGGTATGTTCAAGATCATAGGTTTTATGATTGGAAATTATTATTTTATTGATTTGTTTGTATTGATGGATTAATGTTTTCATTTTCTAATATTATAAACCTTGCAGATATTTTTATGCTCATCCCATGTTTTTTAACTATTTTTATAGGGTGTAAGGAAGGGTACGATAAAAGAATAATTAAAAAAGATTTAGGTCAAGAAAATAGTTCTTGTTTTATTTAAAGGAGTTTTATTTTCTTGAAAATAATTTGATAGAGAAGAAGTGTATACATTGAAATTTTTGAGATGTAATGTAATAGTTATGGCCTAATTCTCTAAAACACGAAACCTAAAAAGATCATAAATTTTAATTTTTTACATAACTCATGATTATGTAATGTTTAAGGCATATGCCTTATAGTCGGTATCAAAGGTCCGTTTAGATAACATTAGAGGTTAGGGTGTTATTTAAGTATAAGTGACATAACCATAATTGTTAGCATATTAGAAAAATTTATATTTATTTTATATATTTATAAGTAGTTTAATATAACCTGAATAAGTGTATCATAGTGTTTACCCTACTCATAAGTTATTATATGATGAATTTTTTGATATACTCACACTGACCTTTTTAGTTTTAGTAAATGTATGGATCTATAAGGAAACAAAATTACAATTGATGTGAGGAAAACTGTAACCATTTTCCAAATATGAAAATGATTGAAATTTGAGATATAATGAGAACTCTTGTGGTTATTCTTAACTAACTATCTGGAGTCATGATTGACCACTTGAACCATGCAGATTTTTCTAAGGCATCATATATATGATAAACGGACCCCTATGGATGTTTAGGTAATAATCATAAAGGTAATTATTTTCAATGTCCTATGTGTCAAGGATATGGAAAGGAACTCCTATGAAAGTGCTTCAAAGGAACTAGAAGATGTTATATGTGTGGTCACGAAGGTTATAAATCAATAAAATTCCATGGAAAAAAGAAGCATCTAGTTAACTCTAATAAAAGGAATTAATTTCTTTCTAAGGGACCATTTGAATGTTTTAAATGTGGTGTACATGGTTATTACACGAATAGATGTCCTATGAAGAAGGTTCGGGAATGGGATCATCAATACTATACAAACAAATGTTTACCAATGCCCAATACCACTCCAATTGAGGAAGAAGAAACTAGAAATGACATATGAAAGGTATGGATTATTTATTAGTTGATGATTTTATATTATTGAATATTAGGATTTGATTCATGATTCTTTTTGTGAAAAAGATGTATTAAGGAATAAGTTGAATTTTTTTAAGGGATCATGAGAATGCTGGATGATTAAATTGTCTACAATTCAGAAATTCTAGACTAATGTTAGATATCTGGGTGATGGAATGTTTAAAAGTATTAATGATATTTTTTATGGGATTACTTTGGATGACTTTTCCCTTGTATGTGTAACCCTGAATTTTTTTATGTGAAAATAATATTAGAAGAGAATTATCTTTTATTTTATGGATATAGATATAAATAACCATTTGGGTTTATATGATCGTTGAATTTGAGGCAATAACAAGTTGTTAATTTTTGGGATGAAAATGAAAGGTATGTGATAACATTTGTGGTTAAAATATGTTATGGTTATTTTTGAGAAATTTATCTCATCTTTGGGAATGTTATAAAATTATATAGTTTTTGAAAAAGGAAACCACACAGACTGTGGGACATCCCATCATGTCGGACGAAGCTATGTGAATTAAACCTCCAACCAAAGTGTGACTGAGATTTATCTCCAACCACTGGAATACTTGAAGTCCCTAGTTAGTATGCCTAATTCTATTTATCTAATTGATTTTATGGATCAAGAATATGTTGATTTTGGAAACATATGATTCATCAAATAGATATCCATAGAATAGAAAAATGATTTGGTGATTATGTGATAAATGTTATTTGGGAAGACATTCTCTCTTTTGGGAACACTATATGCCTATAGAAATTAGAAGACAATGGTATTTTATTTGAGGAGTAATGGTGGAGTTTTAATTTATGAAGAATCTATGTTTTTATTGTGGACTTATGTCGATTTGGGTTATTTATGGACATGATTAACCTATTATAAAGAATATGTGATTATGTTTATTAATTTTAAGTATGTGACTTTAGGATTAGTCGATGTAATTTGGAGATAAAGGTTATAATTTATCATGGAATAATAGTTGATCAAATCCTTCTGAATTTTGGGTCTCAAACTTAGTTTGGATTATTTTGAAGAATTTTAAGGAAATTTTTTTATTGAATAGTCTTTATTGAAATTTGGGTATTGTTTGTTTAATTTGGGATATTAAGAGTAGTATTTCTATTTATAAAGGTTTATCCTTTTTGGGGATCATCTAATCTTGTACTAACAATTTTGGTTTTGGTTAATGTCAAAAAATAGAAATATATAGTTTATCTTTTTTGAATTATCTTATTCTCTTGAAGTTGATTCTAGAACTTTAGGTGTGACCAAGTCATCTTGAATAATCCTTATTTGGTGAAAACATGAGTTTTTGGTACAAATTTAATAAATGATGAACCACTAATTTTCATGAAAGTATATTTCATTATGTTATTATTCAATATCATAAATAAATACCTCAAATTTATGAAAATGATATTAAAAAAATTCCATTCACTTTTCCTATGGGGTAATCAAAGACCCTTTAACCCATCACATGTTTATGGTTTTCAAATTGCTAAATTTCTCCTGGTCATGTTTTCTATCATACTCCATCAGAACATGATGATTAGTTTATCTTCCATATCAATTTTTTCCAATATGGAACCCTAGTATGGGTTATCTCAGGTGACCTTTTTACTTCTCTTTCTTTCTTTTAAAGTGATAGTTTTATTGACTCATTTTTTGATGTTGTACTTTCAATGATGTTTCCAAGCCCGATTTTAAAATTACGAGGACACAATTTCCAAAAAGGCGGAAGGATGTAAGGACCCAAGTATTTATATAATAATTCCTTTTCATTTCTATTAATATTTAGGAATAAGATATTAATTTTCTGTTAAATATGACAGTTTTTCTGACAGCATACTCAACACGCAACAACGGGTTTCCATGAAATCATACATTGCACAAAACTTTGAGTTATACTGAAAAATGAAATAATAATTATATTATTTTAAAAGATAGTTAACACATAGTAGTTTCATTGCTGGGAATGAACATAACTAACTAAATTATTATTACAAATGTTTTTAAATGTTTTTACATTTATCCAATAAATTTTAGATGCTTGAAATAAGAATGAATCTGATTTTAATCTGGAAATACATCAATATTTTGTAAAAGGTCGATTTACCATCTTTTGATGGAGAAAACTTTTTAAATATATGTTTGTCACTTTTTTATATTATATTTGAAAAAAATATTTAAATAGTAGGACATCAAATATTAATTTGTATGTTTTTTTATTTTTCTAATAAAGTTCATTTTTAATGAATAGTGAAGAATACTGCATTTTAATTCAAAATTTCCTTTTAATCTAACTTGTCTATATAGTTAGATTATAAATTTAATTATTTTTAAATTTAAATTGGATTATATTTTAATCATTTAATACAATTTGAGTCATTTTATGTAATTTTACTTTGAAATTGGACATAAACACATGTTAATCTTTTAGTATTTATTACTTCTTAAAAACACACCTTTTGGTTTTGGCAACACAAATTAATTTTAAATTAATATCTACAACTTTTATGTTTTAAAATTTGAATTATGGATTATATATTTGGAATTAGGATTTCCAAATTGTTTAAATATGAATCTCTTATTTTTAGACATTATGAATAGTAACTTCGGTAAATATTTTATTTACCATGGTTAAAGGGTAAATATGGTAAATAAGCATAAAAAATACATTATGATAAATATAAATTACCATAACACATGTCCAAATCCTATTAGATGAGATATTTCCGACCATGGGCATCGTTGGGTCAAATTTAGGACCCCATGGTTCCACATGTTTGTGAAAATGAAAATTAATTACTTTTAATTTAATGTTATGGAAAATATAAAACAAACATATATATTTTACAAAATTTTGTTTATATGGGGTCATATAAGTGATATATTTGAAAATAAATAGTCATTCAAATATAAAAATATATTCTATATCATGTAATTTTAATTATAATTTTTATACATCAACTAAATAATTTTATTTATGACACAATGATGATGTAGTGATTATCTTATTAATTAATGTTTTGAATATATGAAATTATAAAAATTAAAATAAATATATTTTGAAATTTTTTATTCCATCCACGAATATTAGGGATATATATGACTTGTTATATTTTAATTAATGAAGTTTATTTACAAAGAATCATGTTCTTATTGATTTTTAGTAGTCATGTTGTGAATACTATATAAATAGACATAAATGAGTTTTTAAAACAATACTATTTTATTAAATGATATAATAGTCCTAAAAATATATTATTTTGAAAAATGATTTTTATAAGTTAGAAAATGTAATTAATGAACTACATGAGGTTAGATTGTAATTTTATAGAAACAATATTAACTATATAGTAAGAAGATATAAGAAGACATTTTAAGAGTTAATTAACTTAACTAGGGGAGCTAAATGAAAAGCTTAAATTTGAAACCAAACATATCAAAAAACTATTGGTTGAGAGGTTTTATAGAAATACTCATTTTATCTTCTAGTTAAATGATTTTTTGAACTTTTGAGAATAGAAATTCAGTTTATAATATAATAATCTCTCAAACATTCTTAAAGTACTCGTCCTCCATCTACAAAAATGCCTCCATCTCTTACCCTTAATCACACCTCTAAATCTTCCTTGGATTGTCTAAAATCTTCAAAAATAACATAAAAAATCCATATATTCCTCCTAAAATCCTTAACTTTCAGAATAGGTAAATAAAGATGGATTTTAGCTTAAATTAAAAGGAGTTACCCGATTTATGTAATCTATTCACTCATCCTTCTCCAATTGATTTTCCTTCTAAAACCCCATAAACATTCATTATTCAATTAATTTATGAAAACAACATTATATTCAGTATAATAGGATGTTTAATGAGAATTATTCTACATAACCTCACATAGACCTCCATCTAATGTATTTAGAACATACTGGTTCTGAGGACGGCGAACTACTACCTCACGAAACGATGATTGTTCAATTATCTCCTACCGTATCTCACGGTGGCCATTTTTATGGAACTGTATATATGTATTATATATTATATTTATATTGTCTCTATGCTTCATTTTTAGATTTATATATTTCCTTTATTCTTCTAATAATGTCTGTATAGGATAATTTAATTACGAGGAAGTGCAGACTACCGCCCCCTCAATGTTATATGACTCATTCATTCCATACATGGAAAATATATATAATTGAATTAATAAACTTATGTAACTTATATAAAATATTATATTATTATGGAATTATAATATACATATGTATCATTTAGTTTTCATTCCATTAATTATGAAAATGAAATGAAAGTAGCATTCATGTGTACGTACGACTTACCGTCTCCAGGAACAGTGCATTTCATTTATTATCTCCAAATGTAATGTTCTATTATAAATACATATATCTAATGGATTTATATTATATTTAAATCATCTATATCATTTTTAAACCATGTAATTTTGACCATATTGTTAATTTGTAATTATAACAAATTCATTTTTGACTCAGACACCCAATATCAAATTATCTTAAATAATTATGTAATGTTTATAATGAGGAAATAAGTTATTTAAAATGATTAATAATTTTGAAAAAGGTTCTAAAGAAAGTATAATTTTAATTAAATTTATTATTTAGGAAGAACAATGAACATTCATGATGAGTCAGACTCAAGGTAAGGGAACCTCTCACCCCCCCCCCACTTTTAGTATAAGACTTCTTTTATGTTATGTCTTTTAATTTACATTTTTTTATGTTGGGAAATGTTATTATATAACCTTATTGCTGTAAATTGTATGTCCATGTGATTAGGGACCCTTTTATCTCTCATCAACTAATTATCATAATTTTTATGTGACATCATGTGGCTATCAAATTTTCATAAGGGAATTTCTAAATTCGATTTTCACTCTTTTGGTTTTACGCATACATTGTTGATTATATTATGTCATGATTATGTGTTTATATACTATTTAATTATTTATTTTTTAATTTCCACTTCCCTTTTTGTTTATATAACTTTTCAACACATAATAACACAATTGATAAATTCTTACATCATTTATACGATCTTTATAAGGGATTGTGTCTCAACTTTCATTCCATTGGAATGATTTTATATTATACAAAAATTTCCTTTTATGTGGTGTATATACCACAATTTGAAATATTATATCATGAATATTTTTATTCTCAGGATATTATAGTATTTGATTAATGTTTTTTTAATTTTTTTTTTCAACTATTCTCTCAAGTGGTAAGGGAATCGTTAACAAAAACAATGTTTTAATGTTTTAAATATTTATTCTTCTAAATCATTCTCATTAATCTTGATATTTTTAAAATGTTTTAAAGAAATATTTATATGTACATCAATGTTTTTAAATTTTAATTTACTTATATGTCTCAAAGTGGTACAGAACACTATGATTCAAAAATATCCTTATAAAATATTTTAAATTGTTTTTTATAATGATTGAACTATGTCAATATCGTGAACTGAAATATTTTGATTACAGTGTGGAAATGTTATCCTTCCTTTATTCTAGTTTTATGTGATATTATTATATATTAGAACTTGGACATTTGATGGGTGGTTAAGTGATAAACCAAATATGGCTGGTTCTGTGATAAACCAAGGGCGGTTGAGCTCGAGATTGCTCTTCAATGTATGATGTAACATGATAAAAGTAAACATTAATGTTTCCCCTAAGTTATTTTGGGAATATAATATGATGTGTATTCCAAACGTGACTCCCTATTTAGCTTTTAAAGCTACATTTTATACATGGTATGGATGAAAAAAGTTTCCTTTTAGGATTTATGATTTCTATTTTATATTCATAAATCATACGATTTAATGGGGAATGTTTAAGAGCTTATGTTTTATGATTGAAAAAGTATGATTTTATTGATTTGTATGTATTGATTGACTAATGTTTTCATTTCTAATTTTTTAACCCTTAGTGATATTTTTATTCTCATCCCATGTTTATGAATATTTTTAAAGGGTATAAGGAAGGTTAAGAGAAAGGAACAATTCATGAATATTTATATCAATAAAATAATTCTTGTTTTATTTTAAGGAGTATTATTTTTGTGAACAAAATTTGATAGAGATTAAGTGTCTAAATTTTAATTTTTATTATGTAATATAATAGTTATGGCTTAATTCTATAAAAATCCAAACTTGAATAGATCCTCAATGTTAATTATTTACTTAACTAATGATTAAGTAACATTTAAGGCTGGGACCCTATAATATCTTTAATACCCCAAAGATTTGAATTACTAATATTGAGTGCTTTATTAGCATGGCTTCTCAAGAGGGACAACGTTGGTCATCCCATGTGTTTTACTTAGTGAAAATTATAAATATTTGTTGAGCAAGATAAAAAATTCTTATCAATTTGGAACCATTTATATAGATATAGTTCATCTTCATTCAATATTTTCATTAAATATTTTCAAATTCCTGGGATTTAATTCCTTAAAATATAGAACATGTTTCTCTTGATGTATAAAAACTACAATTATTCTACATGGATTGATTAATCACATGTTGAACACCAAGAGAATTTGGTTTAACATGATCTTGAGCCTAATTTAAGAAACATGTGACATTATACATGAAATTGAAAGGAAAATAATATTTATTATTTAATATGTATCATTATCCTTGGTGTAGAACCAGAGGAAAGGACTAAAACCAATAGTGGAAGAGTGAAGCCCACTAATATTTTATGTTTAAGAACCTGAGCAGCAGAAGAAGAAGATAATTGAAGTTCCATTCATCCTCCCTCTGCCATTGCTAAAAGTAATATCATCAAAAAGACAATCCATGTGATATAAACATGGGTGGTAAATATGATTTTAAAGAATATTTTACAAATGACGTAGAAAATGGAATGGTAAGTGACTCTACAAATCATGTAAATAAAAAATAAGCACCTTTATATCTATCTTATACTTCGGATTATGATGATGGAGATTCAAATATTTAGATGGAGTTTTTAGTCCACCTACTTGTAGAGATCAATTTTCTGTGATGAATTACTTGAAAGGGAATACTTTTTACTAATTCTTCATGTTCATATCTTATAGAAGATGAATTATTTTCTAACTTCTCCATTTTTGAAATTTATGGCACAAAACAAATTGAAAAGGAACCTGAAATTGTTATTACATATGGATCCATAAAAATAGTGGTTATTTTTTTGAGACAACCTCATATACATAAAATTTCAAATAATATGGAGGAGTATGACATGATATTAAATATGGTACAACCCGTTCTCCTTTTTTATAATCATTTTCACCTATAATCCTATCTATCTTATTTTTTTGGGGTTTTTTTGAAAATTAATATTTATTGGGGGTTTTCTAATAATGGAATATACACATGGAAGTTGATATGAATAACATTTGGTGGTTTATAAGAATGTGAAAACAAACACCATCTGATTGAGGATTAAATACCATAACTGGTTGACTGGATAGAATAAAAACCTAGCACTTAATTGGGTGTGTAAACCAATATTGACTCATTTATTTACCCTTAATATTTAATTTTTTTTCTTATTTTATTATTTTACTTTTTCATTCATTATTTTATTAATGTTGTCATAGATAAGAGTAGAAGTCATGGATTCCAATAATGTATAATATTTGGATATTTCATTCTTCATGTTTTGTTTTTTTATATATCATTTTTATTTTATAGATTTGAAATAAAGGGTCGTTAAATTTATGTGTGGGGAGTGAATCAAACTACATATAAGTTTTCTTTATATGTATTTTTTCATTTTTTAAGAAACATGATCTTTAATGAATATTCACTTTAATATTTCAATCTTGAATTTATTTGGACCGTTTTTCATTATTTTTTGAAGAAATAGATATAAAATGATTATAAATGTCGAAAAAGCTTCTTAGAATTTACTTTTGTAATTTTTTTTTGTGTTTGTCCATTTTTAGAAATATATTCCAATGAAAAAATGATTGAACATTATTGTCCCCATAAAATAAGGTATTTTGATATATATTTTTTTTTCATATTATTCATTATGAATACACTTTCTTTAGATAACCATTGATTTTTTTGTGAACTAGAACTATTTATTATTCTTTTTTCATGGATTCAGACTTAAATTTTTTTTCTGAAGGAATGTTTGATTGTTTTGGAAGGAAATATTTTATATCAAGGAATAAATTTATATACACCTCTATTTTCCCTTAAATTCCATGATTCTTATTATAGGTTTAAACCAAATTTCAACCAAATTATATCCAACAGAAATTAATCATAATTTTTTTTTCACGTGGTTTTCAGGTTTGAGTGTGGGGGAAGGATCATTCGTGTGTATTAAATGTGTTTTACTTCAATTTAGGGTGGTGTTAGGTTTGTGGAACATTTTTTAGTTTTAAAAATACCTGAGCTAGTTTCATTTATTATGCTTCATCTAAATCATCAATTTTCTCCAAAGAGAAGTAATAAAATGGAAAAAATAATGAAAAACAGTTCAGATGATATTAATATTTTGTTATAATTACTTAAGTGACTCATGTACCTATCAATAATAAAAGGGAATGAATTTACATTCATACATTTTCTTACATTTTCATTTCATCCTCTATGTAAGAAACTAAAATCAAAATTTAAAAAAAAGAAAAAAAGAATGGGAGAATTTGGATGAGTCCTTTCGTTTTATTCACATAATGACTCATGACCCATGTAAAATGGTGTGTGGTGTATAGGTTTTTGAAGAATTAAGTTATTATTGTCCAAATTTTTCACTTGAATACATATGAATATGTACTTAATAGTTTATCCAACACTTTTATCCATTGAATTTTTAAATTATTCACCTAACAACTCAAAGATGCAAAATGTGACATAAATATTCTACACGATTGAATTAATTATAATGTCTCATTCTGTGGGGATATTATAATTTTCACACGCTTAAGATTATACATTCCTCTTCAATTTATGAGAATAACCCAGATTTAATCTCTACTTTATATGAGTGGAATAAAATTCAATTTGTGGTATGTTGTGACTAGGTCATTGATGTTTTTTAGGTTGAATGAATTTAAATGTGTGGGATAAAACTAAAAAGATTTTTTTTCATATAGGATGAATCATAGAATTTGGTTTTGGAAAATATCATGCTCGTTTTCTCATTTTTTTTGTATGGAATTTTATTTATATATTTGGTGATTTCACGAGAGTATAATGGTTATGTGTTGGAGAATTATGAGGCTAAATGTTTCAAAAAATATTAATGTAATAAAATATTTTTAATCTAAATATTGTTATTTTTTTGGATGTTTTCACATTTCAAGTTTTTAGTATTATTTTGATCATAATTGTAATATGGAAACGTTTTCAGTTTTGGTATATTTTAATAAATTTTCTTATTTATAAAATAATTTTTTGGGAAGATTAAATTTTTAAGATTCGTTTTTTCGGATTTTATATTCATTGGGATGAATTTTAGTCAAATTCACTGATGGATATATATTTCAATTTTTTTCCCAAATTCATGCTCACAATTCAAGTACTGAAATCCATCCCAAGATCTAAATATTTATTAAAATTAGAAATCATCATTAAATGGGGCAAACCAAATGAGTTAAAATTTTAAATAAATATGGATAACATATAAGTGATAATTTATTCATAACTACATCATTTTTTTATTTTTCATATTCAATGTATATAAATTTATGGGAACATGATGCATTGGAATATAAAGAGTCTCTCGGAGAAAAATAATATCATTAGTGAATTGGAAGTAAAATTTTATCTATGTGTCCAAATGAGATGATGTTTTTAAGGTCAACAATGTAGAGATAGATAAAACTTCTAAAAAAATTATTTACCAAATTTAGTCATTAAATAGTGATTCCATGTTCTTACTTTATGTGAATATATTTTGAGGCAAAATTATAACCCCTATTATATATAAATGTTCACTTCCTATTATAATTTAATGTCTAAGACATTTTATATATATACATAGTTACTTATGGAATATTTATCAATTATTTTAATATATATTAGTCTTATTTTAATTTCAATATTTATCTTAAAATTTATATTCTTCCACTACACCTCTCTAATAATTATAATTGTAATAATATAAACCAATTCTTGGCCTTGGTAAATTTTTTCTCAGTGATCCTGAACAAATTTTTTTCAATTCCCAATGTTTATTTTCCTTTTGAATTGGGTAGTGGGTGAATTGAGTGTTTATGCAATGGGTGTCCATAATTTAAATATATTAACAACTATATTACTTTATTCCACAAAATTAATCATTTCCCTACAATAGTTTAGGCATTCTCCTCATATGATGGAGTTGAGTGTGTTATATGGATGAATAAGTATAGGATGCAACTAGGTCTTATAAGGGGTCACACTCTCAACTAAGGTGTTTTCATCAAACATGACTACTGATGGAAATGATATTTGGTGTTTTTAGGGGATCTCCTAGGAATAGTTAGTTTTATTGTAAAATTTGGGTATAGTGGTTCATGTACGACTATATAAACAATGCGACTTAATTTAGACAAAAATAATTGATAATTACGGATCCCAAGAAGTTAATCCTAGAACCAAGTTTTTTATTTCTAATTTTTTTAGTTTTTATTGTATTATTTTAATTTTGAAGAATTTATCTTTCATAAACCCCACTTCATTGAATTTGATATAGTGAGTCCTTGATTACTATGTGTTCTCAAGAATGATATCTAATGATATCCCTTATTCTTCACTTAGATAGAAATAAAAATATTTTTTGGGAATGCACTACGGCACATATAACGTTGGAACTTTTTATAAAGATCCATGTGTTCTTCAATCATCGTTTTTATTTAAATTTTTAAAATATATTACATTGAACACATTTAACATATAACCAAAATAATGTTTTTAATTATATATGAAAATTGTAATTATTATTCTTGGATTGATTACACACTTGAGGAATAGAAAGAGAAATTTGTTAAAAATGAACATGATTCGAGATTGAAAAGGATTAGTGATACATTACAATACATGGAGAGAAATATAATTTGGATAAATGAATATTTATGTTCATACTAGGTACTTATGTTGGAGAAAGGCCTAGAAATATTGAGGGAAGTAGTAACCCAACAAATATTTAATGTTGACGATCCTGATGAGGCTAAGAATAAGTTACTGGATGATCAAATCACAATCTTTGATCTAAGTCTTTGGGATGATTCTAAAAAATACATTTCAAATAATAAACATGTCGTAGATCAAGTTGATTTTGTTGAGTATTTGTATAATATTGTAGATGCTGAAAATGCTAGTGATTCTGTAATCCATGATAATGAAAAATCATCACATCCCTACCTCCCTCTTTGTTTTTAGGATGAAGATAAAGATTCCCATTTTGAGATATAGTTTAAGGTGAACCAACTAAAATATATCAATTTCAATGATGAATAACTCAAAAGAGAATATTTCATTATTGACCATTATTGTTTTAATGTTTTTCATTATTTTTTCATTATAACTTCTCATTTTATGAATTTTCAAACACAACGCACACGATAACATTCCTATAAATACATGTTAATGAAATATTCATACAATTTGTGATAAAAGGTAAATCCCTAGATGAACATGTCATGGTGAGACTACCTATTATGAAAATATTTTATACCAAATATAGAAGGAAAACATGATAGTTAATTGGGAACATCTATGTCTTCTATTCTCTCCCTCTCTACACCTATAGTTCTCAATTTCTTCTTTATCGTAGGTTGGGATTTCTTTTTCTTATTTGGGGAATCCCATTCTTGGAATTGACTAATGGATGTTAGGATAAATAACATGTGGTGGTTTTTAAGAATTAGTGGAAATTATATTTTTATTGGAGATAAAATTCTAGAACATCCTGACCGTGAGAAGAATAATAATATCACCTTTTGAGGGTATAAACCATATTTTACCCATTTTATTTCCCGTTTATATTTAAATTTTTCATAATTTTATTATGTGTCATATTTTTCATTATATATTGTAGTCTATAATTAGTATGATCATGGAGAATTACTAATGTATTCCACTGATTTAAAATCTCAATAAATGTATTTCATTCTATTTGGGGTTTCTACTATTATATATTTTGATTATTCATCTAAAAAAGGATAGTTAATTTATATATGGTGGATTTGAAAACATAATAGATATTTTTTTGTGTTTTTATTTTTAATTATTCATTTTTAATGAACATTTAGATTTAATGAATATTCAATATTATAATTTACACATGAATCAATATTTAGAGGGTTTTAGTTAATTTTTATGACATGACTTTTAAAAAATTATTTATGTGAAACCTATTTTATTAGAATTTAATTACAATTATTTTTATTAATTTAACCTATTTATGAAACTTGTTCCCATGAATCACTGACTCCACCTTACATCTCGTATACTATGAGGTTTTTAACTAGTTTTTCATATACGTATAAATACCCACACTCTTAAAATAAAAATGAATTTTTTTCTAGGAATTATATATTTTGATATTTCTATTTCAAATAATATCACATTATAATTTGTTTTTAAATTATTGATGAATTTGTAGTCAGTTAATATATTATCATGATACCTACCATTACAGTTTTTTAAATATTATATGTTACAAATTTACTAATATGTTTAAGCAACCATAGAGGGTAATTTTTTCTTAACAAACTAGTAATATTATCAATTCTTCCAAGATATTTCAATTTTAGTGTGGCGAAAGTTCAGATCATGTTAATTATTTATGACACACTATATTACCGGGTGGTTTGATATGTGTGTCATATTTTTCTCAATTTAATGGGAACAGTTTAATTTCATTAATTTTTCTATATTTGAATCATCATTTTTCTCTACAAATAAAGAAAACCAATAAATATAGAAAAAGTAAATAATGGATATGGGATTAATTTTCTCAAAATAATTAATTTTTAACCCATATATATCCCAAAAATCAAGGTCACGATTTGTAATTCATATATTTTATGAAATTTTAATTTTATCATACATTTTAAAAAATGAATAAAAAATAAAATCTCCAATAAATTTGTAATGAAAAATGAAATAAATAATTTTGATGAAATAATTCGTTATATTCACCTTTTGAATGATGTTTCATGTCAAAAAGAGTATAATGTACCTTTTTAATTGGAATTTAGTGAGTATTTTATTGTGTTATAAATTCAATATTCATGAAATGTTTTGTTATAGTTTATGTTATGATTTTCATCCATTTCATTTTTATATGGTTTACCCACCAACCATTAACCATATAAATTTCATAGAAAATACCTTATTATTGAATTACATTTTATTTATCACTTTATGGAGAGATTATAATATTCAAAATCCTATAGAGATACATGGGTTTTCCAAGTATGATCATACATCCATATTGAATCTCTTTTGTGTAAAATGTCATATAGAATTCAATGTGAGGTAAGTTATGACAGGGACATAGAAGTATTTTTGAGTTTGAATGAATTTATATAAGAGGTATAAAAATTAAATTAATTTTTTTCCTTTGGGTAAAAAATATGGAATTATCATTTGTTATGGATTAGAAATGTTTTCTTGCTTTTTTATTTTTGTTTGGATTTTGATTTAGAAATATGATAATTGTCTCAGAGGGTAATGGTTAAGTTTTGGAGAGTGATGTGGGTAGTACAATCAAAATATATACATTATAACTTATTGGTTTTAATCACACCATTTTGTTAGGTTAGGGTAAATATTGAAATTTGCAGTTTTTAGTAATATTTATATCATAATTGGATAAATGGTGTACTTTTTGAATTTGAAATTTAAAATTATGTTTTTTATTTCATGTAGAACTTCTTCTAGGCTGTTCCAAATAAAAAAAATTCATTTTTAGGATATGATCTTTTTTTTATAATCATTTAATTCAACAGTAACCAAAGCTCATTCCAAATATTGATTCCCAAATCGAGCTCAAAAGTCAGTCCTAGGAATATCATCCTAGATTAGGTAACTTTTTTCTTTGGGCTTATATATCACAATGATTTTATTCAAATGTGATATAAATTTATGTAATGTTTTAGATGATCCTATGAAATATTTTTCCTAACAATTAAAAACATTTTTATTCTTATTTTTTAATTAATTCATGTGAATATATATGAATTTGAATTAAAATAATCCCAAGGATTGGCATAATTATTTAAAAAAATTTCAGAAATATATTTTATGTGAATCTAAATAGGATGATCATTCTTGGTTTGATATATGAGAGATATATAAAGAAATTTTAAGAATGAATCATTTTCAAATTTTTTAATTAAAGTATAATAACATGAATATACTTATAGTGAAAAAATTTGAATACAAAATTTTCACACCTTTATCCTCCAAATGTTCACATCCTTTTCCATTCAAACGAGTTAGGAATCTTTAACTTTATATATAGGGAGTTTATTCTTGAAGGTTTTTTCCAATAATTTTAATATATATTATTCTTATTTTTCCTTCATTCATTTTTTTTATTTTTTTTATTCCAAAATGTCTATCTAGTTGACATTATTGAGAGTAAATTACCCATGCTTTGGTCTTAGGGGAGGTTTTCCATATGTTGTTGAACTATTTTTATTCACATAGAAATGCTTTTTTATATTAATAAATTGGTAGTGGGTTTATTTTGGGTGATACAATAATTTTCTATCATCTCATGACATTACCAACTATTTTATCTTATTCCCAACCAAATATCTACAATTTCCCTTATCATAGGTATGCTCTTCATAACATGGAGTTGAGTGTGTTTGAGAGGATAAATAATATAGAATGGATCCATGTCTTTTACAATGTCACACTCTTGGATGACGTGTGTACATTAATTAATAATTTTGGAAGAAGTGATATTTTGTTTGACGAATAGATCTCAAAGGAATGATATTTTTCAAAATCAATATATGGCATAATGGTTCATGTATTATGGGATGTACTATCTAACATAATTTAGACAATAGTAGTGCATAATGATGTAACATGAGAAGTAAACCTTAGGGAAAAGTTTTTTCTTTCAATTATATTATATTAAATAAAAAATTACTTTTTAACACATTTTATATTTCTCAAATACCAATTATTTTAATTATGGAGTGTAATAGTATTATTACCAATTCTCTTCAAGAGAGATGAAACAAGTCATCCCATGTTATGTAATTAGTGAAAATGTATAAATTTGTTTATGTGTGCACTAAAAAACATATTAGATGTTAATTATTTTAACATTATTTGAATAAAATATCATTATAATTTTGAAATTGATATTATCATTTTAAGATGATATAATGGAATTTGAGGGAGAAGAAGTGAATATAAGGAAATTGAAAAGATAGGGGGAGAGTTGTTACAAACTTATATGTCGCTACATGCATTTTATACTTTTTAAAGGATATTAAGACCTTGAGGTATGGTATTTTTGTAAGACCATAAACTCTATAAGGTTTCTACTAGTGGTTAAGATGGAGTTTGGTAGATTTTTTCCTGATCTTATAACGATTTTGTATAAGGAGATATGAGGAGAGGATAACCCATTTGATAAGTTAAAATCGATTTCGTTTATGTAAATAACAATAACCTTTTAATTATGCAAAGTAATTTTCATGGATAGTGGCTAAAAAACTATAGAAAAAATTGACTAGGAAAATTGAAATGTTGAGATAGCCTCAACCATGTTATTTCAAAAATGTTTTAAAATTATTTCACCACCTAAACACTTGAATTATAGTTTTTTTTTCACTTCACATTTTACCACGATACATTTTATCCATGTTCATTTAATTTTTATATCTAAAAATAAATAGATCCTTATTAGATAATTTTCAAAAAATTATTCTAAATTTGAAATATATTTTTTCTAGTAAAATATCCAAAAATATTTATACAAATATTAAAATATTAAATATATAATATATTAATACAAATTTTTAGAAAAATTTAAATTTAATTATGAAATAACAATCACAAGACTATCAAATATAGTAAATAATTATATTTTTTATTTCAATTGAAAAAGAAATAATTTTGCAATTAAAATTATTCATAAATTATCTTTTCATAAATACAAAATAATAATATCCTAAAAATTCATAGTATTAAACAATATTTTAAGTCAATATTAAAATAAAAAAATAATTATTTAAAAAATTAAAAATTTTAATCATTAAATATTAATAATATTAGAAGTGAAAAATAATTTTCTTTTTTAAAATTCATATTATAAAATTTATAAATTTATCTTCTAAATGAAAATTCGAATAATATAATAATCTTATTTTTTATTAATTTTTAAACCATATTTTTATTAATATTATTTCATTGAGATTTTAAACATCAAGATTTAAAATATATTATTACATATACCAAAATATTATTTATTATCATTTAACATCAGTGAATTTAATTATATTTATATAAAATATACTATAAATTTTAATGTCTTTTCAGAAAGACCAAGTCATTTAAATATTAAAACTAATTTATACCTTATCCTTTAAATGTAATAATTTTTTCGTGATTAATATTAATTTATTTAAAAATGGTATTTTTTTTAGATTTATATATAATATTCATCTAGTATATAGAAATTTTATTTAGTTCATTTTTATGTGAAACAAGATATCTATGAAAAACTAATTTATTATGAAAAATCCATTCCAATATATGGGATCAATACACACACCCCTTCAGGGGTCCAGCTGAAACATGGAACCACATAAATAGTAAATACATTATCCATATATTGAATTGGGAAGTACGATTGTACTCAAGGTTTTTCCAAGGACCTCGACTCTATTCCCAGTCCAAGGATCTTCATAAGTGTCTACCAAATCAGAAGTAATTTAATCATTTACAATTAAATTTCCAAAATTTTAAATTTTAAATAGGAGTTCGATCACCCATAGTATTGATATAGAACATCACTATACACCATAATAGAATCATTAATACATATGGAATATTCCACCCCCAAACAAATTAATTAATGTGATCCTTTTTTATTCTATAGCCTAGAAAATTTGCATTTTCATATCAAGCCTGTCTATGGTCCAACAAAGGCCCAACTCAGTATGAGAACTACAAACTCTTTCCCCAAATTGTAATTATTTAATTATAACCATGATCATAATTAATTAAATATATTTATTTAAATAACAAATTTAAATTTTTTTCTCAATTGATGATACCGTTACCAAGTGGAATCACTACACCAAAAGCACAACCAAACTCATGTAGTAGATCCAGTCGTTGCAACTGATGATAACATAAGAAAATTCCATGTATAAGGGCTTTATTTAAATTACACAAATATTTCAGTTTTTTTTAAATTAACTTTTTCGAAATAACACACTTAAGTGCATGAAATGACATAAATGAATTATTTCAATATGTCCTCAAGAAAAGCTATATGAAGGAACCATATTATTATGATGATTCAACCATGCGTCACTAGAATCATCCATGAGACACAATATGGAGACAACCAAAAATTAGAGATAGAAGGAGGATAATTGAAGAGTCCAGAAGATTTTGAAATATACCAATGGAAATTCCAATCAAAAATCCAATACTACAATACAAAAATATTACTAAAGAGATTAAAAACCCACTACATCCCATTATGCATAAATAATTGTTAAAACACATGTACCAACCCCACTAAAAAATCCAAACCAATATGGATTAATTATCACCATTATCAATAATTCTAATATCATGAAATCTTTTCCAAAACAATACCACGCAATCATATGAACACACCAGCCATATGTAACAAAATGATCATGATGTTTTCACAAACCCACTAAATCTATTAATGCACAATATATCATGTTAAACCCCATTAGGCCGATGTGATTTTAAAATAAATTGATTCCACTACTAAGTAGTTACTAGAAAATGTGATTCCATTGCCTCTAATCCTAATGGAAACAATATATCATCCCAATACACACACTGATATTTCAAGGTCACCATTACTCTAATTCCATAGTTGATTCTCCATGATAAAATCCTCTATTATGATCTACCACATGCACTAATGCAACACCATCCTGATCCATGATTTAATCATATCTATTTGATACCATGTTTGAGGCTAGAACATGGACTCTATCCATCAGTGAAACTGAATTTACATTAGGAATTAACTTTTTCATTGGAATCCTATTACTAATAAGAGCATCCAACAACTGGTCCCAGAAAACGACAAATTTAACTATGTGGGTTGGTATACTCATTGGTGATACAAAACATCACACCATAATAGTGTAATTAACATCTATTTTATGGATCAAATAATCATTCACCGCAATTATGCTACATGTTTTTCTTGAACACGATGAATGGCCCTATATAATCCCACTCATAACAAAGAAAAAAATAGAAAAGATTACTCAGGACTCATTCTAGATTTGACGAAACACTATCCCAAGTACATTCCAAAATTAATACAAAGTGATGGTCATGCCCAATATTATCCAACAACGGAATGACAACCATATGGATTTCATCATATTGATCCCCAACTGCACGACCTGACAGATCCAAAAATCAAATGTTTGTCATTCCAACTGGGCCACACTCATTTTACTATTTAAACATGATCTTATTCAATTTCTTGGATTCACCATGAAACCAAACCATGATAAAAACATAATTTATCTTCTATTATAATGTTAAATTTAAAATCATTATCCATTACTACATACCTATATGCTAGTTAGTGTAAATATATATCCCTCCATCTTTAAATCGCACACTACCACCCACCAATTCAAAATTAAATGACACCACATATACCAAACATGCGTTGTGTGATCCCATTTAAATTAATGTGTGTACTCATTTTGAAATACTACTTCAAAAAGCCTAACTCACACAAATTTTTATCAAAAATACATTAACTATTATATCAATTATTTAGGATGTGAAAATATTATCATACTTGAAGTATCCATAATTTTTCATCCAAAATGCTCTTTTCTATCACATTTTTCAAGGCTCCAAAACTAAAACCACTAACAATTTTCCTACAATATGTTACCTCAATCAAACATAGAGAATCAGTGGCACACATATTAAAAATTAAGTACATCACCAATACCATTTTCTAATGCATTCTCTCCCACCACATAGTTATTTTACAAAAAAAATAAGAAACATCCAATTATCTAAAAATACCTAGAATATCATTTGTAAACAACAAGGGAAGGATCCTGAATGGTTATACCCCTCAAAACCTCCCATGAAACAAAAAATAGTTAGCACTCAAGGTGCCTAATAGTGAGATTCTAAATCATCACCATATAAAAACCCAAACCATGATAATACATCCTGTGCATTGTTCTCAAACACATGAACCTACCCATTTGTCTCTCTTCTATTGGATTACTACAACTATTATAACCCATCTATTAGGAAACTATAAATCCACCTAGCCCATCATATCACCAATATCATAGGTCACATCCCAAGGTCCCTATGATATTTCAACCAGTCAATAGGTCAAGTCTCATATAAGGGAACATCTAACGGGATGATGTCCATGCTCTTGTCTCAAACGAAAATGGCTTATAATGTTCTAAAACATCTTCTACCTGGTTATCTAAAAACACATCTGGAATCCAATTCCAATTCCACTATCCTGGAATGGAGAAAACATTCATTTAGTATCCACTAAAAAGATTTTTTCTCTCAATAATTATGATATAACTAGTGATGGTATATGAATAATTGTTCCATATGAAATGATCCATATAAGAGAACTATAATAACAATGATTCGTTATATTTAATTATATTCCATGTTATATCATAAAAATAAATATTGTTTGTTACTTAACATTTTATAACCAAACCTATATTTTTTCACCAATGATAACAATCATAGTAGTATTTCGATACTTTTTATGTGATGAAACAATCCAAATCAAGATTCCTAATATGCATCCTAGCACAATAATCTTATACCCAAAATTAAAATAATCCATAAATAAAAAAACCATGTGAATCACATGTAGTGAAATCATTTGACAGTGTTATCTCATATCCGTAATTAAAATCTTACCCCCTGGTTATCATGTCTTCAAACTTGAATTATTTTTCGGGACCCAGCAGCTTGATATTTATCAAATGATCCAACACATTCTTCAAGAAAATGGATAATATATTCCAAGGAATAAAATCAAAGGAAAAAAATAAACCATATAATACAACATTTTAGAACCCCATACTACTTTACTTTGAACAATAACCATACAAGTGGAAATAAATAACTTCAGGCATGCTTCATCATATACTTGAGAAAACTGACTAGGAGTGATGGTCTATGATGTTGTTGTAAGGAGACTGTACAACTACATTAGGGTTCAAAATCACAATAAAATAATCAATAATCATACTTATTAGAGTTCATAGAACTAATAAATAAATATATCATACTATAATGATTGAAATATATATATATATATATAATTCTAGATTGATTTTCCCACATGGTTGATCACATATGAAGAATAAAAAATTATCTAAAAGCATGTGAATCTATGCTCCCATCTCCAAAACTCACATCCTCCCATTCTATATACATTTTTTATCCATGTTTATTATGCTAAACCCATGCCTCTACCCAACCTGTACTGATAAATTATTAGAGTCATCATGGATAGTCCAATATAGTGGAAGACTTATTAGGGGATGAGAAAAAAAATTAAGCATGGACCCACCACTATGGTCCCATCCAAACAAAAAAATGATGTGAGTTGTTTATGAGACATCATCTAAATTAATTATTGTTGACTTAAGGTAATAAATAAATCACTATAGATCCTTATGTTTGTGACCCCAATCAACTAATCCTACTTTAGACATTTTCAGCGTGTCTGTGAGCATTCCTTGATAACCATGTTAAGTATAATAAAGACCTGAGTGTATTATACCCAAGTATATAGGTAATAAACTAGGATCATGATTCAACGTGGTATATAGTATAATTACCTATGAAATACTCTATCATTGAATAACATTTTGAGGGGAATTCTCTATCCCAATATATATTGGATTTCAATAGGTAAGACTCAAAAATTTGAGAGAAATGACGACATAAATCATAGGCCTGAAAAGATCTACTAGTTAGAATCTGTAAGTACCTATCCTCAATATAGAACCAATATAAATCAAAATATAATAGTTTATGGCATCCCCAATAGTTGTAACACAGACCTATCTACTATTGGATTTTTCTTTAGTATGAATACCTTCTCAAAGTGAGTTCACTTTTAAATAAAATTAAAAAATTACCCATTGGTTTTTGAAATATGAAATAGTATGAACAATTACTTCTCGAAATTTCATTTATCACCAACAAAAATAAAATAAATTAATGGTTGATCAAATGCATAATCTCCACTTCATTATACAAATACCAATAACTCATGTTAAAGCTACGATGTTGGAGGTGAAACACACATGTATCATTATACTTTCACATATTCATAGATACATGCTCATTGTCAATAAATTTTAGGGTAACATACTCAGGGTCCCTAAATATGAACATAGCTAGAGGAACCCTAGGGGTCGTCAATATCAGGAAAGTCAGTCGAGGCATAACCCATCTTTGAGGGGATGCCAAACTCCTCAGTGAATTTATAATCTAACATGAACACATTTTACACATGGGATATTCCACATCGTAACGTCTCAAGGGATATGTATATTAACCCACATAAATGTCTCAGCACATTATAATTCCATTAAAAAAATAATTAATTTTTCTATAGGTTTCCCATATAGTGGTCACACATTAAGAGAAGGGACACTTGATCACTCTCACTCCTTTCAGACTCCTCAAGGGGAACCATTTCCGTAGGGGTCAAAATATATACACATATACAATAAAAATGTAATTTAATGCAATTAATATAGTAATCAAGGGTGTTTGATGGATGTTCAATATTTTCACGGTCCAAGGCCCTTCATACGTGTATCGTAAATTACATGTAATTAATCCATTTAATTTAAATTATAAAAATGAATTTTTATAAACAGGGGTCAATCACCGTTAATGGAGAGACAAAAAATCCATATACACCATAACATAATATAAATCCATAGGTAATGAATCAGGACCACCTAACTCATTGAAGAAAAAAAAATTAATCGCATGAAAAATAAGCTCTACATATCCAAATAAAGCATTTCTAGATCAAACCAAAACATGAATCACTATTTGAGCCCCTTCCTCTCATAAGAAAAAAAATATTAATAAGAATCAATATCATAATTACTGAAATAATTTATTAATTTATAAAAAAATTACAAATATTGGAATGATCAACAAAACTACTATCGATTGCCCTCATCACACCAAAGTGAAAAACAACTGTGTGTGAGAGGTCTATGAAATACTCTAAGAAACATCCCATGTTAAATACCTACGCAATAAAATTATTTATATTCCAAAATTATTTTAATTTAAAATTAAAAAATTAGAAAAATCACCATGGGGACATACCTCACTTAAACAGTGCATGAAGACATGAAACTATTGTCTCGTGATGTCATCAACCTGAGATAAATGAATGACATATCCTATTGAGAGGGATTAATCATTATATAATTTAATCAAACATGATCCCAAATATGTTAAAAAATAGTTTATATGAAATTAGTGGGATAAAAAACTACATACGAGGTTAAAACATAAATTGAATTTCTAGAAATCTCTAAGAAAGCATCCCCAAAATGAAAGGTGAAATGAGTAAGAATGAAAGAGAGTAGGAAATCTTGGATCATAAAGAGTGGAATCATGGGGTATCCCATATTATAATATAAATGGTGATATATATTAAAATTGTCCCCTTTAAATTTAAAATTATATATCCATGGATCCCGATAGTGGAACAAGTCCAGTTCTAACCCCAATGATTATTTGGTGGCCAGTTGGTGGCTAAAGATTCTTAAAAGCTAAAAACTAAACAATATATTCATCTTATGATCACATAAGCCCAATGAACACTCAAAAAATCTCATTAATCATCTAAAAATAAACTTTGAGGCGATAAAAATTCAAGCATGTTGTTCTAAACACTATTCAAATTACAACCCTCAACCAGCCGGGAATTCAATATCCTACCAACATTCTAAGAACCATATCGACAAAGGTCTATGTAAAGTATTTATTATATTTATCTAAATTTCTAATTTTTCACATTTATGTTGTATTATTATCATAAAATAATCATCAAATTTGAATAATTTATTAATTAGAAAATTAAATTAGCCATTGAAATAATATTGTATTCATTAGGTTTAATGCTGGTTTAACAAGATTGTTTACATGAGTATGTATTAGAAATCATAATAGTTATTAAATAGAATGTTATAATTTGTTATTTTCTTTTCAAATATATAAATAATTTATTATTAAACTTTTTATATTTATGTCATGATAATGAAAAAATATTCTCACTCTTTATAACAGAGTATTGTATCCAAAATAGGTTTTTTCTATTTTATATATTTTTTCGTAAATATGAAATTTTCAATTCTATTGAACATAATTCTATATATAAGAATTATTTTTTTTGAATCAATATCTTGTAATGATCTTATATTTAATTTTTTGTATTTTAATGTAAAAGTTTTTTTTGAAGTGAACCATAAAAAAATATAGTATTTACAAAGGACATAAAATTTAATTGCATCATCATGATATAAATATTAATTAAAATTATACAAAACCATTTCATTTACAGAAAAATTATTAATGTAGTAAAATAATATATTTTAATATTAAAAATTGAATTTATAAAAAAAATCAGAATTATGAAAACTATGTTATATTTTATTATAATAAAAACAATATTTGTTTCTTTACCTTTAAATATAGTTTTCCAAGATTACATTTTCTATTGAATTGGTTTTAATTAGAAAAATATATCCTTTTTTAGTCAAAAATAAATTAATGTTTTTAAAATCAATACTATTCATTATATTTTTTCAAAATGAAAAAAAAATTGATACTTTCTTCTAAAATGCCCCAATAGATTATATAATAACCCCTTCAAGAACACTTTCTCATCACTATTGAAATTAATTATATAGAAAATTATATACAAAAATACCTCTCTACCTTACCCTTCCCATAACCATAATTCCATAATGTGAGAAAATTTTCCATATTTAAAGACGTTAGGCTCAATTCAAAAGAGGCAATTAGAAGAGAAAGGAAAGGTTATCATGCCACTTTATCATTTTTTTTATGTTATTCATTACCATTAAAATATTTATAACATACAGTTATTTAGTAGTAATAGATTAATTAACATGTTATTGTAATCACTTTTATGCTTAAATAAAATGATATCACCAACTAACTCTCATTGAACTCATTTTTATAACTTGCTACTATGTTAGAATAATTTTTTATTCATTTTATTATTAAATTTCTTATTTTATATTTTTTATATAAATTATCTAAAACATAATTTATATATTATTCTATGATTTGGTTTACATGGTATTATAATCATTTTTTCCAATCCATGCTGAGAGTATTTTTATTCACTCACATCAAACCTTTTTCATATGTTGTTATAACATTGAAATACATCTTTCAAATATATTCTATTTTGATTTCAATTAAATTCATAATTAATTGAATAAAATTGTATTTATAACCTAATGTATTTATAATCTCAAATATTTTATGGTCTTCCTTTATTTTAAACTCCTCTGAAACATATCATTCATCCATAGTGGTTTTACACAATCCAATTGAATGATGATGTTTTCCTAAACTAATGACCTTACTATATATTCTCAAAAATGGATTTCATGAATAAATACATAATTAATATAGAATTAATATTTTATATTTTTAATGGTAAAAGATACATGGTGGAAATGGAATTAATAAAAAAATCATAGTCATTTTTTACCATAATAAACATGAATAATATAGATGATTTTAGGAACCTTTATAATTAATTAATGAAAATATGGTTCAAAAATATATTCATTCCATATAAGTTAAAAAAATTCTTTTTGAATTTGGTAAAAAGTCACAAAAGTGACCCCTTCTAAAAAAATATGAAATCTTCTATCTTAAATTTTTTTAATGAGTAACGGATTATTAAAAAATTTCTTTTTAAAATATTAAATTAACATTATTAAATCATTAAAAATAACATTTATGAGTAAAATAATGATTTTCAAATGACATTTTCAAAGTAACTATTTAATTAAACTCCCTATCAACTTTGCTACCTTCGGAAGAAATGGAAATTGAAGAAGTCAATTTTTAAAGGATTAATTGACTAATTCAATATCAATAAAATCATGATAACATACAACCAATTGTCAGTATATAAAGTACATTATGTGAAACCATATTTGGATCTAATACATTTCTAAAAAAATAAAGATGAAAAATCCCTTACCTTGAGTCTTACTCACCATGTACATTTATTAGTTATTTAACAATTAAATTTTTTATAATTATTTAATTTATTATGTGTTTTTTATTTTTATTCTCTTACTATATTCTCTTTTATATTATTTATTATGATGTATTTTATATTTAATAAATTGGTTATGACAAAGTTAGAGGATTAGAGGATGTTTAGTTCCTATTTCCAAAAACAATTCTGTCCAGTTGATGAAATCAAATGATTCATTATGAAATAATCTATTGAATTTTAATCATGAAATAATTATACATTTTACATATTAAATAAAATTTTATAATCATACATATATAGTTGTTTTGAATAGTCAATTACATTATTTCATATAGATGGTAGTCTGTATGTATGCATGAACGATAATTAAATTTTTCTATTTGGTGAAAAGGAAATAATTTACATAATATTTTCATTATAATAAGTAACAATTAGGTAAAAAAATGTCATATTATTAATTATTTACTTCATTATTACCATGAATGTGATATAGAAATGAAAACTGATCCACATTGCTTCATTGGGGTTGGTTTTCTCATATACACATGAGAGAAATTATCATTTTCCAATGGATGAACAAATGAAAAAAGGGAAGTAATGCTTTATCATTTATAAATTATAATAATTTCATTTAAATATTATATATTAATTAAATATATATTTATAAATAGGTGTGTGAGGTAGGTATGGAAATTGAAACACATCACTAAGTGGAGGTGGTAGTCCACACATATGGATGAGCAATGTTTATTTACCCATGAGATTGAAAAGGATAAGAAATTGGGATAAATAATAATAATATTATTATATTAGTATATTTAAGAGGTTTATATTATTATTTTACCATGATTAAAAAATAATTGATTGTGTTATATAACGAAATAAACAAGAAACACTCATATAAGAAACTAACCTTTTATTTGGAAAACATCCCTTGGCTTACATCCTAATCCTTATAAGGTTGATCTTTTGGTGGGAGTAAAAAATATAAGAAATGAAGATGAATATTGGGATGGTATTTTTTAAATATTGGTTATAATTAATTTAGATTTCAGAGTATATTTTCCTTAAATTAATACTATTTTCTATAACTTTTTCCAAACACGACACCAAACTAAAATGAAAGATTGAAATATATTTAAGAAGAATATGAATATTATATATGAATATTAAAACCTAAAAATTGGATTAAAATGAATGAATAAGAGTTTCAAATATATTCAATATGCATATAATGAAAATAAAAGCTACTTTTAAAACTTATTAATTCCATTAGTATAACTATGAAAACTATGAAAATAATTTAATTATTAAACAATTTATTTCAAAACATTACTATTTTATATCAAGGAATTATTTATATTAAAACCATGTTTTAAATAAAATTGTTGATTTTTTTGAATAATTAGTTAAAATATTAACTAGTTATGCACAGGATAAATTCATTTTATATATACAAAAATATATTTTCTTATAAATTTTTTTTATTCTAAATTATATCATCTTAATGGAATATTAATCTTCTAGATTATCTGGTGATAATTTTCCAAATTAAATTTAATCTCATTATAGATCAATTAAATAATGAAATTATACAAATTTATTATATTTTTCCAAAAAAAATGGGTTGTTTTGAGAATAGTCTCATATTCCATTTTTCTAATAGTGAAACTTTTATGCCATTATAAGTATATATCTACAACATGCTAATTTATGAAACTATATTATTAACTTGATATGTAACTTAAAATTGAAATTATATAACATACTTTTTTTATCATATCTTTTTAATGACTAGGTTTTTATTATTTGATATCTCGAGTATGTAATTATATATATATATATATATATGGATTTTCCTCCGAGTCAGTATTATATATGGGTGTTGCATGACCCCAAAATTAAAAATATTAATATATATTAATTAAAGAGAACACATATTTTCAAAATAAATTGTTTTCCCACTAATTGATACATCATATGTGAAATCATAGACCATAGTTGTTTTTAGAACACAATGATTTTTCTAGGTGCAACAACAATTTGGTCGGTGTTATGAATTTTGTTAAAGGCACCCGATGGTGGGTGCATTACATGATTTAAATATTTTATAAATTTAATAAATATAATGGATACACGAATTTCACACCCTTTATATATGTGTCATTATTATATATCCATAGGTTTATCCATATAACCCATGGAAAATTAGAGATGACTAGGAGATAATTGACATTAGTGACTTGGGATAGGGGATCATTGAACATTATGTGAGAGAATTTAAGAAAAAATGATCAACATAGCTAGATGATCACCTTAATTTCATGAAAATTAAATTTTCATTAGTGATTAATTCATTCTTATGGTATTTCATGTTATTTAATAGATTTCATCTTCTTGAATAATTTTTTTATCATTGATTTTATATCTTCCTTTTCAATCAATCATTTTCCATTCTTCATATCATCCAATATTTAATTTCTATTCATGCTCCAAATTAATAATTTGTCAATTACACCATATTTCCACCCATGTCTTACAAAAAATTTGGATCATTGTTTAGGATTCCATTGGCTAATGAAGACCGTACCTTATTCTTATGCTTCCTCTAAACTACTGCTCTTCCCATTTTTCCATACTGGACTATGAGGTTGTGATTCCACAATACCGAGGATGATTTGATTGAGATTGTACAACCGAATTCACTGTAGATTCATGAAAATTTATATATCAATTTTTATTGGGTGGATCAAGGTTTATTGTGGGTTATAGATGATAAAATCATGGATTGGTACCCTAAAAATTAATGTAGGTGTGGCTACTACGTTATGGATAAATGGTTTTCTGATTGCTAGACACTGGAGGCTGAAAATTAATATTCAGATTATCTCTTTTTTATTTCAATGTATTTTAGGTGGGAAAAATATTTGGTTGTGTTTTAAAGGGAATATCTTAGATACCTTTTTAATACTATATGTTTTTTTGAAATTTTTGTTTTAAATACTGTGTAGTTTAGAAGTACACATGTTGTGTGGACCCTTAATACAGTGTCTGGGATTTCATACAGAATTAAATACAACATGTCATATGGTTTGTCCACATATTGTGTGATACATATCTAGATACATGTTCTATACATTGGGATATATTGTCATGTTCATGGCCAGGTACATGGGTATAGATAGAGAATAGAATCATATATATTTCTAGTGTACCCACACACTACCATATCACCTAAGAATAAATAGAGTACATTAAAACATGATATAGTGCACCTGTATCGGTCAGAAGAAACATTATTACCAATACATCCAAGAACCAACATGTGTTCTACCCACACAACATGTAGAGAGAAATAAATGACCATGCGTTTTCCATGGGTAAGTTATGCCCAGGTGTAAAAGTGAAGTCACACATGGTGTGACCATATGTACAAAACATGTACTTTTTCTCAGGGACATTCAACTTGTGTATCTCCATTCATCATGGTTAATATTAGGGCCCACAAGTCTCTTTTCCTCATAATATTTTCATGTATAATTTTATATAAACAATTTTAAGCTATAGATATATGACATGAGGTTATATGAGCATAAAACATCTGAATTCGATGCTTGGATGATGGGAGTGATCAGGTTTGATCATTTGATATTTCAGGGTTTTTACTCCCCTATTATACTAGGGAACATTTCCCATATACAATTTACACATGTAGATTTTATAATCCCATATAAATTTGTGACTTAAATTCCTCAATATATGGAGTGGCACTTACGCATCAACAAGCTCCAAAAGGGATCAGTTCCACTAAAAGAGCTACTAGTTCAATGCGTGTGGAGTTCAATAGTGAGGAGTGAGACCCTCCACTCTGATTCATGTGAGGTTTTTCATAGTATAGTATGTCAGAGATAAACATATGTGGGGTGAAGGATATCTAATCTATCATATATATGTACAGAGATAAAGATTCCATTTTCTCTTCTCATTGGTTTCTTTTGAGTATATCTAATGTTGTGTTTCTTTACGCACTTTCATTATGGGTTGAGATGATTATTTTTATTTTTATATTCCCTTTTTGGATTTTGAGTCACCATACGTGGTTTGTATATAATCACACCTATTGAGCATTATGTTCACATGTTGTGTCTTTTTCAGATGAATACGGATTAGTGGTGACCTTGGCAGACAATGATTTGTTAGACCATGGTGGTACATAATGGAGATGCCAATTTTTGGTGTTCAATATCAGTTATTGTGGGTTATGATATTTTCTACCTTGCCTTTTTCAATTTGGTGTTATCTTCGGACCACATTTCTTGTTGGGAGTGTATTTATTCCATTTATATTATTTGTATTACAATACTATACTTTTTTTTATTTCTTATAGGTTATTGCATGCATGTCTTATAGTTTATATATTTCATAATTTATTATGTCTCTATAATGTTCCATGTATAAGGTTGTGTGTATGCATAAAGGTATATAGGATAAGTTCTATAATTTTAGTTTCATACGTACTTGACACTTTTTTCAATCCCCTATCATATTAGAGGGTGGAATGGGGTTTCATAGTGAACTTAAAATCATCTATGTGTTCCCCATAGGTCATGGTTGAGATAGAGTATCAATAATGGGTTCTTTTCATTTATTTGGTGTTTGGGTTTGGATTTGATATGAGGATTGGTTTGGGAATGTAAGAAAACAGTGGTGGGGTGCCTCTAGTTTTTATATCAAGCTAGGGAACCTAGTATTCGTGCAGTGACTAGAATATCCATTTAATAGGACTCAGACTACTTTCACATCAACTCGGCATTCCGAGACATCAATGGTAGGAAAATATATTTTACATACATTATATAGGGCTAGTTATTTGTCTTTTATATCCTTCTTGATTCTACTGCCTAGATATGTTCATCATATCATGGTTCATCTTGTTATATTTTGGGATTCATCTATGATGACAACCATCTTGGAAACCTAAACAAGAATGTGATGGTGATCAATTGACTGATGATGCCTCATTTTAGAGACCATCTCATATGGTGTTTAAACCATGTGGGTCTAGAGTAATTATAACACCTAATGAGAAATGTGTGAATACACCTCCAGTGTTTTAGATGGATGATCAAATAAAAGTTTGTAATATAATGGTTCTGACATGTTAGGATGATGATGCATGTAGGATTAGTGAATTTTGAGAGGTTTAGTAATAGATACTACTAAGGTTTCATAGCATGAAAGGCTTATAGGAAATGAAGGATTGGCATGAAGTATTGGTCTGAGTATTAATGCATGCATTGGACCCCAAATGATCATATGGTTTCACATGTGACCATTCTTCTACACAATGAAGATTGGAACTGGTGGATTCAGATCATAAAAACTCAGGATATAATGATTATCTAATGGATACAATTACAAAAATTATTTATTAATGAATATTACCCATCATGCCTATACACTGTGTATATTTAGGAACATATCATGTTGCAATAGGGTAATAATTTAGTTGTAATGTACACTATGAAATTTATAAACATAAAATGTTACTCTCTTGAAATTGTGGGAGATAGATACTTCGAGGCATGGATTTTTGATCAGTACCTTCATAGAGACATCTGTGATAGCCTAGTATTGTATGCATTCCCACTTAGGCTACAGTAATAGAGTAGGCCATGGTTACGAATAACATCCTATACGAGGGGCATCAGGTGGTTGGAGCCAATAATTGATATCATGGAGAAAAGTTATCTTTTTGCAGCTAGAATGCATCATATGTTTGGGTCCCAATGATCGAGGAATACTCATGTCTATACAAAGAGACATGGATATCCACCATACACTTCTCTTAGATAATCCAGTCATCCCAGGGATGTACGATGAAACTATTATAAAGGGAAGGGTCATATTGATGATAATTTTATGACCTAATATAATGTTGATAGTAGACATAATATTGATGGAACTCCACAAAAGAGGAATAATTAAGATTAAGGACCCCCTAGTGTGGTTAGGGTGTCCACTTGGGATGTTTTTCTAATATAATAGTAGTTGATTAATTGGAGGGAACATATATTATTATAGGATCTGATATTTTTTACTCCAACCACCACCACCAGGTGTCCCATGCCAGACTCAACGAGCTGGCAGTAGAGTATTCGGTTAATTTCTGGCTATATTGGGATATGAATAGACATCTCAAATGAAGTTTTGGGGTATGATACTTATCTTATATAATTTATTTTCATTACATGTAGACTTAGAATGAATTATCACAATACCTCAAAATCCCTTATATGAGAGAAAAAATCATCTAGTTAATTATTTTGACAAAAATCTATTATAATGAATCAAATTTTAATAATTGAAGTTTAATTTTTCAATTTATAAATGAATTATAAAGTAATGTATCTATAGAAAAAAATTCACTACATTGGTTGTTTTGGACCATTAAAATTGATATAATATTGGATATAAAAGGCTGTTAAGAATCACGACCATTAATAATATATTCATTGTAAAGTGTTCATTATGACTAGCATATATTAATGGTTATGATAAATTCAATTTATATAAACAAAGGAAGTGATTTCACCGAATTCTTGGATTGTTCCATATAATGTCCATTTAAGAGGTATTTCATGAGAGATAGCATCACTAGGATTTTCCTTGACCAATCCCAAGCCGAGGTACAACAACTAGGGCTTCAGTGAAAATTTTAAAGGGAGAAGTTCAACTCATTGAGATCATGACCCAGATAATGTTCATCAAACCACCCCAAGAAAATATCACCATCGCACACTTTACCCTTAGGGAATTCAAATGTATAATAATGTTCTATGTATCTAGACCGTAACTGTATGAATATTTTTATTTTTATTTTTAATTACATAATTATTATTTTTATCATTTATTAGTCTTATTATGTTTAAAATGATTAAATATGGATTTTGATATCAATTATTTTTTATATAATTAATCAAAAAAAATTATTTGGTAAATATATAGTTTCAATGAAGATAGTTTTTTGACGAATTCAATAATTTTTTGACAAAATTATTTTTTAATTATATATTATTATTAAATACTATTTATCATATATTAATGGTAGTACATATTTAGGGTCAAATTTAATTTATTAAGGGTTATAAAATTGTTATAGTAAAAAATGATTTTTTCAATAAATATGGATATTTAATTAAAAATTTTATTTAGATAATTATTTTAATAATATAAATAATTTTATAAAAAATATATGTTAGTGTTATCCAATGGAGAATTTTTCATAGCATTATGATATAATTGAATATTCTGGTAAAAATAAAATATGGTATAATTATATATTATATATTATGAAATCATAAAATCCTAAAAGTGACATAATAAATACTGAGAAGTGTATCTGTGACAAAAATTATGTTTCCACTTTAAAATAATATGTTTTTAATTTATTTTATATATTTTATAAAGACCTAACTCATCCTTCAAAATCTATACTGTTTTTTATGGTTTTAAAAATATTTATTTATAAACATTACTAACTTTTACTTCACCATGGGTATTATTTTTATTTTTTCGGTTCAAATAATTATAAACAAATTAAACCCATTGGAGTTTGGTAAAAATGGTGGAAAAATCTTTTAATGTGGTTTTATGTTTTAATTAATTTATCATAAAGTTCCCAAAACCATTGTTTGAAAATTGATATTGAATTATCCTTTCATTTTTTATATAAAACAGCACATACAATTATTCCTCTTCACTAAATACTATTGGAGAATGCATTTTCTTTTCCATTACCTCTATATATCCCTCTTATGGTTCCCCCATTCTCTTAAAACGGTCCTACAATGCATTAAGAATCACCATATCATGGTAAGGGATCCTATCCTTCTCCTCTTTATTCAAGAACATTATTTATCTTTTTCCCTTAAAATTCATAATTTTGTTGTTGTATTATGTTCTTATATACCCCTATTACTTCCAATATTATTTAAAAGTGAATTGATATCCCATCCACTCTCATTAATGGCTCCAATAATTCTTTTTGTATCACAATTATGTTGCCGATGTTATTCAGCGGTTTTCCATGGAAAACATTTTTTTGTGTGAATAATCATCCCCATTTCCACTAAAGGCTATCAAACTAGATGTTATTATCATTAATTTATGATGGAATTTCATGTATTTATCTCAAACTCCATTATCATGGGATTAAAAGTGATGTAATACATCCTTATGTTGTATGATCTTTTTGGAACACTTATGCATGTACATTATATGAAATTTGCGAGTGGGCCTAGAATTATATATCCCTCTAATTGATGGGTAATGCTTTAGTCTAATGAGATTCCATGTATGGTGTATGAGAGGATATCCTAAGTACACTATTTTTTGTTCGATTGGTGGTCATCCATGACTTATGTTTATGATTCCTTGTTTTAATTTGATGCCACATTTCTATGGTGATTTTATATAATCAAGTCACACCATGACTAATTTGTCATGATTATGATTCAAACTTCTCTTATGTGACCGTGATATTTATTTTTCCTCACTTTTACTTATTTTTATATTCTATGATTTGTTTCATCCCTTATTGGGCTTTATAGCTCACCCTGTTCTTATATTCATCCTAGGTTATCCGGAGTAGTATTAAAAGAATGGTTGAATTTTATGATCATAATAATGATGTCTTCGAAAATGATTTTGTAATCATGTTTAATGTTTTTATTTCCAGTATAGAATATTATAAATATAATAGAATTCACGATCTATTAGGATTTAATTATTTTCACCTTTATGTAATTAATTCTTTAAATAAGGTGTATTAAATATATTGGTTGTCATTTTTGACATCAAATAAAATTATACTTATATTTTTGGATTATAATTATAAAACTATAGTTAAAGACTTGGGTATAAGACTGAACAGAAAAAATCATCACTTAATTTAGCTGAATTATATAATATGTGATTTCTAAGAAAATACATCTCTATCTTGATAATATAAGTAAATGTATCCCAAGAAAAGTTGTACATAAGGGTAATAACAATTAAAAAGTATAATTCAGATAGAACTAACCATCACTTAGTTCAATACAAATGCCCTTGATTCACACTTAGTTTGACACCCCTTTGGAACATTCATTGTGAAATTGAAAATTTTCTTTCTAACCATTTCATGAGAATAAAAATACCCATAATATTTATTGCAAGTAATAGATAATCGATAACATATATTGAAATATAAAAATTCATAATGTAAAGGATATATTTCATTTATAAGTTATCCCTTTAATGTTCATGGATTCCCATTAAATTTTGTAACAGTATAAAAAATTCGCATCACTAAATATCATTTGGATAATGAAAATGATTAGAACCATAATCAAATAGTGGATGAAAGCCTTACCATCCATGGTTTTATATAATCTATCATTTAATTCAAGTTTAGATTACCTATTAAATCACCACCTCAAAACATGGATGATGAGTTATTAGAGAAGTTTAAAATGGGTCAATTGTTTCATCCAAATCATATAACTCATAACCTATCAAAATTTACTGGATGAATTTCCAATAAAACAATGTGATACTACACTTAGAGTAATTTTATGCTATTTTAGTAATTGAATAGACTTACTTATAAATATATAACATAATTTAATTAGAGAATGAAATCACCATTCATATCACAAATCTCTCTATTATTATATAAATGTTCATGTAGGAGAATGGCTATCTAATAGTACCAATATCTCAAGAGTGGATATTATTACCTCAATCACATGCGTATATAGTGAAAATGACGGAGACTAATGAAAATTCCATCCTTTGTGACATGTTCAATGTATGGGAATTCAAAAATGTGTTCCTGATAAATTTCATAGTTCTCCTCATATAAGTGAGGATAATTTCTCAATCGAGCCCATACCCAGAGGTTTTCCAATATCCAATAATCCATAGATAATGGTTGTTTTTAACATGGATAGTAGAAGAATCAATGACATAAGAACATGAATAAAGGGAATATAAATCCATGTGCTTCACCATTGGGTGAATTGGTCCTCTTTATCAAGAAGAAGGACATCTCAATGCCCCTCCACATTGATTATTGAGAGCATGAACACATCATGATAAAGAGATGGAGTTCTCATAAATAGATTGATTAATTTTTGATCATCTATATGGATTCTGTTATTTCTCTTTATTTGAACTTCATTCGGGTTATTATCAAGTAACAGTGAATAAGTATTATATCACGAAGACTAGTTTTTGTTCATGTTATATGCACTATTAGTTCATAGGGAGTCGATTTGTACTCACTAATGCTCCAATAGTATTCATGGACATAGTAAATATATTCATTAGGGATTACTAGGATAAATTTCGGTAATCATTTGTAGATGATATTTTTATTTACACAACAATTAAAGAGGTGCCTGAGATTTACTTGAATTATTCAATAAACACAATGCAAAATGAATAGATATTTTTAATGTATGATAAATATAAGTTTTCATAAAACATGTAACCTTCTTAGGACATGTTATCATCAATAAAGGGATATCTATGGAACAATAAAAAAATGAGGCAATTGAAGGATGAACCATACCAATATATATGACTCAAATATAATGCTTCCTAGGACTAGATGGGTACCATTATTAATTTTTTGAAACATCTCACAATTTTAAATCCCACTAACCATTCTTACACAGATGGGAGAATAATTTTTCTAGAATACTGAATGTGAAGAAATATTTAAGGATATATATGAGAGGAACATAACTACACATGTGCTAACATTACTAACCAATGGGGAAGTATTTGTAATATACAATGTTGCATCCAAAATGGTCTTCAGTTTTGTACTCAAGAAAGATGAAAATGTTATTTCCTACAGCTCTCACTAATTAATGATCCATGAGTAGAACTAAAAAAAATGTGATCTATAATTAGAAACATTGATCATCAAATTGAATATTTTGTAACGTTATCTCTACAAAGTGAATTATGATATATATATATATATATATACAGATAATAAAATCCTCATGTATATATTCAAAAAACGAGTTAAATATGATGATTTAATGGTGGATAAATATGGGCAAGGATTAGGATTGTGTAATCAATTTGCATCTTTGAATGGAAAACAAATTAGATTATTCTATATGTAAAATGGGTCACACAACCCTATAATGGGTGAAGATATGACAAGAACCTATATTAATTGACCTGAAAAGTATGTACATTAGTTTAATATAAGGATCTTTATCTTACACTACTCAAACAACTATTAAACCATCTTTTCATAAGGGGGTCAAGGATTATAATAAAGATGATGAGTTTCTATAGAATAAATTACATAATATTATAGAGTTCAACTTTATTGAATATGGAGTTATAATATTTTAATTGTAGATATTTTTCCAATCAGAAGTAAAACTAAATAATAAACCTCTAAATGATTCACATAACCGAACCATTTCTATTCATCAACAATTCCTAATATGTATAATGATTTGTAGAAAAACATCTTGTATGATAACATGAAAGGGATGATAAGATTGTTTTTACCTCGATGATTGGTATACCAGCAAGTTATGGTGGAATGATAGAAGTTTATGGGTATGATGCAACCATTTCCCATGCCAATATATATATTGGAAAATATAACCATGAATTTCATCATAGAAATCCCCTTGAAAACTCATTTAAATAACAGAATATGGGTATTAGTCGATCATCTTACAAAGACAATACATTTAATTAGTATCAAGAATATTTTTCAATAAACCAACTTTTCATGACATATATTAGGAAAGTGGTAATACTAGATGAAGATACAGTCTATATTGTATCATATAATGATTTGAGGAGTACCATGCGGTTTTTGAGAATACTTTAGTAATTATTACATACAGAACAGAGATTTATAAATTATTATCACATTATGATGAATGATTGGTGTAAGAGAACAATTCATACTCTAGAGGATATGTTGATATGAGTTTTTTTTTACTTCAAAGGATTTTTCAACTAGAACCTTCCCATATTGGAGTTCTTATATTACAACAGTTTACCATATAGAATTTAAACAACACATTGTGAGGATTTCTATGGGAAGATGTATTGGAATCTAATATGTTGGGTTGTAGTTGTAGAGAAAAAGATGGTGGGACATGATTGTTTTCTATAGATGATAGAAAAATTTTGAACCATTAAATGTGACATGAATTATATAGAATGGGAACTAAAAATATATATATAAATTTTTTTACAGGACCTTTAGTTTGAGGACAGATATAAATTTTTCTTTCATATATAACCATGGATTAAAGTGATGTGGTATGAGATGAAGGGAATGCTTCATCTTAGATATATTTTCCCCTTTGGAACCTTGATCACATCATTGTTGTAGCGTATCAATTGGAACTCCCACACAATCTATCTAAATTATATGACATTTCCCATGTATCCCTTTGAGGAAGTATTTACCAAACCCCTAAAATTTATTAAATCCTAAGGTATAGCCAGTAAGTAATGATATTTCATACGAGTAGTAGTTGGTGAAGTTATTAAATCATAGATAGAATGTTCTATTAGACAAGGAAACTCACATGATCATTGACTTGTGGCTGAACCAAATGTTTGACAAAACAAAAATGGATATGAAATAGGTAATGAACCAGAAGTACCCTTATCAATTTTATTTTATCAAATGAATATTTCATGGGAGAAATTTTTTAATAGTTGAATAATTGAATGACAAAAACTTTTTTAATGCAATTTTATTTTTGAATGAATAAATGAATTAATAAGTAATGTATCTATAGAAAATGGACACATACATTGGTTGTTTTGGAAAATTATATGTAATATCGCCAAGGATATTAAGCACCCCTATGAATCATGATATCTTATAATATATCCATTTTATAGTGACCATTAATAAAGTTATAAATTACTGGTTATGATAAATCCAGTTAACAAAGATAGATGGAGTGATGGCCTCAACTAGTAGGATCACACCCTATGAAGAATATTTATTATATATTATGAGGGAGGCAAAATCACTGGTATTTCCCCTTAACTATGTCCAAGAAAATGTTCAATGACTAATGAATTGGTGAAACAATTCACAGGAGAAGTTCAATCTCATCGTGATAATTACCCAAACAATGATTGTTGAACCACTCAAGAAAATCTCACCATATCACACTTTACACTTAGAGAATTCATTGGATGTAACAAAGGTATATTTATCTAGACCCTAATAGTGCAAATTTTTATATTTTTATATCTAATAAAATAATTATTATAATTATTTTTATTACTAGTATTAATTTTAAAAAAAATCAAATAATTATTTTGATAAAAATTATATTTTGATACAATGAAAGAGAAATTTTATTTTTGGGAAATATATAATTTCCATCAAGTCACTTTTTTTATGAATTCAAAATTTTTCTTCAAATTGATATATTAATACAATATTATTTTTAAATATTATTTATTTAACATAATTGATAATATAATTTTATAAAGTAAAATGTAATTATTATAAGAGTCATAAAATCGTTATAGTAAAAAAAATTTAAATATGTGGGGATTATATATTTAAATTTGGAAATTATAATATATAAAGAATTATCTTTACAAAATAAATATTATTTTTTAAATCAATACATTGATATTATCCCATGATGATTTTTTCATAATTTTCTAAGACTCTAATTTTTATGTTAAACATTATATAAAATATAATTATACATCATGTATTATGACATATTAAATTCTCAAAAGTAATGTAATAAATATTGTAATGAGTATCCATGAAAAAATAATATCACCCATTAAAATAATGTGTTTTAATTTATTTTATTAAATTTATAGATCCTTAATGTATTCTCTGAAACCTATAGTATATTTTATGTTTTTAAAGTTATTTATTTATTAACATGTCTCACATCCACATCACCAATGGTATTATTTTAATTTTTAATGTTCTTATATTAATATAATAATTATAACCACTTCTACTTGAATGTAACAATGGGAAAAACCATGGTACAGTTTTTGGTTTTAATTACATTATCATATAGAGGCAAATAACTTATGTTTCGAAATTAATAAATAATGATCATTTATTTCTGTATATAGACACACCCAACCTCACATTACTCATATCTAAAATCTCTTAGAGCATGTATTTATTTTCAATTTCATATTTAGGCGACTCTCATGGTTCTCTCAATATCATATGAAGCTACTCCCATATTTTAAGATTCACCCTCTAATGGTATATGTTTCTCTCATTTTCCTCTCTATTAATGGTCTTTATTTGACATATTCATTTTTTATTCCATTGTTTTCATGTTTGATGATATATATATATATATATATATATATTACAAAAAATATAATTCTAATGTTATTTAATACCTTTTTCACTCACATTAATCCCTCCCATGAATCTTAGTGTACCACAATTATGTTTCCCAAGTTATCATATGATTATCCATTCCAAATATTTGTGTTGTGAATAATCATCCCCATTTCCACTCAAGGGTATTTGAAAAGATGTACATATAAATAATTTATTAGGGACATAAATTTATGTATCTCACACTACTAAATCCTTGTATTAAAATGGATTAATTTCATCCTTATATTGTATGATCTATTTGGAACACTTATACACATGTAAGATATGAAAGGGACAGGTGTAATTGGAATTATATAACCATAAATGCATTGGGAAATGTTTTTATGTCATTAAATAACATGTATTGTTATTGGTATTTCATCCAAAATAAATAATGTTACATAGTATTTGTGTTTATCATTGAATTATGTTTATGATTCCATGTTTTATAGAGTTTCCACATTCCCATGTTTCATATATTCTCTTATGTTACATCATGACACATTGTTGAAGATTATTTTTATCAACCATATTATGTTTACATGATATTCATCTTGGATCACATGGAGTACTTTACCTTATTTTATTCACATTTTATTCCCTTATTGGGACTTATAGATCACCCCTTATGTACATCCTCAGCTTATCCCACTTGATTCAAGAAAGAGGGAATTTTATGATCATGTTATGGATGTTTTTAGTAATGTAATTATATTCCTATTAGATTTTATTTTTCTTTGAAACTAATTACACAATAACACTATGATATATGATCATCTGCTATTTGTTAATGTGTACCTTTTTATAATAAATCATGAATTAATTTGTAATAGTTTTTTTGTATTCATAGTAATGGATAGATGTTCAAAGATGGAGAGATTATTCTATCTCACACATCTTCCTGTAGTGACATTTAACAAATTCTGGAGATATTATATCATACAACCTCTTGGCTATTGCAATGATAAAATATGACATCATCCTAGGTATGTACAATTTCTATTTGGTGCATTCCAAGATTTCCAGTCATCATAGGAGTGTTATATGCATTTGTTAGGATGGGATGAGATTCTCATATATATGTTAGATAGATCTTATAGCATAGTGAGTGGTGCTCATGAGTAATATGTTACATCCCATCACGCATTAGTTGTTGAGTTTAGGCCTTGGATGATCTACCAAATTATAAATATAGATTGTAGTGGTAATAGAGGATTATATAGACATATTTCTCAACATTTTTATGGGACTACCATGGGGGTGGACTATTGAGTGATGCATCAACATTCACCTTGAGACTACACTGATATCTTATATGACATATTTTATGGCACAGACTAAGCATCAGGAGCTCAAGTTGAAGTTGGACGTCCTTTGAGATAAATGTTTTATTAGACCCAGTGTGTGCCCCTAGAAAGCTCTAGTCATATCCGTGAAAAAGGTAGATAGGTGATTAGGAATTTTTTTAATACAGCCACATTAATTAGGAAACGATAAAGAAAAAGTACCTATTACCAAAGAATTTAGACCTTTTTAACTAGTGAAGGGTTTTATTTGTTTATCAAATATCTATCATGGGTCTGTCTACAATTGGTTAAGGTTTTATGTAGATGATATTTTGAATATGGTATCCCAATGTTTCTACAGACAAATGAGTTCCCCGTGACACTTTTTGGTGAGACTAATTACCCCATATGTTCAAGGATATTATGAGCCAAATATTCTTACCTTATATATATTCATAGTTTTTTTTCATCTATGACACCCTTGTTTACTCCACATTGAAGGAGGAGTATGAAAATAATTTATTGATAGTCCTAGACTTATTTTAAGTGAACCCTGTTTTTGGAAAAATCTGTATGTGCCAATTTTATATATAGGTGGTTGATTTTATAGGTAATGTCATCTATGAAAATGGTTTAGCTATTTTCATTATGAAGATTCATTCATTTCTTAATGGGGATCCACATAGAGTATATTGTAGGTGTATATATTTTTTCAGTTTGTTGGGGGTACTAAAAGATGTTCATCATAGAATTTTCCAAGATTACGTCCAATTTTACTCTATTAACATGGAAATAAAAAATGTTTTCATAGATTGAGTAGTGTCATAGAGCCTTCGGGGATCTTCAGAAGTTTTTCAAATGTGCTCCTCTATTGAGTATAATGATGTAGAATATTTATTACATGATTTTTGTATTCTTCTAGAGATAGGATTGGATGCATGATGTTGTAGAGTTATAAACGATCCCTTATAGGCCAAGGAAGTTGAGACCTCTGTAGTAGAATTTTTTTAAAAAGCACGAAGAATTAAAAGAGATTTTATTCGCCTATAATTTATAGAGGAAATATCTTATAAGATATTGTTTTCCTATTCACTCACACCACTGGAGTCTCAGGTTCATCTTTACTCATTGTGATTTGTACAATAGACATAGGTATTGATTTGAGATTTTATAGTATTATGACATCATGATCTAATACACAAGATGGAAAAGTAATGATGTTGCAGATTCCCTTATCATAAAATCTATTCTCTTTCAGTGTAAGATGTGTCAATACAGTTTTCCACCTGGTAGATAACCATGATAAAGGAAATGGGTTTATATTATATTCATTAATGGTGTTGACTCCTCCAATTTTTCTGTATGTGGGAGTGTCCTAGTTGCTAGAAATAAACTATGTTGTTTTTCATTGGAATATATTCTTATGAGATCCACTTGATGGATTTTATAATGGAGGGGAGTATATCACTATTTTCTTTGAATGAATTGTGGTTCCTAACATGTTGCACGAGGAGGTGTTGAGGGTGATTCATACGACCCATTGGACGTACATCTGAGTGTAGATATGTTTTAAAAGGACATTAATAATAGTTTTTGTTGGATGTCATGAGGGAGAACCTAGTCGAGTTTGTTTCTCAACATCCCACTTATCGTAATGTAAAGGATTAACATTAGGTTCCTGTGGGCTTGACTAAACCCCTTTATACATCAGAATGGAATTTAGATGTCCTGTCAATGGATTTTATATTGGGGATTCTATAGAAGAATATATTCCACAATCCTATCAAGGAGTTTTTCAACCTACATATCAAATTGGAACACATTATTTACATCAAAGAGAGAATTTGTGGATATATTTTTGGAATGTTTTATGTGTAGGATCTCATCCAACATTATTGGGAAGAAAAATGAATATATCGGATCGTATTGATCAATTCACACAACTGTTTTGGAGATGATTGATGGTTGTTTTTGGAACCAAATTATAGATGGGTGCAATATTGTATCCCTAGATGGATACACAGTCCAAGTAAACCTTTAATGTGTTAGATCATATGTTGGGAGACTATAAGTTACACTTCATCCATAGTTGGGTGCATAACTTTCCATTTGTGGAGTTTTCATATAAGTCTATTTAATAATTTAATATTATTACGGAACATTTTAACTCCATGTAGGAAAGACCCTATAGGTAACACTTTGTGATGGAATATGATGTGAGAGACATAACATGTTGAGACAGAGCTGATGATGGAAACAATAGATAATGTTTTCGTGTTCCATGAGGGTATGAGAGTCGCTTGAAGCTAATAGATTTATTTTTCATATCAATGTTATTGGCCATTGGAGTATGATAATAGAGTCTATGTTTTGATAAGTGTATCCCTATGATGAGGATTATATAGATTTTACAAAGGAATCAATCTATCCTAAACATTCATAGGAATGTTCTAGATTTTGTGGACATTTAAAGAAGCTTCTTACGTCCCTGACATACCCACATTGTTGGACTGATTTCATAATGTCTTCCATGTGTAATAGTTGAGGAGATGTGTGAACGATTTGATGAGATTCCTTAAATGGTGTTAGCTTGACATCAAGGATAGTGCCACCATTATATATTATCAGGTGATGATCATGGAATGATAGGTCAAGATCCTTTATGGATGGTCCATTCAACTGGTTCATGTTATTCGGTTTCAAGGAAGCATATATAAGAGATCCGAAGAGCACGAGATCTATACATAGGCTCAGTACCCCCGCCGTTTTGTGTAAATTTTGATTTTTCAGATGAAATTCCTTGAAGGGGTCAATAATGTAACCTCTATGTATTTTTTATTGTGATCCTTTGATTATATATATATATATCTAGATTTTTTATAGAGTAGAAACTATGTTTTAGTTTCTTATAACCCCAGAATTAATATATTAAAAATATTAATATATATTAACAAACACACATGCATTTTTTAATAAAAAATGGTTTTCTTTTCTTTCAGAGCCTCAATATTGTTTTTTGATACCAATATGTTTTCCAATATCTAATTTTTACCATAGACCTGACATAAATTCGACCGAAGTCCATAATTCGGTAGAAGGAAATTAGTGGCGGGTATGGTAACTGAATTGAATAACTTTTTAAATTTATTTAATGGATAAAACTAATTCCTTTCTCAGTATAAGTGTTTCTATGAAAAACACCTAGGGTTAGTTTCATAATACTGGGAGATTATAGAGAAGGAGGTGAGATTTTTTGTTGGAGACTCAAAAACATGGATTGATGGAAAAGAAATTGGAGACTTTATGATATATATGAAAAACCCAATGGGATCATCATATTATTTTCTCGAAGATGCATTCATCACCAATGATTTATACATTATTGAGGCTGCACATTTTATATTTTAGATTTTTACCATTATACTAATTTTTCTAGCAGGGATTATATATGTTCTTTTTATTTCTGTATTTTTCTATTCATTTCATGTGTGAATATTTAATCTGAGTTCTTGATCCAAATTATTATTTTATCTACTGCACTATATTTCCCCATTGAGTTCATTGAATTCATGGTTGTTGGTTTGAATCACCTCTTATATTGATGATCTTACCTTGTTCTAGTGATTTAACCCACCACCGTTCATTTTGTGCTTCATCATTGGTCAATGACGATGTGAGTCAACAATTTTAGACCATATTAGGGAGTGATAAACCCTTAATATTCATGATGGATGTGGGAATGATGTACAGATAAATGCTTACCAGATGGTTTAGGACACCATACATCGATGAAAGGCACAATGGCTAACTCATGGGAGAATGAAGTTCTAATTTACGATAGTGGGTTGTTACAAATCAATGATCAAATGAATAAAATTTTATTTTTATATATTTTTAGTGGTTAAATGGTGGTGTAAATAGTATATAGGGTAGATCTGGGCTCCCGTTTGACGAATATGGGTTTAAGGAAAATTCGGATGTACACACCGCATTTTTCAGATGAACACAGATATTGTAGACTATTTTTGTAGTGGATCGGTTTTCAAGGAATAATAAATATGCCATGTTTTGTGGTATTTCTATAATATGTGTGACCCATTGATGGAGACATGTCATGTACCTTGTGGTATATGATCATTGGAATGCCCATATACATAAGAACAACATGAGTGCATAAACATTGTAATGACCATTGTACCAACAAATATCTATAGCACCAAGGAATTACTAGAGTATATAATCATGGGCTAGTGTAATAGAACATGAGATAGAGTACATGGCCATCGGACTATGGGAGTTGTATGATGAATCATTATTAATATCTAGATGTGGAGATAAATATCTTATTTCTCTATTCACATGGGAGTATTTTGAGTATATCTAATGATGGGTGTATTTACCCTCTTGTTTTAGGGCTGAGATGAATGTCCATATCTCTATTTCTCACATTTTGGTTTTTGAGGTATCCAACCATGTATGTATATACTCACCATATATTGGATTTTACCACAATTGTTACATATTATTTATAAACTAGATAGATCATCAGTAACCATGGTAGATCTATATTCAATGTATAATAGCAGTACTTCATGGCGCTAATTGGGTTCATTGGTCGGCCTTGATGTTTTTGAGACATGCTCTCATCAGTCATCCCTTTTTTCCTATTATTCTCAGGTTGGGACCTCACTTCCATTTTGACAAGTATTTTACCCCTTTATATCATTTGTAGTACACATTTTCACATTCATGTATTTCTTAGTGGTTGTTACATGTGTGGTTTATACTCTAGATGTTTCATTATTTATTATATATCTATACATTTTCAGGGAGATAATTATGGGTGTGTGCGTGTCTATGTACATAGGATATGTCTCCCGGTTCAGGGTGATGAATACTTGGAGCTTGCCATCAGCCCCTATCCTATTAGAGGTGAACATGGGTTGTCATCATTAGAATACCATAAGCTGGATGAACCCCGATGGGCCGAGTCATGACAATTGTACATACTTATATTTGATATTTTAAAAATCAATTAATAATATTTTCAATATTTTTAATACTTTTAAATTTTATTATTGTATAATTAATTTTAAATATTTTTTAAAATAGAATTAGATAAAATGATTTTCATATTAAAATTAGAATGTCTAAATTAACTAATAAGGAAAAATATATTTTTTTGTATAATTTTTATGTTACCTTAGGTAAAAATTAATTATATTGGAAAATGATTATTTTCTTAAAGAATGATTCTTATCTAATATTGGGTATTTTAATGAATATATTTTAAATTAAATCATTTTTATATTTTTTGGTAATATATACATATAAATTAGCACTCATTATTAAATAATAAAAGTTAAACTTGATTATGAATTCCTATGAAATATTACATTCTCTAATACAAAAATGGATTCATTGTGTTTATATGTTTTGATTTAAAAGTTAATATCTTCCTATTTGGAAATGGAATTTGGTTAAATGGATATGTTATTCATAATCATAACGTAAAATAATTCATAAAAATGCTCATATTATTTTTTTAGATATAAAATAATTATCTTGGTTAATTTATGATCATGATTAATAAGCGTTAAAACTGTTATATTAATATTCTTGAAGTTTTAATAAGTAAAAGTTCACATACACCATCAAAAAATACCTATTAGTTATGAACGCCAAACCCACTATCTCACCTAATATTTTGTCACCTAACTCACATGACCCACATTACCTACCTAACCCACCTTACACCCATGTGATACCTTTCTTAACCCCAACCTAATATTAGTTTCCATGAAAATACCGTCCTTTTCAACTAAAAAGGTGATCACTCTGTAGTGACCTAGATTTTTCAAACATGGATGTCATGTTTTAATATTTTAACATTCATTACATATCACAATGATCAATTATATAATTATATTGGTGTAGTTATTTTGGAATTATGGATACATAAAATATTGGATCATTGGTGAACTGCATCATCTACCACTATAATTTTCATAATTATCACCCTTCATAGTGATATAATAAAAAATACCATTATTTATAACCTTAGTATTAGTAACATAATAAATGGTGAACACTGATACATAGTATGGGTGAATAAGGGAGATAACAATTTAACTTGACCTTCAACATATGACAACATGCGAATAAGTTTTAAAAACTGTACATTGTATATCAAAGATAATAACCATGAATTAAGGCATAAATATTGGTTGTTCATAAGAGATGAATCCCAATGGAATAAAAGAACATAAATCATAAGAGAATAACATTTTCCAAAACAAGTATTTGTGTCACAAATATAATAATATACAATATTATGTAAAGGCATGCAAACAAGACATTAATATCAATTTAGTCTTGGGCTAACCACATATGTGCCTATTTGGGATTGCAATAACATCCCATGTATTGACTTTTAGGCTTGGGAAAAACTCCCTTATAACCACTATTGTCATTGGGATAACATCCCATATACGCTTCGAGATCATAAGACATACATCAATACCCAATTCATTAGAGGGATATATTGGTCACAACTTTCACATAATGAAAATCATACATATAAATGCCATGATTTCATAAAACATTCATCTTATTATAACACATGGAATGAAATATGTTTCATAATAATTTAATAAACTCATCATATAATAGCTATAGTTAACTATGATTCTCATATAAGGATATTACATCTTTTTAGATGAATAATTATTACATTACACTAACACACACATGGGGACTTTGGTAGTTTTGTGCATTTGTATAATAGATAAAAAATATTATAATTTGGTGAATGATCATGAACATCTGGCATAGTGATATCCCATTTTAGTAGTCCTAATAGACAAACTGTACATAAAACTGTGATTCATAACATGGGGAATGGATACATATGAAAGTGTGATCTCAGATGCTCAATAAGGGTAACCAAGTGAGATATATAATAATAACATAAACATAAAGGAATTATAACATGATCATGACATATGAAAACCATTAATTTTATATTAATTATTAGATTCACATGTCATGAAATTTATAGTGGATTTTATAAAACATGAACCATAATTATATCAAATAAAATGATCCATGAGAGAATAATATTGGCATAAGTAATGGAAATTTGGGACGAACATAAGAATAAAACATCATTTACTCATTAGTCAAGGCACACTACAATTATTTATTATGGCACTCCATGGGAGGTTATAAGTCCTGGGTGGAAAAAAATAATATCCCTAGTGGAATCCATTTCATTATAGTGGAATGGGTTCAATCCCCAAACCATTATGGTAGTCAAGATTCACTCTCAATACCATTATTGAGGACAGTGCCCCTTACTAAACTGAGTTAACTCACGACTCTAGTCCTATATATATCATGAAATAGATAATAATTACTAAATGTATTGGAGTAAGATAAAATACCCACCAATATTTGGTTATGATCAGTCATATTATCATAACAAACCTTGACAAATAACGAAATTGTAACATAAAATCGTTACTACTTTGGTAACATTGAAACATAATCCCCATGAAAGAATATAATTAAAAGTAACCTGAAATATCATGATTATAAATAAATTAATGATATTGAAAGTAAATTAGGTTGTATATACACCTCTTAAAAATATATAGGTTCATAATATAACCATATGTCTCAATGAAGTCAATTTGAAAAAAAACCCATTACCACATTGGTTTCTTTTATACTCATCAACCTTATGAATGATAAATCCTAAAATGAAAAATCAAATAAATTTCATTTTAAGAATAATATTTTTAAAAAACATTCATGATAATTATATACACTATATTAATCAAATAGGTGGTGATAATTGAAGGTGTCTTGTGGAAAGTAAAAGTGCGTAGAAATCACGTACCAAAAGTATCGACTTCCATCAAACTCATTAAAACCTAATTTATTATAAATTAAATTTTATTTTAAATATGTTATAGAACAATAATTATATATATCATACAATATATGATTTGCATAATCCTTTTTAATACCAATTTATTAATAATTCTCTATTTAAGTCGTGTTTCGAGTAATAACTGCTTTGTTTTTCAAATATGGTTTGATTTGGTATTTTTGGTATTATTAATTTGATCATGGTTTTATTACTTCTAGAAATATAATAATGAAATAATAAAAATAATATTTATATATAAATTATACATTGATTACCAATCATGAAATATGGGTTTGATAAATGAGGTATGTTACGATCATAGAGACGATAGGTTGTACGTACACATATCTAACATTACCAATTTTCAACAATAATTTTGGAAAAGCGGTGATTAATATATTATATTTAAAGAATTATGAAAAAATAATAAATAATAAATTAATTTTTTAAATATACTTATACATATCATCAATGTTCTCTAGTGACTAAAAGGTAGTCACATCGCTTCATGAAGGCGGTAGTCCACACATACATGAATGGTATAATTTTCTATTAGTGAGTGAAATGCAAAAAAATGAAAATTTATATTTTTAAAATTATAAATATATCACAAATATCATAATTATTTAATTTATATCACATATATTTATTTTTATTATATTCCAAGTAATGTATTAGTGAAAAAGAATCTCATCACTACCCATGGTGGTAGTCTACCGTACACACGAGAAACATTATCGTATCCTCTATGGAATTAGAAGTAAAAAATTGAATCTAGGATACAATGATTCAAGATGTATGATAATGTTATAAATATCATATATATACATTATATAAATTATCATACCCAACTGTGAGACATGGTATTCGAAAAAAGTAGGACTTTGAATTGCAATGTGGTAGTCCTCCATACACTCAAATAATGATTTCGTAAACATTTTATTGGACGTGGAGATGTTTTTAGGTAATTAAATTAACATAAAAACATCTATTTATATGCGAGATATTAAGTATATATGTAATCATGGATAAATAATAATTTATGGATATTTAGATAAAATAATATAGAAACGCTCGTGGAAGAATGTTACCTCTTCTCTAGGTAACCTCCTTAGGTTTTCACCAAAATCCTTATTTGGTTTTATTTATTCCAAATATAAGGCTTATAGGATGAAATTATGGATCTTGGTATGTTATTTTAGTTTTCAATATATAACCCAAATTTTTTTTAGGAGTTAAGAAAAGAGGAGAAGTGGTGACCTTCTATAATTGAGGTGAGGGACACAATTGCAATTGTATGAATAGAAAATTGGGTACCCATGTTTTTCTCTTGAAAAAAATCCAAAAAATGTATTTTCGTCGAGCCTAATACATTATATGGTATAACTATTTCCATAAAATAGATCATATTTGATGCTTTTTTCCATTTTAACCATTACCATTTTAGCTTTACCATCTAGTAAACCCGTTTAAACACGTACCATAGTGAATAATTTTATTTTATATTTGACTATTAATTTAAGTAAAAAATTAAGTAAAAAATATTATATAATATAAATTTTAATGAATAAAAATATATAATAAAAATTTCCAAATTAAATAAACATGAGTGAAAATTTATTATTTAAAATTAATCCTGTGGATGCAACCAAAAAGGTGAGATTTCCAAGAGAAAATTTTCAAATGTTTAAAAAGTTTTTATATCACATTTCAATATGAAATTGGATAAAATGATCTAAATTGTATTAATATATATATATAATTTAACTAATTTTACTTTATAAGAAATCCAAAATATAATTTAACATTATCAATAATTTAAATGGAAATGTTTTTTTCAATTAAAATATAGTATTTTTCAACATAAATAAGAAATATAATATTTTCAGAAAAATTATAAAAAAAATAATCTTAATATAATTTTGATAAGATGATTTCCAAAGTAAATTTTAATTTCCCAGTTTTTTCTCAAATTTTTCAATATTAGTTTTAAAAAGAATTTTTATAAAAGGGAATTTTTTTAGAAAAATAATTTTTTCAGAATAAAAGTGGATTTATTATTATAACTTATCTAAAAATGACATAACATTCTTTTTGAAATATTTATTAAATATATAACATATTTTTCATTAAAAACAATCACCCAAATTGGGTATATTAATTAATTAAGGTAAAATGTGTTTGTAAGATTGAAAATGGATTTTAAGAACAAGATTAACATTATTTGTAAACAGGTTTTACTTTAAAATTTAATTAATTCACCAGAAAAGAATTAATTTTACATATATGTGTAAAACAAATATTTTAAAAAGTAATATTATCTAATACATACCCACCATTCCAATGGTTAGGTGATAATTATCAAATTAAATAATAATATTTTAATAATGTGTCACAATTATGTTAAACTCAGTGTTTCATGTAATGAAATATAAGCTCATTATTTCATTTAATGAATGAGAAATCCATGTTTCCTACAACATAAGTTATACTACGTTTTCCATGTAATGAATAATATCAAAAATAGAAAATTAATTAACCCATTATTTTATAAAATCCTATTCTGTTAAATTCTTCCACCCTTAACATGAATTTCACCCTTAAAATTAATCTCGATCATAAATCATTTGAAACATCCTTTGTTGAAACCCACATAATTCAAAGGAATTATAAAATTACTATAAAAGGGAATGGATTATACATAATTGCTGCATAATGTTACTCATAACTATGTTTCGCAGAGGAGAACATATGTGGGATATAAAGATTCAGACTTAAAATAAAAGCCTAAATAATTATAGATATTGATAGAGGTCATTGATCAAAATAAACAAGGTTATCTAGAGAAGTTTACTAAAAAAATCATTAACTATATAGAAATGAAAATTTTCAATGATATCATCATAAATTATAATTTTTTAAATATACTTATACATATCATCAATGTGCTCCTGTGACTAAAAGGTAGTCACATCGCTTCATGAAGGCGGTAGTCCACACATACATGATTGGTATTATCTTCTATCAGTGAGTGAAATGCAAAAAAATGAAATTTTATATTTTTAAATTTATAAATATTTCCCAAATATCATAATTATTTAATTTATTACTACATTATAGAAGAAATAGTTTTGTTACAAAACCCTCCTTGGAAGGTTTTATATATAAATATAAATAGGCTCTCTGAAGGAGAGGTGTTGTTATTATCTGGGGTTTTGTTTTGATTCCTCTTCCACCTCCTCTAAATCTCCTTCAACAATAATTATATAATAAAATACTAACATCTCATTTATTGAGGTATTATAATATTAATTTTATAACTAATATTCATATCCTCCTCCATCATAAGAAAAACATTGATGACCCACATCATTACTAGTTCAATAAATCAGGGTAATTTGAACCATTTAATTCATGGGATCATTTAATTTATATAGATTATAGATTCATGCTCAAATTAAAATATGCTAAAAATACCAAACGAAAACATATATGATGAAGGAAGAAGTTTTTTCCCATTATCTGATTTTAACAATAATAATTGATAAATGGGTAATAAAAGTTAATAGGTAAATCATATATGGTATGATATATATGATTTTGGATTGGAAATATATTTATAATAATCCTATAATTATTTTACAATCAGTTTTAACAAGTAAAAAATCAAGACATGAGGTAATTGACTTTCATAAAAATTTAATTCTGTGGGAAATATGCCATATTCACCTCGTGATTCTTTTGTGTGTTGTACAAACTAACCAAGAATGAATTTTATTATTACTATAAATTTTTTTTTGGATATACATATCAATAAAATATTATTTATTTCAAGGGGATTATAGCTCAAAATGGACTGATGTTTTAAGGGTATTATTTGACAACCTCAATGTTTATCTGGGTTGTTTCTGATTAAGCTTAGATTATGAGATATTATGATATATCTCTAAATAAACAATGGAATTTTTTTCTTCTAGTTATTTCATGAAAATAAATATTTTCCCTTTATATTTCATTATTTATGAACTCAAGGCTCTGCAATAATTCTTTTAAGGGAAACTGATTATATTTGACTCTTTGGTAGAAAATAATTTCTCTTCTAGGTCTATGTATTACAAAAATGTTTTTAATGAATGTTTTTCATATTATCCGATGACTGTCTAAAGAATCATTTTCCAATGTTTGAATTTTTATATTATGGTTTAAAAATAATCTTCTTGTCATTTTCTAAATAAGAAATTTTTTAAATTTTATCAAAAATGTAAAATGATAATTAATTTTAACATGAATGGAATGAATGGGATTACAACTATCATGAATTCTCAATTAATTAAGAAAAAAATTACAAGGTTACAATGATTTTTTCAAATAAATTTTTTTCATTAATATTTGTGAAATTTTTAGAATTGGAAAAAATATAGTGGAATGATTATTGTCCTGATGAAATGTTATGTGTGATATTTTAATGTCATTTTCCATATATGATAAAATCCTTTGATGATACTTAAGATTTATAGGGAATATGGTCAAATTATATCATCCATATTAATTCAACCTATTTTTTATGATTATGTAGACAATTTTTATGAAAAAATAATTTCTTTCCAAGAGTCATGACCTGAGGAGTTGATGAAATAATTATGAAACCCATTCTATTACAAAAATTATGATATGATGAATGTTTTATGATGTTGTGGTAGACATATGCTTGATTTTCAATATTTTATGAGTGGGACATATATATCCATAAAAATCATTGGTTAATGACTAATGTTCTCTATGCTCCAAGGGTATCAAATAGGATATATCAATTCAAAAATAGGGGAAATGAGGGTTATATCAATCCCAAGAGGTTACACATGAGATTTTCATAGGCCTGAAGCGGCCACATGGGTGTTTAGCCTAAGAAAAAAATGTTATAAATGTATTGGATTCTATATGTAACATGTGTTTTTTAATCTTATTAGTATCCTAAAAATCTGTGTCTTATGTTCATGTTATTCTCTCATGGATTATGTTCTTGGATACTTTATGATTTGGGTCATATGAAGAGCTGGGATTTATTCCATGTATCATGTTTATGATCTATGGTATGTATTTTATGTTTTTCGAATGTGATTCTCATGTTCTTATACACTTATACTAATGTTATGTTAATATCTCATTTGTTTAATCGTACTATTCACCTAATCCCTCCCTTGTGTTCCCTTTAACCATATTGTGATAAAATTTATTATATATGATATGTCTATGAAGGTTGTTAGTCCTGACGAACTTATTGGGGATGATGTATTTCACCTATGAACCATTTGTTTATGTATACATGTTTCCAGATTAAACATTCCTAAAAATTCTGGCATGGTTCATTAGGTTGTGTTATGAATATTTATCTATTAATACGTGATATCTATGTTTGAAAAATTTGGGTGTCTATAGTTGGTATGAGAGAAAGGTTTTGATATCGCTTGTAAACTATTATGAGAATATATAAGTTATTAATGTAAGTATAAGTCTATGTATATGAAAATATCTTGTAATTTTGGAGAAGCAAATAGTGTGTGGTTTCCATAAAATTACATCCCATTTTGTATACTATAAGTGGATGTGGGTCTGGAATAAATGTTACTAGTGTAAATACCTCTGAAAATGATCATTTATATTTGACTTGATCATCACCTAGATTATGATACTAGGACTTACTTCACACCGAGTTTGACACTCCCTGTGGATATTTTTTGTTAATTCACAAACACTTTATGAAAAACATAAATTATTTGAATTGACGATGACCAAGAATGACCTAGGTTAAATTGAAGGTTTTATAAATTAAAAAGATGTTTTCAATATTTAGACATAAATTGAATTTTGTTTCATTATTAATCACTCTATGTTACATTATGTTCACGAAACCCATTATTGTTTTAGAAAGCAATTGAATATAGAATGAAGAAGATGTGGTTGAAATATTTGATCTCAAATGTTGAATTACTCTATTTGTTATTACTTATATGAAACCCTCTATTTCAATAGATTTCTATAAGAATGTTAATTCATATCCTTAATGATTAAATATTTATTTAGTAGTGAAAACCCATAATTGAATGATTATCACATCTCAATTGTATGATTCTACTCCAGTTGACGTTTGTGGGATTGTGCTTCATAAAAATATTGTTATACTTTCTTTGGTTGAATTTTTTATTATCTTATGCATGGATTAGATTTATCTAAATAAATACAACATCAACTGTGGAGTACGGGAAGTGACATTTTAAATTCAAAACCAAGAAATTATCATTTATCAGTGTGAAAAATATGAATTTCCAATGGAAAGTACAACAATTTTATGATTCCTGATTCACATTCAAAAGAGGGTCTTATATTTTATGGATAAGAATAAACTCAATTTAATTGATATACCTATTATATGAGAGTTTTTTTGTATTTCTAGATGATTTTCCTAGTCTTACACTGAAATGTGTTGTAGAGTTTTCAATAGTATTCATACATAGTGCTAAATATATTTTAAATATTCCCTATAGAATGGACCTGATTGAGTTATAGGATTTGAAGAAGAAACTGCAGAAAAATCATGATAAAGTATTTATGTGGTAAATTTTGTCACCTTGGGGTGCACTATTTCTTTTGTTATAATGACTAATGGATCAATGAGACCCTCTATTGATTATTGGGAACAAAAAATAAATCACTATTAATAAGACATATCATATTCCCCTTATTGATGACTTGTTTGATCAAATCTATGGATATTAACACTTTTATAATGTTGAGCATAATTTTTGATAAAATCAATTGAAGGATAATAATCGGGATATAAATATGCTGACATTTCACTCAAGGAATGGACACTATGAATATATATTGATTCCATTTTTTCTTATTAATTCCCACTCAATCATCATGGATATAATAAATAGAATCTTTAAATATTTCATGGATCAATTGGTGGTATTATTGATATATGACATTATTATATGTTACAAGTGTATGGAAGAGGATGAAGATCACATAATAATTTTATTGATGTCCAAGGGGAAGGATATGTTGTAAAAATAATTTACCAATTGTGAATTTAGGATTAAAAAGTATCATTTTGGGTCAAATAATCTCAATATTGGAAATATATATGTGGATCCATTAAAGACCGTTGATATTGATGGTTGGCTAAGACCATCCATTGTGACTTTTTTATTATATTTTCGTAGTTAATATATATATTATTGATTTACTGTGGAAACTTTCTCATGACTATATAATCTACTCATCATCTTAACTCAAAAGGGATGGGAGTTTTTTTTAGAAAAACTAATGTGTTAGAAATTTTGATGAACTAATGATACGATTTGGTGGAACACATATTATTTTATAAACCAATAGTGGGGAGAGGTTTTTAATATGCATTGATTAATCAAAGAATAGTTTGGGATGCATTATCATGTCGATTAACATAATTACATCTTATGGCTGATGAAAATTGAAGGTTCATGATACAAATTACCTAAATCATGATATGGAGTATGATGTGGACATATTTTCAATAAATATATATATAATTATCATATTAGATTATGGTTTTAAAAATACTAATAATGATAATTTTAATTCTATATTCAAAAAAAATAGTTTAATATGAACCAAAAAATATGCTTAGAAATAATTAAAGATTATAATTGCTCAATACACTTCCACCTTAGGAAAGGGAAGAATGTGGTTGATATTTTGAGTCAAAAGTACCATTCTAGAATATCTATAATGAGGATCTAAAAGAAAAAGTATTAATTTGTTTTCCACGAATGTAACTGGAACTCATGATGTGAGGGGAGAAATATCATCATTCTAAAATGAGTGTTTAAACAATAATCTAAGTGATGATTAAAGAGGAATTAAAAAATTATATATTGGATAAGAAGAAGGTGAATTTTTTCCACAGATTAACTTGACTATGATGGAATGATAAGGTTTATGAATGGTGTATGTGTTCAAAACAATGAATGATTGAAGATGTATTTGTTATAAGAAGCTCATTGTTTTTAATTCTCTGTCAATCCTGGATATACAAAGATTCAAAGAAATCTAAAAGTGAATATATTGGTATAGGGCATGAAGAGAGATATTATAGAGTTACATAATAATTTATTGGTATTTAGTAATTTCATGATGAGAAAAAAAATTAGAAGATAATTTTAAAAATAATACCCATACCATAATGGAAATGACAAAAACAAAATGTAATTTTTCATCGGACTTACAAAAACATCTAATGGTCATAAATCTATACAAATATTAGTTGATATCCTTAAAAAGTCAGAAGAAATAATAACTTTCAGATAATATTTATCTTTATATATTATTTCCAATATATATATTATGGAAGTTTTATTGTTTCTTTGAGTACCACATTTTATTGTATTTTATATAAATTCAATCCATACAATGATATCCTAATGATTTATTTAGAAAAATAATGATATATTATTGAGCCTCATCACTACATATCACCATTAGACATATGTTTAATATCGAAGAACATTTCAATACTTTGAGGATATTTTGAGATCTTTTTCTATGGATTTCAAAGATGATTTGGATCGACACCATCCTCTAGTAATATTATTATAAAATAATAGGGTTCACTCAAGTATTTAGATGGCACCTCATGAATCACTATATGGAAAGAAGAATAGAAAAAATATATGTTAGGATAATGTTAGAGCAAGAATGTTGTTGGATCCGGATCTAGTGAGGAAATGGAAGACAATGTTAGATCCATTCAACAACACATCAAGGCATCTTATAGTGGTTAGAAAATTTGGCTAAAAATCATGGGTGTGATCTGAAGATTAAATTTAGTGGGATGGAATTCCTATGAATTTATTTTTTAAGATGATTATGAAATTATAAAATTATGGAAATTTGAGACCTAGGTATATTTCACGTTTTTAGATTGTCTATTGAGTAGTGATGATAGATTATCACCATGAGTTTCCACTAAAATCCTCTCAATACTATGATATGTTCCATATATCTCTCAGGGGGAAGTATATAAATGATCCTTCACAAGTACTAAATTCATAATTCATACCTCTATGTCATGAAATTTCAAATGAAGATTAATATTTATTTATTTTATATCATATTGAAAATTTTCGACGAAACAAGACCACTCACCTGGTCAATGTTTTATTGAAAAACCTCTAACTTGAAGATGTTTTGTGGGAACATAAGGATATGGTGAAACAAAAGTATCCTCAGTTTTTTGTATCAAATTGATGTAAATTTTAGGAAACTTTTAATTTTATTAGGGGTAAAATGTATCATCCCATGTTTTTATGAAATATTTTTTTGAATAAATTTAATTTCACTGATTGTTTGCATTAAAACAACACTGAGTTTAAAAAAATCATGATTTACTATTAATGTGATTATTTAAACATGATCACAACAACCTATCAATTAAACAAGACGATATGAATAGAAATTACTACATATCACAATTAAACAATAATTTTTTTATATAAATAAAATTTAATGATAAAAAACAATTTAATTTATAAAAAAGCCTCCATATTCTTAAAAAGTACATTTTCTCAAGAAAATATTTATCATTAGTTTTTGGGAACAAATCTTAAAATTATTTTCATTCAAATTTTAAGAAATTTATTTCAAAAAATTAAATTTATATTTTAAATCAACAGTTGAATATTAACAGGGGGTGACGTTTTTATAATTTTCAAAGATGTTTAATTTTTTAATGAATTGTGAAAAATACTGATTTTAATTAAAAACTACAGTTTCTGTTAAATCATTTACATGTTACATTTATTTAATATTGTTTTACAAGTAAAATTAACTCAATTATATCAATATTAATACAATTTTTATTGGTATTAAATACTGGGTTCAATATTGATATAAAAATACATTACACTTATGAAAAAAAATTCTTTGGAAAATATCTTTTTCATTGCATCTAGGGGTTTAACATTAGATTATATTTTCCACTTATATGAAACGAATTTGAAAAATGGATTATATTTTTATAATCATAATAATTACTATTAAATTGAATGTTCAAATTTATTTTTGGTCATAATAAATAGTAAAAACAGTAATGATTATTTAATTTCTTCAAGGTTAAAACGAGTTTATCTGGGCGAAACTAATAAATATATGCATTTAAATGACCCAAACACTTGTCTAATTTATATTAAATAGGGATATATTGAATTTTTATCATTTATGATTCAATAATGACCCATTTTTTATCATTATAGCATGTGTAAAATAGGGGAATAAATTTTTCATTTCAATAATTCTAAGATTGTCCTCTCCCCCAATTATAAAAGTTCACGCATATCCTATCTTTTTAATATTTACAAATAATTTTGGTTCATCCAAGACCAAACAAAATCCATTTTTTTCTCCATTACTACATTATATAAGAAATAGTTTTATTACAAAACCCTCATTGGAAGGTTTTATATATAAATATAAATAGGCTCTCTAAAGGAGAGGTGTTGTTATTATCTGGGGTTTTGTTTTGATTCCTCTTCCACCTCCTCTAAATATCCTTCAACAATAATTATATAATAAAATACTAACATCTCATTTATTGAGGTATTATAATGTTAATTTTATAACTAATATTCATATCCTCCTCCATCATAAGAAAAACATTGATGACCCACATCATTACTAGTTCGATAAATCAGGGTAATTTGAACCATTTAATTAATAAGATCATTTAAGGGGAAAGGGGTAATTTATTTTCTAATAAGATATTATATAATATTTCAAATCACTCTATTGGTCTAGAAAAAGGGACTTTATGCTATGATAGAACATTGGTGGAAATTTGATCTATTCTAATTTTCAGGGAATATTTAATATTTAATAAATTTAAAATAAATTTATTCATGTGTGTTAATTTGGTTATATTTTTTAGATGAATTATCATATTTAGATTTTGTCTCCAAATTTGAGTCATAAATGTGGGATTTTTCTAGGTGAGTTATTTCCTTGTGTTGGGTAACGGCGCTGGGGTTGGGCCCCATTTCGTTTCTTTTTCTTTTTCATTTTTCTTCTTTTTTTCATTAATTTCTTTTTCCATTCCTATTATCAAATATAGAAGGTCATATATAAAACTCCCTACTTATAGGTTTTAGTTATTATTGATAGTGAGAGGGACAGATGAGATGGATAGGGAGAGGAGGATCATATACCATGGAGATCAGGTCACACTGGATTGTCGTGTGGCAGCTCTAAATCACAGATCAAACTAATGCTTAAATGGTCTCCACTATGAGATAGGACGATTTTCTTACCATAAATCCCAAAATTTCATCTAGTTTTTATGTTTTAATTCCATTAATTGGTATCTAGGGAACACTATGGCTTAATCAGTGGCTTTAGGGGAAAAGGACGACATTTTGGGATTCTTGGATGGCTTTCCATTTGAGAATACACATGTACCCTACATATGATTCAGAGAAAACATTCCATGTCTTCTTGTTAGTAGATATTTATGTTTTTTGGGGATGGAACACAGTGTTCTAGTGTTCACATGCAGTTTAATGGGATTTTAAGGTGTGGCCAAATAATCGGCTAGACACCATGTTTGGGGGTAATTTTCTTAGTGGAGTACATGTACAATCTCTATGTGGGAAACAAAATGTGTAGGTGTACATGCCCAGGAAGATTAAATCACCATGTACACATTGAGTTACCCCATGTGGTGTTACAGGCTGTGTATAGGGTAGTACAACCTATGTAAAAGAACATTTTACATGCCGAGTGGGGTCAAAGAACTCTGGATGGTTCCTATTTGGTGGAACACACCATGTTCATGTCTTACACAACATTTAATTTCTCAAAGTATATGCCTAGTAGCCTAAGGAAAATGACCAGGAAGTATATTTTGTGATACAAACCGTGTACTCCAATTACATGTCATGTACATTCATTCTTTATCTTGTTTTTCCTGTATCTATCCCTATTATGATAGTTAGACTTTTGAGTAGCCAATTTTGAGAACATTGTAACATAGATCCCTATGGTGGAACCCTTTCAACACTTAGTGGTTTCCAGGAACGTGTTTTGGACTATAATAATTATATAGGATGTTTTATTTGAGTGTTTTATTGTGAATAATCTAATAGATTGGGTGTGAGAAATGAGGCCAAGGTAAGGGTTGTGAGCTCTTTAGTGGGCCTGGTATATGGATGTAATCTAATGTTATTAATGTTTCATTCAAATATATCCTCTATGGTGAAATAAAACAGTATCTCTATGGAGATCCTGGTTTCTCCCTATGTGTATGGACATGTTTCACAAGGTCATAGAAATTAAGGTTTACCTCTGACGTTTGAGGATCAGAGTAGTTTGAGCCATTGGGCTAGGTTAACTCTGTGTTATGGTGGTTACAGTTGGTTGTTGTTGAGATTTTAAGATGAGTCTGAGGGACTCTAGAGGGTTCCCCTGTATTCTAGTTCCTAACCAAGTGATGACTGGGTTCCATATTCGATGGTTTAGAATGATAACGAGTCATGTTTTAGCATGGATGACGAACCCATTGGTATGTTTTCTTCTTTGATATGGTCATGAGGAATGTTGAGAATGACCATATTGGAATTCTTGTTCTTTAGATGAACTATTGGATACATTATTTATCGACGAATAGTTCGAGGCCCCTGAGGGCTATTTTGGATGTTATCACGCCTTTTCTGTCTTTTGATTTTGGATGAGATAGAGGAACCCTCATGAGGTTCCCATCAAATTCTATGTCCTTTATGATGTTTGAGGTTTTTCCAATGAGCATGGACCAATATCATAGTTTCACCATATGTTTCCCTAATTAGATGTTTCATTATGTTGTGACACTAGGGAACATGGGAGAACCATGTTTTATTTTCTCCCTGAGGTAGGTTTTTTAGAGCACATTGTGATTGTTTTTTAACTATTTGATCTAGGCAGTTTTGAGAGGCCATGTGAATTGTTAGATAATTTAGGATCAGTAATTCTAGTGTAATAGTATGGATGGTGGGATCATGTTTGGATCTTCTAACATTCAGTTGGAATTTGGACATGATTGTTGAGGATTTTGTTACATAGGACAATGGTTAGAAGAGGATAACCTTGCTATATCTTGTATCGGGTATTGACCATGATTTTCTCTTTGATTGTCTATTCTATTAGATAGATATTTTTTTTTGAAAAACATAGGGAGAAAATGGAAAATCTTGATGATTTTAACCTCGTTCAAGTTCATTGTTAGCACTATCTATTGTGGATTAAATCTTGTGAGGTGTTGAGTCAGTCATAGAGTGGGTTTCATGTTTCTTGGATGTTGTTTCTCACATGGGGAAATGGATTCAATGAACTAAATTTTTTTTATGGATCCATCATTTTTGGTTCTAAAACTAGATCCTAATTTGATTTGGAGGACAATAGATACTAAAATGATATGTAATTTCATCAACCAATATGTTCATGTCACATGTTTAGATCATTCTATATGAGTCCTAGAACCTAGTAGATTTGTGTTGTTTGTGTGGGTACCTATTGCTACTCTCTGATATCCATTATTCATTCCTTTTCATTTATACTTCTTGTAGCTCATATGTAGATCTGCAAAACCCTCATACTGTTGAGTGTATGGGTGATCCATGAACTATAAATCCTCTAGTGTAGGCTATAGAGGGGTATATTTCCCTCATGTGATAATATAGAACTCATGTTTGGATGATTATTTTTAACACTCTTTTATAAAGTTTTTTCTTTTATTCAATCTATTATTGGTTTCATCATGGTTTGACATATCACATGTGCATGTTTTTTTTCTAACAATATATATTTTTGTCACAGTTAGGGGTTTCCTAATGAGAATTATTTTCCACCCCCTATACCATCTCGTTTTTTCTGTGTTTTCATGATTTACATTTTCATATTGCTGCATAGGTTTCACAGTGGATTGGGCAAAGGCATACATATTTTGATCATATGAATTCAATCGTATGGAGTCTCAGGATTGGGCTATTGCAGCTTGAGTATCATGGAGACTAGTTGTGTGGATTGTATTAGTGTTTTAAGTAGATACCATTTTATTTATTTACTATTTTTTATTTTATATATGTGTTCTCCCTAATGGGATACCAGTTATTATATGTATTTAGTTCTTTGAGTCTATCAAATTTTATGTTGCATTTCATTTTCTATAGCACGATTCTATTTCATGAAAGTATTATGCATTCATTGATGATTTTCCCTATGAATGATTTTGGTTATTTAATAAAATTATTTCATTTTTTTTCAATGTATAGAGTACTCACTAAACCTTTATGACCATCACCACTAGTTAGAAACCTTCAGATTATTGGGGGTGCGCTTGATTCCTTGAGGATAGTCAAATTGTTGATAGTTTAGGTCAACCCAGGCCAGTTCATTACACAATGGTATTAAATGTTTATGATTTTTTTCATTTGGGGATTCAGTGGAATGGTCGATGAAGAATGTGTTCGGACATGTGTCAGATATTGGACTGGTGGGTTGTGAACACCTTTTTTGGGTACAAATTCCAATTTTCTGGGGCATGGGATTGCCTTTCTTGGAACTTGTTTGTAAGGTTTCTTGAGTTCAGCTAGTGTGATGAAAATGAGTTTGTGGATTTATGCTTTATCATTTTTTGGGAACATTTCCCATAGGTGGGACTCCATTATTCTTGAATCATTCTAGGAATTTTGGATTCATATGATATATTCCTATTATAACTACCCGAGATTTTATGAGAATTATTCTATATAATTTCATTGATTTCTTGTGTTGTATGCTAAACCAGGATTATCTTGGACTATACGCAACACTGTATTAGCTTGCAGTATACACATCACTATTCTTGGATTGTGTTACACACAATTTCAAGATTGTTTTGTGGAAATTATTCTACACAACATTAAGTATATATTTTTTATAATGTATAAATGAAATAAGTTTTGATTATGTTATATTCAACACCAAACGGAGCATTCACTACATGAAACTCTAACTTGGCTTTAATTTCATGCAATCAAGACTTTCTTTAATAGCGTGTGTAGTACGCAATACCGAGTTTCATAAATGAGATATTATTATAGTATTATTATAAACTAGCCGTTATAAATAGTAATACCCATTTTTTTTGAAATTTTATAAATTTTATCTTTCAAAATGGACTTAATTTATGGATTTGTAATATTGAAATTATCCTAGGGTGAATTTTTGGTATTTTTCTGAAAACATTCAATTTTTGATTAATAGTGAAAACACTAGGTTACTATTTAAAACCCGACTTTTTATTTACATAATTATTTAATTTATATAAATTTATTTTTGGTTAAAATTGATACATAATACATGTATAACTTCAATTTAATTCATTGGAGCCATTTTATAATAATTTTAGTCATATAAAAATTTTATTGAACTTTTCACCGTCTTTTACCCAGCTGTTAGGAGAATTTGTAAATTTACATAAAACATAATTTTACTGCTTCTGTGAGAGGAATTTTGAAACTCCGAGAGACACGGTTAATATCAAGAAGTAAAATGTGGTTCAATAAGATAAAAATAATTTTTGGTGAATAGTAAATTTTTACTTTTATTTACCACAGTTAAAAGTAAATACGGTAATTAAGGGTAAAAATGTTATTATTATTACCCTAACACATGCCCTAATTCTATTAGATAAGTTTAATTCGACCAAAAACAATCTTGGGAATAAAATATTACCCTTTAGGTCCACATGGATTAGATTAGGACATTTATTATTATTTTTTTAAAGAAAAGTTAAAATAGTTAAAATCAAAGTTTAATAACTAAAACATTTTTAATTTAGGGTTATTCATATGATAAATTAGACTATAAATATTCATTATAAATTTGAAATTATTTCCTACATAATGGTATTTTATTTATAATTTTTAGAAATTAAATAATTTAATTTATTAATGACACAATGATGACGCAGTAATTTGCTTATTAATGAAATATTAACATAATTGATGTTATAAATACCCAAATCAATGGAATTTAAGACTTTTTATAAATTACAATAATTTTTTAGGTTTAATATGACATGTTAGTATTGAGTAAATTAACCTTGTTCGAACTAATCATGATGTTAGGATTTTCAAAATAATCAATTTCCAAATAATGTCAAAATTGACATAAAATATTTTTTAAAAAGAATATTATATTATTAAATGTTATTGTATTCCTAAAAATCTATGGTTCGGCCAAATGTCTTATATAAAGTTATATATATTAATAATGAACTACTTGGGTTTCGTTTGGCTGGTTATAGTATGTTTATTAACCATATAGTGTAAGAAAACAACAAGACATGGTAAAGGGTAAATTATTTAACTTAGAGTTGAATCTAAATGATAAGGTTAAAATAGTAACATAAACTTGTCTAAAACCTATTGGTTGATTGGATTTCTACCCATCCCAACATTAGCTTCGAAATAAATCGATTCGGAGCTATTATAAACCGAATATGTATTTATTATAAAATAATATTTTGGGTTTTTCCAAAGGTGCCCCTCTCCTTCATTATAAAAAGGGCACCACTTCCCTCTTCACTTCACACCCTTTTGAGCTTTGAAGCTCGCCCAAACCCTACCATTAACTCTTCTCAACCTCTCTATTTACATCATAGAGGATTTTTTCTTCTCTAAATACCAACTCTAGTGCCCTAACCCTAAGAAGAAGTTTAAAGGAAGTGTGTCGAGGAAGAGGTAATCTCTTCTACCGACTCTTTCAACTTTCTGTCTTCTTCTACTTCTTCTTATTTAGTTGTCTCAATATAATGTAATAACATCAGTATTACATATATAATTATTTGTAACTATAAATATTTTCCAACCTATTTCAACTTCTATTAATCCTATTGAAAATGAAATCATCTCACGTGCGTACACACGGAATACCGTCTCCACGCTGTGGTGTAATCTGTTTTCGACCACCACTTTACTTGGATGGGTATAATGGTGTAAATAAATTACTATACATGATTATCATAAAGTGATATTGATTCTGAAATATTATACATACACTTAAATATAGTTCCATGATCATGGGAATGATATCATCACTCATGCGTACATACGAACTATCGTCTCCACGACGCGATAAGATTCATTCTACATGTTAAATATTATAATTTCTTCAGTATGAATATGTCATATATATATAATATATCATTATCAAAACAATCACTATATCTAGATCATAGATGAGTGATTGAAAATTAATTACATTGGTTTGTGAGGCAGTTGTCCGACATATACATGATTAATGACTTAGCTTCCCATTTGATGGAGGAGGAGAGGGATATGGGTTATTAAATTGACATAATAACATCTCATTATATTTTATAAAATTATGTTGTTATCTTATCATTGTTGAATAATATTTTAAATTAGGTGGAAGAAGAAATAAAACTAAATTCTCGGTTAAGAATGATAACTCTTCTTTAAATAGCCACTTTAGCTACAAACCTAAACCCTTATGGTGAGAGATACCTTATAAAAACAATAATTATATTATATGGGATGTAATAATTCAATTCATTTGATTATGTATTTGATAATAAAATTATTTGGATGTGTTAAGTAGAGAGGAGGGAGATGGTGCCATTTTATAAGTGGGGGAGAGGACACCCTTGGAATTTTTTATATGAAAATGTTATAACCACATTTGATACATTAAAAAGGATAAAAAAAGATAATTCAGTAAACACATATATGATCAAATATAAATATGGATAGAATATTTTAGTTATATTATTTTTAAGGTCTTTTTAACCCTTATTATTTTAGTTTAACCCTCAGCAAACCAGTTTTAGCTATAACCTTGGTAATTAATTTTTACAGTTTAAAATATTAATTATGATCAATAATTAAGTTGAATATATTATATATTATTAATTATTATTATTTAAATTATGGAGTATATTTTTCAAAATTCTTTTCTTATAATTGGAATAATTAAATTTAAAATTAAACCTATATACGCGATGAAAAATAAATTCTCCCATAAAAAATGATTCATAACTATAAGATGTTTTTATATCAATATTTAATATATAACTGATTCCAAAGAAACAAATTTCGTTAATAAGTATATAATATTAATATTTCAAATTTTTTTAAAAAAATAATAAAAAGTGGAAGTTGTAAATTCATTAAAATAAAAGGAATGTTTTGATAATATATTCAGAAAATTATCAAAAATTTACTCCCAGATAATTTTGATGTGTTTATATCAAATATGATGATAATTTTTGCAAATAAATTTCATTAATGTGGAAGAAATTAAATTTAATATTTTTAAAAAAAACTATATAATAATATTTTTTTTAGAATACATATTTTGAAGCATTAAAAATTATTAAAAAAAATGAAAAACAATTTTATCATTATAATTTCTATATAAAAAAACTATTATAATAATTTTTCATAATGTGGTTGTTTCTGTTTACAAAAAAACAGAATAAAAAATTGAATATAATATTTATGCATAAATATTAATAATAATATTATAACATAGTTTGTTAAAACACAATGTTACGTGTGACGTTAGATATCGTTGAAATTTATTTTATATGAAAAAATATTTCAAAACATATTGGGGGGTCTTATGGAATCCCACCCATTCAGTCATCCTTATCCACCCCAAATAAATTGAACAATAATCACCCTTAACACTCCCTCTCTAAAAATATCACATGTATTTCTTACGATTTTATGGAGTCTTCCCATGCTATTAGAAGCTGCATATAAATGTAAGGGTTATCATACTCCTTCGTAATTAGTGTTTTGAATTCCATGTGATTATGACTTCATGTGTTAATAATAAAGAATTTTATATTCAAATTATTCAACAAAGATTCGGGACTAACCATAAATCACATTAATCCAATTTTATATTCCCTTTTCTATATCCTTCATGCAACCAAAATTTCTTAGAAATTTGCTCCCTCCACCTTTAAATTAATTCTATTACCTATTATAAGAGTTTTTAATTTTCATTTTATAATGATTCCACATGTACATAGTCAATAATTTATGAACCAAATTGGACACCATTTATTATATAATATGAATCTATTCATATTAATCCCATTTAATAATCCCTTTTGTATACAGAGCATTTTTCTGAAATCACATTGTTATTCACTCTCGGATCTTTCAAATTCAAGATCTTCAATTATTGTATCAATTATTATCTCCCTATGTCTATATGTATACATGTTCATAATCAATAATTTGCCAATTTATTTCCTATCAATGAAAAAATACCTTTACCACTCATTAACCGCATTAAATAATCTTTTCAATAACTGATAATGCTACCAAAATTATTCCTTATTATTCCATTATCATGTTGCGGATACCAAACTCTAATATCATTACATGGTATCCACCTAAAATAAGATTAATAATGTTTATGTATATTTTAAATGTTAAAATTTTTTGGTTAACATCTTTTTTCAGGATAGGGTGAATTCAACTATATAGAGAAAATAGGTAAGGGTTTCATGGAATAAATTTCTGATTCATGACGTCATCCCATTTCAATCATTAATATACATTTTCATCATATATTTGATCATAATAATACAATATATTATATGCAGTTTCCATTTTTTACTCAGTGTAAATTAATTCCCATTATCAGAAAGTATTATATTATTAAAACTCCATCAGAATTAAAAGTGAAACTTTGGTAAGAATAACTCTCATTATTACAAATCAATCCTTACTACCATGTACATGTTTTTATTCCATCCAATTTCTTCCTAAATTTTTATGAAATATAATATGGTTTAGTTACTATAATTATCTTAATCATATTCAACCCTTTTAAAAGTAATGGTTAGTACTCTTTTTATGAAGTGGGTTTTCAATCAAAGGTATTTAAAAAGATAAAAAAGGTTTTTCCATCCTTCACAAAAAAATATTTTATCGTCCACACCACATTTTTTAACCTTTAGAGGCTTTTAAGGATAATTTATTGAATATTTTTTTTTAAATTTAAAATCTTATATTTTTTCCTCATCCCCTTTTAAATACATTATTTTCCTTTTTGAATGTATCTTTTTTTATGATAAAGATAATATCATTCTCCAAAAACACTCTTACAATTTCACCACTATTTTTCTCTATATATCTAAAGGATAATTTTATTAAGAATTTATTTTTAATGAATCACCCTCTTGATTTTATTTTAAAATCTTTCTTTGAGGTTATTTAGTTTTATATATTAACTCTTTGGATTATAGATTTCAATATTGGTAATATCATTTTAAATTGTGGTGAATCAAATTTTTTTTTTCATCAGTTAATTACGATTTGATGAATGAATCCCTTTATGATTCAAATTATATTTAATAATATGTTTAACCAAAGATGTATTAATGAATTCATATATATATTATGGTGAGAGGGGTGCTATATCAACCTCTAATGATTCAGTTAAGGATTTACATCACTAGTGATACACATAATGAGCATGTATATTTTTATTATTGCAATCATAAAGCACAAAGATTTTCTTTGTTCACAATATCAGTCTTGAACATTTTTAATATTAAAAAATGATATTTTTTTATTTTTTAAATTGATAAAATAATGTGAGATGCTATTTTTGTCACAACATGATGATAGTTTGTTTTGTTTTTCTACAACATGATGTATGGAAATTTTGTTTATTCTTAACATGAATAGTTATAAGTTTTTATTCATAACCTGAATCACAGTCATTTTTTATCATAATAATTATTCATGGATTTTTTATTCATAGTGTTATAGCCACATCACATAACTCTATTTATCCAAAATGTATGTGGCATCAAAACACAACCACCATGGAACTTCTACCCAATGATTAGAAAGTAGCCTTAAAATCCACCCTGATTTCCCCAACATCATAGAATAAAGACTATAATGTAGTACTTCTAGGAAAAATAGATCTATATTTTTATGGGTGTTTTCATTTTTTTCAATGGTTTGACTAAGGTGGGATGCAACATGGTCCCTTGGTTTTCACCGTAATACACATAGTGTCAGGCAGTGTTGTAGCATGGTCTTAAAGGAAACGTTATTGTACAAAAAAAATATTTTTAAATATAAATACCCAAAACCCCATTTATACATGTCTTCATCCAATTATTAAACTAAAATCCAAGGATATGATGAATTTTACTAAAGGATTGGAGGCCTCTTCTCGATAGTGATTGATCTTGTCATTGTCTGTTTGATCTGCAGTGATTTAAGGTATCTGTTACATCATTTCTCCAATGGTTTCTTCATGGATTGATCTTTTTTCCACTTCTTTCTTCTTTTTGTGTTTTTCAAATTTCTATCCACCATTATAATGTATTTTTCATTACATTTCATTTATTTGGTTGTGGTTCAATTAACTTGGAGGTATGGAGTTTCTTGTACAAGGGGCGGTCCGAGATTAACGATGTTGATCCATTCACATGTGAAGCACCATAACACCATTGACATTGGGGAATCATTCATTCTCCATTATTTTAAGATAAATTGTAAATTTACCACGTATTATCACTTTTTATGGAATTCTAGTTTACCTATTAATGTTTTAATAAGATTAAAGAATGAAATAGTTACGCCTACTGATCAGTTGTTTTATACCATAATATATATTTTCATGTTTATTTAATATATATTGTTTTTATTTATTATATAAATGTTATAATTTTATTTTATGAATGATTTAGTTTCTTTTTTTCATTATAAACTATGAACAGACAATAAAATGTGATTATTTTTGTTTTAAAAATATCTTAGGGGGCATGTTTAAAGAATCCTTTGAGTCTAAAAATTTGATAGTAATATAATTGAAGATAAATTCATGTTAGTCTAAATTTTGTATTCCATGTATTAATGTAATTTAAATATAAATTCAATATTAAATTATTATATGTGATGAAATGAATAACGAGGAATGTTAATTGAATATTTTTCGTATCATGGTTTTATGAAACTGATTTTATGATTAAGATAATTTAAAAAATATATATTATTACATCTAATACCATAGGTTTCTCTTAATTAAATATTATGAATGACGAATTGGTTACTTAATGATTGAATAAAAACAATCAATTTTTTTGATAAACATAAATATTTATGGCTAAGAGTGCCTATTTATTTTTAAGGGTAACATTCCATATGATGGGGGCCATGATATCCTATTTTAATTTGATGGTTAAATGAATTAATTTAGGGACCAATGTTTACATGTTCACTAGTTTAGTTTTTTTAGGTTATATGTTCTCTGAATAAGATCATTGTAATGTAATTTATGTCTAGTATGGCTAGTGGGATATGGTGGGGAGGCCAATGATTGTGGCATAAGTTGACATTTATGATGGTAGGATACAAGGGAATATGCATGATGGTATTAGGGATGGAACCATGAATGTTGTAACATGATAAATTTCGGATTACACCATTGATATTTTTATATAAATAATATTTATTATTGTGATTATTTTTAAAGGGTTGGGTAACTGAGTTTCTTATTTTTTGGCTTTCTATTCCCCATTGACTGAGGCAGTTGGATATGCTTGGGTATATCACTCTTGGAGGTATATTAGCATGTGTTACTAGAGTACCTAGAATTTTGTAAAATTAAGTAATTTTTAATAAATTAACTAACCCATGGGTTTGGGGTTACTGGAATGAAAATGATATGATATTGAAAAACCATGGACTCAATTAAGATTATTCTATGAGGACATGGACTTTAATTTGATGATCAAAAAAATGTATTTTAGAATGATTTTAATTAATGGATAATGAATTAATTAAAAAAAGCCTAAATGTTAAAAAAGAATGAACTAATTTAATGTATCTCTTATAAATTCTTCAGTGTTATAGGATATATTGTCCTTAGTAGTGATAGTTGGGTGTCTAAGTGACAATCGATAGAGTTGAGAATAGGAATATGTTATACCCATAGTGTGGTTGTGAGATATATTATGTCATGCACATTTTGTTATTTCATATTACACCACACAAATGTATATAGGGAGACTAACACCTAACTGAATATAGGAGGGTGTTTTCCCCAATATTATGATATTGAAAATGGATAGTTGACTTCCCCCTTTGTCCCCACACTCTTTTCATGGTATTATGATGTGATGGTATGAATGGTGGTCAGTTTTCCACATATTTTTAGACATGGATGTAATTTATTATTTTCATTTCACACACAATAAATTTTTTATATAGTATTTAATGGATTATTATAGGTACGACATGTATATGTTGTGATGGATTGAGGTACCTTACTCGGTTTATGGGATTTGATGTGTTTATGTATAATACTCGATGTATGGTACATGCCATGAAATATGTTTTGGATCTTATCAACTAAGTGGTTACTACATGGATATGTTATATTGTATTATGTGAGGATACGATGCATGTGATTCATGTTGTGTTACATAGGTTTTGTGTTATATAAGTGGATTATATTTTTAGAGACATCGATCAGAACATAAAACTCTAGAGAAGAGCTTCAAAACAGTGAGGAAGAGGTAGTGGGGTACCCTCATTTGATATTGTATTTTTTATCTCTTGTTTGCATTCCCTAATGAGATATAACCATGGTGACTATGAGAACTTAGTTAACCTATTTTACTATTGAGTTCGCATAACTCGTTTTTCTCTAGGATTTAGTGTGGATTTGGTATTTTTTCCTAGAAATGATCTAGGTAGAATCCTACAGAGTACACATATTATTTTCACTATATATTTATGTGAATATTTTTCTACTTTAGTGGGAGAAGGTTGGATATTGGGAAGGATATTAATAGTTTGTGTTGTTTCATGAGCTATTTTGGATTTTTGTTCCCAACTGACTATACTTTATTGGTACTCATATTTTTTCTTTAAGTTGTTTTAGTACTTCATGTCATTTCATGTTTGAAAATGGGATTCATTTTATATTTGGAGGTATGTTATAATGGAATATCTCTCTTAGGTCTATCTTCTATATGTTTCTCTAGAGGTAAATACTTCTCATTTGTATTGATGATATACCCTTGGCATTATTCTCTTATATGGGGCCTATGGAATGTGGGACTTAGGATGTTAACATCTCCATTTTCTCATTACTATTTTAGGAGGGTTACTCTATGGTAGGGGCAGGTTGTGTCGGAGTGGCATCATAGGTTCAAGTAACGTGACAATATTGAATTTAGAGTTAGGCACATATGAGATTGCATGGGTTGGTAGTATAATAATTTCAACAATGTTAAGTATGTAATGGAAACATATGATACCCCTAAGACATGGGTATTATGGGACCCATTCGATCTATTTCAAGAATAATAAATTTTACCGATCATATCACATAACAAGATACTGGTTGTATGGTAGAGACCATAGAAATGATCTTGATGATTTATAATGACTTACCATAATCATTTCATAATACCATGTTTTCCGTCATGAAATGTCAAGAACCAGATTTTTCCATGTATATTAATTTTTAATTATATGGAAATATTACGAGTCCGTGAAAATTTCCTGCGTATGATTCAGAGGCTCGGTGTGCCAATAATGAATTTCGAACTTTTTTTTAAGTACGTTAAATAAATGTGCGAGCGGGATTTTGTAACTTTTGAACCCGTGCTCAGAATTGAAATATAAGGGCACCATTATACTCGCAGTTCCGATCTTTTCTAAATGATACCTTCACCTTGACAGGAGTAGGTCAATGGTGAATATTAGTTTTCATTCTTTTTGTGGGAGAAAATAAAATAAAAATTCTTTATTTTATTTATGAAATTGAAACCTCCCATTTGAAACATAAAGGTGGGAACCACCCAAGCCTCTATTTTAATGGGAGGTGACTCTTTCTTTCATCCCCAAATTAATTGTGCCAAATTAATTTAATAAATGTTCCAACTTTAGTTAAATTAATCCTTAATCTTATTAATTTGGAAAATCACCACTTGTCGGGAAAGGACTGGAAAAGTAAAGGAAACTTGAGGAGAGTCTGGGAGAACAATATTCAAACGAAGAACATCCTCTCCAACAAAGAGCATCCTTCGAATCAAGAATAAGGGTGACTCACGAGCTTGACTTCGGAAGCGTGTTTCCGGAGAGAAGAACATTGGCGCCCTGATCTTCTTCTTCATCTTTGTCTTCTTCCTCACGAAATCTACATCAAACGAACAAGGTATGGGTTTAAATTTAAAATTCGATTGAATTTATTTGTAAATTCTTCATGATCTAGATTTACAAAGGCGATGGCTAACCTAACATAGACATCGCTCCACGCATATACCCTACCCATTTCTTTTTTCTTCACATGTTATTCATGTGTTCATCAATTAAAAATATTTAATGACACTAGAAACAAATTTTTTTGCTGAGAGTGCTATTTGGACGAAGAGCCCTCAAACCAAGAATGGTGAATATGTGAACGACATTATATTCGGTCTTGGAACGAAGCCGCGATGGCTCACAGAATATGGCAGTGGAAGAAACGTGGAAGAACGCAAGGAAGATTGGGTGATGCACGTCCGTGTTGCCAGATTTGAAAGAGACTGCGACCCATCAGCCGCGACGGAACAGGATGGTGGCCGACATCTGACCAGCCGCATGGCAGAGCGATGGAGTGCACCTGCGCTGCTGGAGCATGAGGCCGCGCCGGAGGCCATAGGGCGGCCGGCTCCTAGCCTGCCGTAGTGGAGCAGCAGCGCGTGACTTCGTCGCTACAAGGAGGAGTGACCGGAACACTTGCCGACCGTATCGGATCGGCGGGACCCGCTCGGGTCCCGCAGATGACTTGGAAACACCTAATGGTGCTGCCCCTTACTGTTCCAAAGGGAAGGGGGGCCTCTCCCCCTTCGGTTCCAGCTCAAGGGGACCGCGCTAGTGGGCCGTGATGTCGTGCCGCACCCAGCGGTCCGCGCCACTGGGCCGCCCCCAGAGGGTCGCGCCATCGTGTCGCTCCCAGTGGGCCGTCCATCCGGGCTGTGCCACTGGGCCACGCCCCGCGGGCCGTGCCATCGGGTCGCACCCTGCAGACCGGAACTTCTGAGGACCAGCTCATTCGGGCCAGTCCTAGGCTGGGTTAGGCGACCCGAACCGGGTTGGGTCGGCCCAAGACAGGTCAGAACGGACCCGGGCCCAATAAGGACCCAGATAAACTATTGTGGCCATATCTTTAAAACTAGGTGTCTGTTTGAAGAAAAATCTATGGAATTGTGATCCTTGGACCGATACTGTACTTTTGGAAAACTCCAATTGAGTTTTGGATAAATTTGGATTATGTTCGGGTTGGAACGAACCCCCAATCTTATTGGGCCCTCGGAACGGAAATGCTAATAACATATAAATTGGGCGTTTGATTGACGCGCCGTCAATTTTGTTGGGTAAATTTTGACATGAAAGGCGTTTCGGATAATACTTCGTGTGAATTCATTGAATTTTAAGTATCGACCGATGGATTGAAGAGCGGAACCTCCCAAAATGAAGCATGCTTCGTGCGGGAACCCAATAGCTGGCAGTAAGGCAGAGGTTGGAGACAGATCATATAGAGGTTAGTACCGAGCTATCATGTATGGGTCAGCACCAATCTTGTTTGGTTCAGTGCTCAGTGATCTTGTGTGGGTTAGTGCATACCGATCTTATGTGGGTAAGATCCTATGTGGGTCAGCGCTCATCGACATGTGTGGGTTAGTGCATATCGTTCCTGTGTGGGTCAGACTCTGTATAATCAGCTACAGTACCTCTTGATATAATAAGATGATCTAGCTTCTCGACTGATCATATGTACTTCTATACATCACAAATACCTAGTGTGAGCTGAGTCTTCTACCTTCGTGGTGTTACTTGTGTCGTACTTTTACATTTGTGATGTTACACATGTGGAACTTTTACCTTCATTGTTTTACCAGTGTGGTACTTTTACCTTCGTTTTTTTACCTTTGTATATCATGATAACATAGGTATATGTGTGGGAATATACCTAAGTAGTGATGATGACTAATGCTTCGTGCTTTGTGCTTTTTTCATTGTGGAACTCTAGGAGACATATGAGGTTTTCTGGGTCCCTACTGACTATCATTATAATGACCCATGCACAGGCTATGCCCACACCTTGATGTGTATTGTGTAGATGACGAACAATGTTGATTGAGGATGAGGGTACCAGACTGGAGGCTGATCAGATGTGTACATTAGATGACACAATCAGCAGTGATGACCATTCCAGAGCTGTACCTAACGTTCAGGTAGGGTCCCTGGGTGGGTGATCATAGGATCTATTTCCAGTTTTAGTTGTATTTTCCAGTTTTACTTGTACTTTCTAGTTGAAATTGTATTTCGAAGCCCTTTACTTACTGTACACACTATTTTTACTATACAGTTAATGTGTGCTCATATCCTACTTTGTGATTGGTTTTTTGATTTTATAGGTTAAAAAGGAAATGTATTCCCAGTTTCAAGGAATATGCCTTTCGGTGCTAGTCGCCCTCCCCTGGCCTATGGATGGTGGGCTTGGGGTAGTCACGGCATGGGCCCTGGGGGACGGGTCGTGAAAAATTGGTATCAAATGAGTTCGGTTCTATCAAATAACTATAACTCTAATCTTTTAACACAGAAATAGTGTAATGTGTAATGAGTGTGGTTTTCAGTTTGAGGATTCCATTATTGGTGTGGCCGCTAATGTATCCATACATCAAGACCCTGATATTTGATTTCTGACTCAGTACACGAAAACAATAATTGTGTTCCTGTTTTGAAAAGTTTTCTTTGCGATCACTTTGAGTCATCTCACTAGGTATAACATATTGAGCACGACACACCTGTTCTTTTCAGGATGCCTCCATGCAACCAGCCAGCCAGGGATTCAGTTAGTGTACATGAAGACAACCCACTTATCGAAGAGGCTTCGGTGCAGGGACCCATTACAGTAGTTTTACCCTCGAGTGGTGTAACAGCAGCCCCACTACCTGTTGGGAAGCTAATTCCACCAGCCCTGGTAGCAGAGGATTCACGCGGCTTGAGCGATTTTCACGAGTTCCAGTGCCTGAGGACACTGAGGTTCCGGGGAAAGACAGATCCACATGCAGCTGAGGATTGGCTGGAGGCGATGGTTAGAGTCCTTCAACTGGTAGGGACCCCATCTGAACCCATAATTATCCTTTCCGCTATTCTTCATCAGGAAGAAGCACTATAATGGTGTAGTTTGATGCTCCAGGGTCATGATGAGGTGACATACACCTGGGCGGACTTCATGATCCTTTTCAGGGTAGAATTTGTCCCATCAACTCAACGCTCAATACATATATAAGATCTTTTCCACTTGCAGTAGGGTAGCATGACTGTGGCTCAGTATTCAGTGAGGTTCACCCGACCGCTCGTGCTACTCCACTAACATGGTGCATGACCCTTTATTCTGGGGCCAAACCTTCAAGAAAGGGCTCAGACGGGATATTAGAGCTTCGATGGTTTCTTTTAGTATACCGACACATGCAGGGGTGTTAGAGTGAGCACTCTTGGTGGAGTGCTTCCTTGCTGAGAAATCACCGGCAGCGAGTCCCACCACCAGATGACACATGGCAGAGTCATCAGCAACTAGAAGCATATAGATTACACAGAGGTCCATGAGAACCAGATCTAAAGGTGGAAGACTGCAGGATACAAGGTCGGTGCTGTGGGGCTCTCGATACAGAACATGATAGGCAAGGGACATGCAGTGTTACTTGTATGGTGGGAAGGGTCACATGCCTCCTGACTTCCCGAACCACCGTACAGACAACCAACATACAGTTTAAAGACTACATTTGTTGAGACTAAGATTCAATCAGGGAGGTCCGTAGGCAGGAGGCAGACGTGGCAGGGGAGAAGATCATGTCGCAAGCGGCGGGCGGTGATTTGATGTTCTACCACCACCAGCACCAGGTGGTCCAACCCGACCACAGGGAGTAGGTGGACAAGGGGGAGCTCAGCTCTAGGAAGTTAAGGCTAACGACCATGGTGCTCCAGAGATGATCAGAGGTGCAATTTGTATCTACTCTACCTTAGCTGCATTACATATAGACATAGGATCCATTCATTCTTTTATTTCCATGACACTATTTCAAAGCTCAGATATAATGGTGGAGATGTTGGCTCGATCCTTCTAGATAATGTCACTTAAAGGAGAGGATGTGATTATTACACACTAGTGTCGGTAGTGTGAGCTTACTCTAAGAGGCAAGAGCTTTGGCTGGGATCTTCTAGTAGTAGGTTCAAGGCGTTATGGAATTATCCTGGGTATGGACAGGTTATCCACAGTCCACACTCAGATCGATTATATTAGGTGAAATGTGTGGTGTGTACGCATGGATGGGACAAGGATCACCTTCACTGGTGAGAAGGGAACCTGTTTAGCATAGGATGGACTTACCCGGACGACGGTGTGGCCGATCACACATCAGTTGGATAACCTTACCTTTGAAGTGATTGATATTGAGAGTCTGAGATATCCTGTAGTGGTTAACCAATATGCTGATGTTTTTATAGACGATGTTTTGGATCTACCTCCTCATAGAGTGGTGGACATTAACATCAACTTGTACCCTGGGATGGCACCGATATCTATGCCAGCATATCAGATGGCTCCCGTAGAGAATCAAGAACTATGAGTATAGATGGAGGATTTGCAGAGCAAGGGGTTCATTAGGCCTAATGTTTCTCCTTGGGCAGCCCCGATTTTGTTTTCCAAGAATGTAGATGGGTGTTTGAGACTCTGTGTGGACTACCGATGCCTAAATCAGGTGACCGTGAAGAACAAGTACCCACTACAAAGGATTGATGATCATGTTGATCATCTGAATGGAGCACGGTCGTTTTCAAAAATAGACCTCAGATCAGGCTATCACCAGATTAGTGTACGAGATGAGGATGTTCATAAAACAGCTTTCAGATGTTGGTATGGACACTATGAGTTCTTTGATATTCCATTCGGTGTGACCAATGCCCCAACAGTGTTCATGGGACTCAGGAACAAGACCATTCATCCATACCTCTATCTCTTTATAGTATTCTTCATCAATGACATCCTGATATTCTCAGCCAATGTGGAGGAGGAATTCATATCATCTATAGATAGTTCTGGACACACTCCGAGAGAATCGGCTTTATGGTAAGCTCTCGAAGTTCCAGTTCTGGATTCGAGAGGTTCACATTTTGGGACACATCATCTCGGAGGATAGAGTTGCGGTTGATCCAACTAAGATTGTGGTTGTGCTTGATTGGGAGACACCCTGGAGTGTGACAGAGTTGGGGATTTTGCTGGGTTTGGCTAGTTACTACAGGAGGTTTGTGCCTAACTTTTCCAAAGTTGCAACACCTTTATCAGAATTTACAATGAATGGGAAGCCCTTCTTGTGGTTGGAGAGATTTCATTGGAGTTTCCAAGGAGTTATAGGCATTGACTGATGAGTTCCCCCATCTTGAGAATACCAGAGTAGGGTGTTGGGTATGTAGTCTATTGTGACTCATCAGGAATAGGGTTTGGATGTGTCCTGATGTAGGAGCGAGCTGTGATCATGTATGGTTCTTGACAGCTAAGAAATCATGATCATAACTACTCTACCCATGACCTAGAGTTATCAGTAGTGGTCTTCACCTTGAAAATTTGGTGACATTACTTGATGGTTTATTTTTTAATTGTCTACTCTGATCACAGGATTCTCAGGTATATATTCTCTCAGAAGGACCTGAACTTGAGATAGTGGCGTTGGCTTGAGATCCTCCTGGACAATGACTTCAATATAGTCTATACACTTGGGAAGGGGAACGTAGTAGCATATGCAATTAGTAAGAGATACAGTGTATAGTTATTGAGTGAGACGACAGAGAAGATAGAAACTTTTCATATATCTTACATGGATCGAGAAGGAGTAACTTATCTTCAGTCTCTGACAGTCACTCCCCAACTCCTTCAGCGGGTCAGGGTGGCGTAGCTTGGGGATGCTGACTATGAGGCTCGATGTGCTCAGATATCCATAGGACATGCACATGATGGATTTTCAAGAGGTGGGAAGCACATCATTCTCGTCTGAGGGCATACTATGGTACCTATTATGCTTAGGGAGGAATTGTTGAGGGAGTTACATACGTCCCCTATCGAGTAAAATTTATGAGTGGAGAAGATGTACTGAGACCTTCAGCGTTAGTACTGGTGACCAGGAATGGAGAAAGCAGTGGCATAGTTTGGCTCATGGTGCCTCACTTGACAGCAAGTGAAGGTAGAGCACAAGGTTCTATCTGGCTTAGTTCAGCCACTATAGGTGCTATAATGGATGTGGGATGGAAATTTCCATGGTCTTTATGGTAGGACATCCATGCACGTCCAGGGGACATGATTTTATCTAGGTGATTGTTGAGCGACTCACCATGTTGGCCCACTTCCTACCTATCAGAGAGTAGGGATCTGTAGATAGTATGGGACACCTCTACGTACAGAAGATTGTACAGCTTCATGGAGTTTCATCTATTGTTGTCTTCTATAGTGATGAAGGTTTTACATCCCGACTATGGAAGGGGATTCAAGAGGCGTTTTGGATGGAGATTAGGTTGGGCACCACCTTCCATCCTCAGATGGATGGTCAGACCGAGCAATCCATTCAGACCCTCGAGGAAATGCTACATTCTTGCATCCTTGATTTTGGCTGCAACTAGGGTAATCCCTTTCCCTTAGTAAAGATTTCATACAATAATATTTATCACTCCAAAATTGTTATGGAACCATTCATGGAATTATAAGGTCGACCTTTTAGATCATCTCTGTGCTGGATTGACCCAGGGGAGTCAGCACTCCTGGGACCAGAGATGGTATGGGCTACCACGAAGAAGGTGCAGATCATCCAGGAGTGGATGAAGACTGCACAGAGTAGGCATAAATATTATGCTGAAAGGAGACAGAGACCTCTTGAGTTTGAGGATAGTGACAATGTCATTCTACGAGTCTCACCTCGATGATGTTTGCGGAGATTTGGCTGAGGCGACAAGTCTTCTCTGAGGTTCATCGGACACTTCCAGGTCCTCAATAGAGTTGGTGAGGTGTCTTATTGCATATCTCTTCCACCTCAGTTGCACCAGGTGCACGAAATTTTCCACGTTTCCTAGCTTAGGAGATACGTAAATGATCCTTCTCATATCGTTGACTGTGGATAGATGCACATCGACAATGGGGAGATGATTTCATAGGTTCCAATGGATATTGAGGTTTGCTAGGAGAGCATCCTACAGGGACGATCGATACCTCTGGTGCGCGTTCATTGGCCGCACGAGAACCTACAAGAGTGCACATGGGAGAAGGAGGCCCAGATTCATGATCAATACTCCCACATGTTCCCATAGTTTGTGTTGTGTCTTTTGAGGATGAAACGCCCTAAGCTTTGGAGAATGTAAAGTCCCATATTTTTCCATGTAATTTTTTTATTGTATGTAAATATTACGAGTCCATGAAAATTGAAAGAGCATGATTCCAAGGCCCGGTGTGCCTAGAATGAATTTATGAACATTTCATTAAGTATGTTCAGTAAACACGAGAGCGATTTTTTGTAAGTTTTTAACGAGTTCTCGGAATTTAAATATGAGGGCACCATTGAACTCAAAACGCCGATATTTTCTTATGGATTCCTTCACCTCGACCATAGTAGTTTGAGATTGAATGTTATTTTTCATGATTTTTGTGGTAGAAAATAAAATAAAAATGCTTCATTTTATTTTTAAAATTCAAACCTCCCATTTGAAACATAAAGGTGGGGACCACCCGAGCCTCTCTTTTAGTGGGAGGTGACTCTTGGTTTCATCCCCAAATTAATTGTGCCAACTTAATTTAATAAATATGCCATCATTAATTAAATTAATCCTTAATCTTATTTATTTGGCACCTCACCTCTCACAAGGAATGGATTGGAAATGGATAGGAGACTTGGGGAGAGCCTTGAAGAACAGTCTTCAAACGAAGAACATCCTCTCCAACGAAGAGCATCCTTTGGATCAAGAATGAGGGAGACTCACAAACCTGACTTCGGATGCCTGTTGTGGGAGCGAAAAACATTGTCTCCCTCATCGTCTTCTTCATCTTCATCTTCTTCCTCACGACATCTCTATCGGATGAACTAGGTAGGTGTTTAAAATTTTAATATGATTGAATTTATTTGTTAATTCTTTGTACTCTGGATTCACAACGACAATGGCCAAAATAACATGGCCAAAATTTCACACTTATACCCTACTGTTTTCTTTATTATTCATGTGTTCTTCAATGGAATATATTTAAAGTTGTTTGAAATACAATGTATTGTTGAGCATGGTATATGGATGCTGAGCCCTCGACCCGAGGATCATGAATATGCGAACAACATAATTTTTGGGCTTGGAACGAAGCCACGATGGTTCCCCAAAGAAGGCTGCGGTTGGCACCTGACCTGCTATGGGGAAGATGGGGTGGAGCACGTCTGTGTAGCCTGATGATAATGAGGTCGCGGCCCATTTCCCATGGCAGAACATGGTGGTGGCTGAAATCCGGCTGGTCGTGTGGCAGAGCGGCGGCGAGCGCCCGTGCCGCTGGAGCCACAGGCCGCGACCGCTTGTCCATGGCGGAGGTCAGAGTTTGATTGGCTCCCTCCCGGATGTAGTGGAGTACCATTGGGTGACCACCATGATAGGAGGAGTACCGGCCTTCTGTAATGGATCAGCGAGACCCGCTCAGGTCTTGCGTGTGACTTGGTAGTTCCTAAAGCCATTGCCCCTTCCGGTTTCAAATGGAAGTGGGTTGCTTCCCTTTCAGCGCTAGCTCGGGTGGAATGTGCCACTGGGCCGTGCTCTTCACGGGCCAGGCCTGACCGCGGTCCAGCGTACCACCCCCTCCGAGGCCCATCCCATCCGGGCCAGACCCAGGCTGGGTCGGGTCGGCCTGGGATGGGTCAGGCGGGGTGAGTCCGGACCCGAGCCCAATAAGGTTCCAGATACGCATTTATGGCCATATCATGAGAACCGGGTGTCCATTTGATGAACCGTCTACGAAAATAGGATTATTAAACTGAGGTGGTACTTTTTATATAAGAAACATGAGTTTTGTATAATGTCGGAATACGGTTGGGTTGGAATGAACCCTAAATCTAACTGGGACCCTGAAATAGAAACACAAATAACATACAGACCGGGCGTCCGATTGATGCGCTGTCAGTTGCGTTGGGTCCCTTTTGACGTGACAGGCCATTAGGATACTAATTCACAAAACATAATTGAATTTGATGTATCAACCAATTGCTTGATCAGCGGAACCTCCTGGAATCAAGGATGCTTAGTGCGGGAACCCAGTGGCTGGCAATGAGGTAGAGGTTAGAGACAGATCATACGAAGGTTAGTACCAAGCGATCATATGTGGGTAAGAAACGATCATGTGTGCATCAGATCATATGTGGGTCATCTCTCAGCTATCCTGTGTGGGTCAGTGCATACTGATTCTATGTGGGTCAGATCCTATGTGGGTCATTTCTTGGGTTAGTACTATCGATCATGAGTGGGTTAGACTACATATAATCAGTAGCAATACCTCATAAAAGAATAAAATGATCTAGCTTCGCAATTGATTATATGTACTTTTATACTTAACTAATTCCTAGTGTAAGCTAAGTATTCTAACTTTGTGGTGTTACCTATGTGGTACTTTTACCTTCGTGGTGTTACCTGTGTGGTACTTTTAACTTTTTGGTGTTACCTTGATATATGTTGATAAAATAGGTATATGTATGGGAATATATTCATGACCCGTCCTCAAGGCCCGTGCCGTGACTACCCCAAGCCCGCCTCCCATAGGCCAGGGCCTGGCGACAAGCACCGAAGGCGTAAATACCTAAGCTGGGAATAAATTGCCTTTATAAAAGTAAACAACCACAATAGAGTATACAACAGGAAGTAAAACTAAGTAAAACTGAATAAAAAAGAGGGTGCTGGAAAGTAAATGGGTCAGTATACAAACCAAACAATAGAGTACATGTACAACGAAAAGCAAGTACAACTGAAAAAGGGATAATATCTAAAAAAGAGCAGCACCCGGAACGTACACCGAGTATCCTACCAGAAGGGTAGGTAGAGATGTCCACCTCAGCACTCTACATTAATCGGTCCGCTCCGTGTATAGTCTCGCCGTGTGGTCGACCTCCGGGTACCGTCTGGTCCTGGATCGCTCTCGGCCTCCGTCAATGTCTTATGTCGTCTACATCCAAACACAACGAAGTGGGGGCATAGCTCGTGCAGGGGTGAGTATAACGATACTCTGTAGGAACCCCGAGACCCGCGAGTTCTCTCAATATCCACTAAGGATAAGAAAAATAATAATGATACAACACAAAGTATCAACCAACCCTACTTAAGTATATGCACATACATATACCTAGGTTATCATACTCAGTTCGGATCCAAATCTTGAGCCCAACCTCAACCCAGCCCACACAGGAATTAATGTCAATCACATCTATGATAATGATTGAAAGTTAAGACTTAGCTCACATAGTTATACATCTTTCGTTTAGCGATAGAGATGATCAATTTTAGTAACTGATTCATCTAAGATGTCGAACCCACGTAGGATCCATGTACATAAGTCGTCAATGCCGAACCCGCTTAAGATCCATGTACAGAAGTCGTCACTGCCGAACTGATGTAGGATCCATGTAAAGAAGTCTTCGCTGCCGAACCCACGTAGGATCCAAGTACAATAGTCGTCAGAGCTGAACCCACGTAAGAACCAAGTACAAAGTTTGTCGTTGCTGAACCCAGGTAGGATCCATGTATTGTAGTCGTCATTGCCAAACCCACATTGGATCCATGTACAGAAGTTGTCGCTGTCGAAGCCACGTAGGATCCAAGTAGAGTAGTTTTCGCTGCCGAACCCACGTAGGATCCAAGTACAGTAGTCGTTGCAGACGTAGCCAGCTCTGGGGTTCCCGCACAAAGAATGCTCAATTCTTGGAGGGTCCTCTCATTGAGCAAAGGGGGATCGATACATCAACTATCACGAAGTATTGAGTTTATATATCCCAAATATCTGTCTCATCAAAAGGAACCCAATGCGATAGACGGTGCATCAATCAGATGCCCGGTCTAAGAGTTATTAGCATTTCCATTCGAGGGGCCTCGTTGGAATTACGCTCGTTCCAAACCCGGATATTTTCCATACTTGTCCAAAAATCAATTAATGTATCAAAAAAAGTATTTTCTCATAACGAGTATCCTAGGGCCACAGAAATCACGTAGATCAGATGCGCGGTCTAGATGTTTTTTACGTTTAAGCGTAATGGGCCCGGCTCGGCCTGGCCCAACGGCAGGTGGCCCCTCCTGTGCAAGGGCGGCTCGGACAGCTGGCCGAACAATGTGGGGGGGGGGGGGGGTTGGGGCTTGGTTCCTTTTAATGGCGGCGCCGAGCAGAATCTCCTCTCTTGCCCGGCCTGCCGTAGCCGGCCAGCTTTTTCCAGCGTGAGCGGCCCTCACAGCGTGGCGCTGCCTCCTCTACGTGGCACTGCTTGGCGCCGTGGATTATTCCACCTGGCTAGCAGATGGTCGGCCAATTCGACCGCCGATGTGGCCTGCCTAGTGCGGCACCACGGTCTTCGGCCTAGCCGGCTATGGACGGCTGGTTTTTCCGGCAAAGCGGCTCGTTGAAGCAGGTCGCACCTCCTCCGTGGCGTGGTGCCAAAGGCACGCCGTGGTTCCTTCAGCGTGACCGGCTATGGCCGGCCGGTTTACTTCGACCGAGGGTCCCGCACCGCAGGTTGCAGTTTCCTCCACACGACCGCCGCCTCTGATCGCCACCGCCAAAATAAAAAAGAATTTTTCGGAGGGTCATCGGGTCGTGTTTGTTCTGCCCTCACCCTCCACGTCAGGCGATATCAAATGGCCATAGATAATTACTTGCATTCATCAATTAAGAGATTATAATTTTAATAAACTAAAATCATACAGAATTCCTACTTCGAATTCAAGAACGTAGCATGTCAAATAGACACAAAAGACGAGCGTCACAGAGGTCGGGCATCGCGGAAGATGACGTCACGTAGGACGAATATCGTTCCATCAATATCGGAGGAAAAAGGTTGCTTGTAGTTGGTGATGTTCTTCGTGGGGGATGTTCTTCGTCGAGAGAATACTTCTTCGAGTTCTTCATTGGGGAAGGTGAATTCTCCCAAGACTTTTTCCACAAATGTTTTTCCAAGGACAAAAGAAATAAAAGGCCCCCAAAATTATAACATTTCCATGTATTTCAAAAGGATTAAAATAAATACAATATAATAAATGAAGATATTAATTAGATGCATTGGAACACTTAAGAGAAAAGGGAGGCGGAGAGTTCACTTCAATTAAATGAAGGGTGGTGGCTTCAATAATTAAAAAGGGGAGTCTAAGAGTTTAATGGGGGAGTTGAAGAGTTGATGTTCATGTGGGCCTCACACACATTATCCTCCCATGGGAGGTTATGTGGGGGTGGGCCCCACCATCAACCTCCCATTGGAGATAATAACAACAAACAAAATAAATTGTGTAACACAACAGTTTATTTAATTAATTATGAATCTCCAAAATATAACTTCTACTACCAACCAAACACAACTGCGGTAATGGTCCCCTAAGAAAAATATTGGGACTGTGAGTTCATCGGTGTCCTAGTATTTCAATTCCGAGCACCAGTTCAATAGATAGAAAAACCCACACATACATTTACTAAACGTACCTGAAAAAAACATTAGAAAATGGTTCCAGGCACTCCGAGCCTCGAAATCAGGTGCTGTCAGAAAATGTGGACTCGTAAAATTCAAAAATATTTATGAAAAAAATTTCCTTGAAATTTATATGTCTTTAAATTACCCCCACCCGAGGGCTTTAAATCCACTTAAAGCTACAATATACACTAGGGAAACAAAAGTGGATACTGAGCATGCATTTGAGCCTCCTGCTCCCATGTGCTCTCCTGGAGGTTCACGTGCTGCCAGTGAATGCACATGAGAGGAATCGACCATCCATGTAGGACCCGCTCTTGTTGATCCTCGATCTACACTAGGACCTCCGTGAATATCTCCCTGTCATAGATTTCCAGCTCCCTGAGGATGATGATGTGGGACGGGTCGTGCACGTATCTCCTCAGCTGAGATACGTGAAAGAGGTCATGCACCCGGTGCAACTGAGGTGGAAGGGCCAGGTGGTAAGTCACCTCGCATACTCTGCTGCGGACCTGGTACGGCCTGATGAAGCACGAAGATAACTTTCCACCTCGACCAAATCTTTGTAGACCCCATCGAGTTGAGACCCGCAAGAAGAGGTGGTCACCATCCTCGAAATCCAATAGTCTCCATCTCCTATCGGCAAAGGACTTCTGTCTACACTATGAAGTCTTCATTTGATTCTAGATGATCTTTAGATTCTTTTTCGTATCCTGAACCATCTCGTGTCCTACAAGTGCTGAATCCCCTAGGTTATTCTAGCATAGAGGTGATCTATATGGTCGGTGATAAAATGTCTCGTATGGTGCCAGCCCGATCATGGAGTGGTAGCTATTGTTATACGCAAACTCTACCAAGGGTAAGTGATCCTACCAACTGTGACCAAAGTCACTGACACATGCATAGAGAATGTTCTCGAGAGTCTAAATGGTCTTCTCAGTCTGACCATCCTTCTGAGGATAGAATGCGGTGCTCGAGCGAAGCTGCATCCCAAAAGCCTCCTGTAATCCCTTCCATAACTTGGAAGTGAAATGAGTATCTCAATCGGAGATGATGGAAGATGGAACACCATGAAGCCGTACAATATCACGAATGAAGAGGCGTCCCAAGCTCTCTACTGAGCCCTACTCCCTGATCGGTAGGATGTGGGCCGACATGATGAGTCGTTCTATGATCACGCAAATAGAGTCGTGTCCTTTGGATGTATGTGGAAGTCCTGTCACAAAATTCATAGATATCTCATCCCACTTCCACTATAGGACCACAAAGGGCTGAACCAAGCCTGCTGAAACCTGGTGATCCGCCTTTAGTTGATGATTAGTGTTTCATCACGAGACAAACTCTGCTATAGCCTTCTTTATACCCGGACTCTAGTGCTGACTTCTGAGGTCCTGAAAAATCTTCGCCACTCCAGGATGCACCGCTAGTGGGAAAATGTAAAAATCCCTCAACAACTCCTCCTCTAATAGAACTGGTACCATGCTACGTCCCCTAAATAGGATGACATGATCCACTCCGTGAAAAAATCCATCAGGTGCCTACCTTGTAGATATCTGAGCACGTCACATCTCACAATCAACATCCCCCATTGTGCCTCTCTGACTCACTGAATAAGTGGAGGAGTGACTGTGAGAGACTGAAGAATGGTTGTTCCATCTCCATCCACAAAGGATATCTACAATGCGGCTAGTTTCTCTTTCACCTCTCCCAGCAGCTGAATTCCTGATCTCCTGCTGAGAGCATCTTCTACGACGATCCCTTTCCTAGGAGTACAGACTATCATGAATTCATAGTCTTTGAGGAACTCGATCCATCATCGCTGTCTCAGGTTCAAGTCCTTCTGTGAGAAGATGAACCTGAGACTCTGGTGGTCATAGTAGACTATAAAGTGCTCGCCCATCAGATAGTGTTGCCACATCATCAAGGTTAAGACCACTGCTACTAACTCTTGGTCATGGGTAGCATAGTTCGACTGATGTTGTCTCACCTGCCATGAACCATACACGATCACTACTCACTCCTACATAAGGACACTCCCGAGTCTGGTCCCAGATGTGTCGCAGTAAACTACGTACCCTATGCCCTCCTCTGGTAGCCTCAAGATGGGATCACTGGTCAACCTCTGCCTCGGATCTTGAAAGCTCTGCTGACATCTATCTGACCACACAAATGGTTTCCTTTTCTTTTTCAATGCTTAAAGAAGTGCTGCAACTCTAGAGAAGTCTGGCACAAATCTCTGATAGCAACCAGCCAGACCTAGGAAACTCAGCACCTACGTCACACTCCTGGGTGGCTCACAAGAAAGTGCTTCCTCGATATTCATTGGATCCACTGCAACTCCAGCCTCTGAGATGATGTGTCCCAAGAAGTGAACCTCTTGAATCTAGAACTTGCAATTTGAGATCTTACCATAAAGCTGGTGCTCTTAGAGTGTATCTAGTACCACCTTCAAATTGTAGATGTGCTCTTCCTAAGTAGTCGAGTAAATCAGTATCTCGTCGATGAAGACTATGAGAAAATGATCGAGGAAAGGTTGGAAGAACCAATTCATGAGACTAATGAATACTTCTAAAGTGTTAGTTACGCCGAAAGGCATAACCAAGAACTCATATTGGCCATAAACGAAACTTGAAGGTCATCTTCTGCACATCCTCATCTCGAACTCTGAGCTGGTGATAGCCTGACCAGAGGTCTATCATCGAGAACCATCGTTCTCCCTTGAGCTTATCAAAGAGATCATTAATCCTCGGAAGTGGGTACTTCTTCTTCATGGTCAGCAGATTCAGGTGACGGTAGTCGACACACAGTCGCAAGCTCCCATCCTCCTTCTTTGAAAACAAGATTGGTGATGCCCAGGGTGAAACACTGGGTTGGATAAATCCCTTCCCCATTAAATCCTCCAGCTATACCTACAGCTCACGAAGTTTGGTGGGAGCCATATGATATGCTGGAGTAGATATCAGTGATATCCCGGGGTACAAATCAATTTAGAAGTATACCACTCTGCGAGGAAGTAGTCCTAGAATGTCGTTAGGGAAAACATCCACGTACTGATCCACCATAACAGGAAAACATGGAATCTGCATATCAAAGGCTCCAAGGATATTTCTAGCCAACTGATGTGTGATCAGCTTCCCCCTTCTCTGCGTAAGTCCATCCGGCGCTGCAAAGGATCCCTTCTTACTGGGGATAGTGAACCTGGTCCCATCCCTGGGGACACACACCACTTTTCACCTAATAGAGTCAATCTGAGCATGAACTGTGGATAACAAGTTCATACCAATGATGACATCGTAAGGCCTCGACGCAGTTACAAGAAGATCCCAGCCAAAGCTCTCGCCTCTTAGAGTAAGATCACACTGTCGGAACCAGTGTGTAATAATTCAGTCTTCTCCCATAACTGTATCTAGCTGTAAGGATCGAGCCAATGGATCCGTCGAAATCTCCGAGCTCCAAACAATGGTATAAACAATAAAAGAATGACTTGCACCTGTGTCTATATGTACTGCATCAAGGGTGGCGTACACAAAGATATTACCATGGAACTTCTCAGGTGCACCGTGGTCTTAGGACTCGACTGCCTAGAGCTGATCTTGGCTCTATCTGCCAGCTCCATGTGGTCAGGGTGTACCTCCTCATTGTGGTGGAGGTAATCCCCCGAAACATCGTCCACCACCTGATGCTCAGCCAGCTCCTCTGCCATGTCCTCCTGCTTCCGATGGACCTCCACGGTTGAACCTCTACCTCTTCATGGGAGGACCCTCTCCTACCTGATTCTCGTCTGCATAGAGGGTCATTTAGTCTCGAGCCATGTGACCATGCCCGCCACATGCATAGCATTGTCTGCCCCACATATGGCTGGCTCTGATTCGTGTGCCCCACACATCAGAACCTGTATCCTGAGGTCTCCCACCTGATGGCTTGTTCCTCTTGGACCACTGCATCAACTGTCTACTGCCGGCTGTAGAGGACTCAACTACGTGTCGTCATGCGGTGGGTCTCGCCACTGGTGGCTGCTCAGACAGAAAACTCTCCACAAGAAGGGCTCTCTCTAGCACCCCTGCCTGCATCGAAATACTGAGGGGAAATCGTCGAAGCCCTGATATCGTGCCAGAGTCCCTACTCGATGGTCTGGTCCCTGAAGAATGGGTCTCGTACCATATTCGTGGAGTAGCATGAGATCTCAGTGAACCTCACTAAGTACAGAGCTACCGTCATGATGCCCTACTGCAGATGAAGTAACCCTTGAATCTGCACCGTATGAAGGGTGTCTGGAAAAAACTATGAGAGGAAGAGACTCTTGAAGTCCTTCCAAAGTAAAGATGCCTCTTCATGAAACATGAGCATCATGATCTACCATCTACATGCTTCTTAGTGCAAAATACTCATGGAAAGGATCACCATAAGGTCGGATTGTGTTCCTACCAATCTAAAAACCTTTACGATAGCCTCCATCCAATCCGCAGCTTCTTGTGGGTTCATCTCTCCCCGGAACGTGGGTGGACATTGGTGATAGAACACGTGCAACGCACTCAGGCGGCATGAAATCTCTGCTGCTGGGGCTGGTGGTATCAGTGTCCTAGAAGGTAGTGGTACAACCGGTCCCTCGGCTATGATGGGGTGCTACACCGAGGCCTCGTCGCTCAGTGGGCTACCATCTCATACGTAACTTGGAACCCTAGCTAGCAGCCTTCATGGGGCCATCTTGAAAAGAAACAGGTGTGCCACAGTTGAAACAGTATACCTGGTGAGATGACACGATGTAATCAAAAATAAAACATTTTCAAAGGAAACACACACGCAATAAATATTTTCGTGCACTGAGTTGGAAATCAGAGGTCATGGTCCTGGTGTATGGATACATCAGCTGCGACACCAATACCAGTTTCCCTCAACTAATAACCACACCCAAAACACATAATACAATTGATTCACAAAAACGAATGATCAGAATATTTATTTATGCGGTAGAACCGACTCCTCTGATTCCAATTTGTCACGACCTGTCCTCGGGGCCCGTGTCGTGACTACCACAGGCCCGCCTTCCATATGCCAGGGGCTGACGACTAGCACCAAAGGCGTAAATCCCTAAGATGGGATGACATTGCCTTTATGAAAGTAAAAAAAACCCCAATATAATACGCAACATGAATTAAACACTATGTAAAACTGAATACAAAAGAGTGTGCTAGAAAGTAAATGTGCCAGTGTATAAACCCAATAATAAGGTATAGGTACAACGGAAAGCAAATACAACTGAGAAAGGGACAACAGATAAAAAAGTGTAGCTCCTGGAACGTCCGTAGAGTATCCTACCTAATGGGTAGGTACATATGTCCACCTCATCACTCCATGTCAATCAGTTTGTTCCGTGTACAGTCTCACCGTGTGGTCCACTTCTAGGTTCCGTCCGGTCCTGGCTCACTCTCGGCCTCCGTCAACGCTGTATGTCGTCTGCATCCAACACAAAGAAGTGTAGACATAGCCCTTGTAGGGGTGAGTATAACAATACTTAGTAAGAACCCTGAGACCCGTGTGGTATCTCAATATCCACTAAGGATAAGAAAAAGAATAAAGATACAACACAAAGTATCAACCAACCCTACTGAGATATATGCCCATACATATACCATCGTTATCAAACTCAGTTCGACTCCAACTCTCGAGCCGAAGCTCAACCCAGTCCACAGAGGAAGTAAATTCAATCACATAGAGGATAATGATTGAATGTCAAGACTCATCTCACAAAGGTACACATCCTTCGTATAACGATAGAGATGATCAGGTGTAGTCACTGGTTCATCTAAGCTATCGAACCAACGTTGGATCCAAGTACAGAAGTCGTCACTGCAGAATCCATGTAGGATCCAAGTACAGAATTCATCGCTGCTGAACCCACGTAGGATCAATGTACAGAAGTCATCGCTACCGAACCCACGTAGGATCCAAGTACAGTAGTCGTCGCTGCCAAACCCACGTAGGATCCAAGTATAGATGTCGTCGATGTCAAACCCACGTAGGATCCAAGTACAGTAGTCGTCGCTGCCGAACCCACGTAGGATCCATGTACATAAGTCTTCACTACTGAAACCACGTAGGATCCACGTACAGTAGTCGCCGCAACCGAACCCACGTAGGATCCAAGTACAGTAGTCATCGCAGACGCAGCCAGCTCTAGGGGTCCCACACACAGCACGCTCGATTCCGGGAGGGTCCACTCCTCAAGAAAAGGGGGTCGATACATCAACAATCAATATGTCCAGAGTTGATGTATCCTGACGATTCTTCTCAGCAAAAGTAACCCAATGCTAAAGATGGTGCGTCAATCAGATGCCCGATATAATATTTATTGGATTTTATGTTTCAAGTGCCCGGTTGAAATTATGCTCGTTCCAAACATGGTCATTTTCTAGAGTTTTCTGAAACTCATATTGATTATCGTAAAAGGACCATCTCTTCATGAGGATCCCAGTGGCACAGACGGCACATCGATTAGACGTGTGGTCTAGATGTTTTTCACATTTAAGTGTAACAGGCCTGGCCCGTCAAGCCTAGTGGGCTGGCGGGTCGGCCCATCCTAGCTCGGCAGGTCCGACCTGGCTGTGGGGTCGGTCTCCCCCGGTGGCAGGCGGCCCGACCCGCACAAGGCCGGCCCGGCCCGCACAAGGCCATCCCGGTCCGCGGCTGGGGGGGTTGCAGCCCCCCTGTTTCTTGTGACGGCAGTGTCGAGGGGCACCACCTCTCTTGCCCGGCCGAATTTTTCCGACGTGAGCGGCCCCCACAGCGGGCCGTTGCCTCTTCCATGTAGTGCCACTTTGCAACACAGTTTCTTCTGCTCGGTCGGCCGGTTCGCCCACCGAAGCAGCCCGGCTAGCGCGGGCCGCGGTTCCTCCGCAGCGCGGCGCCACAAGGCTCCACTATCTTCTGCACGTCCAGTTTGTCCGGAAAAGCAGCCTGCTGATGCTAGCCACACCTCCTCCGTACCGGGATGCAATAGGGGTGCCGCGGTTCATTCATCCTGACCGGCTACGGCCAGCCAGTTGCCACCGCCTATGTTCGCCACCGCCAAAATAAACAAAATTTTTTTTGGAGGGTCATCAGGCCGTGTTTGTTCGACTCGTGCCCTCCACGTTAGGTGATATCAAATGTCCATAGACAGTCACATTCATTCATCAATGACGAGAGTATAATTTTAAAACACTAAAATCATACAAAATCCCTACCTCGAATTCAAGAACGTTGCACATCGATGATCCGCGGAAGATGAGCATCGTAGAGGTCGGGCGTCGTGGAAGATGGCATCTCTTAAGATGGATAACGTTCCATCAATGTCAAATGGAAAAGGTTTCTAGTTGTTGGCGATGTTATTCGTGGTGGATTTTCATCATCGAGAGAATACTTCTTCGAGTTCTTCGTTGGAGAAGGTGAATTCTCCCATGCCTTTTTCCAAAAAAATATTTTCCAAGGCCAAAAGAAATAATAGGTCCCCAATATTATAACATTGTCATGCTTTTCAGAAGGATTAAAATCATGTCAATTTAATTAATGAAGATATTAATTAGATGCGTTGGAACAATTAAGAGAAAAGGGAGGCGGAGAGTTCACTTCAATTAAATGAAGGGTGGTGGCTTCATTAATTCAAAAGAGGAGTCCATGAATTTAATGGGGGAGTTATAGAGTTGATGTTTGTGTGGTCAGCACACACAATATCCTATCGTGGGAGGTTATGTGGGGGTGGGCCTCACCATCGACGTCCCATTGGAGATAATAACCACCAACCAAATAAATTTTGTAACACAACAATTTATCTAATTAATTATGAATCTCCAAAATATAACTTCTACTTCCAACCAAACACAACTGCGATAATGGTCCCCTTAGGTGAATACCGGCATTACGAGTTAATCGGAGTCCTAGGATTTCAATACAGAGCACCGGTTCAAAATATAGAAAACCCCGCATGTACGTTTACTAAACGTACCCAAAAAAAACTTCAGAAAATGATTCCGTGCACTCCAGGCCTTAGAATGAGGCGCTGTCAAAAATTGCAGACTCGTAAAATTCCAATGTATTTATGAAAAAATTTCCATAAAATTTCTGAGTCTATACAAATATACCTAAGTAGTTTTTATGACTACGGCTTCGTGATTTGTGTTTTTTCCTTTATGGATCTCTAGGAACCCTACAAGGGTCTCGAGGTCTTGAGTGAGTATCATTATACTCAACCCTGCATGGGATACGCCCGCACCTTGTCATGTATTATATAGACGATAGACATTGCTGATCGAGGTCAAGGGTACCAGACTAGAGGTAGATCGGAGGTGGACATTAGATGAGACAATCTATAGGGATGACCATTCGAGAGCTTTACCAACCCATCATGTGGGATCCCTAGGCGGGTGATCATAGGAGTTGTTTCCAGTTTTACTTGTACTTTACAGTTTTACTTGTACTTTCCAGTTGGGCTTGTATTTCAGAACCTTTTACTAACTCTACACACTCTTTTTACTAAATACTGACTGTGTGCTCGTATCCTGCTTTGTTCATGGTTGTGTGATTTTAAATGTTATAAAGGAAATTCTCTCCCGGTTTTAGGGAATATGCATTTTTTATGCTAATTTCTAGCCCCTCGCATATGGAAGGCGGGTTACGGATAGTCATGGCACATGCCCTAGGGAAGAGGTCGGGACAAGAAGTCATTTTTAGGCATTCCTAAATATATTTTAATTTTACATAATTAGAAAAATATTTGATAAATCTTACAAAAGAAACCCATATATAAAAATTGGACACTACTGCTCTATATCTAATTTCCTATAATATATATATTTCAAAATAAAACATGATTTTTTAATGAAAAATATTCATGACATTAAATATGACATATTATTTTCCCTCACCCATCAACAATTCCTCTTAATTGAATTCTAAATTTTGGGATGAGAATAACATGTTTAGTATGTTACATAAAAAGAAAGAAGGAAAGAATGATACTTCTTAGTTTATGAATACATACAAAATTTTCCATTTCAAAATAAACATTGGCATCAAAATAATCATTTTCTTACCCAATAAATGAACTTTTCCTTCCCTATGATTTTGAAATTACTTTTTGTAAGAAATATTAATGGAAAAATTAAATTCATAGTGATTTCACTACATTCAAGATAAAATCAAATAAACGTATTCATAAAGTTATAATTTTCACCCTAAAATGTAGCATATTATTTCTTTTTAACATAATATCATCATATGTCCTTGAGAAATCATAATATTTCCATAAAACCCATATAAATAATGGATAAAATAGTTAGTTAACCTAGGGAATCATATTCAGTATCAATATTACAAATGGAATAACTAATCTGGTCAATTTCCTTGCCCAATGCATTGGAGGGCTATTGTGGGCCCACCCATCCTTGGTTTATAAAGGAATAAACAATAATTACTTAAAAAAATAACCATTTGTCATTGGTTAATATTGGAACCACCCATCCATGGTTTACAATATAAATAACAGTCTTCATAAAAAATGGAAAGGAACTATAAATTAATTAAAAAACATGTAATTATTAATTTTAAGTATCGCAGTAGTAAAAATATTATTTTCACACATAAGAAAGTAGATCTGGTTATTGAAATTTCAATTCAATATAAAAAAAACCATTTTGAAAATTACTTGTACATAAGGAAAGAATTTTTTAATATTAAAAAAACATGTAATCATATAAATAATGTAAAATATTTAAAAATGATTATGATAGAGTTAAAAGTCATTATCTCCATATAGATAAAAATTGAACATTTCTTTTTTCTTTTGGAGATAAATTCTAAATGTTCCATATAGAATACCTAAAAAGATTAGTTTTGAAAACAAATGAATCCATGTAAAAAAAACTTTGAAATAAAATGTCCATTATATATTTATTTTTTCATATAAAATCTTCCAAAAAATAATTTTTAAATTATGTTTACATGTAATAAAATGATTTAGAAAATAAATTCAGATAATATTTAAAACAAATTTTTACTTTATGGTTTCCCTTACCTTGAGTCCTATTAATCACATGATTTATATATTTTCATGAATAAAAAACTCGTAGTAGTTATTTAATTTATTAATTAAATTTTAATGTTTCATTATTCAATTTATTGTTTTCTATTGCTGTGATATTTTTATTTACTTAATAAATTAAATTCACATCATCCATTTTCACGATATTATATTCAACAGTCCAAATTGACATCATTGGGTTGAATATAGTCCAAGTGGTAATTCATATATAATTTATATAATAATAATAAAGATAAATAAATAAAATTTATATTCATTAATTTTACTTTTATAGGTAACCATAAATAATGGTTAGGAAAAATAATTATGCTACAATCATGGAGATAGTATGTTGTATGTATACATGAGTAACATTTCAGTTTTTTGATTTTTAATATGAAATGATGTTATGTATTATTTTATCTTTAATTAATTATAACCATATCAAAAATAAAATATTTTTCCTATAAATATATATATATTATCCATGTCATGGGGGGTTAAAAAATGAATCAGATCGCTTCATGTGGCATTAGTCCACATGTACGCATGAACAACGTTGTCATTTTGTAGTGAATGGAAAGGCAAGAAAATAATGATTTATTGCTTTTATATAATTATAAATATGTTATTAATTATATATATATATATAAAAATTTTAAATCCATGATTATAACTATAAATTAGAGGTAGTGATTGAAGATGAATTAGATCAATACATGGGGAGGTATTCCAATGTAAACATGAATGACATTTTCATTTCCCATTTCACGATACATGATATAGATGTAATTGATTTGAAAAATATAATAAAATATCAATATATGGAAGATATATTATATAATATATAATAATTGTTAAATAATAATTTAAAGATGTGGAAGAATAAATAAAACAAAATTCTCAGTTAAGACCTATACATCTTATTTGGAAAAAATTAATGTTTTACACAAAAATTTATCCTATATTTTTTCCCTAAAACCCAAGTCCTATATGATGAGTGGAGGGATGTATGAGTGACATTTGGTTATGCATTGAAAAAAAATATTATGTGTTTTAATAATATTATAGGAGTTATCGTCTTATAAGAGAGGGGATGGGAACTCTATGAATTTCCAAAAATAAAAAATTAATATAAATTCCTTTTCATGTTAAATTGTCTCGTAATTGATAATATTAATAGAAATTATAACTATGATTATAAATCCCCCCATACATCAAAATTTGAATAAGTTTATATAATTTTTTACCCTTGTATTTGTCTTCCTAACCTGGGTTAATTATTTTTGATGATTATACTAAAAACCATTTTTTTACTAATTAGTGGTAAATATATTAAATATAAAAGAAAAATTGATCCATATATGGAACATTGATGATATTTTAAAATGTATCCCAATCATCTATCAGTATTTATGATTTTTTGAATTTTAAATATTTTAATAAAACATTCTATATTATAAAATATAATTAATGTCAATTTTGGAAATGTTCATTTAATTTGACATTAAAGACTCCATGAAAAAAAATAATTCTAATATAATAAATTTATATGTACATAATATGTTATATTAATTTAATAAATACCTTGAACATAATAATTCATTAAATTTCTATTAGCAGATATATTTTAAAATTATTTCATTCATTTTTCTATTAATTGAATTATTACTTTGTCAGTGTTGTGCCAGATTTAATGGTAATTATTTCATCAGAAAAAATCATTAATAAATTATAATTATAAAAAATTAATTTATATTAAAAATTACTATTTTAAAACAAACTTATTCTTTATTTATACGTATGTAAAAAATAATATATTTATAAAAGATATGGTGTGACATTTTTGGCTTCATATTACCTTAAATACTATAAAGTATAAAATAAAGGAAATAGGGAACCAAGATCCCATATTTTCGAGAATAGTGTGAATATTGAAAACCAAAAATCGTATAATATGATAAAGGAATGTGTTAGGGTTATTTTTAGTCCTTGTCATATTATTTTTAAACATAATTACTTGATTTACCCTTTAATGTCGAATCAAAATTTATTAAAGATATGATTGATAATTATCAAAAATTACAACGTAAGATTTTAAAAACTTATACCCTAGATTACAAATATGGAACCCACTTTATATGATTTCAAATGTTATGTGTTAGAATTAAATTTAAAATTAAATTTTATTAATGAAATGAAGAATATTGTTTCAAAAAACTGTGTTTTATTAGTATAAAAAATTTTTCTGTAAAGTAAAGTATAAAATTTATTTCCAGACCCATAATAAGATTATTTTGACTAAAAACTAAATAAAATTTAAAATAAATAAAATATATTTTTTGAATTTATAACAGTTGAAAAGTAAATTCAATATTAAAAACAAATTAGTAGTTTTCAATAATCATTGACAAATAGATCCATTTATAAAAGTATGAGAACATAATACTTATTTAAATTAATTAGTATTAATTATTAAATGATGTTCACTTTCTCAAATTAATATTCTATAATTTTGTATTCAATATTTTAAACAAAACCATATAATGAATGAAAATCAAACTTGGTTACAAATAAAGCCTTTTTTCTATTTAATATAAAATTATTTAATATTATTATAATGAATAAAACTATTGAAATTCTATATAATGTACATTAATAATACCTAAAAATGATTTTTTCAAACATTACCTGGGTTTTTATATTCTTAATCACTCTTGGAAATTGTCTTCATAAATTTTATTAACTTATTTAATAGTTGGGGATATATTTCACTCATATAATTTTAAGATTCCTGTGATTATTCTTCAATCATATGGGTTTTATACGAGAAATTTACATGGTGAATTTTCTTATTCTGAAACAAATTATATCTATGGTAAATAATATGAACATGTAGTTCTTATAATAGTGGTTCACATACAAGTGAAAAAAATTAGGGATCAAAACATTGGATGAATTCGGAACTTATTTCCTTTACATTGAAATATGAAATATGTTTTTACCATGGATAATCATAGAGGAAATTATACTTCTGATGAAAATGATCCAATAATTGATAGAATTTCATACGATCCAATGAACCAAGGTCTTGCTTTCCATTTTTAACAAAACACTTAACACTTTTCCATGAATAAGTTTACAAATAAAATTATCATCTAATTCAAAATATAGATATTTTCTCCATTTACCCACATAAATTTTCTGCTAAATCCGAGCGATCATTATTTATTATTGAATAACCATTACCTTTTTATTTATTTACTATACCAAATCAGTTCCTATCAACCCAATTTCACTTACCTAATCATGAAATTATAGAGTCCAAAACAACATTCCATATAATGACACCAAATTCTTCATATTTAAATAATAATTCAGACATTTACTATAAAAAAATAAAAAAAAAATTTGATACCAAATTTCCAAGTAATCCTTTCAAAAAGTATGAATCTTTTTTTCCATGGTCTGAATTTTTCTCTCTGAATATCCATTAGACTAAGGATGAATGTTTACAATGAAATCTAATTCAATGTTCAATGACCTCTGAAGTCCCTTTAAAAAAATTTATGTGATATTATTATCCCAAACCAATAAAATGGAAAGAGTAAATCCTAATAATTTTATTATCTCCTTGATGTACATTAAATAATGATAATATAAATATATAATATCTCTAATGTGAAGGAAATGAAAAGATTTAGATAATCATTCAATAATAACCCAAATCACATTATTACGTCGAGATGTTATTGGTAATCGAAAAAAATGTATATATTTTTTCCCATATCCAATACGGGACTAAAAGATGTTGAAGTATCCCTTTCAATATTTTCCACCGGATCTCAAACTGTTGTTATGTCAAAAATTTCATGGAAAAGTAAAAAATATCTATTTTATTCCATACCACCAGTAATAGTCAAAATTTTCTAAGTACATATTAAAAATTCCAAGATGAATAGAAAATGAAGAACTATGACCTTCACTCAATGAGTCTATATTTAATAGAGAGTCACACGACAAAAATAATCTCCTTCCAAATATCAAATAATGTATATATTAAAATTAAACTAATTAAACTATCCATGCCTAACCAATTCTATATTTTCCTAAAACTGATAATCTTTTATCTAGGCATGCTTGGTTCTTTTTTAGTTAAATGATTGTACAAAAATCGTAATAAAAATTAAGTATATTCTTACATGAAAAAGTTCAAGGGGTTTTTTAAAATCAATAACCAAAAGGTCATCTTCCAAAAATAAAGTTGACCATAATTAATGGTCTTTTATTATAAAAGCATTAGATACATTGAATACTTTTCTAAGATGGTAATAAGTCATATAACCATAATACTTGATCAGTTCACCAATCTTTTCTTCCTCTTGTTTACCTCTTTAAAAGTGAATATATACATAACAAATTTTTCATTAGTGTTTATTTCACACTTTGATCCATATAAAAGATTCCTCTAAAATTATATTGGAAAACCCCACATTTAATAAATACAAATCATGTATTGGATACTTTAACCCATGAAAATTCAGTAATCATGATGAATAATCAATTACTTGATCATTCTACATCATAACAAAATAATTTCTCTAAATGATGCATCACTATAGTGGATAAATAAAACATACCTAGAGATAATGACAGAAACGGAACATTCACCAATATTATTTCCTAGTTTCAAAAAATAATCGTTACATTTCTTCTTCTGTAAAAATTTAATACCATTTTATAACATAATTCGTTGGCTAGACAACCGAGAAAAACATTCACCAAACTGGGGGTAATTACCTACTAATACAAGGAAACGAGGAATTTGTTGACATTGGTACATATTGGAAAATATTCAACAAATATTCTATTAGTGGGGTCAAAAATTATTCCAGATTGAGACACAATATTACCATGGAAATAAATATTTTTCAACCAATATTGATAAATAATACATTATCAATAAATCTTATTTTCATCCATGGTTTGAAAAATAAAATCATATTGTTCCCTTCATGATTGTCATTAATTTTATAATATTATAATATTTCATTAATAACCACAAAAAAAAATTTCTAAAATTTAAAAAAAACACTATTCATAAGATAAATAATTATAGATGGTGGATTAGAAATTGACAATGTTGTAACTTTAAACTCATAAAGCATTTTTCTATTCTAGAAACCATTATCAGAATATCATCTGTCGTCTCCAGGAACTAATTGTACCCCATCCTGAGATAAACATTCAAAAGATAATTTACACCCTTGATCTAATCAAAGAATCCATCGACATGATGAAAAAGTTATCTGTTCATTACAGCGATGTTATTCAATGCACTACAATTAGTGAAAATAGTCATGGAACCATATGTGTTCTTAAAATAAAATATCTTTAATCCTATAGTGATGTTATAGAATGAGTGAAACCACTAACTTTAAACTATTATAATTTAAAATTCAATTATAAAAGTTCTAATTGAGCCATTTGATATTGATGTTTTGGAAAAGGATAAGTATGTGGTAAAAATCCAACAACAATCTCAACTTATTCATCAAGAATAACACCATATATTTTATTAGGAAAACATCTATATATTCATTCATTAACAGGACATCACGAATCTAAAAAAACTCATTATTATCAACAAGATGAACTAAGTAACAATAATATAAATTAATAATCTATTTCTTTTCATAATGGAAGGTTATAAAACCAATATGATCATTAAATAAAATAATTGTCACTCTAAACAATATATTAGCCTGATAAATTTAAATCCACTCCATAACCAAAATGATATCAATATATACTCTGGTAGGTTCAAGAAGATTTATATGAAATTTTATTCTACTGATAGTAATAGAAACATTTTAATAAATCTATGTGGATTTAATATTTCTACCTGGAGTGTTTCCCAAAATTTATGTCTTATAGTCATGGGTTCATATTTATAATTTATTCTAAATCTTATTATAAATGAAATAATATAAAGAATAACAGTCCAATAGGGTATTGGAATAATTTTAATAAAAAGGTAAATACCTATCACCAATTAATTTGATTGACCAGCATGTTTCGTAAAAGTAAGAAAATGTTTTTTCGCACCATTTTTCATCAAATATTGGTGATTTCCACTAGAGTAACCATGTTTAGATACATATTTTTATAATGTACCAAATCATTGGAATTACAACATCATACCACTGGATTTAATTATATGAATTATTAATGTTATTATCCTATCCATTTTAATCCCGAGAAATGTTCCCAAACATAACACATCAAAATAAATTCCCATATTTTATATGACCTTCCCCAAGTTAATTTTTTCCACACTTATTAGAATATGGGAAATTAATTTTCTTACTTACAAGTTTCTTTAATTTAATATTCTCCATTTCTTCCCAACTAATCTATTTTTTATTATTAATTTTATGATGTACATGATCATCAAAAAAATCAATTTCAACCATCAAAACATGTTGGAAAAGTTCATCATTAATTTCTAATTTACATCAATCAGACTCCCATTAATATATTTACTTCAGTTGTGAATAAAATTGATTAATATTACTATCCTGATTGTAGATAAAATTTTGTACATACCATGATGAATGATTTATGTTTTATTTATACATAGCCACTAAAATTTCCTTGTTTTGTCTCAATTACAGGATTTTCTATTTTTTCCAATGTCAGAAAAAATAGAATAATATTTTTCAAAAAAAAAATATTATTAAATTTATCCCTTTAGAAAGAATAAATCTATTCTATTTCGTTATTATTATTAACCATTAACCACCACTAGACAGATTTATCTAAAAATGATAAACAGAATGTGGTAAATTTTAGAGATTTGAACAACCCATGATTCAAATATCTTTGCCAAATAATTAATCAATTAATCAATATCCATTAATTCAAAATATCCACTAAATGTTAGAAGATTTCAGCATAAATAATTATCCACTATCATCATGTTACTCTGTGGTACATCTGACTTTTCTCTTACTTGAATTCCACTAATATTTACAGCATTCCTCAACTGATAAATCCTTATAAAAATAGTCATTTCCCATTCGAGCCATTCCAGGATTCTCATCCATAAGGATATCATACCATTAGAACCTTCCTACGTTAGTTTCCATAAATCATTAGATGTAACAAATTCTAAACAGACATAGTTTATAAAAATAAACAAGCTAATGTAAAAACACTATATCATACCAACATAACTACAATGTAAAATCATTTAATGTTATTTACATAAATTATCCTAACCTCTAAAACACTCTATACCTTTTCTATGGCACCAACTATACATATTCAGCCTTAGAAATTACATACAACTAAATTTTTAATCAAGATTTCATTTTCATTGATTCACTATGATTTTTTGGTTTATAATTTTAGATAATTAAGTTGGAACTATTACATAATAAACCTATATATTATACAGTTTAATCTTCTTCTCAGTATATTTTTTTACTATAGTATAATTTTTTTTAAAATGAAACATGATTTATTTTCGTGATTAATGTTCATGTCTTTCAAATTGACTTCTTCATTTACCATACCAATCCGTAAACCCAAGGAAAATCATTTTAAAACATATAATGAGCCCAAAATATATCATTAAGAGACATAAAAATAATTAAATATAGAATCCCTTATTCCATGAATACTTCCAAACAATTTCCTTTCAAAAAAACAGTGGGATTCGAAATTATCCTTTTCGTATCCAATAAATCAACATATATTCCCTCCAAAAATATTTCAAAAGAAATAATAAAAGCAAAATAAAACTCATAAAAGGTTCTTTGATGTCCTGAATAAAAATTAAAATAATTTAATGAAATTTATCATGTTCACTCTTAAAAGGATTCATATATTTTCATTTAAACATAAGATCATTATATTACATTTAGAAATTAAAATATTCCCATGAAACCAACTAAATAAATAGATGAAACATGTATGTAACCTAGGACACCATATTACATATCAATATTACAAATGGAATAACCAATATGGCAGATTTCCATGCATAATATACTTGAGGGAAATAAAAAATCCACCTATCATTAGATTATAATATAACTAATCATCCTTAGATTATGACATAACCACTCATCCTTGGTTTATAATGTAACCACCCATCCATGGATTATAATAGAAAAACCCATCATCTTAAAAATATCCCAAGAAACATATCATAATCATAAAACATGGAATATTTAATTTTTATAATCACAATCATAAAATTATTCGTTTCACAAAAAGTAAAAAATTTATCAATAATGATATTTCATTTTTAATTTAAATTTTCTTCCAAATAACTACAAAAAAAGTGAGGATGGATATAATTTGAATAAAAAAATATTATTATATAGGATTTTAAATATAAAATAATAGTTACTTCCAAGGGATAAGTCATCATGACAATATATTATATAATCGGACATTCCTTGGGTCTTTTGTAGAGGAATTCGAAACATTATGTATAAGTTACATAAAAATATTAATTTTGAAATAATTAGAAAGAAAGTAAAATTGAGGCATAAAATATATTTTATTTTTTATTTATGTCTATAAAAATTAATCCAAATAATAATTTTCAAGAAATTTGGACATAAAAGATAAATATTTACAAATTCTATCTTGGAAACATTTAAAAGAAGGATTGTATGTGAATATTCGCTTACATTGAGTCTGAATCAATAGATATATTTATCATCATCCTGAATAATAAACATATATTATTTATATATCTGATTAAGATCCATTTTCAAATTTATTTCTCCTTTTATTTTTTTTTCATTCAATTCTTAATTATCAAATCATTTGAAGCGACATCATACATTTTGATGATATTCAAATCATATGTCCAAAATGACTTTAATACGTTCACTATAGTCAAAGGGATCACTATTTTACGCAACTCCAGATTAATAATAATAGAATAATTATATTTTTTATTCATAAATTTTACTTTTAAATCTTACTATGAATTATGGATAGAAAAAATAATTTGTGTTACAATCATTGAGATTGTCGGTCACACATTTTCATGAGTAGTGTTTCCATTTTTTGAAAATAATTATGGAAGGAAAGTAAGAATTATATGACATTTCTAGGAACATAATAACATCATAAGAAACATATAATTTCCTTAAATATACTTATATATATCATTCATGAGATGTGGTGATGAAAAACGATTCACACAACTTTGTGGAGGTGGTAGTCGACACATATTCATGAATGATGCTGTCATTTTTCATAGAATGAAAACGTAATAAAATTGATGACATGTTACTTATATAGAATGATAAATTATTTAATAATATCATATATATATATATTTATATATATTCCATAATTTTTACCATATATGGGAGGTAGTGATGGAAAAGAAATAACATTGGTTGGTAAGGAGGTAGTTCGCCGTACACACGAACAACATTTGTTTCCAAATTTTATCGAAGAGGTAATAAATGTAGGTGATTTCATTAAAATAATAACATATAAATATGTTGAAGATATTGGTGTGATTATATCATAATGATTATATATTTGTTTATGTAGGTGGATGATGAAATAAAATCAACTTCTTGATTATGAAATATACACCTTCTTCGTAGAACTTCATATTCTGTTTAAAAATCAGTCCTAGGTTGGATTTATGATAAAAAAGGCCTCCATAATATGGTGATATATGTAAGGATGGTATTTGGTTATGGATTTTTTATACCTAAATTATTTTGATGTGTGAATAAAATTTGTTATGAGGTTTCCTATTATAATAGATGGGATGGTCACTCTTGGAATTTCATAAAATATTAAATTAATGTAAAATAATATACATTTCAAAATGACAAAAAATTGAAATATTATATGATTCACTAATGATGAGTCTAAATAATTTAATCCAATACAATTTTCACAAATATGCCTAAGGTTTTTACCTCTATATGTTTTTTGACACATGATAAAAAATTATTATGATTACCAAGATATCAAAACATTTATTTGTTATTGGTCTATATATTAAATATAAAAATATTATTTTACATGGAAAGGTTATTATATTTTAATTATTATTATAGTCACATGGTTGAATATATTAAATTTTTGAATTTTAAATCATTTACTAAATTATTTTATACTATAAAATACAATTAATGTCATGTTTAGAACTATTCATTTAAGTTGACTTTAATGAATCCAAGATAAATATTGAATTTTAATATAATACTCTAAATATTCATTAATATATTATATTTAAAAAAAATTGTGGGAACAAATATATCATTCAATATATATAACATTAAAATTTTTTAATATCATTTAGTTTATTAATATGTGAAATGATTACTTTTTGTGTCGATGATGATTATGTTTTTAAAGTAATTATTTCTTCACTAAAAATCAGAAATAAATATATGTGATAAAAAAAGTATCTTATATTTCAGATAACAATTTATAACTGAACATGTCTCTTGTCTATTCCAATCTTAAAATTATTATATTTATTAAAATAAATAGTGTTATATTTGTGGATTTATATTCACTTAAATATTATAAAGCTTAAAATCAATAAATTGTGGAACCATGTTTTCTTATGTATGATAAATGAGTGAAAATTGTATATTAAACTCTTCATATAATATAGGGAATGTATTTTTGTTATTTTGTTTCATATAATATTATTCTTATCCTTAATTACCATATTCACCTTTGATAATGGTAACAAAAAAAATTACTAAAGTTAGTATTCATAATGTCCAAAAAGGAACCTAAAAAACAAATTTTTTACCCTGATTAAAAATATGAAAAAAGGTGTTTAAGAATAAAAATATTGAAATGGAATAATTTTATTTAAAACTAAAATAGAAAATTTGTGAAAAATAGTTTTAACAAAAAATAGTTCTCATGTATGAATTTTTTAATACTAAAATCATATTTAAAATTCATTTTACAGAACATAATTTTACAATTTTAAATCAAAAGAAACTAATGAATTTTTTTAACTAATCCATAATATAATTTGACATTGAAAATAATTAACATGAAATTAAAATTTTAATTTGAAATCAGTATCTTTCACTAATAATTGAGAAATATAACATTTTAGAAAATTATTAGAAAATCAACCTTATATAATTTTTACATATAGAGATTGAAAATTAATTTAATTTTTTAAATTAAAACTGTATTATATTGAAATAAATATTTTAAATAAAAACATATAATGAATGAAAATCCATTTTTGTTAAAAAAATCATTCTTATTTTTTATTGAAAAATTACAAAAAAATTATATAATTAATATAAATATATTAAATAAAACTAATGAATATTAATAAAAAATGAAAATTATATTTTCTAACATTTGCGAGGTTGTTAAATAATTATTGTTTGTCTTTGAATTGGGTAGAACATTGGATGGGTAAAACCTTAAATAAGTAAATTAATTAGTAAATATTTAATATTACATAGTTCTTGTTTCAGAGTTTTAAATAGTTTTTTCATGTTGTTGGGATGGATCTAGGCTGATGTCCTTTTTACATTAGATTTACTGATGTTATGTAGGATGTGCTAACAAATATTCAATGAGTAGAGATAAATAATGAAGACACATGGAGGTTGACATTTTGAGAGTTTCAACCCCAATTTTATAGATGTATGAGGGATCCATCATAAATTCTATCATAGTGTAGTGGTTGGAGGAGGTTTCGAATGATTTTAGCTCGAACTATTCTCAAAAGAAGCATTGGGATTCATTATTTTTGATGATGTTGTGTGAAGTAGTGAGGTGATGGTAGATCTTGTTCTTTGGGGATTTTTAGGAGTCGGTGGTCTCTTTAGTGTTTTTTTGACCAGTTGTACTCAAGGATTCATTCTATGACTATTATGGTGGAAATCTTCTAAGAGTATCTTAACAATATCCATGTGAGTTCAAGTATGTAGCTGTTTGGGAACTATTTCCAAACCTTCCTACATTATTGTTTAGACATCATACCTGTTGAGGATGGTAGATCATCGAATTTCATGGAATCTTTATATCCAAATATCTAGATCCATGCCAATTAGTTGATGTTCCAAATTTATCTCATGGTTCTGGTGAGAGAAAATGTTATTTAGGGGATGCCATCTAGAACTGGATCATCGTGATAGTGTAGTCATCCGGATTCCTCATGAACTAGAGAAATGGTTTGGGTTTCCCAGTTGACAGGATAGAGATGGTATTAGTCTGTTGGGGGTAGGTGTAGACCCTCATCATCTTGTTTTTTAGGGTTAGAATATCTCATTCAATCAATAAGGGATTCGATGCATGTTTTTCATGATTATGTTAAGGTTATTAGTAGTGATATTTTTCAATCATTTTGAGTAGTAAGCATGTCCCATGTGTTTGGCTTCATGTTCTTTTATTTTTATAGTTCTATGAAAGGTAGTATCAATGAGGTGATCCCTCATGGGTTCAAAAGAGAGGATATGTGGAAAGCAGTGGATAGCCTAAAGATCCTCCTCATCCTTAGAGATAAGTGTGAGGACATTAAAGTTGTTTTCATCGGGTTTAAAGAGGTTAATGAGTATGTTGTGGTCACCTTCATTCCCTAGCATTGTGAGTGCCGATGGAGATAAAAATCCTTCAAGGTTACCATTGATTTTTTTCTTCTTGGGTGTAATATTTGTTTTATTAAGATCTATTCACTCTTACATATCACCTACTATAGTCCATGTTTCGAGACATGAATTATAGAGGCTTCTAGTTCCCTTGGAGTTTTCTATGCCACTCAGATGTTGAGATTATCTGTATGAAGTTTCTATAAACTATGAGCTAAAACTAGGGATGCACTTCTCTTAGGGAGACTTCCTCTGTTTATAATTTAATCTATATGAAATCATCCTTTCTATAGACTAGATATATTTGGTACAAGATATTGCGGATTTTTTCATTAGTATGGTTGTGTTTTATGTTGATGATTAAGAGCCAGTCGTGTTTACGAAAATGTGATACCCTCAAATGGGGTAGAATAATATTTCATTCCTATCTTCCCTTGTGGTCAAGCTAATTCATAGTTCATCAATGTATCATCCATCTATTTTTTTCTAGTTTTGTAGAATAGGTCCTATATTTCGTTCTAGATGAGGTTGTATCATTACCTATCATACGAGAGATTTTTTTTTAGATTGAGCTACAACTAAGAGTTACTACGATCTTGATGTTTCCATATAAATCAACACATTCTGATTTTTGAGATCTATGAGTGATTTTTGAGTATCTTCAATAGTTAGATTTTTTTTGACTATGTCACCATGTGGTGAACTAGTTTTTTTCACAAATTAGGATGATGGAATCTTTCATCCTTTTATGAATTGTAGTCACTTAAACTAGTTGACAGTGAAGAACTGCTACCCTCTTCTATGGATTAACGATTTATTCAAAGAAAAACAAGGTTATAGTTGGTTCTTGAAGATCTATTTTTTATTAGGATATTACTAGATATGGTGAATGTTTAGGATTTTCAAATGAGTACATGATTAAAGTTTTATATGAATTATGAGTTATTTGAGAATAAATTCAGTGTGATTCCCTCCATTTCTTCAGTTTAGATCATGTTTAGTTGAATGAGATTCATTCATCCATACATAGGAGGGAAAAGTGTGGAAATAAATCCCTGATATAGGATTATGATCCCCTATAGAGGTTCCATTTTATATGGAGTTCATGGAATCCCTTCATGTTTCTTTGGGTGATATCTCATATCATATCATTCCTAGGTATTTTTTTGTATCAACGTGATCACCAAGAAAATTGTGTCAATCCCCTACAAAAAATATTGATTCATTATTGTTTGTTGTATCCCCAAATTGACTTATGTGTGATCACATTTTTTATAGCGTGATCTTTATAGATCCTATAAGTACATATTTTGGAGGAAAAATCACCAAAACCTCTTAGTAGAGTTTCATCAGTGGCAGAAGGGATCATGTAGTGAGTCCTCCCAATAGAGCATGACATTGAATCATTGAGAAGAATCTTATGTATGGTAGTATTGGTAGAGATTCTAAAGACATGTTTTCTGTTAGGATTATATCTTGTTATTTTTTTATCATTAATCCTCAACTCATTACTACATAGATATGTATTGATTAGATGAATATTATTAATTTCTTATGTTTGGTGTTTTCATGGTTTTATATTATGTATTTTTATTCTCAACCATAAATGATCAGTACCATACATGTCTTGTCTTTTGTAGATAAAATTTTACTGGAAACATTCCTTCGAATATTGAGAGTTTGTGAAGCATATTGTTTGTATAGATATAAAGAGGTTCTTAACATTGTTTCATTTGACAATAGTCCCCTTCTTTTGTGTAGGTTTGACTATTTTTTTAGTTTTTAGTGGGATTGTGTTTGAACCCATTATCACTTTCAGTAATTTTTCCATACTCTAGTTGTGGGATATAAATATGTGTTAATTCGCACAAATTTTAATTTAGTATTCATATTGTATGGGCTTGGATATGTGTTATTGTGTACACGTACATAGTATAATTAGTCCTATGTGAGGGACATTCCTACTTGGCATTGGTTGCTATCCCATGTCCAGTTAGAGGAATTCTTGGGGTTGACACCCTGAGATATTTATTGGGCAGAAATTCCATAGTGGTTTGGTTTGTGATAGAGTTTTATCAGAGCTTGAATCAACATTGGGACTGTAATTTTTTTGTTTTTTAAGCTATGAGATTGGTTTTGGATTTTTGGAAATAGTGTTAATGTTTTTATTTTCGGCTATCGTTCCAGAGACTCCAGTGTTGGTATAGTGGAAAATGTATCCATTCACCATGAAACAAATAAACTTCATGTTGATAGGTACATATATGCAGTAGTTTTAGGGGAAACTATGGGACATGCATCATATAGGAATGGGTTGTGTTTTTCATGTCCTTCTATACTAAAATCCCATGTTATAATCATTGACTATGGTACTCCTAGATTTTATTTTAGGATTAATCTACATAGAAATTCATCCAGGACACCATATCCTAGTCGTGAGTATGATCATCTAAGTGATGAGGCATCAGTATAGGGTCTTTTATAGGATGTGTTACCTTAGGATGATTTTTTAATTATCTAACCACCTATTAAGAGTAAAATTATTCATGTATTAAAAGACAAAGATATGCATAGGGTGAGCACAGTCCATGAGTTTTAGAGGTAAAAACACATTTTTTATAGGGTGATCTAGTACCCCAGGTATCTGGGGATTATCTACAGGTAGTAACCTATGTTTTACACCTCATGAGGACACCTACATGTCATATGGTGGCCCATGTGGAGAGTCATCTTCCGGGATCATTGTATAATGGTGGAGGCTGGTAACATAGTCAACAAAAAATACATATATCTTCTAGTCATATTTCAATAATCTTTTTATAGAGGAGTTATATATATCAATGTTGTGATAATTTTTCATTCAGGATATTCTATATTTGTATCATGGGATTATGACCATGGAATATTTTTCAGAGAGGTTCAATGACCATTCATGATACTATCAAAATATATTCTGAGACATTTTCTTTACAAAATAAACTTTTATGTAGGGATTATTTTGATATATCATGGATATTGTGATACATAATTATGTTCCCACATATGATGTAGTGCTTGAGTGAGATTTATTTGTGGATATATTCCTTTAAGAGTAGAAACTGATTGGGGGGGATGGTAGTGGGCACTGAGAAAATGCAGGCTCTACACAAGGTAGAAAAAGACATTCATAGGAATCTAGGAATATGGGAAACGGTAGGAGATGACACCTTGAAATAAGATTGGTGTTTCAGGTCACTTATTATTAAATGAGTAATCCTTGGGATAGGTAGTGTTTCTCTTACTAAAACCAACTACATCTCTAATGGGATTGTCCAAACCATCATACAACTGAGACATATATGGTTGTTAAACCACCCAGGTAGGGACAAGGATTAGAGTTGTGAGCTACACAAGGTAGTAGACATGGACTATGTGTGGTGATAGTCCCTGGACAAGGTATGGGATTTGAATTATTTCCAGCACACCCCCCATATGGGGTGCACTATGCTTATGGAGATGATGGTTGGGGATAAAGATAGTTGTAGGAATTGGAGGACTATGACATAATGTCTCCATAAATGATTTTCTGTGTCATATGTGTATTTGGAAATTTAAAATTTTTTCTTATAGAAATAGAAGTTTTCCACAATTTTATTTCCACATTTTTTGGTCAAAGACATATAGATTATAGTTGAGAAATTGGCTCGACCACTGCTATAAGAGACTATGATTAGAGGGGATTCAATGATTCCACTATTCTAATGAATGTGTGACATAACTATATGGGGATAGAAATTCATACAAGATATAACTGTATTAGTGTTGAGGCCTTATGAAATCTTCTTAGTATTGGAATGACTATCCACATTTTTTCCAGATTTACTATTTCAGGCATAGGGCGTGGTGTATCCATGATTAAATATTGAGGGTTTCCTTCATGGTTGAGAAGGATACTTATACAGAGTATGAATTGATCATACATAGGAGGATACAACTAATTACATAATAGTTGGATATTATTACCCTTGGAGCAATGGATACAATAGGCTTTTATATTTGTACATTGCTTGGAGAGTATGAGGTTGTTTTCCCTTGGGATGTATATCGATTACATCCCCACATAGAGGGAGAATTATGTATTGAAATTTACCAAGTAATCTCCATATTATCTATTCCAACATATTAGATTCAATATATAGAGCTTCGTTATGAGAGGGTGTAGTTAGAGGAATTGTAATGGTATTGTTTTTTTAGACTCAATGTTCCCCTCTGGGAAGCCATAATATTGTTCACTAAAAATGTTCATGGGAGCTTGAGATTTTGTGTGGATTATTGAAACATGAACCAGGTGAATATGAATAATATATCTCCAAAATCAGGGAGTAATTACCTCTTCGATTTGTTGATTGGGGAATGATGGTTTTAGAAGATAGAACTCAGATTAGGCTATCACCTACATTGAGTACGAGATGCTGATATACTAAAGATTACATTCTGATGTTTCTACTATTAGAATGTGTAAATGGATATTCCTTTTGACATGATTAATACCCAATTATTTATCATGGGAATCCTGAATCGTATCATTGATCCTTTCATAGACCATTTCATGTTGGTAATTGTAGATGAAATCGTAGTTTACATGGAATCCAAAAAAGTGTACTTGAAAAACCTAAAGATGATCTGTAACATACATTGGGAATACTAGCATTATGTTAAGCACTATATGTGTAAATTTTTATTCAATATTTCTACATTTGTGGTTATCCTATCTCGAATAATTTCGTAGCAACTTACCAGGTAAAGGAATAGGTAATGATAGCGTAGGAGCCACCCACATGCATGTTAGAGATGTAGAGCTTCCTTGTGTTGGAAGATTAATATAAGAGATTTATACCCAATCTCCATAGGATATAAGAAACTTTGAATAACTTGACATTAATTTGGTAACCATTTTATAATATAGAGATGTTCCAATAGGCTTTTCGGTTGTTTGAATAGAGTTCAACGACTACTCACATCTTGATATTTCTAGTGGAGAATGTCATGTACGTACTTTTATGTGATTCCTAAGAGACCAAACATAATGTTTTTTGATTTAAAGGTAGGTAGTGATTTATTTTGGTTCCATAAGGTTTAGAACACGTTATAATAACTTTTCGACTAATGATATAGATTTGGTAGTGGTATCCATCACCACAAAGATGTGGTGAAATTACCTCATGAGAGATCTATTTTATCATATATTATGATTATAAGAGTGTCAAGTATATCTTCTCTTCGAATAATATTAACTTGAAGAATAGATAATTTTTAGTTTTCCTCCCATATTATAACTTTGAGACAGATTATTCTACTGGGTAGGGTAATGTAGTAGAAGAATATCTTTGTAAGAGATCGTGTTCATAGTTTTTGGTCGAGGTGTTTGAGTAGTTATCATCATTGTAGTCATTCCATATTGTTCAGGAAGATTCATCTTACATATAATTGATCTTTGTTATCCCACCACTTCTCCAACATGTTAGGGATGTTTAACTTTGAGATAATGATTGTGGGAGATTACATGTTCCAATGTCAACGAGACATGCTCTAATGGATATTCCTAATGGGAGAGATCCTCATTCTATTTACAATATGGATAGTGGTACCAATGATTTTGTATAAGGATGTTCTAAGAGACTTTTATAATTCCACTTTGGAAGTACATATAGTTGTGGATAATATCTACTAGGTCCCCCAACATATGTATTGATGTCCAGAAATTATGATGTGTTCAACAATGTTAATCCATATATTCCTCCCTTGTTAGAAGGTGAAGGATGAGAACTGGGTTCTAGTGGGTATAAATAAACCCATTGAGGTGAAAAAATGGATGTGGGATGTGATATATATATATATAAACATATCTATCGGTTTACCACAATAATCTAGAAAAAATTATTCAATATATGTGATCATAGTTGACTCACCATGTCATCCCACTTGACATCTCTATGAAAGAATAGGTTAGTGGAGATCATTGGCTGGATTTATGTGAAAAAGATATCCTGACTCCACAGAGTTCCCCCAATTATCATTTTAGATCATGATTCTCACATCAAATCATGATTATGGAGTGGATTACATGGGGATTTTATGATTCTATTGTATTTGAGAATGGTGTTTCATACAATGACTGATGGAATGACTAAGAATAATATTTATATCATAATGGATATGCTTCATGTCTACGTGTTGGGATGTGGCTATATTTGAGAGGACCATCTACCCTTGGAGTAGTTTTCGCACAACAATAGATATCATTTACCCATTGGTATAAAACCATTAGAGTATTTGTATAAGAGACGCATCTGGTCACCACTATATTGGACTAATATAGGTGATTCAAAAATAATGGGGTTGATTTTGGTGTGATCTATAATAGAGAAGGTGTAGATCATATATGAGTAGGTGAAGAATTCCATGAAATGTCAAACTTTTTCTATGGACAAATGATAGAGTAATTTAGTGTTTGAGAAGGGAAACCATGGGTTCATAGACGTATGCTCTAAAAGTGGATTGTAAATATTTGTCTAGGATAAGATGAAATATCTATGATTTATTGTCCATTTCAAGATACTATGTAGGGTCGGTGAGGTGGAATTCCACATTTCCATTTTGATGTAGTTAGACTGGGCACATGATGTCTTCCACATGTAGTAACTATGCAGGTCCTGCACAACCCATAATATGTTATCGACCATGGTGAGATTGACCTCTAGGATGGATGTACTTCACATATTTCCTAATGTATATTAAGGACCAAAGGGAGAATATCCACTATGTATGAGTGATTCACATGGTCTTTGTCTGATGGTATAATGAGAATCTTCACAAGATCCTTTGAGAGAAGGATACCTAGATGTGAGATCATCAACCCCACTAATTTGAGTCATTTTTTTAGATTTTCATGAAAAAAAATTCATCACATGGAGTATTGTAAAAAAATATATTTTTTAATAGAAAGCATTCAAATTATTCTAATAATTTTTTTCATTTCCATAAGATTATATAGAGTGATATTTGGAGTCCTTTTGAGGCAGATAATGATTTAATAAATATTCAAAATATTTTAATATCACACACATAAACAATTTTCATGATAGAGAAGAATTAATCATGAACGAGGAATCAAATGGGAAATCTCAGAACATTGTTGAGCCTAAATTATGGGTTTATTCTAGATATGACATATCCGTAACCGGTAATGGGTTTTTGGATTGAACACCATCATGGGAGGGAAAATTAAATACATTAAGACATTTATTTCATAATTTAAATTAATGTCTAATATAAGTATCTACTCCATAATTAAATGGATATAGCCAAATTGTAGGGTTATCATCAAATCCCGGAGGATTTAGAGGATCTATTAGTAGGGATATTGGTGAGTGATATTGTATCAAGGATTTCCAAAAATAACTGAATTTGAGGATCATGCCAGTGATAAAAACAAATGGCATCTCTTTATTATTGATTTATCATAACCCATGGTAAGGAATTTTTTTCCCATTTTTATTCCGCTATTTTTTTATCCCATAAAGAACTCAAATAAAATAAACCAACATATTGACTCATAGGTCCATCATGTTTCATGTTCCAGTTTATTTACCAAATATATGAGGAAATTTTGGTTATTGTTAACTATTTCTTATTATTCATAATTATAATGACAATTTATTTAGGGAAACTAGAACAATAGACAATTCTCATTCATCTTTTTTTGGGTTTGTTCTTTTCTCCTTTTTTCTTCACGGATTAATAATCTATGTTTATTTTACTACAAATTTAATATTTACCATGTATAAAATTATAAAATTATTTATTTTTTGGGAATTCATTACATACTATGGTTTCATATATTTGATCAATGGGATGGTAGTTTTTTGTGAATATTGAAGAGAATTTGTGATCCGATTAGATTTTACTGGTTCATGGTTTAGCGTACGATAATGATTTAGTGTTGCATACGTGTTTTGAGGATATTATTGATGGATAAAATCATATAGGTAGTAATAATAGGGATTATCCAGATTGAGAAACATAATTATCAATAAATTAGGTGGAAATAAGCATTCCACCAACAGTGTGAGCATACACATGTTATTGGGGTAAAATTACTATGAAATTTCCAACTACATTATAGGTATCCCTTATAACACACACAATGTATCCCCCTTCTACAATTATAGTGTTTACATGACAATAAAAATATCACACTCTATGTGAGTGATGTTGGCTCTACATGTACATATAAGGGTACACAAACACAAACATGTCTACGAAAACGGGCATAGGTAGAGTACATGTGCATAGCTCGGTACTCGAAGATGACCAAGTACAAGGGAATGGTAACCACACATGGAAACGACCATATATAAAAGGGAATGGTTGTATGTACATAGGCGTAAGAGGGAATCATGTTGTGTTCCAGCCATACCACTACACACAATGTAGCCCTAATGGACACAAAATGTCTTTTAAGGTTTAATTGAAAAAAGGGATGACAATAAATAGGTATTTTTGGTGAAGAAGTGACACATTTATACCCCCATAACAAATTGTATACCCTGAGTAAAAAATATTTACTTTTTATAGAGAATTGTGAGGCACTATGTTTCTTCAGAATAGACCTGGTTCAGTTTAGTGAGATCACTTTGTCCATCCCAACAAAGGCGCATTATGACATTACACTCTCAGCATATGATTGTGATCCCATCTATGGGTTATGTTTTGCGTAGTTCTCATTATATCCCTCCATGAGTTTTGGGGAGGGACATATATCAAATCATTCCATGGAGGTTTTAGTGGTATCAGCTTGACCACCCTTAATAAGGAATCAACTCTCTATCTAGATGATTGGTCCAATATTGTCGGTGAAATACCCCGATTGTCATGGAAGCGATCACCTATCTAGGTAGAGTGCTCATTATTGATTCATAATGTAAATAATTGTGACTCTAGAGGAGAAGGACCCCATTGATTAGTTGAATCAGTAACAACATGGCTCCTAGAGTGAGTCCTCCCAGATGAGTGAAACCGTAAATCCTCAAGAAAAATCATGTTATTGATAGTACTGGTTGAGACTGTTGAGGTGGATAGATGATTATGATTATATCTAGTTGTTTTCTATTATCGTTTGCCTTGTATATTTATTTTTATACCTATTTATTGATAATATGACTACTCTCAATGAATTATTATTTTTATTTTAGGGTGTCGTACTGGTTATTATTATACTCACCACTATGTGGGTTGTTTCTGCACATGTTATGTCTTATGTAAATGAAATTCCATTTATAGTGTACTACAAAGTCTATGATCATGCCAAAAATTGTACTAGGATAGAAATTCTAAGGTTCATATATAAGTGTTTCATTTAACAGTAGTTTCCTCCTTCTAGGATGGCTAGACTCATTTTTAGTTTTAAGTGGGCCTATGATTATCGAATTTTTCATTTTTAGTTCTTGTATCATACTATGATTATACGATATAGATGTTTTCATTAAATGGAATCAGTTGTTATTTACATTCACCATTTTATGGGCATACAATCTATTCATGAATACATGTAAATTTTATAATTACTCTTATTTATAGGACATTCCTTCTCATCACTAGTCAGTATCCCCTAGACAATTGGAGTCGAGCTTACGGTAGTCACAATCTGTATTTTGCAAGATAGGTGGGCCCCTATGGTCTTGTCATCACAGATTCATTCACCCAATTTCATCACCATGGTGAACACATATTCATTTTGTTATGTGGAAATTCATATCTATGTGAATGTATATTTTTATAAGGATCATAACATCTTCACGATCTATAATAAATATCATGTTTCCATATTGATAGTTTATTTTATCATTTACGAGGAGCTCATTATTATTCCAAACATTTTTGAATATTCCTAATAATTTTTCATAATATAAATGTATGTCAGATTCAATGCCATCCCATAATCCCCCTACCCCACTTCAATTAAATTTTGGTAGAATAGGATGCAACAAAAGTGACCCTACTTCCTCGGTAGATATTTGTAACGATAATAGTAACATTTTGAGCTCTAAGGATGATTCAAATCCTCAATATGAAAACATCTGTAATGATGAGATCTTTCACAGCCCCATTACCACTATGGATAAAAAAATTACTCCCATCATTGAAGATAATGAGAAGAAAGAGGCTATAAAACTGGGTTATGATGAACCATTACAAGAAGTCATTGACAACTCCTATCAACTAGAAGAGGACATATTAAATTCTAGAGAAAAAAGGAAAAAGATAAATGATTTACCCTAATGGATTCATTACTCCGAGTTTTATAAATAATCATAAATTTACCGACAATTCTAATACTGAGAGGACAACTATCATTCACTCTTTGGCAGCCATGATGAATGAAAAAAAGGATTCACCCCCATAGAATGTTGCTACTGAATATTTGGTTCCTTTTTTATATTCGTATGACTATTTTGACTGAGAACCTTCCTCATGTGAGAATAATGAAAATGATCTAGCATATAGGGATTCTTATTAAATAAAATATTAATTAAACTTTCCAAAGGATCTTGATTCTTAGATGGAGAAGAATGAAACAACTACATATCAACAATATAAAAATGGTGACATGACTGCTGATATTTATCTTGATATCATAAAAAGAATATTTATTAAAGTGGTTGAGGAATTTAAGAAGGACCCAAACATCATCTTCAAAGGTATTCCATGGTAATGAGTTATGGATTCTGGATTTCTTGAACTCAATTTGGGCCTCTCTCCATCAATGTTATAGAATGGTTTTTTGCATCCTTGCTAGAATCTTGGATTTCTTATCATTTTTTTTGTGTTGATGTTGTTTTGTTCACAAGCATCTCGCATCCATGAATCATCATTTTCGTGTAGTTGGTTCACCTCAGTTTCCTGCAGATACAGTTTAAAAAGATGTTGGTGGATTTTTATTATGTTTTCTTGGAGTACTTACCCTCCAGAAGAGGGCATGCTTGAATAAATGAGATCTCTTATTTGTGTTTTTTTATTATATCATGTAGCCACCATATTTATCTGATGGTGTAATCTCATTACACCTTGAGATTTTAACATAGACCCTTTGCTTTAATAATGCTTTGGTGCGTGAATTGGGTGATCAATTCATGTCCCATCCTTTAAAAAATTAAAAATTTAGACTCAATTTAATTTATATTATTAATTCCCCCGTTATCAATATGGATTTTATGAATTGAGTCTTTACAATTTACCTTTTTTAGTTTGTGGTATTTATAAAAGATGATGATCTTATATACTTCAAGGGGGATTAAGATCATGAATATAACTTTTGGACTATACATAAGACAAAAATTAAGGATGAAAAATAAGAAAAATTTACACACTATCAATTTTAGCAGTAAAAAGATTCATTTTTGGGGTTTATAATCTCATGCGAGGGTAAATAGGTGGATCCATTAAAAACATTAGTTATTGAAAATTGGTACATACCAACTACTATGAATGAAATCCATATTTTTCATAGAATGGATAAATATAATAAATAATTTTTCTAGGATTTATCACAACTAACAAAATAACTCACTAATTTAACATTGAATGGACACAAGATTGATTGAAATGAGGAATGTGAATAGAATTTCATGGAACTGATGAGAAGCAAGGTCAGTGAAACTATGCTCATACTACCTTGATTTAAAGAGGTTTTTTAATTTTTAATTATATATTAAAAGTATCTTGGTAGTATTCATTTTTAGAATGATATGTTGATATCTCATGCCTCATGAAAATTGAATTTTGATTAAGAATATTAACTAGCCTATGAATTTTAGTTAGAAACGGTAATCATTAACTTAAAAAACTAATAAAAAATATGTATAAAGAATGGTGTGACATATATACTAATAAAAAAATTATAGTATATATTCACCAAGTATGAGGTGAATATGTACTAATGAAGATAGATGGAATCGATTAATGACTCTCAAATCTCAATACAGTACCACTCAAGGAATAAAAACATTTCACAATGCTTTAATTCAAGAATACAATACTAACTTATCTATGATGATGATAAAAAAGATCTACTATTTATATATTTCTAAATGATGTAACTTGAAAACATGAAAGAAGGGGAGAAATATTATCTTTCGTAGATGTTTTTTAGACCATCATTCCTTGTAACGATTAAAGAGGTCCAAAAAAAGGATGTGGAGATCTATCTAAAGATGAGAAATTTTTCTAATGTCAAAAATTATAATTATGAAATAATAATCTTTAGTAAACATATCAGAACCATTAATTATTTAAGATGGTGTTCCATTGTAAATAACCTATTTCATAAAATAGCATTGTAAATAATATGATCCAATTTATTAAAAAAATAAATTTTTGAAGGGTGGACCCTCCAATCACAAAGAACCTACATAAAATAGAAAAATTAAAAAAATTAAAAAAATTCATTAAAAAATATTAATAAATAATGAAAAAAAATATTCATATTAATATAAAATAATCACTATATAGAATTGTAAATTTGTAAATTAAAAAAAATATTAAAAAATATGTACAATAAAATGGTTATCTAAAACGTTCATAAATCACTAGAGTGGATTATCTAGAGAAGGTGGAGGAGGGAACCTAATACCTAATCCACAACTCAAAAGTCACATGTACATCATCAACTGCTCATGTTTCTACTCCTTCCATCAATACATCTCATCCTCCTCCTCCTCCTCCTCTCGAAGGATCTCTTCTAGATCCTAAGGTGTGATCTCTATAAGATCACCATGATCTCGTATTTACTCCACATACTATGCATCTAATGGTGATGACTATCCATGAGTTCCCCTTCAATTAGATGTCGATATCATAGTGCTACCATACTAACTCTCAGGTGTCAATAGAGAGATGAAAATAACAAATTGGAATTTTTCAAAGACATACTGAGTCACCTATATCAATTTTATATATTCTAACGATATTTCATTGGTTGTTTGATCCATTGTATCAACCTAAATATCATCCTGTGTCCGAGAAGTCATGACCTCATCTGACTCCTTTAATTAAAATTGAAAATTTTAATAGATAAAATATTATATTCACATAATTTTAAAACTCATGAAAATTATACTAACCACAATATGCCACTAGTGATTACCTGTAATCTATCCTAGGACATGATAATTATAAATACTGTTATAAGAATCAAAATCAATAATATGGGGATTTTTAACCTCTAATATGAGTATAAAATAAAAAGACCACATTTAAAGATATATAAATTATTAAAAAATTGTATACCAAATTTCTTCGATGTGTACTGAATATACGACTACCAACACAATGCATCACATCATACCTCCCCTGATTCTATCACTATAAATATTCTATACTCTAAAAACTACCTCTCATACTTTATGAACATAATCTACCCAAACTTAACATGTGATGTAATCGGGTCGGTTGATGCTTCATGATTGATCAAAATCTATGACATCGACATTCCTCATGGTTGTCCTCCGCAGATTGTGAAAAACTAGCAGCAACGATCATGAATACGGGTCTCCCATGCCTCCCTAAAATAATCATGATTTATATCATTTAAGGGATACCATTAACTCAACATGTAATTAATAATAGTATGTTTTTTACTAAAAAATTTTCTAAATTTTTTTTTTGATTACATACAATCCAATGATCCAACAGGGAGTGTTGAACATCAATGGGAATATGATCCCATGTCACCCATGCTTTGGAAGCATAATTATACAAAATAGAACTCCCCAATCCAACAACTATTTTCCAAATGATGTGAAAACCCAAATCAACTAATAAAACGATCAGTATATAAATAAATTAATGAAAATAAATGAAAACTAACTAAAATAAACAACTAGAGATACAATTGTAAACGTGGATCGATCTCAAGACATGGACGTCGCTTGGGGATTATGTTAGGTATCATTAATCTCTCAAGACTATGACCTCTCCTAATCATCACTGAACCATTATTAGTCTATGATTCTTGTGATGAACCATCATGCATGTCACTGGGTAGTAAAGCCTCCACTAAGTAATGAAATAGAGCATCTAAATTCCCTTCAGATATATGAAAAATTAAATGATATTTGTTAGAAAATATTTTAAAATAAATATAATATAATGATATATATTATATTGGATTATAACCAGATTTTAATTCTATTAGTCACCATCTCCATCCTCATATTCTTTTATAGAGCTGTCAATATCTTCATATTCTTCCTCATGATCAAAAATTTCCATAGGAGTTATATCTTTATCATCTTCTTCTATTTCCAATTCATTTATTTCTACAATAACATCATTACCAGTATTGGACCATAACTGTTGGGTGTAATCATCGATATTCAAGTCTTTAAGTTGAAAAGTGTTATTTGCAGTGTCACCTGAAAACTTTCTATGCCATCCACTTTATTAGAAACATACTCACTTAAAATATACTAATTTTTATGATATTTCGTTTTTATTATTCTCCACCAATCACTAAACACTTTTGAAGTAGAAAAATAATTTTAATAATAAATTTGATGTGCCAGATGTGTCAACAAAAAATGGTTCATTTATTAAAATAAATATTTAATATTTAATATCAATGATTCAATGGAATATATGAACATGAAACCCTCAGTCGGTATCTGACCATTGATTTTTAAACATCATTACATAATTTTGTCCCAAATAATAAAATTCAATTATTTAATCTTTCATGTCTTAAATGTCTAATTACCTTTATTTATAATGAGATACATTCAAGAAAACACAACCCTTCAGTGTTTTTTTATTTCTTATATGCACGTGTATCAATTTAAAAACCATTCACCAAATATGAAATATGATATTTAACTATATTAGATGGTGGGTTACCCCATACACAGAATTTATTTTTAATTTTATCAGTATGTAGACATAACAAAAAATTAGAAACTCATTTATCAAAATAATAATTAGTAAATTTATTTTATATGTTAAAACATAAAAAATTTCTTTACCTGTTTTTAAAACAATTAGGAAAAATTATATTACTGACGTTCCTCAAGAGTCGCTATTGTAATTTATTGAAAATATTTTTTTATGATTCACATATAATAAAAAAATAATATACTTTAAATTTATTTAAAAATTATTGAAAATGTGGTATGAGCTATCACAGTACAATGTGTTTTATTTCTTCATAGTTGAGAATAACATATGTATGTTCCATGTGATGTTCTTCATCTAAAATCCATCATTAATGATCTCCACCAAAGCCATATTCAAGATAATTAATAACCTATAAATGAATGTTCATTTCATTTTCATGATTTACCTCATTAGTTAACATATAGTTATTTTTTGAATGATATTTAGATTGAAAATATTGGAAGCATAAGATTGAAACATCCTCTTACAAAAAAAATTTTGAAAATAATCATTCATCAAATGAATTATTACGTATCTTTTTCTTCAATTTCTACATACATCAATCAAAAATATTAAATCCATTAAAACTAAACTAGACCTCCACATTTTTCATCACATGGATAATGTAATATCAAATCATCCATTGAATTAATGAAATCATGTAAGATGATTTTTTTTTTCAATTTATATAAAATTTTCAAAAAATATTATTGGAGATTACAAAGTACATCATAGTTTATTACCACCAAACAAATGTGTCAAAAAATATGATATTTTTGTTAATGATTCCCAAATCAATAATTAAATAAATATAAATCCATTCAATGGAAGTCATTCCATTATAACATTAAAATCAAAACTTATTAATCCGATAATAAAAACATTTCTAATATATCTTTCCAAAAGAGAACCATAATCATCTGGATGTCTCAAAATTTCAATCCACTGGAAAAATAATAAAAAAAATTATTTAGAGATTGTGTAAGCCTCTTTTGGCTTCATTATCTTCTACAACCTTTCATTTCCAAATTGAAAAATTCCTGGTCACCTGCAAATTTAGGAATTGTCTAATACTGTCTTTACAGTATCTTTGGTCTTACAAGATGTGTCCATAAAAATATATAATATATAATATAAATAGTTATTCTCAATATGCATTATTTCAAACATATGTTGGAACATAAAATCAATCTAATATGAAAGATCCAAAAATTGGTCTATTTTACCAAATTATGTTCTTCCCAAAAATAACCTATTTTTTCAGTTTATAGTCAGTCTAATGGTAATGTGAGGTAATTGAGATATAATGTATTTTAACTCAATATCTGAGATCATTATTTGTTGTCCAACTCTTTTAATCGTACCTTTTTTAAATGATTTATGTTCCTCGAAAAAGGGTGACCGGTGGGAATAAATATTCTATCACACTTGAGAAATTAATGTTTTCTTTCATTGATAGTCATAAACACTTTGTTGTATCTCAACTAGTATGAACATGATTTTGGAAATTTTTACTCCTGAAAAATAACATTCTATTTGTTTGGAAGTCTCTAATAGTCCACATAAATACAACTCTAATTATGAAATTTTGTTTCAGAACAACATCATATGCACTAAAACCATTATCATATAATAAATTTATCTCATCAATCAATGTATTCAAATAAAAATCGATATTTTCATTGGATTACTTGGAATTAATAAGGTAAAAAATATATGTGGTTCATTCATCAAAATCAAATGAGTAAAAATTTAACAGATTTATTAAAACAATCCATCAAGAATACTGACTACTGTAAAGAACCAAATGGAAAAAAACTTTTAGTAGAAAGACCCAATCAGATGTTTTCAACTATGAAGAAAATGATTGATCTAGATGGTAAAAATGATTCCACGAATCCCCATCACACGGTTATTTGTGATGTTATTGATTGGAATACAAGTTTTGTTCCATGAATACAAATAAATAGTGTTCTGAGACATAAATAAATATTGCCGTCTCGGTGTTAGTGGGAGATACATCAACTATTTTACTAGAATAAATCCAGACATCCCAATTTGAGCCTCTTTGTGACACGATTTTAAAAATATTGGACAACTAATTAATGGATGGTTTTAACCATAATATAAGATGTAATCTTTTGAATGTGAATGAATCTTCTGAAAACCAAGACCCAAATTAAAAATCAGCTTCTTACTCAAATAAAGTGACAACAACAAATTTACATTAGGTAAAAAACTTTAACTGAAGAGAATATCATATCAAAATAGATATTCAATAATCAATTTTTTTATTTAATAGCTATAAATTTTTCAACCAATTAAAATTTTCTAATCTTGCAATGAAGATATTCATCATCCTTAGTAGACATCATCAAATAATAAAATTGGAATGGTTTGAAGACAGAATTTAAGTCTATATCATATTATGTTTTAGTTTTTAAAAAGGCATACCATCCACATCATGTATTAAATTTAAAAATCATCATGGATCTAGAACCAATTTATTTGTATATTCTATAGAACAACATTCATTTTTCTATTAATACCCCTTAAACCAAAATTCTATAGATGACCGCAAAACTTTCAAATGTGTTAAACTTCCTCAAGTCACATTTCGTACATGGAAACTTAATTTTCCCTTCAGAAACAACATCGGATTTTTATTATGGAAATAATAAGGGGGTCCCAAAAGCCGCCTGGCGGCTCCTTGTGGGGCTGCCACTATAGTGGTGTCAAACAGTACCCAGCCATTCGGGAATTTGGGGGAGTCTCTCCCCTATGACACCTAGCATGAGCCCCTAGCGGGAAACGCTCCACCACGGTCGGATCGCAGCCTAGTGGGTCGGGCCTCCCCTTGTGGGTCATCCTATTCGGGAAGGGCCACTATTTTAGGGCCCCCCTTTTGGGTTGGGCCGCCCATGTGGCCCTCCCCCTTGGGTGTTGGGACGGACCTCGACCCAGGGGGACGAGCCCACCGCAACCCAACCCAGACAGGGCCCAAAAACAATAAAGAGGGATATCTGGAGAATCAAATGTCTATTGAATGATCCGTCTACTGAATTGGGATCCTTGGATTGAGACGGTCATTTTGTTATACTACCCTTGATTTTTGGAGACTGTTTCAGTATGACCGGGTTGTATCAAACTCAAATCCAATTAGGCCCTCGTATATAAAACACTTATAACTCCCAGATCGGGTGTCCGATTGAAGCACCGTCTATCGCATTGGAACCCTCACGACATGGAATACCATTGGGTTACTCCTTTTTAGAGATTAGTGGGTGTAGTGGTATGACCAATATCTCGAGTGGTAGATACTATAGAACTTGTGTGCATAGGGTATGAGGAATCCATTGGCTAGCAGTGAGGTGGACGTTGGAAACATATCATACAAAGGTTAGTACCGAGCAATCCTGTGTGGGTCAGCACCGATCCTGTGTGGGTCAGATCGTGTTTGGGTCAGCTCTCAGCGATCCGGTGTGGGTCAGCACTTAGCGATCATGTGTGGGTTAGCACATACCGATCCTATGTGGGTCATTGTGGGGGTTATTTACCTATCGATCGTGTGTGGGTCAGATCTTATGTGGGTCAGTAAAGGATAGTGAGCTATCGATCTTTGGTTGATCATATCCTATGCGGGCCAATGTAGGGGTTAGTATCTATCGATCATCTTTTGGTCAGACTCTATATGGTTAGCTTCGCGACTAATCATATATACATCTATTATTTACATAAAACTAGTTTGATCTAAGACTCTATTTGTGTTGATACTCTTTTTTATATGAGACTCTATTTGAGTTGAGACTCAATTTGAGCTAAAACTCTATTTGAGTTGTGTTTATTTCTTGGTGATTTGCGATTTAGATCAATATTTATGGTTTTCCATTATGGAATTCAGAGAGACAATTGGGGGTCTCGGGGTCCCTACTGGGTATTGTTATACTCACCCCTACATGGGATTCTCCTGCACCTTGTTGTGTCTTGTGAAGACAACGAGCAGCGAGGGTGAGGTTTGAGGGAGCCAGGACCAGGTGGTATGCAGAGGAGATGGGAAAATGTGGAGTGTTGTGGAAGATATCTGTACCTACTTTTCATGTAGGATTCTCAGTGGGTAATCTAGGAGCTGCTTTCCCTTTTCAGTTGTACTTGTACCTTTCAGATGGGCTTGTATTCCAGCCACTTTACTTCATCATTGTTTTACTACAACATTTTACTTCGTGGTGGCATCCTGTTGCGTTCTAGACAATGTGTTTGTATAGGTTTATATGAAATTACTTCCCATTATAGAGATATGCCTTTCTGGTGATAGTCTATATCCCCTATCCTATGGAAGGTGGGCTTTTTGTAGTCACGGCACGGGCCCTGGCGGACTAGTCGTGACAATGTGGTATCAGAAGAGTCGGTTCTACTGAAGAACTAGAACTCTAAACATTTCAATGTTGCAATTTTGGTATGTGTTATGAGTGTGGTTTTCAATTTGGGGAGTCCAGTGTTAGTACGGAGGCTGAGGTATCCATACACAAGGACCATGAATTCTGATTTCCAACTTAGTACACGAAAGCATTGATTGTGTTTGTTTTTGAAGTGTTTTTCTTTTGATTTATTTGAATCAGCTCACTATGTATAACGTATTGACCATGGAACACCTGTCTTATTTCAAGATTCAACTACGTAGATAGAAATCTAGGATTCCTAAGAGAGTACGCCATCACAGCCCCCCAAACGATGATGTCTCGGTGAATGGCCCTCTTATGGTGTTAGCACCTTCGAGTGGTGTACCAGCAACACCACTACCTATTGGGAAGCTGTTTCCACTAGCCACACCAGCATATGGTGCACACTGACTGAGCGCATTGCATGATTTTTAGCGATAGTGGTCTGCGAGGTTCTGAGGCGAGACGGACCCGCATGCGGCTGGGGACTGGCTATAGGGTGCAGTTAGAGTTTTCTGCTTTTTTGGGACACTAAGTGACCATATAGTGATACTAATATCCAATATTTTCCAAGAATCATCATGGAGATGGCGGATATTGATGGTACATATACATGATGAGGTGACCCTCATCTGGGTAGACTTCAAGGGCCTTTTCAGTGTAGGGTGTATCCTTGTGACCTTACGATCGGTGTGTATACAAGCGCAGCTTCACATATAGCAGGGCAACAAGATTGTGGACCAGTGCTTGGTGGGGTTCATTGATCACTCCCGATACTCCACCAACATGGTATGAGACCTTTTTTCAGGGCACGAACCTTGAGAAGGGTCTCTTATGGGAGATCAGAGCATCGATGATATCGCACAACATTCCGAAGAAGGATGGGGTGCTAGAGAAAGTGATTTTGGTGGAGATATTCCCAGCTGAGCAGGCACCGAAAGCGACACCCACCACCAGGATACACGTACAAGAGCCATCTACGACTGGTGGTAGGTAGATGACAGAAGGGTCCAAGTGGACCAGACAGTCTGGTGGATGAGCTCGAGTCGCAGGGTTGGAGGTGTGGGTCTCACGAGGCAGAGGAGGTTAGTCGAGGGACAGACAGTTCTATAGCTGCAGTAGGTAGGGTCACCTGCATCGCGATTGTGAAACCCATCGAACAGATGACTAACAGATGGTCAATGGACCACTTGGGAAAAGGTATAGGTTTGAGAGAGTTGGTCTTTAAGAAGGAAGACGTGGTAGGGGAGCTGGTCGTGCGGCATGCGGTGGGTGGCGCTTCAAGATTATACTGCCACCACCACCAGGTGGCCCACCCCGACCATAGGGAGCTAGTGGACAGGGATGAGCTCAGCTCGAGGCAGCTAAGACCTACGACCATGACACTTCAGAGATGATTAAAGGTACGATATCACTCTACTCCACCCTATATGTAGTACTTATAGACGCAGGTTCCAGTTACTCTTTTATTTCTAGGACCCTCGTTTAGATCTCAGAGATTCCGGTGGAGCTGTTGGCTCAATCCATACATCTGGAGACTCTTATGGGAGAATATTTGATGAGTAAACACTGGTTCTGGTAGTGTGAGCATACTCTAGGAGGCTTGAGGTTATAATTGTATCTCCTCGTAGTGGCGTCAAGGTTTTGGGAAATGATCTTGGGTATTGACAGGTTATTCACAGTCCTTTCTCAGATTTACTGTATTAGGTGAAAAGTGTTCTGTGTCCGCACAGACGGGAGTGCGTTTTCCTTCACCGGTGAGAAGGGAACCTTTGCATCACATGATTTACAAACCCATAGGAGGGTGCAACCAATTACACATTAGTTTGCTAGCCTTACCCTCAAAGAGGTAGATGCTGAGAGTTCGATCTATACTTTAGTGGTGGACCAATATGTTGAGGTCTTCCCTGATGATGTTCCAGGACTACCTCCACGAAGGAAGGTAAACTTTTCCATCAACATGTACCCCAATATAGAACCGATATATACACCAACATATCAAATGGCTCCCACGGAGCTTCGTGAGTTACAAGTACAGTTAGAGGACTTGGAGAGAAATGGGATCACGAGCGCCAATGTTTCTCCAAGTGCAGCCCCAATATTTTTCTCCAAGATAGAAGATGGAAATTTGAGACTCTATGTGGACTATTGGAACCTGAACCAAGTGACCATTAAGAAATAGTATCCACTTATAAGGATTGGTGATCTTTTCGATCATTTGAATGGGGCATGTTGGTTTTCAAAGATAGTCCTCAGATAAGGCTATCATCACCTATGGGTACGAGAAAGGGATGTGTAGATGACGACCTTCCGATGTCGGTATGGACACTATGAGTTATTGGTTATGCTGTTTGGCGTGACCAATTCCCCAGCAGTGTTCATTAGACTCATGAACATGATCATTCAGACATACCTAAATCACTTTGTGGTGGTTTTCATTGATGACATCATGGTATACTAAGTGATGGAGGAGGAGTAGGTCTATCATCTTTAGATAGTTTGGGATACACTCCGAGAGCACCATATTTATGGTAAGGTATCCCAGTTCCAATTACAGATAAGAGAGGTCCAATTTTTAGGAAACATTATCTCAGAGGATGGAGTTACATTGGATCCAATGATGATATAAGCTATTCTTGATTGGGATCCACCCAAGAGTGTGCCGGGGTGTGGGGTTTCCTGGGGTTGGCTGAATACTACCAGAGATTTGTTCCTGAACATTCCAGAGTTATAGAACCCTTTCTAGAATTGAAAAATATGGGCCAAAACTTCCTATGGATGAAGAGATGAAATCGGAGTTTCAAGGAGCTTAAGAAGAGACTAAAGAGTGCCCCCATCTTTAAGCTTCTAGAAGAGGGCATTGGGTATGTAGTCTTCTGCGAAGCATCGGGGACCGAACTAGGGTGGGTCATGATGTAGGAGCGAGCGTTTATCGCCTATGGATCATGAAAGCTAGGAGAACATGAGAATAACTACGCTACCCATGACCTGGAGTTAGCAGCAGTGGTCTTCACCTTTAATATGTGGAGAAAATACCTAATAGTTGAATTCTTTACAGTATACTTGGATCACAAGAGTCTTAGTTATATCATCTCTCAGAAGGACCTGAACCTGAGATAGTGGTGATTGCTATTGTTCCTCTAGGACTATGACTTTGAGATAGTCTCTACTCCTGGTAAGGGGAATGTGGAAGGTAATGCACTCAGTAGCAGGTAAAGTCTAGTGTTGTTTTGTGAGAAGACAGAGAAGCTTGCCGTGTTGCAGATATACTTCATGGATAGAGATGGAGCATCATACCTCCAGTATATGATTGTCACTCCCCCACATCATCAGCGAGTTTGGGAGGCACAACTTGGGGATATTAACTACAAGTCTCATAGTGCTAAGATATCCTCAGGGCAGACACTTGATAGATTTTATGAAGGTGGGGAGCACATCATCGACTTTAAAGGACGTTCCACTATACCCGTGGTGCTACGGGAGGTGGTGTTGAAATTGTTCCATACGTCTCCTATAGTGGTACATCCTGGTGTGGAAAAGATGTACCAAGACATGCAGCGTTAGAACTGGTGGCCAGGGATAATGAATGTAGTGGTGGAGTTTATTTCTCGATGCCTCACTTGTCAGCAAGTGCAAGTCGTGCATCAGGTTTCAGTAGGCCTAACGTAACCACTAAATGTTCTGTAGTGGACGAGGGATGGGATCTCTATGGACTTTGTGATATGGCTTCCACGTATGTTCAGTAGACATGATTACAACTGGGTGATCATTGACCGACTCACCATGTCGGCCCACTTCCTACCTAACTGAGAGAAGGGAACAGTATAGGTATTGGGATGCCTCTACGTGAAGGATATTGTATGACTTCATGGGGTGCCATCCACGATCGTATCCGACCCTGAAACACCTTTTACACCCCGGTTGTGGGAGGGATTACATGATGCATTCAGAACTCCACTACTTTTGAGCACATCCTTTCATCCTTAAATGGATGGTCAAATGGAGTAGACCATTCAGACGCTGGAGGACATGCTTCATGCGTGCATCGTATATTTTAGTCGTAGTTGGGAGGATCAGTTGCCTTTGGTGTTGTTCGCATACAGCAATAGTTATCACTCCACCATCTATATGGAACCATTCGAGGCCCTATACGACAAACCTGGAAAATCACCTCTATACTGGAAACACCTACGGAAGTCACCACTTATTGGTCATGAGTTGGTACAAGATACCACTGAGAAGGTGTAGGTCATCCAGGAGTGGATGAAGACTGCATAGTGTAGATAGAAGTCCTATGCTGACAAGAGATAGATACCTTTGGAGTTCTAGTAGGGGGACCATATATTTTTGCGAGTATCTCCTCATCAGGGACTACAATGATTTGGCTGAGGCATCAAGTTATCATTGAGGTTTATCGGTCCATTTCTGATACTTCATAGGATAATCAAGGTTTCATACAACTTCTCTCTTTTACCATAGTTGGAGAGTGTGCACGATGTCTTCCATGTATGTGGAGGTTCAAGGGGAGATAGATGATCCATAGGTTCGGGTCCTTCATGGGGGGTCGATACCTCTAGTGCGCATTTGCTGGAAGCATGGGAACCTCTATTAGAGAACATGGGAGCGGGAGGCTTAGATTCATGATTAGTACCCCTGTTTGATTCCTTAGTCTATTGTGGAATTTGGGGATGAAAATCTCTATGGTGGGGAGAATCTAATGTCCCAGATTTTCCATGTAATTTTTTTATTTATAAGGAATTATTACGAGTGTGAAAAAATTTAAGGTGTATGATTCCGAGGTCCGGTGTGCACGGAATAAATTTATGAACTTTTTTTAAAGGTACGTTCATTACACATACATGCTTCATTTTCTTACTTTCTAACTAGTTCTCGGATTAAAAATCTGAGGACACTGTTGAATCCATAGCACTGAGATTCTCTTAAGGGAGGCTTCACTTTGACCAGAGTAGGTCTCAATAAAAGATAAGTTTTGTGACTTTTAAATGATATATAATAAAATAATAAAATGATTTTATTCTTATTCTTGTCCTCCAACAATAAATTAGAGTGTGGGGCGAGTGATATGTCGAGATATTAAATGGTTGACCCTTCAATCTAAGTAACAACAACGTTGGTGAATTAGGAATCTTCCTAATTAATGAGCCACCATTAATTACCAATGTCGTTACTTACCCTCCCCCTATCTAATTTATATAGAGGTTTGGGAGGTGTATCGTCATTTCATCACCAAGAAACGATGGGCTGATAAAGTGTCATGATGATGAACCTGTGGAAGACGGAGACAGTTCCGGTGAGCAGTGACAAGCGACACCGAAACCCCAAACTGAATATTGATTATCAAGAAACGTCATTGGATTCTAGTTGCAAGGATTCCAAAAGCCAACCCACTTCCTCAATCACGGGAATTCTTCATCGTTCCTGGGGTAGGGGTTTGATTCTTGTTTTAAATTCATATGAATATTTTCAACTCATTTATCCTCCCTCTTGTTTACAAGCTAACACGGAGGTTTCCAGCCTAACGAACCCAGCCATGACCCTTCGCTACATGGCTACCCATTTACGTCCTCTGTAAAAGACTACGGATAGGCATTACTGGTGACCGGCGCCAGTAGGGACCAAGGCGGCAACAGACACTAGCCAGACGCGTGGAAGGAGGTGGTACACCCGCACCACTAGAGGAACTGGTCGAGACTCATCAGCCATGGCGGTCAGGGTGAGGCACCTAGCACACTATCCAACCATGGAAGTAGAGGGAAACAAACCCATCACACCGCTAGAAGGCTCGGGCTGTGGATTGTCAGATGTGGAGAACTGGGAGAAGGCGGCTGACCATATGTGGAGGAACGATGTTTCTTCACGCGTCGCATGAGAAGTCGACCATCCCACCTACTAGCTGCAAGGGAAACGACAGGACCCGCTTCAGTGGGTCTTGTAAGCCAGCAGGCGGCACCACGTGGTGCCGCCTTTGTAAAGGATCCAAACTACCTATAGCCTAATTGAGAAAATCGGGGGAGCTACTCCTCCATGCCACCTAGCGTGATACCCCAGTGGGACGTGCTCCACCATGGCCGGGCCTCCTACCTATCTTGTTGAGCTGCATAAACAGTGGGTTTCCCCTTTGCGGGCCACCCTTCTGTGGTCCACAAATTTTATAGCTTCCCCCCAGAGGGATGGTTTGGACCTCGGCCTAGTGGGTCGAGCCCGCCACGGCCCAGCTCTGACTGGGTTGGGCAGAGTCGGTTCGATCATGTCAGACTGGACCCAAGCCCAGTAACACTAAAAGGGCCATATCTTGAGAATCAGATGCCCGTTTGATGAACTATCTGCGGCATTGGAATACCTGGATCTAGGAAGTCCTTTTGGTATACTCCACTTGAGTTTTGGATATATTTGGTGTATGTATAGGTTGGATTGAATCAAAATCCAATACGGTCCCTGTAACTAAATTGCTTATAACTCATAGACCGGGTGTCTGATTGAAACACCGTCTGTCGTGTTGGAACTTGTATGACACGGTGGTCATTTTTTACTCCATTATGGATCTTAGTAGTGGTCAAGGTATGACTGATATCTCGAGGGTAAGATACTAGAAAACCCGAGCGCCCTGGGTGCGAGGAAACCAGTGGTTGGTGGTGAGGTGGAGGTTGGAGATAGATCATACAGAGGTTAGAACCAAGAGATCATGTGTGTGTCAACACTGATCACATGCATGTCAGATCCTATGTGGGTCAATGCTCGGTGATCCTTAGTGGTTCATCACATACCTCTCATGTATGGGACCGCGCTCAACGATCCTGTGTGGGTCAACACATACTGATCCTATGTGGGTTAGATGTTGTGTGGTTCATTGCGGGGGTTAGTTACCTATATATCTTGTGGGGGTCCGATCTATTTTGGGTCATTTAGGGTTAGTTACCTATCGATCTTGGGTGGTTTAGATCCAGTGTGGGTCAGTGTGGAGGTTAGTACCTATCGATCCTATGTGGGTTAGTAGCACTGCCTCTCGACAGAATAATATGATCTAGCTTCATGACTAATCATCTGTACTTCTAAACATCACCTAAAACTAGTTTGATATGAGAATCTATTTGAGATGATACACTATTTGAGCTATTTCTATTAGATTGTGATTTTTGATTGAGATCAATATTTTTGTTTTTGTTTTGTGAAATTCTGAGAGGCCGTTGGGGGTCTCGGGTTTCTTACTGGGTATTGATATACTCACCCCTGCATGGACTTCGCCCGCACCGTGTTGTGTCTTGTGAAGACGACGAGCAGCTGGGATGAGGTTTGAGGGAGCCCGGACTAGGTGGTATGCATTGGAGACGAGCAGATGTTTAGTACTGTAGAGGTGAACTATACATACCCTTAAGGTAGGAACCTTGGTGGATGATCTAGGAGCTATTTTCTATTTTTAGTTGTACTTGTACATTTCAGTTGGTCTTGTGTTCCGACCCCTTTACACTCAGCACTCTTTTACTATAGCAGTTTACTTCATGGTTGTATCTCGTTGCATTCCAATTAGCGTGTTTGTACATGATTAAAGGAGATGCCTTCCCATTATATATATATGCCTTTCCTGGGCTAGTCACCAATCCGAGCCTTATGGATGGTGGGTTTGGGTTAGTAACAGCATGGGCCCCGTGGGATGGGTCATGATAGTTATGATAGAAACTACAATGTTTTCATATTGTGGATTTCTTTCTTACTATCCTTAATCTGTTAGGATTCTAGTAATGGGTTTGGTAGTGTTTTTTGGTTTGGTTACTCTCTTTCCATGAGGGCTGTAGATGTGTAGGGTATGATAGGTTATTTCCGTGAATATATTATCATGGTTTAATGATAGTTTTATCATTTCATGTTCATTTGTACCCTCATGTGCCCCGATTCAACCTTGAATGCATGACTCTTGAGGCGTTTGTGCGGTAGATCTACCATGGGTGGATGTGAACTGATAGGTTATGTTAGTTTCTATGTCAGCATAGTTAGGTGGCATACCACTAGACCCTATTACTAGAGGAAGATTCTAGTTCTTAGTGCTTTTCCTCCTATCACTATTGAAGAGACGTGTATTTTATCTGAACTATGTTTCCTTGTCAGAGTTGAATGTAAAAGTGGTTTGGATTTTTTGGTTCCCCTTAGTATGTTCTTCAACACAATATGGGAACCCTTGGGGGCTCAATAGATTGGGTGTTCCAGTGAAGAGCTATGTTTTTTCTCTTATGACTACAACTTATTTGGTAGAATACAATGAATGTTTGGAAAAAATAGAAACTTGGGTTTTAAACTTTGGAATATTCCTAATATGATTTAAGAAGCCATGTTCTTAGTCAGCAAGGAATTCCAAGGCATGGAGATCATCAATGCTCTGATTTTATAAATATTAAATATATTATATCATGTACACACATTTTGTCTTGAAACATGGAATAACTCATGAGTGGAGTATGGTATCATATTTCTCAGACCATGATTGGTTTTAGAATATTGTTATATCCTAGGAGTGACATAATTTTATATGTGCTAGGAGTTAAAATCTTGGGATTTTTGGTGACGGGGCACTAAAAGTGGAGTTAATAAATATTAAATGAATAAAATAAAATATCCTCCCACATTCCATGGACGCACGACATATTCTGGAGGTACCCTCCTCCTATCACTATTTAAAAAATAGATGAAAAACAAGCCAAAATCAATGTGATTAAGCACTTTTGATCTCTGTTCTTGGAAATAATTTTCATAAAATTGAGGAGAATCAGGATCCAGGCATCGTTCTATACCAAAATGTTCGGTGTTTCCCCAAGAGGTATATGGTTGTAGTTTTGGTCCTAATATCATATGTTATGAATTTTTATAAGGTTTTAGAGACCAAAAATAATTAATAGAGCCCCCTTCTTGGTCGATCTTTGGGTTTTTGGGTAAACTAGGGTGAATCGATCATTTTCAATGGTAATTCTAGAATTGAATTATCATCTACATGGCTTGTAGTCTAAAGAGACATTACATGTCAGCCTTCCTATTTGGGTAATATTAATTCTAGGTTCTACATTCCATGTTACAAGCTACGTAGTGATGAAAATCATGTGGCCAAGTAGAATGGCTTGGAGAAGCATTGTGATTGTACATGGCTATGAAAAAGTAAATGGACGAAGGGTACAATATATGGACAGGGGGAAACCACACATACATTTGGATGTTTATCATGAAAAAACCATTTAGTATAGAATTCATGGTGTGTAACGGATATAACTATCCTATCCATGTAAAGTAGGAACACACTAAGGGGACGATTTAAGTGAGAAACAACATGTACTAAATTTACATGCCATGTACAGTTACATGGGTTGGATACTATGTTTCCAGAATACACAACCAAGTTCTTTGGAAGTTTTACATGCAAATTGGACCCTAGTGCAAGCAGTGTACTATCTGAAAATCTTATTGAGATCTTCTTTCTTTCGTGTCTTCTTATATGGGACTCGGATTTAGGATTTTGAGTAGCCTATAATGAGTGATTTCGAATATAGAATCTGATGGCAGACCTTGAATTGGACTATTAGATATGATGTGTTGTGTTTGGAGAAATAAAATTGTGTAGAGGTGATTGACTGATGTGGTAGATTGGTGTTGTTCATAATAATGATGGTGGGACTGGTTCTCCCATGTGGAAGCAGGGTTAGAGTTTTCCATTAGCTCTTTGTTTTGGTAGATATGTGACTCTTCACATTGTGGATGTGGGTATATTTCCTTTATGTTGTTTTTTCGGGGGTGGTACACCATTATTGGATTATGGTACATGCTCCCCCATATCGTTTTAGTAAATGGAGTTAACACTCCAATATCATTCTAGGGATTTTTCCCTACACATCAGATTTCTAGATAGAGTTTCTTGTCCCCTGTTGGATCAGGGTGTGGGTCCTCTATCAGTGGACTCATTTTTTCCTAGTCGTGTTAGGGTGTGGGTACTCCAAATGTGACATCTCTATAGAGTGTGTACTCTCCTATCGTGATAGTGTGCCAATCCTATATCTGTGGAGTCATAAATCCCCTATTGTTCTATGATGTGGTTCCCCCATATGTGTTGTTACAATAGAGTTGCTACTCCCTTGTTATACCAAGGAGTCTGCCATCAAGCCCAGGGTCAGTACTCGCCTATCATGTTGGGGTGCTAGTCCCCCCAGAGTAATAGATCTGGAAGAGTTTTACACCCCTATAATATATGGTGTGGGCCCCCTATCCTATAATATTCACTCCCCTGTTGTGTCAGGGTGCATGTCCTCACCTTCATAGTAGTACTCCCCATTATTCAACTAGTAACAGAGAGTGGGTCAGGCATTATTGTTTTAATACCTCATCCATTGAGTATAGGTATGAGGATCGGTCCCTCCACTAGTATTTATGACACCTAGTATTGAGTTAGTTCTCCATCAATGGATTATGTTTTGGGCCACTTCATACTAGTAATATATAGGTTTCTTGGTATAATATGTAGTTAATACTCCCATGGCTTCTATAATGTGGCGATGTGTTGGTCCCTCTATGTTTCATTAGATAGGATACAAGTGGTTCATAGTCCATAGTAGTGGTCTTCAAACTATGATCAATAGTGATGGGAAGGTCCCACCACATGGGTTTTTTATGAACTTGTGCTGGGTGCAAGATAGTGAAGGCAGGACCTCTAGTGCATGACACTATAGTTGGACAGAGTTTGGTGTTCCTGATGTAGTGTATCTCTTGGAAATGTTCCATCTGGGATGGATGAGATCATGGAGTTTGTTATGAAGGTTTATTATTACCATTAAATCCTAAAGTATAATCATATTACTGTATACGAGGTCTGAACCACAAGCGACATTGAATCTAAGTTGAGTATATCTGGGAGATTCTGGTAGACCTTGTGGTGTTTTCATGTTCCTGGGTTGACACTTCACGTGGATTGAGCTGAATAGTTATGTATAGTCAAGGATGGATTATGTTGGAGATTATCTTTAATTTGGGGTTCCCTATGGAAATGTTGAGTGGACTATTGTATTTTAGTTTCTCCATTTTCTTTTTGGGTTTTGGGGACCATACTATGTATTCTAATACTCTCCCATGAATGAGATTTTAATGCACATGTTGTGTCTTATGCATTCCAAAAGCCTTTTGATGGAGTCAAGGGAGAATCCAAAGAAGGGGAGCATTGTGAGATATACTGACCAAGGTGTTTATCGAAGCTAGCATGAGAAGATTTATAGTTGTTTCATTTGTAAGTGATCACCCCCTTCAGAGTAGGTTAGAATCTTTTTCATATTCGTTTGGTAGACATGTCTTTTTTCCTTTTTATGCTTTCAATACTTTTGTTGTACTCTTTTTTGGAATAGTTGTATGCATGCATTGTTGTTTCAATTATTTATGTCTCATAAATGTTTAATAGGGAAGTTTGTTGGTGCAGGTGTACAAGGACCTAATGATAAGGCCTCCCGTGTGTCTGATATCCGACTCGACACTAGATGCCAACACCTAGCCTATGAAGGAAGGCTTGGGGAGTTGTGGCCCGGGAGCCATCAGGGCAGGTCCTAACTGATTAATTATATTTCCTTCAAATTTTTTAGATGAAAAATAATGTGATAAATCTGTTACAATTAGAAATAATAAAATATAAATTCTAAATTAAATATTAATCATTTCTTTAATTTCGTTCTTATAGGATGATATACATAAATGTTATAAATATTGCATAATCTATAGATCAATATTTACTATTTATTAAAAGATTGTGATTATTTAATGAATGTCCCTAAAGATTGTCACACTAGGTGAACAATAAGGTCTCATTCACCATCCACCAAAATGATGACCGAGATATAGGTGACCAACTATTTTTTGGTATATATAACCTACATAAATCTGTGCCAAATAGAAAACCACATGTAGTTTCCAGATATGTATATAATCTCATTGAAACCATTCACAATATAATTCACAAAAATTTAGGACAGTTTAACTATATTTGGACATATCTATATATTTTATAATAATTATTTTCTTATTATAAATTCAAAAAATCATTAATTTTTACCTAAAAAACTAACTATAGAATCCCTCATTTTTTATATATGACGTTTAACATAATTTCTTTTGAAATATTACATTAATAAATTTGTAGGATATTTGGTGTGGTAGTATCATTATAACATGGTATACAATATGTTAATTACAAAAGTAAAACACAATAATAAAAAAATAAATATGTTTTCTTTTTGAAATAATCTATTGTTAATATTTTATAGGTCACGTCACTCTTATTAATTTCATGGGGACATACTTCAGTAGAAAGGGTGAGCATAAAGTCCAAGCAGGGGACGACAAAGGAAACAAAATATTAATACACTTAATTGATAAAAAATATCTAATACATGAGATAATAATAATAATTACTTGATACATAACATGGAAAATGTTGATAAAACATAAAATGGGACGTTTATGAACATGTAACTTAGGTTTTTCACTAATTTGTCATAAGACATATTTACCAATTTTATTATCCAATGTATCTTAAAAACATTCCAGATATAGAGATGAATTATCCACACAAAACATTGGTACACTATCAAGTTACACCCTCTTTATGTATGAATTCATTTCAGCCGCATTGATATTAATAAATCATTAGTTAATATGCATAGGAAAATCAATAATGAGTTTCATATAAAATCATTGAGTACAATAGTGCTTAAATACTTAAACATTACTTTTTATTTATCCAAAAAAATGTAATGTGGGTTCCATACATTAAAATATATGAGAAATGAATTATCATTACATATAAATGAATTCTAATGGATAAGGTTGTTTCATGGGTATCCACAAAAAACAAAAATATATATTTTAAAAGATAGAAAATTAAGAAATGAATTTTCTAGAATGATGATATTAAAAGTGGATTAATAAAAGGGTATCATGGGAGGTTATTATGATTTCCCATTGAAAAATTTATTTTTTTAGTAATGAGATAATAAAAATGAGTTTGAAAAGAAATTATTTTAACACATTGGAAACATACAACAAATGAGGTTCATTAATCGAATAGAGGAAGCAAATAATTCCCTTACCTTGAAGATTTAATTCTTAAAACATGATAATGGAACCTTATAACCTTGTAGACATTATAGAAATACTATTATAGTGGTAAAATGACTTGAAGATTGTGGATAATGGATTTCAAGTAGTGGTAAATAGTGGGATTTGTGGGAATTTTTATTAAATGTTGTCAAATTGTTAATAATTTCTAAATATTGGACTTCTAATTCAAAGATGTGGAAGAATAAAACATGATGGCTTACCATTTATTTCTCCAAATGGTTGTGGTATTTTATGTTATTTTTTAAAATATTTTAATACATTAGATATAACTTTTTTTTAATATTTCTTTGGACATGGAAAATTTATTTTTCAAAAAACTATTGTTTTTTAAACCATAAGTTCCAATATATATTATAAAATGAAATATTTTTTGAAATTGACATAAAATGATTAAAAAAATAAATTCTAATAAAATTATTTTATTTATTTGATTCTATATAATTTATTAATACACCTCCATTACATTTATTTTAAGTAAAAATCATACTGAAAACACAAAACTATATTCTTACTATTAAAAAACGTATTTTATAAAATTATCAAAATTTTACACTAAACTAATTTCAATGGTCTGATTCCAAATATAACGTTTATTTTTTCTTAATAATTTCCTAAGTAGGATAATTTTACCAATAAATGAAAAATACCTATTTATTAAAAAATATAATTTTTTACCAAATAGTCAAATATCTCACACTTATAAATATTTATTATGAAATTATAAAATTATATCACATTTTTTACTAAATAATATATTTCAAGAAAACATATTTCATTTTGAATACATTGTATTTAAATGTGTATGTATTTATTAAAAAATACAATTATGTTTTATTTATATTAAAAAATTTGTTTCTCAAATTAATATTACATTCATTTATATTTTATTAAGTAAAATAATAATCTAAATGGAATTAAATGGATAACTATTTCGTTTATTAAAATTAAATTACACTTTTTAATACTATGGATGGGATAGAATCCTGGTATTACAATTGTATACTCAATAAGGGTAAGGTGTAAGATGGTGGTAATTTTATGGAGTTTTTTTACTATCATTGATATAATGGAGATCTCTATGAAATTAAACGTCTACCATATCTGATCCCAATCTACACTTTCTTATTGAATGTATTATTGGGAATGCATGGTAGAAACCCCTCTAACGATACCTCCCTCCTATGTTCTAAAAAATGGTAAAAAACGCACCACTCTATTAGTTGAGTCCATCAATTATAATTTATTCATAAAATATCAGTTATTATTACCATTTATCAAAACTAAATCAAATAATAATAATATTAACTAATTTTCTATTTCTCAATTGAGATATTGAATAATGGCCATATAGACCAATGGTCATTTTGAAAAATGATCATATCCAAATGGCCACATTTCCATTTTCATATTTTTTTATTCCAATAAACATCAATATCTACAAATTCTTTCCAAATGATATTTAAAATTACTTTTAAAAAATCTAATATGTTCTTGAAAATTATTTTAATTTAAAAAAAATTTATAGTAGGTGTAATTTTCTCATAATTGTTTGATTTTATGGAGTAATGCATTTTGTGGTCACTATTTTTTGGTATTTATATCCGTGAACTACTATTAACTATATTAATAATTTTTATTACATGACATGAATATATATTTTTTACAATATTTTTTTACATCAATTGGGAAATACAATAAAAATCCTCTTATGAAAAAAGTTAAATTTTATCAATTATAGATGAAATTTTTAGGTCATAACATAGATATCATCTTCTATGTGTAATATAAAACCCCATATTTTGATTCCATTTTTATTGTCTTTATATGTAATAATGCATAATCTGTTCCAATTCTAACATCCATCTTCATTGAGTGACCATTTTTCTTAAAAAATCCTAGATTAACTTAATAATTTTGGGGATATCTTAGCAACAAGGAATTTCATTTCACAACATTATATATATTATTGTTTATGAATTTTAATCTTTTATTCCATAACAACATAAATTTTTCTCCCAATATAATAACACCTATCCAAAATAGTTCTATACATATTTTATATGATTTAAATGTTTCAATTTTAATAAGAAGAATTAAAAAATCCATTATAGTTTTTATCTTATCAATTTCCCCCTTCAATTTTCTTTTGAAAAAACTCCACCACACCACCAATAATATATTTATCCAATAAATCCATCTAGTCTTAAAAATATGTATTTTCACATATAGTATTCAATAATTAACTTTATTCAACTATAATTTTACATGAATCTTACTAATGTCGTGAAATAATAATTAAATTAAAATCACAAAATGAAACAAATTGTTGGTCATCATTATTCACCATAGAATACACATGGTAAAAATAAATTTACTAAACAGTTAATTAATATTATATGAATAATGTTATTACATTGACTTTCGAGGCTACACCCTATGATTTTATCTAAGATCACCCCAAATCCTCAGTTATATTCCCTTATCTCTATGGGATGGTAACTAATGCTAGTGTATAAATATAATCACAAGGGGATGATTTTCCCTAAAATAAATAAACAACTAGATATAAAAGTAATGATATATTATCATGAAATCAAACCAAAATTTAATATTTCAATTTGATGTTAATAATACAAAATAAGTTCATTAAAAAATAAAACTAACCCCTATGTGGAAAATACATGGTTAACTTGTAGAAAATTATAATTTGATATGAATGACAAAAATCTTACTCTATTATCAATATAAACACCATAATGTCTACTATGAATTCATCTCTTAGGATATACCGATCTTTAAAATATGAGCATTTCTTTAACACAATAATATTATATGACACTAGTATACCCAATATGATTTTTAGTTATGGTTAAATATGAATACAATGTTGGATTTTTCAATACTCTCATGAAATCACATGAATGACCTATTTCCCACCATGTTACCAATTCCATTGAAAACCATTTTTCCCATTTAATAAAAAATATAGTATCAAAATTTCATATTTATCCAAAATTAATGGTGGAAATAATATAATTCATAATTTTCCTCCTAATGGTAACTATCCATACATCCACCCCATTATTTGAAAAATAACATAATAATATAATCGATATAGACATAGAAAAATATATTTTCATATAAGGTAAATTTCAACCAAATATTATAATATAAACACATTATAGATTGTTACAAAACCAATTAGTTCGAAAACCTCACCCCATTATTCATTTGTATCACACACTAACATAAAAATTCCATCCATCCCAAATTGACGACCCTTCCATTCATAAATGACTCCTTTTTACAGTTTCTCTTTCAAAAACATTCTTTAATATAACTAAATTATAATTCTTAAATAAGGTTTTCCAAAACAAGATCATCTAAAACTGAGTAAAATATTTATCCAATTTAATATACATGATAATTTTTTTTATAAAACACTATTTAACCAATGAAATATTATGGTTAATAAAAAAGAACCAATTTAGAGAACTTGGTCAATTATGGATAATGAAAATTCATCAAAACATTTCAAACTATTTCTCCACTAATACCCATATAGGTAAATGACTTAAAATTACATAAATATAACAATATAGAACCTAAATCCCCATAGTAGTGAATACGATATAGTAAATATTATAAAAAATAATGAGGTGAACTTAATACCATGATATAATTTTAGGAATAATGATCTAATCATGTAAAACCAGAAAAGAAGAATAAATGCTGAATATTTTTTCCATTAATGTTTCCAATACATAATCCAATTATATATATCTAATAAAAATAGTTATATCTATCTAATAAAGATAATATAGAGTGTGTAAGAAGAGATATAAACTAGAGGAAACTTGATCACCATTATTTAACCTTATATCCATTAGTGATTCAATTTAATATTGATAAAAAGTTTCATTCTCAGAACTAAAATCACTAATTTCATTTAAATGTGACATTGTGGTCATACCATATAAAACTATAGTATCTAATGTGTATTTTGATAGACTAATAAGGGGTTTTGATGCAGAATAATGTAATGAAAACCAAACAACATGGATAAGGTACACAATCAGTCAAGGCCATGAATCGACCATGTAAGATCCTATTTTCTTAATCTCATAGCTATATTGTCTATAAAAATTGTCAAATGCTAACATGATCATACCATATACACATATTTGGTTCTCCCAAGTGGCTTAATAAGTTATGTAATATGGTTCCTGGCACTATAAACCATGATTATATAGTGTTTAATTCATATAAAATTTTAAAATATAAATATAAAATTCACTAATACACAAATATAGAATCACTATATAACATTTTACATATTGTTTCACCACCATATGAATTTTCACCCAAGGAAATTAATTGTGATATTACATCCTAAAACTATAATGGCCATTTCTTCTATATCTAGTTCACTCTATTGACCACCTATTTCATAAAAAGGCTATTGTACCAATTCCCCCTAAATAATGAACTACATTATTCCATCATCACACTATCTATTAATGACCATTTTTACTATTCCAATATAGTAAAATCCATCTTCAAATACCTTACATAATTAGAATTAATGTGCGATAGATCTAGTTTGAACTTATTTAGTTTATAGACACGGAACACATTTCATGATGTTCTATAATTTTATCAAAACAGAAAGTGATAATACATATATTTGATTTCTTAGAAATCTCTAGTTGACCTATATATCAGTGGTTTCAAATTCCCCTTTCTTTTAAGGATTTTTGTGTCCTATAAACAGTGATACTCACCCAGATACAAAATATTCATCTAAAACAATAAATTTATATTCATGATGATAAAAATTGCCTTTATAGAGATCAAATATATCAAAATTTATTTAGGGTTATGTGAATCTAATCCATTATCTATCTTAAGAATTTATTTTTCAATATAGTTTCCTCTAAAATATTATCCTAGTGAAATGTTGTTAGAGCCCCTTGAGGTGGTGTTTTATTTTATTAAAATATATCTATGTGATTGTTCTTGGTGAATTTGAAGAGAACATGTTGAAAATAATTCTTGGATATATTTTGGTTATTTGAAATCAAGAAGTTAAATATTTTTTGTTTTGTGTCGTATAGAATTATTAATGGGATATAAAGTTGGTAGGCATTTGATGACATTCTTGGAGGATTTATATGGATTTATTAAATCCATAATGCTTGATGAAGTCATATGGGTTCATAATTGTTATGGGAATTTTTCGTAATGGTATCTTAAAAATGAAATATTGGAATACATAATGGTTATTATATCCAATGATTAATGTTACGTAGAGGTAATGGGGTCAATTTAAGGGTAATTTAAAAGTACCTCAACTCATATAAGGTTACACTAGAGAGGTTATATAAAGTTTACTCTAGTGGATAAAGGATATGTAATGATAATTGAAGAAGATATACATTATGTTCATCCTAACCGATGACCTATGTAATGGTAATGGATTACCTTTGTAACTGTACAAAGTAATGCATATAAGGGTATATTTATAATGATTTGGGTATTTAATATTAATCATGAGTCAACGTTATTCATTGAAAGGATTAACATGTAGAAAATGAATTTATGTAGAGGATATTTAGAAAGGTGAATGGATTTCCTCATATAGATTCATAAATTTAATTAAAAATCTATGTAAGCATTATCCTTTTATCTTCATCCTTATGTTTTGAGTGCTTTATGCATGTGACTGAACATGAAATATATTCCATCAATTATTATAGACATTGATAATTCAATTTATATAAATGATCATGGTGTGTTTACTCAGGTTTCTTGTACTATATATTACACTACGAGTAATTTGTAACAATTTGATTGAAAATGTCAGTTGAGTATATTTAGAGATACCTAAATGGTCAGTAATTGAGCACAATTCCATTTAATAAGGTGTGGTGGTTAGAGAGAATTTCTTTATGAAAATGGAACCCAATATGAGTATTTTTGATGTACTGTGTCTTTATGGTCGAGGATGAATCATATGGTGATTTACATGAATTTATGTCAAATAATAAAAGGCCATATAGATAATACAAAGTTGTGGTACTCAAAATGGTACAATGAAATACTACATGTGTAAAATAGAAATCTCAGCACATGAATGTAACTACCCATAAAATAATCACAAATGGAAAGTGGATGAATGATGTATGAGTATTCACAATGAATTAGTTCTATGTTCGATGTAATTTTGACAGGTATGTCATGAGTTGAAATAAAAAATGAGAAAATAGATATAATTTCAAGGATGCAGGTATTGTAATATTTCATCAATGAATACATTAATCACAAATTATTCAAGTAACACTTCTATAATATTAAAATAATTTAATATGATATTATTTATCAATTCAATAATTCTATATGCGATTTGAATCAAATGTTTCACACACACAAATATTATGCTAAAATTTTAGGAGATGGATTGATTATAATTAATGGAAACATTTCATCACTTTTTAGTGAATTAATTATTTAATAATTATATATTTTGAAATGAAATACCTTGATGCCATGTAGTCAATTTCCGAGAAAAATGCAATATTCTTTAATGTCATGTGATGCTAAATTTGGAGGTCAAATTGACAATTTTTATATTTATATAATGAAAATAATTTCATATATGAATATATTATTGATGTTGTACTAGGAAATATGAAAAAACGTTCATAGAAACATTAAGAGTGAGAGTCATAGAGTTTTCATATTTTTGAAATATAGAATAATTTTCCCAGATAGTAGTATTATTTTTTCTATAATAAGAACGTAAGGAATTGAATGTGGATATATATACTATTAATTAACCATTGAAAAATATATATATATATATAAATAGAACATGGACCAACATGAATATCTGAATTCATGGATGATGAATAGAATTTTCATTGTTTTAGCTTGCTGAATATGGAGGAGTTATAGATTAATTATGGATGTATAATACGTGGGATAGTTGATAAATTAGTTATTTCAATTTAAAGGATTATTTTACAATAAATAATTTATAGATAAACTTGGAGTTCAATGGAATAATGCATATGTTGTTAAAAAATAATAATAGTTATTGAAAAAGGTCCCTACAAGTCTATATTATATGGGAGTGATAACATCATAGATTATTTATTAAAGTAGGGTGATTGTTAGTGCAAATTCGGTATGAAGCATTCTATACTCTAAATAATCATGTATAGAAATGTTCCCATACATTGAATGGACACAACCTATGTATCGGAAAATTGCTTTAGGTAGTGGAATCTGGTATAATAGAGACCTCATAGGTGCATGATCCATAGATTAACATATTGTGGGGGAACCATGTAAAATAATTTTATCCCATTTAAATTTACATTACTACTTTCACATTGAAGAATTCAGTGATGTTGAGTGAAAAGAAACCTGTTGAACATAGCTTTTACCCCCATGGGAATACGATCCACCAACATAAATCAATAAAAATGTATAAATTTTAAACATCCTAATTAACCCCCACAATTTAGTGACACTTACAATAATATCAGTTTCTATCAAAGAATGATGACATAAAAAGTTTTTCACCCTCATATCTGTATTCATTGATTAAGAAAAAAAGAAGATTCAATGGTAATGACAAAATTCTTTAATGGTATAATTTTTTTTGTTGGAAAATTATATCATCAATAAATGAATTTTTTTTCCTTGTGATTTTTTGATAAAAAGAATTATTTTTTGATCTAACATAGAATAATATATGAAATAGATCAATGAAATCATTAGATTGATACTTTAGAGAATGTATAATTAAATAAATAACATAGAGAAAAAATAATCATTAATATTTCACAATATATTTTAGTAAAACATATGTAGACGGGTATGGAAGATTAATTTGTAAATGAATCATTATTAAGAGATCATCATATATAAAATCCAAAAAAATGAATCTTTATGTGTAAGGGAAATAAAAAGTGGATAATGAAGAAGTAAACTGCCACTAATGTATTAATTTTTGAATATATTATTATATTTTATTCCAACTACAGTACGAAGGAACCAAGTGAAATAGAAAATTTAGATTCTATTTTTGAGATAAAAATTATATGTGATTCTAATTGGGAAATGTAACCACCAACATTATTCAAATTTAGAAGGTTTATATGTAAGTCACATGAGGATATGTGATATCCATAAGTGAAGGTGGTAATTTCTTAGGCCATGAACAATGTATAATATTCAATTATAGATAATCAATAATTAAATTACAAAAGGATAAGAATTATTAAAGATTTCTCGAATAGTTTCATTAAGAATCTGAGATATAAAGTAAAATATCAATATATACTTGATAAAATATACAATAAAGTAGGAAGAAGATGATCATTGAAATTTAGATCCAATCCAATATATTTTTTATGAAGATAAATATTGATGAATGAAAGTTATATTTAATGGAATCTTCAAAAAAAAGTTTGGAAATAATGGAGTATGATGTGAGGATCATGGATCTTATTGAAAGGATGAGAAAATAAAATGAGGAGATGAATATATTTTTAATTTAATAAATTATAAATAAAGATAAAATCAATGAAGACATAGAATATATAAATAAAACAAATTCCCATGTCAAATTTAGAAATAAGTAGTGGTTTGTTAAAAAAATCCATTGATAGAGGATCTAAAATTAATATAGGTACTAAATTTACTATTGTAAAAGTATCAAGAAAATTATTGGAATGTGGTTTGAAGCCCAGATGCCCAAATATGGAAGGAAATCTATTATTCTATGATCCCATTAAAAAATACCACCAATGGAATGATTTTATTGGAAAATGATATATCTATTATAATAATTTGTATTTGGTATGGAATTTATCCTGGACTAAAGGTATCAACAACATGAAGAGGTCCTCCAGTCATTGAAAAATATAGTGATAGAAATTATTTGTGAATGTTGTCTGTTAAGATGAAAAATAAGCTATCTATTTTGGAGAAATGTGATAGAGATCAACATATAGTTCACTAAATCCCACATTAATGTTACATATAAAAAATATAATTTAAGTAGTAAATATATGTCTTGAAAAAAATTCATGGAGGTGTTCCATATATGAAAATAATTGAACAATAAGAGAATAATGATCCTGAAATGTATGAACTGGCCAAGATAGAACTCATTACCATCATGGAAAACAACATGAATAAGTGTTATAATGAAAAATATCATAGTTAAAGAATTTAAGGATAGAGTAAGAGTAGAAAATGGATATCTAATCCAATGAAATGATATAATAATAAAACATCTCAAGAATATATTTTCACAAGTTTTATATGTTCAATAATTAATGAGAATACTTAGCCATGTGACGAAAAAATCATCATATCTAAAAAAATGTGTGTTACTAGATTCTAATAAATAAGATAAACTTACAATAAATTGAATATGATAACTACAGGTAATATCAAGAAGAAGAATAAGAAGTTTTATTGGTTATTACACTTCATTCCTCAAATTTGTAAATAGGAGAAGGTAATGTGGAAACTAATGGGCTAGTCTAAGAAAACCATCCCACTCCCCTTTACGAGGTAGCGAAAATGTAAAACTCTCCCGATGAAATTAATATATTTTTAAAATATATTTTTGTGGTGAATAATTTAGGTGTATTAATGATTAATTGGGAATATTTTCTCACAAAATAACATGAATTTGAGAGGAAGGAATGTATTATTATGAGCTTATGTTCATATAAAGGGTTAATAAGGAAAAATATCACTTGTGACAACCATAGGAAAGGGATAATGTTAATTTGACACCCAAAAATTATAAAATTATAAAATTTGATATTATAGATTATGTGCCATGCAGCACAATGATTAATCAACCCACAAAACATATTTTTATAAATTTAATCACATTGATATCATTCAGAACACACAACCTCGACTCTAAATAAACTATAATATAGAATATCATTATACCCTATCTTTTAGTTGGTGTGTATGAATAGTAATAAATAAATTATAAAAATTATTCTTATCTATAAATTAGAAATAAGATATGAATAATTTAAAGGGGAAATGAAACTATCATTTGTGTGTGTGATAGACTACTATTACCTTGCGAACCGATATAATTCTTTTTCTAGTAACTCCTTTTGAGGATGGATATAAGGATTATTTTAACAAATTTATATTATTTCTATGATATTATTATAATTATTTAATTATAATGTCAATATAACTTCTAACCTAACATAATATTTAAAATACAATAACGCCACTTCTGTGTACGCCAGACTACCACATCACGAAGTAATATGATTTATTTTTCACTTACTCCATACATGGAATGTATTGAGGATAAAATTAATAAATATATGATATATATATATATATATATGACATTATGTATTTTATATTATTAATATATCACCCACTTACCTACCCTTTCACTCGTTAATGGAATGATATCGTCACTCATGCGTACATACAACCAACCATGTCTACGAAATGTTGTCATGCATTATCCATGTCTAAACCTAAAGAATGTTTATTAAAATGTATTTAATGTGAAAATATGATATATATCACATTAATATTATTCAATATAGTGTGTATTGATATCAAATACACGATAAATAGAAAATTCATGATAAAATATGAAAAGAAAACAAGGAAATTAACACCCAAAAGAATGACATAAATGAGATATTATTAGAAAAAGGTTGGTAAAATGTTATAATATGATCCTATATGATTTTATAAATATGGATATGGTTCATTAATATTTTAATAATATGTTTAAAAATATTATATAGGATGTTAATGAACGCTCAACCAAAATGAATCATAAGGCAAGGGACATCCCCCCAATTTCTCTTTCTTGAGGAATATTTAATTGTTTTTTGCCTACGTTATTTTATATGGTGTAAATATTTTTTTATTCATGTAATATCATGAATAATTCATAATTCATGTTATGAAATGTTTAAATTAAAATTATTTCATCCAAGGGGAATTAATAAGATTATTACCAAGTTGTATGGGACGTCGACCAAACATCCCTCAATTGAGGCATACTGTAATGTTATGAACCTAATAAATTTTATACAGTGTAAAAAATTACCATTTTACGAGTAATAACATGAATATTTCATAATTAATGATGTTTCATTTTTCACTTTGAATCATTTCATCCATGTATAGTTTCTTGAATATTACAATGTGGAAGGTGATTAATCTCTATTTCCCTTCATTAGGTCATATGTTGTTATTCTGAACACAATTTCATTTATATAATGAATATACTGACTATTTGACATGAAATATCATAATTATTTAAAAACTAATGGCATTAAACATTTTTATTTTATGAAATTCATTCAATGGTATTTGACTTAACAATTACTATGGTGAAAAGAATTTCCAAACTCAATTTCTTTTCATTTGGTTAAATTATTTTTTTGTTTCGTTTTATATTATACCATTATGTGTGTAATTATTTTTTATTATATTATGCTGTATTTACACTGGTTTTTTATGGATTGAAATTTGATACACATAACCAATTCATTGATTAATTATCACCTCAATGTTATGATCATTGTGAAGGATTATTTCACAATCACATTTCAATCTACATTGTTTATTTATGAATTTACATAGAAGGAAGTAATTTGATCAATTTATAAGAAACCCATTTAATTTTACTTTCATATGGTTATTCATGCATTTTTTAAGTAATATTACCATATTCCAGTCTTTAGTAAAAAAAATTTTTGATAAAATTATTTTAAAAATTCCTACCCATTTCTCTCATCAATATAAAAGTATTTTTTTATCAAAACCCATATTTTATAAAAAAAATGTTTCTAAAAAATTTATTTAGGATCAATAAAATTACTTATTAATGAAATTTTTACCTATATTTCACTTTTAATTTTTTTTAATGTAACATTCTTATCGTTACCCAAACAGGGATATTTTGTCTTTTACTGAAATTGAAAAAAAAATTTGGTTATTAATTTTAAAACATGTATGAGATATCACATCATTATTAATTCTAAATGTTTTAATGATTAATTCATATTTTTTATAGTTAATTTTAAAAGAAAACTATTGTTGAATTATTTTTTGAAAATTATTTTCAAAAATATTTTTTACATGAAAAGAAAATTTTCCTCAAGAATCTTTTTGATATTTTTATGGTATTTCTATTTATCAACAACAATAACCCTTTATATTATATATACTACACACCAGATATGGTTTATTGACAATAAACATAATCTTTTTCTATATTTGTATTATAATTTTGACCAAAAAATTATTAACATTCACTTTCTTGATTCATTTTTTTAGTCGATAACTTTTCAATAAAATATTTACATTCATATGATCATTAGTCATTAAATTTCCCCTAAATATAAATTTTATTAATGATAGATATTCTTATTTATTAAAACAAATAAAATTTTTAATTACGTTATTTATTATTAATGTTATATAATTAAATGAGAAATTATTTTTAATCCTCATTCCTTACTCTATGCATAAATTCAATTATAGGGGATACTATTCATGAATTTAATCGATAATGCATTATATAAAGAATGATCTGGACATATATACATGGGAGGTGAAAAATTATAGAAAAAACCTAGATGAATCATTAGTCCCATGTACTTATTCAGTTGGATAACCATAATTAAATGGTTTGCTGGTGTATACCTACCCTTTAGTTTAAACTGTCTTGAGAATGGCTTTGACCTAATAGGTATCATGGTAGCAGGGATCATGAGAAAAAATAAATAATAATTTACATCATCATGATTTTTTATATTATTATTAATAGAATTTGGAAATAATATTAATTTTGGATGCATTTTATTCTATTTTTATCTATTAAATGTCAAATATTTTCAGTTATTTACCATTCCATATTAATTATTCCTTATTTAGTTTGGATAGTCATGTTGTTGATTAAATTTATTGTGTTTTCCATTATTCTACATTTAATATTAATTATTATAGTAAAATTTTTTATTTTGATTTTCTGTTCATTTATTTAGCATATAATTATCATAATTATTGATTCTTGATAGCTTTTACTGTACTAAACCTTTACAATGTCTTTGATTTCACCCTTATTCTGTTTTCTTTCCCATAAATCTGTGATGTAAAAAAAGAATGATATAAAAGTATATTCTATAGGTAATAATGATATTTTGGGAAGAATATTTTGTAATTTGTGTATTCAAATGTAATATACGAATCATAGATATATTTAGTTTACCAATACTACAAATCTATTCTGTAATTTAAGATATAATACCTTTTATCTAATGTCAATGTAATAAAGTATGACATTGAATCTATGTTACTAGAGTTAGGGTATTTTCAGTTTTTATCAGATCAATTTTAGTAGCAACCTTGGAAAAAATATTTAGGAAAACATATATTAGGGAACATAACTCTATAGTATACATTGATTATTTGTATTGAATTACGTTAAAAAGATTTATTAAGGTAGCGATAAAAAAAATTTACATAGAAATGCATCCCATTATAGATATTAAAAGTTGATTTGGATCTAGAATAGATATACCTAGAGATAATAACCATGAAAAATGAGCAACAATATTGACACAATCATTACATGGTACATGATGAAAAGATTTACTGAGGTCATAGTTTGATAGTCCTAGGGCATATGTATTGGATAATTTATATTTTAATTACTATCAAATTGAAATTATTTGAATAGATGATGGATTTTTATGGCCTAGTTTAATCATATAGTGTCTTAGATTAAAAATAATGTTTCATGATTTATATATCCTATTAATCATTCTTCATGATTATGTGGTTTCCATCAATGATTACTGATGATCACACTATTCTTTTCTATCTTATTCCATGGATTGGAAACCGAAGGATTCTTAATAATGTTGAATATAAAGGGAAACATTGTGACTATGAGAAAAAATTGGTTGGAAATAGTAGGGAATGATATCATGAATATTTCGAATTATTTACCCCAAATTATGATTAACAACCTTTTCCTTAAAAAAACACATATAATCACCAAATATGATAATGATGGAGTTCACTAAGAGCTAGACTAATGGAGACATTGGAAGAAATATGGATCAATTTATATTATGTATGAAATTTGGAAAAGGAAACCAATTACTGATTTAAAATGGAAAAGAAAAATTATGTATTTGTGCAAAATAATGTTATAAATTAACAAATTCTTGAGGGTAAATAAAGATGAAAATGAAAGGAAATAAATCTATTCTCGGTGATATATATATTTTGTTGTATTAATACTGGTGAACAGAGACATTATATGATTTGATGGACTCTTCTAATGTTTAACCACAAGAACAAGGAATGGCCTTTGTTGAATTAAAATTGTTGAAATATTTAATTATTGGTATTCAATATTTAAATAATAGAATTATTTTTATTAATTCTATTTTTCAATAAGAATCATCCAACATCTATGTAATGTGTCAAAATATAAAAGCATAATTTTTTTCAATAATATAATAAATATGGATAATGTGATGGTTTTAGAAGATTAATGTTTATCATTAGATAAATTTCTTAAATACCCCATTTGATAATTTTTGTAGTAGGGAGGTTACAAGAATAAGGATATTTTTGGAAAACAATTATTTTAATTCAATCTACTAGTTTAGTACATGAAAGGGCTATTTTATGAGAATTATTTTTAATTTTTTGAAGATAGGATTAATGGTACTAAAATCCATTGATGTTTTACTTATCATTGATGATTTAGTAATTATGGGTCCTCATAATTTGGGAACATTAGTCAAATTATATTAAGAATGTTTAGAAATAAAACCACCCACAAGGTAAGTAAAAAACCATTATGTATGGAAAGGATATGTATCTTGAACACAAAAATGAACGATGGTAGTGGTTTACCACTCACCACTAGCCTACGTGATGTCTTAGTAAATATTTCATAGTTTATAGTTAAAATATGTGGAAAGAAAATATTAATGATTATCAAGTGGTGTTACTGTTATGGTTTAGATATTAATGTATTTAAAACATCTTTTAAAAATATTAGGTTTGGAAAAAAAATTTAGATAGATAGGGTGAACTTCCACTATATTGTGGATCTCATGATTCATGAAAAGGTAATTTTTTTAATTTAGGAATAAAAAATTACTTTTGTATATTCATTTATTGGAGTAAGAAATTAATTGGAAATTGATCAAACCACAACCAAAGAATGAAAATTTTCTTATGAAATAGTAATTTATCATGTAATAATATTTCTAAATATTCTTATACAGTAAAATAATTCTAAATTTTTGTTAAATGACCTTGAAACTAAAAATTTATCCTATTACCTTCATATATGATGAATCAAATCAGATTTTAAATAATCGCATATTTATTATTTTGTAGCCCATATCTTTCTATTGATCATTAAATTTATTATTACCAATAATGTATATCATTCTACATAGTTATATATTATTGTATTGAATTCAATATCCTCATTTTTCAAAAAAATTATCCCACTTAGAGACATATTTTTTAATTCAATATTACATATTTACTTCTGATTATCTCTTATTAAAAGTAATGTTTATTAACCATTTTTATGATATGAGTTTTCAATAAAGTAATTATCAATTAAAATATAATTTATTTTCAAGAGAAACATCAAACTATGAGGATGAAACATATTTATGTTTGGGATAATTTTACACTGAAAAATTATAAAACAAGAACATTGTATTATATATCATATGAGGCATGCAACGCTAAGATAGAACAATCTAGGAAATATCTTTCTTTAAATTCAATCTCTTTGTTAGCCGATGAAGAATGAAAACCCGAATCTAAATGGACTATAATATAGTATACTATTATAACCTGGCCATAAAATTAGTTATATTTTATAATAATCTTCATTTAAATGAAAAAATAAATGTTTTTTGAAAAATAATATTTTTTCTCAAAGTTGGTTTAGTCACTCTTTGGGAACATAATTTAAAATTAATTGTTAATACTATTATAATCTATATGTAATAAAAATAACATAATTTTTTAAATCATATATTTAACCTCATATTAGCGAGAATTATTAATATTTTTCTAGAATAATTCAGTTTTTAGGAGTAGTGACAAATAATGATTTTTTTAAAAAAACTACCTTTATGGTTAAAGAATTAATAAGGTTACATAAATTTTAAATTTTATTTTAATGTAAAATTAGTTCAATTATTTTACAATATAACTATTTTAGGTCATTCAATACAATTTCATATTAATTTTTTTTATTAAAGTCGTTTATACTTTTGGGAATTTTCCCATTGAAAACCAACCTTTTCATCACCATTGCGAGTATAATTTTATATTAGAATATTACAATTATTTAATTTTAATTTTACAAAATGGATTAAATATGTGAAATTAAAATAATATATATTATCTACTAATTTCACAATTTTTTACTATTATGAATAGTAAAATCCATAAAACTTATTACTACGGTTAAGGTAAGAAATGATTTATAGTGTAATTAAACTAAGATTATAAGGGTAAAAATTATCTAAAAACATATAAAAAAATTATTCAAGAAGTATGCTAACCTCTTTTACTATATGGTTTGATAATGAACCATTTTATGGCTTTTCTTTAATGCAATATTTTGGGTGTAGTTGAATCTTTTCAAAAATTCCATCTGTGTTCTCTTCCCGAATTATAAAATGCCACCCACTCTATTCCCCTATTCACACATTAAATGACATTTTCTTGGTCATTAGATAATTAAATAACATATTTACTTTCCTAAAAACATAAAATATCTATTTATATCAAAAATTTATCATACAATGGATTTTGGTGAAAACCAAAAGAATTTCCCCTTAGAAGAGGTAACATTTGTAAACAAGATTTTTCATTTTATTTATTCTTCCTCCCCCCTAATATATTATATATTTATTCTAAAATAATATCAATAGTATCTAGAATATAATAATATATTATTATTTTAGTTTAATAATATCTACCATTATCATCTTCTACAAATGGGTAACGAAACAATTGATCGTGTGTACACTAAACTATAACCTGGCAAATTGATGTAATTTTTTTTCAAACATCCATTAGAATATAGATATAATGATGGGTTTGAAACATGTATACTATATTTATGATATATTTACACTTTTATAATTATAATATCATATATTCAATCTTAGTTTCCAAAATGTTTAAAATATCATAATGTCGCTTGTGTTTATGGAATAATACCACCTCGTGAAGCAAAATGATTTGATTATCAATTACTCTTTACATGAAAAGTAATATATATAAATTAAATGAATTTAATTGAAATGTATAATATTATATATATTCTATATGATTATTATATCACACAATTCATTACCAATTCATTAGTTAATGGAAGGATATAATCTTTCACGTGTATGTGCGACCTTCTATCACTACAAAACAATGCGATTCATTTTCCATTTAAATCCTTGAATAATGATTCAAAAAATGTATATAATGAGTAAATATTATGTTGGTAACATTAACATAATTCATTATATAATGGATTAATAATATATTCCAATAAACCATAATTGTCATGACAAAACTTGAATGAGAAATCAAAAAAATAAACAACCAAACAAATAAAAAACAAATAAATATTAACAGAAAACATGTGTTAAAATGTTATTATATGAAAATACATGACATTATAGATATGAATATATTCCTCGTACAAGGTAATAACATGATCTAAACCATTACATTTGAGGTCAAATCATGGTTAACCAAAAAGAAGTATGAGGTATGGGACTTCGTCTCAATTTCCCTTCATTCAAGGATATTTTATTACTGTTCAAAAAAATTCCCTTATATATTGTAAATACATATAATTTTTCATTTCATATAAATAATAATTCATAATTAATAATTTTCAATATCTCATTTTTAATAATTTAATCGAATGATATTTTAAAGGAAAATTTCCATGTGGTAGGGGATATCGTCTCAATTTCCAATCATTAAGGTTTATAAAAATGTTATGCACCAAATTTCTTTTATATGGTTGATATACATCCCATTTTATAGGTAATTTTATGAATCCTTCATATTTAATGGAATTTTATGTTTAATATTTAATTAATTTATTCATTGGTATTTTTACATGAAAATTACCACGTGGTAAGGGACTTCCTCTCAATTACCCTTCATGGAGGCATATTGTAATTTTATGCTCATAATTTCAGTTGTTGGGATTATATACTAAACTTTTGAATTATAATATCATGGTTCCTTAATAATTTATATTAATTTGTGTTTCTATTTGAATAATATCAACCCCATGGTTTTTTCCATGACAGTTACCCAATGGTAAATAATTTCATAACTAATTTTATTTTCATTCAGTTATATTATTTCTTTGCTTTCATTGATATTATAGGATAAGTTGTGTATTTTATTTATATATTATGTTTTATATCATATTTTTTAGATACATTTACATTTTATACATATAATCAATACATTGATATATTCTCACATAAATGTTATGATCTTTTTGATGGGTTATTTCACAATGTCATTTTAATATGGATTGTTTATGCATGCCTCTCCATAAAAGTAAATAATTTGATTTTTTCCTAATAATCAAATTTAATTTTCATCATATATGGATATTAATTAATTTTTAATGTAATGGTATTCATCAATTTGGATGTTAAATGATTTTTGAAAATATCCAACTTACTTTCTATCTTCGGTCAAAAAACATTTTGCATCCAAATCCGTATTTTTTGAAAAAAAATTAAAATATGATTTTAAGATTCTAAAAATGATTTATTAAAGGCTTGTCTCCCCATATTATACTTTTTAATTTTTTTCACTGTAATTTTGTTGTAATTTTCCAAACAAGGCCCATTTGGTTTTCACAAAAGAATGTAAAATGTGTATTTGTTTAATCATGTAATAAATGCACAAAATTTCCCACATCCATGAATAATAAATGTCTTAAAGAAAATTTTTTATATCTTAATGTTTACTATAAATTAAATTTATTTTCATTATATTTTATGAAGTTTTATTTTGAGAAATATTTTCAAATATAAAAGTTATTTTACTCAAGAGTGTTAATGATATCATGATGGTATTTCTATGTGTCAATGAAAAATATTATTTTACACATACTATATTGGGGATATGTTGTATTGATACCATAATTATTCGTTAAATGGTTGTTTTATTATCATTTTTACAAATAAATTTGTTGATATTCATTTTCATGACTAATATTTGTAGTCATTATCAATCCCTTAAAAATATTGACTTTATTGTTATAATTGAATATTAAATTTCCCCTAAATATCCATCTTATTTAACCTAGATATTTGTATTTGTTAAATTTTATATCATTTCAACATATGGTATTTTACTTTTTAGGTTATGTGATTTAGTGGGGAAATTATTTTAATTTGTATTCCTTACTCGATATATATATTTCTTTATAACTGATATTATTCATGAATTAAATCAATAATTTTATATATAGGGAATTATTTAGATATACGGATATGGATGGGTACAAGATATATATAGACACTTTATTCACCAATAGTCTCATGAAACAAATCGGATGGCTAGACTTATTAAAATGATTCGATGGCGCATACCTACCCATCAGTTTTAAACTATCTCAAGAAATATATTTAGGTTAAAGGTATCATTATATTAGATGTCACGATTTACTTTAACTAAACATTTTTTTATATAAAATTTAGTTATTTTTATCCATGATATTTTCACAAATATATTATCTCTAGATGAATTTTATTCTTATTTAATTGATTAAAGGACTTGTTTTTTCAATTATTTTTTGTTTCATGTTGATTATGTCTTATCAAGTTATAATAGTCATGTTATTGGTTAAATATATTGTGTTTTAAGATATTTTCCTTTTTATATTGATTATTATATTAAAATTATTTTGGTATATTGTGTGTAAAGTTAATTACCTTTCTATTATTATGATTTTTGATTCATGATAGCTTCCATTGTACTTGTCCCTTAATAAGAATTCATTCTCACCCTTATGTATTATACTTTACTTAGAATACAAGACGTGTACTAAGAATGATATTAATTAATATTATTTAGGGAATAATGATATCCATAAAAAATTAGGTAATTTTCATTTCAAAATGTAATATAGGAAACATGTATGAATCTTGTTTACTAAGA